>OX459023.1:8222931-9606604 GCA_949774965.1 Diarsia brunnea
GAGTCACTAAGCCTGGGTTTGTACCCGGTTGAGGGCAATAGGCAAATCCCCTATGACATGGTACTTAAACATAACTGGTGAAATGTGGGTGTACTATAATAGGGTAGTTGACAAAAATAATCTAAGCAGTCCGTCAGATAGATTTCCAAAAAATATTGAACACATATTTTTTCTTTTTCACATAAACAAAAAATGAAGACGTCTGACGTCACATCGCACTACATTTGTTACCACGTAGTGACGTCACAAGCCCTGGCCTGGTCAAGTTCTGATCTTTGACGCGTTTTATCTTTGTCAATTTTTATTAATTTGATAAAACAAAAAACACGCATCCACTATTTTTCGATAATCTAACTGACGGACTATACAAAACCATAGTTTTTTTAGTCAGGAAACATCCCTATTGAGTAGGTATACCTCTGCCTAAACCTCCTAGGATTACATGCGTGCTTTTGTGTATCTATAAAACTTATTTGTTAAAACATGATTTAATAATTTTGAAACTGTTCTTTACCTGAATTATAATAAATTGTAGAACACCAATAACTTTATTAATCATTTTACTGTTTTAGGTCTCATTACTGTGTACGTTGCGTAACTAAAATCTATGTAAGTACTTATCTAGTTATATAGATGTACTTATCAACATAATTATGTATATTCTGAATTGATACATGTTTTATCTTGATTCTGTGTTTATTAGAAGATGATTTTTATCTCTTTCAGACGTGATTTCATATTATTTTTCTCGTGAATTTACAGATTTGTGTTGTTTTAAAAATTGCTTAATATAGTGTTTTAAGGTTCTATTTACTAACACAAACTATATTATTTAGTATGTATATTTAGGTTAAGGTAACCTATGGGCCTTTGTTACATGAAAATAAATAAATTATATTCTATTCTATATTGTGAATTTGGGTTCGACTTTTTTTTCCTTTACATTCTGCTAGCTCATAAATACTCATAATATTATTTGATTCGTAGAAAAATAATCAAATTCCTGCACAAGAGAAAGCAAACTAACTATAAGACCAATATGTACCAATACTTATTGCACATAAAATTATTATGATTAACTAAATATTAAAATTTCGATACTATTGTATGAAAAGCTTTTTTTCGAATGTGATAGTTCTAGCTAGCTAGACCATTGACATCTGGGGGTCTACTCTCTAACTCCGTCAACTAATATACGGGCCCGTACTAAAGTCGTTCGTAACTACGGGGTGAACCCTACTCCCTAGTGATCACGGATCAATGAGGTTCGAACGGAGTCGTAGACAAAATTAGTTTAGATAAGTGAACGAATGTTATAAGTCGTTAGCGTTGCACCATTTTTTCGATTGATTACCGGTTTTCTTACTTTATGGTTTTCAAACATTTAAATTAAAAAAAAACATTGATATTGTTAAAAAATGGCTGCATTTGCACAAAATACTTTTATTATGTCTTTTATGATATAATTTAAATATTTTTGTTCGGGTTGTGGCTGTATTCTGTTAATACCTTTACCTTCTTTGTATTTCACATTTTGACGTATACTGATTTGTCAGTTTGACTGAAATGTCAAGTTTTTTATTTACGATATTTACAATAAACATTAAACTTAATTGGCATTAATAATACGAGTTACGACTAGGAAACTTTTCGTAATAAATTGTAAAATGGCCTCAACCGCTCCAGTAAGAACTCACGCGCTAAAATACCTCAATTTTATAAACGTAAACAACGAGTTGGCAGCTACCAACAAAAGCATTAGCGGTAACAAAAACAAACAAATATAGGGTACCTAGGAGCCCTCCAAGCTAGTTACAAGTACGTTGCCACCGGTAACAATCCAAGGACAGGCTGCTGAGGAAGTCTTAATTTGTATGGACAACATGTTGCGCCGTCCCGCTATACACATCACATCATGATGCCAGAGGACGTTTTGGAGTATATATGGAGCATTATTAGTGTATTGTATTTTCTTTTCAATTTCATTGGTGCAAAATAAAAAAACATTCTGTTCAAAATTAAATTATACTTTATTGGATAAATCTTTGTTTTTATCAGAATCTTCTGCCAGTCTCAGCGCTCATTGTATCCTGTAAGCAAAATGAACAGGCTGTAAAATACTTATTTTACCCTAATCAATAATAAATATAAATACTAATATCCTATGTATTTCTTGAGATGTATTAGTAGGAGAGTTGTTTTTTATGAGACTGCGTTATAAGTCTCTACATACTTTTTTTTTTCATCAATTGCACTAATATGTCTATATATTATGTCTATTGAAAAGAAGTCATCTGTCTTGGTATGGACATGTAATGAGGAGGGATGAAACGCAAGTGACTAAAAAAGTAATGGATTCAGAGGGAGAGGAAAGCCAAAGAAAAGATACAGGGATTGTGTGGGAAATGATATGAATGAGAAAGGAGTAAACAATGCCTTACAACTTAGTACTTGTTTACGGACACACGAGGTGTCGGGCGGCGCGTGCAGCGAGGCGACTCGCGGCGCGTCGAACGTTTTTTGTGTTTACGGAGAGGCGGCGCGTGTAGCGGCACTCAGCGGCAGATATCATCGCACGCGTAAACACAAATGTATAGCAATATACCATGTTGTTCATAGAGACGCGGGGCGGGACGCGTGGTGGTACCCGCCGCGGCGCCCGCGGCGATCTCAATCAAACCGACTAGTTTTATGATAGCGAGAGATGAGACCGTACGTGTCGCAACAAAATGAATAACGACAAACAAGAAGAATTTATTGTTACAATACAGGAGCGTCCCCAGTTGTGGATGGCTTGCCATTAACAACACAAAAACCGAGTAATTGTGAAACGAAAGTGGACGGAAGTATCCGAAATTGTAGGTTTAGACAATAATTATAATGGTTGTGCGAATTCGAAATAAGACTGCAAGAAAGTTCCGCCGCGGGCATCGCTTCATCGAGATTTGCCGCTGCGAGCGCCGCCGCGGGCACCGCCTGCAATTCAAGCAAACGCGTATAATATCGCTTCTCCGTGAACGCACTCATACAACGCCCTTTTTTTAGTGAATTTAGAATTTAGTGCAGGCCGCGCCGCCGCACGCGCCGCGTTACTCCCCGCCTCTCCGTAAACAAGCCCTTAGACATTTAAGGAGTCCAACTGCTTCCTGTTTAACAAATTCTCCTGGGTTTCACTAATGCCACATGCATGCAGTCTGCCAATTATGCCTGGCAGGCCATATTTTCATAAAATCTGTACACATTACCAAGTGTGGCTTATTAAAATTTAAAATTCTTTATTATTGAAAAATGAAGAGAAAATTCTGATCTATTTTAGGGTATAAACAACTAAAATTAATCAGAATTTTCTCTTCAATAGGTAGGTAGTCATTGTTCAAATGACATGTTTTAGCTCAAGTAGTTTCTGCTATAGATACCATGAAACAGCCTATTAATGTTCCTACTGCTGGGACACAGGCCTCCACTCTTTGAGAGGGAATGGGCTATAATCTACCACGCAGGCGCAGTGTGGATTAGTAGATGTCACAAGTCTTCGAATTTTTGGTTCTAGGACATGCCGGCGGTTTCCTCACGATGTTTTCCTTCATCGTTTTTGAGAGCAGTGGTGATGAAATAAATTACACAAAGTAATGCGCCTGCCTGGGTTCGAACCCACGACTTACTGTTCGTAAGTCGGGGCCGCCGCCACTGGGCCACCACTGCTATAGGTACATATTTTATAAAATAACAACTACAGTACTTTCACAAGTTATTATGAATTGTGACTGTGATTGTAGCTTAGGAGTGCAATGCGTCGTCCCGGGGGTTGCTGCGTCGAGTTGCGCATCGCCGGATGTCTGCAGCGGCGAGTGCTGTGGGTGCGGGGGTGCGCGGCGGCGCGTGCCGTGGCGGTGGATGTGCGGGGGCTCCGGGTCGCGCGTTGCGCGTTGCGGCGTGTATTCGTTGTTCCGTGATTTGGAGTCTCGTGCATTCGTTGTTGCGGTGTGCGTCGTTGCGTGCTTTCGTGCACGCAGTGTTCGTTGTTGCGGGCATTCAGCGGCGTGTGGCTCAGCGTGGTGGCTTTCGGGATGACGTATTGCATTCGTAGTTTAGTTTTGTTTTATGAACTGTTCTTCAAATTTCCAAAGTGCCTGTAATGGTTTAATTGAAATAAATGCTTTGAGTTTTGTGTTTGAATATCTGGGTTTGTTTTAGAAAAATAGTTCAGGCTTTTAAACTTACTCTATTCTAAAAGGTTCCTCTCAGTCACATGCTGTAGAAACTTTAGTAAACTTTAATAATTTAACAACCCCAGATAGTCTGACACTGTCTGTTGTGCCATTGGAACATTTGGGACGTCACTGCTAAGGCCCACTGCACCTTGGTAGATCCACCGGGATAAAATAGAGGGCAGTAAGGACGTATAAGTAAACAAAAACAACAGTAAATATGTAGGTAGATGGGACAGATTGGTTATAGAACTCAATAATTTGCAGAATCTTAATTTTGTTTATTGTTAGACTTAATTCTTAGATCAAACCATTACCTACCTTAATTCTTGAATCAACACAATTTCGTCGCTTTTGCCGAGGCAAAAAAGGTAATAGTTCCTCGCAGGCTCACACAAATCTTCAAATAATTCCATTGTGAGGCTATAGTTCCTTTAAACTCATAACGGTGCACACATACTCGACAACTGAAAGTTTTGGCACAAAAACAACCGGCCGGCGAATCTTCGGTCAGTGGGTCGTCTTAGGGGCTCTTTTAGAGCTCGTACTAGCATTAAAAAAGCAGCCATAATATTATTGTTTTATTATAAAACTTAAACTTTCGTGGCCTACACGATAACTATTTTGTTGTCGTATCAAATGACATAAATATCCGTGTAAACAAATGTCAAATTCAACTTTTCGAACGGGCAAAGACACATCGGGAGTAAGGCCAACTGTCAAATCGAGTAGTCATTCATTCTTAGTTTGGGCCTCGAACTAATCTTATGTCCGTAGGTGTTAGAGAGTAGGAAACGCCCGTAAATATGGCCGTATTCACGGGTTTCGTGCTTAGCGAGTAGACCCCCTGAGACGGTAAAGAAAACTACTGGCTAAAAATACAAAATAAATGTTGGCCGAAAAAAAAAAACATTAAAACGTTATTATTATAAGGCATCACGATTATTTTGACGAAAACCTGCCAGGTGTCAATTTGACAGAATTCTACGTAATAAAAACAAAAATAATGAATTACAAAATTAAACCTCTTTGATTTTAAAATGAAATCGTTTTGCTTTTCAATTATAATAATATCTCTTGAACTATGCAATAGTAGAAGCATTTACTGAATCAGGTATTTTGATACAATGGTACTCAACTAGTAGGTATTATGTAGACAATTACTTAGTACCTAAGCATGTCGTTAGCATTTCTATAAAATTTATAGAAATGCTAACGACATGCTTGTTTTACATATTTACTTATTTTAATTAAGTAAACATAACTTTTGTTGTGTACTTTAGAAAATTATTGTATCTATCCACTACCTATCTATCTTTATCATCACGTCTTTACCGATTCCTATAAATCATGTTTAATACCTGCCTAGCCTTTTCCCAACTATGTTAAGGTCGGCTTCCAGTCTAAGCTTGCGGTTTCACTGAGCGGAGCAAAGCGGAGACGAGCTGTGCTGCGATTCACCAATCACATAGCTTGAAATCCACATCTCCTCTCCACTGCACTACAGCTCCGTTCCGCACCGCTCCACTCCGCCTCAGTGGAACCGCAGTCTAACCAGATGCAGCTGAATATTAGTATTTTACATGGAGCGACAGCCTATTTGACCTCCATAACCCAGTTTATCCAGGGTATTATGATACCCTTTGATAAGACTGTCCCGGCTTTAACGTACTTTTTGAAGCAGGGAGTCAATTCGGTATGTGATGGGAATATAAACCATGGTATTCTAAGTAGTATGAAATATTGTTGATAGTTGTAGTTGTAGTAGATAAGTTGGCTCAACCTTCCAATAAATGTGACCTCGAAGCCCCAAGCACTTGTACCAATAATATCAAGGCTAAATTATCTGTATAACATTGAGGACGAAGCGTCCTTGGTCCAAGGTCACTCGAAAGATAACCTTTCCTTGAAGCGAGGTCGCATTCAGGGTGAAAGTGTGACCTCTACCTTTGCAACAAGGTTAGACCTTTAGCGAAGGACGATGCTCTAGGAAAGCTTGTGTCTCAAGGGTTGTACCCTGGAACACAAGGCTGTCTTTATCACATTATTTCAGGTACTGAAGTGAATGAAATGGCCTACCCTAAAACGTTTTGAATTTTCTGAATGAAAAATAAAACTGAATAAAATAAAACCATGACCTCCACTCTTACTGCTTAAAACAATTTCTATATATTTTTATAATTCAATGAAATAAATCTGTATTATTTAATATTTTGTTCTATAATTTAGTTTGATGACTTTTCATTCTCCTTGGTTCGAAGTAAGCCGGCTACTGGCCGTTTTCAGACAAACAATTGGTTAGATGCCATTAAGTTTTCTTTTTATTATTGTTTTTTTTTCATGGCAGAATATGGTGTTCGACTTTGTTTTCAAACGAAAGTCACCAGCAACGATTTTTTTGTTATAGAGTTACCATTTTAAAGTCTATTTGAAACTTTTTACAGATAACTTGAGTTTAAAAAGTTTTTCGTGTATCGCACGAAACATGATGGGATTTTTGAATAAATAATACTTAATTATATTACTGTCTTTGATAAAAAATAAAAAAAAAAAGTTTAGGTAATTAAAAGTCAAATTACAATGAATGAAATAATTTAATTTCAATAAATAATTTACAATAAATCTAATTCTAAAATAAACATTAATGGTTGTTTCCCTAAATCAAACATATCTGACATTGACAGCCCTATTAGCTAAAACGTCATTCCCAACTGTCATTTGAGGCTTCAAAGGAGGCAAAGGGACTCTGCCTTCTGCCTTTTTGCCCTTACACGCATTGGCTGCATACATCAAACTCTCTAAGGCTGTCTTCTTCAATGCCTCTGCCATATAGATCCTTTTATGAGCAACGCCTGGGTTTTTTGGCGGGAGTTTCTGAATGACAGCTGCAATGGCGTTCAGTTTATCAGTGAATGGCATGTTTGATGCGAATGTTGACAGTAGGGGGTTTATAAATGGAGCCTGGGGTTGTTTGTAGGGGGCGGTTTGAATCTGTGGTCCACGTGGTATGTTCTGGATTCGGTATTGGGCGAAGACATTCTGGAAGAAAAACAAATGATTATTTTTATTGTATGGAAATGTGAAGTAAAAGAATGTATAAAGTAAGAAATGTGCAAATTAGAGGAAGTTCGAAATATGAGCCAGTTAAAGAACAGTTGAAAGCGAATCGACAGTCGTGGAATGGGCTTGTGATGAGGAGGGACAAATAAATTGTATGTCACTAAAAGAGTAGGTGCGACCAATTTTTTCGTCAACAGTACTCACTTAGATAAAAATGAAAATTTTGAGTGACCAAAATAATTTGAAAATAAAGTCTTAAATAAAAATACAAAACTTACACTCAATAAAAAAGACTGAATCAGCAACGCACCATACAGTTTCATCATGACGGCCATTTGCTTTTACAGTTAAAAAGCCGTTACGTTCGAAAAATCACCTCCAAAGTTCGAATTTTTAATTGAAGCTTAGGTGTTTATATTAAAAAAAACTAAAGTCTGCAGAAGATAGTATTATTTTGTGACTGGCACTCTTGATAGTTTCAGGTATGTAGGTAAATATAAAACTCTGAGATTCTTATTGTTTCAGCTGAATGTTCTTAAATACTTCTACCAGTAACTGTTTCAATCTAAGTATAACTTAAACTGATTCCTACAACTGTTTATGTATGAATATTTTATCAGTTATCGGTATCTTTAACATCAGAATATTATGTAAAACTTATTGCATTGATAATGTTGATAAGATAAAATTAAATATTATAGTTACAACATACTAACGTCATATAGAAACTTGGCAATGTTTGGAAATTATAGGGAAAAGGAATAATTTATACAACCCCTATGTAACATAGCATAACATCACTGAGGTAATTTCCAAAGGTATAGGCAGTGGTGTAGGTACCTAATACAAGTTAATAATAATAAGTTTAATTAATAATAATAGTTTATTTTCAGATAACTTAGTACTATTTAACAATGTAAGTGTGGCAACAATTTCAATTACAGTAAGTAAAGAGCTTAGCGTCTGTAGCCGAACTAGGCATAGCCTGTATTTCGGCTATCAGCACCATTCCCCTCGAGTTTTTTTATTACAAAAATTAGCTGCCAAGCAGTAGAGGCGTAATTTAAAAACTAAATTAGTAGTACTGAATACAGTTTCAGTACTTTTAGATAAGTAATTTGCAAAAAGGTAAGTACATAATTTTAATCTAAATGTTTAAATGGACTAAGTGAGTGTGAGTATGTGTTGTGTGTGTATGTAGTGTGTGTGTATGTGTGTGTGTAAGTGGTGCGTGTGTGTATGTGATGTATGTTTATGAGAATGTGTAGATGTGTGTGGGTGAATTAGATATATATGAGTATAAAAATATGTAGGAGTGCGTATGAGACTAATTATGAGGTGGGTGTGTGTATGTGAGTATGAGGGAGTGTATTTGTGTGTAGGTGAGGTATGTAGAGAGTTATCTTTGTGTTTTGTGCTCTTAACCGTATTCTTAGAGTGGTAAGAATAGTTGTTCTGTCTCATCATAGCTTAAACTCTGCAGGTATCGGCATACTTCTAATTTGCATTGTTTTTTAGTCAAGGGGTATATATGTAAAGTTTTGTTAAGTTTATTATATAGGTAAGGACCCAGATAACTCATAAATCTTTTGCTAAAGGCTGTTTTAAATATATTTAAATTATTACATACATGATGCTTACGACGCCTGTGTAATAAGATTGGGTTATAGGGCTGTTTTGTATGTTCTAGCAAGATAATTTTAAGAATAAATAACTGTCTTACCGTCAAAACTTCGCACAACTGGAATAGTGTGATAGTAGGAAAACGCATCGATTTAAATGTGCTAACCTTCAGAATGGCTCTCTGGGCGACCTCAACTGCCTTTAGCGTGGTTTTGCAGATACCTCCCCAAGATGAGATGCAGTAGGTAAGAAGCGACTGACACAGGGCCTGATATATTTGTTTCAGCAGTGGAGGGTCCGCGACTTGCCGTATGTTTTTAAATACATAAATTAATTTTCGTACTCTACTACAAAGAACCTTGACATGCTCTTTAAAGTTAAGGTTATTGTCTAATGTAATACCAAGGTACTTAAGAGTATTAACGCGTTCCAGAGGTGAGCATGCACAACTATCGAAAGAGAGGCACTCATGTGAAACAATTTGTAGATCGCCGCGAATGCTCACAGCCTGCCTAATGCTGAAACAAATATACTTCGTTTTGTCTACGTTTAGCGTAAGTATATTTTTCTGCAGCCATCGCTTTGTCGTATCAAGGCCACTCTGTGCAATAGAGAAGACCTCCTCCCAACTATCACCCGCAAACACCAACGCGGTGTCGTCCGCGAAAGAGATAATTTCACCTTTTGCAAGGTTAAGACAAGTAAGCTCATTTATGTACACGAGGAATAAGGTGGGCCCCAGTATGCTTCCCTGAGGCACGCCGTGTGTTACTGGAAGATGTGAACTTTTATATTTATCTACTCGGACACACTGAGTACGCCCAGAAAGATAACTTTTGAAAAGTTCAAGCTGGGTGCCCCTAATACCTAATGCCTCTAATTTTTTGAGTAAGAGGGAGACAGAAATCGTATCAAATGCCTTTGCCAAGTCAAGAAAAACAGAAAGACACTTTTTTCCCTTATCAAGGTTAGAACTGATAAATTCTATAAGTTTATTCACCGCCTGTTCTGTTGATTTTCCATGTCTAAACCCATACTGGTTTACTGAGAGCAGTTTATTTTTTTCAAGGTATTTTACCAGACGGTTATTAATAATTTTTTCCAGAATTTTGGATATGGCGGGCAATATGGATATAGGTCTATAGTTGTTAATACGATTTCTGTCCCCGTTCTTATGAATTGGGCACACTTCTGATCGTTTTAGGGAAGAGGGAAACACTCCAGCTTTTGAACAGTCGTTGAAAATTTTTTCCAGGGGATGTACGAGGCTGTTTTTATGATTTTTTAGAAACCTACTGCTGATTTTATCGCATCCTGGTGCACTATCTGTTTTTAAACCCATGATAAGATGTCCAATCTCATATGTGTCTGTCTCAAGTAAAACGAAAGAACTAAGGACATTTTGTTCGTTATCTTGGATATTTCCTATTAATGGTAGGTTCCGGAAATTATTGTTTTGTTGACTAATTTCAGCCAGTGAGCTACCCACATTTATAAAGTAACTGTTGGCTTCGTGAAGTGACTTTTCAGGAGAAGATGAGAGAGTAAGTAGGTCCTTATGGTGTTGTGTTTTTTTTGTTGTGTATGTGATGTTTTTGATAGCTTTCCATAATTTTTTATTGTCATTCTGTGCTTCTTGAATTTGGTTTTTTTCGTATGCTGTTTTTAACCTACGTAATAAATTATTACAGAAATTCCTGTATCTCTTGTATGTAATAGTTAAGACTTCGTTATCCGGATCAATGGTTGCCTTTTTATGTAGTTGGTCTCTGTTTCGTATGCATCGTAGGAGTCCTGAAGTTATCCAGGGCTTAATGATTTTTTGGCGACTAGAAAGTGTTATGATTGTCGTATTCTTTTCTATTACTTTTTGTAGGCATTGAGTTAGATAATTTAGGCTAGTGTTAGGGTTTTCTGTTTGATAAATGGGATCAAAATTAATATTTAAAACGTCTTGTGTTAAAGCTTTTTCGTTAATAATGGCCTTTGTTGAAGTTGCATGTTGTCGTGGTTTTTTTAAATTTAAACTAAATAAAACGGGATGGTGATCAGTCAGTGTCGCATTCGGGACTAAGGTAATGGATGGGACTTTTGTTTTTATAAGGACATGGTCTATGCATGTTTGGCGAGCACTGCGTGTAACTAAAGTGTGTGCTGGCAGAAGCCCGTGCGAAGCAAGTAGATTTAGGTAGCGTTCCCCTTCAGATTTAATTTTATTTGAGTTTATAGCTAGATTCATGTCACCCATAACAACAATGTGCTCGAAAGAAGACACTGACTGTAACACAGTATCCAACGACAGTAGGAATGGGTCCAATTTAGTGAAGGAAGGCGATCTATATAGGGCAATTATGGCAACTTGTTTTCCAACGGTGGCCAGTAGACAATTACTTTCATGAAACTCAGGTTCTTTAATAGTTAGGTTAAGGTTTTCTTTGTAGTAGATAACTATTCCGTCATTTTGTATGGGGTTTGTATTTGTGGTTACGTGAGAGTACCCAGATAGGTGAGGGATTACCGTAGCATTTTTTAGCCAACACTCTGTTAAAATTAGTATATCGCATTTAAGTTTGAGTCTATGAAGCAATACCTCTAATCCGGGCAGATTTCGGTTTACGCTTCGTATATTTTGAGTCATTATAATTAGGTTGTCCGAAGTAGAAGTAATAATATTTCGGCAATCCTCTAGGTCCGTGGTTTGAGAGTGAGATACGGATAACTGGTCAATATTATCGGATAAATTAGTTACGTTATCGAATGATTAACAAGATGGTAGGTATAGGCAAGAATAGCGGTCATGGTAGGTATAACAATTACGGAAAGAGTTTGTACGTAAATACTGAAACAGTGTTTGTGAGTATATGTTTGGTGTAGAGTGTTTGAGGTTGTAATTTGATGAGTAATTGAGATATGTGAATGGAGTACGTTTGAGAAATAGGTAGTGTGTATTTGTAAAATAGTGTTCCGTTGGGCTGTGGTTATAAATAAAGAATATAATAATCGATTATGACTTTCCCTGAATAAATTTGAGAGGTACGAGTAAGTGTGGCTGTTGAGTTGTACTTTGTAAGTGTAAACATAAACTATAGAGTGAACCTTAAAATTAGCATGCAATCTTATAGTTAAAATAATAATAAAACAGAATATGGATTCTAAAGCAACAATTAGTCACAGCGGTTTAACAATATTGCGTAATTTTTCTAAGTCAGCGTCGTTGTTAATCCGAATATGTGTGGAGTCTTCATTGTTTTTTAGGTAAACAATACCATTTGCTGTCCAGCAGAAGCTGTACCCATGACTTTTCCGGAATTGACGGGCTAAGTAATACAGTCTCTGGGTTTTATAAGTGAGGGCCTCTGATATGTATATCGGTTTTTGGTTATGACTTGAGTTTAGATGAGTCGTGTTTAATTTGTTGCCTTTTTGTTTGACTTTGTTAAAAGATTTTACGGATTTGAGCACTTTTTCTTTCAATAGTACAGTGGTGAAATCGACTACGATGGGGTCTGAAGAATCTTTTGATTTTAACCTGTATATGTCTTTTATATTACTGGTGTTAATATCGACATTTAATATTTCTCCTAATTTAGAGATCTCATAGACAAGAGTATCCTTAGTTTCTCCAATTTGTTTTGGTATGTTTCGAATTTCTATCCCAACGCCACGAGCCTTCCGTTCTGAGTTTTCCAGTTTGTCCTCCAGTTCTTTAATAATCAATTTATCTGATTGTCTTTCTTTCTCAAGATGCGCTATTTTCGATAGAAACTCGTCATATTTATTTGACATTAGGTCTATACTTGCTTGCAAGTCTTGAAAACGTTTTTCTTGTTCATTGGAGAAAGAAGAGAACATGTTTTTAATTATTTCCAGAAGATCTGATTTTTCCCCGTCATATTTCCGTTTTTTTCTTTCCGTTATGCTCGCCGCCAGGGTATGAAGATCGGGTTCTGACTCGCAGTGTGGTAGGAATGACGCACTTTGTTCCTTTGTCGACGCAAACATTATTGCACTACGAGTGCTTTTCGTGGGCGTTAGCGGAACGGGTGAAACTGGTGGAGTGCGAGGCATGCTTCTTCTCGTATACTACTAGGACAACAAGCCGACACAGGAGTATAACATTAACTGTGTGTAGTCTACACCTTCAGTTAATTGCGTATCCGAATACTCTTACGTCACTCTTCTAAATAAGACTTCGAATAATTACAACGCGGCAACGTAGACAGCGATGGTGTTTATGGTACCTATGTATTCCAATAATCTTTTAGTACCAGGCGCCCAAAGCAATGCAGATGGTGATAGTACTTCCCCATGCAGCACGCAAAACGCGGTAGAACAATTTTATAGTGAAAAGTGCGCACGCACCGATGCGAAATCCTGAGGTAGCGAGTACTAGGAGCGCAGACAGCAAGCGGAGTGAGCGGGACGTTGATAGCTACTCGGAGCGTCAAGTGCGTATGACAGAGATAGTACTATACCTCTCGGCAGATGGGTGTGGTTTCCGTGTTCGCCGCGTCGCGTCGCGCCGTGTACTTGTTCGTTGTAGTTGTCGAAATGCTGACTCCTTGGAGATTATGCACTCCTATTTTCTTGATGGATATTTAATATTGAATTTTGAATTTAAATGATAATTAAAATAAAACTGCGTAGATCTAAGGCACGTCTTCTCGTGTTCGAGGTCCGGGGGGAAGGGTAATAATAAGTTTATTTCTCTTTTAAAAAATTGTAACATATTGATCAGTATTTAAAAACAGTTAGAATTAAGTACAAAGAATAAATATGAGCAACTGCGCCTGAGCTAGGCCGAGCCTGTATTTCAGGTCACAGTTCTACTCCCAGAGTTATGAGCGGTATTAACAATGTTGTATGACATTTTAGTATAATCGCTTTTTATGTACAGAAATAATAAGAATAAAATTTCTTATGTGTTTTATGTGTGTGTTGCATTGTGAAGTGATTGGGAGTGTTCTGTTGTGTGTGTGTTGTGGGTGTGTGTGTGTGTGTTAGTTATGTTTAAGATCCATACAGTGAGGAACCCGTTGGTTTAGCGGTCAGAAATAAGTTTATTTTATTTTAGGCTCAAACTATTAGCAATGTATAAGTAGCATCTACGAAGTCTGGAGTTGTAAAGAAGACTGGAAAGTTTGATCTGCTTCTGAAGGGAGGTGGGCTGGTTGGAGTAACGGCCACCATGGCTCACGTCTATTGTTCCACTTTAAATCGTTAGCACAGAATATAGAACCTTATCTATTCAACATCATAATGTAATAGAAGATTTAGACACATTTATCACTGGTCATCAAAATGATGAAAATTTCGATAGTTCTATTACAAAAGTTTTGATAATAATTGTGTATTTATACCATGATTTTAAGTTTAATAAACACAGAATAATATTAGTAAGCTACAATACAAGATGAATTCTATTATTTTTGTTGCATTCTCCATTTTCGTTGGCGTAAGTATTTACATGTTTCATTAGTCTCTTATTTAATCATTATTTTGTAGATTTTTGAATGTCGTAACGGGTAGTCCGAAAATCTGACAACAAGTCTTACTAAGGGGTATATTAGTCCCGTCGGGGCTGCGGGTTGTTCGAAAGAGATACCGCGGCCTCAGCGCAAGGGTTAAGAAGGAACATGGGTGGTTTTTAGTCAGTAGAAGTCTGACACTCCCTTCCGATCTGCCCAAGACCGGGACCCCTTATTTGATGATTTTCCACGCACCAAAAAAAAAAGGGATAAATTAGTACCAAGTAAGGCAATCACTCCATGTAAAATACTAGTCTTCAGCTGCATCCCGTTATACTGGAAGCCGCATCCAACATAGTTGGGGAAATGCTAGGCAGATGATGATGAAAATAAACTTCTCTGGAATGCATAATTAACAGCAGCATTGGTTGAAACAATAATCTGCTACTACTCGTATCCTCACTTATTATGTACTCTTTTTTTCTCGAATACAATCACACATGGTAGTTATTCTTTACAAATTAAATAATAAATTCTCCTTCCTATTCACAGGCTCAATCCCAAATCTTCGCGCCATACCAAAGAACAGTACCAGCGGTAATGCCAGGCTGCCCCTGTGGCAATCCCGCCCCTTTGCCAGTTATGAAGATACCCTTTGAACCACCTCTACCCATGCCAGTGCCCGCAGCCATGCCAAGAACCGTGGCAAAAGCGCCCTGCGACTGTTATGAAGCTGCGTTACCGATTGGCTTGCCATTGGTTAACCCGTTTTTGCCCGCAGCATCGCCAGTATCGGCTATGGCGCCATTTTCACCGTTGTTGCCTCCTGCCAACACTTGCAGTAGATGTCAGTATTTGAAGAAGATTCCTATTCCTCCTCCTTGTATTTAAATTATTTATTTTGGTTAATAAATTATTTTGTTAGTTGAGTAGTTACGTTTTTATTTCTACTTTTATTTAAACTTGAATTGAAGCCGAATAAAGTGAATGGTGCCATACATACGGTTATGGACGGAGAGCCGTGGTGGCTCAGTGGTAGCGTCCCCAACTTACGAACAGTGAGTCGTGGGTTCGAACCCAGTCAGGCGCATTACTTTGTGTAATTTATTTCATCACCACTGCTCTTAATACGGTGAAGGAAAACATCGTGAGGAAACATGTCTTAGAACTATCAATACAATATTAATTTTTTGTCGGCACAGTGGTTGGACTGCTGCACTGCGTGTCGCGGGTTTGATCCCCGAACGGAACAAATAGTTGTATGGCCTACAGATAGTTGTTTCGGGTCTGGGTATTTGTGTCATGTGAGTTTAAATGTTTATAAACGCAGGTCCACGATACAGGAGAAAACCTCGTTTGGAGTAACGTTTTTTAGAAAACAAAAAAAATCTCTATCATCATCATTATCGCTCCTAGAATGCCACAATGCCTGGAACTCCAGAGCTTAGGATAAGAAAAGTTTGGCTACAACGAGGCATAGACATGCCTCGTTGTAGCCAAACTTTTCTAAAGCATAGATTTAATTTTCTGATCATGACTAGTGATGGTCCTGATGAAGACCTGCAGTAGTCATAGGTCTTTGTAACAATATACTGTAGTTTCTAGGTAGAAACTGGGAATGGGAAGGTTCCCATAACTATTATTGAATGAGTAAGTTAAAGTTTCTTAGTCCTTAGCAAGGGGTATCAGAATATTTCCCAATACGAATTGGGTTGTGGAGGTTGAATAGGCTGTCGCTCCATGGAAAATACTGGTATTCCATGTAAAACGCTGGGGAATTTGTTCCGCCACTTCTTCTTTCCAGCTAAAACAATATGAATTGTCGAAGGGTGGGTGTTTTGGGGGACTGTCTCTTGTAAATAAGTGAAGTAAATTTTGACGTTCGAAAAGTGCTGATTCTCAGCCTAGTTTGAATAAATTACTTTTGATTTTGATTTATACAGCTGCATCTGGTTAGACTGAAGGCTGACCCCAGCATAGTTGCAAAAAGGCTAGGAAAGATGATGATGAGTAAGTTATGGATATTCACAAGAAAGCCGTCATCAACTTTGTTTTCAACCGGACCTCGCTAGTTGGCGACTTCCAATCAATGCAATTCGTTTGTCGGTACACGCAATGTGTAACTTTTTTTGGGTGCCGGGCAAAATAAACATGCGGCCGAGATGTGCCGCAGTTTTAATATAGCGTAGTTGGTCTCACAGATTCATTGTAAAATGTGGGCACACTTTACAGTGAAGAAACGAAAATATTGCGATTGGCCTACGTTTGGAAAGCTTGCGTATTTGACTAGTTTAATTAAATTATCATCAGCATGAATATCAGCCCGGAATCACCCACTGCTGAGTATAGGCCTCCTCTTTTCCTGTTTTTTTAAATTGAATTATGATAAAATAATGCTACACAATATAAAAAAAATGGGCCAAATATTAAGCAAAACAAAATTTAATAATAATAACGTCTGTTTATCATCCATAATTAATAAACCTTTTTAGTCTTTAGGATCATAATCAGGCCTACTGGCAGTTTTCTGTCAAACAATATGTGGGATGCCATAAAAAAAACATTGAATTTTTATTATGGCAAATGGTATTTAATTGAGTTTTTATAACCAGTATTTTTCGAATTTATCGTGTGACGTCACAGTTTTATACAATTTTACCAGAAAGTGACGTCACAAGCCCCTACTCATGATCTTTGACACGTTTTATTTTCGTATCTTTTTATTAATTTGATAAAACAAAAAGCACGTACCTACATAAACATATTTTTCGATAATCTCACAGACGGACTAAACAGAATCATATTTTTTTGTAGTCAGGAAACATCCCTATTACAGCTGATTAGCGTCACAGCTAAGTACCTAGTTTCCCAGTTTTTAATCTATAGTCTTTAAGTAGACAAGTAAAACCAAACATTAAATTAAAAATCAATTTATTTCTTCAGACATAAATACAAATAAATTAACTTAAAACTAAGACTCAGTGGACAATGAAGATCAAGTTCACAAATCCCTCACCAGAAACCATTAGTTGACGATGCAGAATAAATAATCTTACCCAATCCAAAATTACAACTTACAAAACAATCACCATCTGTTTGACACTAGAGACGCCATTCTGAGTTATAACTTATATAGTAGGTGGAGGAATCGGAATTTTCCTCAAGAACTGTCCTCTGGACTGTGGCATCCCTTGAGGTAAAGCACTAGACGAAGATAATACTGTCAATGGCGAAATTGGTGAAGCAGCTGGCAGGAAAGGATTTTCATTACGAACTAAAACTTTTTGCTGAGGCACATTGACATATTCTGTCATTCGAGGTTGGTCAATCAATACTTGCTGGACTTCTGGCCTCCTTTGTTGGTTTACCAATAGTTTTTGCTGGACCACTTCAGGAGCTCTCATTTGCGGTACTTGAAGCAGAAATTCGTTGTTCTGTACAACCATTCTTTTCGGCATTTCATTTTTTCTTACAATAACATTTCTTGGTACGTCCCCGCCAGTTTGTATGACCACATTCTTTGGTAAAGTCGCTTCTGTTCTTCTTTGCACGACCATATTTTTTGGTAAAACCAGTTGCTGACCATTTTGTACGAACACATTATTAGAATTTTGAACAACCACATTCTTCTTCATACACATTTCTTGGGGCCTCTGCACCAGTGTGAATATATTTGGGGCTTCATTCCTTACTACCGTTCTTGGTACATTATCAGCAATTTTATTGGGAGTCCCTGGCACATTTGACAATACTCTTTTCTTATTGGCTGCAGCTGACAACACTTGGGTCACTTGTTCAGTATTCTTCGGTGACAGAATGCCTTGAAGCAGTGATGTCACCGCATTTGGAGTTAGCTTTTGAGTTAAGGAAGGTGCTAGAGTTAGTGATAGAAGTAGGGCTAGGTGTGTCAACTGCATTTTTATCTGAAAGAGAAGTAATAAAATACTAGTAACATAATTGGTATTTGGGACCAGATATTTCCTTCGATATGCGGCAGATGAGTTCACATTTTTATTGTAGAAGTACAAAAAAAGTTCATCGAGTTCGTTCCGCGACCGTTGAAACGAATGGAGGGAGGCATTACCTACCCAGCAGTGGGACAATATGGGCAAGCTATAATAACAATTTATAAGTACAATAAGACAACGAAAATATAATAAATTGACCTGTCGTTATCTTGCATTTTGACCTAAATCTTTTGTCAGGATAGAATTGAAATTACTTTAATAGCCAGAAGATCTTACCTTTCCTAAGGAATACAAAGGACTTTAACAGTGATTCAAATAAATCTGTTTATATAAAAACTTCTCATTTATTTATCTGTTATTACGCCAATAATAAAATCGATTACAATCGATTGCCAGATAATTATGAATTTTCAGAATCGAGCAGTTTATCGGTTGGAATCGTGATTTATCGTAAAATTAAATAGTGTCTTGATGTAGGTACATATCGTTCCAAATGTCGTAACCTCTTCTTCCTATTGTCGAAGAGCCCATGCAGTATCCTCAATCATCGGAGGAGGACTTAGGTTGGTATCTACAAACGGTTGCTCTTGTAAATTGTTGCCTTAGCTATGATAAGTAAGTAGGTAGGATCATTTTAAACTTAACATCTGTAACTTCTACCTGCTATCTGTGCAAATAAAGAACTATTATATTCTATTTTAACTAACAGAATAGTGTTTCGAAGTTACGAAGGTACGGAACCCACGTAAACCTTTTTTTTGGAACTAGCGATTATTATTATTATTATGAGCCTATACTGTCCCACTGCAGGGCAAAGGCCTCCCTTTCCTCCTTCCACTTTTTGCGATCTAGTGCGACAGTAGACCAATCCTTAGAGAAAGAGTCCAGCTCATCCCGCCATCTCCTTTTGGGCCTGCCGCGTTGTCGTTTCTTGCTTTGTGGTATCCACTGAGTGGTAACTTTTGCCCATTGCTCCTCGAACTAGCGATTACTTAATATTTTTATTCGGAATCGTGATAGACTTTCAGATAATGTATATTAGGAATTTTATCCGATAGAGCGTATTTTATTCCATCTTTTTATTAATTCTAAGAAAGTTGATTGAAGCCGAACTTTTTAAGGGCAATTTCTAACCAGACAACTGTGCAGTCAGTTCCCTACATTATTTGACTTATCTTTCAAAGACGATGAGACGTCAGGTAATGCAGGCCATTTGTCTCCTGATGCTTACACCACAAAACTCATAATCCAATCATGATGAAGGTTTTACAAGACAAAAATACACCAAAATATTTAAATATCACATCATTTATTTACACTAACGTCTTAATTAAATTAACAATTCACAAGTATGGTGGTTGCAACGTGACTTGACGCAAATACTTGGGGCTACATCCACATCCTGGCACTCCACACCCACAAGATGGCACCTCTATCGCTGGCAACTGGCAACCGTATGATGGCATCTGGATGCCCAGACATCCACAGGGTCCTGAACATCCACAGGATGGGACTGGGACGCCTGAACAACCACAGGGGCCGGCGCAACCACATGATGGGACCGGTAACCCTGAACAACCGCAAGGGCCAACGCAACCACACGAAGAAACCGCTAACCCTGAGCAACTACAAGGGCCGGAGCAACCACATGAAGAAATTGGTAAGGCAGAACATCCACAAGGTCCCGCGCAACCGCAAGAGGACATTGGAACTCCAGAGCAACCACATGGGCCATTACAACCACAAGATGGTACTGGTATACCAGCACATCCACAAGGGCCATTGCAAACACAAGTCGATACGGGCATTGCAGCGCAAGTGCACGGGCCTAAGCATTCACAGGCAGACAAGGGCATGCCTCCACAGCTGTAAGGTCCCATACATTCACAGGTGGATAACGGTATTCCACCACAACTACAGGGGCCGGAACATCCGCAAGATGACAACTGAATTCCTCCGCAACCACAGGGACCCAAACATTCGCAAGATGACAACTGAACTCCTCCACAACCACAGGGACCCAAACAGTCACAAGACGACATTGGTAGACCACAAGTGCAGGGTCCCTGACATCCACAAGCAGGTCCATACGAAGGCAGTTCAATCACAGAGCTTATGCCGTAAGAGTAGGTTGGCAGCTGCAAATTTTGACATCCACATTTTGGAACATCAATAGTTGCTGGGGACCCGTATGGGCACGCTGGAAGTTTAACAACAGGTGTTCTGTTGCATCCACATTTGGGGCCTGGACACCCACAAGAGCCTGAACATCCACAAGGCAGATCCAGTATAGGTGTAACGATCTGAATGCTTGGTATTTCTGTAGTCGGGAAAAGGCATCCCAAAGGACTTATTTCCATAGGCTCCGCATATCTGTAGTTTGGTACATCTACGACAGGTCCAGGGTTAGGCAAGACTACAGGAGCGTATACAGGTTCGATGACAGGCCCCCGACATCCACAGTTGAGGATGTCTATAAGAGTGTTCTGACAGCCAGACAATCCGAAGTTCTGAAGGCCAGATTTTTTTATTTTAGACTTTGATTTCGTCATTTTTCTTTTCACTGATCTTTGGGCGTTGATCTGAAAATAAAGTAGGTATATATTAATACACTAAAAAAAAAGATAGGCGAAAAGGAGGCTGATGATTAACTGTGGGACTTCACAATGATTGCAGTGATGAAGTATTGTTTTCAATACAGTTGATCCGACTAAACAGGTACATCTTCCCATCCGGAAGCAGAAACATCTGCCGCAGCAGAGTTATAGAGGTAGAGCAGAAGTACCTTTGTCCATTTCACTAATCGTAGTATTAACTTTCAGCCGAGAACAGAGTTGAAAATCTAACAGTGCACTTCTAACAAAAAATTCAAATTTTCTTTACGTTTTTTGCAATGGGGAGAAAAACTCAAAGATCGACATAGATGTCGCTAGCATCGAGTATGCCTTGTAGAGTTAGTGTTGACATCTAACTGAATTTGTTATTGCTGTTTTCCCGCAAAAAACTCATTTATTCTATTCTACATTTAAAATAATAATCAATCAATGACAATGCATTGCGTAAACTTATTTTATTGAAAGAAGGTAGATAAAATAATAGAAAGATATAGGTGGGTACTTACGACAACGCATGACGCGATCAGTAGAATAATTGCCAACTTTCCAAAATACATTTTAAATTAATTATAATATTTTACTTCTATTAACAATAAATAACGTAGAATACAATGATAAATAAAACGAATATTATTGTCTTTATATACTACATTGTTTGTCAATATTTTGATTAGTTGAAAAATTACGTTAAATGCTTATCGATTTTCATAATTATTCGGTTGGAACCTAATCGATATCAAAGTTATTAAATCGAGTTTTAAAATTAAATAGATAGTTATCTACTACTGAATATTGTTGTAATATTGTGTTATGGAATAATCACTGAACAATCGCTCATTTCATGCAATGACTAACTAACCACATAACAGAGCCAAGTCGCTCATTGGCGACGGTAAGCTGGTGACCAGCCTTCATGTTCATAGCCTGGCCCACCGCCGCAATGTTGCATGTTTCTCGGTCTTTTACAGACTAACTCAACGAACTCATGTCACCATCTCTTCTTCCATCGGGAGTCCAGACTTACTGCAGGTTATTACCCATACTTTGTCGACGTTCCACACAATCGCACGAAGCTATGCTACATCATTTATTATGCACACACCCATGAAGTGGAATTTCCTGCCTGCGTCGGTGTTCCCAAGTTCATATTTTGACCCCAATCTATTTAAGTCGAAAGTTAAAAGGCTTCTTTTGGGTCAGCTCGTTCCATCGTCGACCTCATCTCTGTATCTACTCAGGACCAGATTGACGTCAACAGTGGCCCACAAAAAAATAAAGTTATTATTTCATCATAGTGTCATTCTAGTCATTATCTGCATACCTCATCATCTGCATCTCTCAGTACCACAGTTACAAAGTCAATCTGTTGGTTACTTAAATTTCAGGTCTCTGCAAATCTCCGTGGCAGCGCGGTTCTACGCGTTTCGATGGCGCGGCCACGTTCAAACCCTTATAACTTTATAACCATAACTTTGACAAATTTATGGTTTTAGGAAACAACTTTTACAAAGTTTTACAAAATCTTGGAATGGTTTTTTTTTGTGGCATGTCTTACAACCATAAAATTCGAAGACATATTGTGACATCTACCTATCCGCACTGGGCCCGCGTAGTTGATCATAGCCCATCCCTTTCCTAGAGAGAAGGCCTGAGTCACTGCAGTGGGAACATTATAGGCTGATGATGATGATGATGAACCATAGTACAGGAATATACCTATCTACACCTAAACAATAAAAAAAGAAAAACATTTTGATTCAACTTTTATTATTTTCTACACTGTACATAATTAGAATCCTACTAAACAATTTATACAATGGCAACATTCAGTAAGTAACAAAATAGATTACAGTTTGAGCACAGGTACACTTTCAAATATGTTAGGAATAGTTTTTTTATTTACTTTGTGTAAATATAACTTCAGTTACTATAATAATTACATTAGATGTAAACGAACCCATCACGAAACCGTCAACCTTGCATTCTATACATTAAACTAAGTAACTGTATGCAAAAATTATTGCTTGGAAACGAGTTTTTGGGTATGAAATTACGGTAGGACCATTGACTTATATTACTGCGTAAGGACTGGGCGGACCGCATGTTAAAATGACGCCTCGAACTTGGTCCTAAAACGGTATTTCCTAAGCCGAAGTGAACTAGTCACTAGTCCACGATCGGCTCTCTTCGGGTGCGGTCGTAAATTTTATTAAAAGCTTTATTTATGTTCTTTATACCTCGAAAATACCACGCCGCTTATACAAGGTTACGTTAACGAGCAGACTACACCGATTCTCTGTATGGCGAACGCGTCGAGCAAATGTTCGGACGACCGTATCTTTAGTTTTTATATCAATGGGTAGGACTCCATATAACCACTCAAAATATTGTACTGATCCATGCATTAAATAGAACGGGAGTCGTATAAGTATTTAAAATAAAGTTATAATATTAAAAACTTGTATTTAAAATATACCATCTAAAAAAGTTACTAAACTTTGACCCCCAATATCTGTGTAAGTAGAATGTGAGAACACATGTTTTTCGGGTTCGCTAAGGGTACTTTTACGTCCATTAGAGACCAGATTATTTTAATTTATTTTAAATATTCGTCTCCTCTGTTTTGTATAAATGCAGATGTAAGAATATCCTTGTTTTTAACAATAAATATCCTATAAAAAATCGAGAGTATCGGATGGAAGCCCTTTACTGGATATAGGCCTCCCCCAAGTGTCGCTTCATGGACAGGTCCCGTAGATCTCGCATCCAGCGGACCCCGCAACCTATACCAGGTCTTCTGTCCACCTAGTGGGAGGCCTTCCAAAGCAACGTCTTCCGGTTCGCGATCGCCACTCCTGAACTTTTCGGCCCCATCGGCCATCCGGATGTAATTAAACGAAATATACACTATTATTTGATCGAGACAACTAGATTGCTGAACTAAACAATCCACTCACAGACGGTATCAGCTGTCACCGATAGGAACGGACTATCCGTTCCTATCGGTGTATATCATAATAATATTCAGGCGTCATGGCAGGTCATAAATATAACATCACGCCTGTAATCCCAGAAGGGTTAGGCAGAGGTGTACCTCATAATACACCCACATTGTGCCAGTTAGGTTTAAGTACCACGTAATAGCGAGCCCATTGCTAACCGAGCACAAATCTTGCTTTACGACATTATGGTA
Organism: Diarsia brunnea; assembly: GCA_949774965.1. Classification (NCBI taxonomy): domain Eukaryota; kingdom Metazoa; phylum Arthropoda; class Insecta; order Lepidoptera; family Noctuidae; genus Diarsia; species Diarsia brunnea. The sequence continues at coordinate 8,247,067 of OX459023.1, forward strand.
GGACACCTGATAATTAGTAATTAAATAAGATAAGAAACAAAACAATATAAGTATAAATTGTTGGTCACTATTTCTTGCTACTGACATAAAGAAATACATAATAACTGTATTTTCTACAACTAAGTAAATGCCGAGACACACATCTATTCAAACCCAGGTTATAAAAGCTTCAACAAATCTTTGATCTGAAAATCTGCAGTCAATTGTACTTGGCACAACCTGGAGATCAAATTCATGACCTTTTTTGTTTTTTGACATTCCAAAGTGCCTGTAATGGTCTAATTGAAATATATGCTTTGATTTTAAGTTTTTATCTGGACTATAAAAGAGATCTCTGATAAAAAACACCAACCTTTCAAAATATGCCATTTTACAAAACAAACATTTTGTTATTTTATGTTTTAAAAAAGAAACATTGCCCTACCTAGGAATTTCTCCTGTATCGTGGGTGGGTTAACAAAAATGTAAGCTCACATACTCAAATATGTAGGCCATACAAATATTTATTGCGTGGATTCTAACTGGAGACACGCAGCAACCAATCGCTCAGCCACTATGCCATTTATTACTTTAAAAGTAAGTTAAAAATGCTGTTGACCTTAAGAATTGACAGCAGATTAAAGCTTTCAGGAACCTGAATTAATAACCTCGCACCACACACCACATCAACGTCCCACAATATTCACTTCACTACGTCCTCATTCAGTCCTAGGTGCAGGAGCTTTACCGCTGGCCAGAACGGATTTCATCGTCTTCAGCATACCAGGAATGATGCCAACGTGTTTGTCTACACACTTCACAGCGCACTTCTCGAATTCTATCGTTGCTTTGTCGATCTGCGGAAGATTTTACAAACTACATTAGTGAAACATGTAATAACAGTAGAAAATTTAATGAATGCTGGTAGAGGTAGAAAACAAAATCCTCTAAGTTCATATTACCCCATTGAAGACTTTTCATTAAGTAGTTTTTAAGTCTGAACTTATAGGGTATACAATAATAATGATTTTACGGCGGCAAATCATATTTTGTTCAACATAGAGCGTGACACTGACCCGCAAATTGCAAAAATGTAAGAATATTTGTATTTTGCATGCCAGCAACGAAAACTATAAGAAACTTTTTTCCACCCAATAATAGAGCAACATATATTTAAGGCTTATGATGCCAAGCACCTGGCATATGGGTCGAACAAAAAATCGTTTGTGTGGCCCCAAGCCCCAACCCGCCACCGAGTCGTCAATCATCATCATCTGCCTAGCCTTTTCACAACTATGTTGGGGTCGGCTTCCAGTCTAACCGGATGCAGCTGAATACCAGTATTTTACATGGAGCGACTGCCTATCTGACCTCCACAACCCAGTTAATACTAGGTAATACGATACTCTTTGGTAAGACTGGATGTCAGAATTTCAGGTCACTGACTACCTGTAACGACTGCCAAAGATCTATATATGGCTGCCGGGACCAACAGCTTAACGTGCTTTCCGAGGCACGGAGGAAACTCGGTATGTCGGGTGGTCACCCATCCACAGACCGACCTAGGCAAGCACAGCTTAACCTAAAGATCGACCCGAGTGGCAGTTCTTATTAAGCCACGAGCTCCTCCTGAGTCGCCAATATCTATTACAAACAAATAAAAATGGATAATTTGAACTAGGCAGTGTAAGTGTTAAAGTACCTAACCAAAATATTCTTATAGAATTTCCGTGACTAAAGAATGAATACATACCTTCTCCTGGCTAGGATCAGATCCCAGTCTGTCCCTGGCTGAATCATTGCAGTCCATCACACATCTCTGCAATCTATTCTGTAAGTGGCTGATCTCACCCTGGAAATAAGTAAAGTATGGTGAATGAGTGTATTCTTCCTCGTTTGAAATAAATGTAAAATTTTGTCAGACCAGTGCGTGGCAACCTATGTTCTAAGTTAGGGATTTGGTTTCATCAGTTAGTCCTTAAAGTGGATCAATGTACGCGAGCCATGACAAAACAACAATTGGTCTAGTGGTCACAAGAATGAGGTGCTGGGTTCAATTCCTGGGTGGGGCAAAGCACTATTAGGTTTTTCCTTCAGGAATTTTTTAGTAGCACCCAGTCTGGATTTGTGCCCGGTTGATGACAACAGGCTTGCTTCCTATTACATGGGTTTTAAATGTAACTGGCGAAACAAGGGTCAGCTTAATCTCTACTTAAAAGTTTACGAGAAGTATGTAATCGTAACTAACTTTACCTGCACATAATTATTAGCTTGATTTAGTGGTCCCGTACATGAGTCTATGCAGCTGTGAACTCTTTCTAATGAGGATGAAGGGTCATCACAACATTTGGCTGCACACCTGTGCATATCTCCCTGAAAATAAACATTAATTTGAGAATATTCTAGTAAAGTTGGAAGTACATAGAATAAGTACTCGTAACCCAAATTAACCCAATAGGCAGTCTTATAGCAAAAATGAAGGTTTTCAAAACAACTTTGGAAGAGCGAAGGTCTTATGCCATTATAATTATGAGTCTGATGTGAAAGAATTGAATAAATCATCATCAACTGCCAAGCCTTTTTACAACTATATTGAGGTTGGTTTCCAGTCTAACTGGATGTAGCTGAAGACCAGTATTTGACATCGAGCAACTGGTTATCTGATCTTCACAACTAGTAGTGTATATGGCGCAGCGGCTCAAGCACTTGACTGCTGCGCTACGCGTCGGGGGTTCGATCCCCGCACGGAACAAATATTTGTATGGCCTACAATTAAACATAATTAGGGTGGCATTTTATCGATAAAAGGACCATTCTCCTTGAATTGACTTTAATATTTTCTAAATGGTTTTCTGTATCTAAGTTTTGCGTCATTATATTTTTAGAATTTCTCATAACATTTTTGGAGTCATGATGTTTACTTTTCAAGAATAAAGTACGGAATAACTCCGCTCTAGAAATATTGCGTAAGTCTTGCATGGTATCACGAACATAACCTCACTTACTTGCATCTTACGTAAATGACTCTTGTCCAACTCATTGACGAGGTTCGTCATCTCCTGCTCGACCCTATACTTCTGTGCTTCAACCATTTTGATGTCTTTGATTCAGTAATTTTGAATAATTTTATAAAAATATCGGAATTACAAATTCCGATGATAGGAATGACAGCCGCACGCAAGCCGCAATCTTACACATAACTTATTGACATTTGACGGTCTGGAGTCTGACAGTGACAGAAATAGTTGGCACTTGGCAGCTGATGCATTGTTTTATTTTAGAAATATTGGGATCTTGGTTTTTTGCCTATTCCCAATTGGAATAAGTTTAGCTTGACATATTATATTTAAAAAAATGGAACAAAACAGGGTAGATTACAAAAAGATATTTAATTTAAATTAAATGTACATTAATTTACAAAACCATACAGCAGTTAAAATTATAATCCAATGCCAGCCAAAAATCCATCTAACAATTCTTGATCAAAGTTAAAAATCGGTAACTTCTTTAATAAAGCTGCACACGATTCGCACACCGGAGCCTTTTCTTTTGTGTCTGCTAATCTAATGATTCTTTCTTGTGTTTTGAAAGGGATTTCATCTAATAAGTCTGGCAGCCCAGTCAAACATGGTGGTGGTGGCGACAAAGCAATTCGGTTTGGAATTTCGCTAGGAGGCGGGAAAGTCATAGTTGCAGGTACTTCTTTAAAAAGATTTAAAGGTTTTTCTCGCTCATTCTGGTTTAAACAAGAAGAAAAATCTTTCAAACTTGGATTTAAGACAGTTATTTTAGGTGATGAAGGCGGAGCAGGCAAGAAATAAGCTGTGGCAGTTTCAGGGTAACATTTTGGCACAATTGTGTCAAATGTTGGTGCGTTGGCTGGTACCGGTAGTGATGCTTTTTCTGCTATAGGTGCTGGTGCTGTTGGCGTTGGGTGTGGCGCTTTGGCAGCTAATGATGGCGGAACGTTGGGCCAATCTCGTTGGTTGTGCTGGGCATGACTTATCTGAAACAAAAAAAAATTATTTCAAAATACAATCTATGAAACATATCTGTAAGTTAAGCTATCTTTCATAAGCTGGACTAGATTTGATAACGTTCAGTAGGTGTGTCCATATCGGTATTTTTAAATTCTAGGCTAAGGTTGCATTGCTGACTACTAATGCATGCAAGAATTTTTTTTACGGACATGTACGAAATAATATTTAATAAGTATTTAATTTCCAATCATTACACATAATTATACGTAATTATTACAGGATTATGGTCAACTTATTTACCTGAAGTACTAAAAACCAATTAATAAAAAATAACAGCAATATCCTCGTCATATTGTGACTAGACACCTAAACGAAAAACATAGTTAATCATTTTCAAGCCAATTTATTCGAGAAAGCATAGTAGTATTGCGTTATATAATAATAATATAAAAAGATAATATTACCTATAGTTCCTGCCTATCTATTTAAAAAGAAAGTGAAATCGGATGGAACTTTTATTAAATTAGTAATCTTATTGCAGGATGATCAAGTTTATGTTAACTTTAACCATTCATGTGTCAGGTTTTGGTGTATGGTTATCACGTTATCACTCTAAAGGTAAAATTATCTTGTAACTGTAAATAAAATATACCTGCACAATTATTCGCCATTTTGCGACTTCGTTAGTGTCCATGGTTCAAATTTAATTTTATTTCAGAATCGGTTCTACTGCACAAAGGAACTTGCGACCACTAGACCAATGATTGCCTCATTGGTCTAGTGGTCGCAAGCGCGACCGCTGAGCATGAGGTCCTGGGTTCGATTTCCGGGTCGGGCAAAGTGATATTGGCTTTTTCCATCAGGAATTTACCAGCAACAGCTACGGAGTCTGGATTTGTGCCCGGTTGATGGCAATAGGCTCGCCCCCTATTACGTGGGACTTAAACATAACTGGCGAAATGTGGGTGTACTATTAGGTACACCTCTGCCTAACCCTTCGAGGATTACAGGCGTGATGATGTTATATTGGGATCGGCATCCAGTCTAACCGGATGCAGCTGAATACCAGTTCCTCACCACCACCCAGTACCTTCACCACCCAGTTCATAATACCCTTTGGTAAGACTGCACGTCAGACTTTCAGGCCACTGGCTACCTGTTAGCCAGCAGTACCTACACCACCCAGTTAATAATTCCCTTTGGTAAGACTGCACGTCAGACTTTCAGGCCACTGGCTACCTGTTAGCCAGCAGTACCTTCACCACCCAGTTAATAATTCCCTTTGGTAAGACTGGACGTCAGACTTTCAGGCCACTGACTACCTGTTAGTCAGCAGTACCTTCACCACCCAGTTAATAATACCCTTTGGTAAGACTGGATGTCAGACTTTCAGGCCACTGGCTACCTGTTAGCCAGTGGCCTGAAAGTCTGACTGTCGAAGATCAACAAATGACAGCCGAAACCAACAGATTTACGCGCCTTTCTAAGCACGAAAGAAATAACAGTACCTCGCTCAATTTTTTTTTGTAGTTTCTAAGATTACAAAGACGAAGATAATAATTCTAAATTCGAAATATTATTAGACTCAAGAAACAATAGTCGGTTAAAAGCCTATTGCACTGGCCTCAATCGTTTATTTAAAAAATGGTGACAATCGTGTAGAAATGGGTTACTAAACTAGAAAATGGCACAATCACCCGATAAACAGCGTTTGTTAGGACATCTACGGTATTTAACAAGGATAAAAACAAATTACCACGTTTGTTACAGTTTTTAATAAACTACCCATTATGGAGGTCAAACGCTTGTTGTTTCTATTCGTGGTCTTCGTAATAAGTGTGAGTACTATCCGATGAATACCTAGTACATAATTATATGCCAATTTAAAATGACACTAGCGACAATTTTTAACAATCTTATTTTTGCAGATGATAGCAGCCCGTCCTTGCTGCCCTTCCTGCCGTGGCCCGTGTCCACAACAGTCACTCTGCTTTTCTAATCTGGCAACACCGTTTCCCGCATTCACCAAAACCATAGACTACGTCCCTAACTGTCGCAAACCTTCTTGCAACTGTGGTTGCAATGACCAACTCATTCTGCCTCCTCTGTCAGTTGAACTGCCTTGTGGTTTAGGTTATTTTCCAGCAGCATCGCCTTTGGTAGCCAAGTATTATGCTCCCGCTTTAGACTATTTGACAACGGGAGCATACATACCTATTGCATCGCCTTGTGATTCCTTGATATTAGCGGCGCCAGTGAGCCCTGATATTGCTCCTTTGGTTAAACCAATCATTTTGTGAATAAAAATGTTTTTGTGATCAATTTACGTTGTTTTATTTTGACAATAAGGACCACCATGACGTGTCATCAAGTTGGGTCCAAGAAAACCAAGGATGGTTTGTGTTCTGCCTACTAATTAAATAAATATCTACAGGGACTACAGGTCAAAAAGTTTCAATCAGTAAAACATTTTTTCCAAATACAGTTGCCGCGATAGTTGCGGGTAACTTTCAAATTTTCGAACTGTCAAAATGATACGAAACTGTAAAAAAATCCAATCTAAAATTGCATAAGGTAGGTAGGTAATGCTTCAGCGTAAAGTTGAAATCAAATCCACCAAATCCGAGGTTAAATAAATGCTTTGAGTTTTCAAAGCATTTATTTCAACTTGGGTAGCTGTTGTTACAGACAAGTTGAATTGTCGAAACAAATAAAACAATGAAATGTAGCTGCAGTCCCAGTCACAAATCATAAAAAAACTGTGACTGTAATGTGCCCATGCAATGCCCATTCCAAGGCGTAAATCTCTATGGAGAAGATCGGGCAAAATAGGGAAGTTACCGGATTCAAAAAAGATTTGGTTAAGTCCGTTAGTAAGATTATCGAAAAATATTGGATACGTGTTTTTTGTTTTATCAAATTAATAAAAATTGAGGAAGATAAAACGCGTCAAAGATCATGCTGAGTGGGGGCTTGACATCTCTACGTGGTAAAAACTGTACTGCGCTGTCACGTCACACCAGTATTTGAAGCATTTTATCGTCTTTTATCCACTTTTTGTTTACGTGAAAAAAAAAAAAAATAAGTGTCCAATATTTTTTGGAAATCTATCTGACGCATGACGTACTTATTACATTTTTTTATTAACTACCCTAAGATTGTATTAACTTGATGTGTTGGCGTCTGTACCTACAATAAATAATTGAATATTGACTATTCAGTAGATCAGCGATGGTTAATGAAAATAAGTAAAGCAGTCTTCTCTACCAACATAACATTTGATTCATTTTCTTACGAACCTAAATTCGCTTTCAGCTCTTGAATGTCAGATTACACTTTAAGATTTTCTATAAGTAAGCATCAGGAACACTAACGAATTTACGATCATTCGTTGCTGACCGTACAAAGTTATTATCTATCGAAACTTTAAAAATATTGCATCACAATTTATTTGTCATAACGTCTTACGACAGTATAAGTTCCTCAATATTTTGTAATCACAATTCCTGAAGGTAGGTGATTATATTTCCATGTATGTAATAATGTTTCTCACATAATTTTGTCATTGTATTATTATCAACTAATTTTCCGTAAGATAAGACACGATTCCAAGATAAGCGGGGGATAAATAATGCAGTAACATTTCAAATAATTTATTTCATTAAAAGCGGTTGAATTACAACCTTTTTGTAATATTTATTATTCAAAATGAAGTTACTAATAGTTATTTCAATCGTGACCTTGCACAATCAGGTAGATTTTAATCTTGTACCACTTTACATAACAAACTATATTGGTTTTGTTTTGTTTATAGTGAATTAAATAAAACATAACATAGAGACAATGTGTTATGTGAACAGAGTAGTTACTAATTCACAATTTCTTTTTTCAGCTGGCATCATCACAGATTCTACGCCCACCGCCATACAATATCATCAACAGACAAATAGGAGAGAATATAATTGAGACTGCCAATTTCATCAACCAACCTACAGTGTTAAGCGAACCTCCTTGTAACAGCATTGTTCCTATTCCAAACATTGCTGCGCCTCCAAGCACTACTCTCATCACCGACTGTTCTCCTACCATCTGTCAAAACTTGGCTAATACTATCCAACTAATGATTGTTTGTAATTTACTGCAGAATAGCCAGAACTCTGATGTTGGTCGACAGTTGGCTGCGCCGATTTTGAATGAATTAATGTCATTGCCTGTTTTACCTTGCGGTTGTAATAATCCCCTTTCTCCTAGTATTATCGCTCCTAAAGTTGCCACTCCTAATTTTGCTCCTAACGTTATTACCAACTATGTTCCTTCCAACATCGTTGGTCCCAATATTTATCCATCCAACTTTGTTAATCCCAACTTCATTGCTCCTACGCCTAACATAGTTGCTCCTAATTTGTTGCCGTTGCCTCCTAGAGTCATTGCTCCTACAAACTCGTGTCCAAATGCACCTCAATTAGGCCCTGCAGATGTCAATGGATTGCTAAACACAATTATGGGAATGTTGGGTAATATTCGAGGTTAATTTTAAGAGACAACGACAATTACTTTAGAAGATTTATTTATAAGTTGTGAAAATAAATTATTTTTTGAATATTGGTACAAGATGTGTCTATTTTTTTTACCCTTTTTTATGGTGGGTGGAAAATCATCAATTGACCCCTCCCGCTCTTGGGCAGAGCGAAAGGGAGTGTCATACTTCTACTGACTAAAAACCACCCATGTTCCTTCTTAGACTTTCATGTCGAGGCCGCGGTATCTCTTACGAACACCCGCAGCCCCGACGGGCGTCGGCCCTTGCGGGCCCCTTCCATGTTGCTGACATCTCTTTGAGGCGCGCGTGGAACACGAAAGCGCCGTCGACACGGCCTGTCGTCGTCATGAGACGGACGGCCGGCGAGCTTACCCGTCACTCACCGTCCACAGGCCCGCGTCTACGGTGGCCGGAAGTCATCACGTGGCCCCTGACGCCCGGAGCGCCTCCCGCGGTGATTTTTTTTTACCCTTGCTTGTACTTCTTTGTTTGGGTATTAGAGTAGAGGAAGACCAACGAAACGAAGGACGGACTGTGTCAAGAAAGGAGGTGTCTGATGAGATAACGAGTTATAGAGAAGTATGGAAGAAGAAAACCTGTTGATGGCACGTTTAGCCAAGAGCTGTTCACTATTATTCCTCCATATGGTAGACAGTGGTGGACAAGGTATGCTTATTGTACTTAATATCACTAAAAACCAGCGCTGAGCTGTGGGTCTCATAGCAAAGCACCATGCTGAGTGGTAACCTGCTTGTCGCAGTCACGACGTACAAGCGATCAACCTTCTTTCTATTATGCTTGCCTGTTGTTGTATTTCTTACTGTTTGTTATTGTATATTGTTTTCTTCTCCTTGTGTCTCCTTGTATGTTCTTGTTTCTGCGACAAATAAATAATTTTTCTTTCTTTCTATTATATTAATCGAGAATAAAACTGAGTGCTACTGCTAATTAGAAGTTTGCCTGTAATTGAAAAACCCAATCACATTATTTATTCAAGGGGATCGCACCCAGAGGTCAGAGCGATATGACAATGTCATTAACGGTTTCGCTGATTGAATGTCACTTTCTCTAGCCTTTGACTTAGGTAAATACTCTTAGACCAACGAGGGAATACATACTTCCAAAAAGGAAAGCAAACACAAAGTAGGAAGAATGTTATTTTTTTTAAGAAAACGAGAAATATCGTAAAACTTTTTTATTTATTACCATTAAAACACAAGAACAGACTTAGGTACTAAAACTTAGAAACTAATAATAGACCCTATTGGGACAGCCGCAAGAATCAACATAACCTAAAGACTCCACATTGATTCCAACGGGCAGGTTAGGGAACCCACAGTTACAGTTTTGTGGTGGAAAGTACGGACCATCACAACCACCACACCTTGGGCCCAATAAGTTGGCTAAAATCTCATAGCCAATGTTCTGTATGCCAAACTTTGGACCGCAGGAATCGCAGCCACAAATATTTGGCAAGATGTTTTGTATATTGAATCTGTCACAACCACATCCACATTTTGGACCACAGTTATCACAGCCGCATCCCATGTTTGGTAGACCATATTTAGGACCACAAGTATCACAACCACAGCCGAAATTGGGCAGTCCATAGTTCGGTCCATCACAGCCACATCCATAGTTTGGGACCACAGTCGCTAGACCATAGTTAGGTCCATCACAGCCACATCCATAATTCGGGACCACAGTCGCTAGGCCATAGTTTGGTCCATCACACCCACATCCACAACCAACAGTGGGTATAACATCTATGGGATCACAACACGGAGCAATTATATCACAAGGAGTGATGATGTTATCATATGGGTTATAAGGGTTAATAGGAGCAAGGCAGTCAATGGTTGGGGAGTAGATAGTCTGGATAGGTTCACAACCACATTGTGGGTTCATGGTATTCTCAAGAAGATTACTGACTATAAGCAGTTGGATCGCATTAGCAAGAGCATTGGAAACTGAGTTATCTACGATCGTAGTAACCACTTGTTGAGGTGAAGTGGCGACTACTTGTGATGTGGTACAGACCTGCGGTTGTGGGTTACAGATTAATGGGGGTGGGTTACAAATTACTGGGGGTGGGTTACAGATTACTGGGGGTGGGTTACAAATAACTGGGGGAGGGTTACAAATCTGTGGTGGCGGGTTACAGATAAATGGTGGGGTGTCACAAATCCTTGGAGGAGGGTCACAGATTCTCGGTGGTAGGTCACAGATTCTTGGTGGTGGGTCACAGATCCTAGGAGGCGGGTTACATATTTGAGGTGCTGGTAGTCGTGGTAGATATTGGGCTTGCGTCTGAAAACAAAAATTAAATCGACTAACATGCAAAATTCTTAGAATGTTGAGGTGGATGTGAGGTGTGACAAAAATGGATGCGGTAACGAACGACTATATTAGAGTAAGTAATACAAGTTGCGGCAGTTACGGAATAGTTGAAACAGGATTGACTGTTTTGGTATGGATATGTTATGAGGAGGGTCGTATCGGATGTGACTAAAAGAGTGATGACTAGATATAAATTAAATGTTGATGGATAGAGAGAACTTGGAAACCTAAGAAAACGATGGATAGATTGTGTGAGTAATAATATGGAAGAAAAAGGAATAAATGATAGCTTGACGGTTGACAGAGAAGAATTGAAGACAAAAACGTGGTGCCGACTTCAAATTACATGGGATAAGGCCAGGAAGATGATGATGTAAATTGTTTTAAAGTTTTCTTATTAACAGCTTACCTGACAAGCTAAAACTGCGCAAACAAGTAACAATAAAACAGCCATCATGAAAAATGTAATTATAAAAACTTACAAGCTCTTTTTATATAAAAATGACAACGATTTCAAAAAAACTATTAACACATTGACATCAAATGAATTTCGAAAAACAAAAGATAACACAATTACGTTGTACGAAAGTATGCAATTGTACAGTCAGCGCCCAGAGTTACCTGACCCGTCGTTTAATGATGAAGAGGGCAAATAGAATGAGAAGAGGGGTCAGATAATGCTGGGTACTGACTGTGCATAACAGAAGCAATTAGGTAAATAATGTCAGGGGCTTATCGTTACCTGTGTTAGCTTGTAACTTTAAACAAATCAGCTGTAGAAAACATTAAAATCTTTTCTCATTTCCTCGGACACCAAAGATATCATCATTTTCTTGCCATTATCCCAATTCATTTGGAGTCGGCGCAACATGTCTTCTTCTTCCATTATACCTCTTTGTTTCTCGTCATCTTATGAGACACCTCCTTTCTTACCATATCATTCTTAACACAGTCTATCCATCGTTTCTTTGGTCTCCCTCTACGCTTATACCCATCCACATTCATATTCAAAACCTTCCTCACGACATTTTCCAAAGACAATCAAATTAAAAACTAACTAATTTTACTATTATGTTTTTTCACTATAATGTTAAATATTATTAAGAAATCTATTATCCAAATCTTGATTGTTAGAAATATGTCGCCTGTGATACAGGTTTAACCTAGTACAGGTATCGAACTTTCTTATACCTACATTATTTTTAAGATTTAAGTTGTATTTACTGTGCCAACTCTAATTTTTTAATAAATATTATTATTATTGTTCCCTTTATTTATTTCTAAACAAACTTTATACATTTTTAAATATTTCTTATAAAAACAATTAAAACAAACATTTAAAAATATAAAAAATTGTAGCCCACCGGTATCGGGAACAGGGTCCAAGCTACCGGCGGTCAGGGCTCCAAAGAAAGGAACCTCCTAACGATACGAGCCGTGTCCAGGAGTACCGCTCTCTGCATTAAGCCCTTGATCCAGCCGCCTAACGAGAGCCTCCTCAGGTGTTGGTCGAGGCTCTTGGCAATTAAGCCATTGGCTGTAACGACTATCGGCACAATGATCGCTGAGTCCACATCCCACATGTCGACAACCTCGCGATTATTATTATTTATTATTAAAAAATCAAATCATAGTGTATTTGTTAACATAAGTAAAAAAGTACAGGTCTTATGTTTGATGAACAGAGCGCTATGTTATGTATGCCAGGAAGCTTACAAATATGGTGTGCAAGTCCAGCTAAGGACAATAAAATAAAACATTTTATTTGGCACAAACTTTTTAAGTTACCTTTTTTATTTGTGATCAATGATCATCACCATCCACAGACCGAATTCTCCCACTGCTGGGTATAGGCTCTCCTTTCTTGTGCCAATCTCCACATTCCTTTGCCAGCCTCATCCAGGTTGCCCCACACTACGAATTTCTCCTGTATCGTGGGTGCGTTTACAAACATATAAACTCACATACACAAACACACCCAGACCCGAAACAACTATCTGTAGGCCATACAAATATTTGTTCCGTGCGGGGATCGAACCCGCGACACGCAGCGCAGCAATCCAATCTCTCAGCCACTGCGCAAACCGTGCCGTCAATTGTAACTATACTGCTGCTCATCTCACCACCGGAAGACCCACATTGTGTATCTTTTACCCGATCTTGGACGCCATTCGGTGATAACCTGTCATCACTGCGCCTTTCCAGGTATCTTGACCAACTCCATTTGAGTTCCGTAACGCGATTTCCAATACTAACGGTATTGGAAATCGTGTACCTTTGTACGTCTTCGGATATCGATTTTTATTTGTGACTAGCGGACGTCACGCGGTTTCACCCGCGTAGTTCCCGTTCCCGTGAGAATACAGGGATAAAACGTAGCCTATGTCACCCGCGGATAGTGTAGCTTCCCAACGGTGAAAGAATTTTTGAAATCGGTCCAGTAGTTTCGGAGCCTATTCGTTACAAACAAACAAATCTTTCCTCTTTATAATATTAGTGTAGCAATTATGGATATCCCACAGAACTTCTTGTTATTTTATAACCTCCTCTGTTTTTGTGAAGTCGGCAAAATAATCTCATTAAATTCATATTGCATGCATAATAATGCATGTAAGCAGATCACATTCACGCATACTCAATGTGAAAACCGATGTTTGCGTTATTTTATTTCGGTTTCCTAATCATTTAATTTGCAACTCCAGAACAGAAATAAAATTGTCAATGCATTCATTTCCGGAGCCATTTCGGATGTATTTATAGTTTACTTGTTTTGAATGTCCGGTTTGATTCATGAATTGGTTATTTAATAAGGTGAAAATACTAAGCAAGTCCGTGGTCTAGTATGGACAGGAGCCAATTTCAGTACCAAAGGTCAAAAAACGGATCATTATGGTAAGAATAGAAAGATTTTGCTAACATTCTGAGTACAAATGCCAGCTCGTCAACCTACCGAAATCTGTGAATTTTTCCCAATCAACCCTAAACCTAATGCTATAGCGATAAAGACGAAAATCTATTAAAGACATTTTACATATTGTAGTAGTTTGATGAGACGCCTCTCAATTTCAGTGGTAGGCGGGGCTGCGGGTTGTTCGCAATGGATACCACGGCCTCGACATGAAGGGCTCAGAAAGAACATGGGTGGTTTTTAGTCAGTAGAAGTCTGACACTCCCTTTCGCTCTGCCCAAGAGCGGGAGGTGTTATTCGATGATTTTCCACCCGCAAAAAAAAAAGGCTCGGCCCCAAGTACTTAAACATAACTGGTATAATGTGGGTGTACTAATGGGTACCTACCCTTCTGCGTTACTCTTCGGGTATTACGGGCGTGATGTGATGTTATTAAAAATCTTCTTTTAAACAATATGGCGGTTGGCGCAGTGGCTCAAGCAGTTGACTGCTGTGCTACGTGTTGCGGGTTCGATCCTCGAAAGAAGAAATATTTGTTTGGCCTACAGATAGTTGTTTCGGGTCTGGGAATTTGTGTATGTGAGTTTAAATGTTTGTGGCACCCACAATACAGGAGAAATTCCTAGTGTGGGGCAACGTATTTGAAAAAAAATATATATAAATAGCCAGGCATAGCTCCCTTTTTTAATAAATAACCCCTCCCGCTCTTGGGCAGAGCGAAAGGGAGTGTCAGACTTCTACTGACTAAAAACCACCCATGTTCCTTCTTAGCCCTTCATGTCGAGGCCGCGGTATCTCTTGCGAACAACCCGCAGCTCCCCCTTATCAGCATCTCTTGGAAACATAACAGAAAGTAAGATGGCACAGACCAGATAAATCACACATCTTTTATTATCTGTAGATGCATAAGATTGTGATTACGTCATATCGTCCAGATGAAAGATAACATCATCTATATGAATGAGTTACATTTGTAATTTGATAGTCTTTCATTATTGTATTTTATCTGTAGCAACATGGCGCAAAGGATATTTTGTTTTTTATTGTTGCTGAGTCCCATTTCCAAGGTATGTGTTAGACAGAATATAAAAAAAAAGTGGTACCTAGCTTAGCGGAGAGCTATGACTTGATAGCCAAGTCATAGCTCTCGAGTTCAAACTCAAGACACGTACCTCAAGTCTTTCGGATTAATGTGTATACAGGGTGTAAATTAACCCATCACACAGCCGTCAACCAAGTATTCTGTACATCAAACTAAGTACACCTACGCTAAAATTTTTGATGGGAAACGACTGTTTTTTTGGGGTCAAAAATCACATTTTACGGTAAAACTCAATGTAGCACTCTTAAAACATTGTGTTAGTGGCCGCTTTGAATAGTAAACGGGTCATGGAGGTAATTTAGGTAAAGTTATAACCTGAAAAACTAGTATTATAAAAACTACAAAAACAGCTGTGAAAAATTTGGAACTTTGACCCCCAATATCTCCGTAACTAAGGGGTTCCCAGGTATGGTCTAGAACAAGAAAATGATTGCAGTGGTGGGGAGAACAAGTGCCCATCAGCGTTAAGGGTACGTTTACACCCTTTATTGTGTAATTATCACTTAATTTGGTGAAGGAAAACATCGTGTGCGTGAAAACAGCATCCCTGAGAGATATTTTTGGACGGCCTGTAAAGCCAAGTCATCGGACAATAGGCGGCATAAAAAATTGTTTAATAATATTGTTTGTATTAGCTGTAAGTTCCACGAACAGAATAATATAACTTTTCGTAAGAATTTTTTCCGTCTAGCCCCCTTTCACAACGCGCGATAAGGAACTTCGTTCCAAAATCTCTGACATCAGGTTAGGCATTAGCCACAGAATAAATAAACAAATAATTGTGCCAGTGTCTTTAAAACTTTTCGATTTTATACTAGCTGATTAGTCTAAAATTTTAAGGACGAGACAGAGATTACAATAGCTCACGATTCATCTTAAAAAAACACAATGCTAATTTTTTAACCAAGGGTTTCCTAGGTGGCACTAACTGATAATATTTAATAGAAGACTTTAAACTAACAAAGTAATTAATAAAATAAGCTCTCATGTAAATCCTTTTATTTTCCAGGTATTTTCAATATACGCGCAACCAACCATCCAGCAATACCTCCACCTAACTGAGTCGCCACATTCAACCCACACCATCGCCGTACCAACCACCCAAAATATGGCACCACCACCCAACATAGCACAGATCAACCAACCCAGACATGCCACAGGACTACCTTCATTCTCCGCCTTAGCTCTTCCTGAACTGGTTTCAAGAATACAACAGTTACCAGCTACTCAACAGACAGCACTACAGAACCAGTTAACCAATCCAGCTATACCTTCAACTGGGTTGTCTTCATTCTCAGCTCTAGGTCTTCCTAATTTGGTTTCAAGTTTGCAACAGTTTCCTAACCAAAAGTATTCTGAAGTTAAACCAGCCAGTCCGTCGAGTAGTATAGATTCTAACTTGTTGAACAATCTAGCTATAGCACTGCAATTATTAATAGTGAGTAATATTTTAAATTCACCACCACCAACAGATTCTTCAGTAAGGAAACCAAAAGAAATTCCGGCTTGTGTAGAACCTAACCACCTTCCAACAACTCAAGTTATGCCAAATTCTAACTTCATAGGTTCATCAAGTTTTGCTGAACCTAATATTGCTCCAGCTTACAGGCCTACAAGAAATAGTATGTCCTTAATGTCACCCTATGAAGCTTTGGCAACAAATTCTCCTTATTCAGATCCAATTCTGACTCAGTATGCGTCTTCGAATCCGCGACAAGATTTCCAGTCACCGTATTCGATGATGGCTGACCAGGATATGTTTTCAATGAATGGTCTGTTTTCATAATTCTTTGAGGCTGTTCTGGTTTCCACTCTAAACTGGATGCAGTGAAAAACCAGTAGTTTCAGTAATCATTTTCGCCAAAGGACTATTTCTAAATCCATCATGGTTCTCCTGCTCTTGTTCCAATTTATTTGAGGACGTAACAGCATTTCCTCTTCTTTCATATTTTTCAATGCTTCTTAATCCATCAGAGAGTATTGGTTTATTCAATGGGCTGAGATGTGACTACTTTTGCTAACTTGAATGCAAAGTATGATTTTTCATAAAGTTTCTTTCACTGATTGCAAAATGTCTACAATTTAATTTAAGGTTATTTATTTTATAGGTGTATAAATAAATTATTGTTACAATATGAAGGGTTTTTCATTTTCTTATTAGAAAGCCACTACCTATATTATTTACTGACGGACAACAAAATAAATGCTTCATTGATAATTTCCATTTTTGGTACCTTTTTTATTGGGGGGTGGTAAATCATCAAATGAGTCCTCCCGCTCTGGGTAGAGCGGTGGGAGTGTCAGACTTCTACTGACTAAAAACCACCCATGTTCCTTCTTAGCCCTTGTGCCAAGGCCGCGGTATCTCTTTCGAACAACCCGCAGCCCCGACGGGACCACATATCCTCCTTAATATTCTCATCTCAGGGACATGCAATTGCCTGCTGTTATGTCTTATGTGGCCCAAAATTCTGATCCATAAAGAAGGTATTATTGTGTTGGCTAAATATTTTCGAAGTAACGTTACATAGAACAAACAAACGTTGGTGAAACAAAACTCGATGTAAGGTTTTCGGCGTAAACAAACATCGAACAAAAAAGGCGTAGACCAAACATAACGTCGCAGTATGAAGGCTTCGGTGTATAGTTTTCGGTGAAACAATTTTCGCATTATAGTGTTTCGAAGTAACAGTAGGGAACCATACAAGACAGTTACTATCTACCTTATTAAATTTTATCATACAGCCCATTCACATTAATGTTTGATTATGTTTTTTAAGAAAACAAATAGGTGATGAGTGAATCGTTCTCAAATAAGATCTTCGAATACCACAAAGATATGCTATTCATTAACCAGCGTTAACTGAACCAGGACATCTTGATTTTTCAGCATTTTTTGGGATACCGAATCCAGGAGCATTTAACCCCGTAAACTGGTTGCCCAGAAATTATCCGATAACTTGGAACAATCCACCAGGAATTACTCATTACTATAACACAGCGTACGGCAATGGATGGACTAAACTCAAGACTTGGTCGTGGAGTTTTTAAGTTGTATAATTTTGATCTTATAGGGTGTAAAAGTACCCTTAACGCAAACGAAGGGCGCTTGTTCTCCCCACCACTGCGATCGTTTTTGCGACCTGGGAACCCCCTAGTTACGGAGATATTAGGGGTCAAAGTTCCAAATTTTTCACAGCTGTTTTTGTAAATACTAGTTTTTCAGGTTGTAACTTTACTTAAATTACCTCCATGACCCGTTTACTATTCAAAGCATCCACTAGCACAATGTTTTAAGAGTGCTACTTTGAGTTTTACCGCAAAATGTTATTTTTGACCCCAAAAAAAACGTAATTTCCCAGCAAAAATTTGTGCGTAGGGGTACTTAGTTTGATGTACAGAATGATTGGTTGACGGCTGTGTGATGGGTTGTTTTACACCCTGTATTATATAGCGAATTTTGATAAAAAAAATACGACTTCGGTTTTGATATTAATCTATTTGGTTGTTTTTATTTACTCTATCATATTTGACTAAATCAAAACAAGAGATGTCACTTAAGAATTTGACAGAAACTACAACAAAAATCTAAATTCATATTATGAATTTAGATTTTTCCTTGTGATGATTTTTCGATACCCCTTCTAAGCGACAATATTAAATTCAATGACCGGAAGGCTCTGTAGCCTGGGAAATAAAGATAGAAGGTTTTTTTTTTGGGACAAGCCCGCCACACTATTTCCAAACCACTGTAACTCCTGTAAGCTAGAATCAACAGTGGCGACCACAAGAAAAGCGCCGAGACAATAAAGAGAGGAGGTTATAAAAATCAACTACACATGAAGCTCGAATAGCGTAAGCATTTTTTCACTACGCATACGTAACATTTCCTTGCTTATATTGATTTACCGCTGTTTGCCTGAAAACCACTTTGACACAATTTTATCTAAATCTTACTTCAAAAAAAGAATTTTGAAAATCGGTTCATTAATGACGGAGATATTCGAAAATATCATCATTATCCGCCTAGTTTTTTCCCAACTATGTTAGGGCCGGCTTCCAGTCTAACCGGATACAGCTGAATTCCAGTAATTTACATAAATATTCGAAAACATACATACAAACAAAAAAACAAACAGACGGATTGAGAACCTTTTTGGAAGTCGGTTAAAAGATTTGCTTCTCCAGACCTTTTAATATAATTATATTTTTTCGTGAGATGTTCGTTTTTGTCTAATTTTTCACGATCGACACCGTGTTATTTGTAATGAGTATTATTACAGTCACAACAAGTCAGCAAAGCCACAAAACCAGGGCCGTCCTAAAGCTACTTAGGTCGATGATTTTGTCAAAGTCGTGGAAAACACCTGAATCAAATCAAATCAAATTAAATTTATTCGTAAATGTAGGTTTCAATTATGATTATATAATGAGATACCAGGGCGCTACATTTTGGTAAGAGAGCATACAAATGTTGTGAAGTGAATAAAGTCTATGTGTATGTGATTACGGGTTGATAATCATAATGACGAAACAAATACATACAAATACAAGTAATTTATTCTCATTCACAAGTAATGTACTAGGTACATCTAGTGTTTGAAGTGAACTTTTAGACAAAAAAAATGCCAGTGTTAGGTCACTTCGCTCTTCCGAATCTTAAAGTTACCAACAATTTTGAACCTTATTATCTAGAAAAAATAATAAAACGATGATATCCTCGGTCCTCGGGTAGTTTTTAATCACGACCTTGCCCTTTTACAATAAGTTTAGTTACTCAAGGTTCAAGAAAAGTTAAGTATATCTAACTGTAGAGTAAAAGGTACTAAAGTAATCCATTAATGAAATTGATCATTGTTGTTTGTTTGTTTTTGGCGCTTGACTGCCTCGTTGGTCTAGTGGCCGCAAGCGTGACTGCTGTGCATGACGTTCTGGGTTCAATTACCGGGTCGCGTAAAGTGATATTGGGTTTTTCCATCAGGTATTCCTTAGTAAAAGCCGCGGAGACTGGATTTGTGCCCGATTGATGGCAATACGCTCTCCCCTAATACATGGGACTTAAACATAACTGGCGAAATGTGGTTGTAGTAATAGGCACTACTCTGCCTAACCCTTTGGAGAATCGAGGCATGATGTCATGTTGTTAAATATTTTCATAATTCACTTCAAGGCAATAGTTTGCCCTCGTCGGGGCTGCGGGTTGTTTGAAAGAGATACCGCGGCCTCGGCACAAGGGCTAAGAAGGAACATGGGTGGTTTTTAGTCAGTAGAAATCTAACACTCCCTTTCGCTCTGCCCAAGCGTGGGGAAAAAAAAGCAATAGTTTGGATGTTACTAAATCAGTTGCTTCCTTATCACAAAAACCTTACAAAAACCTTATTACTTAACATCAGATAGTGCTCAATATATTTCTTAGATAGTATATTAGATAATTAATTAGTATATAAGGTTGATTTAAAACTTAACTATCCATAGTATTCTATTTGAAAAGTAATTGGAGACATCCGATTTTCAACATGGCTGCTAAATCCGTTGCTTTCGTCTGCTTGCAATTAGCATTGTTCAATGTAAGTAATTTCATCTTTGTTCCGTATGGTGTCGGACGTAAAGAATAGCACCATCCCATATCTTCCCGTGGGTGTCGTAAGAGGCGACTAAGGGACTTACCATAGGAATGGGCAGCAGCGTTCTCTGTGCCTTCGTAACAACCATACTGCGATCGCCAACCCGCCTGCCAAGCGTGGCGATTATGGCAAATCCGCTCCTTCTGGGGGAGGCCTATGTCCAGCAGTGGACGTCTTATGGCTGAAATGATGATGATGATGATGAATTTCATCTTTTAACATTTAACTTCGGTTACCAAGAACTGTGTTGATATAAGTTAGACAGTCCCTGGCTACCATTTGAAGATCTTTGACTGTCGTAAACTTAGACAGCTGGTCCAAAAGTGCTACCAAAGAGTATCGTATTATCCGGAACTAACTGGGTTGTGGAGGTCAGATAGGCAGGCGCTGTATGTAAACTACTGGTATTCAGCTGCATCTGGTCAGACTAAGCTGTAATACGGCTCCAACATATTTGGGAAAAGGATAAGCAGGTGAGTAACTTGACCTCTATACAAAACTAGCAAAGCGTAGTTGTACATATTCAACTCTGTATGGCCCCTCGGGGAATACAACCGTGATTATGTTATGTTTATTTATTGAAGGGTCAACATTTCCTTATGGGACTTAACCTATTAAAGTGACCCTCTGGTCGTGAAAGGGGTTCAAGGGCTTACGTGACGAGATTGCTATAATAATTTTGTATCTTAAAGCAAAATGTTTTCATTAAATATTTGCAAAGCCTACAGATAGTTGTTTCGGGTCTGGGTATTTATGTATGTGAGTTTAAATGTTTGTGAACGCACCCACGCTACAGGAGAAATTCCTAGTGTGGGGCAACGTTTTGTAAAAAGAAGAAGAACAAGAACAAAATATGCCAGCATCCATTCATCACCTGCCTGGCCTTTTCCCAACTATCTTGGAGTCGGTTCCCAGTCTAACCAAAGCAGCTGAATACCAGTATTTCACATGGATCAACTGCCTATCTGACTTTCACAACTTAGTTAGTATTAGGTAACTATGATACCCTGTGGTAAGACTGGTTGTCAGACTTTCAGGCCACTGTGACCACTTGAAACGACTGTAAAAGAACTTCAAATAGAAACCGGGATCAACGGCTTAACGTACTGTATGGACTGTTATGTATTTTGAAAACGCAAGACATAGAAAGAAAGAAAACGTATTTATTGGTCTCACACAGGACAAAAAATTAATAATAAAAAATTGACAAAAAAGGAAAACAAGAGAAACACTTACAAAATAAAACAGAATTAAAATAAGTCCCGTACGAGGCCACTATCACGTCCCGTCGGGGCTGCGGGCTTTTTCGCAAGAGATACCGCGGCCTCGACATGAAGGGCTAAGAAGGAACATGGGTGGGTTTTAGTCAGTACAAGTCTGACACTCCCTTTCGCTCTGCCCAAGAGCGGGAGGGGTTATTTGATGATTTTCCACCCACCATAAAAAAAATAAAATAAAAAAAAAGCCACTATCTCATCATGGTGTTGCAACATTTTTGACAAATGTCACAGCGCTGGTATTCTGATAGGGCCCCAGGTGACGTCACGTTACTGCATAGGTACTGCTAAGTATTCTATTTCACTTATAAAATGCTAAACTAACGAAATACTATTATTTTTCAGACCATCAACGCGAACTGCGTGAACCGCTTCATCCCTGGCCTACAACAGAACATTCTACCAGTACCAGTTGCCGAAACTCTCCTACCAAACCAGATGATCATTAGTCCGAACTACGGCCAACCAATCATAGACGTTCCCTTCGGCATGGAGAGACTAGTAGCCACCAATCAGATGCCAGCTGCGACTATTATACAGGATAGTACTGTGGCGAACAATCTGGCGAATGCGCTACAGCTTTTGGTAGTAAGCAACCTTCTTAGCAATACCTTGCCGTTGTCACAACCAGATGTGGTGGTCCCTGGTCTAGGATTCGGGTCTCCTTTGGACTACGGACTAATGTCGCCTATTAGTCCCGTCTTGTCACCAATGAGTCCGATAGTGTCTCCTGTCAACTCTTGCGGGTTTGGTCCTTATAATTATATTTATTAATTTGAGTAACTTATTTATTTTTTTAATGTTAAGTGATGTTAATTAATAAAAGTATTTTTGAGTTTATTTTTGTGTGTTATTTTATCTGTAAGTTTACTTAATATTATTAAGAGGTAAAATCCTACTAATCCTATCCTACTAAATATCCTACCATCCTACTAATATTATAAATGCGAAAGTTTGTGAGGATGTTTGTTACTCTTTCACGCAAAAACTCCTAAACCGATGTGTTTATAACCTGGATTAACACAAAGGATACTTCTTATGCCAGTAGTATGATCCCGTGGGACAATTATCAAACTCCACGCGGGCGAAGCTGCTGGCACAAGCTAGTACATATTATAAATGCGAAAGTTTGTGAGTATGTATGGATGGATGTTTGTTACTCTTTCACGCAAGAACTACTGAACGGATTAGGATAAAATTTGGTACACATATACTTTATAACCTGGATTAACACATAGGATAGTTTTTATCCCGATTTTTATCTTCCCGTGGGATAATTTTCGAGTTGTAGCGGGCGAAGACGATGGCAACAACTAGTTAATTTCTAAGTTTATATGCTTGTAAACGATAGATAAAGCCTATGATGGAATGGATGTCCCAGAAGATGTCTGAAATCTAAACCCCTGAAAATCCGGAACTAATGCACTTCTAAAAAAATATTTCACTGCCAGAAGGCTATATTAATCGTGGGTGCTTTATATTAGGCTATAAATTATTTTTATATCAGGCACATTAGCTAATTTCGATATCAGAATTTTTGCGAGAGAAGTGTCTTCATTTATTACACTTCGGGGATTACAGCCGTGATGTTATGTTGTTATTTCTTCTACTCCAACATTCAACGGTTTTAATTTAAGTTTGGAAACTAAATATCCATCCACGGATATTGGGGTCAAGGTCTTCCGGCCCCGGTGTTTCTCCAAAGCGGAACAGAGATTACCTTGACATCCCGGGGCCGCCATTCGGGAACCGGGATTGGTCTGGACGGCCCCAGCGTAATTGGGTCACCATTTCTCTAACCGTATTCGATACATTTGTGGAATTCACTTCGAATAAAAGGGAATCCGTGCTAAGAAAAAAAAAGTGTGAAAAAGAGTGAAAGAGAGAGAGATAAAAAAACTATGACGAGTCTTAAAAATCGATGTACGACGATAGACGTTTTGTTAAACGTTTTTCATTTATTTCCAAAAAAAATAAAATTTATACCAAAGTAACTATATTATTTCACCATACGTCCCCACCACACAAACCCTACATAAAAGGACTGCTTTTACGCATGGAAGTAGGCAGACACTACATAATGCCACCTGCTACGATCCTTACATACTTATTTCGTCTGGTCAGCGTTCATACCATCTGGAAAATCTCCTTTTTTTTTCTTTTTGGCGGGTGGAAAATCATCGAATAACCCCTCCCGCTCTTGGGCAGAGCGAAAGGGAGTGTCAGACTTCTACTGACTAAAAACCATCCATGTTCCTTCTTAGCCCTTCATGTCGAGGTCGCGGTATCTCTTGCGAACAACCCGCAACCCCGACGTGGTCTGGACCATCTCCTTTGTTTGATAATACAACATCACGCGTGTAGTCCCCGAAAGGCTCGTCAGACGTGTACCTAATGGTACACTAACATAGTTATTAACTCCTCGTATTTTGTTGAAACATACACCATGGACTCGTCTGAAATTTCGAATCTAAATAAAACTGTTTAAAATTTATAAATTAAGAAAGAAAAAGTAAAACATAATGATAAAATATTATAATATGCAAAATTTTTGGATATTATTATAATTGAATTACGTATAAAATAAATAACATAACAAAATAAGTTCGGCACATATCCATGCCAGACACGTGGGAGTCGTTACGATATTATACGACCTCTAACTTTGTTGGCCAGCTTTCAATAACGTGAAATATACGGAAACAGATGATTAAACGAACCGCTGCACGCTGTTGCTGGCAAGCTGTTGGCTGATATTACTTTCCTTTAGGGATTTCTCAGGAACAGCCAGCGGACTCTGAATTTGTGCCCGATTGATTTTTACATGGTACTTATACATAACTGGCGAAATGCGGGTGTACTGGGTACACTTTTGCCTAATCCTTCGGGAATTACAGGCACAATGTTATGTTCTGTTACTATTTGAAGTAAAAATGATAATAAAATTACTATTTAGGCTAAATTACTACTGGCCTTGTTCAATTCTGTCTCCTGCTGATAGGACGTGGAAATAATGGTTTTCCTACTCCTCCGCTATTCTTTTCTGATTAATTTCGTTACGGGATCCAAGACAGTTAAATCGCTTCTCTGGGACTTCGTCGAGCTTCATTATCTCGGCGCTTTTCTTGTGGTCGCTACTGTTTATTCTGGCTTACAGAAGTTACAGTGGTTTAGAAATAGTGTGGCGGACTTGTCCCAATTTAAATAAATTAAAATAACTTTTCAACGCTTTTAGCTAGTAATGTGCCTAAGGCACTGGTGGTGCTGCCACGTTGTATGGCAACATTTTAACCCTCTGGCGTTTCTTTTTTTATAAAGATTGACTCCTTCAAAAAGTATCAATCAATCGTAGGTATGCCTTTTGATCCTCGTTAAAATGTAGACGCCTTTTTTACTCTCCGTATGTTTCCACCCAAAAAATGTGTAGGAAGAAGTTCTACAAGTGATTGATCATGTGATGCCCAACCAATAACAAGAACTATACATATTTATTTTATGTAGGTATATCTATAGATCTCTGATGTTTACTTTTTCATTTGACGCCCTCTTTCGACGGAATAAATGTGCGTGAGACTGCACAACTCCCGTCGGGGCTGCGGGTTGTTCGCAAGAGATACCGCGGCCTCGGTATGAAGGGCTAAGATGGAACATGGGTGGATTTTAGTCAGTAGAAGTCTGACACTCCCTTTCGCTCTGCCCAAGAGCGGGAAGGGTTATTTGATGATTTTCCACCCGCTAAAAAAAAAAAAGACTGCACAACTAACACATGGAATCATTTACCTCTTTCGACCTTCTTCTTAGCGTGTTTAAGTTCAGAGTCGTCTGCAATCCAAAATCGAAACGACCCTAGAACCCGAACTAGGCTGGGACTAAGAATTCCTGTCAGTCCTGTTCTTTATGAACCAGTGACCAAAGAAGCAATGGATAGACTGCATCATTATCTCCCTAGCCTTTTCCCAACCATGTTGAGAGGTCGGCTTCCAGGCTAGCCGGATGCAGCTGAATACCAGTATTTTACATGGAGCGACTGCCTATCTGACCTCCACAACCCAGTTTGTATTGGGTAGTAGATACCACTTCGTAAGACTGATTGTCAGACTTTCGGGCCACTGACAACCTATAACGTCTATCATAGATCAAGTGCGTCAAAGTGCTTTCCGAGGCACGGAGAAAACTAAGCTGTTGACAGCTGCACTGCGTGTTGCGAATTCGATCCCTGCACGGAACAAATATTTGTTTGGCCTACAAATAGTTGTTTCGTGTCTGGGTATTTGTGTATGTGAGTTAAAATGTTTGTGAACGCACCCACGATACAGGAGAAATTTCTAGTGTGGGGCAACGTATTAAAAAAAAAATACATATTTTTTTCTACTATCTTTCTTTTGTAACAGTTAAAAGTAATAAGCAGATAATATATTTCTTGTAGTAACGAAAGTCACGTTCGCTTTAGGCAATCGTGTTACCCGTCTGTTCATTACAGAATATAACTTTATTACGATATAAATTTGTAATATAATATTGTTACGAACTTACCTATTGTATGTTATCTATTGCTGATTCAATTTATATATGCTTTCTCTTATGAAATAATTCCTATCTATTAGATTAAGAAATAAACACACAAAAGAAAGGTATTATTTTCTTTTGTGCATTTAGCGGCTAGATCGCCGGTGGTATCCACCGGGTTTTACTTTTCCAATATTATGTGCCAATTATTTGATGACTATATAGAATGCTAAGGGGTATGGTGTTATGCGAATGTTTAAAATTAGCTATGAGTTCTTACTTAAGAGGAAGTCAAAAAATGGCCGAAAACGGTGCGGTTATTGGTTATCGGGGTGTGGACAATTAAACATGTAATGCGGAGGAATCAGGAAAATGTCGTAAGGAAAATGTTGAGTAAGAATGTAATGAGAGTAGAGGGAGACCAAAAATACGATGTGTGACGAATGCTATGGCTAGAAAGGGGGTGACTGCTAATATGAAGAATATAGAGAAGTATGGAAGAAGAAAACATGTAAATAAAACACAGTACATAATTATTAAATCACGCCTGAATACTATCATCATCTTCCTGCCCTTGTCCCATTGTAATTTGGGTCAGGTCCTCTCAGTCGTAATGGCATCACTTACTCCTTTGTAAGTGATGCCATGACGCATCATCACGCCTGAATACTATGAAAAACATTAACAAATTGTCTAATCATTTTTTTTTACTTTATGTAATACCTTTGTCGTAATTACCCACATTATCACCAAATTACACATAAAAGTGTTACAAAAATTAATACACATTCAAGTACACACGACGACCAACGAAACTATGAATTCCGAAAGAAGCTGATCTCTCATTGTACGTGACGCTCTTACAAATAGAGGTCAGGTTATACTGGACCTGTTTGGGTGGATGTGTCGCCGCATGTAGAAAAACCTTTAATTTTCCAGGAATTGGTTTTATAATTACTGTTGTCTTGAAGTTATAAATGGGTGTATTTGTGTTATGTATCACTTTCAAGTGGGCAGTATGGGGGCGAAATTATTGCTTATTTACGTGATAAGTCAGGTATGTTATTTGTATCTTATTATGTTATTTTTTCATTTCGTCTCTCATTTCATACATTTTAAAATAAGTAAATGAAAGTATACAGAACATTTACAAAAACTTGCCAAGTGCAACTCGCACTTGCACATAAAGGATTCCGTATCATTGTAGTAGAAATTGAGAGATTTTCTATGTTATTTTAGCACCATAGATTTTTTATAGGTTTTCCTGTAATCTATAATTGTTGAAGTAATTTATGTATTGTTTTCAAAATGTTAGGCTCGGTAGTTTCAGAGATAAGTTGGGGAGGAATGGTTGGATAGACAGACAGACACACGAGTGATCCTATAAGGGTTCCGTTTTTTCCTTTTGAGGTATGGAACCCTAAAAACCCAGGGGATCAGGAACAAGGTCCAAGTTGTCGGTGGTCAGGGCTGCGCAGTACTGCTTTCAGAATCAAGCCCTTGACCCAGACGCGCAATGAGAGCATCCTAAGGTCGAGGCTCTTAAGGCCCGGTTTCCACCAAAGCGGAGAGGAGCGGAGACGAGAGGAGATGTGCGGAAATCGGCCAATCCCTTTTGTTAAAATTTACATCTGGTCTTTCGCCCTTCCTGTGATTGGTCGAATTTGGCACTTCTCCTCTCCGCTCTGCTCGTCTCCGCTTTGGTGGATACCGGCCCTTACTATTAGTACATTAGGTAACCGTTACGTTATCTTTATTTATATGACAAGTATCTACATGATTAACTATTCCGATCTTTGGAGAAGTTCAGTGAAGTGAGTGTTAAGCTAATTAGCTATCTTTATTTATATGAAAAGTACTACATGATTAACTATTTCCATCTTTGGAGAAGTTCAGTGAAGTGAGTGTTAGTAGTGTGAACATTCTATTCCCTTACTTCTTCTATTCCACTTTAGTGAGTTACAAATCGTAGGTCTCAAGTTCGAAACTCATTTTTTTTGTACAGGTAATAATAACTTGCCCGACCCGGGAAAGGAACCATGGACCTCATGCTCAGCAGTCACAATTGTGATAACCACTAGACCAATAGACCAACGAAGCATGATTTTCATACAGCAGAAAATTGATTTTGAGATTGTAGGAGTTAAAATCCAATCCTAAAACTTAGTACTCTGTTTTTGAGCAGTCGTGTAATTTAGAATCATTTTGCAATACTTATTTTTATTCTAAAATGCAGATGGCACGAGAAGATACTTTGTCGACTCAATTGCACCCAAGAGTGTCATAAAAGGCAAAAAGAACAAAGAACCAATTACTAAAATGTTTCAGATCATTAAACAAATAAAAGAAAAATGGTTAAAACTGTTCACGTTTTTACTGAAGTTCACGTTTCAAGGGCTAATAGAGTAAAACCTAGACAAAGAAATACTGTTGAAGTGTGTAATGTGTGTAATTTTAAAATAACAGTTTTAACAAACAAAAAATACATTATTTTGTCAGTCTGTCTGTTTGTCTCTCTCCGATCTCCGAAACGGCTTGACCGATTTTGACCGGACGTTTGCTGACTGATATTTTATGTTAAAAGGAGTTTGTAAGGCTACTTTTATCTTGTAAAAAAAGATTATGGGCCCGTGCAAAAAAACGGTTAATTAATGACGGAGATATCCGATGACATACATACAAGAAAAACATACAGACGAATTGAGAACCTCTTCCTTTTTGGAAGTCGGTTAAAAAATTAAAAACTTTGAACAAAATCCAATCTAAATACGGAAGGCGTCAATTTAAAATAAAGAATCCTCAAAGCATTTTCAAGTTTTAAAAACATGTGTAGCAGAGGCTGTTTGCTAGTTATTAACAACAGTACTATTCCTTTTGTTTACAGACGATCATCACAGAATCTCTGGGCGGAGTCACATTGCCATGTTCGGCTTCGATAGGAAAAGTGACACCAATAAAACCCAAACCCTTGTCTCCTTCAACCATCTCATCACTTTCTACATCATCATCAATGGTATGTGAGAGTAAGAATAAATTGCCCTCATCAGCCCCAGGAGGTCGAGAATTTTCATCACCATTGACATTCACGTCGACATCCAGAGCTTTGCCAGTTCCTAAAATTGACTCATTATCGCTTGCTGATGTCAAACTACCAGATAGATTGAGAGAAAAGTTTGTACTGCCAAAACTGTGCTGCACAACTACTAGTTATACACAAGCTATACCAGATATTATAGGTACACCAGATGTATCATTGCCTTACAAGAATGCGTTTGTGCCAATCCCTCCTAAATCTTCAAATTCATTGCCTAGTTCTTCGTCATGGGATTTTTCTACTAATTCTTTCAATAAAATATTATCAGTATCAAACATGAATTCTCTCCCCGTTGTTCCTATAGAACCATTTAAAAGTAGTAGCTCAGATATTTTATGTCCCAGTTCATTACCAAGATCTAGAACGATTGATTTACCATTAGCTTTGGATACCAGAAAATCTTCATTTTCAGAACAGTTCTCTTCAAATACTTTCTCATCCTCATTGCCTTCTCCATTATGCTATAAATCTACATATTTACCTGGAGTAAGAACTCCTTCTGAAACGTTGCCATTAATTTTCAGACCCATTTCTTATAAGGGTGCCGGCAATTTTAATGTTCCAAGTCAATCTGGTTCTCAAAATTTAATAAGCCCTAAAACTGTTACTCACCAAGAAAAATATGTTCCATACACGTCACGTCTTTTGAGCTCAATTAAAACTGTAGACATCCTGGAACCTATAAACCCAATACAGCTACCTAAAACATCGTCAAATGCACCTATTTCCACTAAACCAGAGTTCTTAGCTCGTAATACAGGCGGTAAAAATCGTTGGCCTTCTTCAGAATCAAATTCTGGCACACCTTCAGTAGCTTTGTTATCTTCAGCTGATTCAAAAAACCAGAAAAATATTCTTATCAATTCTATGCCAAATACGTTAGCTCATCAAAAAGCTGACTTCAAACTAAAACCTTGTACTTGTACTCCTCCAAAAATTAAGCCTCCAGGATTCAAGCCACCATCAAGTTTTATAAATTCTCCTTCTTCGCCTTTTGTGCCAGCTTCACCATTGTCTTCAACCCTTGATGTGTTGACAAACAAGGTTAATAGTTTTGACTGTGCCAAAAACATTGATATCATTCCTATTATAGGTGCTTGTGTAGAAACTATAGAAAGATTGGATACATGTAGTGATATTTGTAGCAATTGTCAAAACGGATATTCCCGATACGTCCCTACATTAGAACAAATAAGTCTTTCTAACCCATTTGCACCTAAATTAGCATCTTATCAACATTCATTATTTTCTAAAGAACCGGTTTCAAAGCCAATTTATTCTCCACCTACAATTCCATGTGACCCAATACCCACAGTATCTTCTGGGACATCTTATTATCCTGTTACATCTTCTAGAATATCGCAAACTCCTTCTATCTCCTACATAAACCAGTCTCCTCCTATTTCAATAGCTCAAACTACTTCAAACATAGTTTCTTCTATTAACGACGTAGTTTCAAATATAGCTCAGAAAATAATATCTTCATATCAGTCTTACATAAACCCTGCCTTTCAAAATACACCACAAAGACCGACTTCTACAACAATGCAATCAGCTCCTTGTGATAATCATGAGTTGATATCCAAACAAACGTTACCAGTTCTCTCATTGCCAGTAAGCACTCCTTCAAAATTACCCATTTTAATTTCTCCCATTACTGATTGTATGAACCCTCCAACTATTTGCATTCCTACATCAGATCCATCTTGTCAACTACCAGAATACGAAATGGCTGCTAGTCAGTCATCACCCATTTCCTTACCTGCAGTTGCTATACTACCACCAATATCTTCAATAACTTATTCATCACCTCAACTTTGCCCATCATATTTACCATCACCAATTTTGCCTTCATACCCTACTATATCATCACCATTTGACATGGGGGCTCCTATATACAAACTAAGTTCATCAAAAAAGGATTCTGATATGGAGAAACTAATTGAGATGATGTTACTAGCTGAAATACTGAATAACGATGAGAGCTTCGACTGGGATGACTTGGACTCGCTGTTGGCATTTTTATCTTTAAGCTAAAATACGTTATAAAGTAAAGATAGGGAAAAGGAAAGAAAAACAGAAGGAAACTAAATCAAAGGAAATGGAAGTATGGGAGGACGTTGGAAAGGGTAACGATAGTAATAAAGGCGCATACCTGATATTCCATCAACTCTAACAATGCATTTTTGTGTAAACTGGTATAAAAAAATCATTTTGACATCATCTTTTGACTGCCAGTCTAACCTGGACATTGCATATTTATATTTATAATTTGACTTTCGAACATTTATAATTTAATTTTTTTTATTATTTTTATTTCTGAATGCTTGTGATTAAAAGTTGCAAACCTACATTGTAATAATAATAATTATGACTATTGTATATTCTTTAAACGTTTTGGTAAATGATAATAATGATTAATTAAAATAACGTATTAACTAAATGCTAGTTAGATTGTCATAGTAGGGACCTAATTATATTTTATAAGTAATGTATGACTTGGTATATTGCCTAATTTATGTTGCCGTGCCCTAACCGGGTTTCATGTTGGAACCAAATTCATTGTAACAACTTTAAAACACATGAATGCAATAAAGAATTTGAGTTTGAGTTTGAAGATAAAGTCAAAAATATACTGCACTACAAATCGAAACCATACGTCAAAACCGTCTTCAGCTAACTTATTTGTGCAGGCGGGAAAACGCAGTACTAAAACAAAAGTATCAACTTTGACATCTCGATGTGTTTTTCTTGATAAGCACCACCACTGTTTAAGTCCTATACAAAATACGAAACACATTGACAGTGATTGCCATAAATGGCTCCACTTATGGCAATCACTGTCAATCTTCGAATTTCTTTAAATGAAAAGCTTAATTGTTATTTTAGACATAAGAAAAATGAAACATGTAAATAAAATCTTGTTGTTAATATTATTTGTTGTTTTATTCGATGAAAATTATCATCTGCTGAGCCTTTCCTAACCCATCTATTTTAAGATCAGCTTCCAGCCTAACTGTATGCAGCTGAATACGAGTATTATAGAGCGACTGCCTGGTGAAAAATTAATTACGTAGTAAAAAAATAACGTAAGCTAACAAGCAGACACAAAATAGTATATTATGCAACTAGTGAATAAAGGACGGATTTAAAGCGAGGGCCGTAGATGAGTCACGAGCAAGTGAAGGATTCTAATGATTGAATCACGAACGCAGCGAGTGATTCAACTGTTAGAATCCTGAACGACGCGAGTGATTCATGGCCCGCGATATAAATTCGTACTTTATTCAAGAGTTGCATACTATACTTTATATCATGACTACGAGAAAAGACATAATTTAAGCGAAAATAGAAATTTAAACAAGAAATAAGAATTGTTACATTAATTGAAATGGACATTAAAATTAGAGCAATGACTGAAATTAAGCGTAATTTTCTTATTATTATCATTAGGGTGTTCAACTTCCCGAATACCACCATTGCGAGGATCGGCCGGAGGACACGGTGGAGCACACTGTGGAGGTGTGTCCCGCTTGGGCGGAGCCCCGCCGTGTTCTCGTAGCGGCGATCGTCGGCGGCGACCTCTCGCGTCCGGCCCTGGTGCAAGCCATGGTCCGGGGCGAGGAGGAATGGGACGCCGTCGCCTCCTTCTGCGAAGCAGTGATGCTAGCGAAGGAGGTGGCGGAACGTGAGAGGGAGAGAACCTCTCGTCCCAGCCGCCGCGGGAGGCGCTCCGGGCGTCGGGGGCCACGTGATGGCTTCCGGCCACCGTAGACGCAGGCCTGTGGACGGTGAGTGATGGGTAAGCTCGCCGTCCGTCCGTCTTATGACGACGACAGGCCGTGTCGACGGCGCGTTCGTGTTCCACGCGCGCCTCAAAGAGAAGTCAGCAACATGGAAGGGGCCCGCAAGGGCCGACGCCTGTCGAGGCTGCGGGTTGTCCGCAAGGGATACCGCGGCCTCGACATGAAGGGCGAAGAAGGAACATGGGTGGTTTTTAGTCAGTAGAAGTCTGACACTCCCTTTCGCTTTGCCCAAGAGCGGGAGGGGTTATTTGATGATTTCCCAACTCCCAAAAAAAAAAAAAAAAAAGGGTGGTCAACTTGTGAAACAATATTTATTAATCTAATGCCAAACTCCTTGTCGCAAATATCGACCAATCAAATCTCGAGAATTTATTTGCACCAAAGAGTTTTGAATTTCGAATCTTAGCGCAAGGAGTTTGTGTAAGCATTGAAATAGAGACCGGATATATTTTTGTGTTCCAAATTCAAACACCAAAATAGTGAATAAAAACAAAACAGTGAATAAAAGGCCTTTTTATTCACTGTTTTGCGTGAATAAAATAAGCTTTTTAGTGTAGGTATGGTATAAAATATATTTTAATTTATAGAATATAAATGTGAATAATTATGTATCTTTTGTTGAATGTTGTCCTATTTGACCCAAAGACTCACTGATAGAGAATGCCTTGTGGCATTAAGTCCACCCATGTAATACCATTATTGTACATGAAGTTAGAATAACTAAATAAATGTAAAGGTAGAAAGGTCAGACAGAATTCTTGGAAAAAATGTTAAAGATACATTTGTCCACTCGATGTTGACGGTATTGATCTTGAAAAAGCCTTTGTTAAATATAGAATTGAATGAAGGTGAGACATTAAAATTTATCGAAGAGAATAAACTTTTGGAAAATAAAGGTTTTGTTACCGTGTCGATGACAATAATTTTGAATTGAGCCACCCCAAAATATGGCGACGTGTTTGGCATTTTCCGTAGCGTCCTGTGATGTGCATATAACAGGGCAAGTAGGACACGATATCAAGTGTCCCATCGTTTGTGGGGGGGGGGCAATACCACCCTTACACTCCTGGGCATAGTCATTTATGAATCTCCACCTTACCTGAATCTATATATATAAAAATGAAACCCGTTTTCCGTTGTCACGACTTGGCATGAAAACGGCTTGACCGATTTGGCTGATTTTTTTTTTTAAATGTTCGTTGAAGTTCAAGGATGGTTCTTACGGCGAGAAAAATTCGAATAATGGCCGGAAAAGCCCTAAAAACAGCCCTTTTCTTTTTCCCATACAAACGTTTTCTAACTAAAACGTAAAATCAATTTGAGCTTTAATACCGTACCCATAAAGTTCAAGTGTTAGTGGAGAGGTTCCGGGAAGGCAAAACAATTGAGTGACGTTCAGTTGTTCAGTCAACGAATGACAACTTCAAACAGACCATACGACATTATCACAATAATCACAAATAATTACTGTTTCTTTCCCAATAGAAAAACGATTTTTCAAATGGTGTTTGCGTATAATATAAAAATTAATTGCTGTTCGTTAATCTCGCTAAAACTCGAGAACGGCTGGACCGATTTGGCTAATTATAGTGTTGAATTATTCGTGGAAGTCCAGGGAAGGTTTTAAAGGTGAGAAAGTGGTAGGTAGGTAGGCAGGGTAGTAGGTAGAGTAGTAGGTAGGGTAGTAAGTAGGATAGTAGAGTAGGTAGGGTAGTCGGTAGAGTAGTAGGTAGGGTAGTAAGTAGGTAGGGTAGTAGGTAGGTCGGGTAGTAGGTAGGTAGGTAGGGTAGTAGGTAGGTAGGTACGGTAGTAGGTAGGTAGGTAGGGTAGTAGGTAGGTAGGTAGGGTAGTAGGTAGGTAGGGTAGTAGGTAGGTAGGGTAGTCGGTAGGTAGGGTAGTAGGTAGGTAGGGTAGGAGGTAGGTAGGGTAGGAGGTAGTAGGTAGGTAGGTAGTTGGTACACAGGCAGGTAGTAGGTAGGAAAAAGGGCATTGCAACGCATGCCGGGAACAGCTAGTAGTAGATATTTTTAAACTGGCAAGGTCAGTATCTCGTGATAATGGTACTTTCTGAGAAGATTGTAACAATATTATATTAATAAAAATATTTATTTTCATGAGATCATTGATGAAGTCAAAATCAATGAATTTGGTAAAAAAAAAGCCAAGGAGCTTGAAAATGTTACCAAGTATTTTAATACTTACATTACTATCCATTAAATAATTTGTAATAAATAATTTAAAACTAAAATCTGAATCACAACCGAACGCTTCCCATAGTACTCTTTTCTTGTCTCCAAATACTAGAAAATTTATCTATCAAAACGACTCTGGGTAATCCAAAGATGTTGCCAAAACATAGGTGGTACCGCCATCATTAAAAGAACTGTCATCTGTCAAATCTTGATTACTTATTTCCACAGAAGTAGCATCCTCATTTGGGTTATAAACTGGACCATAATTCACTACTTTAGATCTAGCGAATACTGTTTCTACGTCTTTACGTCTGTCTTTTAGTATCTTTCTATTATTCTCTTTAGTTCCTGCATAGTATGGCGGTTTTGCTTCAGAATAGATTGATGCTTTATCTGTTAAGAATCTTGCATCGTAGTCGTAATTTTCATCAAAATAGTAACCATCTGGGTTATTTTCATTCTTTTCAACTTTCCTAGTTTGGAAATCAGGTATTTCTAATGGTGGTGCACTGCGGAACTGTACCACATCTTTTTTTATTTCCTTTAAATTAGGTTTTAAAGTGTTATCTTTACCTTCTTTTTCAGCATCATCATATTTTTTATCTACTTCATAGTCTTTTACAATGCGTTCAGGAAGTCCAAAAGCTTCGAATCGCATTTTGTGTATGAACTCAGGATTTTCTTTATCCACTGCGTAGTAGTATTTGGTATCGCCTAAGTTTTTAATGTATACTTCTCTTTTATTTGCAGTATAAGCTGCACTATCCGTAAACTGTGGATAATAGTCATCTATATATCCATAGTTAGGAACAGGGTCATCTATATTAGACTCAATATCTTTGACTTTTTCATTCTCAATTTCACATGAAGTTCCATTCAGTTCAGTTGGTTTGTCATCAGATTTTAGGCTTTCTTCTTTTGGAAAAGGTTCGACATTTGTACGAGTTTTTTCTTTAATGATTATGGTACTTTCTGTAGTTACTATATTAACTTTTGGAGTAGCTACTGGCTTAGGACTTTTTGAAATATTAGCTTCAGTTGTAGAATTACTCTTCCTAACTTTTATTTTTCTTTTAATATTGTTTCTACTTGTCTGCGGTCTTCTTGTTTTAATTTCTTTCTGTTCGTTTGTAACTTTATTCTTAGCCATCATAGCTTGGTAGATATTTTCATAGTTTGCAAAGAAATTACTCATAGCGGGATTGTTATTATTATAAAATTGCGACATTCCATTGAAATTAAAACTGTTGGCAAAATTTTCAGGAAGGTTTGGTATTGACTTCAACAAATCCTTACTTTCAGGTATGGGGTTTCTTGGTACTCTATTTTCTTCGGTAATGCCTTCGATGAAATGAGCCACGTTTAAACCTTCTTGTATTTGAGCTGGTTTAGCTGTAGTCGCTTGTTCAGAAACAAGTTTCTCTGAATTTTCTTTATTCGATTTTGGTTTTTTCTTATGACGTCTTCGTGGTTTTGGATTTTCGACCTTATCGTCGTCATCAACGGAATCTTTCACTTCGTTTTCTTTATTTTTTCGTTTTTTCTTTTTAGTTTTCTTACTGTTTTCAACATTTGTGTGATTATCGTGTGATGAATCGTCTGATTTTAGCTTACGAGAACGTTTTTTCGTTTTTTTACTGGTTTCTCTATCATTATCCTCTAAATCACTGTCTTTGTTATTTTTGCTAGTTCTAATATGGTTCTTCTCAGACTTCTCATGCTTACTTTTAGATTTTCTTTTTTTAGTTTTCTTAAGTTTTTGTTCTGGTTTAGTATCTACTCCTTTATCTTCTTTATTTGGATCCGTTTGTTGATAATTTCCATACTCATTCACCATGGGAGTTACAGAATAACCATTCACAGCATTCGTTGCAAGAGAATGGTAAGGCAATTCAGCAAAATTCGAACCGTAAGCTCTTGAGTTTTGGTCGAAATTCGGCTGTATCTGTTGATTCGATAATATTCTGTTCATTAAAATCTGCCTTATATTAGAAGGTGATAAGTTCAGAGATGGTGCTTGATTTTGAACCATCATGTTTTGTAGATAGGATGCAATATCACTTGGCTGGGTAGCAGGGGGATTCGCGTACCCATTCTGTTGGTAAGTAGGATATGTTTGAGCAGGTATTGTCGGATATCCGTTTTGGGACGATACCTAGAATGAAAGGATGATTGATTATTACAACTGTATTGTAAATAACGAATAAATATACTGAATGAAAATAAAATTATTTCAAGCATAGATCTATATTCTTACTAGAATACAAAAACAGAACAACAAAAACAGTCTAAAACAGTTATAGCTTGAAATAATGAAAATCAATACATGAACGATCGACTAAAAACCACGAAAACGATTGGTTATTATACCTCTTCTCAAGAAAAATAAATCTGTATTTTCCCGAAAAGAGAATTCAGGAACACTTTTCTTGCTGGGAAGGTATACCCGGAACCCATATTCAGAACACACGATTACGATCACTAAGGCAACATTTTTATGCTGTTTATATGTATAAGATACAGTTTCAAAATTGCTGATGCACCTAGCAGTTTACATTACGTAAATTTCATTAATAATAATTTATAATCTAAACAACCTACCTAGCCTTATCCTATCTATGTTAGGGTCGGCATCCAGTCTTACTGGATGCAGCTGAATACCAGTATTTTACATGGAATGGCTGCTTAACTGACCTCCTATACAAATAAAAATGGCTGCCTATCTGACCTCCTACACAATACAAAAATAAAAAATACATACCAAAATCCCGCTGGTAAGCACCAAAACAATTTTTAAAATCATCTTCTCTAATAGGCATCATTCACAAAAACTAGAAACAAAACATTTAAACTATTATACTGTTTTTTAGATTATTTTGTCTAAAAACTATCACTGTCTTACACAAAATCTGATATTCAAATACGTGCACGTAATTTAATATTGTATTTATATCACTTTAAATTTTTAAATGATAATTATAATCGATTACAGTTGTTAAGATCGATAAGTCTTCTCGATTAGGCACGAAATCCTTATCAATTTCTCACTATTTTATGACTTTCTTAATCACTTGTGTCGTGACACTAGATTGCTCTATTATTTTTACACATAATTGTCGTCAGCGTCTAGCAGTCCACAGCTGGACAAAGGTCACCTATTTATTTTTGGTGGGAAATCATCAAATAACCCCTCCCGCTCTTGGGCAGAGCGAAAAGGAGTGTCAGACTTCTACTGACTAAAAACCACCCATGTTCCTTCTTAGTCCTTCATGCCGAGGCCGCGGGATCTCTTGCGAACAACCCGCAGCCCCGACGGGGACAAAGGTCTCCTCAATTGGGCCTGTATTTGACACAATTTTCTACGATTTTAAATTGCATAATATTATGATCATTAGCGCTTTGCTAAATCATTCATTATGCGTACAGTCAAGGAGTGGAACTCTGCCTGCGTCGGTTTTCTCGAGTTCTTAAAACCCAAATCTATTTAAGTCGCGAGTAAATAGGCTTCTTCTGGGTAAGCTCGTTCCATCGTCGACCTCATCTCTGCCCTTAGGGCAAGATTGCGGTCAAGAGTAAGCCCATGTCAAATAATAAAATCTCCCTTTCTTTTAAATATTTTGGGGTTGGCTTTCAGTCTAACCAAATGCAGCTAAGCAGTATGCAGCTATGCAGTATTTGAAAAGAAGAAACTGCCTATCTGACCTCCACAACCCAGTTAGCACTGTGCAATACGATAACCCTTGTTAAGTATGGTTGTGAGACTTCGGACCACACTTTTAACGACTGATCAAAGATCTACATACGACAGCCGGGATCAACGGAATAATGCGCTAGCTTCTCGAGGCACGACATTATAATGGGCCGACACAAATTGGACTTAAGAGCGTTTATTCGATGCGCGACAAAAACGACGTGTTTTCGTGTTTTTTCAAGAGCAATATCGTAATGATGTTGGCAAATTATTCAAAGATTATCACAGTAATAGAAAGATTAAGTCTTGATTTAGTGCATAGCAGTGTAAAATTATATTTTTTGTTGACAATTTTTTTGAAAGGAAACCAATCCCGTCATAGGGTTTCACAAAAACAGACGTCAGAGTTATCTTTCAGGACAAATACAACCATGATAATGTGCCAAATAATTTTATTTTATCCGTTTGTCCAACAGAATACATAGTCGTCAATAGCAACACAGAGCCTTGAAGAGATTGGAAATAATGCAAAATCGGTTCATTTTAACTTTTTTTTATCCTGATTTTTGAATAGAAACTTAACTAACATATTTTTTTTACTAAATGTAAAGGTATTGATTTATACAATGTTTTTTTTTCAGTAAGTTTCATGAACTCATTTAATTTACAAAATTATTTATAAAACACTACAATTCATCGCGCGTAATCGTTTGCGTAACATAAACTACTGTAACTCAACTTTCTTGACATTTATAATTAAACTATTCATCCTTTAAATCTGTCATCTCTAATTTTTTTTTTGATGGGATTATGTAATTGTTATAATTTATTTGAAAATTTTAATTATGCATGATTTTTAAACATTTTTTTTAAATTTTAATTTCGTAATATTTGAGCTAGATACACCTAGACACCATATTTGTACGCCTCCTTGCATAACATAGCGCTCTGTTCACTAAACTCAAGATCTGTATTTCTTTACCTGTGTTAACAAATAAAAGTGATTTGATTTGATCAAATGGATCAAAGTTGTTTAGTTTGACTATAGAACTTGCCAACTCTACGCACACACATGCACCCGCATGAGTGTGAGTGAAATCGGATCCGAATAATCTAAAATTGTCGTCGCGCGCTGTAAGTAAACGCTCTTACCTAAAAATCTACCCAAACGGCTGTTGATGACTATGATGATTACCACTAGCACCGCTTCCATTTTTTTTCAATGACTGAAAAATACATAAGATTTTCTGAAACTAGTAGTTTCGTATTACAATCTTTAAGGTAAATAGCACCTTCTCATAATAAGATAATGTTGTTTGTGAGTACTTCATAAAACCGTCACGTCCCATTAGCGGTCAGGTTACGTCTAGAAGCACTCCACCTGGTCCTATGACGTCATATTAAATAGTTGTAGGTAAAAGACATTTAGAGTACACAGGGTCGTTAATAGGCCAATCAACTCGCATTGTCCGTTAGAGAGAGATAGATGTTACAAGCAGATAAATCTGGTTCATCCACAAACCAGGTACAAACTTATACCACCAATGAGTATTATTTATTTACTTATTCACCACTCATTATAGCAACATTACAGATTAGATCCAATGCTATAAGACACAAAATAGGACAATATAAAAATGTAGTCAAATTAAATTAAACTATAGAAAACGATACAAAACATATTCGTTAAACATGTCAAAGTTTATAGTTTTTTTTTCAATGTTGAAATATGCCCTTTAAACAAACTTCGGTAGGTTTTGCCCAAATAAATCTTCCGATACCGCTATAATATTAATAATACGGCTCGCGTCATAGGGGTAAACTTGACTAGGTTAGTCCTAGCCGCTGGCACGTCTAATAATGCGGGGCGGCGGGCGGTGTGCTCCCACGCACCCGTCCGGCGCACGCAGCCGCAGCTCAACCAACACCTCGGGGTGATGCACCAACCATAGCAGTACACTGGCCACGTACTTGAGCATGCTCGTGTCTGAATAATGACAGCCACTCGGATCAATCTTCAGGTTAAGAGCCTTTAAACCCTACGGCTACTGTCGGGCAGTAGTCCACTGGACACAACACACGTCTGGTGGTAGGACCCTCTCTTTGCTATGGGGGTGCAGAACTTTACACCCTGTTTTTAGGGTACCGTACCTCATAAGGAAAAGAACGGAACCCTTATAGGATCACTTTCTTGTCCGTCTGTCTGTCAAGACCCTTTTTCTCAGGAACGCGTGGAGGTATCAAGCTAAAATTCATATCAAATACTCATGTTTACTGTCTCTTAGAGCTGTAAAAATATCAAACTTCTAAATCTGCGCAATCAAAAGATACAGCTCTTTATGCTGTAAATTTTCGACACGCGCAAGGGAATCAAAACCTACAGGATACTTCCCGTGAACTCAGAATCTTGAAATTTGGTACAAAGCAACGTCATAAAGCACAGATAAAGGAAAAATTACGAAAAACTTAAATTTTTAGTTACATAATTTTTTTTTAAATAATTTTAAACGTACTACTTTGTACGGAACTCTCCGCCTCGCACTTGACTGGTTTTTCATACTTCTCTCCGTCTCTTTCTTTCCGGTTTTTCATACCGGTCAAGTGCGAGTCGTAGAATATTTCGAGCACGTTTTGAGCGTCTTTTTTGCACTCGTGAGTAGCAGCTGAAAATCTTATTAGTTTCGTTTGTTTATTTATTTCAACGATGGATGGATTGTGTGGGGTTTGAAATGGAGGATTAGACATTTAAGTTTCGTCCTTAATATTAGCGTGACGGTAGACTGAGGAGAATGGAACACAAAAACGTGTTGTGCCGACCCCAATTAAGACGCTGACAGGACCGAAACTAGCGCCACCCACATCTTATTTCTTTTACTCTAAAATCACATCAAATTTGAAAAATCCAAAGCCCATGTATGCTGTGGTATTTTTAAAATCACTTATTATTACCGCCAAAAGTGGCCACTTTTATCTTTAATCAGTAATTCTCTTAATTTATCAAGTCTAGAATCATGAAAAGTGATTTTAAAAATACCACAGCATACATACTAGCAAGATTGTGTTTTGGATTTTTCAAATTTGATGTGATTTTAGAGTAAAAGAAATAAGATGTGGGTGGCGCTAGTTTCGGTCCTGTCAGAGTCTTAACATGGGACAAGCAAGAAGATGATGATGATGATGATTTGTTTTGTACAATTTTTAAGGTATTTTTGTTTAAATGCCAAATGAACACAATGTCCTTTTATTTTCCAAAGCTACTTGATGTGTGTGTGTGTGTTTTTTTTTCACGATGTAGTTTTTTAGCAATTTCTCCAGTATCGTGGGTGCGTTTACAGACATTTAAACTCAGATATTATTATACAACCCAAACATCCTAATTTGTAACACTGTAAGCCATACAAATGTTTATTCCGTGTCGGGATCGAACCTTCGACACGCAGCGCAGTAGTCAATCGCTTCGCCAATGAGCCAAACGTGCCATCAAAAAAAACATTGCGTGTATTTTAAAAATTATTTTGATAATAGATCAATTTACTACCGTTTCCTTTAATATAAAGCCCAAAGTTAACACATTAGGTGACTTACTAACGTGTTATTTATGTTTCTTAAGTGTTAGCCCAAGTTTTTCAATCTTTTATTTACTAAGTGCGCTGTTAACTCTCCGTTGAGTTCTCATACAAAATTCAGCATGTCTAAGTGTCGGCACTTAGGTAGCTTTCACTGGGTACCTTAACACGCTTATAAAAGAGCAGTTTTGTCTACTTAGTGTCCTGAATTTGCTAACCCACCTCCCCTCTTTGTAAAAATGTGTAGGGGAAGGATACATTTTCTGATTTAGTTTTCAGAGTCAGTCGGTTGAGGAGCTCGTGGCTTAATAAGAACTGCCACTCGGGTTCGATCTTTAGGTAAAGCTGTGCTTGCCTAGGTCGGTCTGTGGATGGGTGACCGCCCGACATACCGAGTTTCCTCCGTGCCTCGGAAAGCAAGTTAAGCTGTTGGTCCCGGCTGCCATATATAGATCTTTGGCAGTCGTTACAGGTAGTCAGTGACCTGAAAGTCTGACAACCAGTCTTACCAAAGGGTATCGTATTACCCAGTATTAACTGGGTTGTGGAGGTCAGATAGGCAGTCGCTCCATGTAAAATACTGGTATTCAGCTGCATTCGGTTAGACTGGAAGCCGACCCCAACAAGTTGGGAAAAGGCTAGGCAGATGATGAGTTTTCAGAGTCAGTCTGTCTGTTTGTTTGTTACGGCTAATCTCCGAAACTGCTGTACCAATTTTGACGGATTTTTACTAGCAGATAGCAGCTGTTATAATATCTAACATAGGCTTATTTTATTTTAGAAAAGTAATTACATTGCCGTGCAAAAAAAATCCCTTGATATTGGTAACAAAATCAGATTCGAAAAGAGAAGCCATATAATTTATAAAGGCAAGATAAACAGCAAAAAAACCATAAAACAAGAAAATTACACAAAATCATTTTCAAAACATTTATTTACAACAACAACATCACTTAAAACTAAACCAACAACTTTTCCAACTCAACAACAATACTAGTAATCAACTTAATCAGACTGCACAACAACCCGGTACCATCCGTCAACCCGCTCAACAAATTAAGCACTAGATTCAATATCTGAGCAACCAAACATATTAACAAACCAGGGGCTGCCAACACATTGGATCTGAACAAAGAGAT
The DNA here is from genome assembly GCA_949774965.1 of Diarsia brunnea. Classification (NCBI taxonomy): domain Eukaryota; kingdom Metazoa; phylum Arthropoda; class Insecta; order Lepidoptera; family Noctuidae; genus Diarsia; species Diarsia brunnea. The sequence continues at coordinate 8,290,811 of OX459023.1, forward strand.
TAAGACACTAATGTACAAGAAGAGGACAGATGCTAAGTCTGTCAAAGTGGCGTAAAGTAACGGTAAGGTACATCCAAAGTACGGCAGTAAAGCTGGTGTTAAATTCTGGACGATATTTGACAAGTTGTTGAGGTTGTTTATCAAGTTGATCAGAAATGGTAGGAGGAGGCAGGCAAGCTGATTGGCTATGGGAAGAACGGTGGAGATTTCATCAAAGGCAAGCCGGAGAGCGGAGACTGAGTACGCTGGGATCATTGCGTGAGTCTGGCCGATCTGAAAAATAAAATGTTAACGTTAATATTGGAAAAATACCGCGATCCGAATTCGAAATATTACGGTTCGAATATCGAATTCGATTTAGATTCGATTCATGTGCAATTCAACCGTCATTTCTCGTATTCAGATTGGATGCAATGATGCAATGCGCTTAGCGATACGATTCTGCTAGGTGTGCAGTATGGTTATATTTTTGAGTAATAAACAGGCAATAGCGCGACTGCGGAGTATGAGGTCCTGGGTGCGATTCCCAGCTCGGGCAAAGCGTTATTGAGTTTTTTCATTAAAAAATATAGGTACTATTAAGTATACTTAGCTTAAAAAATAAGATAGAATTAATAGGGTAGTTAACAAAAAAAATCGAATTAGTCCGTCAGATAGATTCTCAAAAAATATTGGACTCGTATTTTTTCTTTTTTCACGTAAACAAACAATGAAGACGATACAATGCTTTGAAAACTCGTGTGACGTCATATTCTAAGACATTAGTATGTCATTTTTTAGGGTTGTGACGTCACCTACATCTTTGACGCGTTTTATCTTCGTCAATTTTTATTGATTTGATAAAACAAAAAATACGTATCCAATATTTTTCGAAAATCTAACAGACGGACTAATTAAAATCATATTTTTTTTAGTCAGTAAACATCCCTATTGCATAGTCCCCAAAAAGTAAATATAATACCAACCAGCACAGCCACAGACAATCCAAAGACAAAAACAGAGGGACGCATAGTAAACGTCAACACTAAATCTAAATATAAATTATATTTGTCTATAGTTACCGAGTTTTGTCTTTATAAATGCACCTGTTATCTTTAAATAAAGTTATGTGCAATTGTTTTTACATAACGCACTTAGTTACTAAAAGTTTGATTGTGTGCAAAGATAATAAAATTGTATTATGTCATATATATTGGTAAGGGCGTAAAATGGTGGGCTTGTTTATTACTGATATTCAGCTACATATGGTTAGTCTCGAAATTGACCACAACATTGTTGAGGAAAGCCTATGATGATTCTAATTTAATGTAATAATTATAATAGATTTAAAAAATTACCCCGCCTAACCTTTTCTTTATTTTTTTTTTTTGATGTCTTCTCTTTTTTTTCTTGTTTGGTTAATGTTTTTTTTTATTGTGTGTACTTGTGGCATGTACCAAATAAATATGTTTTCTTTCTTTCTTTCTAACAACTGTCTAACTAATCTCCACAACCTCTGTTCACAACACAGTTACTGGATACCACAATTTGTATATTACGTATGGCAAAATATCTGTATTAGACACTCTGCTTTCCCCACGGGTATTACAGGTATGATGTTATGCTCCAAAAAATATTTTAATAAGGTTGATACGTCATGTTCTCGATGAAAAATGGTAGAATCTCGGGTGTCACTAGAGATTTCAAAAATCCTTGAATTATGCTGAAGACGAATACCCACGGACTCATAATGATAAATTACTTGAACCAGCTATAGTAGTAGTAGTATAGTATCAAGTATCTAGTATTTTATCAAGAAGTTTGATGACCCCACAATACGGTCACGGACACTAATGTATATAAGAAGATTTTTTAGTCACCGCCCAAATTAAAATTTTCTAGGCATTAAGTATCATTCACTAACACCATTTTTGAAAAAAAATCGATACGTAAAATTTTCATATTAAATAATTTTCTCGAAAGAATTATCCGCTCTCCGTGAAACGCTAAAACTTTGTGATGTGATATCTCAATATTTTTGTATTGAGTGAAAAAACACGTATTCAATCATTTTCGCCAAAGATTAATATATCAGAATTTGGACGGTGACTAAAAAATCATCTTTTAAATGTCACCGTAAAATTATATCTACTGAAAAATAATGTGTTAAATTATAAGCAGCATGTTACGGTTCACAATCTTTCGACAGCTTACAATCTCGCGAAATGAAATATAATATAACGGTATTTACAATTTTACGGTAACATAATATACACGCAGCAACTTGTAAAAGTGATCTTCTACTGCATTAATTGTTATCTTATGTCGCTACGCACATAGAATTTCGAACTCACATCAATTACGAAATAGGTCTTCTCATGGTAGAATAGAAACTCTTGTTTCATGAGAAAATCTGGTTTTGAATTTTGCTGCGTGAAGACATATTAGTGCTAGTAACTGTATCATGCCATATTTTATTGGAACTGAAAAAAAAACGATGAAAGGCTTTCTTTCTCTCACAGAATAGAATATAATTTATTTATTTTCAGGTAACAAAGACCCATAGATAATTGCAGTTTACGTTAGTAAAAAGAACCAGAAGAGAACGCTCCTGGGCAGAGCGAAAGGGAGTGTCAGACTTCTACTGACTAAAAACCACCCATGTTCCTTCTTAGCCCTTCATGTCGAGGCTGCGGTATCTCTTGCGAACAACCCGCAGCCCCGAAGGGGGTAAAAAGAACCTTAAAATTACATATATTAGTAGTACTTCACTTGTGCACTAAGTCACTGAGCGTTCAGGTGGTACTTGCCCGTGGAAGCGACGGAACACCACCCCTGCGGCCAAAAGTCCTCTTCCAAGCCGAGGTGACGAAAAAACAACTTTAAGGCCTCATTTACAGAGACGCGGGGCGTCGCGCGGCGCGTGCTGAAGGCTCGACGTGTGCTTTGTTATCCATTTACTGAAAGGCGGGTCCACCGCAACGAACGCTGCATTTTAAACTAACGAGCGAAAAATCGCTTACGTAAATAATCGTAAACGTTTTCATACATCATTCCCACGTGTTTGAATTAAAAAAGCACAACGGGCCGCGCGACGCCCCCGCGTGTCCGTAAATGAGGGCTTAAAGTTGACGTTGTGGTGCGAATCGCCAAACGGTAGGGCAGCCTCGTTGGTTAGTGATCACAATTCCCGGGTCAGGCAAAGCGTTAGTGAGTTTTCCATCACAGCAGCCACGGAGTCTCATAGTCATCCTCCCATCTCTTACTCTGTCTGCCTCTATGTCTCTTTCCGTCTATAGGGTACCATTCTGTAATTAGTTTTGTCCATTTTTCTTTTTTGTCTCTCATCATATGCCCTATCCATCTCCACTTCAGCTGTTTGTACGTTTTGTACGCATTCTTAAACTTGGTTTTACTTTTGATGTCTATTAATTTTTCACGGTCCTTTCTTTTGACGCCCATTGTACTTCTTTCTATGCTGTTTTGACAAACTTTAATTTTATTTGCTAGATGTTCTGTCAATGCCCAAGTTTGACAACCGTATAGTAAACATTGTAGAATGCACATATTATATACCTTCCTCTTTTCTTTCATAGGCATATCTTTGTTCTTCATCACTTCACTGAGTAACCAATATCTCTTTTCCAAGTAATGGTAACTCTTCTTCCAATTTTTTTTTCCATGCATCCTTCAGTAAATATTAGCTGCCCTAAGCGATATGTGTTTTTATTAGTTAATAGCCATAAGTAAATTTTATTAGTTTTAGGCACACGAAACTACTCTGTATAAAACTTGTATACAACAATAAAGGATTTTATTTTATAATGGCTACAAGCTCGCCCCTTATTAAATGAGACTTACACATAACTGGCGCAATGTGGGTGCTCCAATGGGTACACCTCTCCCTAACCCTGAGGGGATTACAGCCGTGATGTTATGTTATGTTACTCTGTAGTCAAAGTAGGTAAGTATTAAATTGCTTACAGAGCAAAACTTCACATTCTATAGCAGGTTTACTTTGAGTTCTTACACAGCAAAATAACAATAACATTTACACTTAGTATTTACTAACTCAGCATTTTGGAATCGGACAAAAAGGTCAAGTGCGTTAAAATGTAGGTCATGTTTTTACGACGATACAGTACAATATTGTGTAACGAAGAATTCGTTGAGTGGACAAATTGGAGTTAAAACGTGTATAGTATTTTTATGACTGTCAGCAGCATTTTCAGGTTTACATATTTTATTTGAACTTGATTTAAACCTGTTATACTAAGTAATCAACTCTGAGAAAATACAGCCGAAACAAACTCAGAGGTCATACCGTATACGTCTCTTCCCGTTGTAATGTTTGTATTTTTCTACATAGGTTTTTATTTTCAATTAGCTGCTGGAGTTAGGAATAGGTTGTATAAGTAATTGATACCTCCTTGTACCTCGTTATAAATTGATTTTTATTTTTAATGTTCTAGAACAAAAGCTTCTAATTTCAAAATGTCAGGCTGACTGGGAACCGGGTCGTCAGAATCAGTCTACGTCAGGGCTCGGTACGAAAAACATCTCAGCTACGAAGCTTACTAGTTTTTTGAGCAATATATATATCTTCATTACGGTGGTTTGCGTCGTGAAGAAAAGTGCCCGAGTGACGTTCCTCGGCCCTCCTCCTCGATCCTCCTCTTCGGCACTCCTGACGCCCGCCGGCTACTGCTACAGCCGGAGGGACGTTTCCTTGATCCTCGCGCCTCTTCTGCGTCTGATGGAAGCTGAAGATTGACTGCAGGCTACAACCGGCCCCTTTGCGAGCTCACCGACTGGAAGGCCTGACTTGAGGCTTTCCATCTAAGAAACCCCCTGGACTCTTCGTATCTAAGGACCTTCACCCCGGTTTCCCTAATTTTTGTATATTATTTTAATAAGAATTCTCCAGCATTCAGTAGGTAGGGCTTGATAGGTTTACTTGTATTTTATAGTCTTAAAATTAAATAACTGTTTACCTTTTCCCTTTTTCTATTAAACTGTGCTCTCCTCCTAGGTAGGAAAATGCTCTTTGTGGCCTTACATTTATCAGGCTCCCCCTGTTAAATGTAACGTTACACCGTCGGGGCTGCTGGTTCCGTCGGGGCTGCGGGTCCCGTCGGGGCTGCGGGTTGTTCGAAAAAGATACCGCGGCCTCGGCGCAAGGGCTAAGAAGGAACATGGGTAGTTTTTAGTCAGTAAAAGTCTGACACTCCCTCCCGCTCTGCCCAAGAGCGGGAGGGGGGTTATTTAATCATTTCCCACACCCAAGAAAAAATAAAGGTCATAGTCTCTTTTTAGGTCCAGACATAAATAATGTTTGTCAACTCACCTTAAGCCGGATCCCCACTTGAGCAGCCGCGGGGCGAGCGGCCGCCTCAACTCGCGGCAGCTCCAGTGGAGACGCTGCCGCGGGTCGAGGCGTGCCGCGTCTTGAGCCAAACGAGGCGGCCTCGTGACGAGCCATTTTGTGTCGGTAAACGTCGGTGCTCAAAGGCGCCTCAGTGTGAGCCACGCGAACAGTGGAGACGGACGTTGTACGCTCACTTCGCGGCAAAATGCAAAATGCGTCACCCATGGTAGCTAGTAAGAAACTAGACAAATTCGTTGCTCGGCTTGAGGCACGCTGCAGAGTTGCTGATTAATGTGGCTCAAGTGGAGATGCATAAAGTTTCCGCGGCGCGCGGCATGCTCAGATTGAGGCAGCTCGCCCCGCGGCTGCTCAAGTGGGGATCCGGCTTTAGGAGTATGCAGATTAGTGTCTGAGATGGTCTTTTAAAGAAAACACCACACAGATCTGAGTGGACCTGTCTAGTCAGTGCAAATATTTGTCAGTTATCGTGTAGCTCGACTTGTAAGCAAGGAGCTCTCTATTAAGCCGGATCCCCACTTGAGCAGCCGCGGGGCGAGCTGCCTCAATCTGAGCATGCCGCGCGCCGCGGAAACTTTATGCATCTCCACTTGAGCCACATTAATCAGCAACTCTGCAGCGTGCCTCAAGCCGAGCAACGAATTTATCTAGTTTCTTACTAGCTACCATGGGTGACGCATTTTGCATTTTGCCGCGAAGTGAGCGTACAACGTCCGTCTCCACTGTTCGCGTGGCTCACACTGAGGCGCCTTTGAGCACCGACGTTTACCGACACAAAATGGCTCGTCACGAGGCCGCCTCGTTTGGCTCAAGACGCGGCACGCCTCGACCCGCGGCAGCGTCTCCACTGGAGCTGCCGCGAGTTGAGGCGGCCGCTCGCCCCGCGGCTGCTCAAGTGGGGATCCGGCTTTAGAATGCTAAATTATCTAAGACTAGCTATATCTTTAAATAAAAAAGTCGCAACCGCTGTTTGTAGCATCTTTTTTTGGGGTGTGAGAAATCATCAAATAACCCCTCCCGCTCTTGGGCAGAGCGGAAGGGAGTGTCACACTTCTACTGACTAAAAACAACCCATGTTCCTTCTTAGCCCTTGTGCCGAGGGCGCGGTAACTTTTTCGGACAACCCGCAGCCCCGATGGCTGTATGTAGCCTTGTATCTTTTAAAGTGTACAACGAATTTTATTGCAGTTTTTAGGAATAGATACAATGATTCTAGAGGAAGGTTGTATAGTAAATTGCACCCGTGCGAAGTTGCAGCCGGGGAGGGTTGCTAATTTATTACATGATTAAAAAATAAATGACACCCGTGCGAAACCGGGACAGGCCGCTTGTGTTATATAATTCCATCTAGTTTTCTGCCCACACTCGTGGTAATGACACAGAAAATCTAGTTTAATCCAAGGCCTTCCTGCAAATTACCTGTCATCAAAAAAACATTAGGTTACTTTCAATAAATAACTTTGAGGGTCATCAACCTTAGACGCGTGTATCATTATTATCTTTTGTTTTTATCAGACAATATGTGGGTGTTAAAGGTAAATGTGAGTAAAAAGGACATAAACTGGCCTTATTGGTGACCTTCTTCAGAAAGAACAGGTCTGTGCGTAACACCTACTCGCAATCGACTTGCGTATTTGACCAGATGTATGAAAGTGAAAGAGGCAAAAGGAGTTTAATTATAAGGATCGTAACAGGGTACGTTCTGCGGTTTCTGCGTACCTCCATGAGAAAAAGACTAGAGTTTTTATAAGTGTGTTGGTTTTTTTGTTTTGGACAATCCCGTAACTATTCTGGGAACCCATGTACCATATCCATGCAGTCACGATAGGCTAACAAGGCAGTGTATTTTCGTCCAGTTGTCTCCAAAGTAAAATTTGTTTACATTCATAAGTACTTTCACGCCTTGGAAAGATACAAATAGTTTCAATTTAATTTAGTATCAAACTCAAAGCATTTATTTCAGTGCCATTACAGGCACTTTTGAGTGTCAGAAAAACAAAAAAAGTGAATCTAAATTTATAGTCACAAGGCTTATAAGTTATTTAAGGGTTATATATAAGTTTAACCGTATGAATATCCTTAATTAGAGGAGAATACAGCCCACATGTTTATTTTCTATAGTACTATAGTTTACCTCTACATAACCTTTTAGCGATTACAAGTGCGATGTTATGCTTAATTATTTCTGCATAGAAACATGTGTATCACTAGCAATAAAGTTACGCAAAAATACTTCGCTTCGATTATATAATTAGGTAACTATTTGTGAAATTACCAAAGATAAAAGATTAATTTCCATTATCTTTGCTGTATTAGAAATAAGTGAAGTAACCTGTAAGTATATAAAACTGTTTTTAATAAGAAATAAACATTGGATATATTATTTTAGGGGAAGTTATACATTCGTCGCTAAAAATGACGAAGATTGGTTTATTAGTTTTGTGTGTTGCAGCAGTTTTTGCTACGGTAAGAAAAATATACATACATACACAGCGCTATGCTTCCAGACTTATTGTGCACGAACCGCTAGTCTGTGAAATTCCCTACCGGTTTCACTGATTGCCGATCAATGTAATCTAGATCTCTGTAAAGTTCAGGTGAATTGAATTTTTCTAAGCCGTGTCATCGCTTTACTATTTTAGTACCCACTTATAAAAAAAATCTTTGCTAAATATTTTTATGAAAAATATTTATATCCTAAACTCCGCAGTTTAGGATATTAATCTTGGATTTCATGTTCTGAATGTTAGTTGGAAAAGCATGTGTTAAGATAATAATTATCTAATTTTATCTCAACTTCAATCGCTTCTGGCACGTAGAAGAGATAATGCTGTTAAGACTACAGGTGGCGTTATGTTTAAAATAGAATTATCTTAAAACTGTACCCATCTATGTAGGAGGGTCGACTAGATTCGATTCTTAGGTTAAACCGTGCTTGCCTAGGTTGATTCATGCATGGGTGACCACCGAGTTTTCTCCTTGCTTCATAAAACACGTTAGCCGTTTGTCCCGGCTGCCCTTATGCGGGGGGGAGGTCAGATAGGCCATCGCTCCATGTGTGTGTGTTCTTGTCCTGTGTGAGACCAATAAATACTTTTTCTTTCTTTCTTTCTTTAAAATGCTGGTTTTCAGCTGTATACGGTAAGACTTGAAGCCGACTCCAAGATAGTTATGAAAAGTCTAGGGAAATGATTGCAACGTTGAATACTTAAGGTGAATGCGACAAGGTATCCCGCGAATTTTTTTTACGTTTTTTGCAATTTACCGATCAGTATCAGGTTGTATGTAAAATAAAATAGGATTCGCGACCGTAACAATATGCGACTTTACTAAGTAATAATGATTAAAATCACCAATAGAACCGTCTCAGTTCATATACAAGTATCTTGAGTGATTCAAGGCATTCAAGAGATTTATGTCAATAAAAAATATAGGTACAAAAATAAAACGAATTTTGCGGGACCTTGTCGCATTCACCTTAATGGACAAGATACTACGACCCATCTCCCTTGTAATATGTTTATTTCCGAATGTATTTATTTAAGGAAAATCTTGTACAATATAGGGTGTAAAAGTACCCTTAACGCAAACGAAGAGCACTTGTTCTCCCCACCACTGCGATTATTTTTTTGTTCTAGACCATACCTGGGAACCTCCTAGTTACGGCGATATTGGGGTTAAAGTTCCAAATTTTTCACAGCTGTTTTTGTAAATACTAGTTTTTTAGGTTATAACTTTACTTAAATTACCTCCATGACCCGTTTACTATTCAAAGCATCCACTAGCACTATGTTTTAACAGTGCTACATTGAGTTTTACCGTAAAATGTGATTTTTGACCCCAAAAAAAAAGTCGTTTCCCAGCAATAATTTTTGTGTAGAGGTACTTAGTTTGATGAACAGAATGCTTGGTTGACGGCTGTGTGATGGGTAGATTTACACCCTGTATACCAAAATAGAAAACTGTTCATGCAGACAGAACATCCAGTAATTTGTTCCCACGCGGTCTCAGTTCGTATTTGGAAAATGTCGGATGTTGGATCGATAGTGCAACGGGTGGTTCCGAATGAATGATGTCATCTCGCTCGCCGGACCGGCGCAGTACGATTTCACCTCTGGCATTATACAATAACCTTTTCCCAACTATCTTGGGTTCACATAGTTGGGAAAAGGCTAATTATCTGACTAAGTTAGTTTCGAGATCTTTTCAAATCCTCATAGAAACTAAAGGAATGTGGAAAACCATCTCGTAAGTAGACAAAGGCGTACGTCAAAAAGTTTAAAATCAAAACGCAGTTTTAATTTGCCCCGGTTCGTGCAGAAAATTGAATCTGTAAACTCAAGTTCAAAGCATTTATTTGAAAAAGACCATTATAGTATATGAATGAAATTAATGTAGAATGAATGAAATGAAATGAATGAATGAATAGAATGAATTAAATAAATTTAGAATGCCGGGAAAACAAGGAAAACGAAGCTAGAGTCACAAGCCATAATAACTAGGATGTGTAGTTCTTTATGGAGAAGAATGGGGATGAAACTTCATGTAACGTTAGTGACTCATTTAACAGTTTAGCAGTAGCTATACAAATAAATAAAATTCGAATGTCTGTTTGTCATTCTAAAATATTAGCTTTTTACTGAATGGACAAAATCCGATTCAAATAGGGACATATGTTTTTTTTATAAAAACATTGCCCCCACACTAGGAATTTCTCCTGTATCGTGGGTGCGTTTACACACATTTAAACTGACATACACAATCACACCCAGACCCGAAACAACTATCTGTAGGCCATACAAATATTTGTTCCGTGCGGGGATCGAACCCGCGACACGTAGCGCAGCAGTCCAATCGCTCAGCCACTGCGCTAACCGTGTCGTCAAGGAGAAAGGAGAAAGGTCAGGCTTTTGCCCAGCATTGCGACACAAATTATGCTATGCAAAATAAATCATGCGGCCGAGAGTCGCGGCCAACAGCTAGTTTTTTGTTCTTTATTTCGACAATACTAAACCAATACCCTTTGTTACAGCAACCAGTATCAGCAACCAGCGTACAACTCCCAGCGGTCTACCCCCTCGTGAACATCCTCCTTCCACTCCTCAACAACGTATATAACCTCCTTTTGTCCCTCCTCTCAATCTTCGATACGTTACCAGCAAACATCAGTTGCATGATACCCGTCGACTTAGGAGCCTTGGAGACCTCCTTACTGAAGCTGTATTCTCAAGCCCTCGCTATTGTCAATTTCCTCAGGTCTCTACCTGAGTATGCGGTCGGTGCGAACCCTAATACGCCTCCAGCGAATGTGGTGAATCTTCAAGGGTTGCTGACGACCCTGATATGTTCTTGCACGGAATTGACAGATGAAGTGTTGACGGGTATCGGGGGGGCGTTGCTGCCCGGGTTGCTGAAACTGGTCGTGATGGTTGTGCAAGCGTTGTTGAATCTGTTGTTGTAGGTTAAGATGGTAGTATTTAAATAAATTGTTGTTGTTGTACTTTTTTGGGTTTTATTTTTAGTATCCTAACTATTTTTATTATTGTGTAATTTGTAATGCGAAAGTAAGTTTCTTTGTTATCCTGAATTGAAAGAGACTGTTTATATTAGGTACAGAAACAAAAACGAAACGAAAACGTGTCGATCCGGTGAGGCGCCTTAGGTAACAGGAGTAGGTTTTCTGATCTCTATAATAACTTGGGTCATGGGTTCGATTCCCACGGGAAGTATACTTTGTAAAGTTGTTTCCAGCTTGGCGAAGATATTGTAGGTTTGAATCACCTGATTGTCTGATAAAATATGATTCTGTGCTTCGGAAGGCACGTATAAGCCGGTGGTCTCGGCCGCCAAATGGCGGTCGTCAAACCATGTCAGAGGCCTTTTTTTTTGGGGGTGGGAGATTTCCCACCCCCAAAAAAAAGGCCTCTGCCCAGAGCGGGAGGAGTCATTTGATGATTATCAAATGACTCCTCCCGCTCTGGGCAGAGCGGAAGGGAGTGTCAGATTTCTACTGACTAAAAACCACCCATGATCCTGCTTAGCCCTTTGTGTCGAGGCCGCGGTATCTCTTTCGAACAACCCGCAGCCCCGACGGCCCTTGTGGCGGTATAGAAAAACTGACACTAGGGTGTGTGGACTTAAGGCCTACACGATAAGAAGAAGAACACTTGGGAGATTAAATTATAATTATATTATACACGCGTTACGAAAAATCATAAACAAAACACACAGCACATACAAACAAACAAACAACACAAACACACACACACACAAACAAACAAACTGTACAGTTTTTCTCATACAAACATGTAGATTTATCGTTGCAGTTTTAACTGTACCGTCTAATCGTAACGATTTATCGTAACGTGTGTAGCAGGCTTAACTGACGCAATATATAAATAACTTTAAACATACGTCACGAGTGTCACAACCACGTTGATAGCCATTGCAAATAACAAGCTCGCGAAATATGAGACTTAACTGCATTGACATAAGGTTTAACATTCAAGTAATGGTGGACCTACGTCAACTTATACTGAAATCATTTGCAATGCATGAGGGAGCGACATGTGACTTTAAACTCATTGATATAAGATTTAAATTACAATAAACAGGCTATACTGAAATAACTTTGACGTCATATGCATGGAGATACTAAAATAGATAAATTAATATATTTTTGTATACGTTCTATAACGTGACTGATACCCATTCAACCTGAAAACATAACGAAACATCAAGGCTGTAAGCCCCGAATGGCTAGGCAGAGGTGTACCTAATTAGTACACTCACATTTCGGCAGTTATGTTTACGTCCTATGTAATAGGGGGCGAGCCGATTGCCATCAACTGGGCACAAATCCAAACTCCGTGGCTGCTACTGAGAAGTTCCTGATACTCATATGTTCTTTATGTACCCTGTTGAGCGTACTAGGTGAAATCAGGGAACATGAGTTCTTTACGTACCCTAAAGGGTGAAAACTTTATCAAAATGATGTGATAAAGTTTTCACCTTTTTTTTTGGGGTTGGGCAATTATCAAATGTCTCCTCCTGCTCTGGGCAGAGCGGAAAGGAGTGTCAGACTTCTACTGACTAAAAACCACCCATCTTCTTCTTCTTGCAAACAACCCGCAGCCCCGACGGGCCACGAGTTTTCCCCCTAAGATGACTTTAGGGAATGCCATAATTAATTGAGCATGTCCATTAAAGCGTATTACTAATGTACACACATCAAAAGTGTCTAGGGATCAAGCATTTTTATGCGGATTTCTTGAGATTGAGATGTGGCTTTGTAATAAATTTATGATTTTATAAATTTATATGGATCCTTTTTGGTGCATTTCATAATTTGAATCAGGAACTGTGAATCAAATTCGAGTAAAAGATGAAAATCAGCTGTCAATATTTTCCCTATAAAAACATACAACGCATTGAAGACATTATTAGTGCTACTGTTTCCCTACTACTGATTAAAACCAACGTTATTATGGAGCGGCGACGTCATTTAAGCAGGGAAGAAATGCTCAGAGCCGTGGGAATGATAGAAGCTGGTTCCCGGCAACGTACTGTGGCTTTAGCTCTGAATACAAGTCAGAGTGTTATCAGTCGACTTTGGACATTCAAATCTTAACTCGAAGAGCTCCAACAATAACCGCCATGATGTTAACCGTGAGGCTTCATCACTCTTCAGGGAACTTAATTAGCGACCAAACAGTCAGAAACCGCTTGCATGAAGTGAACCTTCATTCCCGAAGACCGCTACGGGTACCACCTATAGCAATGCACAATCGTAGGATTCGATATCAATGGGCTCTTGAACACAGAAATTGGGCAGAAGAACAATGGCGTTTCGTGTGCTTTTCTGATGAGTCTCGTTTTGGTATGAGACCGGATACAAGACGTATACGACACTGGAGAACCCCTGGACGCCAACAGCGATTAAAATCCTGCCAGGAAGTCCATCCTTATAGTGGTGGAACCATCATGGTATGGGCGGGTATTTGGATCGGCGGAAGAACTGAGTTGATTTGGATCAGAGGCAACCTCAACGCTCAAATTTATGCTGAGACGATTGTATCAGACGTCATCGTTCCTCTACAAGTGCAAATCGGTCCCTTATTTCAGTTAATGCATGATAATGCACGACCGCACACCGCAAGAGTTGTAAGACAGACTCTCGCCGCAGCTAACATCAATGTCCTGCCCTGGCTTGCTCAGTCGCCAGACTTGAACCCGATTGAGCATGCATGGGATATGCTACAGAGAAGAGCTCTGCCGAATATGGAGGGTATCCAGTCGCAAGAAGACCTTTTTTTGTTGTTGCAACGAACATGGGCGGCCATTCCACAGCGTGATTTGGATGAACTCATTTTGAGTATGCCAAACCGATGTTCTTGTGTTGTTAGTGTTCGCGGTAGAAACACGGATTATTAATTGTTTAAGTTACCCAATAAAATTTTAAAGAAAACTGTTATTTCAGTCTTTTTTTCGAACTTTAATGTTAGTGGTTCAAATGTCAAAAATCCCTTTATTAGGAAAATGGCAAATTTCTTTATTAATGCTGTGAATCAAATTCGAGTAAAAGATGAAAATCAGCTGTCAATATTTTCCCTATAAAAACATACAACGCATTGAAGACATTATTAGTGCTACTGTTTCCCTACTACTGATTAAAACCAACGTTATTATGGAGCGGCGACGTCATTTAAGCAGGGAAGAAATGCTCAGAGCCGTGGGAATGATAGAAGCTGGTTCCCGGCAACGTACTGTGGCTTTAGCTCTGAATACAAGTCAGAGTGTTATCAGTCGACTTTGGACATTCAAATCTTAACTCGAAGAGCTCCAACAATAACCGCCATGATGTTAACCGTGAGGCTTCATCACTCTTCAGGGAACTTAATTAGCGACCAAACAGTCAGAAACCGCTTGCATGAAGTGAACCTTCATTCCCGAAGACCGCTACGGGTACCACCTATAGCAATGCACAATCGTAGGATTCGATATCAATGGGCTCTTGAACACAGAAATTGGGCAGAAGAACAATGGCGTTTCGTGTGCTTTTCTGATGAGTCTCGTTTTGGTATGAGACCGGATACAAGACGTATACGACACTGGAGAACCCCTGGACGCCAACAGCGATTAAAATCCTGCCAGGAAGTCCATCCTTATAGTGGTGGAACCATCATGGTATGGGCGGGTATTTGGATCGGCGGAAGAACTGAGTTGATTTGGATCAGAGGCAACCTCAACGCTCAAATTTATGCTGAGACGATTGTATCAGACGTCATCGTTCCTCTACAAGTGCAAATCGGTCCCTTATTTCAGTTAATGCATGATAATGCACGACCGCACACCGCAAGAGTTGTAAGACAGACTCTCGCCGCAGCTAACATCAATGTCCTGCCCTGGCTTGCTCAGTCGCCAGACTTGAACCCGATTGAGCATGCATGGGATATGCTACAGAGAAGAGCTCTGCCGAATATGGAGGGTATCCAGTCGCAAGAAGACCTTTTTTTGTTGTTGCAACGAACATGGGCGGCCATTCCACAGCGTGATTTGGATGAACTCATTTTGAGTATGCCAAACCGATGTTCTTGTGTTGTTAGTGTTCGCGGTAGAAACACGGATTATTAATTGTTTAAGTTACCCAATAAAATTTTAAAGAAAACTGTTATTTCAGTCTTTTTTTCGAACTTTAATGTTAGTGGTTCAAATGTCAAAAATCCCTTTATTAGGAAAATGGCAAATTTCTTTATTAATGCAAAGGTGACTTGGTTTATCGTTACTGTGACAAACGAAAACACTTTATTTGATGAATCCTTAAAGAAAATTTTAATTAATATCAATCAGGAGAAAAGTTATTGCAAAAATATATGTTGATCCCTAGACACTTTTGATGTGTGTATTTACTACGTGCCTGTCTAGACACCTAGCAAGTCAAGCCTTTGTGAGTATAATTTATTTATTTACCACTTATTATAACAACAATACAGATTAGATCCAATATAAAACACAAAAAAGGACAATGTAAAAAATTAAATTAATAATGACTCCGAAACGGCTGCAAATATTTCGACAAACGAATTTAAACCAATTGAATTCATCAGCTAACTACGCGTTTTATTTTTATGACAGACATGAGTAATCGTGCAGCCAAAATCCCCTCTTCACAAGAAAACTTTTCAACAGTTAATAGCGCACACACGAAGCCTTGTCGCGTCAATGTAATAAAAAAATAAAAATGAATACATAGCTACTTATATATATTTTCTTTCTGTAGTATCCTACGACTTATTGTCAGGCCCGTCGGGGCTGCGGGTTGTTCGCAAGAGATACCGCGGCCTCGACATGAAGGGCTAAGAAGGAACATGGGTGGTTTTTAATCAGTAGAAGTCTGTCACTCTCTTTCGCTCTGCCCAAGAGCGGGAGAGGTTATTCGATGATTTTCCACCCGCCAAAAAAAGGCCTACGTTGTCCCGCCATATCTAATTACTAATGCTGTAAAATGAAAATATTGTTAAACCAAACCATTTTATAAGAGTAACCAAAACCATGGAGTTTCTTGCCGGTTCTTCTCCATAGCAATCGACCAACCCGAACTGTGCACCTTTCTGTCGATGTTTTACAATTGCCCATGTACGTCTACGTGAAATAAAATACTTTGATTTTTGAAATATTTTTTTACTCTGGCATTTGTTTTAATAGCTACTCCACACTACTTTAGGAATGCTCCTATTTTCTCAACGAATTAATTTAATTAATATTTCAAAAATAAGTCCATAACCTAAATCTCAGCTCACCCCGTTATATAAAAGTCGTGAAGCATACGTTGACGCTCATCTAACTGACGTCAGGTATATTTTCGTGCCGCCATTACTGATAAGTAAGAGTTCGTTCATAGGGGAGGATTTAGCGATGCGGATTTAGGGTAGTTAAAATGTCGGGGCTGCGGGTTTTTCGCAAGATATCTCTTGCGCGGTATCCCGCGGCCTCGACATGAAGGGCTAAGAAGGAACATGGGTGGTTTTTAGTCAGTAGAAGTCTGACACTCCCTTTCGCTCTGCCCAAGAGCGGGAGGGGTTATTTGATGATTTTCCACCTGCCAAAAAAAAAAAATCGTAATATATATATTTTTTTTAAACTGACATAGGTACATGGTCACTAACATTCGGGAACTCAAAATAAATAATAATGGCATATTACTTTGTGTAATTTATTTTATCACCACTGCTCTCAAAACGATGAAGGAAAACATCGTGAGGCTGAGGAATCCAACATGGCTTGCAAAGACATGTGACATCTATCAACCCGCACTGGGCCCGCATCCCTCTCCTAGAGAGGAGGCTTAAGTCCCTGCAGTGGGAACATTATAGGCTGATGATGATTATGGTAAATAATCCGATACAAGTGTTGATAACAACGTAGGTCGTAAGTCTGACGACCAGTCTTACCAAGAGGTATTGTATTACCCAGTACTAACGGTGTTGTGGAGGTCAGACTGATAGGCAGTCGATCCATGTAATATACTGGTGTTCTGCTGCATTAGGTTAGACTGGAAGCCGACCCCAACATAGTTAGGAAAAAGCTAGGTAGATGATGACAATATAGTGACTTGTAATCGTAAATATTATTCTATTCCCTGACCAGCTGTCCCACGGCTTTTTTCCGTGTGAGATTGCTTTAAAATATTTGAAAGGCGGGCTTTTTTTAGCATAGAACCCAAAAACAAATATTTTTTTCATAACATAAATGTAACCTAAGGGAGCGTCTAAGTATTACGCAACAAAAGTGGGAGGGAGAGGTCTTGTAAAACGTTACGATGCGTTACAGGTGCGAGGAGGTTTGTTTTATCTAAACTTCAAAATAAATATTCGGTAAAAATGATCACTTGCTTTACTGCGTTACGTAATACTTGAACGCTGCCTAAGTTACTGTTTATAATATCAATTAATGATTTTTTTGTATTATTTTCTTCACAAGTGTGTTGAAAAACGTCGTATGATACACGTGTATATTTATGATTACCGTCCTCGGCTCTCTTAGCCTCAGCGGTAATCACCAACATTACACACTTGTACTATAATGTACTATTAACCAATTTCCAAAAGTCTACTACTAAATCAAATAAAGCAAAAAAATACTCTTACACACAAAAACTAAATCTCTTAAATTATTCCCTATTTTGTGTATTTCTAGTCGTTTTTATTTTGCAAAAAATATTTCCCTACGGGGACAGCTAACAGCGATTTCTATGTAAAAGATGAAAAAATGCTTATACCGCTACATCCTAACAAGCTACGTGGCGTGCTACGGCGTAGCCCACATTTGCTACGCCATAGCACGATTTCAAGATGTCCCGGTTTTGCAATACTTTCTGTATTTTTGGAACGAAGTTCCTTATCGCGCGTTGTGAAAGGGGGCTAGACGGAAAAAAATTCTTACGAAAAGTTGTCACGACACTTTTTGCTATAGTCAGCTATTGTAAGCTGTGCGGCGTCGCATGTTTCTCTGTCTGTCTCTCTCTCTCTCTTATAGAAAGCAAGCCAGATATTTTCATTTCTACATTTCTTATTATTTTTTTTATTTTTTTACATAATAAAAAATAATAACAATAACTTCGTTCCATCCGGGTGTTCCTTGATACCTCTCAAGTTTTTTTTAATTAGTATGGTTGTTTGCAGTCATGCTTGTTTATTTAATAACGGCTTACAGTACATAGTGATGTAATAACTGGGTCGTGGAGGTCAGGTAGGCAGTCGCTCCATATAAAATACTGTTATTCCTGTGCATCCTTTTAGACTGAAAGCCGACCCTAACATAGTTGGGAAAAGGCATGGCAGATGTTATATAACTACCCCGATCTTCCCGACCCAGTGAGTATGGACACTGACTAGCTGTAAGTGGAAATTATGTTTTTTCCTACTCCTCCTCTAATCTTTTCTGATTAATTTCGTAGCGGGATCCAAGACAGTTCAATCGTTTCACTGGGACTCTCTCTTCTGGTGGTCGTTGCTGTTGATTCTGGTTTTCTCTTATGTTTACCTTTGAAATTTTTTGTCAATTTGTTTTGACGTCTGTGAAACTAACAAATACTTTTTCTTTCTTTCTTTCTTTCAGGAGTTACAGTCCTAATTAAAAAAATAATAACTACCTGTAATGGCTGTCATAAATCTACATATAACAGCCAAAGCACGGAGTTAGATTGCTCTTTATCACTATCACTACATATTAGAACACAAAGTCCACCACCGCGTCTGTCAGTCTATTCGACTACTGCACCGATTTTCATGTTGTTTTCACCAATGGATAGAGTGGTTCTCAAGGAAGGTTTTAGTATATGTATAATTAACCGACATCCACTTGGGCCAAACCGCGGGTATCAGCTCGTAAAAAATAAAAATATCCAAAAAAAACACCGAAAACAAAGTCGTTCCCGATCTCACCAAAACCCAGTAAATCGCACTGCCTTATCCGCCCACCTGGCCGCACCCTACACCCATCCCATCATGCGCACTGGGCACTTCGGTACCCCGGTATGGATCGACAGTTCTCTTCGGAACGTTGAAGACAACAGTCATGCATCGGTGAGTACACCCCATCTTATTTCTCCTTTGATTTTTTCAAATAAATATATGTCTTTCTATTCGTGTTCGTTTTTTATGTGTTCTTTGATTTTTTTTAGGTTAAATCATTTAATGGGAAACTTTAATCGTGAATAGGATTTTTTAAAAGCATGTGGTTTTTTTTGGGATTTGAATTTCAAAAAAAAGTTTAAGATTTTCACTTAAACATTTAATGGGCAGCTTTAATCGTGAACAGGATTCTTTAAATGCATTTATTTATTTTTGTGATTTGAATTAACAAAAAAAGTTTGCGTTTTATTTTTGGATTTTGCGTCGTGGATAAAATTTTGAATTTAGAGTGTTCGGGTTAAGTTATTCTTTTGGTGTATTTTTTTATTTATATTGCTTTTATTTTTTGTATTATATTTAAAATATGCTGTGTTTTGGAATACATGGTGTTCTATTTAAAATTATTTGTTCTGATTAAAAACTTTGCGGTCACTTGACGAATAAACATAATATCGTATTTCACAAATATTTATTTGACGTTTTGTCCTTTTGACCTTTATGTCAAAAACTGTTTAAAAAAATAACTTTTTGAAATAAACGCGCGACAATAAGTTATGGATCGCAAAATGATTTTTTAAAATGTATAAATTCGATCGATAGTAATGTTTTTAATAAAACAAAAACTAATATTTTACACTCTAATTACACTGCCAGTTTTTTATACTATGCTGCCATAAAACAACTTTGAATCATAACATCACGCCTGTAATCCCCGAAGGGTTAGGCAGAGGTATAACTATTATTACACCCACGTTTCGCCAATTATGTGGTAGTCCAGTATAACAGGGGGCGAGTCCACTGCCATCAAACAGTCATAAATCCAGGCTCCGTGGCCGCAACTGAAAAAAAAAATCCTGATAGAAACGCTCAGTAACACTTTGCTAAACCCGGGAATCGAACCCACGACCTCATGCTCAATAGTCAGGCTTGCGACCACTAGACCAACGCCGCATTATAAAACAACTTTTTCGCGCGTGAAACTCAGCTACATAAAATAACCAAGGGTACTGTTTTACCGCGCACTTGATTTTCAACTTATGACGGTTAATCCGAGAGTTGGAAGTACAGTCAGTGCCCAGCATTACCTGACCCCTCTTCACACATCACTTGCTCTTTCTTTATACGAGGGGTCAGCTAATGCTCGGCAATGACTGTACTAGTAGGAGTAAGAGTTCATCTCTAGCTCACTAAGTTTTATTGGATTTCCAACGCTTGACCGAACGCCGAGAGTTGAAAAGCGATTTCGTGTATCCGTGCTACTCATTAAAACTAATTGATCTGAGTAATTTTGCCAAACATGTTAAACTAGTTTTTAAATGTTGGAGAAGAATAATTTTGCAGAATGAAATGTTGCCTTATGTTGAAGACGCCACTTAATATCCGTGCTTGTCTGGGTGGGTGGTAGATAGGTAGGGGACGCGCGGGAAGTGTTTCTATAGGCTATCTAGATTGTAGATGCGTCCACACCCGCGACCCGCGCCCCTACGGCATGTCGGGAACCATTCGATCGTCAGATAGCTCAAGTACTGCTTGCGTGGCTCACTCGTAGCAGTAGATTAGCTAACCTATTAAAAAAATTGAAAAAAAAATGGCGTAATACGGAAATAGCAGTTTTAAGATATACACGCATTTACTGCGGTACTTAGAGATATTTAATGATTACTTAAGCCGTCACTTAGTAAAGGTTTGACATACTTTTGGATGACAAAACTGTCAAAACCTTTACTAAGTGATGGCCTAAGTAATCATTAAAGCTTTCTGAGTGTGGCAGTTAAAGCTTTTTATGTGGTTTACGCTAGAGTTACCAAGAATCGAGAATGAGTGGCGTAAGGTTAAAAAAGCCTATGTCCTGCAATAGATTGCTATAGGCTGATGATGATGATGATGATGATGATGTGCTTTCTGTAAAAAAACTGGTTGTGCTATTGGATGATTTATTTCCACAATATACTTATGGGGCTTTTTTAATCAAATAAATAATTTATTGACACAAACAATTTTGGATATAATATTATAGAGCCAGTATATAATTCAACTTGCTCTTCAACTTATTATCTAATAACCCTCCTTTTGGGCGTCGCAGCAATCGGGTTAAAGCTTATAATAATATTTGTGTGTTCTGGCAGTTTTTTTTTTATAAGCGTGGTTCTTAAAAACTATTTCTTTATTATTTATGAACACACAGAAGACACCACAGGAAAACAACAAAGTAATATTTGAGTACATACTGCTTGTCATTACTAACTCAAGAATTTATTATTTATTAAAAAAAAACAACCTTTCATAAACAATACCAACTCGGCTTTAAAAAATCGTCTTGTTTGTACATTTTTAATTTTCCTCATAAGAGGGTGAAATCAAATCTTATTTTCAACGTCGTCGCTGGTCTTTAGTTTCGTGTAATACTGAAATGATAAGCACAAATAATATTTGTATTTATTCACATAATAATGGTGTAACATAATAAAACCTCGTTAACCTGCGTCGTTGGTCTAGTTTCCAAGAGCGCGACTACTGGGCGAATCGAACCCAAGACCTCATGTCCTGGGTTCGATTCCCGGGTCGGTCAAGATATTGGGTTTTTTCATCAGGAATTTGCTGATGGCAATATACTCGCGCCTACTACATGGGACTTAAACAGATCTAGCGAAATGTGGGTCTACCATTAGGTACACTTCTGCCTATCCCTTCGGCTATGTTATCAAAGGTGATAAACAAAAGTTGTTCATTTTCATGGTTCGAGAACCGACTGAGCATTGATTATGCTACACCTTTTTATTATTAGATCAGTATTTGAATTTAACACAACGTTCTCACCGGTTTCAGAGCAAAAGGGCGTAAAGACCAAGTATACATTTAAATAGATGTCAAAAATGACAAATTCATATATAACGTATGTTTCAGTTGAATTGTTGACTAAAACAGCAGCAGCGCAGTACGATCCGACCTTTGGCATTAGCTAAAGGTTAGATCGTACTGCGACCGTTGAGCGACGCGTCATCATTAATTCATATTCACTCGTTGCACTATTGATCTGACATTCGCTACCTATTCATAGCATGTGGGGGTAGGAGCTTAAATTATGTCAGAGTATCATAACTAAGAAAACCGTCCATATTGTGTCACTAATTAAGAAACGTATGTTTTACGTTTTACGTACGTAATGTTTTATAACAAAAAAAATCGAAGACATGTGACATCTACCAACCCGCACTGAGCGTGGTGGAGTATAGCCCATCCCTCTCCTAGAGAGGAGGCCTGAGTCCCTGCAGTGGGAACATTATAGGCTGATGATGATGATGATGATTATTACATTATAAAATACTTAGTCTATAGATAGTCTTGAAAATCATGTAGGTACTTTTTATGCTCCCGACTTATACCTACATATTATAAAGCATAAGATTTACCAGAGTTTGTAAATCTCCTTTACATCAATATGTGACCCCCATCTGACAACAGTCTTTTGAGATCAAACATAATATAAGTTTTTAAACATTAACATGGCGAATTTCGTTTTAAGTGTTAATCACAGTTTTCAGAATTTGATTTTGTATAAGCCACCACCCATTCTCACAAGTCAATATCCAGATAAAAATAACTGGTATCCAAAAACCACAATTACTTCATATCGCAACAATATGAATTGGCGTACTAAATAAATAAGCAATTAAATAAATTGAGATATATAATTATTTAAATCATATTGGCCTTACGCCGTTTTTAGATAATCAATTATAGACTATTACAGTCAGTGTCCAGCATTACCTGACCCCTTATATAAAGAAAAAGAGGGGAAGTGCTGTGAGAAGAAGGGTCAGGAAATGCTGGGCTAGACTGTACTATCAAGGTACCTGCGTTCCGTACGGCAGATCAATATTGCAACGGGTGGGGTCCGAACACAGTACGCATGATTGTCCTTGGTACTTCATATCTACTGCTATTAATAGGTTGGTTCCGAATGTCGGATCGAAAGTGCAACAGGTAGTTACGAATTAATGATGTCGTCTCGCTCACCGATTCGGCGCAGTATGATCTAACCTTTGGCATTATAGAATTCCTTTTTTTCCAAATCATCCTTAATGTAGTATGTAGTGTTACGCTTAATTAACGCTAAAAGCAGTAATAAACAAAGCTCTTTACTAATTAACAATTCTCCAACATTGCTGAATATTAATTATAATGATGGGTAGGTAATATTCTTAGGTAGTACCAATGGATATTCGTACTTATGTAAATTATGTTCACAGAGTACATACCTAATTTTAATAGTTTGTAAATTATGTACTTAAGTACGTATAAAGCTTAAGATTTATTAAAGAGAGCTGGTAAATCTTCTTAGAACAGAGTTTTAACCATAAACATGACAAATATTTTATATTTTAAATTTTAATTTTAAGATTTAATCATATATTTCTGAATTACAAGCCCGATCTTGAAACTGCCATTATCAACAATCCAATATCCAGCAAGGAATTACAAAAATCCAAAAGTACAATTCATTGATATTGCAACGATATGAATCGGTGGCATACTAATGAGATATATTTATATCCTGTTGGTCTTACGCCCATTTCGATAAACACTCTTTGAATAGTTGTAACGAGTTGCCTGATTACGGGGCGGAAGATCAATATTGCAACGGGTGGGGCCCGAACACAGTACGCATGATTGTGTAGGGTACTTCCATACCTGCTGAATATTTTCCTGGGAGTAGTCTGTTAGTTAGTGTCGAGCCGTGAATAGTGCCACTACTCTAATCGGCTAGTAAGTGTACTGGAGTGTTAGGCTAAAGTAAATCGGTTTTGAAGATAACGTTATTATAATATATTATATATAACGGTAAGTGAGTATTTTTTTTTAATGTAATTTTTGGACGATAATAAAAATCATGGTGGAGAAATCCAAAATTTATTTATAATTTCTTCACAATCTATGGTTGCCAGTCACTTATTTTTACCTTTAAAGCTGGATAACCATGGCCCTGGGTGGCAAACAGAGATACACACGCCATTTCTTTTATTTTATAGCCTGCCCTGTGTTTTCAGACCATTTTGCTTAATTGGTCAAAAAGATAAAATAATATTTGCGAAACAGCTGCCTTTGCTCATTCTTGCATTGTAATGGCTCTTATTCCTACAACTTTTCAAAAATGTTCTTCATGTAAAAAATATCGTAACAGCTAATGGCCATAATATGGCTAAGAGCCTGGACGGTCATCTGTCGAAACTTTCGGTTTGATAAAGGGCGAAACGGTTGGATAAAAGGGCGTGATTTAGAAGCCAGTACTTCTCGATACGGCTCGCAGTTTGAGGAGGTTCCTGTCTCTAGAGGCCTAACCACCGGTTGCTTGGACCCTGCTCCCGACACCGGCAGCCTACTATTTTTTTTAATATTTTTAAATGTTTTTTGATATATTTTTTTCAAGAAAAAAAAAATATTATTCTCAATTCTCTTTTCTTTTTTCTTTTCTTGTTTATTTTCTAATATAATCTATTCTTTGAATGTCAAATATTACAAGAGACAGTTCCCCAAAACGCCCATCTTTTGACACTTCCTTGTGTTTTGGCTGGGAATTAAAATATACAGATATTGGAAACCGATCTCATCATAGTTGGGGTTCTGCACCTAGGTAGTTGGTAGGGAGGTGATAGGAGCCTGCGTGGTCGGATCAATACTTGAGTGCAACGACCTCACCTGCTCCAGTACGCATGACTGAACAGTGCATACCTGTAATTTATTGGGTTGTACAAGTACTACCAACGAGCGAGGAGCATTGGTTATTCTGATAGGTATACCTAAACCTACCAATTATTTTTTTTGGCGGGTGGACAATCATCAAACAACCCCTCCCGCTCTTGGGCAAAGCGAAAGGGAGTGTCAGACTTCTACTGACTAAAAACCACCCATGTTCCTTCTTAGCCCTTCATGTCGAGGCCGCGGTATCTCTTGCGAACAACTCGCAGCCCCGACACCTAACCGGACGGACAGACAGACATGACGAATCAATAATTTTGCCATTTGGCTACGGAACCTTAAAAAGCAACATTTGCTGAGATATATTTCAATACTGTTGGACTTACGCCCATTTTGATAATCATTGTCTGACTAGCAGTAACGACCACGGTTAGCGACCAGCGTCCCGGACTGCAGATCAATATTGCAACGGGTGGGGCCGAACACAGTACGCATAATTATGTAGTACCTCATACCTGCTGAATATTTTACAGGTAGAGGTCTGTTAGTAAGTGTCGAGCCGAGAGTAGTACAACTAGTCTCTTAATGGAGTGTTGGGTTGAAGTGAATCGCTTTTGAACATTACGTAAGCTAATTTATGTTTTTATAATGTAAATTTTTTGACGATGAAGAAAATAATTGATTTGTTCATGATTGTATATCATTAGAAATGGAATTATTATAGTACAATTATTGTGAGTATTAAAATACAATTAAATAAAGTAAAAAAAAAAATATGGTGACTGTAATTACGGAATAAACAACACGTTTTTAGGGTTCGATTTGGAGCACTAGCTACAAATTGAAATACATTTGAATCCTGATGGACTTACGCCCATTTTGATGATCACTCTTTGCCTAGTAGTACCGGACCGTATTCATATAGTCGCACCTGTATCAAAGTGTTTTCTTTCGTCCTAAAATTATTTTTATCAATAAAGGGTAAATATACCTTTAAACGCCCTGCGCCGATATTGTCCGCGAAATATATAATTCTTTCCGAACTGTTTTAATGTAAAAGTGTGTGTAACTGACGAATAAACTGTCAATATTAATTATCAGACTAGTTTCTGTTAAATATCCCCTGAAACCTCTTCTCATATGTCAATGCCGAAAGGTACTTCGTCCGCAGCATGACGGCATTGCGATATTTTTTTTTGTTTTCGGCCATACTTGAGAACCTTCTAGTTACGGAGAAATTGGAGGTCATCGTTTCGATTTTTTGCAGTTTTTTAAAATGTCAATTTTCAAGGCAATTATTTTACTTTATTTGCTTCCATGACCCGTTTACTATTCAAACAATTGATTAGCACAATGTTTTCAGTGTGCTACATTGAGTTTTATGGTAAAACGTTATTTAAATCCCTATAAAAAGGTTGTTACCCAGTAATCATTTCTGCGTAGGGTTGTTTTTCCCCCTAAGGGGGATTCCCTCAGGGGTAAAAGTGGAATAAGCCACTTAGTTTGATGTACAAAATACTTGTTTGACGGCTTTGTACGCTCTGTATACACTCCCCTAGAATACTTCATGTTACAAAATATATTTTGTTCCTAACAGGTATAACTGAAAAACAGTACCTGTTGCTCTTTTTAATAGAAAAACAACATTTTGTGTTTTTAGTTTTATAATTAACAGCCTTTAGAAAGCTTTCATGTTTTGAGTACCGTAAACCATTTACTTTACTTTTTAAAGCAAAAACGGACGAACACGAATTCTTAATATTGAAAAGAGGGCTGCTGTTTTATTGTGAATAAGATTAAAATGATGAAGTTTGCGAAAACTGATTGTACTGTAGAATACTTGATGGATAAGATACAACTGCCCATCTACCTGTACATCCTTACACCAGGGCAGCTAGATTTCGGTGGAACTGTTCATCAGGTCTTCGGGATTATTTGTAAGGGTCCATGATTGTTTCTTTTGAAAAATGTTTACCACATAAGCCTACATTGTGGAATGCAATGAAGAATTGGGTATTGAGTATTAAGATAAACAGCGGCCCTGGAACACAAAGGGCTAAGAAGGAACATGGAAGGGTTTTAGTCAGTACAAGTCTGACACTCCCTTCCGCTCTGGCCAAAACAGGAAGGGTCATTTGATTCGTGTTCCCGCGCGACTCAAAGATGTGTCACCAACATTGCAGGGTCCCGCAAGAGTTTGTCTTGTCGTGGCTTCGGGTTGTTCGAAATATATCCCGCGGACCCGGACTCAAAAGGCTAAGAAGGAACATGGGTGGTTTTCAGTCAGTAGAAGTCTGACACTCCCTTTGTCCGCCCAGAGCGGGAGGAGTCATTTCATGATTTCCTACACTCCATAAAAAGGGTTAAGGAGGAACATGTCAGATTTGGTCAGTACAAATCTTATACCTTCCACTCTCCCCAGAACGGGAGTCATTTGATGATTTTTCACTCACAAAAGAAAAGGGACAGCCAGATTAGCTTGTTATATTGTTACATTATGCATTATAAAGTGCTTCCTATGTGTACCTTCCCCATGACACGACTCGTGCGTATAAAGGCCCCCTGGGGTCCTATTGTTGGGGACTTTAATACTTGATACACAGACTTACGTAAAATACTGCTGGATTAGTCTCCAGGGAGTGTAGATTAAGTGATCTTAATCTTTAGTATTTATTTAGGAGCTCGTGGCTTAATAAGAACTGCCACTCGGGTCGATCTTTAGGTAAAGCTGTACTTGCCTAGGTCGGTCTGTGGTTGAGTGACCGCCCGACATACCGAGTTTCCTCCGTGCCTCGGAAAGCACGTTAAGCTTTTGGTCCCGGCTGCCATATTTAGATCTTTGGCAGTCGTTACAGGTAGTCAGTGACCTGAAATTCTGACATCCAATCTTACCAAAGATTATCGTATTACCTAGTATTGACTGGGTTGTGGAGGTCAGATAGGCAGTCGCTCCATGTAAAATACTGGTATTCAGCTGCATTCGGTTAGACTGGAAGCCGACCCCAACATAGTTGGGAAAAGGCTAGACAGATGATGAGTAACTATAGTTAGTAGTAACTAGTACTAGTTAGTAGTAGTAGAAAACGCTAGGCAGATAAAATGATGAATCGTGTAGGAGTTAGTTAAACTCGCACTTATTATGGTCCTAATAAAGATGATTTTGCTTTACTATCTGGGATGTCTATGACATATTTTACATACATTCACAATTAAACATAAGAACGCCTCTAATCCCGAATGGTTAGGCAGAGATGTAGTTAAAAAATAACCTATATTTTACCAGTTATGTTTAAATCACATGTACTAGGAATAATAGTAGATTATGCACCGAGGGGCTAAACTTGTGTCTTATGTCACGGGCGTCATATTGAATCTCGAGCGCAATGAAGGATTCGGGATTCAACTCCCGACCGCAGGGAGGGAGTTAATACAAGAATCCTGAATGCAGCGAGGGATTCAAGCTAGCCCAAGGCAAAGACACCTTTAGCCCAGAGGAGGATACTCTACTTTTTACACCTACTGTGAGAAAATAATAGCCATAGTACGAAAAACAAAGTATTTATTAAATAAACAAACAGTAAGAATAACATATTTAGAACTAGTTAGTTATATGCACAAACGGGTTAATGGTAACATTATCACAAACAACTTTTATCTAATGTTACAGCCAAGTACTATAACGGTATTACGGCGCGGTACGGTATTTGTTATTATTAATGCCAGTTTTAATGTTATTCCATTCCTTTTAAAAAATGGTTCGTGGTTATCTAATTATTCTTACAATATTATGTCTTCGAAAACATGGCAACGATATGAAGAAGCAGTCGTTATGATTTTGTAGGAAATCGAGAATATCATCCACGCGTAGTAAGGGTATCGAGAATAGCTTTCCTCTTTCTGGGTGTTTGTTAGTACTATACTGCCAATTTAACTGAGCATGTGAGATTCCAAATTCAAATCACATTATTGACCAGCGGGTCATAATGAAATCCAGTACAACATTATTGACCGGCTGTGCCCCCGGCCACTAATGACTCACTTTAGGTTAAGGTTGCTTGACATATAATTTGACATTTTCGAGCAGGTGGTGTGAAAAGTTTTTTTTCTATCAAACGGGCACAAATCCATTCTCCGTGGCTGCTACTGACAAAATCCTGACGGTAAAACCCAATAACAATTTGCCTGAGTTGGGAATAGAACCTAGGACCTCATGCTCAGCAGTTGCATTAAAATTTGCAACCACTAGAGCAATAGCAATAAACGAAAATATTAATATAACTGCAAATAGAATATTATGTTACAAACACCTTTGTATGGAAACAAAACGATATTTTTAGATTCAAAGGTCCACCATAAATCGACTTTTCAGGAAAGCCAAAAACAAAACAGATTTCCGACATAGCTTTTTTGTGCTAGAAAACAAAAGCAAAAGGCAACAGTTGTTAAAATTTTGAGATAAAGAACATCGTAGAATAACTTTTAAAGTCAATTTATTTTTATTTACGACACAAATGAAAAGAAAATATATTATATCTTTTTATTAGCGATCCAAAAATTTATGTGGTAGATTCACTACTTTTTTTACGAATATAATATAGTAATCAAAAAGGGACGAAAAACTAAGTATGACTGCAGTAAAACCCCATTTTAGCCAAAATGGTGGTTACGCCCTTTGAGCCTAAAGGTATCAAAATCTTGTGCTATATTACTCTTACTCATAATATATTTTAATAATAAAAAATCCAAGAGCAAAAATACAGGCTACAAACTCGTGAAGGGCAAATTAATGTAATTAACCCCAAGGGATGAAAATAAAATTACAAACAATTTTGCCCTTTACGAAATTCGTACACGCATATTTGCAGAGATTTTTCATTCAAATAAACTCGTAATTTACAACCTTTTCAAAAGGTTCTAATGAATACTTAAGCCTCTATTCAGTTACGAA
This sequence comes from Diarsia brunnea, assembly GCA_949774965.1. Lineage (NCBI taxonomy): Eukaryota > Metazoa > Arthropoda > Insecta > Lepidoptera > Noctuidae > Diarsia > Diarsia brunnea. The sequence goes on from OX459023.1 coordinate 8,320,452, forward strand.
CTAACCGGAGAAGCTCGTTGCTTAATAAGAACTGCCACTCGGGTCGATCTTTAGGTAAAGCTGTGCTTGCCTAGGTCGGTCTGTGGATTGGTGACCGCCCGACATACTGAGTTTCCTCCGTGCCTCGAAAAGCACGTTAAGCTGTTGGTCCCGGCTGCCATATATAGATCTTTGGCAGCCGTTACAGGTAGTCAGTGACCTGAAATTCTGACATCCGGTCTTACCAAAGAGTATCGTATTACCTAGTATTAACTAGGTTGTGGAGGTCAGATAGGCATATGATATAGTTCGTAACTGAATATCATCATCTGGTTAGCCTTTTCCCAACTATGTTAGGGTCGGCTTCCAGTCTAACCGGGTGCAGCTGAATGCCAGTATTTTACATGGAGTGACCGAGCCGGGTCCAACTGCTTAACGTGCTCTTTGAGGCACGGAGGAAATTCGGTATGTAATGGGTGGGTCACCCATCCACGGTCCAACATACAAGCACGGTTTGGCCAAAAGATCGACCCGAGTGGCTGCTTATTGAGCCAGTAGCACCTCGAATCTAATCAACCCAAGAAAAATTTCGCCCCCAGTTAAATTCATAGGTACACCGAGATTCTTACTCAAATAAACTTCTAATTTACAACCTATTCAAAAGGTCCTAATGAATACTTTAGATTCTATTCAGAGTTGTATACTATAGTAACTGTCTGCAAGATAATTTAATTAGAAAAACCCCGGAGGCTTGAACTAACATTAACAAAAGAAATTGTACCGTAGTTAATTATTAAAATCTAGTTCAATAGACCCCGGCGGCGACTGAAACGAGCCATTTTATAAGGAAGTCGTGTTTATTTTCTAATAAGTTTATTTTATTAACAAGGGATTTGAAAATTGTCTGGGGGTGAAATAATTTAGTGTGGGTTGAGTGTTAGGCGTGTTGAATGGTACTTCATCGTTACCTCCCACGACTACCTATGGGTAAAAATACATAAAATTGTCTGTTTGTAATTGCAATAATAGGTTTTTTACTGAATGCATATATATGAAAGAATATACATACATACATAAACTCACGCCCTTTTCAAAAACCACAAAACGCCACTTGCTACGATCCTTACATACTTCTTTTACCTCGTCCACATTCATATATCTGGTCATACACGCACGCCGGGTGTGAGTAATACCTACATATACACGTCAAGGTGGCATTTACTCCTTTCTCATTCATATCATTCCTCACACAACCCATACATCTTTACTTAGGCCTTCCTCTCCCTCTCCATCCATCAACATTTATATCCATCACTTTTTTAGTCACATGCGTTTCATCCCTCCTCATAACATGGATAGATTACAGACTTGATATTATAGTTTCCGACACTTACATTATTATTTATGACTTATCTATCTCAAACACAAATTATGGATATACCAATTAGTAGAATCTCAATTAAACATAGTTTATTGTGGTGATTAATATCAACCAAATTAATAATGCGTATTTGGACGCAATCATTTGATTGGATATGATTGCCTGAAATTAATTTAGGTAATTGAGTTGAGACATGTGTAAATCAGTTTCTGATACTTATGTTTATTTATTAAGGTGGATGTGTCAACCGACCCTCCATACATATTTGAAATACACCTTTACACGACACACAGAGACTTTTTCTTTAAAATTTATCATTTTATCACTTCTCAACAATGGAAAGTGTCCGCAATCGACCTTTTTGGGCATTATCTTACATTATTTAGCGAGAAAAACAATAGTGAAATCCCGGCAAAATTTGACACTTCTTTAGTAGTGTGCGTGACTTTTGACAAATAATGACAAGTAAACTTGTTTAGACTATGGCACGCTAGATGGCGTGCAGGTGCAGACGATCTTATAATAATTCTGTTAAATCAATAATTAGTTTTAATTATTTCCTTTCCAACTGTTCAAAAAAATAACAATATAAAATAACATAAAACTGATGACATCAATGTTATGTTTTTTTTTTAATGTAAACAATTTTATTGTTGTATGGCAACATAAATACCAGTAGTCGTAGGAAGGTTTTATGCAACGATGCCGTTCTTCGTAACCTTGACCTACATGCAATATGTGGACGAAAAAAAGGCGTTGCCAAACTTCGTTCACTTGTTTGACTGTTAGAAACTTAGAAAATATACATTCCTAGCTCGGTTGTCCCGCGCTATATGATTTGCGCGCGGAAGTTCTTGCGTACTTATTATTTTGTATGCTATGCATTTTCATTGATTTAATTGCAATATTTCTTCAGTATACATTTGATTCATATTATCTATTATACTGTATTATTGTAATTCTAATTTATCGTAGGTATAATAGTTAAATATTCTAAAAACACAATTCTATTTTCGGTGGTATTAGAAACATCAAGTTGGCCCGTGATTTTTATGAAATCTCGTCACAATACTAATTACCTACGTCATACGTGTCAGTGATGAGTACAAAGTCAGTGTTTCATAATATTATTTGAATAATATGTTTTTGGTCAACAATAAATAACATTATTTTAAATCGGTAAACTACCAAAGTAGGTGATCATAAAATGAAACTTGCAAACATATGCAAAATATGGTTTTGCCGGATTACGTCACCTTTTACGCATTTTGCAAACAGTTTCAAACAGACACACATATTTAAATCTATATAGTTTGTTTTATTTTGTAGTAGATACCTACCAAGCTTTTTCACGTCGAAATTTGTTATGGTGCGTTCAGAAACAAATATAATTCAGTTACAATCTGTTTTTTTTCTGTTCCGTGCTTTATTTTGAACAAGTTATTATAATCTGTTTTATTTTCTTATTCGTTGACCAGTTCTACGAGGAATCTAAAGGTAACATTGAAATATAAAGATAAGTAAAATTTTATTACGTACTATAGCGGAAAACGTTTCCGAACGCTCCCATTTCCCTGGCCGTAAGAGGGCCAATAGAGGACAGCCGCCTCAAAGATATTCACCAACGCGCTAGCATGTTTGCTCCCGCGCGTCGCGCCGACCAATCACTGATCTGTCGTCGCGCCGCTACTCGGCCGCTGATTGGCTTTCGTAGCGTTATAGTTTTAAGTTCTTATGATAATGTTGTTTTGAATTATAATGTTCATGTTGGCACTGGGTAAGAGAGATACTTTTGAGATGGCAGAGTTTTAATTTGTGTAATGTGTTTATTCCTGAGTTTTAATTAAAGTTTAAACCGTGAACAAGGCTTTATTTTAAGAACTGACCCATCCCGACTATAGTACATCTTTTGAACGCAACCCAATTGACATTGAGAGTTGAAGGAAAATCCGTCTGCACTTCTCCTGCACTTGCGATCATTTTCAATTGATTGTGGAAGCTGGTCCAAATAAAGGCTTATCTGAGATATCTGGGTATCGCATAGTGGACTTGAAGCATGTAATAGAGTGGGCATTTCTTCTGGAAAGACATTGAAATATGTGTGAATCTTCACAAATTGAATTTGTTAGTGAAAGACATGATGGATTTCGAAGTGAATTAATTTTCAAGTGCTGTGATCGAGCGTGGAAACATTGGTAGCAGTAATAAAATAAAAACTGCATTTTTGTGGGCAACTGTGACTTCTGGTAGCTTTTACACTCAAGCAGCTCACATAACAAGTCTTATGGATATTCCAACAATGTCAGCCAATAAATTTCGTCGAGTTGAAAGAAAATAAGGCAGTGTGTGGTTAGAACATATGACAGAGGAAATTAAAATTGCTGGTGAACAAGAAAGATCAATTGCTATTCAAAAAGGTCATACGGGCATAACTTTGACTCGTCATCTGGTATGGTAAGTTAATATTTTACTAAAAACAAATTTGGTTCTTTATGACTTTTTTATTATGTGAGTGGTAATGCCGGGAGGGGACGCCCTAGAAAGACATACACTGATCATATTGGTGCCGTTCTTCTGAAAGGACAGGTGCGTAGTACTCGTAACCGGCGTGCGTGTATGACCAGATGTATGAATGTGGACGAGGCAAAAGGAGTATGTAAGGATCGTAGCAAGTGGCGTTCTGTGGTTTCTGCCTACCCCCATGGGAAAAGGGCGTGAGTTTATGTATGTATGTATGTATGTTATTATGTGCATTATTTACAAGTGTTGCTTTTCATTTCCAGGCCTGCTTCTTGGTGTTAGAAACAAATATTGTTATACATGTCAATATTATGGGAGGAGAAACATGGATATGAAAGCACATAATTGCTGCAAAAATTTTACTGGACCATCTACAGCAATGGAATCGGAAATTATTGTGGAAGGCTTTCAAAAGAGTGAAGAAATACATCAACTTCGCTATTTGAGTTTTATTGGTGACGGAGACTCCTCTGTGTTTGCAAAATTGATAGAGAAAGTGTCATATGGGAACATCATAAACAAAAATTAATGCAAGAATGACGTAATCAAAAACTATACCAGTGCACTCTACAAGGTAAATGAATAAATCAAATTTGTAAGTCATCCCAGGATCAGTGAAGCATATTATTCTGTATTTATATTTTGTTCTTTTTAGATCTTGGCCAACACTAAGCTCCTTCTTTCTTCGCGAAATATTTTGAAGCCAAAGATTATTACTGCAATGTAAATAAAACATAGACAGATGGAACTGAAAAGAAGGAAGAAGATCTCGTAGAAAGTTTGAAAAATACTGCTCCAGAAGTGTGGGCTCTCATTTATGCAGCCAATGAAAAAATTGCTTTGAAGGCTTCAAATCCTTCTGCAACATCAACATCAGTTAGAAATTCAAGCAAATAAGAGAAGTAAAGTTTTATTTCAGAGCAGCTTTGGAGATTGACGGTAAATAATATTTTGAAGTGAATGGTAAATAATATTGGTGAAAAAGTAAGAATTATATGCTAAGTATGTTTTCTTTGTTGCAGCAGCAGTGTAGCAGTTGGTTCAAAGAAAGTTTCAAGGCAGAGGGCGAAATCAACAAATCAAATGATTTTTGTTCTAATTGTATTATGGTAGTAGTTTGTTTAGAATCTACATTATCATTGTATATTTCTTTTTATTTTGTATCAAAAGGTGAAATAATACTTCTTAGGTATACTTACTTCATATAAAGAGCTTTATATTTTCGTTTTATTATATGCTTTTGTTGAGTGCTTCCAAATTAGGAAATATTTTTTTCACCTTCCTTGTTATTATCTCATAATAAATCGTTTTAGATTTGTAGCTCTTGTCTAGGAATTATAGTTTCTTACGTGTTATGAAATGTATAATTATTGTAATAATTGGTACTGTTACTAATCATAAGTGTTATTAGTTTTGAGTGATTATGCATGTATCAGCATTTAATTATGTTACTTCAAATTCTTCTGGTTTGATAAAAAAATCAATAGTGTACCTAATGTAGTTTGTTCAAAAGCTTACTATTCCATTAACAACTACTAAAATGATAAGAATAGCTGGTCGTTGAGTTGAACACAAGACAATGTTTGTAATTTATGTTCTTTCTCCTAAATTAGTTTACTGATAATATGTTATGTCTTTTTTATGTTTTATTTTTATATACCTTTTATTATTGATTGTAGTCAATCGTAATATTAACTTACACCATAGTATTGTATCGAGTCTGGTTCTTCTAACCAAACAGACAGATGTGTTGCTGGAGAGTTTGTTCCGCCACTTCTTCTTTCCAGCAAAAACACTAGGATGTGTCGAAGGGTGGGCGTTTTGGGGGACTGTCACTTGTAAATAAGTAAAGTAAAGTAAATTTTGACGTTCGAAAAGTGCTGATTATCAGCCTAGTTTGAATAAATGAGTTTTGATTTAGATTTTTTTGAGTAAAATAAAACTGCGTTTTATTGTAATTATTGTTGACATAATTTATTTCCCAAAATTAAATAGTTTACACCAACAAATATACCTTTTATTTTTTAACAATCGTACATAATAAAATATACCGACTCACGAACAGTAAGTCGTGGGTTCAAATCCAGACAGGCGCATTACTTTGTGGAATGTATTGCATCACCACATGCTCTCAATAAATATGAAGCAAATCATGGTGAGATGTCCTAGAACCAAAAATTTGAAGACGTGACATCTACCCCACTGGGCCCGCGTGGTGGCCGTGTCCCAGCAGTGGGAACATTATAGGCTGATGATGATATACCGTAGCAGGTGGCGTTCTGTAGTTCTGCCAACCCAATCTACCCATAAAGAAAAATGAAAAACATTTTTTTTCATTCACGCCATCTAGTGTTCAATCTTCGTAAATGTACTCGCTCACGTCTACGTCTGTATGTGTAAACGACGCTATATTCAATGGCAGATTTTAAATTACACCTTTGTGTCGAATTAGGTGGATATTATGACAATGATGTGACCCAGTTCGATAAGACGTAATGTCCGATAACCGCAATTGCTACTCCTACGACTTAATAGTTTTCCAATTACACAAAAACACAAATAAACTAAAAATGTTGACTTCAACGCCATCTAGCGGGAAAATGGCTGGGAGCAGCCTGTATGATTCACCTTAAATATTTCGCTGGTCTAGCTGCGTCTGAGCATTAGGTCCACGGTTCGATTTCCGGGTTGAGCAAAATGTTATTGGGTTTTTCCGGCAGGAATCTTTCAGGCGTAGCCACGGAGACTGGCTTTGTACCCGGTTGGTGGACAATAGGCTCGCTCCCTATTACAGGGGACTTAAATATAATTTGCTAAATATGTGTTTACTATTTGGTTCACCTCTGCCTAATCCTTCGGGGAGTAAAGGCGTGATATTGTTATGTTTATATTTAATCGCAGTGATTTGATTGGATTGGTTGCCTAAATTTAATTAAGCTAATTGGTTTGAGTCTTGTGTGAATTTTCTGATATGTTTATTTATTTGATAGATAGAGTATAATAATTATAAAAAAAAAATAAACAAAAATAACTTTATATTTTACCATACTACTAGTATATTAGTTTTTATTTTGAGTATAATAATTATTATTTTTATTTAACGCTCCCCAATTGAATAAAGCTGTAGATTTATTTTGCTGGTTCTGAAATAATATTCACTAAATACAGTCTACGGTTAGAAGAAGCCTTGTTTTATATTAAGCTTTCACGGTTTTTAACTAAACTCACTCTGTTACGTACCGCGATTTTCAATTATTGACTGAAAGCCGACTTGACTTGAATTTTATTTTGTTGACTGTATGACGACTTACAGTCGAAAATATTTTATCTCCTTCTAAAATCCTCTTTCCTTGTCCACAGCCCGACGATGGCTGTTACCGCAGTGCTGGTACTCACCGTGGCCGGCGCTGCCCACGCGTGGGGAGGGCTGTTCAACCGGTTCAGCTCCGATATGCTGGCCAACCTGGGGTACGGACGCTCCCCGTATCGCCACTACCCGTATGGACAGGTTAGTCGATTTTTGTGATTATTTTTTATGATAACAACATTTATTACAATGAAACTGACTGATTGCGGAGTCTCTTTACAAACCATGATCCACCTTCTAAACTGCTCTTTTCTTTGTGCAAGTCCACCTGCACTTTAAGGGACCTGTCTGAAGCAACTACTAATGCCGTTAATCTGGTCGAAAAAAAAACATTGGAATTCATCGACACAAAGAAAAAGAAGATGATAGAAATGGCAGCAAGAAAGTAGTTTTTGTTATTGGTACAAGCCCGCCACGCTATTCCTAAACCACTGCATATCCTGTGTGCCACAATCAACAGTGGTGATCTCGACGACCAAAAAAGCGCCGAGGCAATGATGCACGAAGTTCCAGAGAGACAAATGAACTGTGTAAGAAATTAATCAGTAAAGAATAGCGTCTAGCATCTGCATCTGCTTGTCTTCTCTCACTAAGATAGAACCATGTCTGCAGTTTAAAAAATAAATAATAAAAAATCGGATAAAATGTTTCTTACGAAATATATAATTTGCATAAAATGGAGATTTGATAACTGGAAAACATTAGGGAACTAACACATTAGAAAACTCAGCTCTACTGAATGTAAACTACTGAGTAAGCAATTTTTGTTTGTTTTATTTTGCATTAATTTATCGTTACAATTTCAATGACTCGTCGCTTTTGTTTCTCAAGGTCCCTCTTTCATTAACGTCAACAAAAGTATTAAATAAATATTAACGTTTTGCTAAAGACAATGAGAAATTGGTGTAGCCAACATACAAATGAGACGCTACACCAAATTACGAATCTACTTACAATTGATTGAACTTCAATTAATCTATTGAAACAATTAAAAGTACTCGTATATATTTATTTATTTAATATGATTAATAGTACACGAAATCACAGTTCATGTCTCCCGGATTGTCCGTTTGGTTCTTTTGAAGCAGACAATCGATTCTTACAGGGAACTTATAATCGTATAAAGCATTAATTTTGGGACGTTTAAGTATACAGGGTGTAAATCAACCCATTACACAGCCGTCAACCAAACATTCTGTACATCAATCTAAGTACCCCCACGCAAAAAAATTTGCTGGGAAACGACTTTTTTTTTTGGGGTCAAAAATCACATTTTACGGTAAAACTCAAAGTAGCACTCTTAAAACATTGTGCTAGTGGATGCTTTAAATAGTAAACGAGTCATGGAGGTAATTTAAGTAAAGTTAAAACCTGAAAAACTAGTATTTACAAAAACAGCTGTAAAAAATTTGGAACTTTGACCCCCAATATCTCCGTAACTAGGAGGTTCCCAGGTATGGTCTGGAACAAAAAAATGATCGCAGTAGTGGGGAGAACAAGTGCCCTTCGTTTGCGTTAAGGGTACTTTTACACCCTATGTATGTTATACAATACATTAACATACTCGTAGCTAATAGTATTTAAATATAACATAGAAATCACGAAGTTAGACAAAATTGCCACACCAAGTAACAAAACAATGAAGCTCTACTAAGTCCCAGAGGAACAATTTAACTGTCTTGTATCCCGCAATGAAATTAATCAAAGAATGACGAAGGAGTAGGAAAAACATTATTTCCAGCAGAACAGATTAAGGCCGATAGACATAAAGGGACGTATACGACTAGGATAAGCTCATTTCCCTAGCAATGGTGCTATATGATTAATATTGATAGGTACTAAGTTGCGAGCATTAATTTTATCATACTTTTACACTTCTGAATAATCTTCTTTGACCAACTCTGCTCCCCTTTCTCCAATCATAACAGATGGACCATTCGTGTTTCCACTCACAGTACCAGGCATTACTCCTGAGTCAATAACTCTCAAATTCTTCACTCCATGGACTCTCAAACGGCTATCAACTACCGACTTACTTATATCTCTGCCCATCCTACAAGTACTTACAGGATGGTAAACAGTAGTTACTAAATTCACACAAACGCATTTCCAATAGTCTAGGGTATCTAACTCAAAAACATTACACTGAGGTACGTTCATTCTTCCCAAGAATGCGTTAACAGATTTGAAGAATTTCGTGTCAATAATTTTCGTCAGCATTTTGATTCCTCTTGCAGCAGCTTCTAAATCTCTTGGATCTTCGAAATAGTTTAGATAAATGCGAGGTTTGTCTTTAGGGTCGTTAGAATTTAGTGAGATATTTCCTTTCGAACGATGATGTAGAAAATGAAAGAGAAAGAAGAAGATTCCATGGTCTCGGTTCAGCTCAGCTACAGAATCCATTACAGTCTCATTGAATCTAAATACTGTCATGTAACTCTGCTTAAGTGTCGTCATATTTTTTGGAATTATCGAAATATGGTGTTGACAGTTTGCGTAAGTAGGGTTGGTCTCTGTAGAATATAAGGCTACAGCATCTGATATCAAATCACCGTATGATAAAGAACCTTTACGGTTATAAAGATAGTTGATAGCATTAAAAGATTTTTCCACTTCATCAATTTCCTCTGGTACATCAGCAAATATAAATACTGGTACGAAACTGTGATCCTTAAGATTTTGACCGACCTCTGGTGAATCTACAAGACAAGTTATGTTATTCTCTTTAAGATGTTCAACAGGACCTACACCAGATAACATTAGTAGTTGTGGAGAATTTATAGGACCAGCACTTAGAATTACTTCTTTAGAAGCATAAAATGTCTTCTTCTTTCCATCTTTCTCTACTTCAACTCCATATGCTGTTAAATTTTCATCTATTAACACTTTGGTTACCAAAGTACTTTTCAATATTTTTAGGTTCTTTCTTGTTATAATTGGCATTAAGTATGCTCTGTCTATACTTTGTCTTATACCGTTAGCTGCTGTTACAGGCATAAAACCAGAATTCATGATATTTTCTTTATTAAGATCAGAAACTTTTTTAAAGCCAATTTCATCCCATGAATCGACTATGTTTTCTAAGTAGCTTCTAAAAGTGCTGTTATATTTGTTTATTATAAGAGGACCATCATGTCCGTAATTTTCTTTTATTGTTGAGTTTTTTAACATGTCCATATTTTGAAGGTTCTCAGCTTTTTTGTAGCATCTACGTACTTCATCAACACTCCACTCTTCGTGGCCTTCATCATACCATTTCTGGTAATCTTCATCGTTTCCTTTAACATAGATCATGCCGTTAATTCCGCTACTACCGCCAAACATTTTCCCTCGAGGCCAACCCACGGAGCCATTAATGAGGCCTTGGCTTGTGATTCCATTGTTTACCGTTGAATACTGCCAGTCGTAAATTGTTTTGAATAAAGCTCCTTCGAAACCGGGAATCTGGAAGGATTAAACACAATTAAGAATAAATTGATTTATTTGTTTCCTCTCTGAAAGAGGGATTGAAGCATACCTCAACAAGCGGGCACTAGTGACGGGCACAAGTCTTAAATTTTTTTATCATTTTATAAATAGTAAACGCAAAAAATTACATTCTAATGGGCACTTTATAGTAAATTGTTAATACCAGAGGGCAGAGAGGTTTCGTACAATTTAAATACTTTTAACATGGTTGACATGGGCTTGTGAATAGCTGAGATATTTTTGACTTTACCATCATAGTAGCTAACAGAATGTCACTTTGTCTAGGCCCACAATCACTAAACTATCGGAGATACAGACTATTTAATATTCTGATTTTTAAAAGAATCCATGGGCTTTCCTGCCCGTTCCTCTCCCTAGCGATCTACGCTTTGAAATGGACAACTACAGTATTTTGCAGTCGTTATGCCTTGTAACTAGCACTGTAGCTACATTTCATTGTTGTATTTATTTCAACACTGCATATAACTGGCCTACTTAAAATAAATACTTTGATTTTGATCGCATAATTCAAACGTGATTAGCCCTGTCGTACTTTATGGATCGGAATGTTGGGCTGTGAAGAAGATAGATGAAAAAAGACTGCATGTAGCAGAGAACTGATGAGAATGTTGAGGGGGATGTGTGGTGTGACAAGAATGGATAAAGTAAGGAACAAGTATATTAGAGAAAGTTGCGCCAGTTACTACGCCTTACCACGACAGTCGATTCCCTTTTAGGGAATGGACATGTGATGAGGAGGGATGAATTGTATGTGGCTAAAACAGTGATGACTATAAATGTAGATGGATGGGGAGGGAGAGGAAGACCTAGGAAAAGATGGATGGAGCGTGTGAGGAATGCTGTGAAGGAAAAAGAAACAAATGACGGCGTGACAACTAACAGGGCAGAATGGAAGAAAAAAATGTGTTGCGCCGACCCCAAATAACAAGCAAGCAGGAAAATTATGAATTTAAAACTTACATCAGCTTCCATGGGGGCATCAGATCCTGCTTCAATGAGCAATACAGTCCAGTTATTAACTTCACTGAGCCGGTTAGCGACCACACAGCCTGCAGACCCTGCGCCAACTACTATGAAATCGAAACTCTCGCAGTCTGAAACAAAAAAGTAAAATATAATTGTATTAAAGGAATGTTTCCTAACTAAAGGAAAAATGATTTTGGTTAGACCGTTAGTTAGATTATCAAAAAATATTGTATACGTCTTTTTGTTTTTATCAAATTAATAAAAGTTGACGAAGATAAAACGCGTCAAAGATCATGAGTGGGGCTTGTGATTGTGAGCTCTCTTTTTGGTAAAAAATGTCATGAAATATGAAGTCACACGAGTTTTCAAAGCACTGTGTCATCTTAATTGAATTGTTTTTTTTTTTAAAAGAAAAAATATGGGCCCAAAATTTTTTGGAAATCTATCTGACGGACAAATTATTTTTTTTTTGTCAACTACCTTATAATTGTCCCCATCTTCTTCTAAGATACTCGTTCCTTACATTCATCACAACTCATTTGAAGAGGTCGTGGCAAAGTAACAGCGTTCGGTAGATCGATTTGTCTACATCTATCGTGAGTATGTAGATATGAGTGACCTTTACGTACGTCATTCTCAGAAGTCGTTAGGGATGGTCAGAAGCCTGACTGTGCGATAGCCAGTCGTAAGAAGGCCTATTATGTAACCTAATCATTGGGTCAGAAAATCATTTGTGTAGTGAAGAAAAGTTCACGCAGATGATAATCCCTCCTTACTAATATGTCATCATCATCATCATCTCAGACAAAAGACATCCACTGCTGGACATAGGCCTCCTCCAGAAGAGGGGGATTTGCCATAATCGCCACACTTGGCAGGCGGGTTGGCAATCGCAGTATGGTTGTTACGAAGGCACAGGGAACGTTGCTGCCTATTTTCTGGTAAGTCCCTTAATCACCTCTTACGGCACCCATGGGATGGTGCTATTCTTTACGTCTGACACACGGACCATGCGGAACTATACTAATATATTGTATTAATGCGAAAATAACGGAGTCTCTCTGTCGCGCATTCACGCTAAAACTACTGAACCGATTTAAATGAAATTTGGTATACAGATAGTCTAGAGCTTGAGAAAGAACGTAAGCTACTTTTCAATGCGAAAAAATGGTTGTAAGGGGTTGAAAGGGGGGAAAGCAAAAAAATACTTTTGGTCGCGATAACGGACATCGGTCGACGTAACTGCCATCCACGCGGGCTAAGCCGCGGGCATCAGCTAGTAATGTTATATGTATTTACCGTATACATCAGCTTCTAGTAGCAAAGGTCGTGTCAGGAGACATTGTGCTGCTGCAATGTACTGCAATGCTGCTGCGAAGAGCTGAGGAGCAGCACCCACTGTTGAAGTCGAAGAGGCTTCTGTGCTGCAACTAAGTCAAGAACAATCTTCTGTTATAGTGTACGGCAGACATATAGTTTATATAGACAGAAAAATACTGTATAAAAGCATAAAATTACGGGGACGTGTTATTTGGAGTTACACTTTTCTAAGTCACGTAATACTCACGTAACTTTTGACTTAGTTTATAGAATATCTTTGACCCGAATCAAACACTAGGAGAAATCAATTTCAAAAACCACTCGAAATTAATCAAACAGGGCACGTCATAATCCGATGGAACGGTTATTCGAAATCAAATGACCGGAGGGATTACAAACACCGAAGCAATGGCTTTAGGTATAAAACAAAACGAATTTTCTTTCTTTATCCTGAGTTTAGTGTCTAACCTAGTAGGTTCAGGTGCAAAACGTCTACTAGTAGTAAAATGTCTCTTTCTCATAATGTCGCTTTCGCAGAATGTCACTTTCTCACAATGCCTATTTCGCAGAATGTCTCTTTCGCGAAATGTCGCGTTATTAACTCGAATCGAATATGTTGTAAAACTACAACACATTTAATAAGAAATTGGAAAAAAACAACCTTTTTTTTAAACCTGACAAAATTATATTCTAAGTTTTTAGCGCGACATTTTGCGAAAGAGATATTCTGCGAAAACGGCATTGTGAGAAAGCGACATTCTGCGAAATTAACCGCGACATTATGAGAAAAGGACATTTTACTACCAGTAGACATTTTGCGAAAGAGACGTTTTTCACCTAAGTCACCTAATGCTACTTTTTAAGTCTGAGTTGACTTTACATGCCGTCGAGAAATATCTCACGGACATGCTGGTTTCCTCACGATGTTTTCCTTCACCGGAGCAAGTAATAATTATACATTACTCACATGAATCCGAAAAATCAGAGTTGCCTGTATTGGTTTCGAACCATGACATGGTAGTCCTACGGTCAAACCTCTTAACTATCACTAATTTCAAAGAAAATGAAACGAAATGATTACCAAAACTAATAAATAAATAGTCGAAAAAGAATTAAACTGAAAATGAAAATTTAACTCACCTCAATGCCATTATTACCAGATGTCCACCAATTAATAATACATAAATTAATCATTCTCCTTCGTATAAAGCAACTGTAACACAGTGAATGTAAAGAAGGAGAAAGGTAAATACAATACGTTTGCTTAATTTATACAAATACATAAAATTAAAGTGTCTGTTTGTTTTTAAAAGGCATTTTTTTAACGCGGCGACTAAGTAAAACGATTATGGGTATAAAAATTATTAGACTGGGTATCATTTTTAATGGGTTGGCAGCTAATAAGGAGTATAAGTAAAAGTTAGCATACTGTAAATAAAATATTTAATTAATAATAAAAAAAATATTAATTAATATTGTAATTTTTATGTATCCCGTGTCTCGTAATTTGTCATTTTAATATGGGGGAACCTGAAATAAACGTTGATAAATAATACAAATCAGATTCCACTTAAAATTGTTTGTATCTTCTTATATCTTTTCTTCTTCTATATCTATCTATCTATATCTATATCTATCTATATATCTATATCTATCTATATATATAAAATTAAACCCGTTTTCCGTTGTCACGACTTGGCATGAAAACGGCTTGACCGATTTGGCTGATTTTTTTTTTTAAATGTTCGTTGAAGTTCAAGGATGGTTTTTACGGCGAGAAAAATTCGAATAATGGCCGGAAAAGCCCTAAAAACAGCCCTTTTCTTTTTCCCATACAAACGTTTTCTAACTAAAACGTAAAATCAATTTGAGCTTTAATACCGTACCCATAAAGTTCAAGTGTTAGTGGAGAGGTTTCGGGAAGGCAAAACAATTGAGTGACGTTCAGTTGTTCAGTCAACGAATGACAACTTCAAACAGACCATACGACATTATCACAATAATCACAAATAATTACTGTTTCTTTCCCAATAGAAAAACGATTTTTCAAATGGTGTTTGCGTATAATATAAAAATTAATTGCTGTTAGTTAGTCGCGCTAAAACTAGAGAACGGCTAGACCGATTTGTCTAATTTTGGTTTTGAAACATTTGTGGCAGTCCAGAGAAGGTGAGAAATTAATAGTATGTAGGTAGGTAGGTAATAGGTAGGTGGTAGGTAGTTGGTACGTAGGCAGGTAAAAGGGCATTGCAACGCACGCAGGGTACAGCTACACACATCAAAAGTGTCTAGGGATCAAGCATTTTTATGCGGATTTCTTGAGATTGAGATGTGGCTTTGTAGTAAATTTATGATTTTATAAATTTATATGGATCCTTTTTGGTGCATTTCATAATTTGAATCAGGAACTGTGAATCAAATTCGAGTAAAAGATGAAAATCAGCTGTCAATATTTTCCCTATAAAAACATACAATGCATTGAAGACATTATTAGTGCTACTGTTTCCCTACTACTGATTAAAACCAACGTTATTATGGAGCGGCGACGTCATTTAAGCAGGGAAGAAATGCTCAGAGCCGTGGGAATGATAGAAGCTGGTTCCCGGCAACGTACTGTGGCTTTAGCTCTGAATACAAGTCAGAGTGTTATCAGTCGACTTTGGACACGTTACCGAAGCACTGGTACCGTGGCTGAGCGCCATGGAGGACGGTATCGCTGCACCACACGGAGACAAGACCGATACATTCAAATCTTAACTCGAAGAGCTCCAACAATAACCGCCATGATGTTAGCCGTGAGGCTTCATCACTCTTCAGGGAACTTAATTAGCGACCAAACAGTCAGAAACCGCTTGCATGAAGTGAACCTTCATTCCCGAAGACCGCTACGGGTACCACCTATAGCAATGCACAATCGTAGGATTCGATATCAATGGGCTCTTGAACACAGAAATTGGGCAGAAGAACAATGGCGTTTCGTGTGCTTTTCTGATGAGTCTCGTTTTGGTATGAGACCGGATACAAGACGTATACGACACTGGAGAACCCCTGGACGCCAACAGCGATTAAAATCCTGCCAGGAAGTCCATCCTTATAGTGGTGGAACCATCATGGTATGGGCGGGTATTTGGATCGGCGGAAGAACTGAGTTGATTTGGATCAGGGGCAACCTCAACGCTCAAATTTATGCTGAGACGATTGTATCAGACGTCATCGTTCTTCTACAAGTGCAAATCGGTCCCTTATTTCAGTTAATGCATGATAATGCACGACCGCACACCGCAAGAGTTGTAAGACAGACTCTCGCCGCAGCTAACATCAATGTCCTGCCCTGGCCTGCTCAGTCGCCAGACTTGAATCCGATTGAGCATGCATGGGATATGCTACAGAGAAGAGCTCTGACGAATATGGAGGGTATCCAGTCGCAAGAAGACCTTTTTTTGTTGTTGCAACGAACATGGGCGGCCATTCCACAGCGTGATTTGGATGAACTCATTTTGAGTATGCCAAACCGATGTTCTTGTGTTGTTAGTGTTCGCGGTAGAAACACGGATTATTAATTGTTTAAGTTACCCAATAAAATTTTAAAGAAAACTGTTATTTCAGTCTTTTTTTCGAACTTTAGTGTTAGTGGTTCAAATGTCAAAAATCCCTTTATTAGGAAAATGGCAAATTTCTTTATTAATGCAAAGGTGACTTGGTTTATCGTAACTGTGACAAACGAAAACACTTTATTTGATGAATCCTTAAAGAAAATTTTAATTAATATCAATCAGGAGAAAAGTTATTGCAAAAATATATGTTGATCCCTAGACACTTTTGAAGTGTGTATATTATATAAAAATGAATAGCTGTTCGTTAGTCTCGCTAAAACTCGAGAACGGCTGGACCGATTTGGCAAATTATAGTTTTGAATTATTCATGGAAGTCCAGGGAAGGTTTAAAAGGTGTGAAAGTGGTCGGTAGGTAGGCAGGGTAGTAGGTAGAGTAGTAGGTAGAGTAGTAGGTAGGGTAGTAAGTAGGATAGTAGAGTAGGTAGGGTAGTCGGTAGAGTAGTAGGTAGGGTACTAAGTAGGTAGGGTAGTAGGTAGGTAGGGTAGGTAGGGTAGTAGGTAGGTAGGGTGGTAGGTAGGGTAGTAGGTAGGTAGGGTAGTAGGTAGGAGGGTAGGAGGTAGTAGGTAGGTAGGTAGTTGGTACACAGGCAGGTAGTAGGTAGGAAAAAGGGCATTGCAACGCATGCCGGGAACAGCTAGTGATAAATAAATATAAACTAGCTAATATTTGTTTGTTGTTTAATGCTTTAAATAAACTCGATAATGACATGCAGAAAACAAATTGTAGCTGCTTTTTCAACCAACTTCCTAAAAGGAGGAGGTTCTCGACTCGATTCGACTATAAGTCTTTTTGTATGTTTGGTACGTCATAGCTCCAACATTTATGAATCGATTTTCAAAATGATGGGTTAACTCGTTCCATCGTCCACCTCATATCTGCCCTTAGGACAATATTGAGGTCCACAGTAGACCCATCACATAATTATAAAAAAAATACGGTACTATAACAAAAAACACATTATTTCATTTCCGAGTCGGCTAGACTGATTTCGACGGGACTTTTACTGACTTGTGTATAGCTGATGTTACACGGAATAACTAAGGCTACCTTTAGTTTATCAATAGATTTGCGTTTGGAGCAAAAAAAAATTCTAACTTAAAGCATTTATTACAATTATTTCATTTATTTTTTCAGGCACTTTTGAATGTTAGAAAAACAAATAAAGCGAAGTTACAATAACAGTCACAAAGCATAATTACTTGTAAAGGTACTGTTGTTGTTCATTTGCTTCCAAAGTGTAGAATCTCTATGGAGGAGAATGGCCAAGGAACTCCATGAACAATATTTTAAATCAGAATAATAATACAAAATCTTCGAACCGAAGCGCATTCCTTTATGTAATTTATCACCGCTGCTCTCAAAACGGTGAAGGAAACCGGCATGTAGGTACCCACTCGTATATACTGGGCACGCGTGGTGGATTATAGCCCATCCCTCTCCTAGAGAGGAGGCCTGAGTCCCTGCAGTGGGAACATTATTGGCTGATTATGATGTATTTTATAATAATTTCAAACGGACGAGAGTCGTGTGGCATAGCTAGTACATAATAGCGCTAATATTATTATCTCGTTTAATTTACATAACGCCAGTTGCAACTGTCGCGAAATTATCGAAACTGTTTCATATTATTTTCCTATTTGGCGCAGCCGTGAGATACACAATCTTTTTCGTGTTTAGTTCTTAGTTTTTTTTATTATTAATTTTTACTTTGTTGTGTGCACTTGTGGCCTGTGCCAAATAAAATATATGTTTTCTTTCTTTCTTTCTAAACTACATCGTTGCCTTGACTTGACTGCTTTGTTGGTCTAGTGGTGGGATTCCCGACTGCGGGGTTCAATATCCGGGTCGGGCAAACCATTAAGAATTTCTCAGTACCAGCCACGAAGTCTGGATTTGTGCCCATTCGATGGCAAAAGGCTCAGCTTCTATGGCATGGGGCTTAAAACATGGAGTTTAAATAAATAAACTTTGACTTTCAACATCTCCGGAACTAAAATGTTCCCAGGTTTGGTCCACAACAAGAAATTTTCGACAGAAACAAAAAGCGCCTCTCAGATTCATTAAGAGCATTTTACACCCTTTATAGCACCTGCATTAAAAACATATCAATATAATTCTTGTCACGTAATTACGCACGTAATTACGCGCGTAATTCTGGGGCTTTATTTGACGCGTAAATCCGTGGCTTTTAACAGGTCATTGCGCATTATATCGGCGTAAAGGTCCTGACCTATAAATGTAAGCTTGTTTAATTTGTATTTATAGTACAACAGATTTAGTAGGTAATATATCGTGATTTGTTGCTCAATAATGTTTCAGGAGTTGCCCGGATCAATCTTCATGTTAAGCCACGAATGCCCAGATTACCGATACTGATACCGGTGTATGTAATGGGTGGTCACCCATCCATAGACCAACCTAGGCGCGGCTTAACCTGAAGATAGATGATGAGGTATCAGTCACGAGCTCCTGTCCTTTAACTTCTTCGAACAGAAACAGAACAAGGATCTAAATTCTTTTAACATGTGATTTATGGTTTATAATCATTGTTAAATTATTGTCGAATGGAAATGGCGTCCAAGAACGAGGAAAAGAAATGTAAGTCGCCCGGTGGCGAGATGAGCACACGATATAGTTGCCATCGAGGGAAAAACCTGGATGAGACTGGCACAAGAACGTGGCGATTGGCACCAGAAAAGAGAGGCCTATACCCAGCAGTGGGTGAATTCGGGCAGGGGATGAAGATGATGATGATTTCTATAAAGAATCCTGCCCTAATCTCTCTTCCCTACCCATTACAGACACAAAAAGCCATTTCCTCTTCTACAATGATACGGCGATATGTGCTGAATTTATAACAAAACTGTAAGAGGAAATATTACGTATTTGTATTAGAAATAATATCTTTTCTGAATGAGGTCCGGATAAAGGGCGCCGTTTTGTTGAAGGTCGTTTCGGTTTAGGATATGAGAAGGACGTGTCCGCTTTTAAATAGTGAGTTGCTATCACAAATCTGTCTAACACACATATACATCACACCTGTAATCTCCCATAGGGTAGGCTGTACCTGTAGTAATATTTTTGTAGGCGTATGGAGAATAGGGGCAAGTTTTCTCTGGCACCCGGGAAACATGTTAAGCCGTTGGTCCCGGCTGTCATTTGTAGAAATTGGACAGTCGTAACAAGTAATCAGTGGTCCGAAAGTCTGACAAACAGTCTTGCCAAGGGGTATCGTATTACCCAGTACTGACTCAGTTGTGGAGGTCAAATACGTAGTTGACAAGAAAATCTTATTAGTCCGTCAGATAGATTTCCAAAAAATACTTGGCACATATTTTTTCTATTTTCACGTAAACAAAAACTGAAGACAATACAGTGCTTCCAAAATTCGTGTGACATCACAGTTTGGTACGTGTTTTACCAGAAAGTGACGTCACTGTTATGACTTAGTTTTCAGGTGTGGAATTTCAAAAAAAAAACATAATACATAATCAAATAAGATTACTAAAAGTTTTATTGCACGGACAACTTGACAAGATGGTGATTCTAGAAATAAAGGGAAACGTTGACAGATACACAAGTTATAGACAATAAAATTATGATAGACAAGATTTCGTTAACAAATTCCAACAGTCACAAGCCCCCACTCATGATCTTTGACACGTTTTATTTTCGTAATTTTTTATTAATTTGATAAAACAAAAATCATGTATCCAATATTTTTCGATAATCTAACTGACGGACTAAACAGAATCATATTTTTTTAATTAGTCAACTACCCTGTTGCTCTCTGTAAAATACTGGTATTCAGCTGCATCCGGTTAGACTGGAAGCCGACCCCAATTTAATTGGGAAAAGGTTAGGTAGATGATGTTGCATAGTAATGTTTAGATAAATTCAGGTGGATGGTCATGATTCGGCTTCGAATGCTTGATGAAAATTAAGAATGCATATTTAAAGAAGGGTACTGAGTGATGCGCAATGATTCTATAAACTTATTGAATTTAAGGTCAAACCTCATTTAGACCAACGTCAGACGACCATTTAAATATCGAGTTGCCACCACTGGTGGACGATTTCACGAATTTACGTCTGTTCTGCCACCAGTAGGGATAAAGTTAGGACTAAATGCGTCTTAATCAGACACAACCAACACTAGTGGCGGTAGACACCACTAGTGTTGGTTGTGTCTGTGGTCTAGGTCGTGTGTCTGGGTGGTAGTTGCATCAATACTAACTGCGTCGTGGGGATCAGATAGGCAGTTGTTCCATGTAAAATATTGGTATTCAGCTGCATCCGGTTAGACTGGAAGCCGACCCTAACATATTTGGGAAAAGGCTCGGTAAATGATGATGCTGATGATTTGAAGTCAAACCATTCGTTTAAATTAGTCCATTTACTGGCACTTTTGAATATCAAAATCGGAGCTAGAATTGAAAAGTAAGATGGCTCCTTTATAAACACCACCACTAAACTCCCTCTCTCAACCAGGAACCCGAGGAGGTCTACGCTGAAGCCTTGGAGGGCAACCGTATTGACGACGTGATCGACGAGCCAGGGCATTGCTACAGCGCTCCTTGCACCACCAACGGGGATTGCTGCCGTGGTCTACTGTGCTTGGACACCGGTGAGTGATAGCTGATACCTTTAAGATAGATATATAGTCTATCTAGTTTTAAAAAAGTGTTTGCAAAAACCTAAGTAAAGTATTTGAAAAATAGACATAATAGTGTACAAAGTGCGGTATGTGGCTCAGGCAGCAACTCCATGGAGAACGAGTTATAGAGCTCCTTGTGTCAGCTTGATGTTCATCCGGGGAAATGATAATAGTCCCTGGTCATGGTAGTTAATCTTAACTAAGGTTACCAGAGAATGGGCAGCAGCGTTATCTGTGCCTTCGTAACAACCATACTGCGATCGCCAACCCGCCTGCCAAGCGTGGCGATTATGGCAAATCCCCCCCTTCTGTGGGAGGCCTATGTCCAGCAGTGGACGTCTTATGGCTGAAATGATGATGATGATGATGAAGGTTACTCATCATCATCTACCTTTAGCTTTTTCCCAACTTTGTTGCGGTCGGCTTCCAGTCTAACATAAGGAAAAGAACTGCATCGATGATGAGCAGAGTCCGTAGTAGCACCAACACTGTCCTCAGTACGTTAGCGTGCAACACACACACACAGACAGCCCTTTTACTGTGTACTAGGCAAGTATACACGTGCACAGAAATAGGAAATAGACTTACTTGTTTTTGTGTACCTACTTAACTTGTTTTGTTCACTAACAGATTACTAACACCTTATTAAACTCAAAAACTGCAGCACAGATTTTCATGCTGTTTTCACCAATGAATAGAGTCGTTGTCGACGAAGGTTTTGGTGTATAATTGGACCGACATCCATGCGGGCGAAGCCGCGGGCATCAGCTAGTTTAAAGCTGTCCTCTATAATAATTATACTTATCATTAAGTTATTTACTTAAATTAATTTAAGAATTATATTCTTGTTTTTTACTTTTAAGACCGCGGTTTTATTAGTCTGCGTTTTTACTCATAGTCAAATCAAATCAAATCAAATCACTTTTATTTGCTAACACAGGTATAGAGATACAGATCTTGAGTTTGGTGAAGAGAGCGCTATGTTATGCCAAGAGGCGTACAAATATGGTGTGCATCTAGCTCAAATAATAGAAAGAAAGAAAGAAAGAAAACATATTTATTTAGCACATGCCACAAGTGCACACAACAGACAATAAAAAATATAAAAAGAAACTAACAATCTAAACTGAAACAGTGTGTGCATCTCACGGCTGCGCCAAATAGGACCAGTTCAGCAAAAAGCCGAGCAGTAGTGCCCGACGCTGGTTTTCAACTGGCCCTGACATGGTGAAGTGACGAATGTGAAACAGTTTTGTACTTTGTGTTTATAATTATGTGTGTGTATGAGTAAGTACTTATATAATTATGTGAAATAGGTGTATATACTAATGAGACTACTTAGTAATAAAGATAAAAATATGATAAAAAGTGTAAGCTAAAACAAAACAGAGCAACTAAGGCATCCAAATAAATGAAATGAAACGGGCGCATTGAAACAAACACATTAATACGAACACATGAATACAAAATTAATACGAATTTAAATTAATGAAGATGTTTGAAAATCATGCATAGATCAAATTTCAAAATAAAAATAACAATTATATTATTAAAAAAAAATGAGAAAAATGAAAATGAATGAGTCGGGTTTTAGTTTTTTAAGTTTATTACAGGTACTTATCATAACTATACTGCTCATCTTCTACAAAGCTAATGTATCTTTTTTTTTTTTTTTTTTTTTATTTCTTTTGCGATTGCATAATTATATTATTGCATATAGTATGCACTATCGCAAAAAAGGTAGTTCTGTTAAGTTAATTCAGTTAAGTGAAGAATAATTCATATTGATGGTTTTTAACATTAAAACAAAAAAAAAATGTTTGTATCAGAACTGAACATTTTTTTTTCTTTACCAGAGTAGGCCAACGAAAGAAATAAATTTTATAAATAAGCTGATATTGTACTCAATGTTTTATTACGATGTTTTCTCTAGGGTGTTTTTAATTAAATCTATACAAAAAAAAACATATTGGCGAAAACAGCATGAAAATCGGTGCAATGGTTTTTGAATCTATCGCAAACAGACAGACAGACGCGGCGAAGGACTTTGTTTTATAATAATGTAGTGATGATTATGTAAGTAGTTAGGTACTACCATTTATTAAAAACCTACCTAAGTTCCGTGTGTAAAATACTACATAAGCCGGTAACTTAATCTAATTAAACTATTTTGCAATGTAAATGAGAGAAAATAGTATATTATGCAACTAATGAATAAAGGACGGATTTAAAGCGAGGGCCGTAGATGAGTCACGAGCAAGTGAAGGATTCTAATGATTGAATCACGAACGCAGCGAGTGATTCAACTGTTAGAATCCTGAACGACGCGAGTGATTCATGGCCCTCGATATAAATTCGTACTTTATTCAGGAGTTGCATACTATACTTTATATCATGACTACGAGAAAAGACATAATTTAAGCGAAAATAGAAATTTAATCAAGAAATAAGAATTGTTACATTAATTGAAATGGACATTAAATTTAGAGCAATGACTGAAATTAAGCGTAATTTTCTTATTATTATCATTAGGGTGGTCAACTTGTGAAACAATATTTATTTTTCTATAAAGGCAGCAAAGAACACAAAACAGTTTTTAATCTAATGCCAAACTCCTTGTCGCAAATATCGACCAATCAAATCTCGAGAATTTATTTGCACCAAAGAGTTTTGAATTTCGAATCTTAGCGCAAGGAGTTTGTGTAAGCATTGAAATAGAGACCGGATATATTTTTGTGTTCCAAATTCAAACACCAAAATACTGAATAAAAACAAAACAGTGAATAAAAGGCCTTTTTATTCACTGTTTTGCGTGAATAAAATAAGCTTTTTAGAGTAGGTATGGTATAAATACATGTATGGTAATTTAAGTAAATTACTAGTGTGCGCTTTCATTTTAGTAATTCTATGGGAACCTTGAACTTTTATGGTCAAGGCACCTTATAACATGGCAAGTTAGAAGCCCGAGTCTGACAACAGCAGGGCTATTGCGTATCTTTTTAAATGACAGTGGCTATCATAGTGTCCTTCGATTAACTGTCAAATGGTTCCATTTTGTACCATTTTTTTTTTTCGTTCGCCTGTAAAAAAGGCAGGCATCGATCTATGGACCATTTAGCCTCGACATATTTTCAAATTCTTCTATATAATAAAAGTGAGGCCAAAGCCAAGTCCTCAGTAAATTCTTATCCTAATATCCTTTAATCAAGGCATATGCCATGTCTTCTTTTTTTTTTCATAATTAAATGTTTTGTCAATTCAATTTTTTTTTGGCAAATCCAGTTTCATCGTCATTTCCATGTGGTAACCCATTTTGTACCAAACCATGACCATTTGACAGTTAATCGATGGACACTACGACAGCCACTTACATTTAAAAAGATAAGCAATAGCCCTGCTGGTCTCTCATTCCCATTACATACCGAATTTCTTCCGTGTCTCGGAAAGTACACAAGCTGTTGGTCCCGGCTGTCATTTGAAAATCTTTGACAGCCATTACAGGTAGTCGCTCGTCAGACAACCAGTCTTACCAAAGAGTATCGTATTACCCAGTACTAACTGGGTTGTGGAGGTCAGATAGGCAGTCGTTCCATGTAAAATACTGGTATTTAGCTGCATCTACTAGACTGGAAACCGACCTCAACATAGTTTGGAAAAAGGCTAGGCAGATGATGATAACCTTGTAGAATAGGGATGTTTACTGACTTAAAAAAATGTGATTCTAATTAGTCCGCGTCTGTTAGATTATCGAAAAGGATTGGATAGGTATTTTTTGTTTTGTCAAATCAATAAAAGTTGACGAAGGTAGAACGTGTCAAAGATTTGAGTGGGGGGTTGTGACGTCACTCACCGGTAAAAAATGCCAAACTAATGTCTTAGAATATGACGACACACGAGTTTTCAAAGCACTGTAACGTCTTCATTGTTTGTTTACGTGAAAAAAGAAAAAATACGTGTCCAATATTTTTTGGAAATCTATCTGACGGACTAATTAGTTATTTTTAGTTAACTACTCTATTTCTCAAACTACACTATAGAAATAAATGGTAAGAGAAAACGTCAAAACATTTTCACATAAGTTATCGAAGTACTCTCATATCCCATGTTGATATTATGCAAAGTGTTTTTGTTTGCTCGTCTGTTTTGCACACAGATTTCCTTGTGAAAGCAAATCTAGCAATGTTTGTTTTATACTGAGTGGAATCTTGGGGAACATACAATCTGCTGAAATAGTTTTCATCACGTACTAAATTTTCTGTTGCCATGTCACTGATTTCCATAATGGCGAATGCCTTATTGTTTGACTTTACATAACATATCACGTCTGTAATTCACAAGGAGTTAGGCAGAGATGTGCTTAAAAAATACACACGCATTTCGCCAGTTTTGTTGTTTTAAGTCCCATGCTAATCCTCCGTGCTTCGGAAAGTTCGTAATGTTGGTAGTCCCGGCTGTCATTTCTGGATCTTTGACAGTCGTTACAGATTGCCCAGTATAAACTAGATTTAGGAGGTTAGTTATGCAGTTGCTCCATGTAAAATACACTAGTATTCAACTCAACTACATCCAGTTAGATTAGAAAACGACCCAAAAATATATATATTTTTTTTTTTACACGTTGCACACTAGGATTTTCTCCTGTATCGTGGGTACGTTTACAAACATTTAAACTCACATACACAAATACCCAGACCCGAAACAACTATCTGTAGGCCATACAAATATTTTTTTCGTACGGGATCGATCCCGCGACACGCAGCGCAGCAGTCCAATCGCTCAGCCACTGCGCCAACCGTGCCGTCAGTTGAGAAAATGCTAGGCAGATGATATGTACCAAAATAAACTGTCTGTTATAAAACAACCAAAATAAGTTACGACTATCCTCATTCAGAAAGTGGTTTTCTTTACTAAAAATAAACTTTAACCTTTAGGAAGTAAACAGCACATTAGCTGCGCAAATAAAGTTAATAGCTAAAACTACCCTTGTGACGTCGCGTTGTAGAAAATGTGGAATGAGGGTCTGTTTATACATAGATTAGTGCAAACACGGTGTTGGAAAGAAAAATGTTTTCTTTTCTAACTGTATTGTAACTAGTAGCAAAGGTTTATTTTTACAGTTTTTATTCTATATAATTCTCTTCGGTTTATGCATTGTATGGGTGTCAAAGTACCGTAGTATTAACTAAGTCGAAAGGCACTTGTTCTCCCCTACGTCGACACTGTGATATTATATGTTTTGTTCTTCACCATGCCTGGGACCCCCTAGTAGTATTTGGTCAACTGGACCCACTCGGACCCGAAGGTTCAGTTGACTACATATTTTTTTTTTATTATTATTAGTCAACTGGACCCACAAGCAAACTTTTAAAAAAAATCGATTGTTTAAAGCTGCCAGTGGCTACAGTCGAGCGCAAAACTGTTTAGTAAAAATATACGTATGAACAGCTTAGGGGATTTGGATGAAATTTCGTATCGAGATAACTTATTATCTGAATCAACAAAAATAGGCTACTTTTCGTTTTGTTTCCGTGTGATGAGCAAATACCTCAAATTCATCTCTTCACAAACATGACGCATAGAGATGATACAGATACAACCACTTTTCAAAACAGCATGTATTTTTCTTCAACACGAGTCACTATTCAAATAAATTACAGTACATAGAAAACCCTCCGTGAACCTTTTTCTGATCTACCAACCATTATCGTCGTGTTTTGCCGTTTATAAACCAACATTTTACTAATATGTAGTATGAAGGAAAAACCATTAAAATTCCATTATAGTGGTAACTGAAAGTACCTAGTGTGTAAAATGTGTTTTTATGCCTCTCTCATGCTGGATTTCCTTTTAAAGGGAAAACCGTGATGAAATTGAAATTGTTTATTGAAATAATTGAAATACAAAACATTTACATTAAGTGATGTTCTCTCATTGTTTGTTTATTTAGTACAAACCTTTGTGAATGTACGGACTATTTTAAAATCCAAACTCTTTTCAAATACCTGTTTGTTTAATCGGCGCGTGAATAAAATGGCGGTTTGGAACTAAAGTTTAACATAAAAAAATACAGCTTGTATTTTGAAAGAGATACGTTTTTATTAACATACAGTTTAAATAAAATGCTGTGCAGTTAAGTAGTTGTATATTTTACCATTTAAACTAAAAGTTTTTATTAGGAAAATATAAAATCTGTGAAATTTATAATAAAGGGTGCAAAAATATCCTTAACAAATCCAAAAGGCACTTGGTCACTCCGTCATTGCGATTATTTTTTAGTTTGGACTATCGGGAACCTACTAGTTACGGAAATACGGGAGGTCAAAGTTCCAAATAGGGATGTTTACTAACTAAAAAAATATGATTCTAATTAGTCCGTCTGTTAGATTATCGAAAAATATTGGATACGTATTTTTTGTTTTATCAAATCAATACAAATTGACGAAGATAAAACGCATCAAAGATTTGAGTAGAGGGGGGTCGTGACGTCACTCACCGGTAAAAAATGTCATACTAATATCTTAGAATATGACGTCACACGAGTTTTCAAAGCAGTGTATCGTCTTCATTGTTTGTTTGTTCGTGGATAAAAAAAAATACGTGTCCAATATTTTTTAGAAATCTATCTGACGGACTAATTAGTTTTTTTTAATTAACTACCCTATTTTTCTCATTTTTTTTTTATACTAGGTTTTAAGGTTATAACTTTACTTTAATTACCTCCATGATTCATTTACTATTAAATATTAATTTACAATGTATTAAAAAACTGTATCTGAGATCTTTTTTTTTTTCAACGTGATTCTTATTGTTTACATAAATTATTATTATGATTCTGCTAACGCGGCCATTTTGGCGGTTTTGCTTTTCATTAAATACTGCTCAAGTTTAGGGACATTGTGCGTGATATTTAAGTATTCCCTACTCCAACCAACATAGATCGTCCCAGTATTGTAACAGCCTTCCCAGACTGCTGCAGGCTTCCAGGAGAGTTAATGGGGATCGTAGAGTTTGTGCCCGGTGATCTGCCACGCTCCTGCACTCTAGGAGTACGTGCCGTGGCGTTTGTTCCGCCTCCATGCATCCTCTGCACAGTGGGCTATCTGTTACACGTAGGTATAGTAAATAGACGTTTGTTTAAAGAACAGTGACCCGTTTAAATTCCTATGATTTTACGATTTTTGTCCCTTTAAAGTTTGATGAGATTTCGCGTAAGCTTCATTGATGCCCCCGGAACTGCACCTTTAGTACAGACTCAAATAGACAGCCCCAAACAAGACGCCACGAACACAATAAAACGTTGTACACAATAAAGTACAGAAATAAAAAGAACAAAATATTTTTTTAATATTTTTTATCATCCCATCGGGAACAGACGAAAAATGTAATTACTTCGAGTATGACATGACAATGTACATAAAAGCAGACATTTCACGAGCTTTTATATTATTATTATACAAGTACATACATCCCTCGCTTAAATAAATAGAGTAGAATCATGTATACATGAACAGACGTAATCAAATTGTGTTGATATTTAGGATGTGCCCTAAATAAATATAAATACAGTATACTTCTACCAATGTAATTTGTGTAGACAGGTTTTTGGAGGAGCTCGTGGCTAAGAAACAACCGCTGCTCAGGCCGATCTTCAGGTTAAGCCGCACTTGCCTAGGTCGGTCCGCCAAAAATATCTACAGGGTGTAAATCAACTCATCGCACATCCGTCAACCAAGCATTCTGTACATCAAACTAAGTACCCCTACGCAAAAATTTTTGGTCGGAAACGATTTTTTTTTTTGGGGTCAAAAATCACTTTTTACTCTAAAACTCAATGTAGCACTCTTAAAACATCGTGCTAGTGGATGCTTTAAATAGTAAACGAGTTATGGAGGTAATTTAAGTAAAGTTATAAAATGAAAAACTAGTATTTACAAAAACAGCTGTGAAAAATTTGGAACTTTGACCCCCAATATCTCCGTAACTAAGGGGTTCCCAGGTATGGTCTAGAACAAAAAAATTATCGCAGTGATGGGGAGAACAAGTGCCCTTCGTTTGCGTTAAGGGTACTGTTACACCCTATATAAATGACAGCTTGACTTGGTATATTATTATTATGAGTACCCATCCACAGACCAGCCTAGACAAGCTTACATTTCCGGCCTGAAAAATGGGTGATTTTATGTTATGTTTTAAAAAAACACATTCTGAGAATGTCGTCACCTAATTCGAATAAAGTCCAAATTAATCACATCAAAGCTTCGTGATTCCGCGAAAATCCTAACTTGTTCAATTAAATATAAACCATTTTTACATCCAATTTAGGAACGTTATCTTTTATACATTACATGGGTAAAAAACATGTTTTTCGCTGAATCTCGGATCATACGCACAAAAGGGGTTGTAAAATAAATTTGAACATTTTCATCCTCTTTAATTGGGATCAAAGAAAAAAGGAAAGCTATTTTTCTAAAGCGATGGCACGATTGGCGCAGTGGCTAAGCGATTCGATCCCCGCACGGAACAAATATTTGTATGGCCTGCACGCGTAGCATGACCACCGTAGAAACGGGTTTTGTCGACGGAAGAATCGACAAAATGACAGATTGTAGCAAAATTTCATGTCAAATTGTATGGAAAAACCTTTGTCTATTCTTGGTAGAATAGAGATAGAATGGCCATACTACACGTGCTGAAGATACACTTGGGAGCAAATAAATCGAGCCACTACCTTTTTTCACGTAAAATGGTAAATATTTTTGGTAATATGGAACGTATCAATTCGAACTATATATCGCCTAAAAGTTTAGTTAATAACCTTTACAATGAGGGTAAATTATTGAATAATAACCTTATTGAATGATAAATTATTGGCTCTGCAAGAAAAATGGTAATTTTGATAGAAAATTTAGTAGGGCTAAAACAGTCCATAAAAACAATAAAAAACAAAATTATTGCAAAAAAAATATTCTTAATAACTGGTATTACCCCCCCGTGCCCTGATACATTCTTGTAGCCTATTAGTCATCGATCTGATCAGCGTTACGATGACATATTGTGGTATGTTCTCCCACTCTTCAAGCACAGCGACTTTAAGCTCGGGAATGGATGAAACAGCGGGAACCCTGGCTCGGACTCTCCGTTTTAGCTCGTCCCATAGGTGTTCGATCGGGTTCAAATCGGGACTTCGTGCTGGCCATACCATTTGTTGAATCCCGATCGCAGACAAGTATTCCGTAACGATCTGCGCGGTATGAGGTCTCGCATTGTCATGCATAAACAAGAAATTTTCTCCGACAAAACCAGCATACGGCATTACGTGGTTTTCAAGAATGTCAGTTATGTATCGGTCAGCTGTTAATCCACGTCTACCACTGCCATCGTTGGCGGGGTCGACGAAGACAAGTTCCGTTTTTCCGTCTAGAGAAATTCCTCCCCACACCATACAAGAACCACCACCAAAACTCACAGTTTCTCGAATGCAACATTGGGCAAATCTTTCACCAGGACGTCTATACACTCGGTTTCTCCCGTCATTGCTAAAAAGACAGATTCTTGACTCGTCAGAAAACAAAACTGACCTCCAGTCTTCTAACGTCCAATTAATGTGTTCTCGAGCAAACTCCAAGCGAGATCGGCGATGAGCTACAGTCAATTTTGGGCCAGTTGCTGGTTTGTGTGATGTTAAATTTCGTTCTTTTAGTCTTCGTCTCACTGTCCACCTACTGATTGAGACTCCTCGAACGTCACGTAACGCTTGCTGTAGCTGAACAGCATTAAGTCCACGGTCGCGCAACGAATTGGTTGCAATAAAGCGGTCGTCACGTTCTGTTGTTGCCCGTGGTCGGCCAGTTCCAGGTCGCCGAACAAAAGCACCAGTCTCCAGATACCTGCGGTATACCCGCTGTACCTTTGAACGACTCAAATGAAGTCTGCGTGCCACTTCACGTTGTCCGTGTCCAACCTCAAGTAAAGCTACAACTTGGGCAGCTTCCGTCGGTGTAGTATCCATTTTATCAGGTTATTTTGATTACACAGACACAGATAAAGACAACAATAACAAGTAATATGGGTATGATTAACAAAAACCTCAAATTTAATCTTTTCTTAACAGAGTACAATAAAAATGTCATAAGCAAATTAAATTCGATAATTTTATTCTACCCTTTAAACTTTAATTTAAATAAAAAAAAAATGAAATTTTGACAACTAACTACCCTCTTTGTAAAGGTTATTAAATACCCTTTTAGGCGATATATGTTTCGAATCGATGCGTTCCATAATACCAAAAATAATTACCATAATGCGTGAAAAAGGAAGTGGCTCGATTTATTTGCTCCCAAGTGTAGTTGTTTCGGGTCTCGGTATTTGTGTATGTGACTTTATATGTTTGTAAACGCACCCACGATACAGGAGAAATTCCTAGTGTGGGGCAACGTTTTTTATAAAAAAAAAAAATCTACTCAATTCTTTGGAAGATAATAAATGGTTGATCCAAACCCAAGCTAAAGCGAGTTTAGCATTATATTATTATAGCTAGCTCATATCGTCCCACTGCTGGGCAAACCCCTCCAATCTTTCTAACTTGATTTTAGGTATTATATTAAGTTTGGTTAATAATAATCGGTAAGATTTTTTATTATGGCCAGTCTTTCTCACAGAGGAGCGCCTGCTGGGGAAATTAGAAAAGTTATTTTTTTTGCAACTCACAACTTGATTCTACTTCCGACATTCTTTTATTTTATTTTATTTTTAACAACAAACAAAATAAGGCATCGAGACATAAAACTTAAAATTAACAATTATGTTATCAAAAGCGTTATTCACTGCATATTACATACAAACAAAAAAAGTAACAATAATATTAATAAAAAAAAAACACATACAAACCTCACTATGTCTATCTATGACTGTTTGGCCCCCAAACCTTTTGC
Organism: Diarsia brunnea; assembly: GCA_949774965.1. NCBI lineage: Eukaryota > Metazoa > Arthropoda > Insecta > Lepidoptera > Noctuidae > Diarsia > Diarsia brunnea. The sequence continues at coordinate 8,352,677 of OX459023.1, forward strand.
GGAGACTCCAGCTAGTCACGCGATCTCCTTTAGGGTCTATCGCATCGCCTGGTTCCGTTTTTCGGAACGAAACGAACGAAACGGAGTGATTATTGACCCTTTTTTTTTTTTTTTGGGGGTGGGAAATCATCAAATAACCCCTCCCGCTCTTGGGCAGAGCGAAAGGGAGTGTCAGACTTCTACTGACTAAAAACCACCCATGTTCGTTCTTAGCCCTTCATGTCGAGGCCGCGGTATCCCTTGCGAACAACCCGCAGCCTCGACAGGCGTCGGCCCTTGCGGGCCCCTTCCATGTTGCTGACATCTCTTTGAGGCGCGCGTGGAACACGAACGCGCCGTCGACACGGCCTGTCGTCGTCATAAGACGGACGGACGGCGATCTTACCCATCACTCACCGTCCACAGGCCCGCGTCTACGGTGGCCGGAAGCCATCACGTGGCCCCCGACGCCCGGAGAGCCTCCCGCGGCGGCTGGGACGAGAGGTTCTCTCCCTCTCACGTTCCGCCACCTCCTTCGCTAGCATCACTGACCTTGTTTAGGCCTTCCTAAATAAGAATAATTTAATTTTAAAAACAGTTTTACCAAGTCCTAACACTCCGTGTACTTATTATTCACACAAGTCCTACAAGGTACTTATAATTCTCATAATAAACCAGCTTCTCTCGCTACGTTCAAAGTTAGACTGTGAATAATTAAATATCCCGTCTACCCGCAAAACGAGCTAAAAAATTTAAGAAGAAGCGACTAACTAACATAATATCTCGCTTAAACTGCGTGAAATGGGTTCATCCCATTTGATAAACTTCACCCCTTTTGATAAAGAATTCATCCAGGGACGTTTGAATCTAACATCATGCCTGTAATCCAGGTTAGGCAGAGGTGAAGGTACTCATTAGTACATCCACATTTCGCCAGTTCTGTTTTAAGTCCCATATATTAGGGGGACGCATCTTTCTTGGGGCAAGGCTTCAGTACTCCCAAAGTAATGTAACTCCTGAAAGCCAGCATCAACAGTGGCAACCACCAGCATAGCGCTGAGAGAATGAAGCTCGATGGAATCCCAGAGACACAATGTAACTGTCTTGAATCCCGCAACGAAATTAATCAGAAAAGAACAGTGGAGGAGTAGGAAAAACATAATTTCCACTTCCCTCCATATCAGCAGAACAGGGGGTCTAAAATGGCGGCGACCTCTCGCGTCCGGCCCTGGTGCAAGCCATGGTCCGGGGCGAGAAAGAATGGGACGCCGTCGCCTCCTTCTGCGAAGCAGTGATGCTAGCGAAGGAGGTGGCGGAACGTGAAAAGGAGAGAACCTCTCGTCCCAGCCGCCGCGGGAGACGCTCCGGGCGTCGGGGGCCACGTAATAGATTCCGGCCACCGTAGACGCGGGCTTGTAGACGGTGAGTGATGGGCTAGCTCGCCGTCCGTCCGTCTTATGACGACGACAGGCCGTGTCGACGGCGCGTTCGTGTTCCACGCGCGCTTCAAAGAGATGTCAGCAACATGGAAGGGGCCCGCAAGGGCCGACGCCCGTCGGGACTGCAGGTTGTTCGCAAGAGATACCGCGGCCTCGTCATGAAGGGCTAAGAAGGAACATGGGTGGTTTTTAGTCAGTAGAAGTCTGACACTCCCTTTCGCTCGAGCCTATTGCCATCAACCGGGCACACATCCAAACTCCGTAGCTGCTACAGAGAAACTCTTGATGGATAAACCCAATAACACTTTGCAAGATCCGGGAATCGAACCCAGGACCTCATGCTCAGCAGTCGCGCTTGCTACCACTAGACCAACGAGGCAATTTTTATTTCACCTAAAAAAAGGGAAAAGGGATCATCATGTTTGAAGGGATTCAAAAATGTATGGTTTAAATAAAATTACTCCAGAAACCTTTTCGTGTAAATAAATTAGTGAATAATTACGAACGTTTAGAGAAAACCGCGTTTGTAATTTAAAATTCATTGCTTGTGTGAGGGGTTGTAATTTTTCGTACGTTTTCGGGGTGTGTTTGAAAAGGTTGGTCGTCAGGGGATGTAATTGGATGGGGTAATTGCTGTTAAAGGGGTTGGGAGATTTTCGTATGGAGGCTGGCCTGGGTAACATCCGTTATTTTATTATCAATAGATTTTTTACGGAGATATTGGAGGTCAAAGTACCAAGTTCACAAGTTTTTTGGAAATACTAGTTTTTATGGTTTTAACTTTACTTTACATAAGGGTGTAAAAGTACCCTTAACGCAAACGAAGGGCACTTGTTGACCCCACCAATGCGATCATTTTTTGTTCTACTCCATACCTGGGAACCTCTTAGTTACGGAGATATTGGGGGTCAAAGATCCAAATTTTTCACAGCTGTTTTTGCAAATACTAGTTTTTCAGGTTATAAATTTACTTAAATTAGCTCGCTGACCCGTTTACTATTCAAAGCATCTACTAACACAATGTTTTAAGAGTGCTACATTGGGTTTTACCGTAAAATGTGATTATTGACCCCAAAAAAAGTCGTTTCACAGCAAAATTTTTTTGCGTAGGGGTACTTAGTTTGATGTACAGAATGCTCGGTTGACGGCTGTGTGAAGGGTTAATTTACACCCTGTATTATCTGCATGACCTGTTTGCTATTCAATCCATTTATTAGCACAATGTTTTGTGTGGGTTACATTGAGTCCTATCGTAAAACTTGATTTTTCACTCCGATAAGTTCGATTCCCAGCAATATTTTTTGCCTATAGTAACTTATTTTGATTTATTTATTTAGTATTTTTTTTTTGGGCGGGTGGAAAATCATCAAATAACCCCTCCCGTTTTTGGGCAGTGCGGAAGGGAATGTCAGACTTCTACTGATTAAAAACCACCCATGTTCCTTTTTAGCCCTTACACCGAGGCCGCGGTATCTCTTTCGAACAACCCACAGCCCCGACGGTATACTTTAGGTACCTGGATCTACATGTCTGCCTAACCTATCGAAGATTTCAAGTATAATGTGTTTTGGTGTCTATAGAACCTGTCTATTCAAAAGCAGACAAACACAGCCTTCTCATCCCCTAAACCGATACGGCCTTCAACAAAACGGCGCCCACTATCCAGACCCCATTCAGAAAAGATATTTCTAACACAAATACGGAATATTTCCTCTTACAGTTTTGTTACATATTCTACACGCGTCGGCGTTTCATTTGAGGCGAGGAAATTACTTTTTGTATTTGTAATGAAAACAAAAATTGAGGAAAATAGATATTAGAAGTACATAATTATTTGTATACTTACAGATACATTTGTTAATGATGAGGAGTTCGTGGCTTAGTACATCACATCACACTAATATTATAAAGGCGAAAGTTTGTGTGTGAGTGTGTATCTTTGTTACTCTTTCACGCAAAAACTACTAAACGGATTTGGATAAAATGTGGTACACAGATAGTTTATAACCTGGATTAGCACATAGAATAGTTTTTATCCCGATTTTATCTTTCCGTGGGATAATTTTCGAGTTGTAGCGGGCGAAGCCGCTGGCAACAGCTACTACATAATTCGAGTCGATCTTTAGGTTAAGCTGCGCTTGCCTCGGTTGGTCTGTGGATGGGTGACCTGTATACCGAGTTTCCCTCGTGTTTTGGATAGCACGTTAAGCTGTTGGTCCCGGCTGCATATATCAGTCTTAGGCAGCCGTTACAGGTAGTCAGTGACCTGAAATTCTCACAATCAGTTTTACCAAAGGGTATATTACCCAGTATTAACTGGATTGTGGAGATCAGATAGGCAGTCGCTCCATGTAAAATACTGGTATTCAGCTGCATCCGGTTAGACTGGAAGCTGACCCTTACATAGTTTGGAAAAGGCTAGACAGATGATGATGCTTTAGACTCACAACTCGACTGACTGCCGCGTTGGTGTAGTGGTTGCAAGCGCGACTGCTGTGCATGCGGTCCTGGGATCGTTTCCCTGATCGGACAAAATGTTATTTGGTTTATCCATAAGCATTTTTTCAGCTGCAGATACGGAGTCAGGATTTCTACCCAGTTGATGGCATAATGCCCACCTCCTATTACATGGTACTTAAACATAACTGGCGAAATCTGGGTGTACTAATAGGTACACCTCTGCATAACCCTTCGGGGATTACAGGCGTGATGTTATGTATTTTTATTACAAATTCAACACACATTGCTGTTTCATTCAAGTAGCGGAAATTACTTTTTGTATCGATAATGGGTAGGGAAGAAAGATTAGTCCAGGATTCTATGAAGACATAAATCAAGAAGTTTGTTCTGTTTTTGTCATTCGTTCGAAGAAGATAAATGATAGAAGCTCGTAGCTAGATAAAAACAGGCATTCGGATCAATCTTCAGGTTAAGCCATGCGTGCCTAGGCTGGTCTGTAGATGGGTGACCGACCATTAAATAGAGCAGAAAGTATATAAAAGTTTAATTTGACGCTTAATTTTATATGTCTTCTTTTGATTTGCGTACGGTCACTTGAATGAGGTACCAAGAGAACTTTACCCGTGGGAATACAGGGATAAAAGTAGCCTATGTCACCCGGGAATAGTGTAGCTTCCCAACGGTGAAAGAATTTTTGAAATCGATCCAGTAGTTTCGGAGCCTATTCGTTACAAACAAACAAACAAATCTTTCCTCTTTATAATATTAGTGTAGATTAATAAATGTATATCGTGTACTTTTAAACGGAATGTAACGTGTAAACAATTGTAGGCTAACCTACATAAATAAATTATAGAACAAATTGTTAATACTAAATAATTTTGCCCACAGAGGACGGAGGTCGCTGCCTCCCAGCCTTCGCCGGCAGGAAACTTGGCGAGATCTGCAACCGAGAGAACCAATGCGACGCTGGACTGATCTGTGAAGAAGTTGTACCTGGTGAGTAACTGGTCCACTCTCCAACCACGGAGCAACCACGAAAAACCCCGTCCTATTGTCTTGTTGTCCTGTCCTATTTGACCCTAAGGTTGACTGGTAGAGAATGCCTTGTGGCATTAAGTCCGCCTATGAACCACGTTTGTGCATGAAGTTTAAATAAATAAATAAATAAAAAAGGGCAACAGACTGCCCTTTTTTTCGTGGTTTATCTGAATAATAAAAGGAAAAGAATTATATCGGAGTAGTTTCCTACTTTAATTTATAAAACAAATAGTTTATTACTTTCTGTTTTTTATTACTTTTTTGAATGTCTCGTTTTATTACGATCAAATTGGTCGGACTCTAAAGAGAATCTGGCAGGATCCTAATCTTTTTATTTATTTACCACAACGGACCTTGAGACCATCTTTGTATTAATATTTAGATTTTTTTATATTTTCAATCGACTTCCAAAAAGGAGAAGGTTCTCAATTCGTCTGTATGTTTTTTTTTGTATGTTTTGTATAATATGAATATACTAAACATAACGACAAAATATATAAACTAAACTAAATATAATTTGAATGTCCTAAAAACCATAATAAAAATTCTTGATGTCTTCAACATCATCATCATCATCATTTCAGCCGAAAGACGTCCACTGCTGGACATAGGCCTCCCCTAAGTGTCGCCACATTGACCGGTCCCGTGCATCTCGCATCCAGCAGATCCCCGCAACCTTCACCAGGTCATCGGTCCACCTAGTGGGAGGCCTTCCAACGCAACGTCTTCCGGTTCACGGTCGCCACTCCAGAACTTTCCGGCCCCATCGGCCATCCGTTCTGCGAGCAATGTGCCCTGCCCACTGCCACTTAAAAACTTAAGTGGCAGTGGGCAGGTTGAGGTTACCGACATAGCCCGCAGAATTGCCAAACGGCAATTCTGCGGGCTATGTCGGTAACCTTGGTTCTCTTGATGTCTTCATCTAACAGTAATTCAGATTCACAAAGTTTACTCCAAAAAATAATTATTGAAAACGTTATAGTAAGTAGGAACCAATTTAGCAGACGTTCATTATAATAATAATAAATAATAATAATGTCGACCTCTATAATCTTCAAACACAGTCATCCAAATTTTTTCTCCTTACTAGGTGAGATGCACGTCTGCCGTCCCCCAACCGCTGGCCGAAAGCAGTACAACGAGGATTGCAACTCTTCAACCGAATGTGACGTCACCAGGGGACTCTGCTGCATCATGCAGCGCCGACACCGGCAGAAGCCTAGGAAGGTGAGTTATCCTCCACAGTTCCAGGTGCTGTACAGAACAAGGAGGACAGCCGTGTGGACTGCGCGTCAGGGGCCACGTTATAGCTTCCAGCCATCATAAGCACAGATTATGTAGGTACGAGCCGACGGTGAGATGTTTAGTTTTACTGGGCTTAGGGCTCATTTACGGAGACGCGGGGTGTCGCGCGGCGCGTGCAGAAGGCTCGTCTCGAGCTTTTTTATTTATTTATTGAGAGGCGCGTCCACCGCAACGAACGCTGCATTTTAAACTAACGAGCGAAAAATCGCTTCTCGTAAAATCGACGTTTGAAATCGTTAACGTTTTCATAAATCGCCATGTGTTTGAATTAAAAACGCACAACGCGCCGCGCGACGCCCCGCGTGTCCGTAAATGAGGCTTTAGCCGCACTTAGCCCCTTGATTGGGCCATTGTGCTTGATGTCCGAGTAAGTCAGTTAGTTGTTCCCTACTCCAACCAACAATGATCATCCCAGCCTTCCCAGACTGCTGCAGGCTTCCGGGAGATTTAATGGTGATTGAAGAGTTTGTGCCCACTGATCTGCCACGCTCCTGCACTGTAGGAGTACGTGCGTTTCTTCCACCTCCATGCATCCTCTGCACAGTGGGCTGTCTGTTACACCTATGGTAAATAGATGTTTGATTAAAGGGCAGTGACCTGTTGAAATTCTGACGGTGAGTAATGAGCTAGCTCACCGGCCATCCGTCTTATGACGACAGGCCGACATCATCTGCCTATCAATGGATATTTGGTGAGACGTGCAAAGGAATTGGTATTACCTTACCTCATCGTATGACTAGAATTGAAATGATCCTGATCCCTTAAAGTGGCAGGAAAGATATCACATCAGCATAAAGATAAGATATATTATGTGATAGGATATCTATTTCTTAAGTTATTTTACAGGTATAATTATGTCATAACTATGCTGCTCGTCTTCAACAAAGCTAATGTAGCTACTTCTTTTGTGATTTGCATATATTATTGGTTAAAGTATGCACTATCGCAAAAAAAGGTAGTTCTGTTAGCGCAGTCACCGAACGTCGATGATTGAAGATAGTGAAGAAGAAGATTCCGTGATAATTATGGATATTTAGTCAATTTCATGATGTAAACAGACCTTTCCCGAAGTCGCCAACTAAGAATTATGTACATCAAGCTAAGTAGCACTAAGCAAAATATTTGTTGAAAAACATTGATATAAAAACTAAAGATACGGTCGTCCGAACATTTGCTCGACGCGTTCGCCATACAGAGAATCGGTGTAGTCTGCTCGTGTATAAGCGGCGTGGTATTTTCGAGGTATAACGAACATAAATAAAGCTTTTAATAAAAGTTACGACCGCACCCGAAGAGAGCCGATCGTGGACTAGTTCACTTCGGCTTAGGAAAGACCGTTTTAGGACCAAGTTCGAGGCGTCATTGTAACATGCGGTCCGCCCAGTCCTTACGCAGTAATATATAAGTCAATGCTGAAAACCCATTTTTTTTTTGTTTATTCTCGCTTCTCTATGAATGAGTAACTTTAAGACGTTGGTCGATCACAACTGCTTTGTCTGAGGTCCTGGCCATTTTTTTTTTGGGGTGTGGGAAATCATCAAATAACCCCTACCGCTCTTGGGCAGAACGGAAGGGAGTGTCAGACTTCTACTGACTAAAAACCACCCATGTTTCTTCTTAGCCCTTGCGCCGCGGCCGCGGTATCTTTTTCGAACAATCCGCAGCCCCGATGGGTGAGGTCCTGGCCTCGATTCCCGGGTCGGGCAAAGTGTTATTGGCTTTTAAAATTAGAAATTTCTCAGTAACAGCAGCAGAGGCTGGATTTGTGCCCAATTGATGGCAATAGGGTCGCCTCCTATTACACGGGAATTATAATAATAATGACTGCCTTGTTGGCCTAGTGGTCGCAAGCGTGACTGCTGAGCATGAGGTCCTGGGTTCGATTCCCGGGTCGGGCAAAGTGTTATTGGCTTTTTCCATCAGGAATTTATCAGTAACAGCTACGGAGTCTGGATTTGTGCCCAATTGAATGCCATAGGGTCGCCCTCTATTACACGGCAATTTAAACATAACTGGCGAAAGGTGAGTGTACTATTAGGTACATTTCTGCCTATACCTTCGCGTATTACAAGCGTGATTTTATGTATGTAACTGTTATGTACTCCCTGTTTGTCATCACTACATAGTATAAAACAAAGTCGCTTTCTCTGTCCCTATATCCCTATGTATGGTTAAATCTTTAAAACTACGCAACGGATTTTGATGCGGATTTTTAATAGATAGAGTGATTCAAGAGGAAGGTTTTAAGTATATAATTTGACCGACATCCACGCGAGTGAAGCCGCGGGCATCAGCTAGTACCTCTATAAAGTTGCGACAATAGAAGGGACAATCCCTTAAGAGCCCTAATCTGCTCTGTCGTTATGTATTCATATTTTAATTTCGTATGTAATGTCTGGTTTTAGACAATACCTCTCTCGGGTCCAGTTGAATTGTGTGTTTGTACGGAGATTCTTTAAAATTTACTTGTTCAAAGCCACAGTCTTTTTTTGTGTGATTTCTGATGACACACTAGGTCTTGTTAGATTGTGGTAATTTAAAAACTAGGGATAAACATTTTAACAACATATTTTTTTAAGTCGATTCATCATCATCACCTTCCTGCCCTTATCCCATTCTATTTGGGGTCGGCGCAACACGTGTTCTTCTTCCATTCTTCCCTGTTACACGTCAAGGTGGCATAAATTACTCCTTTCTCATTTATATCATTCCTCACACAATCCATCCATCTTTTCTTTGGCCTTCCTCTCCCTCTCCATCCATTAATATTTATATTCATCACTTTTTTAGTCACATGCGTTTCATCCCTCCTCATTACATAACCATACCAAGATAAACGACTTCCTTTCAATTTTTCTGTAACAGACAGGTGCCACTTTCAAACTTCCTCTAATATACTCATTCCTTATTTTATCCATTCAACAACAAAATAATTTTTATTGTTTAATACTATCAATAATTTTCATTTAAACTTTTTTATAGCACAATTGCTTATTATACATAGATTTGCACCTAATATTACACCCGCATTTCGCCAGTTATGTGTAAGTCCCATGTAATAGGGGGCGAGCCTATTGCCATCAACCGGACACATATCCAGACTCCGTGGCTGTTACAGAGAAATTCCTGATGGAAATAACCCAATAACATTATGCGCAATATGGAAATCGAACCTAGAACCTCATGCTCAGTAGTCAAGCTTGCGACCACTAGACCAACAAGGTATTCCACCTCCCTCCACTATTTTGGTTTGTGATAAATCATCAAATGACTCCTCCCGCTGTGGGAGGAGCGGAAGGAAGTCATCATCACCATCATTTCAGCCAAAAGACGTTCACTGCTGGACATAGGCCACCCCCAGGTGTCGCCACATTGACCGGTCCCATGCGTCTCACATCCAGCGGGTACCCGCAATCTTCACCAGGTCATCGGTCCACCTAGTGGGAGGCCTTCCAACGCAACGTCTTCCGGTTCATGGACGCCACTCCAGAACTTTCCGGCCATAAGCGCGGAGAGCGCGGAGCGGAAGGGAGTGTCAGACTTCTACTGACTAAAAACCACCCATGTTCCTTCTTAGCCCTTTGTGTTCGAGGCCGGGGTATCTCTTTCAAACAACCCTCAGCCCTCCACTTCACCTCACCTCTTTTCAATTCAGAAAAACCTAATTTATATTCAAGAAAACATTCCACAAAAAGGCAAAATGCCGCACAAATAATCTTGAATACGAAAGAGCCAAGTTTTCTTACAAAAGATTCTTTCTTTTTATTATCTTTTCATTCAAACCGAATTGATATTTTGTTGGAATAACGTTTTGGTAACATTTTCAGCTTAGGAACGGAGAAAACCGTGTCGGAGATCGTGAAACAATTCGTTTGAATCGTTATTGGTTTGTTTCAAATTGGGAAAATGTATTTTTTGTCAACGGTTATACATACGGGCATGGAAGCTGGATTTATACCCGCCTAATGGGAATAGATTTGCGACCTATTACGTGAGACTTAAAACACATAACTGGAAAAATGTGGGTCTTTTTTTGGAGGGTGAGAAATCATCAAATGACTCTTCCCGCTCTAGGTACTAAAAACCACCCATGTTCCTTCTTAGCCCTTTCTACCCGAGGCCGCGGTATATATTTTGTTCCTCCTTAGCCCTTTGTGTCGGGGGCCGCGGTATCTCTTTCGAACAACCCCCAGCCCCGGCAGGATTAGGTACACATCTGCGTCATCCTTCGGGGATTACAGACGTGATGTTATACAGTGTTACTTCTTTATGAACCGTCATATTCGTGTTTACCTAATTTCCTTTGTCGTAACAAATAATTATGGTAGTAACTTGTCGTTTTGGGTTAGGATCAATGAAGCAATCGAGTCACAGCTGGACAAAGGTCTCGCCCAAACTCCTTTAAACTAGGTGTAAACGTACCTTTCACGAAATCGTCAACCAACCATTATGTACATCAAACTAAGTAACGCTACGCAAAAAATATTGCTGGGAATTACTGGGAAACAAAGAAGGAATTCGGGGCTGCGGGTTGTTCGCAAGAGATACCGCGGCCTCGACAGGAAGGGCTAAGAAGGAACATAGGTGGTTTTTAGTCAGTAGAAGTCTGACACTCCCTTTCGCTCTGTCCAGGAGCAGGAGGGGTTATTTGATGATTTTACACCCGCCAAAAAAAATAGGTGAAAAATCATGTTTTACAGCAAAACTCAATGTAGCACTCTTAGTACATTTTGCTGATGGATGCTTTCAATAGTAAATGGGTCCTGTAGGTTATTAAAGTAAAGTTATAACCTATAACAACTAGCATTCAGTAGTGAAAAATTTGGAACTTTGACCCCCAACATCTCCGTAACTAGTAGGTTCCCAGGTATGGTCTAGAACACAAAAATTATCGCAATGACCGGAAGAACAAGTACCTTTCAGTTTTGTTAAGGGTACTTCAACACCCTGTATAGCCTTTTTTTTTGGCGGGTGGAAAATCTTGGAATATTACGCTCTTGGGCAGAGCGAAAGGGAGTGTCAGACTTCTACTGACTAAACACCACCCATGTTCCATATTAGCCTTTCATGTCTAGGCCGCGGTATCTCTTGAGAACAACCCGCAGCCCCGACGGGACCCTATCTAGCCAAAAATAAAAAAGATTGATTTCTGAAATTAGAAATGTGAAATGTATTGTGTCTTTTCAAAACATAAAAGGCACAATGCCGTCGTACATGATTGTTGCGTAACTTTAACCGTTTACGCAGCGCACATTACAAAAGCTCTAAAACAGAATACATTTTCCCTGTTATGGCAACATTTTTTATTGATACTCCGTTCCTATTAGTCGTACCGTGGTGTTATATAGCCTATATCCTTCCTCGATAAATGGGCTATCCAATACTAAAATAATAATTCAATTCAAAACCAGTAGCTCTTCATATTAACGCGTTCAACCAAACAAAAATACTCTTCAGCTTTGTATTAATATAATAAAATAAAAGGAGCATGAGTAATGACACCAAGCGCCCATTTTCAATTCCCAACCAACTTCCGTTTATACAACTCCGAACGAAAGCGGACATTAAAAAAAAAAAAAAAACCGGGTAAGCATGAGTCGGTCTCGCGCACAAAGAGTTCCGTGGCATCAAACTACAGAATACTAATAATTAATTAATCTCTTATTCCGAACAAAAATGAGAGAACTCAAAACTTCGGCGAGTTGTGGTAACTAAAACTACTGCTCCTATTATTAACTACCTTTTCTTACTATTAACATGGGCTATTCCTCCAATAAAACAAAAAAAAAGTCTCTTTCATTTCTGCGCGTCTCAGATATACGGGCGAGGTTTTCCTGCTTCGTTGTCACTAGTACCATTAAAAGTTCCATAATGATTCCATGAACTACTGATTGTTTTTTTAGCATTAGTACCTTACACTAATAAACACCTTTTAAAATTAATTTTGGTTTATACCAATTGATAAAAGGTCAAAACATCAACTGGCTACATAAATAGCTTTTCACCTAAAAAGTTATGACACCATAAAGTTATGATCATATTTCATTGGAAGCATCGTAAAACACTCCGTGCCGTATGGTGTCACACGTAAAGAATAGCACCATCCCATATCTTCCCATGGGTGTCGTAAGAGGCGACTAAGGGACTTACCAGAGAATTGGCTGCAGCGTTCTCTGTACTTTCGTAATAACCATACTGCAATCGCCAACCCGCCTGCCAAGCGTGGCGATTATGGCAAATCCCCCCCTTCTGGGGGAGGCCTATGTCCAGCAGTGGACGTCTTATGGCTGAAATGATGATGATGATGATCCTAAAACACGAACATAATTATAATGTTTAAGTGTATGATATAATTTAACATCATATTACTATTTATGTGGTTCATAGAAGACACCTACTCTACAATTTCCAACTGTATGATGCCAATAGTCTCACAGCAATAGGGCTGTGACACACGGAAGGATAGACCAAGAGACAAGACGAATTCTAAGGCTTCCATTTTTGGCCATTTGGCAACGGAACCCTAAAAAAACTGTTTTTGTTAAGACCCAAATTCTTCGTTTTCCTCAATAAAAACCACTTATAAGGCAGTACAGTTCTTAATACATTCAGACGACGGTCGAGTTTCTCTTAATAAAAATATTATCTGGAAAAACTCGGCGGCTATTAAGTTAAAAGGGAAAAGGAAATTTTCTTTTTTTTTTCTGTTCTCTTTCTTTAGAATCGGTTGTGACATTGTCCAGAAAGAAAATCTTTTGTTATATTCTGTGGTTTTATTTCGAGACTAAAAGCATTTATTTAAGCTCGGTCTTATTCTGCGTGACTAGATTTGTTTTATTTACGCAACTATAAAAAAAAATCTTATATAAAGCCAGTTTAGAAATAGACAATATTTATTTGTCAAATTGTTCAAAATCTCTTTATGATTGTCGTATTTTTCGTGTCGGATTGACGACCCGTCGGATTATGAAGGTGTACCTACAGGTTACAAATGAACCCTTCATAAATGTCTTCATGTCAATCTAGCATTATGTGCATCAATCTATGTACACTTACGCAAAAATTATTGTTGGGAAACGATTTTTTTTTTGTGAAAAATCACATTTTACGGTAAAACTCAATGTAGCACTCTTAAAACATTGTGCTAGTGGATACTTTGAATAGTAAACGGGTCATGGAGGTAATTTAAGTAAAGTTATAACCTGAAAAACTAGTACTAAAAAATACATCTGACTAATTTGGAACTTTGACCTCCAATATCTCCGTAACTAGGGGGTTCCCAGGTATGGTATAGAACAAAAAATTGATCGCAGTGAAATTTCTAATTTTCATTCTCGTTAAAAGTTCTGGAGAAGTACTTCAACTCTAATTATTATGAATACTCTTGATACGTTTAGAATTTATTCAGGACCTATTCAATTCGAGTAGAAATAATTTTCCGTTTGTATAAATATTCCCACTTAAGGATTTTATTTTTTATTAAAACTTTCCTCGATCCCAAACTAATTATATAATACTAGCTGTTGCCAGCGGCTTCGCCCGCTACAACTCGAAAATTATCCCACGGGAAGATAAAATCGGGATAAAAACTATCCTATGTGTTAATCCAGGTTATAAACTATCTGTGTACCAAATTTGATCCAAATCCGTTCAGTAGTTTTTGCGTGAAAGAGTAACAAACATCCACACATCCATTCTCACAAACTTTCACATTTATAATATTAGTAGGATAAAATCACGCCTGTAATCCCCGAAGCGTTATGCAGAGGTGTACCTAATGTATACCCACATTTTGGCAGTTATGTTTAACTCTCATGTAATAGTAGGCGAGAATTCTTGATTGAAAATCCCAATAACATTTTGCCCAACCCGGGAATCGAACCCAGGACCTCATGCTCAGCAGTCGCGCTTGCGTCCACTAGACCAACGTACGAGGCAGTTCAAACTAGTTCTCAGGAAAAAAATCGACGATTGATAATATTGAGATCGGTAAAGATGATTAAAATCATGAATTCGGTTTGTTGCGGAAAATATCAAAATCCTGTCGTATTTGAGGAGAAACGTTATTATATTCAACCTGATACTATTACCTAGCGTCAGATGTGAACGTTTTTCTGCTATCATAAATCGTTTGATCCCATTTTTCCATCAATCATGTTTTTTTTAAGATCGGAGTTTTTATTCGCACGTTTTCGTTCAGATTAGTTTACAAGTAGACTTAAAAATGTGTAACAGTTAACAACATTAAATAATTTTAAAAACGTTTTTTATTTGTTGTATAATAATAATGTATGCATTCAGTAAAAACTGTAATTTTGAAATCACAAACAAATACTTCAATTTTATTTATTTGTATCAGCTATTTAGCTAAACTTGTCCGATTGTAATTTTGTTTCATTCACATTTAAAGGAAATGTGGTGATTTTGTATCATTAACTAGCGACTAGTTTTCTGTTGCTCACAGAAAGAAGATACAAATGGTCGAGCAGTAGGATCATTATAAACTGATTAGTTTTCTTCTTTGCATGTTGATTTATCTTAAATTTTGTCCGGCCAGTATAAAGTCTTGGTTGTACATTAAGGGCAGGACAAAACCGTCGGGGTTGCGGGTGTCCCGTCGGGGCTGCGGGTGTTCTCAAGAGATACCGCGGCCTCGACATGAAGTGCTAAGAAGGAACATGGGTGGTTTTTAGTCAGTAGAAGTCTGACACTCCCTTTCGCTCTGCCCAAGAGCGGGACCCTCATTTGATGATTTTCCACCCACCATAAAAAAAAAGGGCAGGACAAAAAGTAGAACATGTCCTGCAAATGATTGCCAGTGCCTCAACCATTTAGTGTTAGGTAAAGTAGTTTAAGTTGTGTTCCTTTATGCTAAATAATAATGATCTTTGTTGATTGAAATAAATTATTTAATTCTAGTGTACTTCTTTGCGATGATTTAAGGTTACTTTCATTTAGGCAGATTATTTCCCACAGCGGCCAACCTTAGCCGTCAGTTAAAAGATCTCCAGATATGTCACATTACTTCCTGGTAGTATATCCTCATGCTCAACGTATATTTTTGCCCTCAGAGCTGCGGATACTTCAAGGAGCCCCTGGTGTGCATCGGACCTGTGGCCACAGACCAGATCCGCGAGTTCGTTCAGCACACCGCCGGCGAGAAACGCATCGGCGTTTACAGACTTCATTAATTCTCTTTACGTTTCGCGTTGAGTAAAATGGTATAAGGTTTGAGAATCCATCTTGAAAATATTTTTTTTTTCGAGTTTTATTGCGGTCTTTGAAGGCTGGATATTTATTTTTTTGTTTTTTTAACGATTTAATGCAAAGAAAGAAGATAAGATAGTTTGGTGAAACATTTTGTGAGGAGGAAAATTATGTGTGTTGCTGAATTGAAAATGACAGACACTATATATACCATTTTACGCAACGTCCCAAGAAAACATCATTTTTACTAATAAAAGTTAACAACACCGAACCTCTGTAATTTGCAAAAACAAAGCTTAATCCAATCTTTTTAGATTTATATTAGTAAAAATGATCACAAATCTATTACGAGTCTCTCCATTACTAAGAACTGGCACTCGTAAAGTTTTATGTCAAACTCATTAACGACTAAAGTTTTGTGATTACGCCCGTAACTTTAAATAAGTTTCGTAAAAATAAATTAGATTTTTATTACTTTTACTCTTTCTTTTACCATTCGCCATCATTTCTTGTCATCTAATTTTAATTTGGTAAATAAACTAGGTATGAACTGCTTTTTAAATTCTTTTTTTCTATTTTTTGTGAGCGTAATTACAAAACGAAAAATGGAGACAAAAATATGAAATTTCGCTTCGAAAAACGGTAAATCGATACGCTACATTTTATTTGTATAAAAGAGGCTTTGAAAAAAAAGACAAAAAAGAAGATAGGCAAAGCTGAGACATATCATTTTTAGTTTTTAATTTATTGTGTAGTATTAGAAATATGGAGATTAATGTTTCAATATTAAATACTTATGAATGTTATTTAAAAATTAGTATTTATGGTGACAGTTGTCACATCTTATTAATAATAACAATTTTAAAGTGTTTAATCTCTAAATATTATGAATAGATTAAAAGTAATTTTAATTATTAGGTCTTCAATGAAACAAATACATATCTTACTGGCTGAGGCATTTATATTAGTAAATATCGATGTTAAAATTAATGAAAACTCTATTACTAAACATATCATGTATGCTAGACCTAAGATAAGAGTATCGTAAGAAAATATTTTTTAATTTCTCGCTTAAATTTTAGTGAAACTCTCAAACTATGCTAGGTGCCTAGGAAATACATATCAAGTGAAAAAAAAGTTTTTTTAAATAAAAAAATCTAATTGTTATCACATTTTTATCGTAATATATTCACTGTTTTCAAATCCGTTGATGTTTGTCGAAATAATAAAAATAAATAAAAAATATAGCCTAAAAACTGTGATGTGTACCTATTTTCTGAAACTATTTAATGATATGTCAAGATATTTTTTCGCCCAAACATGTGTTAAAGATATAAGATATCTTCTCCGATTATTTTATGTTGATGGCCTAACGTCTCTAAATGTACTGTTGTTATAGCTATCATAAGACTACATTGTATGTACCTTGTGTATTAAATATGTGTTAAATTATATAAATTATGTCAGCAATGTCGTTATCATTTTACCCGTTGTCCTTTGTGTCCTATCTGAAAACCAATGTCAAAGCAAAATTTCATAGAACTACTTAAAATACTATAAAAAATAGTTTTCAATAGTAAAGTTAAACAGTTACATACAATACAATATTACATAAACTCATAGCTTTTCTCATTGAACACGGCGGTCTGTAGTTTCTACCTACCTGGAAACATCCTGGAAACTACAGACCTTCGTGCTTCGTTCACGTTCACACATCAGGCCAGCAGATAAGAAACAGTTTCACTTTGTGACTTTACATAAAAGAGCACAATCATGGTCAGTAAACAAAAAAAAACTAATTAGTCCGACAGATAGATTTCCAAAAAATATTGGACAAGTGTTCTTTCTTTTTTCACATAAGAAAACAATTAAGACGATATAGTGCTTTGAAAACTCTTGTGACGTCATATTCCAAGACATTAGTATGACATTTTTCACCGGTGAGTGACGCCCACGCCCCACTCAAATCTTTTACGCGTTTTTTATTGATTTGATAAAACAAAAAATATGTTTCCAATATTTTTCGATAATCTAACAGACAGACTAATTAGAATCATATTTTGTTTAGTCAGGAAACATCCCTATTGGTTAGCCTACAACTGCTTGTCTTTTCCCAAAATTGGGGTTAGCCTCCATTATTACCAGATGCCCAACAGTGGGTGAAGTTGGGCTAAGGATGAAAGTGACCTGTGGTTCGAACCCACGAGCAATAAGTCGCTGTAACCTTGACATCAGATACTCTTTTGCTCAAGGAACTGTCATAAAACTTCAAATAAACAAAAAATGTTGACCGTCGCGGGACACCCGGCAGATTGTGTTCATGTTTGAATGCATAATTAATAAAAACCTATACCGAAAATGGAGTGAAATTAAGGAAAATCTGTACCTATTATACGTTCGAGCAGTGCACACACTAGAGGGAGTCCACAGCGATGGCTTAGAGAGAGGAACCTCGCACCATTCCCCGTCACGGCATCAGTCAATTTTACTGCCAAGGTGCGCCTCGCCTATAAATGTTTCATAAACAAAACGTGTCTCTTTGTAACAAATTAAAAGGTCTGAAAATCTCTCGACAGCCACACTAGAAATACACTTCAATGGTTTGAAGCTCATGAAATAAAAAAGAGTCTTTAAAACCGTCATCAAAGGAGATCTTTTTAGCTGAATGTCTTTTGAAGAAGAAAAAATGATCTTTTTAAGTGTCTTTTGTTCATTTGTTTCGAATCTACAAAAGGTACATATCCAGCACCCCTCTGAAGAGGTATTTGTGATGGTTCTAAAGACCCTCTCAATATTTTAGCCCTTATAAGAGCTTGCAAATAGCACCCATAATTATTATAGAAACGAAACGAGAATAAAGACTATTATGATATTAGCAGCAAAAAGGTAGTTGACCAAATCCAATTATAGATTTCCAAAAAATATTGGGCACAATTTTTTTTTTCACGTAAACAAAAAATTAAGACGATACAGTGCTTCGAAAAGTCGTGTGACGTCACAGGTTGGTACATTTTTTACCAAATCATTGATAAATATGTTTTATTGTCGTCAATCTTAATTAATTTGATAAAACAGAAAACACGTTTCCAATAAATTTTGATAATCTAACAGGCGGACTAATTAGAATTATATTTTTTTTAGTCAGGAAACAACCCTATTCACCCCGACTGACTCGGATGGGACAAAGAATTACTAGGTTTTTTCTGAAAGATTTTTTTTATAGCAGCCACGGAGTTTAAATTTGTGACCGGTTTATGGCAACAGGCTTGCTCTCTGTTACTTGGGACTAAATCCTAACTGGTGAAATGTGGATGAACTTTTAGGTACCTCTACCTGACCCTTCGGGGATTACAGTCGTTACGTTATGTTACGTGCATTAATACAAATAACAAACTTAAGTAACCTAAAAACTGCAGTACTCAGAGATATTTAATGATTACTTAAGCCTTTAGTAAAGATTTGACATACTTTTGTATGACAAAACTGTCAACATCTTTACTAAGCGATGGTCTAAGTAATCATTAAAGCTCTCTGAGTGCGGCAGTAAGGTTTTCAGCCAGTCCGTCCTGCCTGTTATGAGTTACACGACACTCATGGTACAGCTGGTCCATAAATTCCAGATGGCTCAGCGAGCTATGGAACGGACTATGCTTATCTGTATATACTTAAAGTATCCATGAGAGATCGTATCTGCCCTGTGAACGGTGCGTAATGGGCTAGCTCACCGTCCGCGTCCGTCCGTAAGACGACGGCGACAGGCCGAGTCGACGGCGCGTTCGTGTTCCACGCGCGCAAGGGCTGACACCCGTCGAGGCTGTGGGTTGTTTGGAAGAGATACCGCGGCCTCGACACAAAGGACTAAGAAGGAACATGGAGCCTGGTTTTTAGACACTCGCTACCGCTCTGCCCAGAGCGGGAGGAGTCATTTGATAATTTCCCACCACAAAAAAATTGGTTAGCTTGAAACGAGGTGAGCCAACCGAGAATCCGAGTTGTCGACTTATAGAATAAGTAACCTGAAATGGCACTGGGTCGACCATGTCAGTTATAGAACCGATAACCGTTAGGTTAGACGTGTTTTTGAGTGGAGAGTACGAAACGGCAAGCATAATTAAGATGGGACGTCTTCGACGATCTTCGTAGGGTGGCTGGGGGCAACTGGATCAGAGTTTCTGAGAATCGAGTAGAGTCAAAGTCAAAGTCAAAGATCTTTATTGTGAGACAGTGGTTACAAAGTTGTTACTGTGTTAATTTTGATGTGCGGTTGCACTGCTCCACCATGTTAGGCATACAATAGTTTTAAACAATTTGTTTTATTTATATATTAATTCAAATAAACATTTTAATTGAAATAGTAAAAAAAAAAATATTTTGCATCAAAACATTAAACAGTTTGGCACTCAACTCAACTCGAGTCTGTCGGACAAAAATTCATTTATTGTATAAATGGTCTATTTACCAAGAAGTCATTTAATTTTTTCAAAAGAATTAATGTTTTCAATTTCTCTTAATTGCTTAGGAAGCTTATTATAAATTCGTGATGACATTCCGAAAAAACTTTTAGATAGTAGGGCTGTTTTTGAGGGCATGTTATTTACTACTTTGTCGGCATGTCGACGGGAGTGCAGGTATGCCCAACAGTGGACAGCTGTAGGCTGATGATGATGACCTTAACTGTGCCCAGTCTGTGTCAGCAAAAGCAGAAAAAATGAAGAATATAAACTCTGTTATGAATTTAGATCTAACTTATGTCTCGAACATTTGCTAATGAGTAATGCTATTTCAATCAAAGACCTGTATGTGCCTGTACCGCAAGTAGTCTTTTTTTGACATGAAAGGCCAGAGATACAAATATTTTTTCAGAAAACGCGTGACGTCATACACAAACAATTGACGGTCTCCAGAAGTAAATGTAGTGTCGCCGCCGGCACTCCTGTGTTTATTTCCTCATTTTGTGTAATTATTATCCGGATATTTTCTTTACTTGTTATCCAAAAAAAGATTACATAAATAGAATCTAATCCTGATACCTATTAATACCCGCACGAATTTGACAGGATTTGTTTGTAACATTTGTTAGCTATTCATAATAAATTTATAACTTGTTTTAAGATATTACAGTAGGAGCTCGTGGCTTAATAAGAACTGCCACTCGGGTCGATCTTTAGGTAAAGCTGTGCTTGCCTAGGTCGGTCTGTGGATGAGTGACCGCCCGACATACCGAGTTTCCTCCGTGCCTCGGAAAGCACGTTAAGCTGTTGGTCCCGGCTGCCATATATAGATCTTTGGCAGTCGTTACAGGTATTCAACTGGTATTCAGCTGCATCTGGTTAGACTGGAAGCCG
The DNA here is from genome assembly GCA_949774965.1 of Diarsia brunnea. Taxonomy (NCBI): domain Eukaryota; kingdom Metazoa; phylum Arthropoda; class Insecta; order Lepidoptera; family Noctuidae; genus Diarsia; species Diarsia brunnea. The sequence continues at coordinate 8,373,453 of OX459023.1, forward strand.
ACCCTAACATAGTTGGGAAAAGGCTAGACAGATGACAGTATTTTTAGAAAATTAGAGAATAATTGTTTTGTATAAATAAGTAAGTTATTTGATTTAGTTGAAATGCTAAAATGGCGCCAACGGGTATTGGGATGACAGTTGACTATTGCATTCTACTAAAGAGGTTTTAAAAGGTCCAAGGCGCCATTTTAGGGATGGTTGGGTACTATAAATTGGACGTAAGGCGAAACATAGCTATCGCAAAATATGTTTTTATGGTTTTTCGTGGAATGCTAAATAATCCACAAATATTGGAATCGTTGGGATTGGTCGTTCCAAACAGGAGACTACGGTTGGGACCGAGAGAGGGGATTTTTAAAATTCCAGCATCCCGTACAAACTTGTTAAATTTTGCGCCAGTGATTCGTGCAATGAGAACACTGAATAGTGTGTCTCGGTGTTTGGACGTATTTTCTTGTCCTTTGGCGGAATTCCAGAGGGTGACACTTAGTATGTTGTCCACTGTGTAACTTGTATTTCTACCCAGACCCGTTACTTGGGACTGGACTATTAGTAATTTATGACTACTTTTGTTAGCTTGGGTCTTACCTGTTAAAACAAATATATGTGTTACTAAGTAAATAAATAAATAAATTTTAGCGGGACATTCTTTTCTGAACTTTGAAAGTGTAACTAGCTCTAAAATACCTGTGTAAGTACAGTGAACTTTTATAATAAACTCGTAAGTGTTATGCTGTAGCTATTTATTTTGATGTTCTGAACCCAGTAAATAAATCGTGCTTAAATCTGTTCAAATAGAGGCTTTTATGTCCCTTTTGCTCTGGCTTGTCCTACACATTTTGTTGACTGCCTCGTTGATCGATTTGATTCCCTGGTCAAGCAAAGTGTTACTAGGTTTTCCATCAGGAATTTGTCAGTAGCAGCCACGGAGTCTGAATTTGTGACTGGTTGACGACAATAGGCTCGCCCCCTTTTACATGGGACTTAAACATAACTAGCGAAATATGGGTGAATGTGGTTGTACAAATGGGTGCACCTCTGCCTAACACTTCGGGGATTACAGGAGTGATTTTATATTGTATAAATTTTGGTTTTTATATTTATTTAAGAATACATATAAAAACCAAAATTTATACAATAAAAGGTCAGCTAGAAAATCTGACGTGTAGCTTTAAAATTCAGACATAAGCAGTTGTCTGAACGAGCTAAATGGATTCTGATTTTTTAAGTTGTCTGCCGCCCCAGGTTGGCAATTATCCAGGTATTGTGAAATACACATTCACACTGTACTACATAACTCAGTGGTACACAAGATTTCGTATTAATAAACATTTGGTTTAACTACAGAGTCGGCACAAGCTGCTAATAATGAAAAACAAACTGCAAACAAAGTTCAAAGTGACCTCATTCATGTCAAAGTTCAAAGCGTAGTACAGCGTTATATAAAATGAAACAAAATCTAAATCAGATTTGTTTAATTTTTTTACTTAAGTTCACTCTTTTGGTCTGTTGAAGAGGATTTTTTGATTTAAGATTTTAAACTGACGACCATGTCAGTTTAAAATCTAGCAACTAGCAAAATAAAAAAAAATGTGAGCCGTCACGGGACGCCTGGCAGATGTGAAACATCGACATTATTTTGTAAAAGTAATATGCTGATAAGAACGAAATATGTCATAATGAAGAGAATCGCACAGTCGATTGCGCATCGTACACACTACTGCATATAGACTGTATATAATTATATACCATCATATAGCGTGGTGACGCGTCGCCACGGTATGCGTCGCCACGCCAGAAATCGGTTTTACGTGCGGCAAATATTGGTAAATATCCCGTTTTCAGTATACATAATTGAGGATATTTTTGGTTAATCAAAAGCCTCGTAAATCTGACTACCAAAATACTGAAGGATATTCTTTATGTTCTTGATATAATTGTTATAATTACTGCTGTTGATTATTATTTATACAGAGTGGTGCCGACAATACGACAATAAATGAAATCACTGGTAGTTCTAGTTCATAGGAACATTTTTAAACTATCAAATAAATCCTAACACCGTCGTGGTGCCGACGATACGTCACTAATCTACCTAAATATCTTTGCCAAATTCGTTTGTTACATTTTATTTTCACACGTTAATCGGTGCAAATTATTCCTAAGGTTAGTAAACCAATATTTGTTTGTAAATTGTAATGTATTTCGTTTACAGTTTTATGCTACTTAGTTTTATTGTTTTTTTTTCAATTTTTTTTATTTTGGTGTTAAGATTTATTTGATAGTTTAATAATGTTCCTATGTACTAGAACTACCAGTGGTTTCATTTATTGTCGTATTGTCGGCACCACCCTGTTTACATTAATATTTCAGATACTTACTGCGGTACTCAGAGATATTTAATGATTACTTAAGCCGTCACTTAGTAAAGATTTGACATACTTTTGTATGGCAAAACTGTCAAAACCTTTGCTAAGTGATGGCCTAAGTAATCATTAAAGCTCTCTGAGTGCGGCAGTTAATTTAGTTAGGAGCGATCACTCGCAATCACTCCTAGTTTAGGAGTGATTTTGGAAATTGCAATATTTAAACATGTTTGTTTTCACAATCATTCATTATCTTTGTTAAAATAAGTTGTGTCCTTATAAGAGATTTTACGGGTCTGAATTTTTGTGTTCATTTATATAACATTTATAAGTAAAACATAAAGACATTTTTCAAAAAATCATGTTGTATCTTACTCACATCATATTAAATCAGTACTTTCGAAACCTATTCGAGATCTCGCCGAGATCGAATTTCTGATCCCTCGAGATCTCGACTTGGCGATCTCTCGAGACTTCATTCCCTAACCATAACCCTCCTAGCGGGTTCCATCTCGCGTGAGTAGGTCTTTTCTTTTGGAGAGAGCAGAAGATGCTGTGTGGCACGAATTGCTGTGAATAGCGGTCTTTTTTTTTATGGTGGGTGGAAAATCATCAAATAACCCCTCCCGCTCTTGGGCAGAGCGAAAGGGAGTGTCAGACTTCTAGTGACTAAAAACCACCCATGTTCCTTCTTAGCCCTTCATGTCGAGGCCGTGGTATCTCTTGCGAACAACCCGCAGCCCCGACGGGAAGTGAATAGCGGTCTTCGCTGTGAATAGGCGCTGTCTTCTATCGTGAACATTGGAGGTTCCCATTCGGCATCCACGTGCTGAAAAGAAGCGGAGAAATATTTTTAACCACTGTAGCGCAGTCTATCTCGCAACATAACATAACATCACGCTTGAAATCATCGAAAGGTGAGGCAGAGGTGTACCTAATAGTACACCCACATTTCGTTTAAGTCCCATGTAATAGGGGGCAAGCCTATTGCCATCAATCGGGCACGAATCCAGACTCCGTGACTGCTACTGAAAATTTCCTGGTCGAAAAACTCAACAACACTTCGTTCGACCCGGGAATCGAACCCAAGATCTCATGGTCTGCAGTCGCACTTACCTCCACTAGACCAACGAGGCAGTCTCACAACATAGGAACTAAAAATAATACGTACACACGAATAGAGAACCTCCTCCTTTTTGGAAGTCGGTTAAAAAGAAAACCGACTTCAAAAACACAAAAACTCAAGAAATGTGGAAAATAAACTTCATTCATTGCGATATTTTTTTTAAAGGATACTCAAAATGAAGCCTAAGACACGCTTCACCGACGCCATCTTGTAACCTATAAAATGGCGCGCAAATCACGCTCATTTTTTTACATTTATCGCAAAAATAACCAATTTCAAACGGAAAAGGCAGTGAAGGCAAGTCTTGCGCCCTATTATATGGGACTTAAACATACAGAATATAAACGAACCCCTAACCAAGCCTTATGTACATCAAACTATGTACCCCTACACAAAAATTATTGACTTTTATTTTGGGGTGAAAAATCACATTTTACGGTAAAACTCAATGTAGCACTGTTAAAAAATTGTGCTAGTAGATGCTTTGAATAGTAATCGGGTCATAGAGGTAATTTAAGTTAAGTTCCTAAGAAATTGGTTTTAAAAAAAAAGCTGTAAAAATTTTGTAACTTTGACCCCCAATTTTTCCGCATCTAGGGGGATCCCAGGTATGGTCCAGAATAAAATAATGATAACCACGACGGGGAGAACAAGTGTCTTTTGGTTTCGTTATGGGTACTTTTACACCCTTTATGTAATTGGCGAAATGTGGGAGTTTTATGACGTTCACCTCTACCTAATGGGATAGAGCCGTTATGTTGTGCTGTACAAATACATACATTATTGTAAAATGTTTACAGTTACAAATATAAATTGAATGGATCGGTTTTTACGTAATTCGAGAATGAATATAACAGCGTTGAAAATAAATATTTTTTGACATTAATTTATTTTCTGATTTAAAAGAGAAACATTACTGAGCAAAAAAATAAAATATTTTTGTATTTTAAAAACTAAAAAACATGCTTTAGAATCATTTTATAAAGGGACTCATCCTAAGTTTTATAACCTAACCTAACCCTTAGCGGATAGATAACAGACTATGTTTTGTTTAAACAAATAAATTCGTCTTGAATAAATATTAAAGATGGTGATTGAAACTTACCTGTATCGTATGTTATATTGTATCAGGTCTTCCTCGGAAATTTGTTTTGAATCTTCATCAGCTCCTGTGATGTGCAAGCACGATATCAAGTGTTTCATCTTTTATAGAGCAACTCCTCGTGCTCAGCTCACTTATATCGTAAGGGCTTGCTTCAAGGCGTTCCCTCAGGCCATGTACCTCGTGAGTGTTCCACACACACGTAACATTAGTCGGTCAGGTGGCTTTACGCGTTTTTGTCTTATCTATTCATCATCATCATTATCAGCCTACAATGTTCCCCATAATCCACCACGCGTGCCCAGTGCGTGTTAGTAGATGTCACATGTCTTCGAATGTATTACCTATTATTGGAATCATAATTAACAGATCACAACTTAGGACCCATTAATATTAATGATAATAATTTATTATTCGGCAACTGGGCTTATCCCAGTTGTATACATCCCATTGTGCTCATTGGCTTTGCTCTGTTCTGTGTCCTGCTGATATGAAGGGAAGTGGAAATTATGTATTCCCTTCTGCTCCGCTATTCTGTTCTGATTAATTTCGTTGCGAGATCCAAGACAGTTAAATTGTTTCTCTGGGACTTCGTCGAGCTTCGTCGTCTCGGAGCTTTTCTGGCGGTTGTAGGAACAGTATATACTGGGCTTGTCCCAATAAACAACAAGATGGTTTGCCCCGTTTGCTTTCTCCTGATTGCGATAGCTGCATTCGTTTATCACAGGTTGATGGACATTTGCAAGTGAACTGGTCTCACGAGTGCTGCACGTTAGCCTGTGTCATTCCACAGCTGGGCAAAGGCCTCCTCCATGACCTCCAAAACTTTAGATTTGGAGCTATTCTTCTTACCGAGTCGATGGCAAATGTTCATTAAAATTCAGCTATGCGAACACGCGATGCTGTCATAAGGTCGACAAATGTGCAGGTGTCAGGGCATGCAGCGCCAAATGGAAGGTGGGACATTGTCTGTGGAGATACGCCGCATACACACTTGAGATTTGAGCCGCCCATGAAACCCCATCGGAAGAGATTGTCTTTGCTACGGCCGACTTGGGTTCGGAGCCAATTTAGGACAATGTAGAATTGTAGACTACATAGTACAAGAAGAAATATGCTGTCTTGCTGGTCAAAGTTCAGCAATCGGAGAGACACCCTATGAAGAGGTAGATCATCATTCGGGCACAATTTAATGACGATTGATTTCCTCGTAATAATTATCTGCTGCTTCATTTTGATGTTCTTCTATGTCTTCATACTGATGTTGTTCTATTTCTGCAATTTCTTGATCACACTCTCGGCGGAAGAGCATGTTCAAGTAAAATGGCTCACTTGGCTGAAACAATAAATACAATATTATTTATCATCATCATTTCAGCCCGAAGACGTCCACTGCTGCACATAGGTCTCCCCCAGGTGTCGTCACATTGACCGGTCCAGTGTGCCTCGCATCCAGCGGGTCCATTCACCAGGTCATCGGTCCACCCAGTGGGAGGCCTTCCAATGCAAAGTCTTCCGGTAATTCCGGTATTAAAGTATTTAGAATGAATGTGGAGGGTTATAAGAGTAGAGGAAGACCAAAGGAACGATGGATGGACTGTGTAAATGATGATATGGCAAGAAAGGAGATGTCTGATGCGATGGCAAGTAATAGAGAAGTATGGAAGAAGAAGATATGCTGCGCCGACCCAAAATGAATTTGGACAAGAGCAAGAGAATTATGAATTTAACTAAGCTATAAAGTACATAAGAATTTTATCAGATGGTGTAACTTGCATTGATAAATTGTTGAACAAAGTTATACGAGAACATGCAGTTTAAAAGAAGATGTTGTGACAAGAATTGAAAAGAGTATGCGTAGATGGTTTGTTCATGTGGAGAGGATGAGTGAAAGGCGACAAAAGCAATGTAGATGTGAATGGCAACATCGGTAGCGGACGCCCTAGAAAGACATACACCAACCTTATTGGTGAGGTTCTTCAGAAAGGACAGGTACCTGGTACTCGCAACCGGCGTGCGTGTATGACCAGATATATGAATGTGGACGAGGTAAAAGGAGTATATAAGGATCGTAGCAGGTGGCGCTCTGTGGTTTTTTGTCCACCAGAAAAAGGGAGTATGTATTTCAATTTATCAGCTGGTATTCGATAACTTACTGGGATTGTCGGTATCAGAGGTGTACCTAAGAGTTTGGTATAACATTTCCAAAGAGCAAAAATCACGAGCAGGACCAGTGCCACTCCAATTGTTACGGAAATGATGATCACATTACGATTATCTGTAGTTGTTGTATCTGAAACATTCATATTGTTATTAACATAACATAACATCACGCCTGTCATCCCCAAAGGGTTGGGGCAGAGGAGTACCAATAGTACACCCACATTTTTGACTTTCGTATGGCCGGAACGTAGATCCACGCAAGACACAATGGCTTTTTAATTGTGGACAATGGATTTTTCCAATTACACGGCATGGTTCCGTATGGTGTCAGATGTAAAGAATAGCACCATCCCATATCTTCCCGTGGGTGTCGTAAGAGGCGACTAAGGGACTTACCAGAGAATGGGCAGCAGCGTTCTCTGTGCCTTCGTAACAACCATACCGCGATCGCCAACCCGTCTACCAAGCGTGGCGATTATGGCAAATCCCCCTCTTCTGGGGGAGCCCTATGTTCAGCAGTGGACGTCTTATGGCTAAAATGATGATGATGATGACAAGGCATACGAAAGGTTAAGTTCCATGTAAAAGGGGCCGAGCCTGTTGTCATCAACCGAGCACAAATCTAGACGGTGTTGCTGCTACTAAAATATTCCTGATGAAAAACCGAAATAACACTATGCACGACCCAGGAATCGAATCCAGAATAACCCCAGCGCCGCGCGCCGTGGCTTAGGGACTAAGATATTATGGAATAAACGTTAGCGTTTCTGTGTGTGTGAAAGCGTGGTTTTAGGGCGAGGAAAGAGATACCGCGGTCCCGGACACAACAGCGCTCATGGACATGGGTGGTTTTTAGTCAGTAGAAGTCTGACACTCCCTTCCGCTCCGCCCAGAGCGGGAATAGTCATTTAATTCTTACCAAAAAAAACGGGCCAAGTGCAAGTCGGGCTTGCACATGAAGGGTTCTGTAGGTAACATCGTAGTAGGTAATATTGTTAAAGCGGCAACAGAAAAACGTATTTTGTGATAAGTTTGTTTTTCATAGTGTTTGTATGAATGACAAAGTTATATTTGCGGTTTTTTAAACGTGTTATAATCTCAAAAACTATTTACTATATATTGTTTAAACCAATTTTGGTTGAAATTTTTAATTGTGATCTCCAGCATATATTTTTTTTAGATTTTTCACTCCCTTAGTTTAAAAGTTAGAGGGGGGGTACACATTTTACCACTTTGGAAGTGTACATCTTTCAAACGATTGACGCTGAGAAAAAATGGTTTTAGAAACCTCAATGTCATTTTTTAAGACCTGTCTATAGACACCCTACACGTATAGGTTTGATGTTTTTTTTTTTAGTTTCAGTTCCATGTATGAGGAGACCCCCCTTAATCTTTTTTTTATTTTTGTGTAAAAGTCGTAAATTGGTTCACAGAATACATCTACGTACCAAGTTTCAACTGTGTAGTCTATAGTTTCCGAATAAAGTGGCTGTGACATACGGATGCACAGACAGACAGACAGTATAAGGGTTCCGTTTTTTGCCATTCAGCTACCTTAGAGGTTGAGCCTTAATAAAAAAGTTTTCCAGATAGGGATGTTTACTGACTAAAAAAAATATGATTCTAATTAGTCCGTCGGTTAGATTATCGAAAAATATTGAATACGTATTTTTTGTTTTCTCAAATCATTAAAAATTGACGAAAATAAAACGCGTCAAAGATTTGAGTGGGATCGTGACGTCACTCATCGGACAAAAATGTCATACTAATGTCTTAGAATATGACGTCACACGAGTTTTCAAACCACTTTATCGTATTCATTGTTTGTTTACGAGAAAAAAGAAAAAATACGTGTCCAATATTTTTTGGAAATCTATCTGACGGACTAATTCGATTTTTTTAGTTAACAACCCTATTCGCAACTGATTACGAATCGCAGTTGAGAAAACAGCCATAGAGAAAACGACTGCCTGTAGAGTAATTTGTATAATAATCACCACACTTACTAACTGTACTATTTGTAGTCACTTTGATAGTTGTTGTTTCTGTGATAATAATATCATGTAGTGATGTAGAAACATAATCTGGCACATGCATATGAGTAACAGTCTCCAAATCAGTCTTCATTATTGTTGTATTCCCTGGAATCAGAAATCATTTATTTCACATAGGCCTACTACATAGACACTTATAAAAAGTCGACCAATTGCGACCAATTGACCATCGAGGCACTCAAATAAATAATATGGAACAGAAATCTCTGTGTAATAAAGGTTGTAGTAAGTGGTAGCTCGCCGTCCGATCAGAGCCAGTCCCAGGTCGACCATGTTGTGTTCCACGCGTGCCTCAAAGAGTTGTCAGCACAGTAGACGGGGTGCACTACGGCCTGCGAGGGTTGCGGAATAGGGTAGTTAACTAAAAAAATCTAATTAATCCGTCAGAGAGATTTCCAAAAAATATTGGACACATATTTTTTCTTATTTTACGTTAACAAACAATGAAGACGACATAGTGCTTTGAAAACTCGTGTGAGGTCATAGACTAAGACATTAGTATGACATTATTTACCGGTGAGTGACGTCACAAACCCCCACTCAAATCTTTGACGCGTTTTATCTTCGTCAATTTTTATTGATTTGATAAAACAAAAAATACGTATCCAATATTTTTCGATAATCTAACAGACGGACTAATTAGAATCATTTTTTTTAAAATCAGTAAACATATTATTATCCCTATTGAAAGTTAAAAACAGTTACTGCGGCCTTGGACCCCAAAGGGCATAAGAAGGAACATGGATGGCTTTTAGTCAGGAAGAGTCTGACACTCCTTTCTGCACCGCCCAGAGAGGGAGGAGTCATTTGATGACATCCGTCCGGCCATATTTTTAGTGAGTAGAGAAAGACTTACCACGACATTTATTTGATAGATCTACTTCTAGCACGACCCCGGCATGAAAATCACTAATGTCTGAAAGTGAAAACAACATACAATCAATGGTAACTTTAATTTATATGGTACTAGCTGATGCCCGCTAAACCCTTCCTCGAGAACCACTCCATCTATTGGTGAAAACAGCATGAAAATCTGTGTAGTAGTTTTTGAGTTTATCGCGAACAGACAGACAGACGCGGCGGAGGACTTTGTTTCATAATATGTAGTGATAAATATTATTGTTCCCAGAATCATCTACAATACAGGCTGTCGTTGTAAACAGTCAAGCAGCCCCCAGCAGACCCCTTCTGAATTTTGACAAGGGTGTAAAACTGTATTTCAAATACAGTGATAACACTGTATTTTGGACGCTTTAATATAAATTAAAGCTCTCAATATTTTATCAACATTTATTTTAAAAATGAATTGGTTTTTTATGGTTATTCTATACTAATATCGTAAATAGATACAATAGGGATGTTTCCTGATAAAAAAATATAAAATATGTTATGTGTTAGATTATCGAAAAATATTGGACACATTTTTTTTCTTTTTTCACGTAAACAAAACATGAAGACGATACAGTGCTTCGAAAACTCGTGTGACGTCACAGTTCAGTACATATTTACCGGCGAGTGACGTCATAAGCCCCCACTCGTGATCTTTGACACGTTTTATCTTCGTCATTTTTTATTAATTTGATAAAACAAAAAACACGTATCCAATATTTTTCGATAATCTAACTGACGAATAAACCGATTTTTTTTTGTTAGGTTGATGGAAAAAGCCAATATCAGTTTGCCCAACCCGGGAATCGAACCCAGGACCTCATGCTCAGCAGTCGCGCTTGCGACCACTAGACCAACGAGGCAGTCACCAGCAGCAGAACAGGCAGGCACCTGAATACTTGACATTATTTACTTATAAATCATATTTTATCCTTTTGACATCATTGAATTTTAACTTTAGTAATTAATCTGTTTTATAGCTTGTATTCAATTCACTTATATTATTTGTAATTTCTTTTGATTAATAACTTAATTTTAATGTAGTGATAATTCAAAACTATACATATGTGTACGCCGGAAACGGCAGAATATTCGGATCATTAATATACAAAACACCTTCCAGCTTTGTACAATATTCTGACAAATAAATGCATTATATTCTATTCTTCTATTCTATGGAACTATTAACTCACCGATGAAATGTGATACCGTCTTTCAGGAAACTTGAAGTCCGGCTTTTTTTATCACACCAACGTACTGTACACGGCGCCATATTATGTCTATTTTCTCGTTTTTTCAAAGGTGTAGTGCGGAAGTGTTTACGGCTCACAGGAGTGGTCGATACTAATTTGAACTTTGTGAGTGACGACACGTATAAGATTTTTACCCTAATGTGTTGACAGACATTTGTCGCCTGTTATTAGCCGTCTAGTGGCTGTATGGTCGTTGCCGTACTCCAAAAATCTATGCAAATAAATTTAACTTTACTTACTTAGTAATGGCCTATGCAATGGCCAGTCTGGCCTTCCTTCAGCTAAGGGTATACATGAACACAAGACATTTGATTTATACAAGTCTAACTTGATAGTAGTTTTTGTAGAATTGAAATATCCATGGACATAATAGAATTCAGTTCCTCCATTAAACTGTTTCTCCGACTTGGTAGTTCCGTGAACTAAAACATAATTATAAAATATTTTAAAACAAAGAAAACATATTCATCGTCGAACAAGACGTGAGAAATGTGTGTAATAAAAGTTTTCAAATTGATATTGATTAAAAAATAAAACCGACTTCAAAAACACAAAAAAGTGAAAAACACAAAAACACAAAAAAGTGAAAAATAAACTTCACAAGAAAAAGCAGCTTCTGAAGTCGGTGACATTTTGTTTGTTTGATTTCGCTTTCTTTGCCACCGACTTCAGAAGCTGCTTTTTCTTGTGACTAAAAAAATCCAATTCGTCCGTCAGATAGATTTCCAAAAAATATGTCCCATGATCTTTGATGCGTTTTATCTTCATATTTTTTTATTAATTTGATAAAATAAAAAACATGTATCCAATATTTTCGATAATCTTACGGACGGACTTTCCGAATTCCTTTTATTAGATGCACGCCTTTCTGTACCAAATGACAAAGGATTTTCGTAATCTAGTTCATGGCTTTGTTTTTTGTTTGTTTCACACCTTTTTAGATAGCTGATAAGACAGAAATATTTTTCTAGTAATTTGTACATTTAATTTTGTAGAAAAGATGAATGGATTGTGTGAGGAATGATATGAAAGAGAAAGGAATAAATTAAATGCTACCATAACGTCTAACAGAGCAGAATGGAAGAAAAAAAACGTGTTGTACCGACCCCGAATAGAAGGAAGATGATGATGAATTTGTACATCGGATTAGTGAGTTTAAAAAAGTATTAGGCATTATTGGACTTTTAATTATACACAAAGGTCTGCTACACATTAACTATGATAATAACTTACATTTCAGCACTATTGCGCCGTCAATCGTCTTTAAATTGGAATCAAATGATTTAATCTGAGATATTTCACACAAAAGATAAGAATCTAAGTAACTCTCAAACTACTGAATTTCGGTAGAACGTTTGGTGGCTTAATTTCGGTTTAAAGACATTTATTTTCTCAAAGAACAAATTACAGTTCACTTAAAGAGAAACTTAACTAAATTAACAATCTAAGGTAGGTTTACATTACGACGTTCAAGCCATCCAAGAGACTAAATACAATAATCAACACCATATAAAATACAATACAAAACAGTTCACGTAAAACTTATGTTAACAAAAACTAAACTATACTATAATTTGTTGTATTTTAGCATCCTCCAAAGAATATAATTTACTCTTTTTAATAAAATCCCATTTAATAACTCAAATCGAGAAAAAAGATTCCGTCTAGTCTGAGGATAAAACTTTTTTTACATTTAATGGAACATACCTGAACTAAATCGAACGTTGTGTAAAGTCACATTAGCAGATATTTTTTTTATGGTAACATATATTTTATTATGATTTGTCGGATTATAAAGAAACCTCCAAGGGAACCGCGCTTTAGCTATTGGTAGTCCCGATCCTGCAATTATTAAAACAATTAGTGTCATAGCTGTGTCATCATATTAGTGTCATCATCATCATCAGCCTACCAGCAATCCAATAATAATAATAATAATAAATTTCTTTATTGACATAAGTTACAATAATCCAATCCAATGCTGGATATACGCCTCTTAAATCGCACGCCCCATTTTTTTGGAAGGTGGGAAATCATCAAATCACTCTTCTCGCTCTGGGCGGAGCGGAAGGGAGTGTCAGACTTCTATTGACTAAAAACCACCCATGTTCCTTCTTAGCCCTTTGTGTCCGGGGCCGCGGTATCTCTTTCGAACAACTAGCAGCCCCGGTTTTTTCCTACTCCTCCGCTATTCTTTTCTGATTAATTTCGTTACGGGATCCAAGACAGTTAAATCGTTTCTCTGGGACTTCGTCGAGCTTCATTGTCTCGGCGCTTTTCTTGTGGTCGCCACTGTTGATTCTGGTTAACGGGAGTTACAGTGGTTTGGGAATAGTGTGGCGGGCTTGTCCCAAATAGCAGTCCCGACAGGAGCAACCCGCAGCCCCGACAGGAATCGCACGCTCCTCAGCTCAATTCTCGGCAACTCTTATTCTTTCTTCTCTTTATTCTTTATCCTGCGATGATCGTCGCTCGACCGAGTCTGAGGGCGTCTCACCTTACTCTTGCCGATTTGCGGTCTCGACTCAAGAACACGTCTACCCCAACGGCCATTGGTTCTGCAGCTAATATAGCTGGGCATTGCCACTTCAGCTTACTTGTTCTATGAGCTATGTCGTCAACTCTGGTTCTCTGTCGGATGCAATCCCTTTTTTTTGCGGGTGGAAAATCATCAAATAACCCCTCCCGCTCTTAGGCAGAGCGAAAGGGAGTGTTAGACTTCTACTGACTAAAAATCACCCATGTTCCTTCATAGCCTTTTATGTCGAGGCCGCGCCGAGCCCCGACGGGCTCGGATGCAATCCCTTACAGAGACTCAAGCATAGCCCGCCATATAGCTAGCTGAGCATAAGTCGCGGGCCACAGCTAGTAAAAAAATAAAATGGGTATTTTGTTAACATACACACTCACATACACACACACTACACACTTCAATACATACACACACAGGGAGATTTCATCCCATCAGCCCGGAATCAACCACTGCTAGGTATATGCCTCTCTTTGCTTGTGCTAAGTCCCACGCTCTTGTGCCAGCCTCATCCAGAATATTCCCGCAATGACAACAAAATCGTCTGTTTTCTGTTTTACTTACCATAATGAAAATACTCATAAACGGACACGTCACCAGCCAAACTGATGGTCAGAATAGAGAATAACAGAACTAAGGCAATCATTATATTATTCATTTTTAAGTGTATTAATTATGTATGTTATTATTTATTTATCAATTTATGTGTTATTTTGTTATTAACTTATTTATTTAGTTAAAAAAGTAACTTTATTTTTGTAAAAATAACACAAAATTAAAACTAATAACACTAGCATTCGTGCAACTATAAGTACAAAACAAACTGGAATAAATTACACTATGTGTTTGCTGTCGCCTTTAATATCCCGTTTCAATATTTTCCTCCTAATAATAAAATAAATAATAGTCTGTTGTTACACCGCAGCGCTAGCGAGACATAATGTGGAATTAAACAAAGAGTAGATTAACATTGTCATTCTCTTGCCCTTATCCCAATTTATTTTACACCTTCGTCAAAATTCAGGAGATTGTCATGAAGGGCGAAGAAGGAACATGGGTGGTTTTTAGTCAGTAGGAGTCTGACACTCCCTTTCGCTCTGCCCAAGAGCGGGAGAAGTTATTTGATGATTTCCCACCCCACAAAAAAAAAAAAAAATGGAGATTGTCATAAAAGATATAATTTAACAATTAAAATTACGGTATCTGGTCAATAAAAATTAGAAGATAAAAGTATTTTAGAAGAAATTATCGAATAAATGTTTTCATTTTTGTGAACGATGCATGATAAAACAGTTTCATAGCTATGTTATGGCATTCAAACTTTATTATTCCACATAAAAAGTAATTTACTATTCGTTCAGATAAATAATACTGTTGTCCCTCTAAGTAAATTATGTTGATTTTCCTATTTGAAACAAGGATTAAATTACAATGATTTGTTGATCCTAAAATAGACAGTACAAGGAAACTGTGTTCAAGAAACTTCGTTATATAACAATAATTATTAATATAAAAATAATTCTATAACAATAAAGCTTTCATCATCATCATCATCATTTCAGCCATAAGACGTCCACTGCTGGACATAGGCCTCCCCCAGATTTTCCATAATCGCCACGCTTGGCAGGCGGTTTGGCGATCGCAGTATGGTTGTTACGAAGGCACAGAGAACGCTGCTGCCCATTCTCTGGTAGGTAAGTCCCTTAGTCGCCTCTTACGACACCCACGGGATATGGGATGGTGCTATTCTTTACGTCCGACACCATACGGAACCATTATTTTAACATATTACACAGGATGTAAATCAACCCATCACACAGCCGTCAACCAAGCATTCTGTACATCAAACTAAGTACCCCTACGCAAAAATGTTTGCTGGGAAACCACATTTTTTTGGGTGAAAAATTACATTTCACGGTAAAAATCACATTATGCTAGTGGTTGCTTTGAATAATAAACGGGTCATGGAGGTAATTTAAGTAAAGTTATAACCTGAAAAACTAGTATTTACAAAAACAGCTGTGAAAAATTTGGAACTATGACCCCCAATATCTCCGTAACTAGGAGGTTCCCAGGTATGGCCTAGAACAAAAAAATGATCGCAGTGGTGGGGAGAACAAGTGCCTTTCGTTTGCGTTAAGGGTACTTTTACACCCTATATTTGTAAGGATTTATTGCGTTAGACTCGAGCATGAAGAACACAGAAGATGGGTGTCGGTGATTTTAAAACTTCGGTAGCTGAGGCCCTTTTGGCATTATTAATTTGAATTATATTGAATCTGTTTTGTTAATTTTTAAGGATTTTTTAAAAATTAACAATTTTCTTTCTTTCTTTCTTTAAATCATCGTGAGGAAACTAGCATGCCTAAGAGATATTTCTCGACGGCATGTAAAGCCAATAAGTCAAAACGACGTAAAAACACCATTTTAAGTACTACCCACATTTTAAAGAAGAATATAAAACTCCCAGTCTGTCATTTTAACTAAAGACCACCATTTTCTATTCCTGAAACTGAACTAGTTAAATTAAAACTACTATGTTTTCATACAACCCACTGAATGCATAATATCAGCCACGGGAATATAAACCCTAGTTATTACGGCAAAGGTCTCATTTACATTGAAAGTTATTCCTGAATCAATATCTGTTATGCGATACTGAACTGTATTGCAGGTAAGTAAGGTGTAGTTTACAAGCATAGAAGTTTGATTGGATTCGCTGTGTGCCACAGGGTCAGGAAAAGCGATGACGCAAACAGGACGCGTAGTGTTGTTCGTGGAAAACTTATCGATAGTCTATTTTTGTCTAGGATGATATTTGAGACTCTATTCGGCTCCCTGAGCTTTCAAACTTGCTGATTGGGTAATATTGGGTATAGTTTTTAGGGTTCCCTAGCCGAATGGCAAAAAACGGAACCCTTATAGATTCGTCATGTCTGTCTGTCTGTCTGTCCATTCGTATGTCACAGCAACTTTATTCGGAAACTATTAAAAAAAAATATATGCTGTTGATCACAGTAAAAACTTTCATCTAAAATTGGTTTGAACAATATTCAGGGTGTAAATCAACCCATCACACAGCCGTCAACCAAGCATTCTGTACATCAAACTAAGTACCCCTACGCAAAAAATTTTGCTGGGAAACGATTTTTTTTTTTTTGGGTCAAAAATCATATTTTACGGTAAAACTCAATGTAGCACTGTTAAAACATAGTGCTAGTGGATGCTTTGAATAGTAAACGGGTCATGGAGGTAATTTAAGTAAAGTTATAACCTGAAATAAACTAGTATTTACAAAAACAGCTGTGAAATATTTGGAACTTTGACCAATATCTCCAAAACTAGGGAGTTCCCAGGTATGGTAACAATAAAAAATATCGCAGGGGTGGGGAGAACTAGTGCCCTTCAAGGGTACTTTTACACCCTTTATACCAGTTAATATGACTTCTGTTATATATGTACCTACATAACGGAGTGCTTAGTGTAGGACACAGCGGGCTGCGCCCCGCTCCTCCCCGCCGCGCGGGTACCCTTTTGTAAATATATGTCAGTGTGCAACCAACTAGCGAGTTTGACTGATCTCCTACACTACTTCCGTATCTAACACGTGGCGACGAGCGAACTCATTTTTCTAAAAATGGCTACGGGGTCAACTTATGGCGTTCTATCTACGTATGACCATATGTCACAAGAGTGGAATTGTTTTAAGTTGCGAATAAACCAGTGGTTTATCGCAAACGACATAACCACAGAAACTGACAAGTCATCAATAAAACGGAGGGCGATATTGTTAACGTCGTTAGTAGAATCGACGTTCAAACTTGCCTGCGACCTGGCGCAACCAAACAAGGTGGAAGAATTGGGGTACGAGGCGATAATAGGGCTCCTCGACGACCATTTTACACCAAAAAGGTTTGGGTTTGCAGAAAAATCAACCTTCTATTCTGCAACACAGCGACCAGGTGAGTCGCACACTCAATGGGCGGCCAGGATAAGAGGATTAGCGACTCACTGCGCATTCAAAAACTTGGAGGAAGCGTTGCTGGACAAATTTATTATGGGCATGGCAGCAGGTCACGAACGTGACAAGCTTTTCGTGCAAGACCAGCGGGAGCTGACCCTCGCGAAGGCCATCGACTTGGCGGAGAGCGTGCGTTGTGCGCGCCAGGCCTCGTCGCTGGCAGCGCAGGGCGCGAGTGGCGCCGGCGCAGGCCAGGACGGCGTCTTCAACATTAGCAAGAAGGAAAAGTGCAGTGTATGTGGATTCACTAATCATAGTTCTAACCAGTGTCGTTACAAACAATATAAGTGTAAAAAGTGTAATAAAAAAGGCCATTTACGTAAAATGTGTCCAAATGAGGGTAAAGTGAAATATGTTGAGGAAGGTACTGTGGATGACGGAGACGACGGTGAGTGTTTCTATAATATACGGTGTGTCAAAGGGAAACCAATGACGGAGCGCGTGATGATCAGTGGTCTAGCTTTAGAGTTTGAAATCGACAGTGGTTCTGCAGTAAGCGTAATCACTAAAAATACCTACGACTCAAAATTTAAACGATTGCCTTTATCAGTCACCAACAAAAAATTATTAAGTTATACGGGAGAAAAAATTGAAACGGTTGGAGTAGTTTTACTGCCCGTGTCATATCTTGGGCGTACGCGTACACTGAATGTGTACGTAGTACATGCAGCCGGGCCGCCGCTGCTAGGCCGCGATTTCATTCAGGAGTTCGGCCTGGAGTTAGCGCCGGCGCCGTCTCGCGTGCACGCAGTGTTCGAACAAGCGCAAGCGGTTAGCGAGTCTAATAATAATAACATAGATAAACAACTCTCTAACTTGTTCCCTAAAGTTTTCTCGGGCAATCTAGGTTCATTCAAAAAGTATAAAATAGATTTACGTTTAAAAAGCGATGCAAAACCAATCTTTTTTAAAGCGAGACCAGTACCTTACGCGCTAAAAGAAAAGATAGACAAAGAGCTCGATCGATTGTTATCATTGGGTATCTTAAAACCAGTGGAACACTCGGAGTACGCATCACCAATCGTGCCTGTTTTGAAAAAAGATGGTAGCATCAGATTATGTGCTGATTATTCAGTCACAATCAACAAACAGCTGATAATTGACCAGTACCCCTTGCCGACGGTAAATGATTTATTAGCCAAATTACACGGGGGGGTACAGTTCAGTAAAATTGATTTGTCTATGGCGTACAATCAATTTATTTTAAATGAGGAATCGCAGAAGATGACGTGCATCAATACTCACCGCGGCCTTTTTAATTTCACCAGATTGGTATTCGGCTTGTCCAGCGCACCAGCAATTTTCCAGCGCGCAATGGAATGCTTACTGACGGGAATTGACGGAATAATTTTTCTATTAGATGACATACTTGTAACGGGGGCAAATAAGGACCAACACAAGCAGAGACTAATCAAGGTCTTACAACGGTTAGACGATGCCGAATTAACGGTACAACTAACAAAATGCGAATTCTTTAAAAATGAGATTTCATATCTGGGTCACGTTATCGATAAAAATGGAGTTAGGAAGTCGCCCGATAAAGTCAAAGCAATTTTACAAGCACCAAAACCAACAAATGTGTTACAGTTGCAGTCGTTTCTGGGTCTAACTAATTATTACCGGAACTTCGTGCCTGACGCATCGTCCGTGTTATGTCCATTGTATAACCTATTACATAAAAATAAAGAATGGGAATGGACTCGTATTCACGATAACGCGTTCGTTGCAATCAAAAACATCCTGGCATCCGAAAAAACTTTAGCACATTTCGATCCAACCGCTAAGTTAATACTAACTGTAGACGCGTCACCGTCAGGGTTAGGTGCGGTACTATCCCAAGTCGACGGTGAAGGGTTAGAAAGGCCAATATCGTACGCGTCGCGGACACTGACGTCTGCGGAGAAAAATTACGCACAGATACAAAAGGAAGCAACGGCGATAATTTTTGGGGTAAGACGGTTCCACCAATATCTATATGGTCGGGCCGAGCCGTTCGTTTTACGAACAGACCATAAACCCCTGTTGGCAATATTCGGGCCACATAAAGGCATCCCTGAAGTGTCTGCCAACCGCTTGCAGAGATATGCTATATTTTTAGCGGCATATAATTATACCATTGAGTATGTTAGCAGCAAGCATAACAGCGCTGACTATTTATCTCGGGCGTGCGAGGGGGGTGAGGATGGGACGCAAGGGCCGGTAGACCTCGCAGATTGCGTGGAGCGCGCGTCCTACGTCAATTTCATAGTGGACGGTGACTTACCAGTGACGCTAAGCGACTTGCGCCGCGAGACGGCTCGCGATACTCAACTGGCCACTGTTCAGCGTTATGTTTTAAACGGTTGGCCAAGAAAAGTTCATGAGGCAGGCTTGAAACCATTTTTTAACTGTCGGTCACAGTTGTCTATAGAAAATGAAGTCTTAATGCGCGGACATAAAGTCGTCATTCCCTCGTCCTTACAAGAGAGCGTATGTAAAGAACTGCATAGTTCACATTTCGGAGTGGTGAAGATGAAGGCAGAGGCTCGTAAGCGGCTGTGGTTTCCAAACGTGGATGCAGCACTAGAGCAAATAGCGGGTGCTTGCGGCGTGTGTTGTGCGCTGCGTCCCGCACCGCCGCATGCCCCTCTCGCGGCTTGGCCATTGCCGCCGTACTCTTTTCACCGAATCCACATAGATTTCTTGGGCCCGTTTCACGACTATATGTTTTTAATTATGGTGGACGCATATAGTAAATGGGTAGAATGTTACGACATGTCCGCAACTCACAATTCAAAGGCGGTCATTAGTAAATTATATGATTTTATGTCACGGTTTGGAATTCCACACACGTTGGTGAGTGATAATGGCACGTCGTTTACATCCTTAGAATTCAAGGATTTTTGTAGCATTAACGGTATAGTACATGTCCTATCTCCTGTATACCACCCAGCTAGTAATGGGCAAGCCGAGAGTTTCGTAAAAATAATAAAAAAAGGGCTAAAGGCTATCATTCTGGAGGGCTGTAATAAAAAAAATATACACGGGAAAATAGCAAAATTCTTATTCGACTACAGAAACTCTAAAAATAGTACCACTGATAAGTCACCTGCGGAGTTAGTGTTCGGGCGTGCGCTGCGCTCGCGGCTGGATCTATTGAATCCTATCGCGCCGTCACCATCATCCACAGTTCTCACACAAACCGTCGCGCACAATCAGTCCTTACAGGGTAAATACTTTCGGGGAAAACAAAGAACAGACTACAGAGACAATGACAATGTATGGATAACAAAAAATACAAACACTAAAAAATTCACATGGATACAAGGCATCATAAGGAAGAAAATCGGCAATGTTATGTACTTGGTATATGTGCCACACATGAGTTGCGAAGTCACGAGACACATTGACCAAATAAGGACAAGAGTGGGCTCATCACTAACAGACCACCAAGACTGGGATCCAGACGTGGTGCCCGATGTGGCGCCGCCTGAAGCTTCTCATCCCGACCCCATGACGCAGCATGGAGGGGGAGGAGGACCGGAAGCGGACCATGCACTCGGAGCGACGTCGCCGAGTACTCCGGTGGCACCACCACGCGCCGCCCCTCATTGCCAAAGGCGGCAGGCAATAAGTCCGATCTTCACGACACCTACCGCGAGCCCGTACGGCAGTGAAGATGGTAATAATGAACCAATGGAATAGAATAAGTCGTAGTAATAAGTCATACTAATAATAATAGTAATAAGTAGTAAGTACCAACTAATTATAATAGTTTAAGTAGTTTTAATAATTGTAAAATAGTTTAAGAGTGCTTTCTAGCTAAAGGGGAAGGGATGTTATATATGTACCTACATAACGGAGTGCTTAGTGTAGGACACAGCGGGCTGCGCCCCGCTCCTCCCCGCCGCGCGGGTACCCTTTTGTAAATATATGTCAGTGTGCAACCAACTAGCGAGTTTGACTGATCTCCTACACTACTTCCGTATCTAACAACTTCCATATTTATACCACAGAACATCGTCGACAACCCCTGTCGGGGCGTGGTCCCTATCGATATCCCTGACCCACAGTGTGTCCCATCCCTTCAACGCAACGCGCATCTGCAGTGCGCCAGTGCAATCAATGCAGCCATCCCGGGAGGGACACCGGGTTACGTAAGTAGGTGAGGCTAGAGGGTGGGGGGCAGGGGGCAGTATCTGGAATTAATTTGTGTAGTTTGTAAGGGTGGATGGTAGAGCGTGTGCGGCTAGATTGTAGCTGGGCTATGAATGTAATAACAATGTTTCTGAGAGTTATGATAATGCTTAAAAGAGGTGTATTTTAAGCTATGCACGACTTTCCGCTGATATAATAAATTATTATTTGTTAGGAAAAGGCTATGATGAACTGAAACATTAGCTAACTAGGACTAAGATCCTAGTTGTCTGACACTAGTGTCAGATAAAGCAAGAATCTTTTCCAATTAACAATTACGCAATGTACTGCAAAGTACAGTATTTTATATTAGGTTTTTGTGTATTTTACCTATGGGTCTTAGATGCCTGCAAAAAAAGGATTATTATTATGATTCCCTTTATTATTATTATTCCCTTTATTTATTTGTAAACAAACTTTATACATTTTTAAATATTTCTTATAAAAACAATAAAAAAAAACATTTAAAAATATAAAAAATTGTAGCCCACCGATATCGGGTACAGGGTCCAAGCTACCGGCGGTCAGGGCTCCAAAGAAAGGAACCTCCTAATGATACGAGCCGTGTCCAGGAGTACCGCTTTCTGCATCAAGCCCTTGATCCAGCCGCCTAACGAGAGCCTCCTCAGATGTTGGTCGAGGCTCTTGGCAATTAAGCCATTGGCTGTAACGACTATCGGCACAATGATCGCTGAGTCCACACTCCACATGTCAACAACCTCGCGAGCCAAGTCAAGATATGTGATTTGCTTATCTTTTTCGGCTTTCACGAGGTTCTCGTCATGCGGGACGGTTATGTCAACAATCATTGCGCGCCGCTCTGATCGATCCACCACCACTATATCAGGCTTATTAGCTATTTATTATTAAAGTACAAAAAAATAAGAGCTAAAATTATCCTGAATAACTTAATATTAACTTAACCACCTACACGTTATACAAGAGCAAAGAAAATACGAACACGTGTCGACAAGTATTTGCTATAACATTTTCAGTAGGCGTTATAAACACTGAATGTTTGTATTGTACTTAACACAAATACGCTGTTTCTACGAATGGTGCATAATTTAAAACGTCTGGGGTAGAAACTTACAACCCCTTGAGGTTAGTAGCTTAAAATTAAATGCAAATCTGGTTCTGTTTTCTGAGAATCTTTAAGTTCAGTGTTTAGTATAACTTGAGTTGGTTTTGATTAAATTTTGTAGAGAAAGAAAGGTTTGAACAATTTTTCTTTGTGTTTTTCTAGGAACAAAATATTGTTATTGTGTAAAATGAAAATGTCTTTTACTTATATTTGTTTTCAAATCATAGTTTATTTCATTTTCATCATTATATCTAATCTACGTATAGAATAAAGACTTTCAAAAACACTAGCCAGATATTTTATTTTTTTCTAAAATCACTGATCTATCAATCAACAAAAAACATAACATCACGCCTGTAATCCCCGAAGAGTTAGACAGAGGTGTACATACCTAATACTACACCCACATTTCACCAGTTATGTTACAGGCCTATGTAATAGGGCGGCAGCCTATTGACATCAACCAGGCACAGAACTCCGTGGCTGCTACTGAGAAATTCCTTAAGGAAAATCCCATTAGCACTTTGCCGAACCCGGGACCAATCAATCAAATACTTATTAATTTCTGCGAACTTCTCATGGCAACCGAATACATTAATTTTGGCTGCGCTCGTGAAACCTCTCAGTAGGTCATTGCACTCAACAGGTTTTTTAGAATAAGACAAACAGACTCACACGGGACGTGTTAAAAAGATTGCATCTCAGAATGATAAGGCTTGTTTTACAAACAAATTCTACCACACCTTCTTGCAGTTTTTCGAAGTATATCATGTGTGTGAATGCGGTATGTTGGGGTCGACTTCCAGTCTAACCGAATGCTACACACAAGCTAGTAAACTATATGTGTGCCAAATATCATCCTCATCCGTTCAGTAGTTTAAGAGTGAAAAAAATTATAATATTAGAATGATTTATAATATTAGAAGGATGCGAGAGATTGTGAAGATGGATGGATGTTTATTACTCTTTCACGCAAATACTGCTGAACAGATTTGGATGAAAATAAGAACACAGATAGTTCCTAATCTTGATTAACATATAGGATATTTTTTATCCGGGTAGTATGACTCCGTGGGACAATAAAACTTTATGCGACCGCGGGCGAGAGCAGGCATAAGCTGGTCATCATCTGCCTAGCCTTTTCCCAACTATGTTAGGGTCGGCTTCCAGTCTAACCGGATTCAGATGAATACCAGTATTTTACATGGAGCGACTGCCTATCTGACCTCCACAACCCAGTTAATACTATTAGGTAATACAATATTCTTTGGTAAGACTGGATGTCAGAATTTCAGGTCACTGACTACCTGTAACGACTTCCAAAGATCTATATATGGCAGTCGGACCAACAGCTTAACGTGCTTTCCGAGGCACAGAGGAAACTCGGTATGTCGGGCGGTCACCCATCCACAGACCGACCTAGGCAAGCACAGCTTTACCTAAAGATCGACCCGAGTGGCAGTTCTTATTAAGCCACGAGCTCCTCAGCAGCTCCTCACGAGCAGGCATAAGCTAGTATATTTTAATATTTAAACTGCTTGTAAGTCGGCTTAGGCTAGATTTTAATCGATTACTAAGAACTTCAGTTTCCATATAAATAAAGGGAAAACTAACTTTTAATCCGCCCGACTTGGGCCAACACAAAGTTTGTATAAGGTTATCCAAATAGTTTTTACTAAGACTGTAGGCTGTAGGGCTAGGCCACTTTCTAAGAACTAGGGTACTAGATATTTTACCAAGGTATTTTAAGAAGTTCTAGGGTTCTTTTTGTATTAAGTTTAATAAAAAGCTAATAAAAATAGAGAGCAGCGGTGGCCCACTTGTGGAGACCCCAACTTACGAATACTTACGAGCAGTAAGTCGTGGATTTGAGCCCAGGCAGACGCATTCGCCCGTCGTGGCTGCGGGTGCCCGTCGGGGCTGAGGGTTGTTCGTAAGAGATAGGATAGCTAAGAAGGAACATGAGTGGTTTTTAGTCAGTAGAAGTCTGACACTCCCTTTCGCTCTGCCCAACAGCGGGAGGGGTTATTTGACGATTTTCCACCCGCCAAAAAAAAGGCAGACGCATTCATTAATTTGTTGTAATTTATTTCATCACTACTGCTCTCAAAACGGTGAAGAACCTAGAACCAAAAGTTTGAAGACATGTGATATCTATCAACCCGCATTGGGCCCGCGTGGTGGATTCACCCTTAGCATTTTCACTAAAATCTAAAAAAAGTACTTAACCTCGAATCCGAACCCTCCCGAACCCATCCGAAAGTCCCCGATCCCACCTACATTACCCACACCTACAGCTGACCTTCGACACCGCTATAAAAATAGAAAACCGACCGAGTAACACTCATTACCATCCTTTCCAAAGTCGGTAAACCTAAGCAGGCTTGTAATAACACTATGCTATCAAACTTTTGTTTCTAAAACTATCTTCACGCCAAAAACTACCTTATATATCAGAAGACGCAGTCCACTTTAATTAAAAGGCGACCTTAGTTTTTAAACACACAGTCCTATTTCCAACGTCTTGTAAAAACGACGAAAGGAGCAAGGATAATTTAGGCCTTAACAACCATGGTATAAGGTAGAGTTTAGTTTGGATGTAGGTTGGAGTAAGGATGTTATTGAATCGTCAGAAAGCTCAGACTTCGAAGGCTCACTTCGCAACCGTGCTAAATAAAGGTCGTTACATAATGTGGACACATTGATTTATTTTTAGTACATCTTCTTCCTCGTTCGAAGTAGCGCTCGGTCAATACAACCTATCTATGTCTATACAAATAAAAAATACCCGTTTGTAGTTTAAAAATAACAGGTTCTTACTGTTCCGGGGAACCGTCCTTGATAGAAGAATGATTTAGAAAAAACGAACATCAGCCTAGAGTAATTTATGAGCAGTCACATGTTTAATAATACACTAGTTGTTGTCAGCGGCTTCGCTCGTAACAACTCGAAAATTATCCCACGGGAAGATAAAATCGGTATAAAAACTATCCTGTGTGTTAATCCAGGTTATAAACTATTTGTGTACCAAATTTTATCCAAATCCGTTAAGTAGTTCTTGCGTAGGATGTGCATAAGTGTGCAAATACAGCACTGACAAAAAAAATACTTTTTATCCTTTTGTTGATCCGTCTCGTTGTTACGGCTTATCTCCGCAACGGTTAGACCGATTTTGACATGACTTTCACTGGCAGATAGCTGATGTTATAAGATAGATAGCTGATGGGATAAGGTTTAACTAAGGTTGCTTTTTTTATTTAGAAACAAAATCCGATGAAAAAGGGAAGTTGTATTTTTTATAAAGACGCGAACGAAGGTCGCGGGCAGCAGTTACTTTGAGCATATGAATCGACTGGGTATTTGTTTGTGTCAGTCATTAGTTTTTTTATTCCATTTGAATCGGTATGCCCGGTTACGATACAAACAACAATTATGCTAGCTCACTAATTCAATAAATTATTTTTTACATTTTTGAAAGTATATCCACACCGTAGGTGGTCCTTCGGGCCGGATATGAACCAGCAAACTAAGTATTCATAGGCAGATGTTTTACTAAGGAATTTGTTCTGCACTTCTTCATCCCATCTAAATTACCTGGAAGCGGCTTATCCCAGTTGTACGTATATTCGTCCCTTTGTGCCCATTATTACTTGTTTTGTACTGTCTGCTGCTGATGGAAAGAAGTGAAAAATATGTTTGCCTCCGCTAATCTTTTCAGATTAATTTCGATGCGGGATCCAACACAGTTAAATTGTGTCTCTGGAACTTCGGCAAGCTTCATTGTCTCAGCACTATTCTGGTGGTGGCCACGGTTGATTCAGGATTGGCTGGACGTGGTAAACTTTGGCTTATGCGCCGCTAATAACATAATAAACTATTGTAATGTTTCCTGTCAAGTAACAAAGTCAGTTGGAAAACCGACCATAACTTTTTGAATAGGGTATCGGACTGAGTCAAAAAAATATAATTCTAATTAGTCCGTCAGTTAGATTATCGAAAAATATTGGATACGTGTTTTTTGTTTTATCAAATTTATAAAAATTGACGAAGATAAAACGCGTCAAAGATCATGAGTGGGGGTTGTGACGTCATTTGTAGGTAAAAAATGTACTGACATGTGACGTTTTCGAGGAGTTCACGAGTTTTCGAAGCACTGTATCGTCTTCATTTTTTGTTTATGTGAAAAAAGAAAAAGTATGTGTTCAATATTTTTTGGAAATCTGTCTGACGGACAAATTAGTTTTTTTTTTTGTCCGATCACCTATTGTGATCAGTATAGGTAGAGCTAATTTGCCTAAACGTCAAGAAAACAAATCATCAATGACATCTGCCTAACCTTTTCTCAACTGTCCCAACTGTGTCCCACTTTCCAGTCTTACCGGATGCTGTTGACAACCAGTATTTTACATGGAGGGACTGCCTATCTGACCTCCACAACCCAGTTAGTACTGGATAATACGATACTTTCGGGCACTGTCTCCCTTTTAAGTTCTAAAATATAGCTGTTAAATTAGTTATGTAAAATCATTGACTTATATATTACTGCGTAAGGACTGGGCGGACGGCATGTTAAAATGACGCCTCGAACATGGTCCCAATATGGTCTTTCCTAAGCCAAAGTGAACTAGTTCACGATCGGCTCTCTTCGGGTGCGGTCGTAAATTTTATTAAAAGCTTTATTTATGTCCTTTATACCTCGAAAATACCACGCCGCTTATACAAGGTTACATTAACGAGCAGACTACACCGATTCTCTGTATGGCGAACGCGTCGAGCAAATGTTCGGACGACCGTATCTTTAGTTTTTATATCAATGTGTAAAATACTGGTATTCAGCTGCATCCGGTTAGACTGAAATTCGACCCAAACGTAGTTGGGAAAAGACTCGGCAGATGATGACCCTCTTTATTGAAGGTTAAAACTTGCAGCTAATGAATCTAGCAATGCGTGAATGTATTCACTGTAGACCATACCAATATTGAATTTAATGTTGAAACAGCTTCAAAACCTTCAAACTGAATGAGAACTATTTGATCAATTTGCAAATTAGGGTCAACGATTCACACCTTGCGAAGATAAATAGAATAATTTGAAATAATGATGTAAAATATTGCATTGCTACCAAGCAGAAACATATAATTGGTATGACTATGTTGATAGAAAAAAATCTGCTGATCCATACAATCTGAGCCCAAAAACAGCTGTATACTACAAAACTGCAATACCATGTAAGTATTGCACTTTAATAAAGAGCTTTTGTAACGCTTTTGAGACAGCTGCTTTTTCTTAACCAATCAAAATAAATCTATGTGGAGGGGCTAAGAATAATATTGTACGAAATACGGTCTCATTTCCACCCCGTCTATGTTGCATAAATTAAGTTATACAAGTTTTAAAACTGGCCCGAAATGATTAATTAACACCGAGTCACCTGCATTCGCCTTTACATTCCTTATGCCTGGGTCACACGGCGCAAATTGAAACTAGGACAGCTAGTCCAGCTGTAACAATTTTTTCAAGCTACTGTGATATGACACAGCCAGAAAGTGACGTGGTAGACCTCGCAGGAAATAGCGCGACAAGCTGGACAGAACCAACGACCAGTGGTCCACATTGGCGGCCCTGGACCGAAAAAATTGGAAGTCATGGGGAGAGGCCTTTGCCCAGGAGTGGGATGACACAGGCTAACAGTAACAAGCAAGCTACAAGCTGATCAGTTTACTCTCCTGCATCACCATCATTTCAGCCGAAAGACGTCCACTACTGGACATAGGCCACCTCTAAGTGTCATCACATTGACCGATCCGGTGCGTCTCGCATCCACCGGATCCCCGCAACCTTTACCAAGTCATGGGTTCACCCAGAGGAGCTCGTGGCTTAATAGGGTCGGTCTGTGGATGGGTGACCGCCCGACATACCGAGTTTCCTCCGTGCCTCGGAATGCACGTTAAGCTGTTGGTCCCGGCTGCGATATATAGATTTTTGGTAGTCGTTACAGGTAGTCAGTGACCTGAAATTCTGACATCCAGTCTTACCAAAAAAGGGGATCGTATTACCTAGTATTAACTGGGTTGTGGAGGTCAGTTAAGTAGTCGCTCCATGTAAAATACTGGTATTCAGCTGCATCCGGTTAGACTGGAAGCCGACCCTGACATAGTTGGGAAAAGGCTAGGCAGATGATAGGTTCACCCAGTGGGAGGCCATCAAACCCCACGTCTTCTGGGTCAAGATTACCTACTCTCCACGAGATCGTCGGTAAAACCAAGCAGTGGTCTTTCTCAGGGAACTGAGGTGGAGCGCCAGCTGAGCGTGAAGTCCTGGGTTCGATTCCTAGGTTGAGAAAGTGTTATTGGGTTTTCCATTAGGAATTGTTTATTTGCAGCTACGGAGTCTGAATTTGCACCCAGTTGAGGGCTTTAAATTAGTCCCCTTTACATAGGACTTAAATATAACTGGCGAAATCTGGGCTTACTGTTGGGTACACCCCTGCCTAACCCTTCGGGGATTACAGGCATGATGTTATGTAAATTTCTATCATACCGTACCTAGAAAATATCTAGCATATGCCAAGACAGAAGGCATAAGTACTGGGCTATCACTTTTACAGCGTTTCCTAAGAGTACAAAGACTTTCAACAAGATTGACATAAGCTTTACAGTAGCTCAATTTTATGAAGTCATCACTGTGAGAATATCTATTTGTCTAAGCCGTCCCAGCTTCAAAAACCAGCCTCGTGTACCCCGGGCACTACCTCCTACACACAACGCCCAAGCGAAGCACACAACACCTGCGTAAACGCAGCCTAACCCAATCGACCATTCAAGTCAAGGCGAAAAACCAGTCACCTTGCACCCGCCGCGCGCAACGGACGTGTGTGCTCCTTACAAACGAACAAAACACGCCCGGACAACGTAAAAATACATTCTAACATGTATTTGTAATTAGAATCTGTTTAAATTAAGTTCGAATCCGTTTTCTATTTGACCAGCTGTCAAATTTTGAGGTTATCAAAACTTTTTGGTGCAGTGCAAGTGATGTGAGTGTTTTTGTCTCGTTTGTAAGTATTTTTTTTTCTTTTTCGTGGTTTTACCTGTTTTAGTATTACGTAAGTGTTGGAGAATTTGGTTTGAGACTAAAATGTCAGTAATGTTGAAGGACTTTTGTGTAGCGATAAGTTTTGCTAGCCACTTATTCCCACAAGCTAAGTTCTAATGACTTTAACTTCGAGGTGCGAACACTCTAGCCCTATTAACGTCAAAGTTTACTTACCAAACTCAAAAGTATTAAGTAGATTGGCAACTTCTTAAATAAAACAATCAACTTTAATTTTCAACCTAAAGCTTCGATGAATTTGAAAACATAACCTTTTCTTATTAAAACTTTTTTAAGAAATTGAGCTGTCAAACGATTCGTTCCAGGAACTTTGTTGTAAAAGTGAACATGTGGATGAAAGAGAGATGCGATAACACAAGTGAGAGTGAAAGGGACAGTGATAGTATAGTATTAATCTATTAATATTGTTTAGGTGAAAATAGGGAAGCCATCGATTTTACATGTAATCGATTCGATTCTTATTTGAAGTGTTTGGTGTTACATTATTTGTAAGAAAGTTTGTACACGAGCCGGTAAAAGTTAAAACCGCAGCAGGAGTCAGACGATTGGTCGACATAATCAGCTGATGATGCATTAATGTATTTCTCAAGAAACAAACCAAGACTCTTGAGTATTCAGTGACCCTGATATTTATTCATCAGGATTATCCATAGCCCAACTTCACCCACTGCTGGGTATAGGCCTCTCTTTGCTTGTGTCAAGCTGCACAGTCCTATGCCATCCTCATCCAGGATATTCCCCCAATGGCAACAATGTCGTCTGCCCACCTTGCTGCCGGATGACCAAAACTTCTCTTTCCATTCCTTGGACGCCACTCGGTCACAGCTTTATTCCACCTACCACCACCGCCTCCTGCTAGTTATCCTGCCCAACTCCAATCAATCAAACCGTTTATTTGTGATACATGGGTTACATACAGGTGTTCATTACATTAATTATAAGCTTATAATGACCATTCCATGATCAGCCACTTGGGCATACAAATGATAAAATAAAACAATAAAAATAAGATTCCAGAATTCCATTTCCACTTCATTTGAGTTCCATAACGCGATTTCCAATATCGTTGACGACGATACATATTACCATCAAAAAATAAAAGAAAGCTGGCTTTCTTTCGGAATAACCTCGGGTCTATTTGCATCTACTGCATAACAATTAAGAACAACAACATTTATCGCAGTAATGGTAAAGTGTGATAAGACGATGTAAACGTCACACACCTTGGACAGTCAGCTTCACCTCTAATCTATTGAAAAGATAAGTTAGGAAACGCCACAGACAAAAGCGAAAACCTGTGAACTAATAAAACAGGAATAATTTGGCGATTGCCTCTCCCGATCTAGTGGGCGCAGGCAGCTACATCCAAGCATGGTAAATTTCCTCCAGAAAATCCCAGTTAGAGTTTGAATTTATGGCATTATGCTCTCTATTACATGAGACTTAAAGCTAGCTGGCAAATAATGAGTGTACGATAGCATCGTTCTCCATAGCAGTGGCATAATCAGTCCTACAATGTTCCCACTGCTGGGACACAGGGTAGGACTGCATGGCTCTTCCCTATAATCTACTACGCGAGCCACGCGAGCAAAGTGCGGGTTGGTAGACGTCACATCTCTTCGAATTCTTGGTTCTAGGACATGCCCGTTTCCGCACTTTGTTTTCCTTCACCGTTTTGAGGGCAGTGGTAATGAAATAAATTGCACAAAGTAATGCGCTCACCTGAGTTCGAAACCAACTTACTGCTCGTAAATCGGAACCACCGCTGCTCTGTCAAAGACATGAAATGTGACATGTGCACAGTTAGCTGATCAAGTTATGAACTCCAAAAGGCTAGGTATTACAAAAGTGTAAACCTTGAAATGACCTCAGAATCGTCATTGTGTGCTTACAAGTCTTGAGAACTGATCAAGGTGAGTGAGTCATCGTGATTGCTGTATCTGTATCCCACGCATGCATTACCATAATGTTTCAAACCTGCTTTATAAACCCACCTCCTATCGTGTAAGAAACACATGTGACTAAGAGAAGGATAGAGAATACTAAAATGAGGAAGATGGATAAGGTTAAGTCTATTTAAGTCGTGAAAAGGGATGAGCTGGACTCTTTCACAAAAGATTGGTCTACAATCGCACTAGATCGTGAAAAGTGGATTTGTCACTTTGAATTTCTTAAACATATAAGTGTTATACATTTTTGTAATCTCCTTTTATCCCTTCATTTTGATACACTACTCGAAGGCAATGGAAAAAAAAAATTTTACTCCGCGATATGCCCCCAAAATCCACAATTTTTCTTTGTTTTTTTTTAATTTTAATGAAGTCAGTGACACTCACGCCATCAAGACGAATCTAACGACGTAAATTTTATTCTAATCCCTTAATCCGTTTAGAAGTTATGAGGGAACAAAGAAACGGACATACATACATACACGTCAAACACATAACCCTCCTTTTGGGCTTCGCTGCAGTCGGGTAAAAAAACGGATTTCGCGGGCTACCTTAAAGGGTTCACCTTAAGGCTTGTATTCACGCCAATGACCTTGTGCATACAAACTACCTCTCTCGGTCGTAGATACGGACTCTAAACGGACGCGTTTTTCATTTATTATAATTAAAATAATACATGTTTTTAAAAAGTAACAAAACCAAATTATTTTCCTTTGTATTTCAAAGCAGTAGATATTTTTTTTATATTATTTTGTTAAAAAATGAAGGAGTAAAATGGTTCCATTCAACGATTTGGAGGTGATTTTGTGGATTTTTTTTCTTATTATGTGATACCGATACAAAAATTGTGGCTAAACCAAATTACGTGTCATATCATGTAGATTACTATAAACATTTCTCAGATGTAATTTCTCTGTGAGTGCCGGTGAAAAACCGCTTCATCTGCACGCTGTTTTTAAGCTTTTTCGAGAGAGGACCCTTAAGCATAAAATGCTTAGGCTAATAGGCACACGAAATCAGGTTGAATAGAAACGCAGGAATATATAAAACCAACAGTTTGAGAGAGATTAACGTTGAATTTAGATTCATTCAGATGTTCATGAAATTAATTTAATGTAATTTGGTTTTTTTTTAATTGTATGTTGTAACGTACCTAATTCTATTAATTTTGCAATGAATTTCATCTAAATTGTAATGTTTATTCATGTATAATGTTTGTTCGTATTGAGACTAATGGTAACGGGTGTAAATTACCTGAATAAACGAATTTATTATTATTTCCTTTATTAATTTCCTTAAATACTAAATACATTTTTAAATATTTCTTAAAAAAAAGATATAAAAAACATTTAAAAATAGTAGCCACCGGCATTGGGAACAGGGTCCGAGCTACCGGTGGTCAGGGCTCTTGAGAGAGGAACCTCCTTAGATGTTCGTCGAGGCTCTTGGCTATTAAGCCATTGGCAGACACGACTATCGGCACAATGACTGCCGTATTCACGTGCCACATGTCGACAACCTCGCGAGCCAGATCTAGATACTTGAATTGCTTATCTTTCTCTGCTTTCACGAGGTTCTCGTCATGCGGGACCGTTATATCAACAATCATTGCGCGACGCTCCGATCGATCTATCACCACAATGTCAGGCTTATTGGCAACAATAGTCCTGTCAGTGACGATAGGTCGATCCCAATACAATGAAATATTACCATTTTCGAGAACTGGGTCGGGCGCATACTTATAGTATGGCACTTCTGTTTCCACAAGGTTGTATTTCAAAGCAAGTTGCTGGTGGATAATATATATATATTATTATTATTACTAGATGGTATATTGGTAAAAAAGTATCTAAATAAAGTAAAATTAAGCAAATAAAATAGACTAATTGTCCGTAACCTTTCAATCTCCCTTTTAAACTTTTGTTTCTATTCTCCCCCTGACTTGTCTATTGACACCGTTTACTGCACATGCTCTTGCATTATCAGTATAAAATATATAACCTATGATTGCGATACTAAATAGTTTATAGTTATATGCGCAAACCCCTATCTCAAAGAGAACTATAAGTCATTTACATAAGTAAATAAAAAGGTAATAAGGAAACGCCGGTAACCGGTCAATGATGTCACCTTACGGTCATACTTTTAAAAATTTGCATTTTTGATGTTTCCTAGAAAGACAAACAAGAAATCTACATTATAAGACTCGAAAGTCAGACTACCAAGTCATAGGTTTTTTTTTTGGTGTGTGGTAAATTATCAAATGACTCCTCCCGTCTGGGC
The DNA here is from genome assembly GCA_949774965.1 of Diarsia brunnea. Classification (NCBI taxonomy): domain Eukaryota; kingdom Metazoa; phylum Arthropoda; class Insecta; order Lepidoptera; family Noctuidae; genus Diarsia; species Diarsia brunnea. Next base: position 8,407,561 of record OX459023.1, read on the forward strand.
AGAGCGGTAGGGAGTGTCAGACTTCTACTGACTAAAAACCACCCATGTTCCTTCTTAGCTCTCATGTCGAGGCCGCGGTATCTCTTGCGAACAACCCGCAGCCTCGACGGGAACCGCAGCCCCGAAGGGAACCGCAACCCCGACGGGAACCGCAGCCCCAACGGGAACCGCAGCCCCGACGGGAACCGCAGCCCCGACGGGAACCGCAGCCCCGACGGGAACCGCAGCCCCGACAGGAACCGCAGCCCCGACGGGAAGTCACAGGTCTCAAGTTCGAACTTCACGCACCTCTGATTTTTCAGAGTCACTTATCACTTGCTTCGAATATCAAATATGGAAAACAGCATGCCTGAAAGATATTTCTCGGCATGTAAAGATAAGTCAGATACTCATGAGTAGAGGGTCCCGTCGGGGCTGCGGGTTGTTCGCAAGAGATACCGCGGCCTCGACATGAAGGGCTAAGAAGGAACATGGGTGGTTTTTAGTCAGTAGAAGTCTGACACTCCCTTTCGCTCTGCCCAAGAGCGGGAGGGGTTATTTGACGATTCTCCACCCGCCAAAAAAATTAAAAAAGATACTCGTGAGTGGAAAAATAACTCTGCTACCAGTTTAGACACTAATCACATGATAAAGAAGAAATAGAGCATTCAAGAAAACACTAATTAATATAATTAATTAGTAGAAAAGTATTTAGCACTGGCTGTTGAATTTATTAAATCAGAGGAGCTCGTGGCTTAATATGAACTGTCACTCGGGTCGGTCTTTAGAAAAAGCTGTGCTTGCCTAGGTCGGTCTGTGAATGGGCGACCGCCCGACATACCGAGTTTCCTCCGTACCTCGGAAAGCACATTAAGCTGTTGGTCCCGGCTGCCATATAGATCTTTGGCAGTCGTTACAGGTAGTCAGTGATCTGAAATTCTGACATCCAGTCTTACCAAAGAGTATCGCATTACCTAGTATTAACTGGGTTGTGGAGGTCAGATAAGCAGTCGCTCCATGTAAAATACTGGTATTCAGCTGCATCCGGTTGGACTGGAAGCCGACCTCAACATAATTGGGAAAAGGCTAGGCAGAATGATGATATTGAATTTATTAAATCATGATCTATAACCTCCGTATGGTGTCGGACGTAAAGAATAGCACCATCCTATATCTTCCCGTGGGTGTCGTAAGAGGCGACTAAAGGACTTACCAGAGAATGGGCAGTAGCGTTCTCTGTGCCTTTGTAACAACCATACTGTGATCGCCAACCCGCCTGCCAAGCGTGGCGATTATGGCAAATCCCCCCCTTCGGAGGAGGCCTATGTCCAGCAGTGGACGTCTTATGGCTGAAATGATGAAAAATGATGATCTATAACCACAAGTTCACAATCCAGTCAGTACTAGTAGTATAGTACAATATCCGAAAGACTGGTTGTCAGAGTTTTGGGCCACTGCATAGATCTACAAATTAAGCCGTTGGTAACGTGCTTTCCGAGGCACGTAGGAAACTCGGTATTATAATGGATGGTTACCCATCCAGAAACCAACCTAGGCAGTTTATTAATCTGTTATTATTTAACCACAAGCTTTTCAACGTGTCATTCGAATCATGATTGACTTGTGTTATTAAAAAAATAATTGTCGCGAGGCTCAGCTAGTTTTATTAACCGACTTCCAAAAAGGAGGAGGTTCTCAATTATAATTGCGATAGACAAGACAAAGCGAGCATTATAATCTTGTGCCAACTAGCTGTCGGTAAAAGTGTAACGTGGCAAAGTCTGCAATTACCGAAGTCACTTAGCTATACGGCCTCCCTGAGACATGCAATTATTTTTTTCTATGATGTTTCTTTTGATGTCCTCTCCACACATTGATATAAAAACTAAAGATACGGTCGTCCGAACATTTGCTCGACGTGTTCGCCATACAGAGAATCGGTGTAGTCTGCTCGTTAATGTAACCTTGTATAAGCGGCGTGGTATTTTCGAGGTATAAAGAACATAAATAAAGCTTTTAATAAAATTTACGACCGCACCCGAAGAGAGCCGATCGTGGACTAGTTCACTTCGGCTTAGGAAAGACCATATTGGGACCACGTTCGAGGCGTCATTTTAGCATGCCGTCCGCTCAGTCCTTACGCAGTAATACATAAGTCAATGTCTCCACAGCATTTGAAATAACACAAAATTACGCTTGTAATCTCAGAAGTAGTATTTACTACGAGTTAGTAGTACTAGTATTTAATACGAGTAGTACACCCACATTTCGCCAGTTTTGTTAAGGTCCTTTCTAATAGGGGATCGGACAAAAAAAAAACTAATTAGTCCATCAGATAGATTTCCAAAAAATATTGAACACTTATTTTTTCTTTTTTCACATAAACAAAAAATGAAGACGATACAGTGCTTCGAAAACTCGTGAACTACTCGAAAACGTCACATGTCAGTAAATTTTTTACCAACAAATGACGTCACAACCCCAGTCATGATCTTTTACGCGTTTTATCTTCGTCAATTTTAATTAATTTGAGAAAACAAAAAACACGTATCCAATATTTTTCGATAATCTAACTGACGGACTAATTAGATTCATATTTTTTTGACCCAGTCCGATCCCCTATTGGGGATACGCCTATTGCCCTACACCGGGCACAAATTCAGACTCCGTGACTCCGATAAAAACATCACAAAATCATCAAATATCATCATAATTTGCTTAAGCCTTTTCCAAACTTTGTTGGGGTCAGCTTCCAGTCTAACCGTATGCAGCTAATACCAGTATTTTACATGGAGCGACTGCCTATCTGACCTCCACAACCCAGTTAATACTGTAAAATCATTAAATTCCAATGAAGATAATAAACATATAAACTTTAATTAAGTGTTTGTCATCATAAACTTTAAGATTGCAGTCATAAAATTTAATATAAAATAACAAACAAAAGTTGTTATTTTTCCTAGTTATAAAGTTTTTTTACGACAAATCCTTCAGTTTTAGGAGTCTTTGTCAGTCTTTGTTACAAACGCGGTTAAAGTTTAATAAATGTTTGAGACATAGAAAAGTCGTTAGATAATAATCGTCGTAATAAGGATGTTTACTGACTAAAAAAAATATGATTCTAATTAGTCCGTCTGTTAGATTATCGAAAAATATTGGATACGTATTTTTTGTTTTATCAAATCAATAAAAATTTACGAAGATAAAACACGTCAAACATTTGAGTGACGTTGTGACATCACTCACCGGTAAAAAATGTCATACTAATGTCTTAGAATATGACGTCACACGAGTTTTCAAAGCATTGTATCGTCTTCATTGTTTGTTTACGTGAAAAAAGAAAAAATACGTGTCCAATATTTTTTGGAAATCTATCTGACGGACTAATTCGATTTTTTTAGTTAACTACCCTATTATAATGTAGATAATTATTGTTCACACGTGAAACTTAAGCCTTTGCCTCTAACATTCCACAGCTAAGACAAAAGACTTCTCTTTGCAAGAGCCACATTAGTTCAAATTAGAGAACACGGACATGTTTCTTCTTACCCCTTGTGCCGAAGCCTCGGTATCTCTTTCGAACAACCCGCAGCCCCGACGGGGGCGCACCACCATGTCCCCGACATCGTAGACTTTCGTCCAACGGTGGATTTCGGTGTTACGCACTAGATCTAAAAGGGTTATGCCAAGCATGGCTCGATCATAGCCCTTAATGCCACTTGTAGTCAGTGGACCGTCCAACAACTCAAAACACGTAAATTCAGGCCATTACCAGTATTACCACTCGGTCACTTCTGCTATAATCACAGATACCAAACGATTGTACAGGGTGTAAATCAACCCATCACACAGCCGTCAACCAAGCATTCTGTACATCAAACTAAGCAAACAATTTTGCTGGGAAACGACTTTTTTTTTGGGTCAAAAATTTAAAAACATTTTACGGTAAAACTCATGTAGCACTGTTAAAACATTGTGCTGGAAGCTTTGAATAGTAAACGGGTCATGGAGGTAATTTAAGTACGGTTTATAACCTGAAACAGTAGTATTTACAAAAACAGCTGTGAAAAATTTGGATCTTTGACCCCCAATATCTCCGTAACTGATCGCAGTGGTGGGGAGAACAAGTGCCCTTCGTTTGCGTTAAGAGTACTTCTATATAGAGGTGGTGACGCATGATACATAATATACACTCTTACGTGTGATATACTGCAATGTACGCCTTAAGTTAACTCCCTATACATTCGGCACACCAACTTACTGAGTTTAACTTTTACCAGGCCATAAGCTGTTTTCAATAGATTCAACCCATACGACAGAAGATCTATCTTATGTAGTATGATTCCGTAAAGCAAAATAATACCAAACTCCTCGCTGTCGAAGCCGCGGGCATATGGTAGTCATTAATAAACACATTTTGCAATCAAAGAATCCTGTTCGGTCAGATAATTAATGTAACAACACTCGTATATAATATATAGATATTATCTAATACATAAATGTGTGAACGTCTTCATACATTGCACGTCTTCATATAAGCTGGCTAAGGTTGGAAGGATTTTTCCTTATAGCTTTATTACTTCTAATTAAACATAACTAACTTTTAGCTTGGAAACAGGGTTACCAAGTGCTTGAATTTTTCTGTTAATTTCCTATTATTGGCTGCCTCTTAGAGAAGCTCAGAGTCACGCAACGAGCCATGGAGAGAGCTCTAGCGAGTTTCTTTGTGCAACAAAATCCAAAATGAGGAAATTCGCCAAAGAACCAGGGTCACCGACATAGCTCTCAGAATATCCAAGTTGAAGTGGCAATGGGCAGGCCACATCACTCGAAGAACCAACAACCGATGGGGAAGAAAGGTTCTCGAGTGGCGACCACGAACCGGAAGACGCAGCGTTGGTAGGCCTCCCACCAGGTCGACCGACGACATCGTGAGAGTCGCCCGCAACCGGTGGATGCAAACGTCAGGTTGCCGTTCGTTATGGCGTTCTATGGGGGAGGCCTTTGTCCATCAGTGGACGTCTTATGGCTGATGATGATGATGACTGCCTCGTTGGCCTAGTAGTCGCAGTCGTGACTGACTGGACCTAGGTTCGATTGCCGGGGCGGGTAAATAGCTATTGGGTTTTTAATAGGCTCGCCGCCTGTTACATGGGACTTTAACATAACTGGCGAATTGTGGGTGTACTATTAGGTACACCTCTGCCCTTCGCGGATTACGAGGTGTGATGTTATGTTACAAATTAAAATTAGTTTCATACTCACAAAACAATGCCAGCCCAGGATCGCCATATCAGTAAAAGCACTTACAACTACTGAAGACCTAGTATTTGTCCTAGCAGAACGATTTGACATGCTGGCATTGACTTATAAATTACTGCGTAAGGACTGGGCGGACGGCATGTTAAAATGACGCCACAAACGTGGTCCCAATAAGGTCTTTCCTAAGCCGAAGTGAACTAGTCCACGATCGGCTCTCTTCGGGTGCGGTCGTAAATTTTATTAAAAGCTTTATTTATGTTCTTTATACCTCGAAAATGCCACGCCGCTTAAACAAGGTTACGTTAACGAGCAGACTACACCGATTCTCTGTATGGCGAACGCGTCGAGCAAATGTTCGGACGAACGTATCTTTAGTTTTTATATCAATGCATGCTGTTGACATAATTTTTTTTAGAGGGTGTGAAGTCATCAAATGACTCCTCCCGCTCTGGGCGGAGCGGAAAGGAGTGTCAGACTTCTACTGACTAAAAACCATCCATGTTCCTTCTTAGCCCTTTGTATCGATGTCACGGTATCTCTTTCGAACAATCCGCAGCGCCGACAGGGCTGGTGACAACCCTTTTTTTGTGTGAGTGGTAAATCATCAAATAACCCCTTCCGCTCTTGTGCAGAGCGAAAGGTTGTGTCAGACTTCTACTGACTAAGAACCACCCATGTTCCTTCTTAGCCCTTCATATCGAGGCCGCGGTATCTCTTTCGAACAATCCGCAGCCCCGACGGGAACTGGTGACAACCCTACAGTTCGAAATCAAATAACACTCATCTTCATACAAAAAAGTATGTATTTACCGCAAAAACTATTTCAGTCTGTATATTCATAAAAAAAAAAATACGAACGCTAGGCGCTTATTATTCAAAGGTCATTTTTTACTTCATCACTTATTTTGGTAATAAAATAGAAAAAGCTTGTGGCTTATTAGTAACTACCGTTTGGTTCGGTGGCGCTAGCAATTGGTTGGGTCCGTGGATGGATGACAACCCATTACATACCGAGTTTCCTCCGTAGCTCGGAAACTGACTGTCATTACTTCTAGATCTATGACAGTCGTTGAGTTGTCAGTGGCCCGTAAAGCCCGAAATACACATGCAACTAGAAAAGCATGCTTGTTTGCTACTAGGTAGTATGCTCATTTTTAGCATGCTTTCAGAGTATTTACATTTGCTCTAAAGCACAGACCTCAAAAGCATACTTTTTACGAGCATACTTCTTTTTAGCACTTCTGAGTGACATTATCTTAAGCTGCGTCCCCATAAGAGCCACGCGGCCGTCCCTCGTGAGGCCTGAGCCGCGCGGTATAACAGGAACATTTAGCGGCATCCCTACTTAGACCGCGCGGCTCCGTGAGGCTGAGCCGCGAGCCTAACAGGAACGTTTCGGGTGACGTAAGTAGGGACGCGGACTTACAGTTTTATATTGGATACACTGACAGAAAACTACAAAAACGTAAACAATAAATATAAAATAGTAAAACCAAAGAATATCAAATATGAGGTTTTATGCATCGTGCTAGTTAGCACAAAAATAGACCGACTTGCGATTAGGTAGCATGCTTATTCACAAACATGCTCTTTTCGTATACACGTGCTACTTGTATGCTACTAAAGTGATAGCTGCTCAAAACTAGCACGATTTTGTGCTACCACGTAACATGTGTATTCCAGCCTTAAGTCTGACAACCAGTCTTACACATGGGATGCCGTATTACCCAGTACTAACTGCATTCGTATTTATCAAGTAGTATCATAAATACAACCACGGATAATATTTTGATCCTGGCTACCTCATCACCTGCCTAGTCTTTTACCAACTGTGTTGGGGTCGGCTCCCAGTGTTAGCGGATTCAGCTGAATACCGGTATTTTACATGGAGCGACTGCCTATCTGACCTCCACAACCCAGTTAATACTGGCCTACTGGGTTATACCAGTATTTTACATGGAGCGACTGCCTATCTGACCTCCACAACCCAGTTAATACTGGCCTACTGGGTTATACCAGTATTTTACATGGAGCGACTGCCTATCTGACCTCCACAACCCAGTTAATACTGGCCTACTGGGTTATACCAGTATTTTACATGGAGCGACTGCCTATCTGACCTCCACAACCCAGTTAATACTGGCCTACTGGGTTATACCAGTATTTTACATGGAGCGACTGCCTATCTGACCTCCACAACCCAGTTAGTACTGGCCTACTGGGTTATACCAGTATTTTACATGGAGCGACTGCCTATCTGACCTCCACAACCCAGTTAATACTGGCCTACTGGGTTATACCAGTATTTTACATGGAGCGACTGCCTATCTGACCTCCACAACCCAGTTAATACTGGCCTACTGGGTTATACCAGTATTTTACATGGAGCGATTGCCTATCTGACCTCCACAACCCAGTTAATACTGGCCTACTGGGTTATACCAGTATTTTACATGGAGCGACTGCCTATCTGACCTCCACAACCCAGTTAATACTGGCCTACTGGGTTATACCGGTATTTTACATGGAGAGACTGCCTATCTGACCTCCACAACCCAGTTAATACTAGGTAATACCCCTTTGGTAAGACTGGTTAGCAGACTTTCAGGTCACTGACTACCTGTAATGACTGCCAAAGGTATATATCCGAGGCACGGAGGAAACTCGGTAAGTATGTAATGGGTGGTCATCCATCTACAGACCAACCTAATCATGGGCGGCTTAACCTAAATATCGACCCGAGTGGCAGTTATTTTGATATGGCTCTACAATATTAATTTTATTCTTAGAACATCTAAAATTAATACTCTCACATATTTTATATCAGGTAAAAATGAACATAATAAAAAGTTTGTTTTTATAATACGAATCTTTGATTAACTAGCAAGTGCCCTACGGCGTTTCGCATAAAATGGTGTCATTTTTTCAACGACATAAAATATACCCGGTGTCCAATATAATTCTTAGAATTTAATTACTATTGCAATACACATTAATCGTTTTATAGATCCAATCATAGATTAACTGGATTAATATTAATTATGTTTCCGAAAGAAAAAGTATTGACGATGCATTCAATTCAGAACTGTTTACTATTTATGAATAAGAATAAGAATATTTTATTTGTAATAATATATAGTATGCTTTCCGATGTCCACCACCGACTGATCCACCAGTGGTGAACAGCGAAACAATAAATATTGAAATAATCCTCGCTCTCCACCACAGGGTGGACAACGCCCCGTCGGGGCTGCGGGTTGTTCGAAAGAGATACCGCGGCCTCGACACAAAGGGCTAAGAAGATGGGTGGTTTTTAGTCTGTAGAAGTCTGACACTCCCTACCGCTCTGCCCAGAGCGGGAAGAGTCATTTAATGATTTCCCACCCTCAGAAAAAAAAAGGGTGGGCATCGTGAATTATTTTTAGAAATTTTGTGGTGGTGGATCGATTCAGAATAGTGATTCCTGGTGGCTGGTGGCTTAACTTGTCTTCTCCTTCCATACTTTGCTTGTCATAGTCTTCAATTTCTAGACAATAGAATCTTGTCTCATGGAATGTTGTTGATAAGTCACCCCCTATTCCATGAGAATAGGTGGTGTGACGGCCCTCTTAGCCCAAAAAACATGCGGCCAAAGTGCCCTCTGTTCTGCCACAGATGACACAGAGAAAGTGTTGAAGTTCTGGGCTGACAAAATATAAACACTATCGTCCTAGCGACTCGAAAAAGAAGAAATGAATTAAATACAACTAGCAAAATGTGGATGTGGAACATTACTGGCTACCCCTAGGTCGTACACAGGCGTGATATCAAATTGGCCAGCCTTATTAAAATTTCAATTACAACCTCCTAGGGGCAGATGTTCCTTCGGTAGGCATAACCGTTATTTATTTGATAGTACTATTTTTTAAGGCTTATTCACGACCTCGGTCGATCCGATATACTGCTGACACGACACGCTACTAGAAGACTTGTTAGGCCGCGCCAGCCTGTCACACTCGCTACTTAACAAGTAGATAAATCCTACATCGCGATATTAAAGTATTATAATAATATTTATTTATTGTTTTTGCCGGGGTATTCTTACAAACTAATGATTGAAGTTTCCTTTTAGGCGTCTAACGCCTGTATTAGGAGACCCCACTCTTCCATATCGTATTAATTAACTTTAATAAACTTGTCTTTTCACAATATTATTACACAGAAAAGGAAAAAGAAAAAAAAAATTTGGAAAAAAAAATGAAAAATACTAAATTAAGACACAAAATAATAAAAAAAAATGAAAGTGCTTGTCACTCAGATGGTGTGTGTTTAAGTGTGAGTAGATTTTTAACTTTATTGATAAAGGACTTTGTATGTTTGATTCACTCGCATGCCAAATGCTCGTAACCAGTCCCTGTAAAGGCGCTCTCTAAAGAGATAATTCGCGTGTAATGTATTAGTCCAAGATTCTATTTGTAAAATCAATTTGTTTATTGAGAGTTTAAGTAAATTCAATTACTATTAAATTTGACGTTTTCATCATCACTATTGATGATAGAATGCCATCTAGACCCCGCTGTCGCAAGACGCGTGTCGCTTATGCGTACAGGTCGTGGCCAAGAGTTAACGGCCTAGTTTTTATTTTTATTTCTGTGCTTACGCTCAAGTAGTTATTCAGCCGGAGAGCGATAAATAAATGAAGCAATTATCTCGAGAGGGCGAAAGAGGATGTTCAATGGTCTCAAAAAAGAATAAAAAACATTGATTATTTATTTCATACCAACTAAAGTCCTTTCACAGTTATAAAGCCGCGCTTCACAAGGTTGGTCCTTGGATAGCTGCCAATTTGACCACCCATTCAAAATCAAAAGTCATTTATTGAAATGAGGCTAATAAATCAGAACTTTTTCAACGTCTAATTTTACAAGAGACAATCTCCCAAAAGGCCCACCCTTCGACACTTCCTAGTGTTTTTGCTGGAAAGAAGAAGTGGCGGAACAAACTCCCCAGCAACACATCTGTCAAATCAAATCAAATCAAACTAGCCATTTATGTCCCACTGCAGGGCAAAGGCCTCCCTTCCCTCTTTCCACTTATCCCTATCCAATGCTGTTAAATGCCAATCCCTGCGAAAAGAGTCGAGTTCGTCCCGCCATCTTCTTCTGGGCCTGCCGCGCTGTCAGTTACGTTAAAAGAACCAGACTCGACACAATAGTAAAGTGTAAGTTAAATTAAGATTTACTTCAGACACAAATCAGTAATAAAAAAAGTATTTTACTTTTGAGGTACGGAACCATAAAAAATACAATAACAATAAGGCTATAACTACTTTTCAACTAGATACAAACCAACCAACTGCTTCTTAGAACTTAATGAGTTCACTATACATATATATTCCACTATCTATGTATGTCCATCAGTACAGTTTACGTAGTACCGTAAATTGTTCTGCGCACGCATCGCTGGCTGCCAGCAGAGCGTAGCGGGTTCGATTCCCGGACGGTGATTGATAATTAAAATAATCATCAGCTTTGTGCGAACGAGATAAATTATTAGTTTGTTGAAGTGGTGGGGGTAATTCATTTACTGGTTTAAGTTCCGGGTCAGGAAGAGCTAATAGGTAAATAATAACATCTTCAGGTTAATCCGCGCTTGCCTTGGTTGGTTAGTGGATGGGTGACCACCGTTTAGATTCCGAGATTCCTCCGTGCCTCGAAAAGCTCGTTAGGCAGGTGATTCCGGGGGCCACGTGATGGCTTCCGGCCACCGTAGACCTGTGCCTGTGGACGGTGAGTAATGGGTAACCTCGCCGTCCGTCCGTCTTATGACGACGACAGGCCGTGTCGACGGCGCGTTCGTGTTCCACGCGCGCCTCAAAGAGATGTCAGCAACATGGAAGAGGCCCGCAAGGGCCGACGCCCGTCAGGGCTGTGGGTTGTTCGCAAGAGATACCGCGGCCTCGACATGAAGGGCTAATAAGGAACATGGGTGGTTTTTAGTCAGTAGAAGTCTGACACTCCCTTTCGCTCTGCCCAAGAGCGGTTTTTAGTCAGTAGAAGTCTGACACTGCCTTTCGCTCTGCCCAAGAGCGGGAGGGGTTATTTGATGATTTTCCACCACCCAAAAAAAAAAAGGCAAGTGATTCCGGCTATCAATTGTGAATCTTTGACAGTCGTTACAGTCATTGGCCCAAAAGTCTGACAACCATTCTTATCAAGCGGTATCGTATTACCCAGTACTGTCTGGGTTCAGGTCAGTTTAGACTGGCAGACGTGGTATGTAAAATACTGGTATTCAGCTGGTAAAACTGTAAGCAGACCCCAACATAGGCGAGAAGAGGCGGGTAAATGAAGAGCTGTTTGATTATTTCTGGTTCAGGTTGGAATAGAATGTTCTGTTTTTAAAACACAATCATACTCCTCGGGCTAGCATATGCTTCTGTTTTTAAAACACAATCATACTCCTCGGGCTAGCATATGCTTCTGTTTTTAAAACACAATAATACTCCTCGGGCTAGCATATGCTTCTGTTTTTAAAACACAATCATACTCCTCGGGCTAGCATATGCTTCTGTTTTTAAAACACAATCATACTCCTCGGGCTAGCATATGCTTCTGTTTTTAAAACACAATCATACTCCTCGGACTAGCATATGCTTCTGTTTTTAAAACACAATCATACTCCTCGGGCTAGCATATGCTTCTGTTTTTAAAACACAATCATACTCCTCGGGCTAGCATATGCTTCTGTTTTTAAAACACAATCATACTCCTCGGGCTAGCATATGCTTCTGTTTTTAAAACACAATCATACTCCTCGGGCTAGCATATGCTTCTGTTTTTAAAACACAATCATACTCCTCGGGCTAGCATATGCTTCTGTTTTTAAAACACAATTATACTCCTCGGGCTAGCATATGCTTCTGTTTTTAAAACACAATCATACACCTCGGGCATGCATATGCTTCTGTTTTTAAAACACAATCATACTCCTCGGGCTAGCATATGCTTCTGTTTTTAAAACACAATCATACTCCTCGGGCTAGCATATGCTTCTGTTTTTAAAACACAATAATACTCCTCGGGCTAGCATATGCTTCTGTTTTTAAAACACAATCATACTCCTCGGGCTAGCATAATAATATGCAAAGCGCCTACTTTCGATGTAACTGTACTTCTTCTCGGCAATCAATGAGAAAGCCATGCTGTTCTCGGTACGCCGCTCAAAAGATGACATGATGTAGTTCAAGAAAGAAAAAAAGAATTATTGACTTGTCACAAAAAGTTTGCATAGGTAGAAAAATACCAATTGTTCAAGTCTGTTGATAGCAACAGACTTAAACAATTGGTATTTTTCTCCCGCTCTTGGGCAGAGCGAAAGGGAGTGTCAGACTTCGACTGACTAAAAACCACCCATGTTCCTTCTTAGCCCTTCATGTCGAGGCCGTGGTATCTCTTGCGAACAACCCGCTGCCCCGACGGGACCCGCAGCCCCGACGGGACCCGCATCCCCGACGGGACCCGCAGCCCCGACGGGACCCGCAGCCCCGACGGGACCCGCAGCCCCGACGGGGTATTTTTCTCCCTTATCGTGTGTTTATTGCACCCTGGTTTCCTCACGATGTTTTCCTTTACTGAAGCGAGTGATGATTAAACAATGACAAAATCGGTACCCGGATGTCATTTAATGAGATTTTATTTTCTTATTCCAGGTAAATACAGTGTCAAGTGATTTGTGATCTCAATAAACAAAATAAAACAAAAAAAAATTCAAAATGGCGGCTCTAAAGTTTTTCCTGTGTCTATGCTTCGTACACGCTGCTGTCGCTAAAGGTAAGTCCTAATTTACTAAACTAATCACCACTTCTACCAACTCTGAGTTACTAACACAAACATTTCAACTTTGTTCGTAAAGACAGCCGAAATTAACTTTACTATGATATTTAGACATTCCTAACAAAGAAACTTGAAAAAAAGTTAGAGCTAAAAACAACAGAAAACGGAGAATAATTATACTTTCGGAAGTCAGCTAGTTGTTTGTTTGTTAGTTTCATTGACTTTTTTCCACCGACTTCTGAAAGTCAAGTTTGTTACCGCTTTTTAGTGTTTTCTGGAAGTCGGTATATTTTTTTTTGCATAAAAATTTTATTACATTAAAAAATCTATAGATGCTTATGAAGAACATGAAACGCAGTAATAACGCACTGATATTTTTCCGTGCAAAAATCCATTTCATTTTACTACACTTTCGAAATCAAGTTCGACAAATGCCCACTGCACTACATCACTCGGCCAGTGTGCCAACCAACGTAAAATCGTGGACAAAAATCAAAACCGTGAAATTTTATAGTTTTCCTACATTTTACGGTACCAGTTCCGTTAAACTCGTGTTTTATATGATTTTAGTGTGAAAACATTAATTATTTCAATGGCTGTTTAACGTTGTATGAAATTTGTGGCTGATGAGAGCCCGATTATTATTTTAATTTATGTTTTTTGATTAAAATCGTGGTTAACTGTTTGTAATTATAGTGTACAAGAACATGGACAAACCATGTTCTTACATGCAATTCCGTATCGTTGTTTTAGATGTATCTAAAATACAGAGAATAAGTAATGATTAGTGATCAGTGGTTAATTATTTATTTTACACTGCAATGTACTGAATAAACGTTCCAAAAAATCATATGCTGCTCAATTTTTGTAGATGTCTTCTTTATGTAATCATGATCATCATCAGCCTATAATGTTCCCACTGCAGGGACTCAGACCTCCTCTCTAGGAGAGGGATGGGCTATAATCCACCACGCGTGCTCAGCGCGGGTTGGTAGATGTCACATGTCTTCGATTCGCTGCTCTATGCAAATCGCTTTATGTTATACCAATACCAAAATTGAGGCTTGCCTTTTCTATTTAGGTATATGGTTCCGTAATTATGGTGTCGGACGTAAAGAATAGCACCATCCAGAATCTTCCCGTGGGTGTCGTAAGAGGCGACTAAGGGACTTATCAGAGAATGGGCAGCAGCGTTCTCTGTGCCTTTGTAACAACGATACTGCGATCGGCAACCCGCCTGCCAAGCCTGGCGATTATAGTAAGTCCCCCCCCTACTGGGGGAGGCCTATGTCCAGCAGTGGACGTCTTATGGCTGAAATGATGATGATGATGATGATTTGGAAAAGTAGCAATGATAGTCTAGTGTTGTGATCGTCGGACTGACAAATCATAATAATGTCAGAAGTTCGAACCCAAGACACCTCTGATTTTTCTCATTCATGTGCATATTGTCTAATTATCACTTGCTTCGGTGAAGGAAAACATCGTGAGGAAATCAACATGCCTGAGAGATGACGACATGTAAAGTCAAGTCAGAGGAACATGGACAGCATTAAAACTCTGACATCAGGTTAGGTACTAACCACACTGTCGGTGCTGGGGGTTGTTCGAAAGAGATACCGCGGCCTCCCGGAAGGAACATGGGTGGTTTTTAGTCAGTAGAAGTCTGACACTCCCTTCCGCTCTGCCCAGAGCGGGAGGAGTATTTTGATGATTTCTCACACTCCAAAAAACATAAGGTACTAACCACACGATGAAGCAGGTTCGGGAAAATATTGTGTATACAATTTTCCTGGATCCATATTTCATATTAACGAACTAGGTATGTTATTATTATTCTGATTAACAAACAACGCATGTTAATAATGTTCACAGAACGAACGTGACAAGACGTAATAATGTGCGTGTGTGTGTGAGTGTGTGTATCGTGTCGGCCCACGACGTGGCATTTCCATGTATTGCCTTCAGGGTATGTTGGCTGTGTACTTTGTCTAGTTATCGATAAGACGTTTTTATTACTAGCTAATGGGTTTGCTTGCTGCATCCCACTGTTAGGCCTCTCCACGTGACTTCCAAATCTTTCTAATTAAAGCTTCCTAAGCTAGAAGTGCACTTACCTATTATAGTATATCCACAGTAAAGTTTCGAGTCCCATGTAATAGGGATGTTTACTGACAAAAAAAAATATGATTCTAATTAGTCCGTCTGTTAGATTATCGAAAAATATTGAATACGTATTTTTTGTTTATTTAAATCAATAAAAATTGACGAAGATAAAACGCGTCAAAGATTTGAATGCGGGGTTGTGACGTCACTCACCGGTAAAAAATGTCATACTAATGTCTTAGAATATGAAGTCACACGAGTTTTCAAATCACTGTATCGTCTTCATTGTTTGTTTACGTGAAAAAAGAAAAAATACGTGTCCAATATTTTTTGGAAATCTATCTGACGGACTAATTAGATTTTTTTGGTTAACTACCCTATTGAGGGCGAGCATATTGCCACCAACCGACTCCAGATCCGGCTGCTATTGAGTCACTCGGTGACGAGGACCGTCCTTAGGCACCCACTGTGTCACGATTCTGACCCATCCTGGAAATATAGCCCACCAACTCCATTTTAATCTCGCAGACTTTCCGCCAACATCGGAGATGCCTGTCTTGGAGCGTATTGTGGTGTTGCGTATTCGATCGGTAATTTTGAAGTTTGAAATGCTATGCTCCATCGTTTTAACTATTAAACAGAAATAAAGTTTTACGGAAACTCATCTCCTGAAACGCCTGAGGCATTACTGATAAGTAATCAATCTCTGTTTTTGTCTCAGTTCCGTTATATTATTCCTTAGTCACGAATCTAAATTTCTTTTTACGAAGAAAAAAACACGCGGCACTGTTCAAAGAAACTTCACCCACGCCATAAAAATATATCGCCCACATTAAAAAAACGTAATTATAATCAATAAAAACTTTTTGCAACCAATGAAGACCGTTACGGGACTTTTTGGTTCATCGGTTACTCATTCGCCGCGGTCATTCCGGCAACCCATATATGGTTGGTGGCAACCATTGTTGAAAGAATTGTAAACTTCATTATTGTGATTGTACTGATGCAGAACGGGAAGACCCATTTCTCAGTTTCTTCCGTGTGAGTTTCTTGAAATACAAAGAGTTTTCTTTGTTGGTCAATTACAAAAATCCTGTTTTTTTGTGGAAATTATGTTTTTTCTACTCCTTCGCTATTCTTTTCTGATTAATGTCTTTGTTTTCAAGACGAAGAACTTAAATTGTTTCTTGTTAATTGTTTGTTGTGACTTCGTCGAGCTTCATTGTCTGAGCCCTTTTCTGGTGGTCGCCACACAACGGGAAACTTTTCACAGTGATCAATGTTGAGTTTACGCGGTACCACTTTTTATTTCTATGTCGCAAATATTGTTAACATAATTAATGCTATTTAACACCATCGCTGTGACATTTTTTTTAATGTTTAAAATACGTGCTGAGATGGGGGGCTTTTGAGCTTGAAATGTACAGGACCAATTTCGTTTGTTTTTTTTTCTTTTGTTTACTTTTTAAATAATTTTGTTTTATTGTTCAACTAACCATTTTTTTGTCCTGTACGAGACTAATAAAATTAAATAGTTTTTGAATCTTTCTATTTTGCACATAATATAAAATTTTCTCTCCTTTTTTAAAGAATTGCTTAGGAAAATATAGTACCCGCTCAAAAAAATAGACAACTTTATACCAAACAAATATAACACAAAGTAACAGTAAAAGCCCTCTTTAGAAGTCACTAAACTCCAGATAGAGTCCACAAAAAACGGACAATCAATCTAATATAATAGGTAATAAGAAGATTAACACCGCACAGTGGGTCGAACACGCGTGGGCGTAGAAAAAACATGTTATCTTTTATTAATACCCAACCCGTGGGTTAAATGCCACCGCGCTTCAAAAATAAATGTATAAAACCGGACTTTTTATAGAAGTATCTACATAATTATTCATTCGTAAGCAATGTGAGTTTTGAATTCGAAAATCACGGAGTTAAGGGTAAAACTAGGTTTACAAAGGTCGCAACCGCAAGGAATCAGTAAGCTAGTGTAATGATCATTCTTTTTTTAGTGTTCCGTACCCAAAGGATAACGTCGACACTTGATATGTTCACAAACTATGTATTTCTGTGGCTGCTATAACAATAAATACTAAAAACAAAATAAAATAAATATTTAAGGAGCGTCATTTTTTTGCAGTTTTGATACGGAACCCTTCATGTGCAAGTCCGAATCGCACTTGGCCAGGTTTTCTTTCCTATTATAAGATGTTTTTGAACTCCAGTAGGATAGTTATAGCCTGGTACCTTGGCATAAGAAAGAAAACTCCCAAATGTCGTTACTAACACTCGTATCAATTAACAAGTCAAACTGATTACTTGAACAAAAGTAATAACTTAAAGTGACTCCAGGGCCTTAAAGTTCATTAAACCCAACTGAATGACTATTTTAGATATAAAGCAGTATAAAAAAAATTATAACCTTTATTTGTGACGTAATTGTGCTATGGCCCCGCACGCTCTCCAGATCTCACTTTATTAGTCGTTTCTTTTTCGCCATTTTCCTACGCCAGTTTTAAAATATGAAGGGAAAATGGATTATACCTAAAAGTGACCCGCGCACATTTTCTGTGATAAGCGCAAGGATTGCGAGGCTTTTCCGAAATATTTGGTATGGTTCTGTCTGTTATTTAGCAGTGTTTTTTTTCTTCATATTTTTTATAAGTATCATGTAAACATATTGCGGGTTTCAATATGTCCCTCGTTTAAACTTTGTTACTTTATAATGAGACTGTTGACTGACTGTTTAGTAACTACGCACCAAAGCATCTATTAACAGTCGTATTTTCTTCATAATTATTATTTCCTTTCACGTATCAGTTATTTCCGTCACCAATATCCAGAGTACCATCACAGAAACACAAACTTCGTCATACAAAACTTTCTGTTTCCGTAACTCTGTTAATTAAAAGTTCCGAAACGGTTTGTGGAGAAGAGTTTCCGAGTTAATGTCACAAGTTTGCTTTGATTACGGTATAATTATGTATTTAAATGTCGGCTAACTTAGTCGTGATATTGTTAATTAGTTTCGAAGCTGTGAATGAGGATATTATGAAGCGTTAACAATGGTTTTGCTGAAATGGAGTTGTCTGTTTAATTGCATTATGATCGGCTGTTTTTTGGGTGGGGTCATCATTATCATCATTTCAGCCGAAAGACGTCCACTGCTGGACATAGGCCTCTCAAAAGTGTCGCCACATTGACCGGTCCTGTGCGTCTCGCATCCAGCGGGTCTCCGCAACCTTCACCAGGTCATCGGTCCACCTAGTGGGAGGCCTTCTAATGCAACGTCTTCCGGTTCGCGGTCGCCACTCCAGAACTTTTCGGCCCCATGGGAACTCTGGCAATTCTTCAGGCTACGCCGGTAACCTTAGTTCTCATGCGGATTCATCTATTTTATTATTTTTGCTCATGGCGAGGAGCTCCTGGCTTAATAATAGCAGTCGCTCGAGTTGATCTTTAGGTTAAACCGCATATACTTACGTTGGTCCGTGGGTGGTTGATCACTCATTACATACCGAGTTTCATCCGTCCCTCGGAAAGTACGTTAAGTTTTTGGTCGGTTGTCATTTGTACATCTTTGAAACTTGTTACAGGTATAGGTAGTCAGTGGCCTGAAAATCTGACAACCATTCTTACGAAAGGGTGTCGTATTAGCCAGTACTAACTGGGTTGTGGAGGTCAGGTAGGCAGTCACTCTATGTCAAATACTGGCATTCATCATTTATCATCATCATCTGTCTAGACAGATGATGTAAAGCTAGCGCAATATACTAGCGTGATGATGATTAATATTAAATAATCACCCGACTAATCGTAATCAGAATGAATGGCTTTATACGCTCTTATTTTCTGCTCGATTGGTATCTTATTATTCCCACCTCCAATTAATTATTATAACGGTTACTACCGAGCAATATACTCCTAAGTGTTTGTGCTAACTTTTTTTCTACTTACCAAGGTTATTGCACCGCAAAAATCAAACATCACATTACATTTTTTGTCCAGCTATCTAACTGGTTTAGCCCACAGTGCTAAACGGTCGGTGACTTGGCGAATTTGGTTCACAATGCATGATCGTGTACCACTGTGCGGGTGTGGGCGGGGTTAGTGACGTCATCAGTAGGTGCCATTTTTATTAACGGTTATTTGAAGGTTATAGTGATTAGTTGATGAAATTACATTTTTATGAAGAATAATGATTGTGTGATAGTGATGGATTAAACTTGTATTTTGTACTAGCTGTTGCTGTCACCTTCATTCGCGTCAAATTATTATTAATTAAAAATAAATTAAGTGCTTCCCTTTTTAAATCGGATTTTGTTGCCATTTCCCGCCGTTTCGGAAACTAGACGGAGCAAACAGACAGACTAAAATTGCAAATATTGTTTTGCTGTTAAAAGTATACTTAAGTAAATATATTCTTTCATGACTTTAGTAAAAACCTTTTTGTTCATGATTTTTCACCACTGAAGCCAGTGGTGGTACAAAATGTTATGCACATAACACCGAAAATGTCTGTGTCGATGATGGCTTGGGTTCGAATTTGAGACCTATGACTGGGCAGTCCGATGGTCACACAACTAGACTATCACTCCCATCCCATGCTTATATATTTGTGAAATGGCCTTGTTTATAAGACATCATCCATTACTGTTAACATTACAGCTCGGATCGCGAAATAGAAGTTATTTGTTTATTAAAGTTGCCAGTCAATATAAAACTACCCTCTTTGGGACAAGTGCGTTTGCTATGGCCACAAAAATTTACAATGATATTCCTAATGACATAAAAGAATGAAGCAATACTCATGTGTTCAAAAATAAATTGTTCAAATTAATAGAAAAATGTTATTATTCTGTTGCTGATTTTTTATCGACTGGAACTTTCTAAATGTTTCATGTATGCTTGACGATAATTTATTGTTGTTGTGTTTATGTAATTGTGTCCGTCTGAATTTATATTTAATATGAAATGCAACTTATGTCAAATCTTTGGAATTCAAGAATCTTATTTTTATTGTATTATTTTATCATTTGTATGCCCAAGTGGCTGATCATGAAATGGACATTATAAGCTTAAAATTAATGTAATGAACACCTGTATGTAACCCATGTATCACAAATAAACGATTTGATTTGATCAGTACTATGACTGATTGAAAGCTGACCTTTTTTTAAGGTTGGGAAATCATCATACTCGTATGATTCCTCCCACTCTGGGCGGAGCAGGAGTGTCAGGAGTGTTACTGACTAAAACCCATTAGCGGTAACTCTTTCGTAAAACGCTGCTAGTCAAGTCATTACATCTGCTCTTAGTAATAAGTCTTTGAAACACAACCGGAGACCATAAATAATCATAAAACTATCGGAAGCGTCCCGGAGTAAAACGTGAAGTGTCAATATGATAATTATTAGCTTCACTTAAGTCTTTCTTTCGTTATTTAGAATTATTAGTAGTTGAACAAAGAATCATTGACGGCACTTCCTTACGCATTATTAACAGTAGTGGATAGTAAGATAAATCTTTACTACAAACTTTCATCTTGAGCTAGCCGTTATAAGGAGTTTCAAAGGAACTAGGGGTCAGGTTATTCTGGCTTTATCTGTTTCTTCCTATTTTGTCGATCTCAGTCTCTTAAAAAGCTACTGCGTCTTGAATGAAATAAAATTGATAATTTAATCTGACCAATTCTTTATTAAAAAAGAAAATACTTATTTATGCCCGCAGGTTCGCGTAGAGTTCGGTAATGGTCCCTGGGGATAATCCAGGTTATAAACTATCTCATTGCCAAATATCATTTAAATCCGTTCTGTATTTTGGCCTGAAGCCAGCATGGGAATGCTAAGTCTTACGGTCTTCAATAGTTCACAGGTCCACCTTGTTGGACGCCATCCAACGTTCCACCGTCCTCTACATGGTCACCACTCCAGTACCTTTATGTCCCTTTGGCCATGGTTCCTATATGTCTTGCCCAATTGCCCAAAATGTCAGTTACCTTGGTTTTCCTGATTCTGTGCTCACATTAACATAAAATATTCCGCCACTTGAGAACTTCGAACGCCATTTCGAACGAGATTTGAATTTTAAATTATTTTTCGAACAAACGCGTCAAAAATATCGTCTTCTAATTCAAGTACCAACCTAATGGTTTTTTGTCTACATTATTATTCAATTCTGCCCACTGTGCGCTTTGTGTTCCGAATTTTGATTAGGAATACGTCAGAAATGGTTCACTATTCAGAATATGTAGGTGTGTTACTGTGCTGCATTCTTACGTGTAGAATTATTGCAAGCTGATTATTTAATAGGTTAGATAAGTACCTTTAACTGACCATCCGTAAATATACACGTATGAAACCTGCCATTTTTGTGGTCCAACGTGGCTGCTACTGAGTAATTCCTGATGGAATAACACAATAACACTTGGCCCTACGGTTTTTGTAATAGATAGCGTGATTATAGATAAAGGTTTTAGTATATAATTTGACCGACATTCACGCGGGTGAAGCATCAGCTAGTTATTATTATAAATGCGAAAGTAACTCTGTCTGTCGAGCTTTCACGCCAAAACTACTGAACCAATTTAAATTAAATTGGGTAGTCTAGAGCCTGAGAAAGGACATAGGCTTACATTAGACTTTTTAATGCGAAAAAATAGGTTGTAAGGGTTTAAAAGAGAGGGATCAAAAGATTACTTTGGTCGCAATAATCGACATCCGTGGCAATAACCGACATCCACGCAGACGAAGCCGTGGGCATCAGCTAGTCTACATATAAATTGGCGGCCTTTTATACTTTGTTGTTAGTTTAGTTTATATTATTTTGATAGTATGTGATGCATAAATATGTGTATAGTTCCGTATGGTGTCGGACGTAAAGAATAGCACCATCCCATATCTTCCCTTGGGTGTCGTAAGAGGCGACTAAGGGACTTGCCAGAGAATGGGCAGCAGCGTTCTCTGTGCCTTTGTAACAACCATACTGCGATCGCCAACCGGCCTGCCAAACATGGCGATTATGGCAAATCCCCCCTTTCTGGAGGAGACCTATGTCCAGCAGTGGACGTCTTATGGCTGAAATGAAATATGTGTAACGTTTAGTTAAGCTTAACCTCACCTAGAGATGTTAATAAGTATTATGATTTTACTACTACGACTTCGTTCGCATGGAATTTTTTATCTTTTTTTTCATTAAAAAAAGTATTCTATGTTATTTCTAATACTTCCAAAAATATGTGTACAAAGTTTCATGATGATCGGATAAGTAGTTTTTGCGTGAAAGCGTTACAAAGAAACTTACATTCACATTTATAATATTAGTATATAGATTAGTTTGATAATAAAACAAAACACTAAATAAATTCTCGTGACAACTCAAACTTCCCTTCATTACCCAAGTATTTAGTTACTTTAAGAAGGACTTTTCTAAGAATTCCTACAAAACTAAACGATTCTAAAAGCGTTTCGAATACCTCTCATTAAGAATCAATTAGTGAAATATATTTATGTATTCTGTCAGCGTAGACAACTTGGGTGGTGTCTTAGAAACTTTTAACAAGGAAGAGGAAGGAAAGAAAATGTTTATTTCATTAACGGGAACTGTTATGGCTTAGCCACGACCTCCAAGTATCAGCGACTCATCATCTGCCTAGCTTTTTCCCAACTATGTTGGGGTCAGCGTCCAGTCTAAACGGATGCAGCTGAATACCCGTATTGTACATAGAGCGACTGCCTGTCTGACCTCCACAACCCAGTTGGTATTTGGTAATATGATACCCCTTGATAAGGCTGGTGTAACAGCGACTGCGGAGAATAACAAAACAAAAACTGAATAAAACTAGCCTTTATTAAATGAAAAGAATAAAATTAGGTTTTTCGATCAACATTGAACCCGTACCTATACAAAGTTTCGTGTCCGTGCTATTAATCCTTGAGAAGTTCACTCGCGTGGCCGCTATCCTGAATGCAGGATCAAGTCATGTCTATGTGTGAAATTATATTATATCATTACCACTTGACTGCTCTGAAAACTGTAGATGAAAACGTCTACAAACCCGCGCGTCACGGTGTATTACAGCCCATTCCCTCTCAGAGGAGGCCAGTGTCCCAGTAGTAGGAAGATTATAGGCTAATTACGTTTAGAGCAAACCTCAATTAATCACCGGGACGCGAAGGCCCGCTGAAAACAAGCGAAAAACGCGCGTGTCCCTTAACGAAAGTCACATCACCTAGGGTTGTGGACGGGGCGTAATGAACACAGAGGGGACGACTTGGCAAACACTGCTCTAGGCGGCATTGTCAACACATTCCGTTCAAAGCAAGCGTGTCAACGTTTACTTGCACACACCTGCATAGCCTTTTCCCAACTATGTTGGGACAAGCTTCCAGTTTTACCGGATTAAATCAAAATCAAAAGTCATTTATTCAAACTAGGCTGATAATCAGCACTTTTCGAACGTTTATTTACAAGAGACAGTCCCCCAAAACGCCCACCCTTTGACACTTCCTAGTGTTTTAGCTGGGAAGAAGAAGTGGCGAAACAAACTCCCCAGCAACACATCTGTCTGTTTGGTTAGAAGAACCAGACTCAATACAATACTGCTGAATATCAGATTTTACATGGAGCGACTGCCTATCTGACCTCCACAACCCAATTAGTACTGGCTAATGCAATACTTTTGGCTGAGACTGGTTGTCAGTCTGAAGATATGGCAGCCGGGACCAACGGCTTAACGTCCTTTCTGAGGCACGGAAAAAACTCGGTATCCATGTTATGTGTGTTCATCCATCCACGGAACCACCTTGGCAAACACGGCTTAACTTTATGATCGACCCGCGCGGCAGTCATTCATTATTAAGCCACGTGCTCCTCCCAACGTTTACTTGCACTACGACACAATTAATTACAGGTACTCGCTTTCAGTTTAACCTTGCCTAGGTTGGTCTGTGGATGGGTGACCGCCCATTACATACCGAGTTTCTTCCGTGCCTCGGAAATCACGTTAAGCTGTTGGTTTCGGCTGCCATATATCTTTGACAGTCGTTACAGAAAGTCAGTGACCTGAAAGTCTGACAACCAGTTTTACCCAGTATTAACTGGGTTGTGGAGGTCAGATAGGCAGTCGCTCCATGTAAAATACTGGTATTCAGCTGCATCCGGTTAGACTGGAAGCCGACCCTAACATAGTCGGGAAAAGGCTAGGCAGATGATGGCTCACTTTTAGCGCTAGCTATTGCCGTCTGAAGATGCTGGCGGTTGATTTCGTGTTGAGTTCGTATGACAGCCCCGTTGGTTTAGTGGTTGTAAGTTCGACTGCTCTGCATGAGGTCTTTTTTTTTTTGGCGGGTGGAAAATCATCAAATAAGCAGTCTTGGGCCAAGCAAAAGGGAGTGTCAGACTTCTACTGACTAAAAACCACCCATGTTCCTTCTTAGCCCTCTTGAGGTCCTGGGTTCGAATCCGAGGTCGGGCAAAGTGTTAATGGATTTTTTCCAACAGGATTTTTCCGAGTCTGGATATGGGCCCGGTTGATGGCATTTAGGCTCGCCCTCTATTACAAGGGACTAACATAACTGGTGAAACGTGGGTGTACTAACTGGTACACCTCTGCCTAGTCCTTCGCGCATTACCGGCGTCATGTCATGTTATGTTGGGTTTGTGTTCTGTGATAATGAAGGTCCTTTTGAATTGTCCGTTCTTGGAAAGAAAATAGCGGTGCCTTATTTCAGGCGAGTCGTGAAAGAGTACATTACGGATTATGTCAAAAAAGTCCGTAACGTTTTCCTGCTTGGGTGTGACAAAAAACTACTATCACCGTTTGAAGAGTTTAATAAACTCCGTGCTAATCTTTCAGATTCTATTGCAAAAAATTGTAAATAAACTGTCACTTCCTTTTTTAAATAGATAAGAAATAGTTTTTATTTATCGATATAGTCTTATTTACAGCCGAAGTAACTCTGCCCACTATTAATTTCATCACCACTGCTTTAAAAAACGGTGAAGGAAAACATTGTGTGGAAACCGACATGTCCTAGATCCAAATTCGGAGGCATAGCCCTCTCCCTCTCATAGAGAGGAGGCCTGTGTCCCAGCTGTGGGAACATTATAGGCTGGTTATGCTTGTGCTTAACTATGTCTGTCGTAGTCTAAAACCAGTTTTTTTCCTCACTTTTCACGAAAAAGAACTTAGTTCATAAGTAAGTGAAACACGTTGTTTGTCCCACACAAATATTTAAAAAAAAGTAATAAAAAGTATCGCGAGATATTTAACAAAATCGGTGGCGCGGCCAGAAAGTATACTTCCTAGCCGCCGCTACCACGTACACAGCAATATTTTTTTTTTGCAAAAAAGTTTTTTATTATTCCATTTTTAGTTATAATATCCTATACAAATATTTACTACGCATTTAACATTGAACCAAGAAATATAGGATAGGAGAGTTGATGATGAAATGTTAAACAATGTGTGTTTTTAACCCCCGACGCAAAAACGACGGGGTGTTATAAGTTTCACGTGTCTGTGTGTGTGTCTGTCTCTGGCATCGTAGCTTCCGAACGCATGAACCGATTTTGATTCTGTTTTTTTTGTTTGAAAGGTGACTCGAGAGTGTTCTTAGCTATGTTTGATGAAAATCGGTCCAAGATGGCGGCCGCTACAAAATGGCGGATTACATATTTTTTCACAACTTTATCAATATGGGTGTCAAATGAAAGGGCTTGATTAGTAGAATACTATACACTATGACAAATTTGAAATACAAGATGGCCGCCGCCACAAAATGGCGGAGGTACATATTTTTTTACAACTTTATCACAATATGGGTATTAAATGAAAGAGCTTGATTAGTAAAATACTATACACTATGACACATTTCGAATCCAAGATGGCCGCCGCCACAAAATGGCGGATTACATATTTTTTCACAACTTTATCAACATGGGTATCAAATGAAAGGGCTTGATTAGTGGAATACTATACACTATGACAAATTTCAAATCTAAGATGGCCGATTTGGATATAGATTAATACCATATGGGTTAAATAAGCTTCGCAAAAATAATTGAGTCGGGGGTTTTTTAAATTTTTAATTTATACTTGTTATCTAACCAGCTGAACTTTACGTAGTTGGGCATAGGCTTTGCTCATGATAGATACGGTCAAAGCTTATGAATAACAAAGGGAAGCGTGCGGTCAAAGAACTTTCAGAGTAAAAACAGGCCTCGGGGTGCCAAAACATTGTGCTCTCTCGAGGGCTGTCGCTTACAAAAAGAAAGTAATAGTTCGTGAAACAATTCATCAAATAAACATGACATAACATCACGCCCGTAATCCCCGAAGGGTTAGGCTGTGGTGTACCTAATAACACCCACGTTTCGCCACTTATGTTTTTTAAATGTCCCACGGAATGGGCACAAATCCAGACTCCGTGCCTGCCACTGAAAAATTATTGAAACCCAAAAACAATTTGCTCGACCTGGGAATCTAACTCAATACCTTCTACTAAGCAGTCACGCTCTCGAATACTAGAACCTACGACTTTACTAAATCATCACATTTTGCCTACGTGGCAACCATACACCATTTCATTTGATCCCTAGTGCTAACCCACCAAAACTAGTGGACAAAAAACTAACCTTTGTCCGAGCCAAGTAGAGCGTGCAGGGACTAAAGTATCATAGACGAACTGGCCCAAATTATAGCCTTTTGTCGAATTAAGCGGATCAAGATTATGGGGGGCCACCAATTGGGGGATAAAACGTTTTTAGTGACTGAGCGAAGATGGATGTTTGAGGAAAAGGGACAGTTTTGCCGTCTTTTGGTTTTTTAGTGTTTTTCAGTGGAGAAAATTATAGGTCGTTTCCGTGATAATGTATGTTGACGTTATGATTTTGTGTTGCATATATACACATACATACATAAACTCACGCCTTTTTCCCATGGGTGTAGACAGAAACCACAGAACGCCACTTGCTACGATCCTTACATACTCCTTTTGCCTCGTCCAAATCCATACATCTGGTCATACACGCACGCCGATTACGAGTACTACGCACCTGTCCTTTCTGAAGAACGGCACCAATAAGATCACTGTATGTCTTTCTAGGTTGCATATATATTTGTCCACTTTGCTAATCATCATTTTCATCATCTTTTCACTACTCTCTTAGGGTCGGCTTTCAGTCTAAAAAGTATTTTACATGGAGCGACTGCCTATCTGACCTCCACAGCTCAGTTACTAAGTGGAGTGATAGTCTTGCAATGTGACCGTCTGACTGCCAAGTCATAGGTCAAGTTCAAACCCAAAACACGGTGAAGGAAAACATCGTGAGGAAACCAGCATGACGGAGAGATATTTCTTGACGGCATGTAAAGCCAAGTCAGAGGTACATGGACGACAAGCCATGGTCCGGGGCGAGGAGGAATCGGACGCCGTCGCCTCCTTCTGCGAAGCAGTGATGCTAGCGAAGGAGGTGACGGAACGTGAGAGGGAGAGATAACCTTCGTCCCAGCCGCCGCAGGAGACGCTCCGGGCGTCGGGGGCCACGTGATGGCTTCCGGCCACCGTAGACGCGGGCCTGTGGACGGTGAGTAATGGGCTAGCTCGCCGTCCGTCCGTCTTATGACGACGACAGGCCGTGTCGACGGCGCGTTCGCGTTCCACGCGCGCCTCAAAGAGATGTCAGCAACATGGAAGGGGCCCGCAAGGGCCGACGCCCGTCGGGGCTGCGGGTTGTTCCCAAGAGATAACACGGCCTCGACATAAAGGCTAAGAAGGAACATGGGTGGTTTTACGTCAGTAGACGTCTGAAACTCCCTTTCGCTCTGCCCAAAAGCGGGAGGGGTTATTTGATGATTTTCCACCCGCCAAAGAAAAAAAGGCCCATGAGAGGCATGAAAACTCTGACACCAGATTACGCACTAAAGAAGAAAGACTTTCATAATATTGACCTTCATTAATTTTTGTTTATGTGCCAAATAAATGTTTCTTTCTTTCTTTAATGATTAGTACAATGGCCCCGAGCTGCATGGAAGTCCTTAGAGGAGGCCTTTGTCGAGAGACAAGGAACATAATTAAATGTAATAAGTATTTATGAAAATATAGTAACTAATACAGGGTATAAACGAACCCTTCACGCATCCGACAACCAAGCATTCTGTACATCAAACCAAGTACCCCTACGCAAAAATTATTGCTGGGAAATGACTTTTTTTCTTGGGGTCAAAAATCACATTTTACGGTAAAACTCAAAGCAGCACTCTTAAAAAATTGTGCTAGTGGATGCTTTGAATAGTAAACGGGTCATGGAGGTAATTTAAGTAAAATTAAAACCTGAAATACTAGTATTTACAAAAACAGCTGTGAAAAATTTGGAACTTTGACCCCCAATATCTCCGCATCTAGGAGGTTCCCAGGTATGGTCTTGAACAAAAAAATGATCGCAGTCGTGGGGAGAACAAATGCCCTTCGTTTGCGTTAAGGGTACTTTTACAACCTTTATAACATGTAAGAATAAGATTGTAATCAGTAACAGTAAAGAAGTCCTTTTTTATTTATTTTTTTACAATGGCTCCAAAGGGCTTTCATGTTTTCAATTACATCTTGCATGCGTGTAAGGCTAGCGCTTCCGAACATACTGACATATATACACCCATTGATTACGAAGGTGGTCTTCGGTTTCACGGGTTAAGGGGTAAGTCTATAGCCAATTATCTTAAGTATTATTTACTTGTGTTTCCGAGAAGCGGTTTGTTATTCTGACCTGTTTTCCGCTTTGGGGAGGTAAAATTCCTGAAACTGGCCGATAGCGCTGGCACTGGTAATACAATAATCTTTTGAAAAAAACTGGGTGTCAGACATTCAGGCCAATGACTACCTGTAACGACTGCCAAAGATTTAATGTGACAACCGGGACTAACCGGGCTTGACGTGCTTTCCGAGGCCTATGCCTCTGGAAACTCGGTATGTAATGGGTGGTCATTCACACTATAGTATCTATACTTACACTTTTACCAATCATTCTCATCTTTTCATCGCGTCTACAAAAGTTTACATCTGACTTCTGAAGAAGAAGCATCGCGACGCGAAGTCATCTGGTCTCTCTAAAAGAACCCTCTCCATCGCGAGTGAGCTCTACAAGCACTGGAGCCACGTCTACCTCCTACGTATTCTCCGGGCCTCCCTAAAGGACTCGTCCGTGACTGCTCGCCTGGCTGCAGGATTGACCTGTCCTGGGAGCTGTTCTTCTCGCCTTTCTGCAGAGCTAACCTACCTCGGAGCCTGACTGGAAGTTACCTTGACTTGACGTCTTTCCAAGTACCTACTGTATTTTAAAACTTCCTCTAACATTACCTTCTGTAGAGCGTGAGATAGGTAGGTCCGTGTTTTGTAGATATCACTGTATTTTCTACCCCTTATCTCTTTATTAAATTCAATTGTTAATTTATTACCCTCTTTTACTTGTTAGGGATAAGTAACACGACAACACACATCCATGGACCAACCTAGGTAAGAACAGCTTAACCATAAGATCGACCCAAGCGGGAGTTATTCTTGAGCATGGACCTCCAAAACTTCACTACATAGTATAAAACAAAGTCGCTGTCGCAGTCTGTCCGTCCCTAAGTATGCTTAAATCTTTAAAACTACGCAACGGATTTTGATGCGGTTTTTTTTAATAGATAGAGTGATTCAAGAGGAAGGGTTTTGCATATAATTTGACCGACATCCACGCGGGTGAAGCCGCGAGCATCAGCTAGTAATAACTAAAATCCAAAAATTGAATAAGGCTTCGTCTACATTTGCAACAGACATGTCGCAACGGTTAACCCAAATAGCGTCCATCAGTTCCGGTCGCACGTATATGGCAGTCGGACAGTGTGCAATAAGCCTTATTTGGTTGCATTTAACCAATTTAAGCTTGACCGCTTCACGTTGTATCAAATTGTATGAAAGTGGAGCGAATGTGCCGAAAAATTGATTTACGTGTGCCCCGGACTAGTTGGTCTAGTGGCCGCAAGCGTGACTGCTGAGCATGCCGTCGGTCCTAAGGTTGGGGCTACGGGTTGTTCGCAAGAGATACCGCGGCCTCGACATGAAGGGCTATGAAGGAACATGGGTGATTTTTAGTCAGTAGAAGTCTGACACTCCCCCTTTCGCATTGCCCAGAGCGGGAGGGGTTATTTGATGATTTCCCACCCCCCTAAAAAAAAAAAGGTCATGGGTTCGATTCCCGGGCTGGGCAAGGTGTTATGTCTCAGTCCTACATGGCAGAGGCATTCCCATTGATTACCGCACTTATATTAAAATTTGCCGAAACCGAATGATGGCCGAATATTTCTTTTTATTCGGCCATCTCTAGCTAGTTTCATTAAAAGCGACGCACACTCTTGACATTGTTGTAATTAAAAACGCTGCGACTAGTCGCAATGCGTCTCCGAGCACTAATTACTTACTAAATGATGGGCAAAGAAATTAATTTAAAAACGGAATGCTTTATACTTTTTTCTTTTTATTTTCTGATTTTTAACACACTTTTATTTTCTGCGAGCATGAGGTCGGTTCTGGGTTCGATATCTAACTGCCGCACTTAGAGAGCTTTAATGATTACTTAGGCAATCACTTAGTAAAGGTTTTGACAGTTTTGTCAACCAAAAGTATGTCAAATCTTTACTTAGACTTAAGTAATCATTAAATATCTCTGAGTACCGCAGTTAGCCGGACAATGTGCTATTGGGTTTTTCCATCAGGTATTTCTCAGTAGCAGCCGGTCTCAGGAGCTTGGATTTGTGCCCGGTTGATGGCAATAGGCTCGCCACCTGTTACGGGGGTCATAAACATAACTGGTGAAATGTGGGTGTATTTTTAGGTACACCTCTGCCTAACCCTACAGGGATCACAGGCGTGATGTTATTTGTCTCATCATCATCATTTTAGCCATAAGACGTCCACTGCTGGACATAGGCCTCCCCCAGAAGGGAGGGATTTGCCATAATCGCCACGCTTGGCAGGCGGGTTGGCGATCGCAGTATGGTTGTTACGAAGGTACAGAGAACGCTGCTGCCCATTCTCTGGCAAGTCCCTTAGTCGCCTCTTACGACACCCACGGGAAGGTATTGGTGATTTGTCAGAAAACAAAAAAATTAAAGCCAAGAATTATGTTAATGAAGCCCAAAACTTCTTGATTTAGTACTATTCGAGAACAAATCATAAAAAAAAGAACTTTTGCAAAGACTCGACTTTGTTACACACAGTTTCGACTCCCACTTTAAAAGAACGGCCTTCTTACCAAAAAAGGTAACAAGTTTTGTAACACTACTTGATACTAAACTAAACCTTAACACGATGCATTAAAGACTGTTTGCATTTTCTCGAGTAGTATTGTTAAGTTGGTTGGGGGCCCACTCAGAGCCTCGCGACCTACACTATGATGTCATTGGCTCAAATCCTTGCTTTGTTAGGTTTATTTAGAAGGGTTTCTTAGAACGTAACTCTATTTCTAGGAAAAAAAAACCTAGAATTTATGGTGGAATCACCAGTGGAGACCGCGAAATTGAATTTTTCTTACGCTTTCTAAGTTCATAATTATAATCCAATGGGCAGTAGAGACAGTCGCTCGTAAAATAAAATTTAAAAAAAAAATAAAAGACACGAAAATTCCCCGAATCAAAGTGTGTAGCTATCGAAACCAACATTTTTATTGCAGTCGGAGGACCTGCAAAGATATTATGATAATATAAATATTGATTAAATCCCTAAAAATCCCAATTTAATAATTTACCCCTTAAATGGAGGAAAACTCCCAAGTGGGTAACACTGTCGTGCAGTACTGTACCCCACTAGTCACCACACCCGTCTGGTTCGAAGATCCTCCCTTTTCTAGGGGTTATGAAAAACTTTTCAATACTTACATGAAAACCTACTTACGTTTAACCGTTTACGTTTAAACGCCACTCGGGTCGATCTTTAGGTTAAACCACGCTTGCCTAGGTTGGTCTGTGGATGGGTGACCACCCATTACATACCGAGTTTCCTCCGTGCCTTGGAAAGCACGTTAAGCTGTTGGCCCCGGCTGCCAAATATAGATCTGGACAGTCGTTACAGGTATTCAGTGACCTGAAAGTCTGACAACCAGTCTTACTTAACCAGTTGTGGGTGGTTACTGGGTTGTGGAGGTCAGATAGGCTGTCGCTCCATGTAAAATACTGGTATTCAGCTGTATCCAGTTAGACTGAAGGCCGACCCCAACGGAGTTGGGAAAAGGCTAAGCAAATGATAAATGATAATATTGGTCTCAGGATTGGTCATAGCATCATCATCTTCCTGCCCTTGTCCCCTTGGGGTCGGCGCAGATTGCTCATGGCAATTAAACAAATAAATATTGTGTCAGTGTCACATAATTCAGTCGTAAAGCCTTAATGAATTCGAGTGCTAGAGCTGAGCTCAATTGAGAATCAGTTTCGGTATTCGGCTATTTGGTTTCGGCCGATTTTTTGGATTCAATTTAAAAAGATTCAATTTAAAAAATATATATATTTGACGAGCTAAACTCAGTAAGATTGAACTGAAAGTTGAATAGATATTGTATCGTATCGTATGGGGTCATGAGGTGCAACTTGTGTCGACACTCTTGCGTTATGATATTGGATATAACATCTGATATCTGCCAGTTGAAGTCCCGTCAAAATAAAATAAAAAAGTTATAGGTACCTTATATACTTTCACACGCAATCAATAATAAGCTATTATTTTGAAATTACAAAGGGACACTTAAATTTTATTTATTTGTATACTTGGATTTTTATGAAACAAAAGTAACAAAATTCGAGTTCTTCGCAGGGCATGACGATTTTGCCAGTTATATATTTCAGTCATATGTCACCATTGATTGCCGAACTTATACTTGCCGAAACCGAATGATGGCCGAATATTTCTTTGTATTCGGCCGACCCATCTCTAGCTCGTAGTTTCATTATACGCGACGCACACACTCGACATTGTTGTAATTAAAAACGCTGCGACTAGTCGTAATGCGTGTCTGAGCACTAATTGCTTACTAAATGAAGGCCGAAGAAATTAATTTAAAAATGGAATGCTTTATTCGTTCTTTTTTTATTTTTTTAAATGGAGAAGGGATTCATCTTTCTTTTTATTCGTTCTGATTTTTAACACATTTTTATTTTCTGAGACCGACTGCTGAGCATGAGGTCGGTCCTGGGTTCAATATCCATGTCGGACAAAGTGCTATTGAGTTTTTCTGTCAAGAATTTTCTTGTAGTAGCCCAGGCCCAAAAATGTGTGTCGCTTTGTTCTGGCTAATCTCTGAAACGGTTGAACCATTTTTACGGGGCATTTACTGGCAGATAGCTGATGATAGAAGTTTCGTAACAAGGTGTTATAAGGTAACATAGGCTACTTTTATTTTAGAAAAATAATTAGGGTTCGTTGCAAAAAAAATAAAACTCTTGAAATTGTTCGCTAAATTCGATTCAAATAAGGCAGTAATGTGTTAGGATTACAATTTCACGTGAACGAAGGTTGCAGGGTACAGTTAGTATGTATACAGGGTGTAAAAGTACCCTTAACGCAAACGAAGGGCACTTGTTCTCCCCACCACTGGGATCATTTTTTTGTTCTAGACCATACCTGGGAACCTCTTAGTTACGGAGATATTGGGGGTCAAAGTTCCAAAATTTTTCAAAGCTGTTTTTGTAAATACTAGTTTTTCAGGTTATAACTTTACTTAAATTACCTTCATGACCCGTTTACTATTCAAAGCATCAATCAAGATTTTTGATCCAAAAAAAAAAGTTGTGGTACAGTTTGATGTACAGAATGCTTGGTTGACGGCTGTGTGATGGGTTGATTTACACCCTGTATATTATGTATCTGTACACATATAGACATGACGTTACAAAGCCCTCACCTCAACGTCTTCCATCATTTAAAATGTGAATGTTCAATCGTTTCAATCATACTTTTTAATGGATCCGTGACCACACATAATGTGTGAACCACTTAAGTCAGAGGTGCAGTGTATGTTCACGCTATTGTGAGTTGAAGAGGGTCGACAGAACTCTTTGTGGGGATATTGATGGCTGAGTTAGAGGAAACAGTTTCATTCTTAACGCTTGACTAGTTTAGTCTGTCATCGCTTTGATTTGATATTCAACTGTACACATGTGGAATGAAATCTTATTAAATCATTGTGTTGACAATAACATCAACATAAGACAAAAATATATTTATTTAACACTTCAAGCACAAAGTACAGAGACGTGCCTAGACATTTTCTGCCAGTCAACCTTTGGATGATGCAAAGACCAACAGTGGTAGGTTTCATATCTGAAGGTTGCAGTGTACAGATTTAAAAAGTGATACAAGTATCTTTTGGCGCTTGAATTATGTTACCAAACATGCACTGTGGGCGCTGTTAGCAAACATTTAAGTAATTATTTTATTAATTGTATTGAAAAAACAAGGTAGTTCCGATTTTGGCCGCGAGCCAAAAGTATGTTGTTCAGCTATAATAAAATGGGCTGGCCTTTGTTAAAATGTCTTGGCTGCTCTTCCCTTTCTTGAATGTCTTGACAGGAGAAATAAATAGTAATCTATTCCCCAATCCCTGTTAATAAGCTTTAATAAAATCTCCAAATATGTCAACCCTTATACCATTGTTAAAACAGGAGTCATTGGAAAACAAAGTGACAACAACAAAAGCCGCGAAACGCCGCCATCTTAAATCACGGACTAAAAATAAAACCCGCCTTTTTTTAAAGCGCGTTCTTTTTATCGTCATTAGGGAATATTTTGCACATACTGGCTGCTTGCTACTCTAATTATGGGCATACAAACAATATGCCTTCTTAGAAATGGCGACGGGCGGTGTAAATACGTGTATGTGAACAAGACGTTACTTTTACGTTTATTTTTAGAAGAACTGGGTTGCTATGTTGAGTATTTGAATTTTCCCTGCATTTTTTTTACAAAAAAAGACACGTTTTGAAACTTTTTTCCCAGTTTCATTATGAAACAAACGAGAAGACTTTATTATAAGTTCGTTCACAAATGGTACCACTTTTACTGCCGCACTCAGAGTGCTCTAATGCCAACTTAAGCCGTCCATTAGTGACGATTTAAAAATATTCACACTCACTGCCGCACTCAGAGAGCTTCATTAAATTAGTTCTAATGAGTCCTTATCTAATTCTCACTAGATTCGATAATGAACGATACTACCCAGAAAGAAAAATTAGTGGTTCACCAGCTAATGACAACTGTTAGTATCCGTAGGGCGGAGTATCGTCAAATCATTCTATCGAAAAGCACATCGATACACAGTTGGTGTAACCACACTTGAAAATGTGTTATTATCAAATAAAAAAATGTTTATTTAAACACATTGAAAGCATATAAATAAGCAATATAAATTAAAATAAGTTCTTTTACCGATCGTTTTCAACAAAAGACAAAGCCAAACAGCCATTTTCTTATAAATAAATTAAAGCAACCGGACTCTTTTTTCTTTGGTATCACTTATTGCTAACTGTCACTAATAAAAAATGTCCAAGTGTCATTTCAATGTCAATTTTGTTTGGTTTGATTATTTGTGTTTCACCCGACAAGAAATAATCTTTCGTGTTATAAAGTTTAATTACAGCTATAACATAACGTGCTCATGTGTCCGATAAACTTATTTCAAGCCACTTGGGCTTCGGAGGCGCCAAATATGTCTTCCTATCCTGTCTTCGTCTCAGAGCATCTTTTACCTCTGAATAAAGCCATACATGCAGATGCTAGGAAAATGGCTCGTGAGAAGAACTACAATTATGTCTGGGTCCGTGATGGCCGTGTATTAGTTCGTAAGGAAGATGGAGCCCGCGCTGCACGCTGTACAAATAAGAAGCCTGCAAGCTCTCTCTTTAATGTAAGTACCCAAAAACGCAACATAAAATTTGTCTTACAATACAACATTGTTTAATTCGCTTTACACTCATCATCATCATCTTCCTGCCCTTATGCCATGTTATTTGTTGTCGGCGCAACACGTCTTTTTTTCCATACTGCCCTGCCAGTCGTCACATCATTTATTCCTTTTTCCTTTATATCATTCCTCACACACTCTATCCATCTTATCTTCATACTAAATATCTTTATTTACATTTTAGATAACAGTGATAAGAAAAATGCAGCAGTGATCAAAACCACAGATCAAGAAGTGTGTAGACCTACCGAGTACTGATTATTCGTCGGGAGGCTGTGATGAGAATAAGGAATTTAGAAAATAAGAAAAAGATGGAAATGCAAATACTGAAAACACAGTGTAACGAGTCTTTTAAGCCTGTTACATACTATTGAATTCTTTGCTTTGATTTGTAGGCTCTGGTTGGTGTTGCCTTATGAAAATTCATTTTTTGTTGACTTGGATTCGTGAAGTGGTCACACTGATTTTTATTTTCGATGCTGTCAAATTGACTTTGACATTTCTTGCTTTTCGACCTACAGCCTTGAATCAATGGA
This sequence comes from Diarsia brunnea, assembly GCA_949774965.1. Taxonomy (NCBI): domain Eukaryota; kingdom Metazoa; phylum Arthropoda; class Insecta; order Lepidoptera; family Noctuidae; genus Diarsia; species Diarsia brunnea. Next base: position 8,444,252 of record OX459023.1, read on the forward strand.
GTGATTTTTGAGCGCTCCAATAAAATCTCAAAATATAACTTGAGATGGGCGGCATCTAGTCCCTAATTATGTGGTAGCCGATTGCCCTTGTCATGATCCTAATTGGATAGCCTTTATTTTTTAAGGTAAGCGAATTCTTTGTGATTTCGGTCCGTTCCGCGTTGTCATGGCTATTTTGATAGCAGACACTAATAGTTTTCGATATTTAATTGTTTCAGGATCTTTTAACTTCATTTTATAATTATTTGCTTGGATTAATTCATCTACTGATGACCACATTTTGATTTTTGGAAGAAACGGTGAGTTTTATTGTTTTTGCTCGTAACCACCATTCGATCGCCATTTTTTATCCGCTAACGATTATTCATGTTTGTTTTCAGCCACAAGGCGTTTTTTTTCCATATTACTTAAATTTTTGAACGCACGCCCCTACCAAAATGCATATATCTTGGACCGCCGTTGGCAATCTCGGCGAATATCACCAAGATGCTCTTGGATAATCCTTCAGGTTCCTAATTTAGTCGACGGAGTTTGGTATGGTTTATGATACATAACTTCAATTTATTTTAAAAAAGTGCAATAATGACAGGTCTTAGAATAACAGCGATGTCATCTTAATTTTACACATTAGAGCTGTTAGCTTTAGAATTAGAAAGGAATTTTCAAACCAGCAGCCTTCGGGTAATAAAGTCGTTCTTACTTTTCATGATTGATTTTTATTGATGCCTTCCCGCTTGAAGATTAAAAGTCTCAAGCTCCCGCAGGTAAGTCTATCCTTGGCATAGTTTTGTGTGTACTCCAGGCGCCCGAATTTTCACTTTTACTTATTTTTATTTGGAGCACACCACACAGTTTAATTTCATTCATCTCACTCTCTTCTCATCACACACTCTTTTTTTTATTATTACAATTGTCGCTCAGCGAACAGGGACTTGAAGTAGGTTTGTCTGGTACCTATATACTGTCATTATTGCACAATTATTAATTACCTTATGAGTCTATTGTTTGCATTAGTTTGTTCTACATTGTTACTTTAATAACTTTGTGTTTATTTTAATTTTTGACTCATAAGTAGTACTTAACCTAATTTGGTGAATCTTTGTAAACAAGATTTGGTGTTTACTTATTGATAATTTTGTTTATTGACCTGTTTGTTTTAATAACATGTTTTTTTCTTAGCAAAACCAACAGAAATGTATAGCATTAACCGTGTTTTGTTGTTCTCAACAGTAAAGTTATTTTAAAAACTAAGTTTAACTTTTAAAGAAAATAATTTAATCTAATTGTAAGTACAATATTGTACATTTAATTTATCTAGATTTAAGCTGCTTGTAAGTGATTATTGCACTTTTAAAACGATAAAATTAACTTAGTAATTTTTCATGGGAATACCACATTGACTTCAATACTTAACCTCAAACTTGAGAATTTATTTTCAAACTTTTAACTTTTTGAAATTTAGTTTTTGCTTTTCGTTTGCTATTCGCCTTGCTGTTTGTTAGTCATGGACAAGGGAGTTCAGTTTCCGCCGCTTCAGGATTCGGGTGATGTCGATACCTGTACTGCTGTTGATGCTTATGCTCTCAGTTGATATCATAGGAATTCTACCTAAAACTTATTCTGGTCATAGATACATACTTTCGGTTGTAGACGTTTTTACTAAATATTGCTGGTTCTTTCCAATGATCAATGCTACCACTAGAGTAATTTGTAAACATTTTGAAAAGGAAATATTTCTCAAATTTGGTTGTCCAAAAATAGTAGTTTGTGACAATGGAACTCAATTTACTTCAAAACATTTTGTAGATTTTTTGAAAGGTTTTAATATAACCAAAATATTTTATAATACTTTGTATACACCTCAAAATAACCCTGTTGAGAGATATAATAAAACGGTCGAAACCTGCATATCGTGTTTTGTTAAAGATGATCATAGAACTTGGTCAAGTTTTTTGCCCAATGTTCAATTGGCTTTAAATAATAGTGTAAACCTTGCTACTGAGTTTACTCCTAACTTTCTGATGTTTGGTAGGGAGCTTATTCTTGATGCGTCATTACATCACTTTAGTAGTTCTGTTGATAACTTATCTCAACTAGAAATTTCAAATAGGAATGCTTATGCAGTTTCTCTTAATTCACTTAGTGATATTTTTGTTAAAGTTCAAGCTTACTTGTTAAAGGGGTATAAGCGAAATGCCGCTTATTATAATAAAGGTCGGAAAGTCATTTCTTTTGGTGTGGGTGATATGGTGTGGAGAAGAAGTTTTGTTCAATCTCATGCTCCTGCATATTTTTCAGCTAAGCTTGCACCTAAGTTTGTAAAGTGTAAAATAACTGAAAAGGTTTCGGATAACGTTTATGTTTTGAAAGATTTAAATAAAGGTTCAGTGGGACGTTATCATGTTAAAGATATTATTAAATTTTAATTTGGTTTCCAAGTGTTAGTCTTGATTTTTGATAAATTCTGTTTGAAAGCCGCTTTTGACAGTGTGATGTACGAGGGGATGGATGATAGGTTTTCAGCGGTTTGAAAGATGTATGTTAGGTAACTTCTTATAAATTTATTGAATTTGAATTCTTAACATTCTAAAAATAAAACTTAGGCCATTTTTGTTAATTAAATACAATTTTTTTTCCACATTAAATGTTTTTCACACCAGAGGATCTTATTTTATGTTTTGTTCGTTTTTGTTAGATTGTATAAGATCTTATTTTTTTAAGGGTAACCTTTTACCTGTTTACATTTTATTAGGATCTTATATAACCCTACACTTCAGGTTATTTTTACCTTGAGATCAAAAACTTGAACTCAATTTCAAGTTTTTGTAATCTTTTTTTTTTCATAGTTTGAAATCATTCTATTTTCTCTTCGTCATAAATAGTAATCGATTTTTAAATCTATTTTGTGCTGTTCATTGACAGAATTGTTTCTCATTTTTACTAGAGTTTCATTCTCTTTAATGATCGGATTTGACTTTGTTAGTAACGCGTTCATCCTGGACTTTACTTTTTAGGGTCATTCTGTAACCTTTGTTACAAAATGCCTTATTATTTTTTGAATCTTGGTGTAACTTTTGACCTTGATTTCGACTCTTTTTTCCATTGTGCTCGGAAAGTCGGTGGTGTTGTGCCGATCACGATGTGGGATTTCGGCCCCGGCCATATTTTTTCCTTTTTCCATTGTGTTGGACATTGTTGTTCCAATCACAATGCGGGATTTTTTTTTTGACTTTCGTCATTCTTTTTTCTTTGCGTTCGGAAGTTCGGTGGTGATGTGCCGATCGCATTGTGAAACTTTGGCTTTCGCCTTTTCGTTATTGAGATTTCTCATTGGAGATCTCAATGATTTTTTGTGTTTGTCTGTGTTTGGGAGATTGGTAGTGTTGAGCCAGTCACAGCAACATTCTTTTACAGCTATTGTGCTCGGGAATTCGGTGGTGATGAGCCGATCACAGTACGCTTTCCTTTGTTTTGTTGCAGGTTGTGCCTGTAACAATATTTTAAATAAGGTCTTTCAGCTTTATTTAAAAACTTTTGTTTGGAGTTTCAAATTTTTTTTGGATTGTTGGATACGGAGTTAGTCAGTGGCAATAGAGCCTAACTGCACTCATAGAGATGGTAGAGTTGGAAGCAGTTGACATAGTAGTCAGTGGCGATAGTGCCTAACTGCACTCAAAGTTGTACTGTTCCAAGTGGTTTGAAATTTTTAGTCAGTGGCTATAGTGCCTAACTGCACTAAAAATTGTAGTTTGTATTGGTAAATTGTTCGAATTCGTTTGAAATTTGTAGTCAGTGGCTATAGTGCCTAACTGCACTGTTTTGGAGTTTAGAAGCGCTAAGAGATTTCTCTCTTCGTTTCATTTAACAAGTTTTTATAACTTATAATTTTTTCTGTTTTTCACATATTTCATTTTTGACTTTTTGTCATTTGCATGTTTTTACTTTTATTAAATTCTTGAGACCTTGTCGTTTGACATGTTCAGAATTCATTTACACTTCGAATCTTTTATGATTCTTTTCTTTTTTTTGGGAATTAGAAAGTTGTTAAGACTGGTCTATTGTGTTGAAGATTTCTTTCTAATAAAAGAAAGTTCCTTTCTTTTATTTTCGGGGAGGGATGTAATGTAACGAGTCTTTTAAGCCTGTTACATACTATTGAATTCTTTGCTTTGATTTGTAGGCTCTGGTTGGTGTTGCCTTATGAAAATTCATTTTTTGTTGACTTGGATTCGTGAAGTGGTCACACTGATTTTTATTTTCGATGCTGTCAAATTGACTTTGACATTTCTTGCTTTTCGACCTACAGCCTTGAATCAATGGAGTGATTTTTGAGCGCTCCAATAAAATCTCAAAATATAACTTGAGATGGGCGGCATCTAGTCCCTAATTATGTGGTAGCCGATTGCCCTTGTCATGATCCTAATTGGATAGCCTTTATTTTTTAAGGTAAGCGAATTCTTTGTGATTTCGGTCCGTTCCGCGTTGTCATGGCTATTTTGATAGCAGACACTAATAGTTTTCGATATTTAATTGTTTCAGGATCTTTTAACTTCATTTTATAATTATTTGCTTGGATTAATTCATCTACTGATGACCACATTTTGATTTTTGGAAGAAACGGTGAGTTTTATTGTTTTTGCTCGTAACCACCATTCGATCGCCATTTTTTATCCGCTAACGATTATTCATGTTTGTTTTCAGCCACAAGGCGTTTTTTTTCCATATTACTTAAATTTTTGAACGCACGCCCCTACCAAAATGCATATATCTTGGACCGCCGTTGGCAATCTCGGCGAATATCACCAAGATGCTCTTGGATAATCCTTCAGGTTCCTAATTTAGTCGACGGAGTTTGGTATGGTTTATGATACATAACTTCAATTTATTTTAAAAAAGTGCAATAATGACAGGTCTTAGAATAACAGCGATGTCATCTTAATTTTACACATTAGAGCTGTTAGCTTTAGAATTAGAAAGGAATTTTCAAACCAGCAGCCTTCGGGTAATAAAGTCGTTCTTACTTTTCATGATTGATTTTTATTGATGCCTTCCCGCTTGAAGATTAAAAGTCTCAAGCTCCCGCAGGTAAGTCTATCCTTGGCATAGTTTTGTGTGTACTCCAGGCGCCCGAATTTTCACTTTTACTTATTTTTATTTGGAGCACACCACACAGTTTAATTTCATTCATCTCACTCTCTTCTCATCACACACTCTTTTTTTTATTATTACAACAGGTACATAACTATGGCTTTCAACTATCAATCTTTTTTCTTTAAAAAAAAAAAGTAGATCGTACTAGGAATTTTTCCTGTATCGTGGGTGCGTTCACAAACATATTAAGTCAAACACACAAATACCCAGACCAGAAAACGCACAGTACAAATATTTGTACAGGTAGCTGTAGGCCATAAAAGATATTTGTTCCGTGCTGGGATTGAACCCGCGACACGCAGAGCGGCAGTCAATCGCTTGAGCCACTGCGCCAACCGTGCCGTCAAATGTAATGTAATGGTTAAGAACCGTTTATAGCCAGATTCACTTATATTAATCGGCTCTTTACCGGCGTGCGTGTATGACCAGATGTATGAATGTGGACAAGGCAAAAGGAGTATGTAAGGATCATAGCAAGTGGTGGTTTGTGGTTTCTGCCTATCCCCATGGGAAAAGGGCGTGAGTTTATGTATGTAACTTATATTATACTTTTTCTTTACAGTAAATCGAACAGATAAGAAAAAAAGCAGCATTGTTAGAAGAAGAGAGGAACAAATGTTTATTAGAAAAAAACTAAAATAGAATTAGAGAAACTGAAGAAATTTATTACAAAACAAGTCCTTCTTACTGATTAACTCTTTTTATGTATTGAAATAAAAGGATTATTATTTGATTATTTTATGGATTTTATTCATTCAAGAATTAATATTAAGAGAGAAACCTATCCACCAAAGATTGTTGCACCATAAAACCATTGCTGTTGGAGTTTTCACCATTTGATACAACATCATCATTTTGAATATCAATGCTATCCCAGTTCATTGGCACCAAATCTTCTACCAATAACGCCATGTTATGCAGTATTGCACATGCACATATGACAGCCACAACTGTATCCAGTTTGATACCCATTCCCACATGAAGACAAGGAAATCATCAATTCCAAATACCAAAACATGTTTCCACAGTCTTGCTGGTTTTAATTTGGCTTCTGTTATACTTTTCTTGGCCCCACTTCTCCTATACCTTTGGGGATAATAAACAAAATCTACCAGAAAATCTAAAAGATAAATTCTACGAGATCAGACATATTTGCTATTGACATAGGCACCTAACACTTGTAATGTTAAATTGAAAGTACACAAAATCAACAAACTCTTCATAATCAGTACATTTTCTCAAAATTTCATACTTCGTAAAGTTGCTTCCAGTTTGGCTAGAACGTTGCTGGTTTACTTTGTAAAGCTGCTTAAAGTTTGGCTAGGACATTGCTGGCTTGAATCACCTGATTCTCTGATAAAAAAGATGATTCCGTGCTCCGGAAGGCACGTAATAAGTCGGTGGTCCGCCCGACAAATGGCGGTCGTCAAACCATGACAGAGGTCCTTGAGGCGGTTTAGAACTTGGACACTAGGGTGTGTGGGGTCGTTAGACCTTACTGCCCACACGATAAGAAGAAGAAGAATTTGAAATCCTTGTAAATAACTACACAAATAACCTCCAAACCCTTCGAATTGATCTGTCAAAATTCATCAAACGTCAAACTAATCGTTCATTAGGAAGCTAAGTAAGGGTAGAGCGCCAGTTAAATTTAGTGGTTCATTAGGCCTACTAATGAATCATTAGCTCACTCTGAGTGTGAATATTTTTAAATCGTCACTAATGGACGGCTTAAGTTGGCATTAGAGCACTCTGAGTGCGGCAGTTAGAGTGAGCTAATGATTCATTAGTAGGCCTAATGAACCACTAAATTTAACTGGCGCCCTACCCTTACTTAGCTTCCTAATGAACGATTAGTTTGACGTTTGGTGAATTTTGACAGATCAATTCGAAGGGTTTGGAGGTTATTTGTGTAGTTATTTACAAGGATTTCAAATTCTTCTTCTTCTTATCGTGTGGGCAGTAAGGTCTAACGACCCCACACACCCTAGTGTCCAAGTTCTAAACCGCCTCAAGGACCTCTGTCATGGTTTGACGACCGCCATTTGTCGGGCGGACCACCGACTTATTACGTGCCTTCCGAAGCACGGAATCATCTTTTTTATCAGAGAATCAGGTGATTCAAGCCAGCAATGTCCTAGCCAAACTTAAAGCAGCTTTACAAAGTAAACCAGCAACGTTCTAGCCAAACTGGAAGCAACTTTACGAAGTATGAAATTTTGAGAAAATGTACTGATTATGAAGAGTTTGTTGATTTTGTGTACTTTCAATTTAACATTACAAGTGTTAGGTGCCTATGTCAATAGCAAATATGTCTGATCTCGTAGAATTTATCTTTTAGATTTTCTGGTAGATTTTGTTTATTATCCCCAAAGGTATAGGAGAAGTGGGGCCAAGAAAAGTATAACAGAAGCCAAATTAAAACCAGCAAGACTGTGGAAACATGTTTTGGTATTTGGAATTGATGATTTCCTTGTCTTCATGTGGGAATGGGTATCAAACTGGATACAGTTGTGGCTGTCATATTATGTGCATGTGCAATACTGCATAACATGGCGTTATTGGTAGAAGATTTGGTGCCAATGAACTGGGATAGCATTGATATTCAAAATGATGATGTTGTATCAAATGGTGAAAACTCCAACAGCAATGGTTTTATGGTGCAACAATCTTTGGTGGATAGGTTTCTCTCTAAATATTAATTCTTGAATGAATAAAATCCATAAAATAATCAAATAATAATCCTTTTATTTCAATACATAAAAAGAGTTAATCAGTAAGAAGGACTTGTTTTGTAATAAATTTCTTCAGTTTCTCTAATTCTATTTTAGTTTTTTTCTAATAAACATTTGTTCCTCTCTTCCTCTAACAATGCTGCTTTTTTTCTTATCTGTTCGATTTACTGTAAAGAAAAAGTATAATATAAGTTACATACATAAACTCACGCCCTTTTCCCATGGGGATAGGCAGAAACCACAAAACACCACTTGCTATGATCCTTACATACTCCTTTTGCCTTGTCCACATTCATACATCTGGTCATACACGCACGCCGGTAAAGAGCCGATTAATATAAGTGAATCTGGCTATAAACGGTTCTTAACCATTACATTACATTTGACGGCACGGTTGGCGCAGTGGCTCAAGCGATTGACTGCCGCTCTGCGTGTCGCGGGTTCAATCCCAGCACGGAACAAATATCTTGTATGGCCTACAGCTACCTGTACAAATATTTGTACTGTGCGGTTTCTGGTCTGGGTATTTGTGTGTTTGACTTAATATGTTTGTGAACGCACCCACGATACAGGAAAAATTCCTAGTACGATCTACTTTTTTTTTTTAAAGAAAAAAGATTGATAGTTGAAAGCCATAGTTATGTACCTGTGTTTTCAGTATTTGCATTTCCATCTTTTTCTTATTTTCTAACTTCCTTATTCTCATCACAGCCTCCCGACGAATAATCAGTACTCGGTAGGTCTACACACTTCTTGATCTGTGGTTTTGATCACTGCTGCATTTTTCTTATCACTGTTATCTAAAATGTAAATAAAGATATTTAGTATGAAGATAAGATGGATGGAGTGTGTGAGGAATGATAGGAAAAAGGAATAAATGATACGTGTGACGACTGGCAGGGCAGAATGGAAAAAAGACGTGTTGCGCCGACCCCAAATAACATGGCATAAGGGCAGGAAGATGATGATGATGAGTATAAAGCGAATTAAACAATGTTGTATTGTAAGACAAATTTTATGTTGCGTTTTTGGGTACTTACATTAAAGAGAGAGCTTGCAGGTTATTTATTTGTACAGCGTGCAGCGCGGGCTCCATCTTCCTTACGAACTAATACACGGCCATCACGGACCCAGACATAATTGTAGTTCTTCTCACGAGCCATTTTCCTAGCATCTGCATGTATGGCTTTATTCAGAGGTGAAAGATGCTCTGAGACGAAGACAGGTTATTTGGCGCCTCCGAAGCCCAAGTGGTTTGAAATACGTTTATCGGAAACATGAGCACGTTATGTTATAGCTGTAATTAAACTTTAAAACACGAAAGATTATTTCTTGTCGGGTGAAACACAAATAATCAAACCAAACAAAATTGACATGACACTGACATTTTTTATCAATGACAGTTAGCAATAAGTGATACCAAAGAAAAAAGAGTCCGGTTGCTTTATTTTATTTATATGAAAATGGCTGTTTGGCTTTGTCTTTTGTTGAAAACGATCGGTAAAAGAACTTATTTTAATTTATATTGCTTATTTATATGCTTTCAATGTGTTAAAATAAACATTTTTTTATTTAATAATAACACATTTTCAAGTGTGGTTACACCAACTGTTTATCGATGTGCTTTTCGATAGAATGATTTGACGATACTCCGCCCTACGGATACTAACAGTTGTCATTAGCTGGTGAACCACTAATTTTTCTTTCTGGGTAGTATCGTTCATTAACGAATCTAGTGAGAATTAGATAAGGACTCATTAGAACTAATTTAATGAAGCTCTCTGAGTGCGGCAGTTAAACTACGATTACTATTACTTACTTAACGGTACTTAATTTAGTAGCTGTGTGTATTACATGATCCGGAACAAACGCGATGTAAATGGCGTATTATATCATGAGTCATCATCAGTCTACAGCAGTCCACTGCTGGATATGGGCATCTTCAATCGCACGCCACTTAGGTCAATTCTCAGCAACTCTCATCCAGTTGCTACCAGCCATCCTACGAAGATCGACGTGTATTATACCATGTTATAATCACAAATTACTGATTTAGCCGTAAAATGTCTTACTCGAATTTAACCGTATAAAATACGGTCTTATTCTACCAATCGCTTATTCCCAAAAAAGGGCAAAAATATCCCTAATCTAGCAACACTGGATGGAACGCGCTTTTGAGAAGAATGTTTTAAAACGAAAATGGAATAAAAAAATGGCGACGTGCAAGGAGTTTGTAATGAGGTTAATTAATATTCATACTGTACTGTTATGTAGGACATACGTGAGGATCTCAGACTGTGACAATGCCATTTAATTCTTTGAAATTGCGAACATTTCTCTACTATAATTTTTTTTCTAATAATGTGGATGTATTGCAAGGATGAAATAGCACGTGCACAGCTCACCGTCATGACGATGACAAGCCGTGTCGACGCGACGGCGCGTTCGTGGGTGGTTTTTAGTCAGTAGAAGTCTGACACTCCCTTCAGCTCCGCCCAGAGCGGGAGGAGTCATTTGATGATTTCCGAACCTCAATAAAAAAGGGATGAAATAGCACCTATACAAAATAAAAAAAAATATTATTGCGCCATTTAGGGAATAACTAACTAACTGTCGCACTCAGAGAGCTTTAATGATTACTTAGGCTATCACTTAGTAAAGGTTTTGACAGTTTTGTCATACAAAAGTATGTCAAATCTTTACTAACTGACGGCTTAAGTAATCATTAAATATCTCTCGAGTACCGCAGTGAGTCTACTTAGGTAGACTTCCTTTTGGAGATTATAAGTGTGAAATTATGTTCTGTAATTTAAAGGATTCAAATTAGCAAATTGTTAATAAATAAATAAAAAATTGTTATAAGGATTGATATTTACATCTTTATGGTGTTCAAATAAAAACAAAACACTTTTTAACTCTTTTTGTTATATGGATAATAATCTGAAATAAATGAATTAATATTAAAAAATAATCATTTTAACTGTCAGCGAGAAAAACATCAAAAGCATATAGCTTTTTCTATTCAACGGGTACAAACTCTGTATTTCCCAAGCGAATAAAATGTTTTTTTTTTGCATGAGTTGCCTTGTGTGCCGGTATAAAAAACAACAGCTTTTTTAATAGGAATTCCTTTTTAAAATTATATTATTTTCCTCATTGAATCTCTTTTCATGTCTGTCAGACTCAAAGGAGGCTTGTTGTAGTATTATAAATCTTTATCGTATCCACTTCAAAGAACAATTAATTTGAAATACAATGATTCAATACCATATCATATTTTACCTAGCTGAGGAGCTCCTCGGCTAACTGAAATATGATATGGTATTGAATTGAAACTTAGCTAAGTTTCTTTCGATCTTCACATTAAGCTGCCTTGCCTGGGTTGGTACGTGTATGGGTACCAACCCATAACTTTCCAAGTTTCCTCCGTGCCTCAGAAAGCAGTTAAGATTCAGTCGTTTGTAGACATTTGACAGTCGCTAAGTAGTCAGTAATCCGAAAGTCTGACAATAAGTCTTGGCAAGGGGTATCGTATTGCCCTGCACTAACTGGGTTGTGGAGATCAGAAAGGCAGTCGCTCCGTATAAAATACTGGTATTCAGCTGCATCCGGTTAGACTGGAAACCGACCTCAATATAATTGGGATGGGGTTTTTTACCCACCCACAAATAAAAAGGTAAACAACGATAAATTTGTCAAAACGTAAACAATTGATAGTTACTTACAGATCTAGTACAACCTGCTTTAGTCACAAGTAAAGTCCATTTCACGAAAGAAGTCCCGCAGACGCAGCGCTGTATGACGCGCGACATAATGTTGTTTCACAACTTTTGGCATCGTAAATAAACCTTATAACGCACTAATCCAATAATAAACTCACAAAATATCTACCACAACAAACGCACCTTGATAACATCGACAAACGACAACATGGCCGATCTGTTAAATTTAGTTCCACAATTGTCCGCGGGACTTCTTTCGTGAAATGGACTTTAGCAAGTTTATTCAGAATACCACCCCCCTCCGCAACCCCCACTTTGAAATAAAATTAGCATCGCCCGTCGGCACCATCAAAGCTACGATACGCAGTAAATAACGAGATAATGATCGGGCGATGCCTATAGAGTATAGACCGATAGTGGTCTAGTCTATGGTACTTAGCTTATGCCCGTTTTCACCGACATCCCCTAAAGTACCACCTATGTATGGGACTCTTAACCTATTTAGTGGTTGGGTTACTTGAATATAACTTAATTATGTTTTTCTTTGTCACGTTTAAACACGTTTTAATCGGTCTAATCGTTCCAGAGATTAGTCGAAACAAACAGACAAAATAGAAAAAAAAAATACGATATTATACTTTCATAATTATGCCTTCAGTAAAAAGTTACAATTTTAAAATTACAAACGTACAGGTATACTAGAGATAAGTAAGTTAAGGAAACCACAAGGTAATGACTCGCTGCTTATACACCGACACTTGTCTAGCTTGTAGCTCACTAACCTATTTACTTGCTGGCTTACTTGGATACAACTTGATCATCTTTAACACTGAAAACGGCGTATCTACCATGTTTGTTTTGAGTTCCCGATATTTCGGCAAGCACCATGTGCATGCAACAGCAGATCATGGATATAAACTGAAGATAATTATTGCGGCAAATCAATCTACCCTCTTTCTTGTAAAGCCAAATCAGAGAAACATAAGTAAGTAATGAAAATACAGCTTTTAAAATATTATCTTGAAAGCAAAAGAATATTTATAAAGAATCTAGAAAGAAATAATCATAACATTATTCCAAGTTCTCTCATCATCATCATCTGCCTAGCCTTTTCCCAACTATGTTGGGGTCGGCTTCCAGTCTAACCGGATGCAGCTGAATACCAGTATTTTACATAGAGCGACTGCCTATCTGACCTCCACAACCCAGTTAATACTAGGTAATACGATACTCTTTGGTAAGACTGGATGTCAGAATTTCAGGTCACTGACTACCTGTAACGACTGCCAAAGATCTATATATAGCAGCCGGGACCAACAGCTTAACGTGCTTTCCGAGGCACGGAGGGAACTCGGTATGTCGGGCGGTCACCCATCCACAGACCGACCTAGGCAAGCACAGCTTTACCTAAAGATCGACCCGAGTGGCAGTTCTTATTAAGCCACGAGCTTATTATTCCAAGTTCTCTACAAAACTTATAAAACTAACATCTTCTAAAAATAATAAAATCAAAAGATAAGTACTTATCTTTTGAGAGAGAACTTGCCTCATCATAAAATCTTTTTCAAATAAAATAAAACTATATCTTTTAAAAGTATGCGTAATATAACTCAATTTGAACACAGCAAGTCCATATGCAAATGTAGATAACTTCTCTATTAAAATAACTTCGAACAAAATGGTTTTATCTGAAAATAAAACTGGCCAAGTGCGAGTCGGACTCGCACGAGAAGGGTTACCATATTTGGATCATTTTCTATTAGCATAGCATGGTGATCACATTCTGCCACAGGAATCTTGGTGACAGATTTGAAGTCTGTCTTTCGGGATGGTAATCGACCGCAAATAAAACGCTCCATAGACTTATTGTTACGGGTAACGTTCAAAGAATCTGATTATTCGAAATTGCACAAGCGACGACAGTCTTTGTTTACTATTGAGTTCTTTGAGCGTCTCCAACACCATATCTCAAGCGCGTCAATCTTACCTTACTTCGGTTCTGCATTCGCAATGTCCATGTCTCCTCTCCCTAGAGAAATATGTCTCATTTCTTTGGGTACGGGACCCTAAAAACAGACCCGACTTGGAAATATCGCTCAAATAATACTACTTGACTATAAATACCTGAAATATTAGCGTTACACCTCCATAAGTTCAATAAGGAATGCGATAACAGCCAATAATATCGGATATAAACCTATCAACAGATCCCTATCGATAAGGCAATCGATTTACTGCTGTATCGCGCGTCCCTAGAGTGTAGTGTTGCCAAATAATTTAAACGCGTTCCATTAAAGAGGTTTAAGTTTAAATATAATCTCTTTCATGGTTTTATTTATAATTGTGGCGGTATCATCACTGTTGCTTGCTGTTTTTATAGTAGGTATACTAATTGTGCTTTTTGCAAGGTTTTTTTTCGGCAACATTCTTTGGCATAATAATGTAGAAAAACTGTGCTAATTTTCATTTAAATCGATTCAGTACTATAGGCGTCGAAAGTACGAATAGACATGCATGTACACAGCTTATCAAATTACTTTTTCCATGACCCAATAGAAACTTTTTAAACATTTTATGTTTGTTACTGTAGTAAAATCCTATAAAAGGCTAGACAGATGATGATCTACTCCTTTGGTGACCAATTTACCCAGTTACATTGCATCTAGAATTCATACCACCTTCTCAGTCCTATTTGCATCAGTTTGGGCACCTGGGGACTCTGACAGTCCTATTACCACTCAATAGCCGTGCTCCCAATAAACTATCCGATAAATAATTCACCCCATGACGCCCCTTTGTTATGAATGTCGATATTTCACGGGAAACTGAACTTAATCGAACTTAGATGGTAAATTGGCTGCAGAACTCGAACAAACACACGCTGTTTTTACGTTCATTGTAAATAAAATTTAATTATAATCTTCGACAAAATAAAGAAAAAAAAATATTGCAAAAAAATAACAGGCTTCCAAAAAAAGCCTAAAATAACTTTACGTCGGATGTCGGAGACTTCGTTTGTTTCATAGACTTTTTTGCCACCGACTTCCGAAAGAAAAGGACCTTCTTGTTTCGAAGTCGGATGAGTATAAAAAGACAACATTATTATTACAAGTGGCTCTATTTCTGTTCTCGATTATGTACTTGTGGTCATAGTATGAAGTGAAGTCCCAATTATAAGCTTCTATCAAAGATGTAATATCTAAATTCTGTTGGCCTTACGCTCAGAGTGCATAGAACATTGCCCATTGTCCTATTATTAATTAATATACAAACACCACCAATCATAAAATCAATAAAAAGTTAAATTCCTCCAGTAACAATGTTAGCCTAAGCAAATAATGTTATTTTCACGTTATGAGAGATTTAGACCATAGACAAACAACCCATCATTATCCACACACAATTGTTGTATGAATCAGAACGTCACAACTTTGAATATAGTTTACTCGAGCGATACTTAAAACTGTTGTGATGACAGCACGGTACAAGAAAATTACGTAGATTACAAAAAAAAATGGGACAAGGGAAAAAAATTGAAATGTATCTTTCCTTTCTTATAAAAAGTTCCGTGAGTGAATGAATGAGTGAGTGAGTGACTGACAGACAATGGCCAGTCGGAAATACTGACGGAAGAAAGATCAAAAGCTTTTCTTTAAAATTCATATTTTTACGTTTGAGCGGGTCAAAGGAGAATGAACTTGATGAAATAACTAGCTGTTGCCCGCTAGCTTCGTTTGCGTGAAATTATTATATCTTTTGATACAAATTATTTAAAAAATATTTCAAATTTTTTTTTAATCGGACATTGCTCCAAATTTCAAGGGCTTTCATGTTTTTGCACGGAAACCTAATATTTTTTTGTATTAATTACAGCAGCATTAAATTAAGTTATTGTTTTACGCGGTCTTCTCACAGAACCACAAGCATTCTAACATTATCGTCTTCCATTCATCAGCAAATGGAACAGGGACTAGAATTATTTGGCACAAATAATTCACACAGCTCCCTACGTAAATCCAAGGTGTCGGTATAACCATGTATAATTTTACACGCTGTTATTATTTTGGTCAACAGCACACCTAACTTTAAGGTTTAAATTATGCTGGTAAAAACCTCGGAAACTAAAAGAACACTGTTCAATATAGTACGAAAAAAAAACTCCGATGTCTGTTTAGAAGAAGATATTTTATTGTAACAAAATGGTCCCTAAAACTAACAAACCCAGACCTTACAACTTACACTGTTCACCACACCGCGACGCGGGAAAAAAGTAAAATTGACACCGGTTTAAAAATAGAACGCGTTCCCGCCGGCATTGTTGTTTTTTTTTAAAGGACATTAATATTTTCTCCGGAGCCAGGTCTTTTTACATTGTTACTTAAAAGAAAAAGAACTTTAATGTAGTGTCTTTGCTCATCATGGAAGCATCATCGCAATTTGTTGGGTCCAGAGTTATTACAAGAGTATGATGGCGGTACCTATTTTGACGACGTTTTATTTTTTTCGTTTGAGCGGGTCAAAGGAGAATGAACTTGATAAAATAACTAGCTGTTGCCCGCTAGCTTCGTTTGCGTGTAATATAAAAATAATTATTATGTCTTTTGATACAAATTATTTAAAAAATATTATAATATTTTTTTAATCGGACATTGCATACAGCAGCATTAAATTAAGTTATTGTTTTACGCGGTCTTCTCACAGAACCACAAGCATTCTAACATTATCGTCTTCCATTCATCAGCAAATGGAACAGGGACTAGAATTATTTGGCACAAATAATTCGCACAGCTCCCTACGTAAATCCAAGGTGTCGGTATAACCATGTATAATTCTACACGCTGTTATTATTTGGTCAACAGCACACCTAACTTTAAGGTTTAAATTATGCTTGTAAAAACCTCGGAAACTAAAAGAACACTGTTCAATATAGTACAAAAAAAAACTCTGATGTCTGTTTAGAAGAAGATTTATTGTAACAAAATGGTCCCTAAAACTAACAAACCCAGACCTTACAACTTACACTGTTCACCACACCGCGACGCGGGAAAAAAGTAAAATTGACACCGGTTTAAAAATAGAACGCGTTCCCGCCGGCATTGTTGTTTTTTTTTTAAAGGACATTAATATTTTCTCCGGAGCCAGGTCTTTTTACATTGTTACTTAAAAGAAAAATAACTTTAATGTAGTGTCTTTGCTCATCATGGAAGCATCATCGCAATTTGTTGGGTCCAGAGTTATTACAAGAGTATGATGGCGGTACCTATTTTGACGATGTTTTATTTCTTTTAAAGGCAGCTCTTAAGTTAGCAAGTGTTTTACGTTTTAAGCCGTGTGTAATCCTACCTTTTTACTCAGAACTCGTTTAGCGCACCTGTACGCGCCTTTTTTAGATCGGACATGTTGGATTTATTGACGCATAATAGTATATTTGTTGAATGTTTGTTTATTATCGTATTTAAGCGTGGGTGTTGAATAAAAGGACGTAATTAGTCAGATGATTTTAAACACAGGGATATTGTGAGGATATAAATTACTTTTCTTTTTTTCTTTAATTTTTTTTGTAAGGGCGTTAGTCCCGACTGTCACTTGCAGACCTTTGACACTCGTTACCATTGACTTATAATTATATTACTGCGTAAGGACTGGGCGGACCGCATGTTACAATGACGCCTCGAACTTGGTCCTAAAACGGTATTTCCTAAGCCGAAGTGAACTAGTCCACGATCGGCTCTCGATCGGTCGTAAATTTTATTAAAAGCTTTATTTAGGTTCTTTATACCTCCAAAATACCACGTCGCTTATACAAGGTTACGTTAACGAGCAGACTACACCGATTCTCTGTATGGCGAACGCGTCGAGCAAATGTTCGGACGACCGTATCTTTAGTTTTTATATCAATGGGTCCGACACTCTATCAACCAGTCTTACCAATCGTATTACCCAGTACTAACTGGGTTGTGGAGGTCAGATAGGCAGTCGCTGAAACTCAAAACATTTTAAATTTTTCAATGGTAATAATATGTATTCTACAATCAACTTTACATACAGCAGTATAAAGTTCATATTCGTTTAAGTGGAAAACATCAATTGGGTTGAGAGCTCACTTAAAGGATCACCCGTCTAATTGCTTAAGACACTCGCAATCGTTAAAGCTTTTATTTTGACAGCGTAATAATATTCATTGCTTCCATTTAGTTCTTTGCCGAGAAATGATAAAAGAAACTGGACAAATAAATAAAATTGAAGTGTCTGTCTGTTTTTATTCGAAAGAGATACCGCGGCTCCGAATACAAAGCGCTAAGAAGAAACATGGGTGGTTTTTAGTCAGTAGAAGACTGACACTCTCTTCTGCTCGGCCTAGAGCGGGAGGAGGTATTTGATGATTTCCCACACTTTAAAAAAAAAGGTCTCTGTTTGTAATTTCAAAATAACAAACTTTTACTAAATACACATGAAAGTATAAATGTATATGTCGTAGGATAATTTGATACTTCGAATCTTCGCGGAAATCCTAGGAAATCCTAGGGGTTTTGCGAAAACGCGGATAATTAGACATAGGCGAAAAATTTTTTTAGGGGCGGCATGGGCACCGGGCCGTAGGCCGACGAAGGAGGCCGGCGGAGGCCCGGCACTTCGGGGACAGAAGATATTAGTGTTATTTAATATGCGAGCGAAGCGAGCGCGCGTTGAAAAAGCTTTTGCTTTCGACGTATTTGGTGACCATTAATCCATTTTGGTAACTATGCCTAATTATCCGCGTTTTCGCAAAACCCCTAGGATTTCCGCGAAGATTCGAAGTATCAAACTATCCTACGACATATATACCGTACTTATAACCTTTCTTATAGACGTATCATAGCAGGCTGCCGTTCTTTATGGCGTTCTATGGGGGAGGCCTTTGTCCAGCAGTGGACGTCTTATGGCTGATGATGATGATGACTAATATCTTAAAAGGTGACTAATTGCGGTACTCAAGATATTTAATGATTACTTAAGCCGTCACTTAGTAACGATTTGACACTTATATATTCGTCACTTACTGCCGCACTCAGAGAGCTTTAATGATTACTTAGGTCATCACTTAGTAAAGGTTATGACAGTTTTGTCATACAAAAGTATGTCAAATCTTTACTAAGTGACAGCTTAAGTAATTATTAAATATCTCTGAGTACCGCAGTTAGTAACAGTTTATAATACTTTTGAGTGAACGAAAGTCGCGGGCAATAGCTAGTTATAAGTAATACACACAGACTAGTGGTATTAGTTACCAGCCAAACCAGAATAGATGCGGTTGAATATTATTTTTTTAACCTGTTGTTTCCCGTGATTTCACATACTTTTATTATTATTCTTGTAGGAATCATATCACGGAGTCTGGATTTGTGTGCAGTTTATGGCAATACGCTCGCCTTCTATTTCATGGGACTTTAACATCATCTTCCTGCCCTTATCCCATTCTATTTGGGGTCGGCGCAACACGTTTTCTTCTTCCATTCTTCCCTGTTACACGTCAAGGTGGCATTTATTCCTTTCTCATTCATATCATTCCTCACACAATCCATCCATCTTTTCTTTGGCCTTCCTCTCCCTCTCCATCCATCAATATTTATATCCATCACTTTTTTAGTCACATGCGTTTCATCCCTCCTCATTACATGACTATACCAAGATAAACGACTTCCTTTCAATTTTTCTGTAACAGGTGCTACTTTCAAACTTCCTCTAATATACTCATTCCTCACTTTATCCATTCTTGTCACTCCGCACATCCATCTCAACATTCTCATCTCCGCTACATGCAATCGTTTTTCATCCATCTTTTTCAAAGCCCAGCACTCTGATCCATACAGTACAACAGGTCTAATCACGGACTTGTATATTTTCCCCTTTAACTTGAGGGGCATCCGTGGGTCGCAAGTTGTTCCAGTGACCTGTCGCCATTTCATCCATCCTGAGTTGATCCATTCATGGGACTTTAACATTACTGGCGAAATCGGCGGGACTGTCTCTTGTATTATACTCGTAATTTGACGCTCGAAAAGTACTGATTATCAGCCTAATTTGAATAAATGACTTTGATTTTTTCATTTTGATTTTTCGCATGCCTCTGCCTAACTCATCGGGGATTACAAGCATGATGTTCATTGACACCTCCTTTCTAGCTATATCATTTCTTTGGTCTTCCGCTACTCTTATACCCATCCGCATTCATACTCCAAACTTTCCTTGTCATAAGCCGACACAGATAATTAAAATGACACCACAACAGCTTAATCAAAACAAAAAACCACAACACGTCGCCATTTTCAAGTAATTTTGATAAATCACTCCACTATACCTCATTCATTGTTAATAAACTTTCTCCCACAATTATATAGAAAAGACGTTCCATACTTGATATTAATCGGGGTCGTAGGCAGATCGTGTGAAACCGATATCAATCTATCACAGTTCTATTATCTGTGGCACAAAATGGCCGCCTGTCAAGACGTAATTATGGCGGGAGATTTTAATGTTCTTTTTTTATCGTGAAACCTGTTTTAGACATTGTTTTCTTTTTGGTATATGGGTAATCATCAAATGACTCCTACCGGTCTAGGCGGAGCGGAAGGGAGTGTCTTCTACTGACTTAAAACCACCCATTTTCCTTCTTAGCCCTTTGTGTTAGGGGCCGCGGTCTCTCTTTCGAACAACCCGCAGCCCCGAACCAGTTTTAGACCTCGATCATGCACGCCTGATGGATCGCGATGGATGAGGTTTACGATGGAACAAGCGTGCCCAGAAGCTGCCTGTTCACTCTTTCTCTTTCCCAAAGGGTGCCAATGGGACCCTATCTGTGGGTCCGTCTGCCACAGAGCTGTATCTTTTGATCAATAAAAACTTTTGAGGTAGAAACTTCCAATTGGCTATGTGACAACTGTTAAAAGTTCACGAAAATGTTATGTTATTTTAAAGAACGAACAGAAATAACACTATGTGTGAAAAAAGTAATAAAATAGTACATGCTCTAGAAGTTTTTGGTGGTGGAACTTTCTATCCTTGTCACGCGAAAAGGCCTTTTAATCTGAATTTGAATTTGAAACATTTTCGTGATTTTTTAACAGTGCTCAAATAGCCAATTTACACAGACTATGTGTCACTATGACCACTTCAAAGTGATGACAGGTTGACTAAGGCCGTCACCGAATGGGGTCCAAGAACTGGCAAAAGAAATCTGGGCCATCCGACGACGGTGAGATGGGCAGATGACATAATTGCCATCGGGAAAACATCTGGGTGACGTGAAGGTGGACACAAGAAAAGAGAGGTCACCTATATCCAGTAGTGGATGAGTTCAGGCTGTGGATTATGATGATAACCGCTTAAACAACACGTTATAAAAAAATAAATAAAGTTCAATCTAAACAGTCCTCATACACGAAACGGTTTTTTAAATTAACTTTTTTTAATTTATAATACTTACTAGCTGATGCCCGCGGCTTCGCCCGCGTGGAAATGATATATTAAACCCTTCCTCGAGAACCACTCTATTCATTGGTAAAAACAGCATGAAACTCGGTGCAGTAGATTTTGAGTTTATCGCGAACAGACAGACAGACAGACACGGCGGTGGACTTGGTTTAATAACATCTAGTGATAGTGATAATATAACTTTTTAAACTGACTTTATCACACACATACACACACACACACTGACATTTTTTTATTATTAATACTTATTAGTAGATACTGTACGTTAGTACGGAACCTATTGACTCCAACTCACACTTGGCCATTTTTTTTTACTTTCTTATGTATTATTAATACGTTTTAATGTATGTGAAATAGCAATGAAGCTTGTAATAAAGCTATAAAAGTTTTATTGCGATAGATTTTCTAATTACTCTTTGCTTCATACCTTATCAAATGAATTGTGCAAAAGACATAAAATTGAAGTTTCCTGTTATTTGCACTGTTTTCCCACTTGATAAGTTATGAAGCTTTTAATGACGTAAGTTAGTAACAATAATTAATTTATCCGTGGCTTCCTGATGTAGATACATTATAATGAAATTGTGAGTAAATTATAAGGAATTATTACATAACCCGTCTACACACCGACCAAGCAAGCATCTGTTATTATTTTGCCACGAGCTCCTCGAGGAGGTATTTAAAGTAAAATTATAATATTAACACATACACACATATATAAACTGACGCCCTTTTCCCTTGGGGGTAGGCAGAAACCACAGAACGCCACCTGCTACGATCCTTACATACTCCTTTTGCCTCGTCCACATTCATAAATCTTGTCATAAACGCACGCCGGTTACGAGTACTACGCACCTGTCCTTTCTGAAGAACGGCACCAATAAGGTCAGTGTATGTCTTTCTAGGCTGTCCTCTCCCGGCGTTACCACTCACATCTGCCTTGTAATTAAATACCTTTCGTTAATCTACTTTCACTCATTCTTTCTACGTGACCAAACCACCTAAGCAAACTCTTTTAAATTTTTGAAAAAATGTGAAAAACTTTGACCATCAATATCTCCGTAACTAAAAGCTTTCTGGGTTTGGGGGGTATGAGGAACAGGGTGTAAAGTTCCTCCGAAGGATCCTCCGACTTGTGTCTGGTGGGCTAACTGCCCGACAATGTAAGTCGCGATTTTCTATATACGCTAATGTCGCGGATAAAGTTGATAGCGCGATGTAGGAATAGCCAATTAGTTCGCATGTGTTGCGATAGATGTCGCTGTCGCCACACAGGTAAAGTCCAGAACAAAAAAAATATCGCAATGAAAGGCAAGAGCTTTTAGACTTCGTTTACGGTCTTTTAAACCTAACCTACACTCACCTAGTCACCTACTTTTCAAGCATAAACTTCACAGTAGCACACATGATAGACATCCCCCCGCCCCCTCCCGTTAAATGAACGGCATGGACAACAGTAACCTACTATTTACTATACACGCTTTGAGCTGTCAACTTAATAATGACAACAGAATACAGTCCTGTCAAAGATAATTTACCTCAGACAAAAATAAAAACCGAGTTTTCTCCGTGTCCATGTCATTTGTATTTTTTTTTTTATAAAAACGTTGCCCCACACTAGGAATTTTTCCTAGGAATCGTGGGTGCGTTACAAACATTTAAACTCACATACACAGAACACCCAGACCCGAAACAACAAAATAACAAACCGTGCGTTCAAGCATTTTTGTCATATAGTCCAGTCATTATAGTAAGTTCACCTCGGAATTCGAGATACCCAGCTGTAAGTCTGTAAATAGTTGTATATTGACACCCTAAAAGTTGTCTCAAAACCTACATATGGTAGGGTGTAAGCAACTATTAAATTTCAAGGTCAAAGGTCACAAAAATCGGTTTTTTACGCTTTTTTTGGAAATATCTCATTTCCTATGGGTTTTTTACTATTTGTATTTATTATCAATATTGTAGAATACAAAATTCTCTACAAATTTTGTTTCAAAAAATTTTTTATACGGTGAACCGTTTTCGAGATAGAGGGCGGAGAGCGCGCGGTCACCGCATCACTTCAGGTCAACCGGTGCCTCCGGTCGAAAACGCGCCATATATAGTTGATGAACTATCAATAAATCAATGATTATAAATATTTGTCAATTTTTAGTAACTATTATATTATATTTTATCATTTTTTTCCTAACTTATCCACTTTTTATTCAGTATTAATTTATTTAACAACACATACTTACTACACTTACTCAAATATAATTCTTATATTTTCATTAACAATTCTGCAATTACATGGACAGGTAAGTGTTGTTAAATAAATTAATACTGAATAAAAAGTGGATAAGTTAGGAAAAAAATGATAAAATATAATATAATAGTTAATAAAAATTGACAAATATTTATAATCATTGATTTATTGATAGTTCATCAACTATATATGGCGCGTTTTCGACCGGAGGCACCGGTTGACCTGAAGTGATGCGGTGACCGCGCGCTCTCCGCCCTCTATCTCGAAAACGGCTCACCGTATAAAAAAAATATTGAAACAAAATTTGTAGAGAATTTTGTATTCTACAATATTGATAATAAATACAAATAGCAAAAAACCCATAGGAAATGAGATATTTCCAAAAAAAGCGTAAAAAACCGATTTTTGTGACCTTTGACCTTGAAATTTAATAGTTGCTTACACCCTACCATATGTAGGTTTTGAGACAACTTTTAGGGTGTCAATATACAACTATTTACAGACTTACAGCTGGGTATCTCGAATTCCGAGATTCTTACCTAATTTAAGCTTAAATGAGTGGACTAATACCTATTATTGGAATCAAATATAACAGCTCACAACTTAGGACCCAGTAATATTAATGACAATAATATCCGTGGTGCTAGGCAACTGGGCTTATTCCAGTTGTATACGTCCCTGTGTGCCTATTGGCCTTGTTCTGTTCTGTCTCCTGCTGATACGGAGGGAAGTGGAAATTATGTTTTTTCCTACTCCTCTGCTATTATTTTCTGATTAATTTCGTTGCGGGATCCATGACAGTTTAATCGTTTTTCTGGGACTTCGTCGGGCTTCATTGTCTCGGCGTTTTTCTTGTGGTCGCCACTGTTGATTCTGGCTAACAGGAGTTACAGTGGTTTGGGAATAGTGTGGCGGGCTTGTCCCTAAAAAAAAAAAAAGTCTAATCGCTCAGCCACTGCGCCAACCGTGCCGTCGTATTGTTTGTATGTAGTCGTTACAGGTAGTCAGTGGTCCGAAAATCTGGCAAACAATCTTTGCAAAGGGTATCGTATAACCCAGCATTCACTATACTGCAAATTCAGGTAGAGCCAGAGACGTGTACTTACAAGGTATATATACAAAAAAAAAAACGAACGTATTGATTACTTTTTGTTTGTTTTTTGATGGTTCGGAATTCATCAACTCCTCACGCTCTGGGCGGAGCGGATGTGTTAAGTTGCTCTCAAAAAACAAAATAAATGTTAACGTGTATCCTGCGATCTTGGATACAAAGCGGTAGGGAGTGTCAGACTTCTACTGACTAAAACCACCCATGTTCTTTCTTAGCCCTTTGTGTCCGGGGCCGCGGCATCTCTTCCAACGGACTTCTAAAAGATTGATTACCTCTTACTTTTGGAAGTCGGTTAGCAAATTAGCTTTCACTCTGGAACATTTCAAATCAAGTTACTACAAGTTACATTATTTCATCCCAATGTCTTTTTCTCAGACCAACTTATATAATAACATAACACAACCTTCTTAGATCTAAAGATAAGTCGTGGGATATTTTCTAAATTACAGTATTAAAATCTAATCTAGTTTTTAAGATTATATCTGATGGCATCTTAATAATTGTGTGAAAATATTTGTATGGGAACGTGATTTGGATGAGATAGTGTCTCCGAGGCTCTGAAAGTACTTTAAGCAGTTGGTCCCAACTGTCATTCGTTGATCTTTGACAGACGTTATGGGTATTCGCTATTCTTTTCTGCAGGGCTATTGCGTATCTTTTTAAATGTCAGTGGCTATCATAGTGTCCATCGAGTAACTGTCAAATGGTTATAATTTGTTACAAAATGGAACCATCGATTAACTGTCAAATGGTTATAATTTGTTACAAAATGGAACCATTTGACAGTTAATCGATGGACACTATGATAGCCACTGACATTTAAAAAGATACACAATAGCCCTGCTGATTGCGTCCTTCGTCTCGTGGTCGCAACTGCTGTCGGTCCTGGTTTCGATTCCCGGACCGGGGAATAAGTGCTATTGGATTTTACCATTGAAAATTTTAGTAGAAGCCACGTAGTCTGGATTTGTGCCCGGTTAATGGCAATAGGCTCGCCCCTATTAAAATGTGTGTGTACTATATTAGGTACACCTTTGGTTTACTCTTCTGGGATTACAGGCGTGATGTTGTGTTATGTGTTTTCTGATTAATTTCGTTGTGGGATCCAAAACAGTTAATTTGTTACTCTCAGGACATCACCAAGCTTCATTTTCTTTTTATCTTGTGGTCACCACTGATTATTCCTTTCAGGAGTTGCACTGGTTTAGGAATATTATGGCAGAATTGCTTGAAGCTTGAAAGTCTGACAGTCTTAGTAAGTGTCAACAAGAAACTTAGCTGTCGTGGTCAGATAAGGTCGCTCCATATAAAAAATGGCGTCCAAGAACTGGCAAAAGAAGTGTGGGTCGTCCGGTGGCAAGAAGCCCTTCTTGCCACCGGACGACCCACACTTCTTACGACGTAGTTGCCATCGGGGGAAAAATCTGGATGAGGCTGGCACAGGAACGTGCAGATTGGCACAAGAAAAGAGAGCAGTGGGTAAATTCAGACTGTGGATGATGATGACTTATTCAGATTCATCCGCTAACTGCGGTACTCAGAGATATTTAATGATTACTTAATCCGTCACTTAGTAAAGATTTGACATACTTTTGTATGACAAAACTGTCAAAACCTTTACTAAGTGATGGCCTAAGTAATCATTACAGCTCTCTGAGTGCGGCAGTAAGACTAGTAACTTATCATTTTGTTTTATTACCTTTTGCGATACCAATAAATACTTTTTCATTAATTCGTTATGTTACAATGTGAATATTTGTTAATGATTCTTTTTATTATTTCCAGGTAAGGATCGAAAGTCGCTTGTCTTCGGCATACGACAAGCTGAGCAGGAGACCGTGGTATTTATGAACTTAGTAAAAAGCGTAGTATCGGATTGTAGTAAGCGGAGTATCTAATTGTTTGAAGGATTCCGTTCCCGTCGGGGCTGCGGGTTGTTCGATAGAGATACCGCGACCTCGGCGCAAGGGCTAAGAAGGAACATGGGTGGTTTTTAGTCAGTAGAAGTCTGACACTCCCTTTCGCTCTGCCCAAGAGCGGGAGGTTATTTGATGACTTCCCAACCAAAAAAAAAAAAGAGGTACATGGGCCGCACAAAAACTACGACACCAGGTTAGACCACTACTAACCACACAATAAAGCGGATAAAGAAAGAAAAGATTACTCACAAACTTAAAGCCTAACCACTCACAGACACCAAATCACCTGTTACCAAGCAAAGCCTAACTCTAGCTAAGTCCAGTTCTCCTAGGCATTACTTTCTCGGCATTAGGGTCATCAATCACACACGGCTGACGCGTACAATCAGAGGGCCGCGCTGGGCCCGTACCAGATAGCTGGCCCTAGGTCATAGGGTCGAGGTAGGGCTGGGACTGGGCAACTTTCTAAAAGGATTTCGTGTGTATGTTGTGACATACTTTTTTGTAAGATATTGTTTGAGCCGAAATTATGTTTGTCCTACTCCTCCGCTATTCTTTTTTGATTATGAATTTCGTTACGGGATCGAAGACAGTAAAATTGTGTCCCTGGGACTTCGTCGAGTTTCACTGTCTCGGCGTTTTTCTGGTGTTCGCCACTGGTGATTTTGGCTAAGTGGCAGAGGTTTGGGAATAGCGTGGAGGGCTTGTACCGAAAAGTACATTAAAACTTTGTTTACGCCATAGTAAAAATTAAAAGGAGAGGCAAAAATACGCGTACGAAACTTTGAATGGAATTTTGATATAGTTGGGTTAAATATTTCGGAACAGACTCGGCGTTTATCAGACGAAGCATTACTAAAGATTGGATTTGTGCCCGGTTGATGGCAATAGGCTCGCGCCCTATTACATGGGAGTTAAACATAACTGGCGAAATGTGGGTGTACTATTAAATACACCTCTACCTAATTCTTCGGGAACCACAAGGTATTATTATTATTTATGTTAACTATGATTTAAGACAATAAACTTTAAAAACGTACTATAACTTTCAATAAAGTTGGACAAAATCAAAGCATTTTTTTCAACAGGCACTTTTGAATGTCAGAAAAACAAATAAATCGAAGCTACAAGTAACAAGGCATAATAACTTGTGAAAGTACTGTAGTTTGCGCAATGTTGAACAATGTCTCAATATCAAATTCTCATAATTCATTCGTAGGGCTCGGTATAACATTTTATAAAAAACTGCCATCTTCTTTTCTAGACTTGCCATTTAATGCATGTAAAGCCAAAGTAAAATCTAATCTTTGTTTAAAAGCTTACTATCCCATTAACGACTACTTAAATGATAAGAATAGCTGGTCGTTGAGTTGAACACAAGACAATGTTTGTAATTTATGTTCTTTCTAAAAAAATAGTTTATTGACATATTATAATATATTATATCTTTTTTATGTTTTTATTGTTATATACATTTTTATTATTGATTTGTGTCTGTAGTCAATCGTAATATTAAGTTACACCTTTCTATTGTATCGAGTCTGGTTCTTCTAACCAAACAGACAGATGTGTTGCTGGGGAGTTTGTTCCGCCACTTCTTCTTTCCAGCAAAAAACACTAGGAAGTGTCGAAGGGTGGGCGTTTTGGGGGACTGTCACTTGTAAATAAGTAAAGTAAAGTAAATTTTGACGTTCGAAAAGTGCTGATTATCAGCCTAGTTTGAATAAATGACTTTTGATTTTGATTTTCAATCCAAAACCGAGTGATCCGTAATACTCACGTCATTAAAAGCAGAAATATACTTCACTTACGAGTCCCTCAGTCGCTCGCGTGCATGTACCCTAATCTCCTAAGATATTAAGGTATCCACGACTGGCCCAAGGGCTTAATTTGAAGGCATAACACTCAGACATATACTCCGTATGTGGGGTAGGTAATAACTTGGACGGAACATGGTTTTGTCTTCAATTATATCGTGTAAATTGAATTTTGAGTTAACTCTCGGATGTTATGCTGAGCAGTTATTTGTTTAAGGTAAATTACAAGGTGAAACGGACCCTTTACGAAACTATTAACCATGTTTTCTGCAGGTACTGAATTACCCAAAAATTACGGTACCTACCTTTAAATTTCGGTATGACGTCATCGTTAAATAAGGGTTTACGAAATATTTCAATACCGTTATTTTTTTCGGTAGCGGAATTTTGAGGTTGGAAATGCATACCGGTATATTTCGGTAGAAGTACCGTAACTGTTATAAATGTATCGGTAGCGGTATTTAAACCTTAATAAATAGGGGTTTTCTTCGACGCACCGCCTCGCCACTCACACACACAACAAAGAGATAAGTAAAAGAGTAGCAAACAAAATGTACAAAATACACAAGTTCTACCGTTTTCCACCGCGAACACGCGCGCCGCGCCCCGTCTCGCATGCATTTCGGTACCGAAATCGTGTAAGGGTTAAATAATGGTTTAGCCCAACCTTTATTTATAAAGGTACCGGTATAGCTCAACCTTTATTTTAAACCGGTACCTACCGGTATATTTTTGAGCTACCTTCACCTTTAACCGTAACCGCTTTCAGTCCCTGGTTTTCTGTACATCAAACTAAGTAATTACTATTCGTAACAATCATTGCTGGGAAACGACTTTTACTTTGGGGTGAAAAGTCTCGAAAAATAGTGGTGATGAATGCATTGAATAGCAAACGTGTCATGAAGGTATTTGAAATAAATTTAGAAATTAGTTTTTTAAGGTTATAATTGGCTTATTCTATCCTACTACAAGGCATCCCAATTTTTTTTAAATTTAATTTGTGATAATGTTGGAACTTTGACCTCTAATACCTATAATATAATTAGAAGCTTCCCAGTTATAACGGGCAAGCGGAATGTCTGAAGGTCTTTTTTTTTTTTATT
Organism: Diarsia brunnea; assembly: GCA_949774965.1. NCBI lineage: Eukaryota > Metazoa > Arthropoda > Insecta > Lepidoptera > Noctuidae > Diarsia > Diarsia brunnea. Next base: position 8,473,532 of record OX459023.1, read on the forward strand.
TAGAAATGGTGGGGTGAGCAAGTGCCTTTCAGCTTCGATGAAGGTCCTTTTACACTAAAAGTTAAAATAATATACTTTTTTTTGTTTTTTGGAGGGGTGGGAAATCATTAAATAACCCCCTCCCGCTCTTGGGCAGAGCGGAAGGGAGTGTCACTTCTACTGGCTAAAAACCACCCATGTTCCTTATTAGCCCTTGCGCCGAGGCCGCGGTATCTCTTCCGAACAACCCGCAGCCCCGACGGGAAAATTAAAACCCCTTGAAACTGTTAACAAAATTCTACTCAAAAAGGGAAGTTACGGACGTAGGTCGCGGACTCGCGGGGCACAGCTACATTCTCATACAAATTAATACAATCTAATTCAACCCTTAATAACATTATAATTCCACACATAAATCTACTCAACGCCACTTATAACAAACACCAAATTATCTTTCCACACTATTTTACACTTCACCCAGTTACTAACCACCTACAGTTCATTCAAAATAAGTTTACCTTTGTTTGAATATCACTATCTAAACGACAGTCATCCTTATTCCCTTCAATTTAAGGTAGCTTTTCTTCTGCTACCACTGACAAGTCTCCCAAAATTCTTTTAATAGTGTGATTTATGGCACAATTTACATGAGATCTTAACATGTAATAAATAATTAGTTCCTCAAAAATCTACCTTAAAAATATCTCTTAAATAACAAAATGAATTTTATTCGTATTGACATAAGGTTGTTGCTGTCAAACGGAAACGTAATCTGAAGGGACTGTAGTGTTGGCGAGTAGTTCACGCGGCAATTTCCCCATAGCCCCTAGGTCAGAGTAGGCAATCAACCTAGCCTAGTGCTGGTTTGTATGTCTCTGTGTTACCTACATACGTAACTAACTGCCAGGCATAAAGTATGAGAAGTACTGTAATTATAGGGATGGGGTGTAGGTTGCGTTGGTTGTCGATAGTTTTGTTTTGAGTCGATATGTTGATGATTGGAGTAACCTCGTTTTTTTCTTATTTTTATCACCCGTGCTCCGTAACTTGCGGTCACGAGAAATTATTACACATTTTTTCCTAAAATAGACTTTAATGTGGATTTGAGTCGGATTTTGGTGACAGTTTGTTTTTTTTGCACGGAATTCTAATCTTTTTGTAAAATAAAATTAACCTAAATAACTTCTTATAACATCAGCTATCTTCCAGTAAAAATCTCGTCAAATCGGTACAGCCGTTTCGAAGATAGGCCGGGCAAGACAGTCAGACTGACGAAACATACTAAAAGTTACAAAATGTTATTTTGTTTTTAACCTGTTGAACGTCCGCTAACATTGCTTGAATGTCTTATGATCCACCGGGTGCTCATAAGGACACTCGAGTGAAGTACCGTATAACAAACTTGCATAATTATGCAATCAGTAAAAAGCTGTTATTTTGAAATTACATCTTTACAAACAGACACTTCCAGTTTAATTATTTGTATAGAAGATTGTTTGCAACGCAAGGCATGATACTTTAGGAATTTTTATTAAATACTAAGTAACTGCTGTGAATTCGATAAATAACCAGATTCCTTTAATTTCAAAGGTTTTGCTTTAATTATAAAACGGTGTCGCTTTAACCACCAACCAACCAACCAGGGGTATCCTTCATTTTCGCCTTTTATCTATAAAGCAATCGGCAGTGATGCATACAATTGCTGATTACGATTCCCGATCACCAAGATTTCAAACTCGATTCTCTAAACCATTACCAGTCACATCCCTACAGCTTTACGACCAGCCATTACCAACACCTGTTTAGTAGCAGAACCTAGATAGACCTGTTACAGGTTTGCTGCAATTATGTTCCAGTCAGACATTAGCTGGGACAAATTTAGGTACCCAGTAGTGTTCATTTGGCCGCAATAACTGTTTTATTGACTAGTCATTTTCACAGCAGTTAAGTTTATACTTATCTAAGATAAATAGCAATTATTTTGATGCTTTTAAATAACCGGTCTTGGTTAACCGGGATGAGGTATGGATAAAAGAAAATAACTTAAGAGCTGGATATACGCCACTGACATTTCGCCCTCCTGCAACCGATTTATTGGGCGCCAGAGGGGTAGTAGCTACGTGATTTGCGAGTAGCGATTACGTAAAAATTTTTATATTAATATTGATGGCAATAAACAGATCCTATGGTTGATAGTTTAGGACAAAAATGGTAGTTAGTTACAAAATCAGAGGTTACTTTGCATATTTATTTATGATGTTTAAATTTAATTAATATTTTTTTTGAAGCGATGAGAACATGCTCTGGATTGTGTCGATTATTAATTTTTTTTTTTTAATCCGGTGATTGTTGCGGAAAAAAAAGGTTCGTTAGGTTTCGTGTATTATATCCACGTATATTTATTACTAGCGACCCATCCTGGCTTCACACGGGCGCAATGTATGTACATATAAACCTGCTCCTTGAATCACTCTATCTATTGCCGAAAACTGCATTAAAATCCGTTGCGCAGTTTAAAAGATCTAAGCGTACAAACAGCGCGAATGACTTTATCACTTCACTATCACTACATCACTACATAGTATAAAACAAAGTCGCTTTCTCTGTCCCTATATCCCTATGTATCTTTAAAACTACGCAACGGATTTTAATGCGGTTTTTTTTAATAGATATAGTGATTCAAGAGGAAGGTTTTAGTATATAATTTGACCGACATCCACGCGGGTGAAGCCGCGCGCATCAGCTAGTTTTATACTATGTAAGAAAAAAAGAAAGAAAAAATATTTGCTTGTCGCAGAAACATGACGTGCATACAAAATGACAAAAGAAAAGATAATGTTGGCTCCTTTTATCGAAATTTTAATGTTAAATATGAAATGTAATCATTCATCCCCGTCAATTGAAAATATTCGTTTAGCAACAACCACTTTCAGGGGCCGTATTTTTGAATCAATAGAATTCCAAATCGTGTACGAAATCGCAGAATTCGTATGAGAATCCCTAAAATCGCTATTTTTGAATATTCATACCCGTGAATTTTGCAACGAGTGGTCCGACCCACTCGTTTCCGATATTCTACCAGTAGAAATGAGAATGACACTGACAAGTGAAGATTTGTTGACAGATACGTTACGTTGACTTTATCTAACCTATAAATCAGTGTTTTCTTTCGCCTTTCGCGATGGTTAGCCTCGAGGAGTATATCCTGATGAATTACATCAGCGACAGAAAAAAATATGTAAATACTAGAGAAAAAAATATCGAAATCCCAATGACAGACATCAGACAATGACATTATAACTTTTTAATTTACGTTCCGTTCCACCGTAACTCATTACCGGTTTTTAAAATCAACGGGTTATGGCTTTCCGGTTTTTATTTTTCTGCGTGAAATGAAAAATGTTATAAGATTCGAGTTTTAGGGCAACACTAATTTCTATTACTTCAAAAATACGTAAAATTTGGAGCAATCGAAATTCAATTCGTATACGTTTTGCTTTCGTGCATGAATTTAAGATTCACTTCGAGTGATTCAAAAATACGGCCCCAGAACGATTGAACGCACACCGCGTTGTCTGTTATCACTTCATCAGTGACTTAATTTAAGATTTTTATTAAGTGCAGCATCATCAGCCTATAATGTTCCCACTGCAGGCCTCCTCTCTGGAAGAGGGACGGGACACCACGCGGGCCCAGTGCGGGTTGGTAGATGTCACATGTCTTCAAATTCTTTGGTTCTAAGACATGCTGGTTTCCTCACCAGCATCGGGCACTAGTTGACCGGCGTTTTGCTGAATTGGACCTTTTTGGCGCAACCCTGAGGCACACAGTGGCACGTTTTGTTTAGTTTTAAGTCCTTTTTTTTTTCTTTATAATATTCTACATTGTGTGTACTTGTGGTATAATATTAAGTTACACCTTTCTATTGTATCGAGTCTGGTTCTTCTAACCAAACAGACAGATGTGTTGCTGGGGAGTTTGTTCCGCCACTTCTTCTTTCCAGCAAAAAACACTAGGAAGTGTCGAAGGGTGGGCGTTTTGGGGGACTGTCACTTGTAAATGAGTAAAGTAAAGTAAAGTAAATTTTGACGTTCGAAAAGTGCTGATTATCAGCCTAGTTTGAATAAATGACTTTTGATTTTGATTTTGATTTTGTATGTGCCTAATAAATGCATTTTCTTTCTTTCTTTCTTTCTCACGATGTTTTCCTTCACCGTTTTGAGAGCAGCGGTGATGAAATAAATTACACAAAGTAATGCACCTGCCTGGGTTCGAACCCACGACCTTCTGTTCGTAAGTCGGGGCCGCCACCACTGGGCCACCGCTGCTCTTTATTATTATCTCTACATTAAGTGCATGCCACTATATTTTTATAATCAAATATAACTTCAACTGCGACTTCGCCCGCAAAAATTGTGATAGCTGGGCTAAATATGTATCATATAAATAGGACCATTAGTCCAAACTTATAAACAAAAATACGTCTTTAAAGTTAGGATAAAAATATTTGTTCAGATTGCGTTTTTATTTACTGTCTTTGACACAGGGAATCCAATAAACATCTCTTATAATCATACACTATTAAAAACACGTTTCATTACTGAAACCTATAGAACGTAAGGTCACACCACTATCAAATTTTATCGACAAGCGTGTGCCCATCACTGTTTTATCGTATTTAAACAGAGGTTTATGTGTATGTGGGATGTTTAATATGTAAGTAATGACTACGATTATTGCTGTAGATGGAATATGCTATACTGTATAAGCATAATACATAACATCACGCCTATAATCCCCGATAGGATATACAGAGATATAACTAAAAGTACGCCCTTTCGCCAGTTACCTTTAAGTCCCATGTAATTGAAGGCGAGCTTTTTGCCATTAACTGGGCATAAATTACCTAGACTCCGTGGCTGCTAAATTTTGACTTTGGCCGACATTTTCTTTTTCTTTTTTGGCGGGTGGAAAATCATCAAATAACCCCTCCCGCTCCCGGGCAGAGCGAAAAGGGGTGTCAGACTTCTACTAACTAAAAACCACCCATGTTCCTTATTAGACCTTTATGTTGAGGCCGCGGTATCTCTTGCGAACAACACGCAGCCCCGAGGGGACTTTGGCCGACCCTGGAATCAAACCCTGGATCCCATGCACAGCAGCTTATGACCACTAGACCAAAGAGGCTGTCAACTGTGTAAGGTTAAGACAGTCCCTAAATGCCTACCCTTTGTTTGCTAAGTTAGAAGAACTTGGTCATGGCGTCCCATAGTAGTAAATAAAAAAATAATTTTGAAAATCGGTTCATTCATGACGGAGATATGCGATAACAAACATACAAAAAAAAAACACAAACAGACGAATTGAGAACCTCCTTCTTTTTGGAAGTCGGTTAAAAAGTAAGATAAGTCTCAATCATCATCATCTGCTTAGCCTTTTCACAACTATGTTGAGGTCGGTTTTCAGCCTACAGTCCTAGCCAAGTGACCTCCTCAACCCAGTTAGTACTGGGTGTGGGTGATACGATACCACATCATAAGACTTATTCTCAGACATTTGTACCACTGACTACCTAAACCTGTAACGTCTGCCAAAGAACCACGAAGCAAGGAGGACACTCGATATGTAATGGGTAGTCGCCTCTCACGAACCAGCGTGGGAAATCATCAAATAACCCCTCCCGCTCTGGGCAGAGCGAAAGGGAGTGTCAGACTTCTACCGACTAAAAACCACCCATGTTCCTTATTAGACCTTTACGTTGAGGCCGCGGTATCTCTTGCGAACAACCCGCAGACTCATCAACAACCTCCAACCTCCCTTGCGCGCGTGGCACACGAACGCGCCGTCGACACAGCCTGTCTTCGTCATAAGACGGACGGACGGCGTCGGCTATCGTGGCGTGTCATATCCACGAACCAGCCTTAGCATCATAATCATCATTTGGGGTCGGTGCATCACGTTTTCTTTTTCTATTCTTCCCTGTTAGACGTCACAGTGCATTTACTCGTTTTATTTCATCTCATTCCTCACACAATCCATCCATCTATTCTTTGGCCTTCCTCTCCCTAGCCTAAGCAATCGTGACTTAACCTGAATATCAACTTAAGCGGCTATTATTACTTAGCCACTTAGCCATCATCATCATCAACAGCCTATTAATGTTCCCACTGCTGGGACACAGGCCTCCACTCTTTGAGAGGGAATGGGCTATAATCTACAACGCGGGCCCAGTGCGGATTGGTAGATGTCACAAGTCTTCGATTTTTTGGTTCTAGGACATGCCGGTTTCCTCAAGATGTTTTCTTCACCCTTTTTTGATAACAGATATCAATTATTTCAGTCAAATTATCTTTTAATAGTAAAAATTAAGTTAAGAGTAACACTGGAGCCAATCTCGTAGTATATAATTAACTTAGGGCGCAGTAATACCTCCATTACAGCAAAACAGAGAACTTTCAGTTCATTTAACGGTAATTGTATCTTAGAGCCAAGAATAAACTAAGGGTCGTTTAAGCTAGGTTTAAACTCGTAATGGCCCACGTGAGCACTTCGTATTTAGTTATTAAAGTAGTGAGTCGAAATATTAAAGTATTTACGTGGCTTTTAACTTTTTACGACTTTGAGGTTACAGGTTTATGACTTCAGACCTTTTCAAAGTTATTTGTAAAGAGGTTCTTGTCCACTTTTTCTTTCCAGCAAAAAACACTAGGAAGTGTCGAAGGGTGGGCGTTTTGGGGGACTGTCACTTGTAAATAGGTAAAGTAAATTTTGACGTTCGAAAACTGCTGATTATCAGCCTAGTTTGAATAAATGACTTTTGATTTTGCGCTAAAACAACATTTACGGGCCCTCCTATCTATTGCATTCAATTGGAAGTGAAATCAAAATACAAAACGATGCCTCACTCTTAGAATTTCTCCTGTGAAAGTATCTATAAAGCGATTGTTACTTATCTACGCAATAAAAATGCCGTACAAACATTGAGAAAACATCTTCTCATGAAAGATAATAAAGTGTTAAGTGGGAACAGGGTGAATTCGCCATTAATTTATGAATTATCTTTTTTAAGTACCTTTTATCTTTCTAAATAATGCAGCTAGAGCAATATTTTTTTTATAAAATCAAGGTCTACTGTAGACACGTCCATATCATTTTCTTATTTACCGTAACTTACCGGCCTTTTTCTAGTTATTTATAAATTACTAGGATGCCCGGGGCTTCACCCGCGTGGATGTCGGTCAAATTATATACTAAAACCTTAACCCTTGAATCACTCTATCTATTAAAACAAAACCGCTTCAAAATCCTTTGCGTAGTTTTAAAGATTTAAGCATACATAGGGACGGACAGACAGTGACAGCGACTTTGTTTTATACTATGTAGTGATAGTGATGATGATGATAAGTAAAGAAAATATAACCCTCCAAATTTTACAAAAAAGGCCCCATTTGCACGAACGTGGAAAATTCGAAAAGTTTTAAACATACAATAAATTAATAGAAACCTAGACATAAATGGCCGTTTTTCAGGAGAAAATGGGAAATAAGAAACGTCGATCACGTCATGTTTTTGTGACATAATTGGTTTGAGCTGCAGCCGTCCCTTACCGCATTTTGCGGTGGCTGGCTTGACGTAACAGACGGCAAAAGAAAAAAACCTATTTTTTAACCCTTTTTTTTATGGATGGTAGAAAATAATCAAATAACCCCTCCCGCTCTTGGGCAGAGCGAAAGGGAGTGTCAGACTTCTACTGACTAAAAACCACCCATGTTCCTTCTTAGCCCTTCATGTCGAGGCCGCGATATCTCTTGCGAACAACCCGCAGCCCCGACGGGTCTTAACAAAACATCTTCTCATGCAGGATATTTTTTTTTTCATATTTATTTTCAAACATGCGATCGGTTCTTGAACCATAAGCAGTTGTTTATCAATGTGTTTGACATGTTAGGCGTGCCCTCCCATTATTAGGCTGCCTTTGGATATTGCTTTACTCAAAGTATATTATCCCAAATGTACAGTATTTTAAGACGTCTTGTTGGCAGCGATTCACTTAGAGCCTGAGCAAGGCGGTTTTCGTGATTTATTATCCTCTCTCTGTAAGCTTTTGTCATAATTTTGATTTCCTCTTTGATGGTAGGAACTTTTAGATATTCGCAGGATATAACAAAGTATTAATGCATCCCTAACAAGACACATAACCAACCCACCATTCTAAAAATAACTCCACCAGCTCTCATAACCCATATCTCTCGTAAACAGGCTTGCAAACAACTGTAACAAAGTAACTTTTTACTACCAGCAGACCGTATTATTAATTTACTCTATTAATAGTTAATAGGACCAGTCCAGCAAGTCACACCTGACTCATATGCATTTTTATGGCTGGCAACTCCCTTATGCGGCAAGGGAAAACGGTCCCTTCGGAAGTGTGTTATTTTTTTTTTACTCTGGCCATTACTGTATTACCATAAACAATGCTTCGCGCATGACGACTGATATTTCACATGATATGCCTATTTTAGAACTGTGTCGAGTTGTAGTTTTTTGTGCTGTGTGCAAGTTGAACACGCAAACAAATCTATCCAATTAAAATCTTTTAATTGTACTGTATAGACTGTAAAAGTACCCTTAACGCAAACTAAGAGCACTTGTCTTGTTCTCCCCACCACTGCGATCATTTTTTTTGTTCTAGACCATAACTGGGAACCCCCTAGTTACGGAGATATTGGGGGTCAAAGTTCCAAATTTTTCACTGCTGTTTTTGTAAATCTAGTATTTTTCAGGTTATAACTTTACTTAAATTACCTCCATGACCCGTTTATTATTCAAAGCATCCACTAGCACAATGTTTTAAAAGCGCTACATTGAGTTTTACCGTATAATGTGATTTTTGACCCCCAAAAAAAAATCGTTTCCCAGCAAAAAAAAATTTGCGTAGGGGTACTTAGTTTGATGTACAGAATGCTTGGTTAACGGCTGTGTGATGGGTTAATTTACACCCTGTATATTGTATATGTTTGCTGTTACATTTAAATAAAATAAAAATAAATAATTTCGTTCACTCACAGACCACACAGTCACTGATACTCAACCTGTATCTAAGAGTACAAGTAGTTCGCTTTGAGGAGACGCCCTAGAAAGGCATACATTAACCTAATTGATGAGGTTCTTCAGAAAGGACAGGTACATAGTACACGCAATCGGCGTGTGTGTATGACCAGCATCAGGGCTTTTGCGTATCTTTTTAAATGTCAGTGGCTATCATAGATTCATAGTGTCCATCAATTAACTGTCAAATGGTTAGTTTAATATTACCAAACCATAACCATTTGACAGTTAATCGATGGATACTATTATAGCCACTGACATTTAAAAAGATACGAATTGCCCTGCAGATGTATGAATGTGGACGAGGTCAAAGGAGTATGTAAGGATCGAAATCAAAGCATTTATTTCAAGTAGGCCAGTTACATGCACTTTTGAATAGTCGAAACAAATCACTATCACTTCTTGTAAAACGAAGTATTCCGCCGCATCTGTCTGTCTGTCTGTTCGCAATAAACTGAAAATCTACTGCACCGATTTTCATGCTGTTTCACCAATGGATAGAGTGTTTCTCGAGGAAGGTTTTAGTATATAATTTGACCGACATCCACGCAAACGAAGCCGCGGGCATCATGTAGTACAAAATAAAAAGAAGTTACAGTCCCGGTCACAAGGCATAATAACTGTTAGGGTTCCGTACCTTAAAAGGAAAAATCGGAACCCTTATAGGATCACTCGTGTGTCTGTCTGTCCGATCATTTCCCCCCCCCTCCCTTTATCTCCGAAACTACTGAGCCTAAAATTTTGAAAAAATACAGAAATTAGTTCAACACTTATAGATTACAGGAAAACCTATAAGAAGTCTCATCATCTGCCTAGCCTTTTCCCAACTATGTTAGGGTCGGCTTCCAGTCTAACCGGATGCAGCTGAATACCAGTATTTTACATGGAGCGACTGCCTATCTGAGCTCCACAACCCAGTTAATACTAGGTAATACGATACTCTTTGGTAAGACTAGATGTCAGAATTTCAGGTCACTGACTACCTGTAACGACTGCCAAAGATCTGTATATGGCAGCCGGGACCAACAGCTTAACGTGCTTTCCGAGGCACGGAGGAAACTCGGTATGTCGGGCGGTCACCCATCCACAGACAAAAAAAAAAGATATATATATATAAAGATCGACCCGAGTGGCAGTTCTTATTATACCACGAGCTCCTCCAAAAACCTATAAGAAGACTATGGTGCTGAAATAACATGGAAAATCTCTCAATATCTACTACAATGGTACGGCACCCTTTTTTTTTGGGGGGGGGGGTGGGAAATCACCAAATAACCCCTCCCGCTCTTGGGCAGAGCAAAAGGGAGTGTCAGACTTCTACTGACTAAAAACTGCCCGTGTGTATCTGCGAACAACCCGCAGCCCCGACAGGCGTCGGCCCTTGCTCCCATGTTGCTGACATCTCTTTGAGGCACGCGTGGAACACGAACGCGCCATGGTACGGCACCCTTCATGTGCAATTTCGACTTGTGGGCCTACCACACGCACAGGCTTCATCGTGTACCGTGTGCACCGTGTAATCGCGCAGGCAAGACTGCGGTGAAGCCTGTGCGTGTGGTAGGCCAATTGCACTTGGCCAGTTTTTAATGTACTGTAGTTACCCATTCCCTAGCGTAGATCTCTATGGAGAAGAACGGACAAGAATGTTACAAAACCGTATCATAGCATCATAGCAGGTGGCGTTCTTTAGGTTCTACACCCCATGGGAAAACGCGTGAGTTTATGAATATAATTAATAGAAATAGGGAAGTGCCCTAAGCCAGGCGGAAATAACAAAACACTCAAGTAGATGAATGAACTTTTAATTGAGAAAAAAAAATAAAACAATTAAGTCTGCCACATGTAGGTAGGTATATACATAAGTAATGACATAATAGTTTATGTTACTTTATGAGAGTGGCGCTCGTAAAAGGATTGGTAGGGATGTGACATGTTAAGGATTTTTATCGACATAAAAAAACTGCTTTATTTGTAACAACCTTGCCTTACATTTTGCAAAAAAATAAAGATGTTTGAGAACATCATCTTAAAACCCAGCTTCAAACAACAGTACAACTATATCTTAATCTTATAAGTAAATACATCAGAAATTCAATCATGAAACATCTAATTTCTAGCGTTAGAGAGCTTTGTTTTGCTTAGGGAAATCAGGTCTTAACTCCTCCCTAAGGAAATCACTATGTTAGAGCCTACACCTTCTAGTTTAATACTCCAGTCGATTTACGACAACTACAGACAAACCGAGTCTTTTCATTAAAAGTACACAAACGATGGTGTGATGAAAAGACCTCAATACTAAACCTTATGTTTTGAAGAATACTGTTTAGAATTGCGTTGTTCAGACGCCAGCATACTAAGCTACTACAATCACGCCTGTCATATCCGTAGGGTTAGGCAGAGCCCTCCTTCTGCGAAGCATTGATGCTAGCAAAGGAGGTGGCGGAACGTGAGAGGGAGAGAACCTCTCGTCCCAGTCGCCCCGGGAGGCGCTCCGGGCGTCGGGGACCACGTGATGGCTTCCGGCCACCGTAGACGCTGGCCTGTGGACGGTGAGTGATGGGCTAGCTCGCCGTCCGTCCGTCCTATGACGACGACAGGCCGTGTCGACGGCGCGTTCGTGTTCCACGCGCGCCTCAAAGACATGTCAGCAACATGGAAGAGGCAAGCAAGGGACGACGCCCGTCGGGGCTGCGGGATGTTCGCAAGAGATACCGCGGCTTCGACATAAAGGGCTAAGAAGGAACATGGGTGGTTTTTAGTCGGTTATTCGATAATTTTCCACCCGCCAAAAAAAAAAAGGGTTAGAGGGCAGAGGTGTACCTATTAGTACACTACCAGTTACGTTTAAGTCCCATGTAATAGTGAGTGAGCCTATTGTCATCAATCGGGCACCAATCCAGACTCCGTGACTGCTAGTGAGGAAGTCCTGTCTCAATAACACTTTACCCTATTTGGGAATCGATCCCAGGTTCATGCTTCGCAGTCGCGCTTGGAACCACTAGCTGGACCATCAAGGCGGTAATTTGACTGTTCATTCACAGTTCCTCATTTCAATATTTTCTACAACACAAAGAAAAAAATCGACAGCCCAAAATATATTTTTATCGATATAAAGTCGATATTTTTCCCACCACTAACGCTAAAGTGCCGTAACGTTACGGCTAAGTCTTTTTCTGCCTATAAACTACCCGCTCTATACACAAATATTACAATTTATATCACTAAGCTTTCATATGGTAATGTTATGTTCAATACTATGTTCCTTTATGTACGAGTATATAATATGTAGACGGTTTTCATATATTTAGCATAAATAAATGATATATTTTACAGCGTGGGAACTTTTTAATATTATTATGCTCACGTCAATTAAGGAGATGGCGTGACGAGCTGAACTCTTATCAAAAGGCCGAAACAGCTAAAGGCAGAGACAAATAAAAGAGGGGGGTCTTCAAAAAAAAAAAAGATAATTAATAATAATAATAATAATCCATTTATTTTCAGGCAACAAGGCCCATAGATAAATACCTTACAGACTAACATAAATATGATAAAATACAATTTGTGTTAGTTAATAGAGCCTTAAAACTATGTTAGTAACACTTCACTAGCGCACTAAGTCACTGCGCGTTCTTGTGGCACTTGCCCGCGGAAGCGACGGAACATCACTCCCAGCGGCCAAAAGTCCTCTTCCAAGACAAGATGCAGAAAACATGTTGGTATTCGCACCACGAACGCCCTAAAGTTGACGTTGCGGCGCGACTCAAGTAACTGTACCCTCGCCACGTACTTGGTCTTCTGCCGCACGTACTCCACGATGTCCTCTGTCGTAATTATGCTCACGCCATTCCAGAGTAAACCAGCTGTTGCCTGCGACTTTTGTCCTCGTGAAATTACGATTACATGTTATAAAAATAAAGAATATTACAAACAAAGATAGTCGCGAAAAACATAACTCTTTCCTTGCAGTCGGGTAAAAATACTTCCCTATACAATTTCAAGGTTTTAACTTTTTTCGTAAGGAACCCTAACCCTTTTTTTTTTAATTAAAGTAGCCAGAATTACTCCTTATAACATCATCTATGCCAAGTAAAAGTCCTGTTGAAATCAGTCCAGCCGTTTCGGAAATTAGCCGGAACAAATTGACAGACAATTTTTTTTTTAAATTGCTGGTACTAAGGCTTTCTTTATTGAAAAACCTAATAACACTAAGTGTTAACCTGGAAATCGGACCCAGGACGTCTTTATGGCTATAGGCCGAGCCTATCTCAAAGGGCAATGGGGATGTTTCCTGACTGAAAAAAATATGATTCTAATTAGTCCGTCTGTTAGATTATCGAAAAATATTGGATACGTATTTTTTGTTTTATCAAATCAATAAAAATTGACGAAGATAAAACGCATCATAGATTTGAGTGGGGGGTTGTGACGTCACTCACCGGTTAAAAATGTCATACTAATGTCTTGGAATATGACGTCACACGAGTTTTCAAAGCACTGTATCGTCTTCATTGTTTGTTTACGAGATTGAAGAAAAAATATGATAAAGATAAAAGATGAAGATGCATTTATTTGTATAAACATGTGTGACACGGTACTATGCACTTATGTGTAAAAAAAAATCTATCTGACGGACTAATTAGTTTTTTTTGTTAACTACCCTATTATGCAATCTATCAAACTGGCATTATTTTCTGCCTAGCCTACCGTTCTTACAAAAAAGACATCCTAATAAAATATGTCATACAATTTCACGTAGGCATATCGACATTATGTAGGACTTATTATTCTATTGGGCACCTGCTTATATACAATATAGGTTATCGGGACAGACGGTATTGATTAGGGTTCCCTAAATTATATGCTACAACCGTTTGGACCCTTGCTAGCTTTCAGAATACAATATTTGAAGTTACTACTTTATACCCGGGTAGAATATAATATTTAGATTTTGGTGGCACTGAATTTCAGGTCGGTGTCATTGGATAAGACATAACATACCACCTGTAATCCCCGAAGGGTTAGGCAGAGGCCACATTTCGCCAGTTATGTTTAAGTCCCATGTATTAGCGAGCGAGCCTATTGACATCAATCGAGCACTAAACGAGACTCCGTGGCTGATTCATGGATAAAACCCATTTACAATTTGCCCGACCCGAGTAACCAGGTTCACAACGGTAAAGGAGAACCAACCAACGGTAAACCAAAAATTCGAAGACTTGTGACATCTACCAAACCGCACTGGGCCCGCGTGGTAGATTATAGCCTATTCCCTCTCAAAGAGAGGAGACCTGTCCAGTCCTGTCCCAGCAGTGGGAACATTAATAGGCTGATGAAGTAACTCCGTACCACACCATGGCCGTGCTATTAAACGTACGCCTAGCTTGGTGTCGAAAGTTTTTAAGCAACCCATGGGCCTCTGACTTGAACCACTATCGGCCTGCGTTTTCGCAACTAGTTAGACTTGGCTTCCAGTCTAACCGGATGCTTCTAAATACCAACCGAAACCTATTTCTTAACCCTACTTTTTTCCCAGGTAATATCCAATTCCCATGCAAATGAGTTCCCATTAAAACCTATGATAAAAAGATAATTTTGCTATTACTCCAGTAGGAGCGGGTTCGAGACCTGTTTGTGTACTTGCCCACATATGGTCCGGTAAGCTAGTCACCTGAATACTTGGCCCAGATCTGTCTTGTCCGGGAAGCTATGAGTTTTTCTAACATATATTATGTTACTTAGGATGGGTGCGCACGAGCTATTGCAGGAGAAAAAAAGGAGGCTGAATAAAAAGTTGTGTGGTTCGCATTGACTCATATATTACTGCGTAAGGACTGGGCGGACGGCATGTTAAAATGACGCTTAAAACGTGGTCCCAATATGGTCTTTCCTAAGCCGAAGTGAACTAGTCCACGATCGGCTCTCTTCGGGTGCGGTCGTAAATTTTATTAAAAGCTTTATTTATGTTCTTTATACCTCGAAAATACCACGCCGCTTATACAAGGTTACGTTAACGAGCAGACTACACCGATTCTCTGTATGGCGAACGCGTCGAGCAAATGTTCGGACGACCGTATCTTTAGTTTTTATATCTATGGTGGTTCGGTTTCTGCGATGAGGATGTCTTGACCGACTTCCAATAGGAGAATGTTATGAATTTGTCTGTTGTTTTCTTTTGTTGAACCGATTTCGATGATTCTTTTTTTATTTGAAATAATATTTTTATTTCGCGGTGGTCTTATTTAAATTTGGTTGTGATCTGATGTTCATCTTCGAATATACAGGGTGTAAATCAACCCATCACACATCCGTCAACCAAGCATTCTGTACATCAAACTAAGTACCCCTACGCAAAAATTTTTGCTGGGAAACGATTTTTTTTTTGGGGTCAAAAATCACTTTTCACGCTAAATAGTAAACGAGTCATGGAGCTAAATTAAGTAAAGTTATAAAATGAAAAACTAGTTTTTACAAAAACAGCTGTGAAAAATTTCGAACTTTGACCCCCAATATCTCCGTAACTAAGGGGTTCCCAGGTATGGTCTAGAACAAAAAAATGATCGCAGTGGTGGGGGGAACAAGTGCCCTTCGTTTGCGTTAAGGGTACTTTTACACCCTATATAGGATCTACTATGGAAATATTCAATGATAAACAGTAAATGTGTCGAGATGGCTGCAATCGCTTGTTTGTTTATTGTTTTACACAATTTCATTCATAACATAAAACATCGACTTCTGAAGCTGAAGTTATTTTTTGTATTTTTTAAGTCGGTTTGATGTTTTTCAAAAAAGTTATTTTCAGTTGGTAGATAAGGAGTGTTAACACGGCCCCGTCGGGGCTGCGGGTTGTTCGCAGGAGATACCGCGGCCTCGACATGAAGGGCTAAGAAGGAACACGGGTGGTTTTTAGTCAGTAGAAGTCTGACACTCCCTTTCGCTCTGCCCAAGAGCGGGAGGGGTTATTTGATGATTTTCCACCCACCATAAAAAAAGGAGTGTATTAGGCCATGTTCACACCAACGGTTTTGTCAGCGACTGACTGTTAGTAGGTATTGTACACTATTAACTCGTTAAATTTAACTTTTCGGTCTCACCGAACACTCTGGCACTGGCTCACGATCACTTAGAATAAATCTACATCTGTAGGCTATCTACGGAATACTTTCTTTCTTCATAAACCACGACAGGTCAGCAAAAGTGCTTACTGACCCAGACTCCACACTTCTTATTGCAGTGTGTCCATTTATAGCTCACGTGCTGACTAGCCTCTCCTAATGTATGTCGAGGTCTGAGAATTTCTCAGTAGCGGCCACGGAGTCTGGATTTGTACCTGATTGATGGCAACACGCTCGCCCCTTATGACATGGAACTTAAATACTTCTAAATAATGTTTTTTAGTATATTATTTGTTTATCCGCTGTAACTTTGCAACTAATAGGGATGTTTACAGACTAAAATAAATATAGTGTGGGGCAACGTTTTAAAAAAAAAAACAAAAAAAAAAATAGTCCGTCTGTTTTTGTTTTATCAAATCAATTGACGAAGAAAAAAATTGACGAAGATAAAACGCGTCAAAGATTTGAGTGGGAGGTTGTGATCTCACTCACCGGTAAAAACTGTCATACTAATGTCTTAGAATATGACGTCACACGAGTTTTCAAAGCACTGTATCGTCTTCATTGTTTGTTCACATGTGAAAAGAAAAAATACGTGTCCAATATTTTTTGGAAATCTATCTGACGGACTAATTAGATTTTTTTTTTAACTACCCTATTGTCCATACACATCAGCCTCTATTAATTTGGTGTTAAGGTGAGATACATACCTACTCACAACCTGGAAACTAAATATAGCATATTTATTTGTGTATCTACATTTTGACGTTTTTCGTTTTTGCAACAAATACAACAAATTATGACATTTCTCTTGATGCATCATTCGCTTTTCTGCATTATTAAGTTTCTGTGTAATCACTGGCGATGACTATGGCGAGTGGCGGTTCTAACGGCAACATATTTTCGGTAATAACGTCTTAGTTTTTTTTACAACAAATTCGGGAAAAAAGGTGTGTATAGTAACAAATTACAACTAATTCCTGGCAAAGTTTCATTTTTTATGAGGTGGCCGCGCGGTTGAAATGTACATGTTATGTGTGCTTACACAAGCCTGTGCTAAATGTATGTCGAGGCCTACTTCGACACAAACGTGTGGCAAACAAGTAAACTATTAGGCACTAAATCTTATATCTAAAATATCTAATCTTTAGTCACAAACATAATAATAGCATGCCTGTAATCTCTACATTCACATCCACATTTTTTAAATAACTTTCCGACCCAAGTTGATCACAGCACGGAAAACTTGCTAAGGTAAAGATTCATTAGAGTGTAAATGTGGTACTGTTCCTCAAACAATGGTGCACTTAATATTATCGTGTCCTCATTCATTTCATTTATTTACATCGTAACAATTTTTACATCGTATCGAAATATCACACTTAGAAATAAAATAATAGATTTACATATAGAATCATTATTATAACATTACCAAAAAAAAAATATTATTAAAACTTATACATTTACAAATTCACCCTAAAACATTAAATACATTAAGGTACCACCGTTACGATGTCAAAGACACCTACGTGTCCTACGTGTCCTATTGGTTGTTCACTACAGGAACTGATGGACACTACCAAAATAGCCAAACTGCACGCTAACGATACAATTTAGATTGTCATTGACACGCTAAGAGATGGAAAAACCCAATAACACTTTACTCGGCCCGAGAATCGAACCCAGAACCTCATTCTCAGCAGCCGCGCCTGACAAACAATATACGATGTCCTTCTTATAAAAATACGAAGTAAACTAAAACCACGCCATAAAAATAGGTCAGTGTTCGATAATGTAGTCAGTTCGTGGTGCGCACACGCATCACATCCGGCGGCGTGCAATAGCGCCATCTGACGTGAGCGGAATGAACTATGTAACGTCTGGGTGTGACGTCATGAGGCTTTGATGTCACCGCAGTTTAGTTTAATAATAATCAGCCATTCGAGTCGCTGTTTAGGTTAAGCCGTGCTTGCTTAGGTTGGTCTGTGGATGGGTGACCACACATTACATACCGAGTTTCCTCTGTGCCTCGGAAAGCACGGCCGTTGTTCCCGGCTGTCATCTGTAACTCTTTGAAAGTCGTTACAGGTAGTTAGTGGCCTGAAAGTCTGACAACCCGTCTTAGCAACGGGTATCGTATTACCCAGTATTAACTGGGTTGTGGAGGTCAGGTAGGCAGTCGCTCCATGTAAAATACTGGTATTCAGCTGCATCCGGTTAGAATGGAAGCCGTCCCCAACATAGTTGGGAAAAGGCCAGGCAGATAATGATCAATATTTGCAAATTCTAACAAAGAGCTTGCGAACCCGGATATTTTCACTATAGCCTTAAATCAAATATATCCTTATGGTACTACCCACCTATAAGGCATATATTATGCGCCAAAACTTTTTGAAAGACCAGGTAATAATAGAAAGAGAACAGTTAATTTATTCGGCCACATAAGGCGGGTCGCATGCGCAGGTATACCGGCGGTACCGCGGTAGTACGCTCTCACATAAATACAGGGACGCGCCTTATCTGAGCGGCCGCCGGGTTAAACGTTAACTGTGAACGTGGTTCAACGTGGGGGCGGTAGCGGGTTAAGGAGACAAACTACCAAATGTTAAAAAAAAAATTAGTTCGAAAACACAGGGGTCCATGCCTTTTTTGGCTAGTCCACGTTTATAAAGTCTATTCGTACACGCGCACCGGTTGGAAGTACTACGCACTTGTCCTTTCTGAAGAAATCCAAAAAGGTCAGTATATTTCCTTTTATGGCGTCCCCTCCCTGCGTTGCCACTTACAACTGCCTTGTCCTAATCCCCTTGTCCCTGTCCTCTCCACATGACCAAGCATCATCTAAGTTTACTATAGGGGGATGTTTCCTGACAAAAAAAAATATAATTCTAATTAGTCCGTCTGTTAGATCATCGAAAAATATTGGATACGTGTTTTTTGTTTTATCAAATCAATAAAAATTGACGAAGATAAAACGAATCAAATATTTGAGGGGAGGGTTGTGACGTCACTGACCGCTAAAAATTGACATACCAATGTCTTAGAAAATGACGTCACACGAGTTTTCAAAGCACTGTATCGTCTTCATTGTTTGTTTACGTGAAAAAAGAAAAAAATACGTGTCCAATATTTTTTGGAAATCTATCTGACGGACTAATTCGTTTTTTTTTTTTTTTTAAATCTAATTAGTCCGTCCGTCCGTTTCAAACACCTTTTCGTCACAACACCTTCGTATAATTCATTATAAAAAAACCGCTACCGCTTATACCTCACCCCAGCCAATACGGAAACAATACAGTGACCAGTCGGTTACCAGGAATGGCTGCGAACCTGACGGTCTACAGCAGATGATGATAACAAGCTGCATGAGAGATAAGCTGCCTCCTCGAAATTAGCAGCTTATCAAGAAGGCCATCAGTAGCGGTTCTGTGAGGAGTTTGGATGTAAGGGCTGTAATGAGTCCCGTCGGGGCTGCGGGTTGTTCGAAAGAGATACCGCGGCCTCGGCGCAAGGGCTAAGAAGGAACATAGGTGGTTTTTAGTCAGTAGACGTCTGACACTCCCATCCGCTCTACCCAAGAGCGGGATGATTTTCCAAACGCCAAAAAAAAATGGGTAATATAGAGGTGTACGTGTACCTATTAGTACACCCACATTTCTCCAGTGGGGCGAGCAGACTCCGTGGCTGAAACTAAGAACCTTTATGGAAAAACCCAATAACAGTTTGCTCGACCCGAGAATCGAACCCATCAGAAATCTCAGTAGCAGCCGCAGAATCTGGATTTGTGCCCGGTTGATAGCAATAGGCTCGCGTCCTATTATACAGGGTGTAAATCAACCCATCACACACCCGTCAACCAAGCATTTTGTACATCAACCTAAGTACCCCTACGCAAAAATTTTTGATGGGAAACGACTTTTTTTTTTAGATCAAACATTGTGCTAGTCGATGTTTTGAATAGTAAACGGGTCATGGAGGTAATTTAAGTAAAGTAATAACCTGAAAAACTAGTATTTACAAAAACAGCTGTAACTTTGACCCCCAATATCTCCGTAACTAAGAGGTTCCCAGGTATGGTCTAGAACAAAAAAAATATCGCAGTGGTGGGGAGAACAAGTGCCTTTTGTTTGCGTTAAGGGTACTTTTACACCCTATATAGTAGGTACCTACTTAAAAACATAACTGGCGAAATGTGGGTGTACCTACTATAATAAGGTACACCTCTACCTAACCCTACGGGATTACAGGCGAGATGATAACGGTGAAATTGACGTCATAAGTTACAAAAAAAAACAAAGGTTTTACAGAAAACATAACATTACCATAAACGAAGGTAAACACCATACATAACCCGCTTTCACCGCTAATATATTTTTATTACGCAGAAGGAGAATACCACCGATACGGAGCAATCCTTTTAGGTTTTTTACGACCAAAATGGGCAACTTTTTTCATATCTTTTTGCAATACTTTTGCTAGCATCATCATTATCAGACCAACCAATGGTGGTTTGGAAGATATCAGCTATTTAAACCATACATTTAGGTAAAAACAATACTAACTTCCGTTCTCAGAGATATTTAATGATTACTTTGACATACAAAACCTTCACTAAAATGTCAAAATCACGAATAGCCGCACTCAGAGAGCTTTAATGATTACTTAAACAATCACTTAGTAAAGGTTTTGACAGTTTTGTCATACAAAAGTATGTCAAAACTTTACTAAGTGAGGGCTTAAGTAATCATTAAATCTCTCTGAGTACCGCAGTAAGGGATGGCTTAAGTACCTAATTATTAAACGTCTCTGAGTGCGGCAGTAAGTCCTTTACTATTTAAGTGCACAAACTAAGTATACTTCATCAGTTATGTTTAAGTTCCATGTAATAGGGACGAACCAATTGCCGTCAACAAGGCACAAACTCTGTCAGACATTCTGTGAAATTCAACACAGATTTAACAATCATTGACAAATGATCATTACATCGGACTGATATTGGCAATAACAAAATGCAGCATTTTTACAAAAAAGTGTCAAAAATCAGTTATTATTTTGCTCGTCTTATCAATAAAAAGTGTTCAAAATATAGAAAACAAATCTCTAAAAAAAACACAAATTTTACTAGCAACAAACCTCGCACATACTATAAAACCAGAGAGAATAATAATAAAAACTAATTTGTTACTCAGTCTACGTTAAAGCTCATTGTTTCAAACAGCTTGCACACGACTAAAGACCCTTATTGCAGCCAGCACACTAATAAAGACGCTTTATATTATGTTACATGAACCATAAAGTCTGACTAACTTCCGGGAGTTTCTTTTTGCACTAAAAAGCTATAAATTATATTATAAATAATGTGTGGTTGAAGAAAAATAGACAATATTAGTGGTCAAGGCTCGTTTAGTCATGCTTACGATCCTTGACGTACCTAAAGTACTTAGACCATAGAAAAAACTTTAATAGGTCTATTGTGTGTAGGTCTACCCATCACAAAAAACAATAGTACTTAAAACTTTTAAGTTTACGCCCCGTGAAATGATGGACGTCATATTTCTTTCTGTTAGATGACTATCTCGTAACCCCATAGTTATTATTACACTCTTTATATCACTGCATGCTACAAGTAAGGCTCTTGATAACTATCCTACTGTGACTAAGCCCGGATGGGCTAAGTCGTAAAACATCTATTTTGCAAAATATCTACTGCTCGTAAAATGTCTCTTTCTCAAAATGTCTCTTTCTCACAATGTCTTTTACTCACAATGTCTTTTTCTCACAATGTTTTTTTCTCACAATGTCTCTTTCTCATAATGTCTTTTTCTCACAATGTCGCTTTCTCACAATGTCTCTTTCTCACAATGTTCTTTCCCAGAAGTCGCGTTAGTACAATAAAAGGCGAATTTAAGAAAAGGTTGTATTTGCCAATTTCTTAAATCAATAGAAAAAAACTTAATTTTTTTTACTTACGTAGTTTTTGTCTTGTCGCGGTGTAATTATGTCAAAAAGATGGATCGTGAAGCTCTCAGTTGATAAAAACAAATTACGATCGGCGAGCACTGATTCCCTTGTCAAACGATTTATGTCAATTGATCGTAACGGCTTCCGTTTGACCTTTTTTTTATTACGGTCACGAGGTCAGTAACCTTTGACAACCGAAACTACAGATATTAATCTAGGCCTAAATCCACCACAGCCTAGATTTTTGTGAAGAATGGCTGCCAATCTAAGGCTATCAAGATAGATAGATCGATGGAGCTTGAAATACTTCACACCCTTTATTTCTTGTAAGGTTAGGTAGAGGTGATAGGTTTTATTAGGTACACCCTTTTTTTATGGTGGGTGGAAAATCATCAAATAACCCCTCCCGCTCTTGGGCAGAGCGAAAGGGAGTGTCAGACTTCTACTGACTAAAAACCACCCATGTTCCTTCTTAGCCCTTCATGTCGAAGCCGCGGTATCTCTTGCGAACAACCCGCAGCCCCGACGGGCCCGCAGCCCGACGGGCATTAGGTACACCCTCAATTCGCCAGCTTTTAAGCCGCTCTTGCCTAGGTTGGTCTGTGTGTGGGTTGGTCCATGACATACCGAGTTTCCTCCACGCATCGAAAAGCTCTTTGGTCCCGGCTGTCTATATAGAATTATATCAGATTTATAACATCCACAGATTGTTTGTGAACATAAAACTTAATTAACTATGTTAGTAACACATGTAGGCTAGACAGAGAATTAATAATCAACTATCTATATACTAGCTGACCCACGCAACTTCGTCTGCATCACATAATATAGCTTATAACCTTTCTCTATAAATCTACTATCCAACTTATTAAATTGAGCTATATCGTACCCGTAACAAACAAAAAATCTTACTGTTCCTCTATAAAATACCTATTAGTTTAGATTGACTTCGATTATATTATGAAAGTAACAATTACTATAGGTATATCTTACTGTTTAATATACAGTAACACCTTGTACTTGTAAACATTATGGTGCAGTAAATATTTTGAATTTGAATTTCTCCGGAGCCCCCAGAGGCCAGAATCCCCACGTACCTACCGCACCGGACCGAATGACTGCCACGCGCTTAATTATTTTGTCGCCCGTGCATTTTTATATTGCGATATCTTCCAAGATATTTGTTTAAACTGTATGGAGTTAAGGGCACAAATATTTTATATTAAATTTCCGTGCTAGCAAACACATTTATTTAGATATAGATTAATACCATATGGGTTAAATAAGCTTCGCAAAATATAATTATTTTTAACCTAACATTTGAATATAAAAAAATGGTTACAGTGAGTCAATCTTAAAAGATAAACATATGCTGTCGCGGACTTTTTTTTAGAACTTTTAAAGAGGAACAATTCCTTCATACATGATATTTACGTAACTTAAACCGTTTTCGCAGCGCACGCAACGGAAGCTCTCAAAAGCGAATATCTTTTCCCGTTTTTGCAACATTTTTCAATTATGCTCCGCTCCTATTGATCGTGGCGTGATGTTATATAGCCTAAAGCATTCCTCGATAAATGGACTATCCAACATTAAAAGAATTTTTCAATTCCAACCAGTAGTCCCTGAGTTTACCGCGTTCAAACAAACAAACAAACAAACAAACTGTTCAGCTTTATAATATTAGTATAGATTTAAAAATGAATTGCTGTTTGTTAGTCTCGCTAAAACTCGAGAACGGCTGGACCGATTTGGCAAATTTTAGTGTTGAAATATTCGTGGAAGTCCAGGGAAGGTTTAAAAGGTGAGAAAGTGGCAGGTAAGTAGGCAGGGTAGTAAGTAGAGTAGGTTGGGTAGTCGGTGGTAGGTAGGGTAGTCGGTAGAGTAGTATTTAGGGTGGTAGGTAGGCAGGGTGGTAGATAGGTAGGGTAATAGGTAGGAAGGGTGGTAGGTAGGTAGGGTAGGAGGTAGTAGATAGATATGTAGTAGGTAGGTAGGTGGTAGGTAAATAGTTGGTACGTAGGCAGGTAGTATGTAAGAAAAAGGGCATAGCAAGTTAGCAACGCATGCGGGTACTGCTAGTTATTTATAATTTTGCGAATTTATAATCAATTACAATACCTCTGAATTTTCGGATTCACGCGCGTATTGTATAAAAATCACGTTTTTTTTTTTGGCGGTTGGAAAATCATCAAATAACCCCTCCCACTCTTGGACAGAGCGAAAGGGAGTGTCAGACTTCTACTGACTAAAAACCACCCATGTTCCTTCTTAGCCCTTTATGTCGAGGCCGCGGACAACCCGCAGCCCCGACGGGTATAATTATCACCTGCTTCGGTGAAGGAAAATATCGTGAGGAAACCAGTACGCCTGAGAAATATCTCTTCTGCTTCTATACTTTACTATGAGTGTCCCTATCACACCCATCCATCGTTTATTTGGTCATTGAAACCTTCTTATTTATACAAAATATCACTATTTCCAGCAATTTAATAGAAACTAGGAAGTCTACAATGAACTTGAAATGATTTGCAATTAAATACATTTATGTTTCGACTCGAGGTAGCATTCTTTAGATAGTGTAGTGCGACCATGAAGCGGGAACGTCCCGGGATTTTTACTTAAAGTTAAAAGACCGTAAGGAGCAATGTGAGGCGAAATTGACCGAATTCTTTTTTTAATTCTAAAGAATTCAAGATCAGCAGAATTAATTTATAATCTATACAAACACATAAAATGGAAGTCTAATTTCAGAATAACGGTTTTTAATGAACTCATAATATTAAAGTAGATATAAAGTAACTCTCTGTCTGTTTATTCAGGCTGATCTCCGAAACGGCTGGACCTATTTTGACGAGACTTTCACTTAGGTTTAGAAAAGTATTAGGGTACAGAATAGCTCAGAGCAAAAAAAAATCTTGTATGTTTTTTTAAACAATTGTTAACAAAATCCGATTCAAATCGTATTATTGTATTTATGTACTTACTAATTTCACGCGGACGATGGCCGCGGGGCACAGCTAGTAAATGAATAAAAAAATGCCGGTGGCTAGGTAGCTCTTTCAATTGAATATAAATTTCTAATTCCAAGCAATTACAAAAATAATTCCAAACAAGGGTAAACCAAGAAACGATGGCTTTTCCCAGCAGGGGGTCCACACATCCCACAAAAACAGAGACGAAGCCATTTCTAAAAGTCTAAGATGGGCAGACGGAAGCCCAAATGATTTGCAATGAATCGTTTGTTCGGCTCATCCAATAGTTGCATTCCTTAGATTAGCTACGGTGACCATGAACGATCTTTTTGTAAGGACAGTTGCTTGAATCAATATTATTTGTAACTAGCTGATGGCCGCGGTTTCGCTTGCGCGGATGTCGGTCAAATTATATACTAAAACCTTCCACCCACTGTATCCATTGGTGAAAACAGCATGAAAATCGATGCAGTAGTTTTTGAGTTTATCGCGAACAGACAGACAGACATACATGGCGGAGGACTATGTTTTTTGTTTTATAATTATGTAGTGATAATCTTTTTCAATTTGTAGGTACGCTTAAGCGTATGCAACGTGATATGAACATGTGATGGTGAAGAATGAGGAAAATGTAGTGAGAAAAGTGTTTAGTATGAATGTAGATGGCTATAAGAGTAGAGGAAGACCAAAGAAACGATGGATGGACTGTGCGAATGATGACATGGCTAGAAAGGAGGTAACTGCTGAGATGACGAGAAATTTGAGTTCATCGACAAGTAAAAAAGAAGAAGACTCGATTCCTGGACAACAGATTTATCCTTCTAATCCTAAACATAATAGCCTCTCACACAGTCCATCGCGATGTCGGTTCGTCGCTCGTTCCGGACGGCCGCGCTCGCGTGTGAACTAGCTTTATATTATCTAAATAATGGCCGTTCATGTATAGATGCCCTTGCTTTGAGCCAATGTGATTAGCTTCACGCTTTGTGGGTAGGCAGCGGCCTAGGTTGTGGGTTCAAATCCGGCCAAGTAATTATATGACTTTAAGACCTTCTGTGAATGTTAAATAATGCAGTGTCCTCATGCTTTTGGGCTCCTAGCTAAATAATGCACCAACACCGGTAGATATTCATAATTAGGCAGTACTTGGTGAGAGCGGTCGAGGAACAGCTGAACATTATTACATACCGAGTTCTCTCCGTGTTGATACCCACTAGCGGTCATTTATGGTTATTTTACTGTCATTACGTTTAGCCAGTTCCGTATGGTGTCGGACGTAAAGTATAGCACCATTCCATATCTTCCAGTGTCGTAAGAGGCGACTAAGGGACTTACTAGAAAATGGGCAGCAGCGTTCTCAGCGTGCCTTTGTAACAACCATACTGCGATCGCCAACCCGCCTGCCAAGCATGGCGATTATGGCAAATCGCCCCCTTCTGGGGGATGCCTATGTCCAGCAGTGGACGTCTTTTGGCTGAGATGATGATGATGACGTTTAGCCAGAAACCCGTAAATCTGGCAACCAGTCTTACGATGGGGCATCGTATTAGGTACCCAATGACTGGGTGGTGAAGGTCAGATTGGTACTCACTCCATGTGAATATATTTAGCTGCATCTGGTTAGACTGGAAGCGGACAATGAACATGGTTGAAAAAAAAGTTAGGTAGACAACGCAGATGGTAAGATACATGAATACTACGTATTTAAACCAAAGAGATTTAAGACAGTAATATTTGAATGCCTTTGATTTAAACTAAGTTATTGTTTCAAAAGACTTCAAAGTGATTATTTAAAAGCTTGCAGTGCAATACTTTTTTTATTCACTGCTGCATAAAAGTCGTTGCACTTCATGAGCGTGTCAACCACTGTAATTTAAACCTTATATCCAAGAAAATAAAAATCACATGACCCGCTGTTGATTTGCAACGACTAAACCAATACTTGATCAATATTTGGGAACCCGAAATGAGAGCCTTTCAAACTGGTATACAGCCAACTTGTTTAACAGGTTATAAGTAGGGTCGGGACGAAACTTAATTCGGTGTCATTTGCATTTTTGGCCGAAAACCGAAAACGAAGACAAACAGAAGATTTTTTGATAAAATTATAAGAAATTCAATGTCCTATTTGTAGGTAAGAGTTAAAAGATTGCCATTAAACCAACCGATCAAAGCTCACGGAAGTCGTTTAAATATTTTAGTCAACTCTCCGCCATTTTATTTTATTTTCAAAATGGCAGCCACACTTAACGCTTGTATTACTCAATTACTAGCATCAAGACAAACATGAATGTATAACATAACGTAACATCGCGCCTGTAATCCCTGGAAGGGTTTGATAGAGGTGTAATTATAGAAAATCCTCATTGCGCCAGTTTCCGCCAGCCAAACTAAGTACCCCTACGCAAAAAGTTTTGCTAAACGGGTCATGGAGGTAATTTAAGTAAAGTTATAATCTAATAAACTAGTATTAAGAAAAACAGCTGTGAAAAATTCGGAACTTTGACCCCCAATATCTCCGTAACTAGGGGATTCCAGGTCCATACCTGGGAATCCCCTAGTTATATTAGGGGTCAAAAACAAAAAAATCCAAAACAAAAAAATATCGCAGTGGTGGGGAGAACAAGTGCCCTTCATTTGCGTTAAGGGTACTTTTACACTCTATATAAATTTAAAGTGTCGATTTGTGAGCACATCATTTTTTTTGTGCGTCATTAATTTGTTCGGCCGAACGTTGCCGAAAACCGAAAACAAAATTCAGTCTGTCACTAGTTGAAAGACAAGCTGACCTATTGCATTTGTTATGTAATACCATGCGGTCATACACTAAAATAAAAATATAATATAACCAAGGCGAGGTATTGTTAGCTTAAGAGCAAATGATAAAATCTTCGCGTTTGTCAGTAAATAGATATTGTTTTGTTTGTCAAGGATAGGCACTTTAATTAGATTGAGTATGACGGATTGTTTGAACTGGGTGAACTTAGTGCATAATATGAAGTTAGTAATTTTTAAGGTTAGGTAGGTAAATGAAAAATGCATTTACCTAACCTAAAAAAGTTAGGTACTACCATTGATATAAAAACTAAAGATACGGTCTTCCGAACATTTGCTCGACGCGTTCGCCATACAGAGAATTGGTGTAGTCTGCTCGTTAACGTAACCTTGTATAAGCGGCATGGCATTTTCGAGGTTTATAGAACATAAATAAAGCTTTTAATAAAATTTACGACCGCACCCGAAGAGAGACGATCGTGGACTAGTTCACTTCGGCTTAGGAAAGACCTTATTGGGACCACGTTTGTGGCGTCATTTTAACATGCCGTCCGCCCAGTCCTTACGCAGTAATATATAAGTCAATGGGTACTACTAAAAAGTAAGTTTGAACTGAACTCTTCGTGTACGAGATTGAATTGTACTTGTCCGGTTTTTTTAAAGTAATTTATATTTATTTAGTAATTTTGCCAAAATTTGTTAGATGATAGCATCTAACAATTTTTTTGCAAAAGGTCCTACTTCCTTAAACCCTCTTATTTCTGAAGAAATAATTATGTGAGTTTTTGATTATTGTATGGAAGCATCAGGACTCTGCGTTCTATCATTTTATCAACGATTTTGGGGTCGTATTCCAGTTTAACCGGATGTAGCTAAATACCAGTATTTTACATGAAGCGACTGCCTGCCTATCTGACTTGTATAACTCCCAGTTAGTACTGGGTAAGACTATCGTATTACCTAGCTGACAACGACGTCTGACATCCCCTTTTACCCGTCTCTGCTGTATTCCTTTTATTTTAACAAAAGCATCTTTCATAATATACATGGTGTAAACGGAACCTCCACATAGTCGTCAACTAAGCATTATACAGGGTATAAATCAACCCATGACACAGTCGTCAACCAAGCATTCTGTATATCAAACTAAGTACCCCTACGCAAATTTTTTTGTTGTGAAACGACTTTTTTTTTGGGTCAAAAATCACATTTTACGGTAAAACTCAATGTAGCACTGTTAAAACATTGTGCTAGTGAATGCTTTGAATAGTAAACGGGTCATGGAGGTAATTTAAGTAAAGAAGTAACCTGAAAAAAAAACTAGTATTTACAAAAACAGCTATGAAAAATTTGGAACTTTGACCCCCAATATCTGCGTAACTAGGGGGTTCCCAGGTATGCTCTAGAACAAAAAAAATATCGCAGTGGTGGGGAGAAAAAGTACCCTTCATTTGCGTTAAGGGTACTTTTACACCCTGTATACTTTTTTTTTGGTAAATATCAGATTTTTCGGTAAAACTCAATGTAGCATTCTCAAAACATTGAGATGATGGATACTTTGAATAATAAACTGAAAAAAACTAGTATTATTTTTTGCAAATTGTGAAAAACAAAACAACAAAATGATACAATGAGAGGACAACACGTGCCTTTCGGCTTTGTTAATAAGTGTATTTTAACACCCTTTATTGTTTTTATCTTTATAGAGCCAATAATAAAACCTTAATTCTCTATTGTTCCAGGATCAGAATCGAAGGTGGAATGTACTCCCGAGGTGATGAAGGTGACCATTCCCATGGATGGAGACAGGAGGATCACCTACTTGGATCAGCTCAAAGGTAAAGCCTTTTTTTAAAACGTTACCCCACACTAGGCATTTCTTCTGTATCGTAGGTGCGTTCACAAACATTTAAACGCACATACACAAATACTAGACCCGGAACAACTATCTTTAATATTTGTACCGTGCGGGGATCGAACCCGCGACACGCAGCGCAGCAGTCAATTGCTTGAGCCACTGCGCCAACCGTTTCGTCAAAAGCGTGCCTTGCCTTGAAGTACAGGGCTACTTCATACGACATAACAGAAAATCACGCCTGTAATTTTAGGGTATTTCTCAAAGCACATAAATTTTGAAATGTACCAAAAGTATTCCTCGAAACGCACCGTTTTGGTGCGGTAGCAAAATCAAATTCATCATCCTCAAATAAGCGCCAGTTTTCGAGGAAGTGTATTGAACAATAATATGTCGCGGTTAATGAATCATGAAGGGATTTATTGTAAGCATGACGGGCTATGCTGGCTGGCTGCTGCAACTGCTGAAAGCCTTTTTTTTATGGCGGGTGGAAAATCATCAAATAACCCCTCCCGCTCTTGGGCAGAGCGGAAGGGAGTGTCAGACTTCTACTGACTAAAAACCACCCATGTTCCTTCTTAGCCCTTCATGTCGAGGCCACGGTATCTCTTGCGAACATCCCGCAGCTCCGACAGGACTGCTGAAAGCCTCAAACGGCTATTCGACTAATAGGGTATTTCATCAAAAAAATGTAAATATGTCCGTCAGTCAGATTATCGAAAAATATTGAAAACGTGTTTTTTGTTTTATCAAATTAATAAAAATTGACGCAAACGAAAGCACTGTATCGTCTTCATCTTTTGTTTACGTGAAAAAGAAAAATACGTGTCCAATATTTTTTGGAAATCTATCTGACGGACTAATTAGATTTTTTTGGTGAAATACCCTATTGGTTACAGTTACAGTTTTATACCGTTTGGGATCAAAACGCTCTCTTTGTTTACTTAATTACAATCACAAAAAACTAGAAACAAAAAAATTACTGCAAAAAAAATTCATCAAGCACTTTCGCGTCAAATTGTCATTGAACACCGCCATCTTTACTCCCACACCGTCGTCGGTAACTCGAGTGAAAGTGGCTCTTTCGCATAATAACTAGAACAAAAGCGTCGACGGTATTGTTGCTCTGAATAGGGAAACTGTGTGAAACGCGCTAAAATATGAGAAATTTGCTTGTTAGCCGGAGAACGGCGTGTAATTCCGTGTTTATGGTCCTTAACTGTGTTGTTAATTATGGTGAAGTACGTGTACGGTGTCGGGTTCAACAATTAATTAAGTAATCGTAGCGTTATGTTTTCATCATCATCATTTCCTAGAATCACCTACTGTTGGGTATAGGTAAAGTATACGTCCCGTTTTAAACGGGACTGTCCCTTTTCTCGGTCACCTCTCCCGTTGTCCCCAAACAAAGCTCTGGGACACAAAATTGTCCCGTTTTCCGAAACTGCGTGAAATTTTAAAAACTATAGAACTCGTCAGACGCAAGCCTAGCGAGACCACGTCGCAAGGGCACACGCCTGACGAAGCTGCGGGTTGTTCGAAAGAGATACCGCGGCCTCGCACACAAAGGGCTAAGAAGGAACATGGAGTTTTTTGTGATTAGAAGTATGACACTCTTACCGCTCCACCCAGACCGGGAGAAGTCATTTTATGATTTCTCACATTCCAAAAAAAAGCCCTGCCTAACTGAACCGTTTGTCTCAGGTAGACATAATCGTCTACAACTTCGAGTGTCGAGTCCCCGATCTTGAGAGGAGAGGGTGTTACATAGGCATTCAACGTGACCTTGGTTTTTGCTAAAACTGTCATATTATATAAATCCATGTCCCGTTCCGAGTTAAAAAATAATGGTGAGTTTAGATATAGGCCTTTTCTTCTGCCACTATTCTCTGTTCTGTGCGTCCCTCATCAATTCCTTTCCCGTGCTCCTAACGATATCGTCAACCCAACGTGATTTTGGACGACCCTGGTTTTCTAGGCCCAACCTTCACCACCATTTGATCAGAACCTTACTCCATCGGCCATGTCTGAGTCCAGATATGTCTTGCCCAATTTCACTTTAGGTGTATCGCCCTGTCCCCAACGGCGAACACTTCCGTCTGGCGACAGATTTTGGTGTTACGCACTCGGTCTACTGCTGTGAACAAAAACGGTCAGGAGGATCATATTAATTGCTAGAAAGGTACACCATTACCAAGTGCCCTAGAATATTTTCAGATGCTAGTCTTCTAAAAATAAACACGTTAGACAGTAAAGAGCCATTGACGTATCAATGCGGGCTGGTTGACGGCATATATATCAGCGTGAGTGAATTTTGATGGCGCTTCCAACTGTGGGAACGAACGGATTGATTCCTCACGATCTTGAGATGTCTCGGGTCGAAAGATCGGTGAGAAGGAAGTACAATCGACAAAAAAGGGGTTTTGTTTGTGGCAGGAATATTAAAAGTGTTAAAATAGTGAAATCTTATGATAAAAGACAGAACTATCGATGGGAACGTATTTGGATCTATTTTTCGAACTATTTTAAAGACATAAAAGTTTAATTCAACATTTGTGCTGTACTTTATAGCTTCTTGTAGGATTTATACGTCCTTATTCCAGTACATAGAAGATATATATAAGTAGCTTTGAGCGACATCATGGCGCAGGATATATTTTATCTACAAAATCAAAGCATTTATTTCAAGTAGGGCAGTTCCAGTCACTTTTGAATTGTCGAAACAAATACAAAAATGAAGTGTAGCTACAATCACAAGGCATAAAAACTCTGAAAGTACTGTAGTTTCCCATTCCAAAGCAAAGATATCTCTATTGAACGGGCAACTTCGTGAACACTCTTTAACATCAGATTATTGGTACAAAACCTTGGTTACATCATTCAAGTTGAGATGG
The DNA here is from genome assembly GCA_949774965.1 of Diarsia brunnea. Taxonomy (NCBI): domain Eukaryota; kingdom Metazoa; phylum Arthropoda; class Insecta; order Lepidoptera; family Noctuidae; genus Diarsia; species Diarsia brunnea. Next base: position 8,506,194 of record OX459023.1, read on the forward strand.
TACATTATGTGAGAACGATGTAGCAAGACGTGCTCGACAAAAGTTTCCACAACAAGACAATAGGGATGTTTACTGACTAAAAAAAATATGATTCTAATTATTCCGTCTGTTAGATTTTTGAAAAATATTGGATACGTATTTTTTGGTACCAAACAAAATCTATCAAATCAATAAAAAATGACGAAGATAAAACGCATCAAAGATTTGAGTGGGGGGTTGTGACGTCACTCACCGGTAAAAAATCTCATACTAATGTCTTATAGTGTTTAGTTCGTCACACGAGTTTTTAAAGCACTGTATCGTCTTCATCGTTTGTTTACGTAAAAAAAGAAAAAATACGTGTCCAATATTTTTTCAAAATCTATCTGACGGACTAATTAGATATTTTTAGTTAACTACCCTATTCAAAAATAACATTCTTTGTCTCGATCTTAATCTTTGTCTAAAAGTTCAGCAATCCTCCTTTTGTGTTAATCCTTGCCTTCCAAAATAACACAAAACAAAAGTCTCTCTTCGTTCCGTCTTCCTCCTTACAAATCCTTAGAACTTAGTATTCCATCTAACTTTCTATAATACCAACTCAACAAATACTGTTCCTCCTTCACGGTACCACTCCATATTCCGATCACGTCCTGTTATAATTGAATCAACTCCCGGGACGCACTCACGACTTCTACCAGCTAGTATTATTAATTAATATTTTTATAATTAATCGTGAGACAATTGGAGAAAGTGAAGCTAACGAAGTGATTAATGTTTATTTATTTAAACTTCATGTGCAATAAGTGATAGGTGGACTAATACCACACAAGACATTCTCTACCAGCTTACCGTTTCGGTTAAATATGACAACATGTGATAGTGTACAAATTATCAAAAAAAGTATTTGTGTGTGTCCAATGTGTCCATTTCTTTTTGTATGGGAACTGGGACCTAAAATGATCGCTTAAGCAGTATCATTATAATTATGAATTACGTTACAATTCGTAACATGTTCACAACGTGACAATTTATAATATTAACTATGTATGTCCAAAGGCACACCGCCTTTGGAACACCAATATTCCGCGTTTTATTTTTAAAAACCCGTGTAAAAAGGGCGAGCATACTGCCTCCTATTAAATCATGTATCTATCTACTTCCAGAGTACAAGCCATGCCAGCCTGAGATGATAGACAACGTCGCCATGTTCGTACTGGACCTGCAGGACCCTCACAGTTGTGCAGTTGTCAGGATTCTGGAGACGGGCACTGTAAGTAGTAGAACTTTTTGATCCTTCATTATTTTTTTAGAAGTCTTCTTTGATGGTGAGATGGGCCAGCAATATCACTGGAAAAAATACTATTGCAGACCGATTTTATCACACTGACAAGATTGATGTTTCGTATTCCCCTTTTTTTTCTCCTCCAAAAAAAAGAGTGAATTCTAGAAATTCTAAAGTAAATATTTTTGACATCAAAATTTTAAGAAAGAGGTGGCTAGGTACCTCAATTTTTTCGAATTTGTCTGGTAGTCCTCTTATCACGGCCGTAGAAATGGAATTTTTTTTTGTAACTTTTTGACGATCATATTTTCTTAACTGATTGGTTGCTGGAAAACAGACAACGATACTGGATTCCTGCGACACAGGGTATCGTAGTGCAGGATCCAGTGTCATTCCTTTATATTGTAAAACTTTTTATGAATCAATAAACTTTATTATCATTACTTAGGACGTGTCCTGTAGACCTTGATTTTATGAAAACAAAAATAGAGCTCTAGAAACATTATTTAGGAAGAAAAACGAGGAATACTTTTGTATTGATAATTCAGAGCCCATGTTCTCTTATTACTGCAATATTCTTCTATTCATCTACATAAACCACGTCTCATTTCCAGGGCAAGCGCTCGTTCTACAGCAACATCATCATCGAGAACTCCTCAGGCGGTATGGAGACGCTGACGGCACGCTGCATGGTGGCCGGCAAGCTGCGGTCTCTCACCAAGAGGGACGTGCATCCCTTCCCTCTGGACTTCAACGAGCCTGAGTTAGTACTCCACACTCTAAGATACATAAACTCGCCTGTCGAGGCTGCGGGTTGTTCGCAAGGGATACCGCGGCCTCGACATGAAGGGCTAAGAAGGAACACGGGTGGTTTTTAGTCAGTAGAAGTCTGACAATCTTTCCCACCCCCCAAAAAAAAAAAAAAAGATACATAAACTCACGCCCTTTTCCCATGGGGGTAGGCAGAAACCACAGAACACCACTTGCTACGATCCTTACATACTTCTTTTGGCTCGTCCACATTCATACACTCTAAGATGTCGGTAGAGTAGTGATTTCTGCGCGTATTTATGGAGAACGTGTGGTTGCTAGCCGCACTGTGATGACACCCGCCGGTAATGGCGGGCTGATATCAGTCGAGGGTGTGCGCAAATGTATTGTTTATCTCTCGGTCCCCCGATACATAGTTGTCGTATTAACAGTGGGTTTTTAATTACCATTAAAAACTATTACCATTAAGTTAGTTATTACTATTACCATTAAGGGTAATTATAATTAAGGGTACTACGAAGCTAAAGTGCCTTTCGTTTTATCTAAGTGTTATAAGTTTTTTTTTTGCAAAATAGTAGATTATGCACCGAGGGGCTAAAGTTGTGTCTTATGTCACGGGCGTCATATTGAATCTCGAGCGCAATGAAGGATTCGGGATTTAACTCCCGACCGCAGGGAGGGAGTTAAGAGTTTAGCTCACGAGCGAAGCGAGGGAGTTAATACAAGAATCCTGAATGCAGCGAGGGATTCAAGCTAGCCCAAGGCCTTTGCCTTGGGCTAGCTTGAATCCCTTTAGCCCAGAGGAGGATACTCTACTTTTTACACCTACTGTGAGAAAATAATAGCCATAGTACGAAAAACAAAGTATTTATTAAATAAACAACCAGTAAGAATAACATATTTAGAACTAGTAATACACACATCAAAAGTGTCTAGGGATCAAGCATTTTTATGCGGATTTCTTGAGATTGAGATGTGGCTTTGTAATAAATTTATGATTTTATAAATTTATATGGATCCTTTTTGGTGCATTTCATAATTTGAATCAGGAACTGTGAATCAAATTCGAGTAAAAGATGAAAATCAGCTGTCAATATTTTCCCTATAAAAACATACAACGCATTGAAGACATTATTAGTGCTACTGTTTCCCTACTACTGATTAAAACCAACGTCCATAATAACGTGCGGCGACGTCATTTAAGCAGGGAAGAAATGCTCAGATAGAAGCTGGTTCCCGGCAACGTACTGTGGCTTTAGCTCTGAATACAAGTCAGAGTGTTATCAGTCGACTTTGGACACGTTACCGAAGCACTGGTACCGTGGCTGAGCGCCATGGAGGACGGTATCGCTGCACCACACGGAAACAAGACCGATACATTCAAATCTTAACTCGAAGAGCTCCAACAATAACCGCCATGATGTTAGCCGTGAGGCTTCATCACTCTTCAGGGAACTTAATTAGCGACCAAACAGTCAGAAACCGCTTGCATGAAGTGAACCTTCATTCCCGAAGACCGCTACGGGTACCACCTATAGCAATGCACAATCGTAGGATTCGATATCAATGGGCTCTTGAACACAGAAATTGGGCAGAAGAACAATGGCGTTTCGTGTGCTTTTCTGATGAGTCTCGTTTTGGTATGAGACCGGATACAAGACGTATACGACACTGGAGAACCCCTGGACGCCAACAGCGATTAAAATCCTGCCAGGAAGTCCATCCTTATAGTGGTGGAACCATCATAGTATGGGCGGGTATTTGGATCGGCGGAAGAACTGAGTTGATTTGGATCAGAGGCAACCTCAACGCTCAAATTTATGCTGAGACGATTGTATCAGACGTCATCGTTCCTCTACAAGTGCAAATCGGTCCCTTATTTCAGTTAATGCATGATAATGCACGACCGCACACCGCAAGAGTTGTAAGACAGACTCTCGCCGCAGCTAACATCAATGTCCTGCCCTGGCCTGCTCAGTCGCCAGACTTGAACCCGATTGAGCATGCATGGGATATGCTACAGAGAAGAGCTCTGCCGAATATGGAGGGTATCCAGTCGCAAGAAGACCTTTTTTTGTTGTTGCAACGAACATGGGCGGCCATTCCACAGCGTGATTTGGATGAACTCATTTTGAGTATGCCAAACCGATGTTCTTGTGTTGTTAGTGTTCGCGGTAGAAACACGGATTATTAATTGTTTAAGTTACCCAATAAAATTTTAAAGAAAACTGTTATTTCAGTCTTTTTTTCGAACTTTAATGTTAGTGGTTCAAATGTCAAAAATCCCTTTATTAGGAAAATGGCAAATTTCTTTATTAATGCAAAGGTGACTTGGTTTATCGTTACTGTGACAAACGAAAACACTTTATTTGATGAATCCTTAAAGAAAATTTTAATTAATATCAATCAGGAGAAAAGTTATTGCAAAAATATATGTTGATCCCTAGACACTTTTGATGTGTGTAGTTATATGCACAAACGGGTTAATGGTAACATTATCACAAACAACTTTTAACTAATGTTACAGCCAAGTACTATAACGGTATTACGGCGCGGTATGGTATTTGTTATTATTAATGCCAGTTTTAATGTTATTCCATTCCTTGGTTCGTAGTTATCTAATTATTCTTACAATATTATGTCTTCGAAAACATGGCAACGATATGAAGAAGCAGTCGTTATGATTTTGTAGGAAATCGAGAATATCATCCACGCGTAGTAAGGGTATTGAGAATAGCTTTCCTCTTTCTGGGTGTTTGTTAGTACTATACTGCCTCTAGTTACCAGGTCATAAAATCCCAAAAAAAAAAAAAAAACTATACTGCCAATTTAGCTGAGCATATGAGATTCCAAATTCAAATCACATTATTGACCAGCGGGTCATAATGAAATCCAGTACAACATTATTGACCGGCTGTGCCCCCGGCCACTAATGACTCACTTTAGGTTAAGGTTGCTTGACATATAATTTGACATTTTCGAGCAGGTGGTGTGAAAAGTATTTTTCAACACACTTGCTCATAAAGTGGCTCTAATTTCACCGCAATTAGGCATATAATGACACCTGTAATCAAACTGTGAATTTTTCATTACCATTATTCACAAGTGAATTATAGGTTTTTTTTTAAATTTTTTGTTTGAGTTGCTCTGTTCTTAAAAAAGTTTCGATACTAAAAAGATTGTGTTCAATACTACAAAAATAAATTAATGTAAGTACCTATTCCTTGCTCATTTCATGCAACTTCGAATTTAAATAGATAATTTCAACTTATACATACGTTTTTAATAAATATAACTTTTGTTTTTCTGTAATAAAAAAAACTTTGAATTCCCCATTTTGTACGTGACTGCAACACTATCCGCGGAAAGGCAAAAAAAAAAACTTAATCTTTTAGTCTATAGCCGATCGCCATTGTTGGATGCGCGCTCAGGATAATTTATTAATTTAAATAGATAATTTCAACTTGTGTATACGTTTTCAATAAATAAAACTTTTGTTTTCTCTGTAATAAAAAAACTTTGGAATCCTCATTTTTTACGTGGCTAAAACACTATCCGCAAAAAGCAAAAAAAACAAACCTCATCCTTTTAGTCTATGGCCGATCGCCATTGTTAGATGCGTCATTTTAACTGTTGAAAACATGTTAAAAATTATTTTATTGTGTTATTTTCTTCACAAGTGTGTTGAAAAACGTCGTATGATACACGTGTGTATTGATGATTACCGTCCTCGGCTCTCTTAAGACCCTCACCTAACGGCTCGGGTCTCAAAGGCGCCTCAGCGGTAATCACCAACGTTACACACTTATACCATAATGTACTATTATCCTACTCTATTTAGTTGCAGTATATCACACAAATTCTTGTAGTGATACAATTTTACACTAAAAGTTGTTAAGGACCGTATGTCAAAAACACTGAACCGATTTTGATGAAATTTCAACGGGACCAATCGGAAAGGATCGCATAGTAAAATGTATTTTCAAATGGCTTCCAATAAGACTATTCTCTGTTTTCAGTGTGCTGAACATCACGCGTTATGAAGAAGGCAAGGCGCCTGAACCAGTACTAGGAGCTATCGTCAAGCAGAATGGAAAGCAGTAAGTACATCAACAGCTATTTATTTTTGGTCATTCATGTGGTTAATTGAAAGATTGTCGAAAAATTAGTATAATATATAGTAGTGTGAGTGGGTGTGTGAGTGTGTGTGTGTGTGTGTATGTGTGTGTGTGAGCGTGGCTGTGGGTGTATAGGTGAGGGTTGTGTGTGCCCATGAGTGTGAGAGTTTATATGGTGTGGTGGTGTATTTGCTAGTGTATATGCTCTAGAAGTGCCTCCGTGTCATCATAGGTAAGTGTCTTTATATAATTGGTTAAGATTTTTATTAGTTAACGAAGGAATGTTCTAAAATCTCGTACTCTAAACCTTCTCTAATATTTCTAACCAACCACGTTCCAGGGTATCCGGCGAGATCTCAGTAACTCCCGGCACTCCTCTCACGATGGAGATATTCTTGAACGAGAAGTCAGCGCCAATCTACGGGTTGCTGGTCAACTATATGCACGTTACTGACACTGGGAAGCAGCAGGAGACTATCATATTGAATGGGTAAGTTGTTAAACTGTCTTGTCAAATCCTTGAAGGAAAAGAAGAACATAACGATAACATAATTATCAGGGTATTCACAAATGCTTCGGTAAGATTTCAATTCGATCGTATGTCTTTCTTTATATGTCATTACGAAAGCGAGCGAGGTAGACGTACGTACGTCTACCTCGCTTGCTTCGCTCGCTTTCGTAAAGTCGTATTACTTTACGAATCGAAACTGAATCAAAGTGTTTATAAATATGGGGTCAGAAATAGCTTAGATATTCGTCTAATGAAACTCGTGCTCCCGAATTCACGACTTAAAATTTTCAACTGAAGAGATATTCAGAGCAATAAAGAATGATTAAAACATAATGTTGATGACTAGTGTTAGATTCATAGCAACAATATTCGTTCATATAACCCCAATCTGTTTTAAATCGCGAGTAAATAGCCTTCTTCTGGGTTTGCTAGTTCCGTCGTTGACCTCATCCCCGTCCTTTTTTTCTTTTTTCGGTCAATTAAGCTCTCTCGTCATTATCATCAAATAAGCTCTCCCGCTCTGGGCAGAGCGGTAGGGAGTGTCAGACTTCTACTGACTAAAAACCACCCATGTTCCTTCTTAGCCTTTTGTGTCGAGGCCGCGGTATCTCTTTCGAACAACCCGCAGACCTCATCTCCGTCCTCAGAACAAGATTGAGGTCAATATATTTTTTTATCGTGTGGACCTACCATAATTATAATAAAAAAAATACTTAGTTTACTTTTTTTTCACCCCAAATTACATTTTATTGAATTCAATTTGACACAACGTTGATCGTACCACAAAATGATTGTAAAAAAAACCTATTCATTATCAAATGAAGATTTTAAAGCTAACTTCCCATCTCTCCTTCTTCCACAGCTGCTCCGTAGACACATACCTGTTCGATAACTTCGTGACGGCTGACGGCGATACGCTCACTGCCAAGTTCAAGGCGTTCAAGTTCCCCGACACCTCGTACGTGCAGTTCAGGGGAACTGTCACCGTGTGCCTCGACAAGTGCCAGGGGGTGAGTATTATTGTGAGGATCGGACGGAGGACACGGTGGAGCACACCGTGGAAGTCTTCCAAGTCTCGATGAAGCACTGCCGTGTCCTTATAGCGGCGACCTCTTGCGTCCGGCCCTAGTTCAATCCATAGTCCGGAGCGAGAGGGAATGGGAAGAAGTCACCTCCTTCTGCGAAAGAGTCATGCTAGAGAGGGCGGTGGTGAAACGTGAGAGTCGGAGAAACTCACGTCCCAGACGTCGCGGACGATGCCTCGGACGTCGGTGGCCACGTGGTGGCTTCCGACCGGGCACTAGCTAAACACACACCGGTAATGTACTAGCTAAAAAAACTTCCAAAAGTAACCGTATTGGAAGTGGTTTGAATATGGAAGCGAAACCTTTTAGTAGACCATTTAATTTTGAAATACAAAAACAGTACTGGGACGAACCTTGTACAATTGACCAATACAGCTAGTTGGGTGGAGGATATTCAAAGTTTAAGATTTGCTTTAACCGATAAAGCGCGGCACGTAATGGAGCACTCACCAGTATGTCCAACAACAGTTTAAATGATGATGATAATCATGACGCTGCAGAATTAAACAGGAATTCTTAGGCACTCAATCCTTTCCAACAATTTAAGAAGTTTCAAATAAAGAAAATATTCATTCGTATAATTTGTACTAGTCTGTACAATGCCAAATTGTTTGATGGCATCGACGCGCAGCGAACGAATAAAATGTAAAATATTAGTCGACGATCAGTAATATCTTAGCACCGTTGAGCTGAAAACAAAAGAGACTACTTTCAATACACTAATTCAATCATTATATCGTTTAAATGTACGTTAACCGTACATTTTTGGTCCTTCGAGCCGGATGAAATATACGGTTGCACAAATCATGCATGCTGAAAAAATTGTCCCATACACCGCTTTTCCTCTTCTAAAAACTATATTCCAATCATAAATACCATTTAAATTTGCAGGTACAATGCAGTAACGGCCAGACAGCATACGGTCGCAAGCGCCGCGCGATCAGCTCGAGCGCTGACTCCAACAAGGTGTACGAGGTCTCCCTCACTACCTTCATCAAGGTCGACTACGAGGAGGGGCAGAAAGAGGCAGGTTTGTGGATATTAATACTTCTTCAACCTACTATTTCTGCTATTTTCCTCGGCAGAGCTCGTGGCGAAATGATGACATCCACTCGGGTCGATATTTAGGTTCAGGCGTGCTTGACTAGGTAGGTCCGTGGATTGCAGAATTTGTTCGAAAAAGTTACCGCGGCCCTCCATTACATACCAAGTTTCCTCCGTGTCTCAAAAAGCACGTTAATCCGTTGGTTCTGACTGTCACTTTGACAGTCGTTACAGTGGGCCCGAAATTCTGATAACCGGTCTTGGCAAGGGATATCGTATTGTATCGATTCGTTTTGTATCGGATAAATACTCGCTCCATGTAAAATACTGGTATTCAGCTGCATCCGGTTAGACTGGAAGACGACCTAAAGTTGATTCATTTCATTTATTTATTCATCAAACAATTTTCATTGTGTTAGAATTTTACAAAACAATTACATATTAAATAATAAAAGTAGCAATAGGATCAAATATAAAACATACAAATATAAAATAAACAAAAAATCATAAAGCAAACAAAAGAAGTATCAATCAAAACCAGTTTACATGTCAAACCATAAAAAGCACAAAAATAACCATATCTTTTTCATTTTACGTACATAAATCAACTGAGAATTAAAATGTCAATTAAATTACTGTTTATGTTTATCCAGCCATAAAACGTTCAAACACAACCATGTCCATTCCATGTTAGGTAAACTTAATAGTATAAAATATAAATTAAATGCCAGTTAGATGTAAATTAAATGTCAACCAAATGTAAATTAAAAGTCAACTAAATTTAATTAAATGTCAAATACCTTGATATAAATTAAATGTCAATTAAACAACCATGTCTTTTTCATGTTTCGTAAATTAAAATAGAATTAAATGTAAATTAAATGTCCGTTAAAATTGATTAAGTTCAAAATAATTGTCAATTAAATGTCAATCAAATTAAATGTCGATTAATCAAATGTCAATTAAAATAAGTGCTATCTTAATGAAATGTCTATAAAATTAATGTCAATACCATATCAAATAATTCATTGAATATATTATACAAATTATCTGGAATCATTCACCATTAAATCGGATACAGAATATAAACACTTTTCTAATAGGAAGGATTTCAGTTTTGCCTTCATTGAGGTATAATGTACTACGTACTAGAGGAGACGTCTCAACTCGATTTTTTGTAACACACGGTAGAGCGAGTGGACTCCAGCTCATTTAGTCTATGCCGAACGGTTGCTGCGACGTGACACATTTGAGTGAAGTTTTCTTGTCTAAAATATGCCTTCGTGTGCATTTAGATACTGTAGAAATAATTCAAAAAATATAAGTAAAAGTCAAGGAGTGACTTTTCACCAGTAATTATAACTATTATCTTTAAAACACACATAATTCAATTATATCTTTTGAATTACAATGTGTCATCGCGGCGGCCATTTTTACGTGAATGTCAAAGAATAAAACATTTCCATGCACAGACCTGACACTATCGATGTATTCAATGCTTGACTACGAATCCTCTACATGCGAGTCAAAATTGAAAGTAGGTTGTATAATATTTGCATGTGTATCAAACTATCAAGACAATTAACAAAAAAGTTAAAATGTGAAGATTGCATTGATAGTTTGACTATACTATAAACTTCCACACCACACATCTAACATACGTAATTTAATACGGCAAAGTGGTGGAAGTCTTGCCTCGAAATATGATTTCAATTATATGTCCGTAAACACCCTAAAGCATTTAATTAGGAAAGAAGTATTTGCAAATTTGAATCAACATAATTCACTGAATCAGCCATCAACATTCAACCACAGAATCCATTTAATTCGAGCCATAATTTATTATAATTTTCCTCGGATTACATAGCTTAGTATTACATACAAAAATTAGCTTGCATCACGAAGCTGAAACTGATCCAGCCGTGGATTACTATAACAAACTGCAGAAACTAACACAACTTAAATTATTTAAGGAAATTACAATATTGTTACAGTTTAACTACATTTAATTTATTTTCTGAGTAAGTACACACGTACAATATCAAGTAGGCAGAATAATAACATTATATCGCATCTGCACGCATTGATAGTAATCTATGAGAACATGACACCCCCCGCCTGCCCCGCTGTCATCAAGTGCGAGCACATTATTTTGTTTGAAATAGCTTCTCTAGTACGTAATACCTCAATGTTTGCCTTAAATGAGTTAGTGTTATAGACCAAACTTTTTAAATCAGTAGGTAACTTATTAAATAACTCTACTGCTTGGTAACGTGAACAATGCTTTACTATGTTAAATTTAGGCACCATTAGATTTTTAACCACTTTCCTTCGTGTACTCTCTCTTAGCTCTCTTTCTTTTTGCGATTCATATTGGTGTATATATTTTGCGAACTTGCTTAATAAAACTAGTATATACAAGCTTGGAACTGTAAGAATGCCTAAGTTCTTAAAGTATTCTTTGCATGATTCATGTTGTGGAATTTTGACTATGGTTCTAATGGCACGCTTCTGAAGGATGAATGCTTTTTGGCAGTTATAATTATAGCTATTACCCCAAAACATGACGCTATACCTTAACCTAGATTCAACCAAAGCATGATTAAGTTACTCCTTACAGCGCCAGCTACTCGTATCTTCCAGTAAAACAGAGATTCAATTTTATTTATTTGTGTAGAGATGTATGAATATTAGGAAATGTTCCATTTTAATATATTTTACACTGAGCTACATGTTGGTACAAGCCTCCCTGAATGATGAATGAGATAAAAACCGCTATCAGCGTGGTTTAATATTTATTACTGTAAAAGGGATTTGAGTGCGATATAACTCATTCTGAAAATTAAAATGCATGACTTTTTGTATATGCGCGGCTTTTGTAGTAACCTAGATATATCTTTATATATACCTAGATAGCTAAATAATTGCTTGATTTACGTGACCGCCTTTATTTTTTTGGCGGGTGGAATATCATTAAATAACCCCTCCCGCTCTTGGGCAGAGCGAAAGGGAGTGTCAGACTTCTACTGACTAAAAACCACCCATGTTCCATCTTAGCCCTTCATGTCGAGGCCGCAGTATCTCTTGCGAACAACCCGCAGCCCCGACGGGGTTACGTGACCACCTCTTGTTGGTCTAGTAGTCGCAAGTTTGACTGCTGAGGATAAGTTCCTGGTTCCATTCCCGGAACGGTCAGTGTTATTGGGTTTCTCCATCAGAAATTTTCTCAGTAGTAGCCACGGAGTCTAGATTTCTAGATCCCAACATAGTTGCGAAAAGGCTAGGCAGATAATGAACTCCACTAAATATGGAAGCTACTGACTTCTTTCTATGGTCAGAACTGCAGGGCTATTGCGTATCTTTTTAAATATCAGTGGCTATCATAGTCTCCCTCGATTAACTGTCAAATGGTTATGGTTTGGTACAAAATGAAACCATTTGACAGTTAATCGATGGACACTATGATAGCCACTGATATTTAAAAAGATACGCAATAGCCCTGCTGGTCCTATTAGTTGATCAAACTCTGTATTTTGGAGCCACCAAATCAAATTAAAGACGAAGTACCCACTCTTTATTTATTCCACCACGATAAGTCTTTCAACATCATCATCACCATTCTCCTGTCTTATCCCATTTTATTTCTTTTTCTTCCAAACTTCTCTACTGTTAATAATAATATTAAGTCTTTAAATTAAATCTATAATTACAAAGATCATTGTGCATGTGGTGTTTGCCTGTAATTGGTTGTTCAGTTAGATTTAAGACACAATTATTATATATATCCCTATGTTTAAAATATCTGTAACAACTGTTGGTGAACCTTAATTAAATAAATTACTCGTGACCTCCTCATAAGTCTTTTATGCGAGCCCAAATAAACGACACTTCTAATACTTACCCATACTTTTTCTTTTACAGAAGATGTACTGGCCCTTCTAAGAAACTTGAAAGTAGCAAACCAGCGCCTAGGAGACATGGATGGAACCCCGGCAACTGTCGCCGAACACACAGCGAAAAACGTGCTCGTTTATGAACAAGAAACCATCACTGAAAGCAAAGCAAGCATTCTTACCAGTAGCGTATTAGTTCTCATTAGTTTGCTCCTTCTATTCAAATAAATATAAATTTTAAACATGGCAATAATAAGAAAAGTCCTACAGTCCTTTCACAGTTTGTCTCTGACAGGTGACAGCTAGGACCCAACAACAGACTTATTAGAGGGAAGATAAAAATCATTTTAACTATGACAGCGATGCAGAATCTGATATTATATCAATGTGACAAGACTGTTCAGGAATTTGTAAAGGAACGAACAAAATTGTTCTTGACTGGTAATTTTTAAATTGGAAAAAGAATGCGAATGAATTTGACAGTTGTTACTAGCGCCATTGGCAGTGGTGGCTTTTGGAACTATTTTCGAATCCGTCCAATCGAAAGACTTTTAATAAAAAAATAGGTTTTTTACTCTTGTGGTCCATTATAAAACTGTTGATTTACGTACTTATTATTTTTTGCCAAAAAACTTAATAAATAAAGTACATGTTAGTACATAATTGCTCTGAACCATTCCGTAGAAACTTAACATCGAACTTAGATTAAAAATAAAGTGATTTAACTATAATAACGTATTGATAAGGACGTAATTAATGTAGTTTAGATTTTAATGATTTAATACCAGTGTAAAGGTAAGCGCACATTATTTAAGACAACTGCTAACTACATGCTGTAAGAGTAAATATTATGCCAACTCTGGTAAAATATTATGCCACCTCTGGCCAAATATTATGCCATCTCTGGTGAAACGTTATGCCATCTTCGGTAAAATGTTATGCCAATTATAGTTATATGTCAAACCGGGTTTAGATTTTTACTATACCATGTGTAGAGAATCGTTTCTGAGTAAATATTATCCTAACTTTGGCTCATGTCAACATATTTTTTTTTGTAGCTCTTCCAGTAATGTGCGCTTCGCTAAATCGTAATGCAGACGCATTAAGTCCACTAGTCTTATGATAACTGTTTCATAGATAACCTCGGTCCATTAATTGTGAATATTTAACATAGTGCACTTACATCTGTAAGAGAAATCTGCCTTTTTTGAGTTGTGACCTTTTTTTAAAAGCATATTAGTATTTTAGAATCTTCTTAATAGCTTTTGCCAGCTATAATTAAATCGAAAACAAGTTTTATGTCTTCTTGAATTCAAGTATGGGCAAGTTTTTATGCCAGACTTAGTGAGTGTGACTATTCTTATTTGATTATGGCGAAAACAAATATACAGATTATTGTATTTTCAGACACCCTAAATCACAAAAGATTGAACATTTACTTCAAACAAAAAACTTTGAAGATTTTTTAAAAATCTCTATCATCGGCCATATTTTTAACTTTTTTTTTACTAAATAGTTTTTATTTTTGGTGCTTGCAATACTTACTCTCACTTTTTGTGATTACAATTTTAATTAAGCTTTTTGGGACCCTTTTTACAAATAGTATATTTTTCTTTAAAATGGCTTTACTTCGAGTAGTACATGATTTAAGATTTTTTGTACTGTTTGTGAGTAGCCTGATTGGGCCTGGTTCATTTATCATCAACATCGTCGATGCAAGATGTTTTTTTTTCATTTTCCACTGTCTGTATCATTTTATTAGGCTAGGTTCTATAGCTTAATTATTGAGGCCCAAAAGCAAACTATTGGCCTACAACATTTTGAGTTTTGTCATGACAAAACTTGGATAAATATATTTAAATATATTCTTAAGAATTTATCTATCACCACGGGGAAGGTATTTTGGGAAAATCAAAATCATCTATATTAACAAGGTTTCTTTCAATCAATTCAATAACATCTTAAAATAATAATAAATATTGTAAATTTGTAAAGAGGGTCCTTTGCCTAACTTTAAGTTTAGGAGTTAAACAAAAATAAAAAGATTATTTCGGAATTGGTTGTAGTTTTATTTTCTGCCCTTTTCCTGAAGCCGCAATATTCAGGTCAGCCAGCGGCATCTACAACACCAAAGAAGCATTAGGCATCATGCTGTGAAGTGTCTGAAGCAGGCAGTCCTTTTATTTTTTTTGGAAGGTGGAAAATCTTAAAATGACTCCTCCCTCTCTGGGTGGAGCGGAAGGGAGTGTCTAGTCCTACTGACTAAAACCACCCATGGTCCTTCTTAGCCCTTTGTGTGCGGGGCCGCGGTATCTCTTCCGAACAACCTTTAGAAGCCTTTAGACCTTATCTAGAAGGGACAAATTCGCACGAACCTTTTTCCGTGAACTCATACTTGCGGGACGAAAAGAAAACATTATACTGATTTACAAACATATCTACCTAGCCTACTCCTAACTATGTTCGGGTCAGCTTCCAGTCTTACCGAATGCAGCTGATTCCGTATGGAACCCTACTATTTAACCGTACTTTTTTCCCAGGCACCAATATTTCAAGTCCCATGCAAATGAGCTCCATTAAAACCTATGATAAAAAGATAATTTCTAAAAACATACAAGGAACAACTGCCATCTGATTATCATAATCTAGAGAAAAGTGTCGGGTCAACCCAACGACCATACGTGGCTATATGGTCGTTGGGTCAACCAGTAGGTAAGTAAATAAAATTTCAAAACTAAGATTTCAGTCTTTTAATAGAACCGTTATCAATAAATGATCTAACAATATAGGTACATAGCAATTAAAAGTAGTCTTATGTCAATTTAATAGTAAATGAAAATCACAAATAGATTCATACACATACATTAATAATTTTACATAAGTAATAATTCCTCGAGTTTTTATTAAAAATAGTTAATAATATTATCGGAAAAAATTGAGGAAACTTATATTTTTGGGTTTTGAAGACATTTTGTTGTAGTAAGTGAAGGTCGTCTTCACATCTGGCGTTGATGACATCACAACGATGCGGCGTATACGTCATGGCGTTGTGTTTACGCAGCGTATACCTACGTCACATTAACGCGGCGTAGTCGTTGTGTTTACGCAGCGTAGACGTCGCGTTAACGCAGCGTACGATGTACAGACGCCAGCACATCAAGCTACGCGAAACTCACAAAATATTCTCAAACAACCTTGACCCTAATGCTTTAGCGATAAAGTTGAAAATCTATTAACGAAATTGTAGTGCCTTGATGTGCTAGCGAAACCTAAACGAAAAACTTCTACGCTAGATACGAAGGGTACCCAATAGAACTTTATATAATTTATTCGAAAATATTCAATATTAGAATCAAAAATGAGTGAATTTTCTTCATAGAACATTTGTATTTAATGCAAATAGTCAAAAATAACTTAACATCTAAAACTTATGTTAACCCTAACACAATTAAAGTACGAGTACAACGAATATACACAAAATGTTCAAGTTATAGACAATTGTTTACAGGATGTTCAAAAAGTTGTCCAGTTGTCATTTATACATGGGACCCTAATGGGAAGGACTGTCAAAGATCATTTGTAAATGACGTGATCATAGTTTTGACATCTATAGAGGGTATCTATAGATGTCAAAACTATGATCACGTCATTGTGAAGTGCCCAATATCTTCCTATACGAGGTGTCGAGGTCCAACGATTTTTTTATGTATGAAATAGGCATTGACTTATATATTACTGCGTAAGGACTGGGCGGACGGCATGTTAAAATGACGCCTCGAACGTGGTCCCAATATGGTCTTTCCTAAGCCGAAGTGAACTAGTCCACGATCGGCTCTCTTCGGGTGCGGTCGTAAATTTGATTAAAAGCTTTATTTATGTTCTTTATACCTCGAAAATACCACGCCGCTTATACAAGGTTACATTAACGAGCAGACTACACCGATTCTCTGTATGGCCAACGCGTCGAGCAAATGTTCGGACGACCGTATCTTTAGTTTTAATATCAATGGAAATAGGCCTACTTTTGACCTCAATCTTGTCCTAAGGATAGAAATGAAGTCGACGATGGAACGAGCAGGAGAAGCTTATTAATTCGCGACTTATATAGATTGGGGTCATTTGAACTTGGGAACACGGACGCAGGCAGAGAATTCAACTCCTTAGCTGAAAATTTCTCAAAATCGTTTTGAACAGCCTGTATACACCATAATATTAAAACAATTCCATATTGGCATTACAGTGATAAATCTAGTAACTACGAAATTGGGGTGCAGTAATATTTTAATGCAAGTTAAATAACATTTAAAGTAAGAATTGTGCTCTTTATTGCTGATATAACATTTATTATTGTTATTTTTAGTTATGAGACAAAAAAAAACGAGAGTCAGAGTCATTATGAATTTGACTTTCGATTTTTTTATTATTATTATTTTTGCTTTAAAACATTACTGCACCTGTATAATAATAACAGACAAAAAATTACACTACACATACTTATAATGTTATAAAATATTTACACAACTTATTGCTTTAAATGGAATAATAAAATAAAAAGGAAACCTTTATGGCAACATTTTGTTTGATAAAAATAATACTTTTTACAGACTGACGCTGTAGGCTATTAGGAAAATAGCCCAAATTGCTATTTGCATACAATAAGAGGTACCTGTTTTTATGAATGAAAAATAGACATGAACGAATGAATGAATGAATGATGAATGAAAAGAACGATGACCGAAAAGAACGTGTGTATGGTTTTCCATTCCTTGGTTATTTTTAGTTCAAAATTTTAATAAATTCATTTGTTAAATTGGTGAAGTGAATTAGCCCTTTTTGTGGACAGAGCCTATTTAAAACAGAACAAAATACCTAAATAAATACGAAGTGAAATATAATAGTATGAAAAACGAACGAATGAATGAATGATTAACAAACAACAAATGGGTGGACGGATGAATATAAAAATACATTGTAAAGCGGAACGATAACATAACATTACAATATAACATAGAAGGTACATTTGAAAAGACCTGCTTTTACGAAATATATTACCGCGTATATTTCGTAAAAGATACCTAGTTCTTTTCTAAGGATAACATAGTGTTTTAGCAGTAAGCGTTCAAAATAGAGTACCTCGTAGAAACAAAACAAGGTCATAGGAATTTACAATTTGGTTACTTTTATATAATCACGCACGGTGCGAGGTGGCCCATCGTTGTGTGCGTGCAGCGTGAGTGACGTGCCGACACAGCGGTGTTTGTGTGTCGAGTGGATGTAGGCACTCGGTGGTGCAACACAACTAATAAAACAGTTTTTCGTTTGAAATGAAACTAACTTATACGAAACATCATCCATTCTTTTGAACGCACTAGTTTATATTTCAATTAATGAATCGAAGAATTAGTTTTTTTTTCAATGAAAAAGTTGATGTAAGTTTCAATTATTTTTTTATATTAAACAAGCTCGACTCTAACTATACTAAAATTGAGTCAAAATTAAACAAGAAAACTCGGGGATTACCAAAAATGCCTCTTCTTTTTTCAAACATCGGTGTTTAGTAAAACTAGTTTCATTTCGCATGATTACATGAATTTCAAAACTTATATTCTACTTGGCACAATTACTACACATCCACGTTTACGCAAAATAGTAAAAATTTTACTCGATTCGAGTATTGGCAATACTTGGCAATTTCGTTCAAGACTATGACAACCCCGAGCTATTTACAGCAACTTTAGGATTGTATAGGGCAAGAATTTTACAATTTTGATACATATAAGAACACACAACATTAATAATGTCCAATGTCAGAAATTCAAAGTTCTAATT
Organism: Diarsia brunnea; assembly: GCA_949774965.1. NCBI lineage: Eukaryota > Metazoa > Arthropoda > Insecta > Lepidoptera > Noctuidae > Diarsia > Diarsia brunnea. Next base: position 8,524,709 of record OX459023.1, read on the forward strand.
CAATAATTATTTTTAATTTTAATACATAGTTCTATCATTCAAATAAAGTTCTTTTAAAAACTTTCCTACGTGACCTACAAATTCGAGTTTTTGATTACAAATAATAATCTCAATATCATAATATTTTTAGAGAGCATTATTAACACACCTACTTATAGTTTTTTTTACATAATTATGATTAATTAATTTTAATAACAAATTAATATTTTAAAGTCAAATTCGGAAAACGGGCTAGGTTTGTTTTTTTAAATTCCTTTGCAATACAATCCACTGACTGAATGAATGAAATATGAATGAATGATGAATAAGCGATAAATGAATGGATGTTCAATAAAAAAATTGGGTGAATGAATGATGAATAAGCAACGAATGAATGGATGTTCAATAAAAAAATTCGGTGAATGAATGATGAAAGGTAAATGTTAAATGAATGAATGGTTAAATTCTCCAGCCAATGAATTATTATGCAAAAAATTTTAAAAGAAAAATGAAGACATATTTTATACTTAATTGAATCTATAGCGTAAAACAAAATCGTATCATATTTAGTAAATTCCACAAACACGACAAGTGTAGTAATAATGTGGACGATTTAGTTAAAATCTAGTAATAAGTCTATAATTTTACAGTAATTCCATAGTTTTAGCACAGCACATAGAACACTCGACCGAAGACAATATGGAAAATGATTCTTTTACACTCCATTTAAGTTTACGAATGAATGAACAACTTTTATGCTACTGTCAAGACTTTTATTCAACTGTCAAAATCATCTCATATACAGAATATCCGCCATCTTGTTTTTCACACAGGCACACAGTTTTTTCACATTTTCACAATTCTTTTAAAATCAACAGTGCCTGCTATCAACGTCTTTCAAAAGGCAAATCGTTGCTGCTATGCACCAGTTCTCTTGCTAGGCATTGTGGACACTAACGAAGGCGAACTCGTGCAAAAACCCCTTTTATCCCATTTATAGTCCCATGAAAACACAGGAATTTGGTAGCATGTGTAGTTTCTCCCTAACCCTCATGGGTCTATAGGTTTAATATAGTGTAAATGTAAAATACAGAAGCACATGTTATATGCATGCTATGTTTGGGGACAGTTACAGTTTCAGTTAAAATAATAACTTCTCTGTTTTTAAAAGTCAGAAACCTGTAACTTTAGTCCGTAACCTGTTTCTCAGAGCCACTCTGCCACCCAGAGTCCATAGTATTAGTATCACTATAGCAATGATGATGATTCGTCTTCAATATTTCCTCTTTACCATCCCTCACTGGTTCATACTGAGAATCAGGTCCCAAGCATTTCGAAGTCTCAGGATCGTTCGAATATACTGTATCCTGAGGCCTGTCATCATCAGACAGTAATGACTCCTCAGTGTTTGGGGACAAAGGTGATATTTGCCTAAAATCAGGCTTGTTGGAGTCGGAACTTGACTGCCTAGGATGGTCTTTAGGTACGTTTTTGGGGCTAGATCTAGCAATCCTTAAAGGACTTATGTGTGAACGCATTTTTGGACTACCATCAATTCTGATGCTTGAGTTTATATCGCTCATTCGTTCAAGTCGTGAGTCATTCAGTCGTTCAATACGGGAGTCGTTCATTCGGTCACTATGGCGAGTGTCACTTCGGTCACTCAGTTTGGACTCGTTCATTCTTTCCATTCTTGCTTCAGCCATCCGCTCGCATACGCGTGAATCGTTCAGACGTTCACTTAGCCTTGTTTCGTTCATTCTGTCACTTATTCTGGAGTCGTTCATTCTTTCTATCCTCGGGTCCATGACCTCACAACTCCTTGAATCGTTTAATCTGTCCCTAGAATCATTCATCCGCTCACTCATTCTCGTCTCATTCATTCGGTCACTAATACGAGTGTCATTCATTCTGTCACTTATGCGAGTGTCGCTCATTCGGTCACTGATGCGAGTATCATTCATTCGGTCACTGATGCGAGGATCATTCACTCGGTCACTAATGCGAGTATCATTCATTCTGTCACTAACACGGGAATCATTCAGCCTCTCCATTCGCTCACATACCCTCCCATCATTCAACCGATCTCTTGAATCATTCATTCTCTCACTCAACCTCGTTTCATTCATTCTATCACTGATCCTAACATCATGCATGCGTTCTCTATCATTCAATCTGTCCCTCGAGTCATTCATCCGTTCACTCAGCCTGGTCTCATTCATTCGTTCTCGTTCAATACGTTCATTCATTCTCATAGAGTTGTTCAGCTGCTCTATTTGATGTTCTGTCAATCTTATAGAATTATTTAGTACCTGTCTCATTTTTTCTTGGTTTTTCATATGTTTGTCTGCTTGTCGCGGTCTCCGCTTTGAGCCGACTTGTGGCTGGGGGCGCTGTTGTCGCGTTAACGTGAAGGAGCCGGTGTCTGACTCTGATGTGGACTCGGGGTGATTCTCTATGGTTCCTACTAGAGCTGAGACGTTCGCGTTTACGCAGCAGTCGGCCTGGAGGGAGAGATTTGTAAGTAAATGTTTTTTTAGAATGTGCAGGGAGACTTTACCAGATTTGATTATAAGTATCCATCTAACAGATCAATTGAAAGAAAGAGATCCAGAGATGGTAAAATATTTTAGAGTAATTTATTCTCTAGAAGTATATTTTGAAAATAGAAAATTGCCAAAAGCTGAGAAAACACACACACAGACCTCTGTGTGATCTGTTTTACAGAGAGGAGCATAATCCTAGTAGATAATAATAGTTTTACAATTGCAATAAAGGAATAGTAACTGAAAAAAAAAATTAAAAAAATAAAATTTCCTGAAGATGAACTCCGGTGGGATATGATTAAAAATAAGGAGATGAATGCACCCTGTCAGTTTGCAGAAGAATGTCTCTTACTTACACCCAGTTTTTTACACGACTGCCCCAAAAAAAAGAGTGTTATGTTTTTAACGTTCATGTATGTATGTATGTATGTATGTATGTTTGTTTGTGAGTTTCTTTATTCCACCATAACTTCTAAACGCCTGAACCGATTTTGATGTATGTGGTATCGTTAGATTCATTGCGTCACCCCGGGTAACATAGGCTAAATAAATTATCAAAAAACGTAATAGGGTGGCCATGGTTTAGAAATAAAAAGAACTTTTAATTTGTTTTTATTGAAATTTCAATTAAAAATATAATCATCGTCTAGAACTTATTAAGTAGATTACAAAAATATACCACAGTAGTATTCAATACCTATTGTTTACTAGAAATACTACTCAACAAATGATATAGTGACATTTTAAACCCGGGATTCGATACGAATAAACTACATGTCAATAGATTCTCTGTAATGAAAGAAATAAAACTGGTTAGGTTACAACTCCCAAATCCATCTACGACGGCACCTAAATGGTTTTTAAGTTTGTATGAAAAGTCAGTATGCGTGAATCAATTTACTTGAAACATGGCAAAAATATCAATTTAAGGAAATAATAATATTTGCAATCATAGAATTTTCAAAATCACCCCTTAAAGGGTAGAAAAAGAAGATCAGGGTAGATTTTGGTATGGAAAAATCTGACTGCGAGATTCAACTTAAAACTCATTACTAACACAAATGAATAAAGCATTACGTGTGTTATTCCGATTTTGCCGACCGGAATACAGAGAAATGAAAAAAACACATTTTAATACATACAACAAACTCAGTAACCTTTATGAACAATTCACCCGCCCCTAATCTATAAAAACAATTTAAAAAAAAGGCCTCCCCCGCCTATGTCCAGCAGTGGACGTCTTATGGCTTAAATGATTGGTTATAGGTCAAAATACCGATATATTATCACTAAAAGATATGAAATAAAAAATAAATAATTAAAAAAATTAAAAAACACGCCTGCCATGACAAAAAGTAAACTAAAAAATAAAAAACAAGTCAAACGAATTCAGTGATGAATGGGAGCAAGGTCCCGTTAATGTATTCGAAAATGGAAAACTGTAAACTAAAACTTTTATTGCAGTCGGGGGACCTGTAAAGAATTGTTCCACCGAACTGTCCCCCGACTGCAATAAAAGTTTTAGTTTACAGTTTTCCATTTTCGAATACATTAACGGGACCTTGCTCCCATTCATCACTGAATTCGTTTGACTTGTTTTTTATTTTTTAGTTTACTTTTTGTCATGGCAGGCGTGTTTTTTAATTTTTTTAATCTTAATAGAAGATTTTATTATGACATCTGCGTAACATCGCATTTCGCATTCATTAACAAACAATCGAATCGAAACCGAATTTCGCGAGTCTTTTTTTGGCATTACGAAAGTAAGCGAGATAGACATACAAATTATCGAAATCGAATTGAAGCGTTGTGAATAAGGGGGCCTGCTAGTTCAAAAAAGCTGTATACCTTAACACTCACGTTGCAACAGCTGGACACGTCAGCGAAGTACACTTCAGACTCTGCGTTCTGATTGCTGGCGGCGCGGCAGTCCTGCATTGATGATCTGGAGAGTTGAGGAATTATGTAAACAATGAGAATAGGAGTAAATATCTAGGACATATACAGGGTGGTGCCGACAATACGACAATAAATGAAACCACCGATAGTTCTAGTTCATAGGAACATTATCAAATAAATCATAACACCAAAATAAAAAAAAAAATATAAATCTAAGTAGCATAAAACTGTAAACGAAATACATTGCAATTTACAAACAAATATTAGTTTACTAACCTTAGGAATAATTTGCACCGATTAACGTGTGGAAATAAAATGTAACAAACGAATTTGGCAAAGACATTTAGGTAGGTTATTGTCGTATCGTCGGCACCACGACGGTGTTAGGATTTGATAGTTTAAAATGTTCCTATGAACTAGAACTACCAGTGGTTTCATTTATTGTCGTATTGTCGGCACCACCTTGTATAATATGATCGGACTCAACACACCATAGTAAAATCTAGCGTGTTACGAAGGCTGAACATTCGTAAAGTCCATTTCACGAAAGAAGTCCCGCGGACAATTGTGGAACTAAATTTAACAGATCGGCCATGTTGTCGTTTGTCGATGTTATCAAGGTGCGTTTGTTGTGGTAGATATTTTGTGAGTTTATTATTGGATTAGTGCGTTATAAGGTTTATTTACGATGCCAAAAGTTGTAAAACAACATTATGTCGCGCGACATACAGCGCTGCGTCTGCGGGACTTCTTTCGTGAAATGGACTTTAACTGTGTTTTTTTGTCCCAGTCAGTGTTACCCTTCCCTGCCCAACCTATTTCTGGCACTTGCAGAAAATCTCCCACCTGGACAACACTTGCTATAGCTGACCTTTTTTCAGTGGGTCAATCATCAAATTAGTCCTCCCGCTCTAGGCGAAGAGGAAGGAGTGTCAGACTTCTACTGACTAAACACCACCCATGTTCCTTCCTAGCCCTTTGTGTCGAGGCTGCAGTATCTCTTGCGAACAACCCGCAGCCCCGACGGGCGTCGGCCCTTGCGGGCCCTTTCAATGTTGCTGACATCTCTTTGAGGCGCGCGTGGAACACTCGCGCGCCGTCGACACGGCCTGTCGTCGTCATAAGACGGACGGACGGCGAGCTAGCCCATCACTCACCGTCCACAGGCCTGCGAATAAGAAGGATAACTGGGGTGCTAGTTAGTTACTGTAGGGCTAGGTTTGGCGTCAGTTGGGCTTTAGGTATTGATCCAGGTTCAATTATCTCGAACGTAGTCACATCGTACACACTTGGAATACCGGCCGTACTAAGCTGTAAGTCCCGGTGTGTACATTTGGTACACGGTGTGTACATATACTACAACTATAGCCATGATAACTAACCTTATAGGAGAATGTTTGTCATTCTGGAAGCCGAGGTTCTCCTTGCCTTGCTTCTGACACGAGTCTGTGCTTTGATCTGAAACTGTACACACAAAACTATTAGATTCAATACCGAAATAATCACTACATAGTATAAAACAAAGTCGCTGTCTGTCCGTCCCTATGTAGGCTTAAGTCTTTAAAACTACGCAACGGATTTTGAAGCGGTTTTTTTAATAGATAGAGTGATTCAAGAGGAAGGTTTTAGTATATAATTTGACCAACATCCACGCGGGTGAAGCCGCGGGCATCAGCTAGTTACTAATAATTGCCTCGAAATTACGGACGCAAGCGAATGTAATCCTCGAAAAATTAGACAGAGGTACCTAATATTACACTCATATTTTGCCAGTTATTTTTAGGTCCCATGTAATAGGGGGCTAGCCCATTCCCATCACCGAGAGTCGAACCCAGGACCTCATGCTCAAGAGTCGCGCTTGGAACCACTCGACCAACGAGGCGGTCAATTGGTATACAATATAAATTATTTAAGTTTTTTAATTACAATAATCAGTTACTTTCTCTGTGATTTTTGGTTAATTCGAATATATGTATGTAGATTAAACAGCACCAACCTTTACTCCCAGTTTTCTGATGTAAGCACTCGATGGCCACCGTATCATCAATCCTGCAATCTCTATGGAGGTTACTAGCACTCATGCCCAAGCGCTGACACCTATACGGCACCAAATGTCCCCTCAACGTGTTAAACCTTTCCGGTGGCATATGAGCTAATTCTGCTTGCAAACGAGCCATTTCCGCCACATCCTGCGGGTACATCTGACCCATGTGAGCCAATTCTGGGTTTAAACGGGCCAATTCCGGGTTCAAACGCGCTAATTCGGGATTAAGTCGCGCAAACTCGGCTAATTCCGGGTTTATTCGGGCCAATTCTGGGTTTATTCTTGTCAATTCTGGGTTTATTCTGGCTAATTCCGGGTTTATTCTTGTCAATTCCGGGTTTATTCTGGCTAGTTCCGGGTTCGTTAGTCTGATGTCGTTTGGCGGTATGTGCTGTTGTATGAGGTAGCTGTTTCGGGCGCATGTGTGGGGTTGTATGGGAGTTGCATGGTCGTGTATGGTGCGGTGCTCCATGTGGTGGTGGTGGAGTAAGGTCGCGGCTGCTGGGTCTTGGTGGTGGAGATGGTGTCTGGAAAGAGGAAAAATTGTTTTAAGAAACATATATTTTGATTATGAAATTTAAGGCGAAATTATATGCCGTCGCGGCTGCGGGTTGATCGAAAGAGATACCGCGGCCTGGGCGCAAGGGCTAAGAACATCTGTGGTTTTTAGTCAGTAGAAGTCTGACACTCCCTTCCGCTCTGCCCAGAGCGGGAGGAGTCATTTGATGATAACCATGCTCCAAAAAAAAAAAGTCTATCCATTCATTGATTATTTATTTGTTGAGTTATATTTGATATTGTTTTTTTGTTCACTTGCTTTAAAAATAGTCCATTATTATTTTATTTTTTTGGGAAAATTAACAGTTATACATTAAAATCTTACCCTAATTTATAAATACACACCGCCTTATTACAAAAGGTAATTGGTACCTGGTTTAACTTAGACTTGGTTTATCTTGCATGCTATCACTTTCTTTTGAATACTATTGAAGTGAGACGTCATGCGAGATAAACCAAGTCTAAGTTAAACCAGGTACCAATTACCTTTTGTAATAAGGCGGACAAGGTTTATAAATGTATAACCTACGACATTTTCCACAAAATATTAAAAATAATATCTTAAAGTGCGCTATACTACGTTTTTAAAACAGAAAATTATTGTAGTATGGTTATTGAGTATTATAGTGGTTACCTGCTCCCACTCCGTCCCTGCGGGCTATAAGGTGGCGGAGGTCCCCACTGGCCGGTGGCCACGTCGAAACTGCCGCTCGACTCACCGAACGTCTCGCCTGAGAAGTTCGGCTGAGGGAAGTTGCCGGATGCCTGGAAAGATGGATCCTACTTACTATTATAAATGCGACAGTTTGTGAGGATGTATGGATGTTTGTTACTCTTTTACGCAAAAATTACTGAACGGATTTGGATAAAATGTGGTACACAGATAGTTTATAACCTGGATTAACACATAGGATAGTTTTTATCCCGATTTTATCTTCCCGAGGGATAATTTTTGAGTTGGAGCGGCCGAAGCCGCTGGCACAAGCTAGTGGTTTATAAATTATCAGATCTTTAAACTAAATTGTGTCGGCCCAGAACAGCTACTAGTTTGGCTCTTTTGGCAGTGTACATCAGTTGCTGACTTCCTGTAGTGAACAAACAACAGGACATGCTATTATCATCATCATTTCAGCCATAAGACGTCCACTGCTGGACATAGGCCTCCCCCAGAAAGGGGGGATTTGCGATAATCGCCACGCTTGGCAGGCGGGTTGGCGATCGCAGTATGGTTGTTACGAAGGCACAGAGAACGCTGCTGCCCATCCTCTGGTAAATCCTTTAGTCGCCTCTTACGACACCCACGGGGAGATATGGGATGGTGCTATTCTTTACGTCCGACACCATACGGAACATGCTATTAAGTGCCAAATTTTTTGAGAAACAGCACGACATTTACACTCCAGTACAGAGACGTTACAGTGAATCATTATAAGAAATTATCTGATTGATATTATGTTTCGCAAAGGTTGAAATTCCGAAACAGCTTTCTGAAGTATGTCAACCCACTCACTGGCGAGGGGGTAATACTTTTAGTTTCTGAAAAAAGGACATTACTGCGACGTACCTAGCGACGACCATGATGTAGAAATACAGGGTGTAAATCAACCCATCACACAGCCGTCAACCAAGCATTCTGTACATCAAACTAAGTACCCCTACGCAAAAATTTTTGCTGAGAAATGACTTTTTTTTGGGGTCAAAAATCACATTTTAGGGTAAAACTCAAAGTAGCATTCTTAAAACATTGTGCTAGTGGATGCTTTGATTAGTAAACGGGTCATGGAGGTAATTTAAGTAAAGTTATAACCTGAAAAACTAGTATTTACAAAAACAGCTGTGAAAAATTTGGAACTTTGACCCCCAATATCTCCGTAACTTAGAGGTTCCCAGGTATGGTCTAGAACAAAAAAATGATCGCAGTGGTGGGAAGAACAAGTGCCCTTCGTTTGCGTTAAGGGTACTTTTACACCCTATATATTACAAACCTGCACAAAACTGCCAGATCCCTGCGCAAAGTTCCCCTGTCCCTGCGCGAAGCTGGTCCCCTGAGCGAAGGTCCCCGAAGTCTGCGCCCGAGTGAAGGGCGTCTGGTTGAAGGAGTGCGGGTATCTGTCGTCGTAGGGCTGCGGTTGTTGCGTGGGGGGGGCTTCGGTGTCGCAGAAACCGTACGCGCTGTCGCCGGATTGAGGGACGCCCATGCGGCAGCGGGAGCTGATGGGAGAAGAAGGGAGTTTTTATTAGTAAAGCTATTGAAGGTGAAACTAAATTGTGGTTTGATGTAGGTCCATGAGTCACTATAGGCTTTCAACTGTATAAAATGGTCGATTGCAACAAAAGATATCCCGGATCAGGACAAGATCTCTATTTTAATTGATCCGGATCAGGACAGGATCTTTATACAGGGTTCGTTCTCAATGACCAAAAAAATATTAAGGACTACAGATCAAATCGCAGATGCACTTTAAATATTTTTGTCGAATATTTTCATTAATTTGATAAAACAAAAAACACGTATACAGGGTGTAAACGAACCCTTCACGCATCCGTCAACCAAGCATTCTGTACATCAAACTAATTACCCCTACACAAAAATTTTTGCTGGGAAACGACTTTTATTTTTGAGGTCAAAATTCACGTTTTTCGGTAAAACTCAATGTAGCACTCTTAAAACATTGTGCTAGTGGACGCTTTGAATAGTAAACGGGTCATGGAGGTAATTTAAGTAAAGATAGAACCTGAAAAACTAGTATTTACAAAAACAGCTGTGAAAAATTTGGAACTTTGACCCCCAATATCTCCGTAACTAGGAGGTTCCCAGGTATGGTCTAGAACAAAAAAATGATCACAGTGATGGGGAGAACAAGTGCCCTTCGTTTGCGTTAAGGGTACTTTTACACCCTATATATCCAATATTTTTCGATAATCTAACTGCTAAACAAAATCGTATTGTATTTTTTTAGTCAGGAAAGTAGAACTTAATAAAATTGTACTTTTGTAATATCCTCACGCTTTTTAAAGGCGGACAGTAATGTTTTTCTTTTTTTGAATGTTTTTTTTTTCATTATATCGAAAACATCAGTGAACGAAAATAAACATGGAAGCATTCCTAGTTCAAAAAAATGCCCCAACGTAGATTGCGCCGCGGTAGGCGGGGCTTACCGATTGCGCCGCGCACGCTTATAGTTCGTCGGCAGTAGGCAACAGCAGCGGTCGACTAATTAAACGGTTGTAGCCAGTGAACGAAAATAAACATGGAAGCATTCCTAGTTCACAAAAATGCCCCAACGTAGATTGCGCCGCGGTAGGCGGGGCTTACCGATTGCGCCGCTCACGCTTTTAGTTCGTCCGCAGTAAGCAACAGCGGCGGTCGACTTATTTAACGGTTTTTGCGTGTTAAATATTTTAAAATGCCTTCCTGTGCAGTGAAGTGGTGTATAAATAAATCAGATTTGCATAAAAAGAATGCTGGAATTAGTTTTCACGTGTAAGTGACCGCTATTTATTATATTTCTATTATTTTAAAAATGAAGTCTGTTTGAATTATGTCACGCGGAGTCTATGGGGATGATGTTATGCCAACAAACAATTTACTTTTCTACCTGACATTAATGACAAATTTTATTTTATTAAGTATTTTGTTTACAATCTAATAGACAATAGGTACTGTAACTTTTTTGTCTATGGGGACGGCATTATGCAAAACATTCTAACCTATTGAAGGTATATAAAAGTTTTTTTAATAGCATGGAATCCTCCATCCTAGCCTGTGAATGGATCCCAATCCCAAGTAAAAAGACAAGGATATGCTCGGTTCATTTTAGAAATGACGATTTTTATGTGATCAAAAAAGGATTTCCGAGCCACGTAACGTAGGTAATAGTGAAATGTCAAAATGTAAAATATGTTTGTATGCACTTAAACACACAAATCTTTTAAAAAAATATTTTTATGTTATTTCGCAATTTAATACGAAATAATACGTAAAAAACTGATTTTAATTTAAAGATACCTAAATTGTCAATAATAATAAATAAAAAATAGAACACACATTTTTCTATTTACCTTATAATTTTACCCTACCTATTACTGCCTAAATACTGATCTATTTACAAATCTTATATCAATTGTTGCCATACAGTTCATTCAACATAATCATGTTTTATCATAATTCTATAGTTAAATACCATTAATGTCACGATTAATTATTTGCGTTGCACCTTATTACATAAAACATCCCGGGCGACGAATGGTGGACGCAGTGGCGTCGTAGAAATGTCTTTAGCGACCCATACGTTACACGATAATTGTAACCCAAACAGTCAGAAAATAAGGTCCATTTTTAACTGTGCATCCAGAGTAGTAATAATATTGTTTGTGTGATTTCGCGAATCAGTGACAGGGTTTCGATGTGTGAGTTTGTTTGGGATTTTGTGTCAAGATGCGCGCTTAGTTTCCTTGAAGTACTGCTTCCATGTTTATTTTCGTTCACTGGTTGTAGCGTGTTAAATATTTTAAAAATGCCTTCCTGTGCAGTGAAGTGGTGTATAAATAGATCAGATTTGCATAAAAAGAATTCTGGAATTAGTTTTCACGTGTAAGTACATCGCTATTTATTATATTTCTATTATTTTAAAAATGAAGTCTGTTTGAATTATGTCATGATTATGTCACGCGGAGTCTATGGGGATGATGTTATGCCAACAAACAATTTACTTTTCTTCCTGACATTAATGAAAAATTTTATTATTTTGTTTACAATTTGTTAAACAATAGGTACTGTTTTTTTTTTATGTGGACGGCATTATGCAAAATATTCTAAGCTATTGAAGGTAGGTACATAAAAGTTTTTTGAATAGCATGGAGGATTCCATGCTCTTAAAAAAACTTCTATATCGTTGCTGTATTTAAAAATATATTTTTGGAACGAAGTTCTTTAACGCGGCTTGGAGTAGGAGTTGTTGAAAGTGTGAATTTTGTCAAAATAAAAATCCAAGATGGCGGCTGCAAAAATTTTCAAATTTTTCGTCATGGGTGTCGTTTTTTGTTCCTGACGATGGTCCCCCGACAGCACACGTATTTATGCTTATTTAATTTACTATATTTTCTTTTAGACTTCCAAAAGATCAATATCAAAGAGACCTATGGACGAAAGCTATTCGTTTGGAAAGAAAACAAAGTGAATGGACCCCAAGCAAAAAGACAAGAATATGCTCGGTTCATTTTAGAAATGACGATTTTTATGTAACCAAAAAAGGATACACCAAACTTAAAACAAATGCTATTCCAATTTGTACGGTAAGATTGATTATTTGATAATGATACCTATACAAGGCTATTATAATTATATAGTATTCGGAAAAATATTACACCTCATGTTTTAATTAAAAGATTTCATAAGTACTAAATCTACTTTTGATTTCAGATGGTGTTTTCTATTAAAAAACCAGTTCAATCAACTGAAACGTTGCAGTCGATTCTAACACCCGAAACAGTTAATGCCAAGGAACTGTTAACTGTGAAAGAAAAGGTTATAGAAATACCTAATCCTGAAATATCCTCCAAATCACGAAAACGTCACTTGGTAGGTTAACATAATTAATAGGCATCTAGGAATCTTAACTATGCTTAAAGCTTTTTTTATTTAAAAAAAACAAAATTGTTTAAATTTGCTTGTTCAATTAGTATTTTTATCATTTAGGTCGCCTGTCCAAGTTGTGGATGTGAGTTTGGTGTACCAGTACCAGTTGATTCTGCGGCAGAAGATCTCGGGAAACTAATACAGTTATCGCCATTAACTGATTCAAAAGTTCTTGACACAAGATGCGATACGCCTTTAAACATTCCGTCTTCTGATATTGAATCGGCTCTAAATACCCCAAAAACGCATAGGCTTAAAAAATTGATTCAGAGGAAAACATTACTGTCTGAAAAAAGGTTATCTAAAATAAGAAATTTAAAGCGACAAAATAAAAGACTATTAAAAAAATGCATATCACTAAAAGACGTAACCACAGCTCTAAAGAAGAATAAGTTTGTAGACACCAATGCTGAAACCACACTTGATGAAATTTCGGGTGATATTTTTTCAATGCTGAAAAATAAGCAAAACGCAAAGGGAAAGAGAACTGTAGTTAAATTCACACAAGCGGTCAAAAAATTTGCTCTGACCCTTAACTATTACTCACCGTCTGGTTACAAGTACGTCCGTAGACAATTTCAATCATGCTTACCTCACCCCTCAACATTGTCCAAATGGTATCAGGCAATTGATGCAAACCCTGGTTTTACTGAGGAAGCTTTTAGAGCACTGCGCTCTAAATTTGCCCAAAGTGAAAAAAAGCTTGCTTGCCTTATGGTCGATGAAATGGCCATAAGGCAACAAAAAATATTCAATGGGAAAGACATCGATGGTCTTGTGACATTTGGACCAATAAATGAAATAGCTACGCAAGTGTACGTATTAATGTTGGTAGCACTAAATGACGCATTCAAACTGCCGTTGGGTTATTTTTTCATTAGTGGAATGAATGCAGAGCAAAGGGCTAACATTATTCAAATGTGTCTCAGAAAATGTTATGAAGTTGGTGCAGACGTTGTAAGCCTGACCTTTGACGGGTGTGCCGCTAACCTGGCTGCTGCGAATTTGCTTGGGTGTAATTTCGAGAATCCAACTGACTTGAAAACATATTTTCCTCACCCAGCAAACGGTAGACAAATAGTGGTATTTCTGGACCCCTGTCATATGGTCAAATTAGTGAGAAATACGTTCGAATCGAAAAAAGGCTTTGTTGATGAAAATGGACACTCAGTACAGTGGCGGTTTCTGCAAGAGTTAAAAAAAGTGCAAGACAATTTAGGGCTTCATTTTGCAAACAAACTGACCGAGAGGCATTTAAACTTCAGAAATAGTATCATGAACGTGAAATTAGCTACACAACTACTGAGCAATAGTGTCGCTACAGCATTAGAATTGTGTTCAGACAAACTGAATTTACCCGAATTCAAAAATGTCGCTCCTACAGTTAAGTTTTTGCAAATTATGAACAACCTGTTCGACGTTTTAAACGCAAGTTCGTTGAACAACAAAGGATTTAAGCACCCTATAGAAATGAAAGACAAAGACTTTTTCTTCAATTTCCTTGCTGAAACAGAGTCTTATATACTGGGACTGAAAGTAAGGGTGCCAAATGTAACAAGGCGAACTGTAAACGGGCGTAAGATTATAATGCGCTCATTAGTGGAAAAATTTGTTATACAAACAAAGTCAAAAACAGGATTTTTGGGATTGGTGGTTTGTATCAAAAGTTTTAGACTTTTGTTTCACCAGCTCGTCGAAACAAAAGTTTTGCGATTTATTCTTTGTTATAAGTTCAGTCAAGACCACCTGGAACTTTTTTTTGGCATAATCCGAAACCATGGACGATGTAACAATAATCCAAATGCACGCCAATTCATGGGAATTTACCGGAAAACTTTACAAAATTTAGAGTTAAGCTCCAAATTTACAGGCAATTGTATTCCATTAGAAGACTTTCCAGTACTCAATTGTACCAGTTCATCAATAAAACTGATTAATGAAACCACACTTGGATTTAGATTTGATTCCAACGTTGAACCTACTCAAAACGTGCCACTATCTACTGAAGAGAACAACTGTGATGTATTTGCAACAATGCTAGATTCCAACACGCAATTGCCAGATACGATTGAGCAAATAATTGGATATATTTCCGGGTTTGTAGCAAAAAAGCTAAATTCCAAAATCAGTTGCGAGGAATGCACGGAATGTTTGTTTGCAAGCGAAAAACTGTATTTTCACCAATTAATATGTCTTAAAGATTTTGGTGGATTGGCGTATCCCTCAGTAACTTTGTTTAAAATATGTTACCGTTCTGAGTGTGTCCTACGAAATATTATGAAAGTTCAATCAGGTAAATGTTTAACCAGCAAGCATAACCTGAATGTAATATCAAACAAATGCTTTCAATATGTGACCAGCTATAGTGACATATTTAACTTTTTTAAAAAGCACCCTACTGATATCCCACCCCACGACATACCGTTAATCAAAAGTGTTGTTCAAGAGTTCCTTAAAATTCGTTTGCATTATATTGCCAAAAGTGATTCTCTACTCCACTCATCACGGCAGAAATTGAATAAACTTACAATTTTCCGAGGCACGTAACGTAAGAAACACGTAATATAGGTAGTAATCAAATGTCAAAATGTAAAATGTGAATTAAAAAAATATTTTTATGTTATTTCGCAATTTAATACGAAATAATACGTAAAAAACTGATTTTAATGTATATGCACCTAAATTGTGAATAATAATAAACAAAAAATAGAACACACGTTTTGTTATTTACCTTATAATTTTACCCTACCTATTACAACATAATTATGTTTTATCATAATTCTTTATTGAAATACAATCAATGTCACGATTAATTTTTTGCGTTGCACCTTATTACATAAAACATCCCGGGCGACGAATGGTGGACGCAGTGGCGTCGTAGAAATGTCGTTAGCGGCCTATACGTTACACGGTAATTTAAACCCAAACTGTCAGAAAATAAGGTCCATTTTTAACTGTGCATCCAGAGTGGTAATAATATTGTTTGTGTGATTTCGCGAATCAGTGACAGGGTTTCGATGTGTGAGTTTTTTGGGATTTTGTGTCAAGATGCGCGCTTAGTTTCCTTGAAGTAATGCTTCCATGTTTATTTTCGTTCACTGGAAAACATTAAATTATAGATTTTAAACCATCTCCGAAAAGACCGGTTATTTAAAATTATTAACCCTGTATAATTGATCCGGATCAAGACACGATTTTTTATATGAGTTGTTCTGTACTTACTTCTGGCTGTTACTCCTGGGCCAAGGGAACCAGCTCCAGGCGGAAGTCTTCCTGCCAGTGCCGGGGTTCGGAGAGTATAAGTTGCCTATACGACCTGCGGGTAACAACACAATTTTGTTTAGTAAGATCCTGGGTTCAGTTCCCGGGGCGCGCAAAGTGCTATTAGGTTTTTTTTATCAAGAATTTCTCAGTAGCAGCCACAGGATCTGGATTTGTGCCTGATTGATAGCCATAAACTCGCCCTCTATTATATGGGACTTATAATTATAACATAACTGGAAAACTGTAGGTATTCTATAAGGTACACTCCGTACACCTAATTTTTAACCTACTTCCAAAAAGGAGGAGGTTCTCTATTCGTGTGTATGTATTTTTTTATGTATGTCCGCGCATATCTCCGTAAATTGTGGACCGATTTTCAAAAATCTTTTTGTGTTTTGAAGAAAAAATAACTTTTGAAGTCGGTGGCAAAAAAAAAACGATATTAAACAAACAAATGTCACCGATTTCAGAAGCTGATTTTTCTTCTGAAGTTATTTTTTTTACTTTTTTGAGTTTTTTCACTTTTTTGTATTTTTGAAGTCGGTTTTTTATGCTCCGTATCTGTCCAGCCTTTTCCCAACTATGTTGGGGTCGGCTTTCAGTTCAACGGGATGTAGCTATCTGACCTCAACAACCCAGTTAGTACAGGCCTACTGGGTTATACGAAACCCTTTGGTAAGACCGGGCTTATTGTCAGATTTTCAGGCCACTGACTGTTTGGCTTGTAACGACTGCCAAAGATTTATATAAAATTTGTTTCTGCTGAAAAACGTAAGTCATCACTACATAGTATAAAACAAAGTCGCTTTCTCTGTCCCTATATCCCTATGTATGCTTAAATCTTTAAAACTACGCAACGGATTTTGATGCGGATTTTTTTAATAGATAGAGTGATTCAAGAGGAAGGTTTTAGTGTATAATTTGACCGATATCCACGCGGGTGAAGCCGCAGGCATCAGCTAGTTATAAATAAACTCACCTGGTGCCCAAAACCGGTGCTGTAGACTGATGTCCCACGCAGGCTGGGCGGGGTGGCACTGCGCACAACAGCTGCAGTTGCTCTGCAGGGGATAGTACACAGTATTAGACACGCGAACGCGAAGGTACACAGCGCCTTAAAAGCGTGTGTTTTATATTACGTGCATAGACATTGTGGTTCTGGATTATTTTTAATTTTCGTAATAGGGATGTTTACTAACTAAAAAAAATATGATTCTAATTAGTCCGTCTGTTAGATTATCGAAAAATATTGGATACGTATTTTTTGTTTTATCAAATCAATAAAATTGGCGAAGATAAATCGCGTCAAAGATTTGAGTAGATTGTGACGTCACTCACCGGTAAAAAAATGTCATACTAATGTCTTAGAATATGACGTCACACGAGTTTTCAAAGCACTGTATCGTCTTCATTGTTTGTTTACGTGAAAAAAGAAAAAATACGTGTCCAATATTTTTTGGAAATCTATCTGACGGACTAATTACATTTTTTTAGTTAACTACCCCATTCATGCGTCTGACAGTACGTTGTACCTGTCAATATTATCAAACAGTAGAATACAATCCGTATATAACAAAGGTACTCTGTGAATATAATAAAAGTACTCTGTGACTTCTACCGACATCTCGATTAAGAAAGGCTTACCAATGTAGAGCTCAGGTTCTAGGTTGTATTCTCATTAGGCAAACAGTGAGCGGAGAGGAACAGTTTTCTAGGGAACCAACATCATAATTCCGAAAGAAATATCAGCCTGATTATTTTAAATGGGCCTAGCAGATTATTTTTCATGGACCAACTGTTTATTTTTTCGCGACGCTGTTTACACATAAAAAGTTATTAAGTTAGTTGACAGGTTACACGTTATAAAGTAAGTAGTATGCATGTAGTACCTGCACTTGTCTCCCGGCAGAGGGCGCGGCCTGTCCTGTAGACGGTCTGTACAGAGACCTACAGCGGAGCTCCAGCTGTTCCCAGTACATCTTCTTGCGTTCATGACTGGAAACAAATAATTTTAATGATGTATTGTACTCCCAAAAAAGGTGATGGAAAACATCGTGAGGAAATCGGCATGTCCTAGAACCGAAACTTGAAATCACATTAGATACTCTATACGATTCTGTGGTCTGTGTGTATAGATTTAGAACCTCTTTTATCCCTGACTTTATAAAGATGACAGTACATAATTCGAACCAAAATAAAGTTAAACGTTAGTCACCAACTAACAAACAACAGTCATTCTGACAGTTGAATCTATTTTATAAAGTCTGAGCAAAGACATTGATATATTTCCGAGCGATTCTTATAAATTCTTTGATTAAAAAATGTCTGCCAGTACCCAAAGTCTGTATGATATACACCAAGTAACCGACGCCGAATTAGTAAGAAACGTTGAAACTCTCAAGAAGCAGGTCAGAATTCTTCGCTTAAAGAACGAAGTCTTGGAGGCAAGCATAATGAGACTACAACCATCGCTCATGACCGGGACTTCTATGGAATCCGCAGTCAGATTACAGCAAATTATAGAATCGAAGTCAGCTAGCCGTACTGTGAGCAGGTGTTCAACAAAACTCGGTCTATATAACACTGCTCTAAGCACCGTAACTATGGTGAAAAGCAAGGACAAAATTCTTCCGAGGAAAGACTCTTTTGTCGGTTCATTAAAAATGACCAGATCAATCCATGGCAGTCCAGGACCAAAGATAAATATTCAAGAAAGATTGGAGCTCGTACACACCCTAGTGGAAACTCAAACGAACGATTTAAGGAAAGCTGGTATCGACGCTAAGAAGAAACGTGCTCTCTTTACTGCTCAGTTAGAAGAACTTGAAATTCGGAATAAAAGCATTGAGAAGTTTGCTGCAGATTTTGAACATCATGTTGTAATTGAAGGTGTAGATGCTATGACTAAGCGAATACCAGCCGAGACATGGATCGCATTCTTAACAGATAACGGTAAGAAGCTAGATGTACACATAGAAAAGATGCGGCTCAGAGCAAGTACTACAAACTCACATTACATAAAGTTAAAAGCAGATATAAAAATTAAAAATGATCTAGCAGGACGTCTTCTACCAGTAGACTTTGAAGTGGTAGCAATAGAAAAAAAGAATAAACTTACAACCATTGAACAAAAAACTGAAGAATTAATTGATCTGAAAGCTATGGCTGGAGACGCAAACTTGAACCTAACTAGACGCAAGTATGATTTAATGGACCTAACCGACTACCTACACAGAGTAGAAAAACTGACAATGCAAAGGAAACGCCAAACTAAAGAATTTAATGCTGAAACGGAGAAGCTAGCATTAGATGTAGAACACTATGAGCTTGAGCTAAATAGGATTCAAAATCTAAGAGAAACTTATTTAATTCCAGATATTTATGAATATATAAGTGTTAAGCTCAAAATTTGCGGACTTAATCATGACATTCAACGCTTGGAGACTAGTCTTAGTATTAAAAACTACGCATTAATTAATTTTAAAAAGAAATTATGGTCTAAGATGTTAGCTGGTAAGATGGATAAGGGAAACAAGGAAGAACCGTCAAACTTTACACTGGATGTGGTAGCACTATCATCTGACTTTTGATTTCTGGACTATACAGATTGTTGTAATGCCAGTCATTTTCGCACTCCATGTTAGAAAGAAATAAATGTTAGCGAGGCGACTGACAGAGGAGAATCGAAGAAAAAACGTGTTGCGCCGACCCAAATAACATGGGATAAGGGTAGGATAAGATAGATAAGGTGATGACAGATGGACTATCCAAACAACAACATGGACATGACCATCGGTCAAAAGAAAGGTCGGGCGACGGTTAAAGCTTGCCAAGAACCGGGGAAAATGGAAAAAGATGGAGGAGGCCTTTACCCGTAATGGGACTACATCTCCAACCCTTGCGAAAACTACTAACTAGGATAAGGTAAAGACACAGATACACACAGACAGATAACTAACATTAATATCAAGTACTAGTGATACGCAGTGTAAAGAAATTGTATCAGAGATGAAAAATAAAAAGGCTTTTATTTTATTTATAATATAAGATAGATTAGGGTACAAGGTAGATAAAGGTAGCTCTGTCAACGTTCTCCACTCAATCAATATATTTGTTTTAATGTGTTTGCGATGTTTTCATGTCTGTCTGCCTGTTGGTTGTTCCAAGCGGTTCATACATTAATTTATAGTGCTGAAATAGTTTTAAAACAAGCTTCTTTTATTACATTGTTATTAACTGTCAAGTATACTATTAAACGTTATGTGAAGAGAGGAGTCTCCTTGCTCGCATGTTTGTATAATCTTAGTTTTATTATTTTAGTTTAATGTGAAGACTAATTTAGTTTAAATAAAGAGTTAACTGTAACATTTATGTTTATTTATTCTCAAAAACTTCTGCAACGATTTTCATGCTGTTTTCATCAATGGATAAAGGGATCCTTGAGGAAGGTTTTAGTATATAGGTTATCCCTGGAATAGATTCCCATGGGTTACGGTAACGGGATCAAAAATTAATGATTACTTTTGGTCGCCATAACAGATATCCACGCAGGCGAAGCCGTGGGCAGCATCAGTTCAGTTAGTATCCTGATAATTGAAAATATTACCGTACTCGTGGCTAGATAATAACAGCCGCTCAGATCAATCTTCAGGTTAAGCCGCACTTGCCTAGGTTGGTCTGTGGATGGGTGAACACCCGTTACATACTGAGTTTCCTCAGTTAAACTGTTGGTCCCGGCTGTCATTTGTAGTTCTCTGACAGTCGTCACAGGTAGTCAGCAGCCCGAAAATCTGACAACCAGTCTTACCAAGCGGTATCTATATTGCCCAGTATTATCTGAGTTGTGGAGGTTAGATAGGCAGTCGCTCCAAAATGTTGCAATTCATCTGCATCCAATTAGACTGGAAGCCGACTCCAACATAATTGGGAAAAGGCTAGGCAGAAGTTGATTGAAAATAATACTATAGTAGCATTATGTCCTTCCTGTCCTCTGCGGATTGTTCGAACGAGATACCGCGGCCCCGGACTCAAAGGGCTAAGAAGGAACATGGGTGGTATTTAGTCACTAGAAGTCTGACACACCCTTCCGCTCCGCCCAGAGCGGTAGGAGTCATTTGAACGCGCAGTGACTTAGTGCGCTAGTGAAGTGTTACTAACATAGTTTTAAGGCTCTATTAACTGTTTCTGTTAGCCTGTAAGGTATATCTTAGATGCCTGAAAATAAATTGATTATTATTATTTGATGATTTCCCAAACTCCAAAACAAAAAAAGTAGCATCATGCGTATGTCAAAGAGTAGAATACTTTGGCGTTACCACTACGTTGACTAAAGATAAATATTCTGGCCGCTAGTCGTAAAGATATTTGAGTGCTTTCGACAAAAATAAATACATAACTATATTCCGTTTTTCGAAACCCCAAAACCATAAAACGATGCCAATAAATCCTATAAACTAAGCCTTCGTCTATTTCAGTCACGAAACCTAGAAAAACTATCACTTTTCGTGTTCACCCCTCATATAAAACCTCATTGTAAGGTTAAACACCAAACGACATTGGCCAGAAACACTTTGAATCTGACACGTCCTTCAAAACCAATCACCATGGCAACAGTTGCTAGACTACCACATATTCTTCACATATGGCAGGTGACAAATCCGCCAAAACACTGACAAGTATCAGAGCTATTTTTGTGGCTTTTATACTATTTTATTTTTTGTTAACCGTTTTGAAGAACCGTTATAAAAATGTCTACAACAATAACGGGGGGAGGACGGAGCTTTGTTTTGAGTCAAAACTCTCGCTCGCTAAGCAACGCACGATGGGAAAACGACATGGATACTCTCACAGACGAGGAACTCTTAAAGCTAGTGCAGGATCTCAAAGAAAAAGTCAACATACTGACCCTAGAAAACGAAATCTTAGAGAGGACTATCATGAGATTAGAACCATCGCTGATGGCTGGTGTGTACCAAGCCGTGGAGTACGTCACTAGGATCCCTTCCGGCACTTCAATGAGCGTGATGAGAGGAGGCCCCTCATCTAGGTTCGGCCTCAATGACCCGCTCAACTTTTGCCCTTCAAGAATGCTGCAAAGCCCTTCAAGATTCCAGACTAGTCCTTCGAGGCTTCTAGCCAGCCCTTCTAGAGTTTCTACGAGGAGAGATTCCAAAACCAAACTCAGCGGCGGCACCATCATTGGAGGCGGCGGGGCGAGGATCAACGTCCTAGAAAGATCTGAACTAGTAAGCAAAGAGTTGGAGCTACAGGTCACTAACCTGAACAAGGAAAGGCACAGAGGAGCCAAGCAACGTGCCCTATTGAAAGCAAAATTGGAAGAAGTAGGATTGAAAGAAACTGAGATTGAAAAGTCTAGTAAGATGTTCAATCAGGAGGTGTTAGAAGATGGCTGGGATAAAATAGCTCAACGAATCCCGGCCGAAATATGGATTAGATTCATGACGGAATGGATGAAGATATGCGACAGCCAGATAGGAAAGCTGCGATTAAGAACCAGTACTTTAAACACTCAGTACAGCAAACTGAAAGGACAAATAAAAGTGAAGGCCGAGCTTAGCGAAAGTCTCCGCCCAGTCGACTTCGAGAAACTCCAAATAGAGAACGGCGAATGCTTCAAAGTGATAGACCACAAGTTCCAACAGTTAGGAGAACTGAAGAAGATGACAGGAGACGCTAACTTAAACCTCACAATCCACAAGAAGGCAATGATGGAGCAAAACTGTTACTTAAACAAAGTCCTATCAACGATCAAAAATAAAGAAACGTTGACAGTCCAACTGGATAAAGAAAGCAAGAAGATCCAGGTGCAAGTGGACCTATTGTCACAAAGGCTGAAAGAAATAAGGAAAGTGAGGTTGAAGTACCAGGTCCCTAATGTGATGGAGTACGTGGAAGTGAAATGGATGCTGACAGATCTGAGACATTCGAATAAGATCTTGGAGACGAGGAAGCATATACAGCAAATAGCGTTGTCTTCTATTAATAGGAAGCTGCAGACGATGACGGAAATGAGGAAGAATACAGCTACCGATTGACGATTTTAATCTAGATAGCGTTTATGGGACGGGAGAAAAGTTGTGTATCTCGTGAAGGAGAAGATTTGTCTTCTTCTGGACTTGTTTAAGATAACTTTGTTTTTCATTTTAGATTCTTCATTTATTCTTATTTTGGTGAATGTTTCGTGTAAAATCATAGTTATCCGTTTTAGATAATATATTGACGAAGTGGATGAGAAGCTTTTTCGATCATTATTGCAGGGATTAAAGGTAGGTACGTTTTCTATTTGTAATTATCTTAATAATTTCCAATTAAATATATATAATATATTGTTATTGCAGTTATATTTAGTTTATTGATTTATAGTTTTTTTATTATTATAAACCTATATTGTCCCACTGCAGGGCAAAGGCCTCCCTTTCCTCTTTCCACTATTTGCGATCTTGTGCAATTATAGGCCAATCCTTTGAGAAGGAATCCAGCTCATCTCATTGATTTATACTATTAAAATTTAATTTTATACATACAAAAATCTGCATTCGTGAAAGGGTAAAATAATATTGTTATTGGATCTTTCACGAATTACTCCTATTTTAGTCAAACTAACTACCGATAAATGGTTTTACGTGGACAAGCCACTACGCCCAGTTCTGGCACGCCACGAAGTAGTCTTACATGATAATTTGAAACTTGTAGCTACAAAAGAGTACGACAATACGCCGCATCCTGAGAAACATTTCTCAGTAAGCGGCTTACTGTCGTAGTGTGCCAATACGCTGCGTACTGAGAGTGGAAAGGAACCAAGTCTTACCTGAGCAGTTGATACGCCAGCATGCAGCTAAAGGTGCACACAAGAACCGCGCTGACAGACAACGCAAATACGCCCAGTAGGTAAAGATCTGAACCAGTACAACGTGCCATGTACTACGCCGCATACTGATACGCCACTTACTGAGAGAGAAGGAACAAAGTCTTACCTGAGCAGTTGATACGCCAGCATGCAGCTAAAGATACACACAAGAACAGCGCTAACAGACAACACGAATACGCCGCGTAGGCACCAGTACAACGCGCCATGTAATACGCCACATACTGAGAGAGAAGGAACCAGGTCTTACCTGAGCAGTTGATACGCCAGCATGCAGCTAAAGATGCACACAAGAACAGCGCTGACAGACAACGCGAATACGCCGCGTAGGCACCAGTATAACGCGCCGTGTACTACGCCGCATTCTGATACGCCTTCGAATACGCAGCGTACACCTGTGAAGAAAATAAAGGAAATTGTATTTCAGATATTCCTAAAAACAATAATAGCAATACTTTTTTTTATTAATTGACCTAATGTGCGTTTACAAACATTTAAACTCACATACACAAACACCCAGACCCGGAACAACTGTGTGTAGGCCATACAAATATTTGTCCCGTGCGGTGATCGAACCCACGACATGCAGTGTAGTAGGTAAACGCTCAGCCACTGCGCCAACCATGCCGTCATATTTTAGTAGTCATCCCAAGAAAAGACATCAAATCATTGTAATATCAAGTCTCTTGATAATATTATACTGCTTTATTAGGTAACCTATTCGTAATATTATGATCGTAAATCTATTGACGGCAAGATTGGCGCTGTGGCTGAGCGATTTACTGCTGCGCTGCGTGTCGTGGGTTCGATTCCCGCACAAAACAAATATTTGTATGGCCTACAGTACAGGGTAGTTGATACATGTCTGACTGTTTGCTGGGAATCGAAACCTAGACCACGTGCTCAGCAGTCGCGCTTGCGACCACTAAACCAACGTCCAATCTTTATTATCTTTTCGTATTGATGTTACTTTCACATTACACGGTTTGGGTCCAACTGTTCCAAGACTCCACAAAATTCTCATACAGTTCATGTTCATAAAATGTTCGAAGAGTTAAAGACTTACCCTCATCATCAGCCGCGTCATGTTGTGTGTCAGGTGGCATTGAGAAGCACGTGCAAGTACGAGTCAGCTTCGTATACTCGCAGAATTTCAGGGTTTGGAGTCTGTAACAAGATTGGTGGTTTGAATAGTTGTCCTTATCTATATGAATATTGAATAGGGTAGTTAACAAAACAATCTAATTAGTCCGTCAGATAGATTTCCAAAAAATATTGTACACGTATTTTTTTCTTTGTTCACGTAAACAAAGAGTGAAGACGATACAGTGCTTTGAAAAAAAAAACAAACATTAGTATGACATTTTTTACCGGTGTGTGACGTCACAACCCCCCACTCAAATCTTTGACGCGTTTTATCTTCGTAAATTTTTATTAATTTGATAAAACAAAAAATACGTATCCAATATTTTTCGATAATCTAACAAACGGACTAATTAGAATCATAATTTTTTTAGTCAGTAAACATCCCTATTGGTTTGTATGTAGCGGGTAATCCTCGAAACTACTGATCCGATTTCTTTCACTAACGGGAAGCTATATTATATCCGAGTTTTATGGGCTACATTTAAAACGTTCGCGTGGGTCTATTTACGGACAAAACGACAGCGATTCTTTTTCCAAAATAAAAGTACATACTAAGATACTCTTTATAACATACGCTATCTGCCAGTAAAACACCCGGTCAGTAAAATCGGTTTTGCCGTTTCGGATATAAGCCGGAACAAATAGAAAAAAGTTGTTTTTTTTTTTATTACAAACGTACACTTATTTGATACTTGACAGGGTCGTCTTAAGGAAGCCCTACTGCAGAATATATACCAACTCCTGTCCTGCCCTTTCTGCACAACCACTTGCACCGTTTAGGATTTAATCTAAACAAATGTTAAAGTTGTGCATGTGGCAATTACATACTGGTTCAATACCATATGACTTCATCGACACGTAAGAAAGAAGGCTTTTCTTAAATACTCACTTGTTCATATGTATGACGGTGGTGGTGATGGTGACAAGGACACAAGTCAGTGCACAAACCAGGCAGCAGGCGCCCACCACTTTGATCTGGTACAAGAGAACATTAGGATATTAAATGGTTCTGTATGGCCGCCTCTGTGTTCAGAACTAAAAATACATGAAAGAGGTACAGATTTTCTTATTTGTCTTTTTTTTTGTATAACTGTCCCGTTGGTATCGTGGTCGCAAGCGTGACTGCTGAGCGTAGGGTCCAGGGCTTGATCCATGGGTCGAACAAAAAGTGCTATTCGGTTTTTTTACAGCCCGGAGTTTGAAAGTTGGCGGTACGATACTCCGTGCCTCGGCATGGCATTTGGTGCTTAATCGGTAATTTTATCCCAGACCCAGTTATAACACGACCTTTAGCAGAGAAAAATGCAAAATTATCACCGAAGGGAGCAAAATGTCCCGTCGGGGCTGCAGGTTGTTCGCAAGGGATACCGCGGCCTCGAAATGAAGGGCGAAGAAGGAACATGGGTGGTTTTTAGTCAGTAGAAGTCTGACACTCCCTTTCGCTCTGCCCAAGAGCGGGAGGGGTTATTTGATGATTTCCCAACCCCCCAAAGAAAAAAAAAAAAAGGGAGCAAAATGTAGGACTTTAGAAAACATGATACTTGCACTGCAAAACTTACCCTTAAATACAAGCTGTTCAACAATCCCGTTAAAGAGACAAATAACATAATTCTAAAGCATGAAATTAAGCGATTGACATTAACAGTTATTAGCGTAGTACACGCAAAGTTTATAAAAGCGTTCTTATAGTTCTATTGACATGCTATGAGACTTTATACCGATATCGATGTTGTTAAAAGCCACTTAAGTTTGCCAATTGACGGCACGGTTGACGCAGTGGCTGAGAGATTGGACTGCTGCGCTGCGTGTCGCGGGTTCGATCCCCGCACGGAACAAATATTTGTAAGGCCTACAGATAGTTGTTTCGGGTCTGGGTGTTTGTGTATGTGAGTTTAAATGTTTGTAAACCCACCCACGATACAGGAGAAATTCCTAGTGTGGGGCAACGTTTAATAAAAATAAAAATTGTTCATCTTCAATTTTGGGCTTAGCCACTTTGAATTGTCATCGACTCGCTAAGAGGATGAAGCACAATGTTTTGATTGCGCTACATTGAGCTTAACCGGCAAACGTGATTTGATTAGTGATCGTAGCGTGTCCCAAGCACTCGTTATAGGTGGTCCTTCGAGCCGGATAATACATCAATAGAGTTTAAACTTGAAAGTTCACGCAGTGCTCAAAAAGGACTAATTAACATGTAAAACGCACTAATAAGTGATAATGAAATAATTCAAAAAATAACAATCTAAAGCATGCATGAAATTCAGCGATTGGTATTAACCGCTATAAGCGTAGTACACGTAAAGTAGCGTTCAAATCTCAAATCAAATCTCAAATCTTTATTGCGTACCATAATGTATACAGTTGGTAAGGAAACAGTTACATCAGTCTCAATTATGGACCCTGTCGGGCACAGCATAGATCAAAAGTAGGAGAAAGGAGGAAGAACGCTCAGCGTTTAATAAGTCAAATTACGAGATTATACATGTATTTATTGACTAACATTGCGTTATTATTGCTATATTGACATGCGATGCGACTTTATACCGATACTAGTGTTATTATCTTTATAAAACAAAGTCGCACCCAATGTTTGTGCGCTTAGATCTTTTAAACTACGCAAACGATTTTGATGCAGTTTTCAGCAAAAAATAGAGATAACATGGGACAAGGGCAAGAAGATGTGTGTGTGTGATGATGATGATAATTGTACTATAACAGATGTTACGTTAAAATACAAGCTGTTTAATGATTCTGGTTCAGAATTATGTAATGAAGCATGAAATTAAGCGATTGACAATAACCGTTATTAGCGGAGTACACGCAAAGTTTACAGGAGCGTTCTTATCGCTCTAAAGACATGCGATGGGGATTTATACCGATACTGTGGTTTAGGTTGCTATAAAATTGTATTTTAGAGGAAACAATATTAAAGATAGTTGATTAGTATTGATAAGAGAATAATCGTATATGTTACGGCGGGAAAACCACTTGAGGAACGCTGCTCCTAAATATCAATGGCCTCCGCCATATTGTCTTTGCCTTAGATTCCTCTTCGTGGCAGATGGGTAAATGGGTAGTTGAAATCACACACAATACTTGACTCAAACACCAAACGTTTATTTAGAATAGTCCATTTACAGGCACTTATAAACTTTTCAGAGGTTGAGACACATTCACATAAATCATTGTTACTATGGAGACGAATGGGTTTAAGAAACTCCATTTAAATCATGTTACAATTCTCGTTTGCACTAATTAATATTAATCACATCAAAAACCACTTTCATTTACTTAATATTGCAATTGCAATTTTTGCTAAACACGAGTTAATGTGCGTTCATCTTTCGTCTCCCGCGATGTTCTGTGCTCACGCGTCTCTAGTCCGTCTAGCGGAAGTACAACGCACTCAGTATTGTTATTAATTACTTAATCAGTTAAAACTAATAAACAATACTAAAATAATTCACAATTGATTGTAATAATTATTTAACAATAAAACAATACCAATATTAATGCGAAGGCGTTATTAAGTTAATGTCTAATTAATAGGTTCATTACTTTTTACAACAGAATGTTACTTACGCCATTTCCGGCTAATTAAAGGATTTAATACAAAGAACGGGTTTTCTACTAATAAATTGCTCTACAAAATAATCTTATGACTTTTTAGTTTATAATTACATAAAGAAACTGATTTAGTCGTGGTTTCAGATTATAAATTGAGTTATTGACTATTAAATCGTATTCGCCGCCATCTTCACAACAATGTGCAATGACGTCTCTCATACAGCCTAATTTCAAGTGAGCAATCATTAAAATCCCAATATTCATAATCAATTAGCTTATCTTAATTTAAAAACTAAGCTAAGCTATTATTATAAGCTGGTTATTAATTAGATTGACTAATGATCCCAGCAGATAGACACTCTCGCGGCGACACGGCCATTCTGATCGGCGGTGCGCGCTCTGCACTTGCCGTTGCCGTCCGCTCGTCCGTCCGTTGTCTTATGTGTAGTCTCGTGGTTGTTATCTGAAATAGTGGAGATAAATTTTGTCGGCAGATTATTGTTGCTTTTATTATCCTACAATGTTTATTCAATTGTAGGATTTAGTAATAGGAAGGTTCATTCAACATAGAAACCTTGTAATAGATCTGACATTCAATGCATTTTTGTATCACCTTGCTAGACACACATGCACAGTTACAGACATATAAAGCAGTTTGGAATTTTTATTCAAGTTATTGGATGCTAAGCTGTTAGCTTAATAAAACAATTGTTGCCTGAATGACTCAATTACATTAATTGAATTGAGTTTATTGATATTGTTTGATCAACTTCTAGCTCACAAGAATTTTGTTGGCAAAATTATTCAACAGCATTAATTGAATTCATTGATAGTTTGATCAGCTACTAGCTGAATAGAATATTGTTTGATTAGCTACTAGCTAAATAGAATATTGTTGGAAAAATTATTCAACAACATTAATTGAATTATTTGATATTGTTTGATCAGCTACTAGCTGAATAGAATATTGTTTGATTAGCTACTAGCTTAATAGAATATTGTTGGCAAAATTATTCAACAACATTAATTGAATTTATTGATGTTGTTTGATCAGCTACTAGCTGAATAGAATATTGTTTGAATAGCTACTAGCTAAATAGAATATTGTTGGCAAAATTATCAACAACATTAATTGAATTTATTGATATTGTTTGATCAGCTACTAGTTGAATAAAATATTGTTTGATTAGCTACTAGCTAAATAGAATATTGTTTGATTAGCTACTAGCTAAATAGAATATTGTTGGCAACATTATTCAACAACATTAATTGAATTTATTGATGTTGTTTGATCAGCTACTAGCTGAATAGAATATTGTTTGATTAGCTACTGGCTAAATAGAATATTGTTAGCAAAATTATCAACAACATTAGTTGAATTTATTGATATTGTTTGATCAGCTACTAGTTGAATAAAATATTGTTTGATCAGCTACTAGTTGAATAAAATATTGTTTGATTAGCTACTAGCTAAATAGAATATTTTTGTCAAAATTATCGAACAACATTGATTTTATTGATATTGTTTGATCAGCTGTTTGCTTTTTCAGCAAACAGATAATATTGTTGCTTACTATGACTTTGCAACCTTGTATAATAGGTCTACTGTCTACTAGATTCGTTTTAAATAAAATTATTGATAGCTTTAGACATTGTGATTTGTATTTGGTAAATGTAGTGTGAGTAGTATGTTTTTATTTGTTCATTCTCACGGGAAGGTAATGCTCTGTGATAGACACAAAGTCTTGGATTTGACAGGATAAAAGGATAGGATCAGGAACACCGCTCTGTGATAGACACAAAGTCTTTGATTTGACAGGATTAAAGGATAAGGAGTTTAGGACCATTGCTCCGTGACAGGCACGAAGTCTTTGATTTGACAGGATTTAAGGAACCAGGCTCTGGGCGTTTAATACGCCGTGGACCCAGCAGGATAACATGAGAGTATTATTTTATCAGTTCCCTCCACGGCTGCTGATAGATCATTTGTTGTGTTTGTTCATTATCAGTCACCTCCACGGCTTCTGATAGATCATTTGTTGTGTGGGTTCATTATCAAGTGCCTACACGGCTGTTGATAGATAATTTGTTGTGTTGGTTCTTTACCAGCTGCCTCCACGGCTGCTGATAGATTATTTGTGTGATTCATTGTGAGTATTACTTATTGCGCTAGTTGTTTCCTCCACGGATACCATTAGCTTTTTGTGAGTATTATTATTTTATACTTCATTAGTTACTGTTAGTACTAATACTTTGTTTTTGTTAATAGTTGTTGCTTACAACTGGCAGGATTGCAAAAACATTAAAATAATGAAATCGGAATACCTGATACTCATCACACATGAGCATCATGTAGGTAGGTAGGTTGATTGGCGATTGTATTGAGCCTTTTAATGCAACACTGTTTGATATCAGTAGTGAAGTGTTTGAAGTAGTTTGAAAACTTCTCACCTTTTATGTTAACTTATGGTGTGTAAACACTGAAACAGTCATTCTGGGTTGGCTGTCCTCATGCTGTTTCTCATTTGTTAGCTTCATAGCCGGCGACACGGTCATTTGTTCACCAGGCTGTAGTACTTGATGTTGTTTGTATTTGTAGTGAATTTGCTCTACTATCATTTCCTCTTTTATAACATAATTGCCTCGAATCTGGAATGTAAAAGTCATGCAGGTAAATAATAGAACAATAAAAGATGTTATGTAAACATCACACCTGCTATCCCAGAAGGGTTAGGCAGAGGTGTACATCATCACTTTGCCAGTAATGCCTAAGCCTCTTGTTAAAGGGCAAGACTATATGCCATTAATACTATTGTCTGGACTGCTACTGAGAAATTCCTGATGAAAAAACCCAACGACACTTTGCTAGACTTGGGAATCGAATCCAGGCCCACATGCTTTAATTGTATGTTCCATGACTACTAGGCCCACAAAGCAGTCTGACTAAATGTTTAAATTAGTAATGAAAATATAGTAATCAATTGTTTTTAAATAGTTATCATACTTAGATGGTAATCAAACTAAGATGGGAAAGTTAATCTGATTAAAACTACTTTAAAAACACTATTGGTTGTGTTACTGTACTAGTGAAACATTCACATTTTATTAACATATTTAAAGCTTTGCTTTCTGTTGAATTATCGCACTGAATTTCATTGTCACAATTTGTTGAACAACGTTGATGTTTTGTTAATTGTTTTGTTTTATGAATCAGTTACATAACATAGCATTACTTATGTGAAACATGTGCACCCTGGCTTTGAATCCAACTCGTATGCTATAATGGGAAATAGTATGATGCTATTATTGCGTTTCGCCATTAAAATAATGTTTAATGTGGATCAATTATTTTTTTAACTTCAAGCTAATCAATTAGTGATGTAGTAAGGTCAGATACAGATTCGATTGATAGATATTGAATAAATAAATAATTATTGTAATATTAAACATAACATAACATCACGCCTGTAATACCCGAAGGGTTAGGCAGAGGTGTACCTAATAGTACACCCACATTTCGCCAGTTATGTTGTTAAGTCCCATGTAATAAGGGGCGAGCCTATTGCCATCAACCGGGCACAAATCCAGACTCCGTGGCTGTTACTGATAAATTCCTGATGGAAAAAGCCAATAACACTTTGCCTGACCCGGGAATCGAACCCAAGACCTCATACTCAACAGTTGCGGTTGCGACCACTAGACCAAGGAGGCAGTTAAGTATTGTAATATTTATCATGACATATTGTGTCATTACAATACAAAGATTCACATCTGCCGGGTGTCCAGTGACGGACAACTTTGTTTGTTTTTATTGAATCTTGAAACATGTTGTCCAATACAAATGTTTACAAGTTTGTACAAAGTACTTAATTGCAATTCCTCACTTGAATATCAAGTATGAGGGATTTCTAATAAGAATTATTTCTATTGCATGTTTTACTCTGAATGACATAATATTAAAACATAACAAGATTAATTACTTAGTTAATTAATTAATGTGTGAATGCAAGTAACTAACTATCATTTGATTCATGTGTTCAGTTTGTGACACATTAAGTACCCTGGTTTAAATTTTAATAAAAACATTGAACGGGTAATGACCTTATCACTCCTTGAGTGATTAAAGATGTCTTAATATTTCAATTCCACGGGTGTCAATTTAAGGTGGCAATTAACCTAGCCAGTGTGTAATGTGATAAGTTAAAATGTTGTTAACTGCACTACAGTTACTAAAATGAATAAAATAAAATACTTCCCGGGTTTGATGTTCCATCCCGTAGGTTAATTTATTGATATGCTTTCCCAGTGTTCATGTTTCTTTTATTTTGCTGCTTCGGTCATTCTGTGCTGTACTGTATGTTTGTCACTTTGATTGGACTATGAAGTTTTCTGGCACATAAAACTTCATTGTTTGTTTTCCCATGTAAAAAGTATTTTCATGTGAACTTATTGTCTTACTGGGTCATGTGTGTTCAAGTTGAATTATGCCATAATTATCATGTTGGTATCTGTCAACCACTATGATGAAAATACAGCCAAATTTTAGACGATCAGTCTTCAGTTCAATATTTTCCTGTATGTCATCATTTGGATGTTCCGGCGCATATTCATGAGCAAAGCGCAGATAAAATCCCTTTCTTCTGATGTTACGGCGGGAAAACCACTTGAGGAACGCTGCTCCTAAATATCAATGGCCTCCGCCATATTGTCTTTGCCTTAGATTCCTCTTCGTGGCAGATGGGTAAATGGGTAGTTGAAATCACACACAATACTTGACTCAAACACCAAACGTTTATTTAGAATAGTCCATTTACAGGCACTTATAAACTTTTCAGAGGTTGAGACACATTCACATAAATCATTGTTACTATGGAGACGAATGGGTTTAAGAAACTCCATTTAAATCATGTTACAATTCTCGTTTGCACTAATTAATATTAATCACATCAAAAACCACTTTCATTTACTTAATATTGCAATTGCAATTTTTGCTAAACACGAGTTAATGTGCGTTCATCTTTCGTCTCCCGCGATGTTCTGTGCTCACGCGTCTCTAGTCCGTCTAGCGGAAGTACAACGCACTCAGTATTGTTATTAATTACTTAATCAGTTAAAACTAATAAACAATACTAAAATAATTCACAATTGATTGTAATAATTATTTAACAATAAAACAATACCAATATTAATGCGAAGGCGTTATTAAGTTAATGTCTAATTAATAGGTTCATTACTTTTTACAACAGAATGTTACTTACGCCATTTCCGGCTAATTAAAGGATTTAATACAAAGAACGGGTTTTCTACTAATAAATTGCTCTACAAAATAATCTTATGACTTTTTAGTTTATAATTACATAAAGAAACTGATTTAGTCGTGGTTTCAGATTATAAATTGAGTTATTGACTATTAAATCGTATTCGCCGCCATCTTCACAACAATGTGCAATGACGTCTCTCATACAGCCTAATTTCAAGTGAGCAATCATTAAAATCCCAATATTCATAATCAATTAGCTTATCTTAATTTAAAAACTAAGCTAAGCTATTATTATAAGCTGGTTATTAATTAGATTGACTAATGATCCCAGCAGATAGACACTCTCGCGGCGACATATATAACGGCCTGTTAACACACATAACATCACGCTTGTACTGTTTTTTTGGCATTCAAAAATAAAGAAATAAATGCTTTGAGTTTGAGTGCATTAAGCTTCTCAAAAATATCTCCCGAAACCATAAAACACAAAGCAGCATCCGGTACAAGTGGTCCTTCGAGCCGGATGATACAGCGAAAGAGTTGAAAGCTCTTGCAGTTTTTTTTTTGTATATTTTATAAGTTGTAATAATATGGAATAAACCCATTTTTTTTGTTACTTTCTTTCAGTGCTCAAAAACGACTAAGTAACATGCACCACGCCCTAAGAAGCAGTGATAATGAATGACATCGAACATACTTTTCCCACAATATTAGCGTGCAAAAGCTAGTAAAACTATAGTTCCCAAGCATGTCACGTCCCCTCTTCTCCCACTTGCCCTCTTCTCCCACTTGCGCTCTTCTTCTTTAAACGAGTGGTCAGAAAATCCTGGGCACTGACTGTACAAGTGGTCCTTCGAGCCGGATGATACGGCAATGGAGTAGAAAGCTCATGCAGTGCTCAAAACTGTGTTATATAATGTTAAAAACAACTAAATAACATGCAACAGGCACTAAGAAGCAGTGATAATGAATGACATCGAACATACTTTTCTTACCATATAGCTGTATCTATTGCGGCGGCGGGCGAGGCTCATGATGCAGACGCCTGTTAACACCAGCTGGAACAAGAGAAGGTTTACTGAGTATGTCAACAGGATATAATGTTTGGGTTGTTGTATGTAGAATCAGCAGCATTATAATGATCTGATTTTGTATTGGCTTCGCTCATGAACTAGACTACTATCCTTGGTCAGCTCAACGAACTACGTGTTTGTGCACCAAAATAGGTCGCTGCAAATTAATGTAATCTGGCTAAGTGGGGCATTATTGGTTCTTCCAACACCGAGTGCGAGTGCGGCGCTCAGGACCAAACAATGCCTCACCTCCTGGAGTGTCCCAAGTGTCATTTTACCTGGATTCTTGACGGCCTGAATAGAGCATCTAACGCTGCAATAAACGTGGCCACCTACTGGGCCTAAACCATGTAGTATGGAAAAAGCATCGATAGGAAAAGAAGAAGAAAAACGTACCATAGCGGCCGGAACAGCGGCGGGCACAGTCTCCAGATGTTGCGGAGAAGCAGTGTAAGCCCGCAGCAGGATGTGTTGAGCTGCCAGTAGACCGCCCAGCGCGGCCGCCAGGGCTCCGCATCCCACACACCACCAGGCGTATTTACGCCGACGGCACGTTCCCTCATTCCCTGCTCCATTACATCCGACCGAAGCTGGAATTTCAAGATAATTGTTAGATATAGATGACACCATAGCTGTGAGTCTGTGACCATGCTGCGACAAAGGTTTTACGTTGGGACCAAGGCGCCTCTTGATCGTAATAATAGTCTGCAATGTGTAATTAGTACTGTTTGTGATGCCCTTTTTTATCATTTCTTTTTAATTGTTTGTTGTTTTTAGGGTTCCGTACCTAGAATGGAAAAAACATAACCCTTATAGGATCACTTTGTTGTCCGTCCATCTGTCTGTCTTCGTCAAACTTCTAAGCCAACGCAATCAAAAGATACAGCCGTTTATGCCGCAAATTTTCAGCACACGCAAGGGAATCAACACCTATATAGGGTACTTCCCGTGAACTCAGAATCTTGAAATTTGGTGCGAAGCAACGTCTTATAGCACAGATAAAGAAAAAATTGCGAAATCCGTAAATTTTTAGTTTCATCATATAATAAATAAAAATATTTTTAAAAAATATAAACTTTGTTTGGACGGAACCCGCGGTGTGCGAGTCCGACCCGCACTTGCCCAGTTTTTTATTTTTAGATCAGGGATAATCACACCTGTATACAGGGTGTAAATCAACCCATCACACAGCCGTCAACCAAGCATTCTGTACATCAAACCAAGTAGGTACCCCTACGCAAAAATTTTTTGCTGGGAAACGACTTTTTTTTTTTGGGTCAAAAATCACATTTTATGGTAAAACTCAATGTAGCGCTGTTAAAACATTGTGCTAGTGGATGCTTTGAATAGTAAATGGGTCATGGAGCTAATTTAAGTAAAGTCATAACCTGAAAAACTAGTATTTACAAAAACAGCTGTGAAAATTTTGGAACTTTGACCCCTAATATCTCCGTAACTAGGAGGTTCCCAGGTATGGTCTAAAACAAAAAAAATATCGCAGTGGTGGGCAGAACAAGTGCCCTTCGTTTGCGTTAAGGGTACTTTTACACCCTGTATACATTTGCTTTTTACCCCTTCCTGTCTTATTTTTTTTGTCTTCTTATTTACGTTATTGCCATTAATTTATTCATACTTATTCGTTTGAAGCTTCATGACCTGCAAGATACCATATAAAAAAAAACATCAGAAGTTGGAAAACACATCTCACCACCCCTAACTGGGCCCGTGTGGTGGATGTTCTTAATGCGAGGTCTGAATTCTAGCAGTGCTGCAGTGACTCTTAACAGTGGCAACTAAACGCAGATTAATGCAAAAGTACCACGAAATCGTAAATTCGATCCCTGTTCATCAAACTTCGATAAACGTGAATTACTCCTACAGTAAAAACTTTTTTACCAAAACCGACAAATCGTTAATTCGCCGTGACACTGAACTTAGAGTATTTTACTTTGATAGTTGAACTTCGGGCTCACGAATCATAAATACTTTAACCACGATCTTTCGACTGTTTTTTTTTATTGGCTTTCTGATGTTGCGGCAAGCGTGATCAGAAGCGGACCTTTTTTAACATAACAAGCCTATTTTTGTAAAGTCGTAAAAGAAGTTTTGATAATGGTGTATAAAAAAACAAGTATAAGGTATTTTAATTTAAGCATAAGAATATTTAGAACGAAAATGGAGTTTGGCAGGGCATCCAGCAAGGTGCAGTGATGAGCAGGACAGGCTGTCACCGAATGGCGTTCAAGAACTGGCAAAACAAATGTGGTCGGTCGGTGGCGAGATGGGCAGACGACAATTGCCATTGGTATCAGGGGACAAACCTGGATGAGGCTGGCATAGCACCGTGAAGATTGGCACAAGAAAACAAAGGTCTATTTACATGCCGTCGAGAAATATCTCTCAGGCATGTAATGTTGGCTGCGGGTTGTTCGCAATAGATACCGCGGCCTCGACATAAGGGCTAAGAAGGTACATGGGTGGTTTTTAGTCAGTAGAAGTCTGACACTCCCTTTCGCTCTGCCCAAGAGTGGGAGCGGTTATTTGATGATTTTCCACCAGCCAAAAAAAAAACAAAAAAAGCCACGTAATGTTGGTTTACTCACGATGTTTTCCTTCACCAAAGAAAGTATCTACACTAATATTATAAAGAGAAAAGATTTGTTTGTTTGTAACGAATAGGCTCTGAAACTACTGGACCGATTTCAAAAATTCTTTCACCGTTGGGAAGCTAAACTATCCTTGGGTGACATAGGCTACCTTTTATCCCTGTATTCTCACGGAAACGGGAACTACGCGGGTGAAACCGCGTGACGTCCGCTAGTTAATTATACAATATGAGCATGAATCCGAAAAATCAGAGGTGCGTGTGTTTGGTTTAAACTCGAGACCGATGACTTGACAGCCCGATGACGTTCACGCCTGTAAGCTATCACAGCTTCCTTTTTAATACCACTGTAGCAATTTTAACTCTAGACCGAATTGAGCGTTGAGAATCCAACAATGCACTTTTCTTTAGAAATTAATTTATTTGTCACCTAATATTTGTGAAAACAGGCATTATCAAAACAACAAAGCACCCGGTCAAATCATGTCTCG
The DNA here is from genome assembly GCA_949774965.1 of Diarsia brunnea. Classification (NCBI taxonomy): domain Eukaryota; kingdom Metazoa; phylum Arthropoda; class Insecta; order Lepidoptera; family Noctuidae; genus Diarsia; species Diarsia brunnea. Next base: position 8,562,667 of record OX459023.1, read on the forward strand.
TGCCTAGCATTTCTGTCCGCAATGCTAATTTTCAGCTAAGCCGGTTTTTAAAAGGCTATTTCAAATACCGACTGGTGCTGAACGAATTTTACTTGTCGTGAGACAGTCTTATAAACTTCGTTTTAAATAATAATAATTACCAAAGTATGGTGGGGGCGGCACATAGTGTTGAGGTACTTCAGCAGCTATTGCAGATCTCGGAGTGGATACCTGGTATTGTACAACTTGCATAACACCACAAGCTTGCATCACAAACTAACCAAACAGTCATCCATTTTAATAATCCAATATTCACCAAATACCAACAATAATACAGTCAATTTAAAACAAATAAAAATCCACTATTTTTTATTAATGTCAGATTTCCCGCCCTGTCACTTGTTCTTTTTTAAGTTTTAATAACACACGCACAAGTCACACCGTTCAAATGTGGTTCAAATTCCACCGTGAACTTTCAAATCTCGCGCCTTTTCTATAAAATCGATATTTACACCCCAAGCTAGCCGTGCGTAAAGAACAATGACCTCTTTACATATAATAACAACAATCGTTTTTACAAATCACTGGCTGATTTTAAGCTCGAAACTTCCATCTTGAATTAGGAACGTGTCAATTCCTTTAATTTTAATTCCACAAATTCTCCTTTGATTTTTTCGTCTGTTCTTTTGTTTTTATCACTATTTATCACAATACACGTTGAATTTTAATAGAAATATCTGTTTTTGACGACAAATATTAGCAATTCACGTTTTATTTGTATTTATTTTCACAATAAACAAATTTCTCGATGGATTACTGAGTTTACGTTGTAAGGTTATGTGATTTGACAATGGCCGTTTCGCGCAGAAGCAATGGGATCTTTATGTGGCTCAGGTAGAAAGGTCTTAAATTAAATGTATGGGAATGTGCCTTATAGATTTTGTTGTGTACTTAAACTGTATTACTGTGGTAAAGATACAGGGATACTTATTGTATGAACAGGTAGTTTTGTGCAAAAGGTTTGATGTGAGGATGTGTTTTTTTTTAAAGAATTCTTCTTTTAAATAATTCAATGACATTTGGTCTCGTTTTGGTGGGAACTTATCTCTCCCACACATTGAATACTTACATTTTTTTTGGACTGTAACAATAAGTTTCACGTGTTTTTTTTATTAAGAAATCGACGTCAAAAACTTGGATTGATGCCCGGAAAACATTAACTATTGCTGTAACAATAAAATTCTATGGCCTCTGAATTTCGCAACGCCTTTCAAACAACAAAAAAGAAATCTATTCTGCAAGATTCGTTGACATATTTGGGCCGATTACCTGTCATGATTTTAACTGCTTTTGCGACAGGTATTTCATTGGTAAATAGAAGTTTCTATTCAGTAAAAAAAAATACGGAATAAGTTTCCCGCCAGTCAAAATGTCACTTCAATTCGAAATCAGAAACTAAAAAGCCGTTTTATTTCGCACTTTTGCACGAAGTTAAATAAGCTATTCTTACTACTTTTTTTTGGGTCAAAAATCACATTTTACGGTAAAACTCAAAGTAGCACTGTTAAAACATTGTGCTAGTGGATGCTTTGAATAGTAAACGGGTCATGGAGGTAATTTAAGTAAAGTTACAACCTAAAAAACTCGTATTTACAAAATCAGAAACTAAAAAGCCGTTTTATTTCGCACTTTTGCACGAAGTTAAATAAGCTATTCTTACTAGGAAAAAAATTACCCCGTTCTACAATTAAGTATAAGAAACTGACTTTTATCGATAAAATTCAAGGACTGGGAAACTACTGAAGCCCCCGTCATCCCACTGCTGAGCAAAGGGTTCTGTCTATGACTTCCAGTAGTTTCAATTCAAGGCCAATGTGGTCGTTGGTTTTATCCAACTCGTCCCGCCATCTTTTACGAGGACTGCGAAACGAGCATAGACATTCTTGAGCATTGCAAAGGTTACACTACGACCTATGACTATCGCCACCTCGTCTCTGGAAGGGGTAGTCCGGTCTGGCAGCAATCACCGTCATAATACTGTTGTCACCACCATTGTCGTGTTGCCCCACAAACGATGGGACACTTGATATCGTGTTCTGCCCGTCCCGTTAATGCACAATCACACGAGCTGATGGACGGAACAAAAAATGCCAAACTTGTCGCAAAATTTTGGGCTGACTCCGTTCAAATATTGTCATCGACACGCTAAGAACTACCACGCAGGTGCTGTAGTAAGGAGGCCGCTTTCTTTCGAATGATGTCGTTCGTGGAAACCACCTGTCACCTTCGTATAACTTTAAGGCAACGACCAGCTTACAGAAGGCTTTATTAAATTGGACGGACCTGGTTTCTTTAGCCTCAATGTTAGACACCACTCCATCATCATTATTTTGCCCTTATCCCAATTCATTTGGGGTCGGATATAGAGCAGCATGTCTTCTTCTCTCATACTTCTCTATTACTCGTCATCTCATCAAATATCTTCTTTCTTACCTCCCACACAGTCCATCCATCGTTGATTTGGTCTGCCTCTACTTTTATACCCATCCACATCCACATTCATATTCAAAACCTTCCTCACGACCTTCTCCTCATTCCTCCGCATCACATACCCATACCACGACAACCGATTACCACCATACCATCAACAAATAAAAATAAACAATTCTTTATCCAGAATCCCGTAAAAAAATGAATCCGTGTATGCCCGTTACCTTAACCACAAAACGACAAACAAACTAATAAGTATACCGCCAGCTAACTTGCATTTACTTTTAAGATTATATAGATACGCGAAACGCTTTATAAAACGAAATTGCAATCAATATTTTCAGTGTACTAGAATTATATAGAGTTCTGCCGGTATACTTATTAGTTTGTTCGACTGTACTATAAGAACAAAAACCACATTCGTTTTAAAGTAGAATTCTGTAATAGGACCGGTATAGTCCCACTAGTTCTACCGTATGATTCATAAGAACTCATCATTATCCACAGTCCGACTTCACCCGTACTTCGGAGAGTGTGCGAAGGAGCTCCACGGGCTGATTCCACCATCGGAAGAAGGGATTCTTCCATCGGGTGACTAGGCGTACTGCAGGCTATCACCCATACCTAGTCGATGTTCCACACATTCGAACGAAGCACTTTGCTAAGTCCTTTATTATGCGCACAGCCGAGGAGTGGAACTCCCTGCCTGCGTCGGTTTTCCTGAGTTCATATAACCCCAATCTATAGGCTTCTTCTGGGTAAGCTCGTTCCATCGTCGACCTCGTGTCTGCCCTTATGGCAAGATTGAGGTCAAGAGCATTCCAAATAAAAAAAATTACCTACTGCTGGGTATAGGCCTCTCTTCGCTTGTTCCAAGCTCCACACTCTTTTGCCAGCCTCATTCAGAATATTCCCGTAATGGCGACAATGTCGTCTGCCCATCTGTCAGTAGAACTAGTAAAAATTAACCAATTTATCATTCGTATATAAAACTTACCATTGTTCCTCCTATTAGTGGCTGCTAACACGCTGGTCGGAGGTCTAGGAGGTAGCGCGGGGGGTGTGTCGGTCTTCGCGGGGGGAGGAGGTCCCGGGTCGTCCGCGCATGCGTATTGGGCTGATGCTGGCTTGCATGTGCATGCCACTTGGTACTGGAAATGAGAATGGTATATGTTAGGAATGATATTTCTGGTGTTGAACGATGGCTCATAGCGTGACAATAACAGAACTTCAGCGATTGAACAAAATTCTGCGGTAGTTATAGTTCCAAGAGTTTCAAACAACGGAGATATCGAGAATACAGCTGGGGTGGGCTGCATTCAGCAAATTAGACGACATTCTGAAATCAGCCAAAATTCCACACTGCTTGAGGATCCACCTCTACAATAAGAGTGTTCTGCCCACCATGACGTGTGGTGCTGAGACATGAGCGCTTACACAGGAGGCTATGGATGGGCTCAGAGTAGTACAGGAATCATGGAGCGTTCCATGCTCGGCATACAAGGGAGCGTAGGGTATTTTCCGATCTCCCAATAGTAGGAAATAGTCATACCTTGTGTAAATCCGAAGTGACAGAAGCACTGGTGTCGCTCTCGGGACACGCCTCGGGCGCCGGCGAGCTGCGAGCCGACGCCACGTCACCCAGTGACATCGCTCATGTGATGATAATATAATAGTCCTCAATAGTGATACCTTATGTAAGTCCGAAGTGACAGAAGCGCTGGTGTCGCACTCGGGACACGCCTCGGGCGCCGGCGAGCTGCGAGCCGACATCACGTCACCCAGTGACATCGCTCATGTGATGATAATTATAATAGTCCTCAATAGTGATACCTTATGTAAGTCCGAAGTGACAGAAGCACTGGTGTCGCACTCGGGACATGCCTCGGGCGCCGGCGAGCTGCGAGCCGACGTCACGTCACCCAGTGACATCGCTCATGTGATGATGCTGGAAAGAGAGAAATAATAATCTTTAGCTTACATACAGTGACGGGTTGCTGAGTGCGGATGCTGGGAAGAGGTAGCAATAGTTGATACAACATTACAGATTACCTCAGTTTGCAAGACGTTGTCGTACTGGGTAATGTGATACCCCATTTTTTTTTTTGGCGGGTTGAAAATCATCGAATAACCCCTCCCGCTCTTGGGCAGAGCGATAGGGAGTGTCAGACTTCTACTGACTAAAAACCACCCATGTTCCTTCTTAGCCCTTCATGTCGAGGCCGCGGTATCTCTTGCGCACAACCCGCAGCCAATGTGATACCCCTTGGTAAGTTGTCAGACTCTCGGGAGACTGACTACCTGAACAACGTAGTTAAATAATAACTCGGGTTGATCTTCAGGTTAAGCCGCACTTGCCTAACTTGGTCCGTGAATGGATGACCTCCCACTACATACCGAGTTTTCTCCGTGCCTCTAAATGCAAGTAAAAGAGGAAAAAATTACAACCGGGACCTACGGGGTTATCATTTGAGGATCTTTGACAATCGTTACACGAAGTCATTAATCCGAAAATCTGACCACTAGTCATACTAAAGGGGTATAACGATACCCCTGTAGGACCCAGTTAGTACTGGTTTGTGGAGGTCAGATAGGTAGTCGCTCCATGTAAAACACTGGTATTCACCAGCAGCCGGTAAGACTGCAAGCCGACCCCAACATGGTTGACAAAAGGCTATTTACGAAGATGATGGTTTTAAAGTAGCCCGGGAACCCGGGATTTCAGTCTATCACTGCTAATTGTACTGCCAATTATGCAAAGGACGTCGCAAGATTGCTCGCATAGTCGTTATTAAAACTAAAGCATGTTTTTAACTCCAATAAAATACCAATTAAAATAAACACCATCAAAGAAACTAGTACGATCAAAACAAGAAGATAATTTCCACATGCCACCACCATAAATACCTTTGCCATACTCCTAACTGGAATGGCGCGCAAAAAAACAAATGCCCGCGCTCTATGGCCGCAAAAACAACGTTAATCCATCTACATCCGGCCTCTATGGCTACATCCGGTGCGTACAGCTGTTTTATCCGACTTTACAACAAAAGAGGTTCGTGTTGACAGCTGTATTTTATTGAATGGTGAATAAAAATAATGAAAATTAGTTATTCAAGTTTTGTAATCAGTTTTTGTTGGTTTGATATCGATATTGAAAAGGGCCGGTCTCTTTTCAATATCTTTTATTCTATTACTTGATATATTGGCGAGATGGAATAAGAAGAATTAAACGAAACTCAGTATGTATATTTGCAGTGACCTAGCTTGGCGATGATTGATCATGGTTAATTTTTACGAGATTTAAGGCAAGTCTTTTATCATCATCTTCCTGCCCTTTTTTTCTTAGTTTTAATTTTTTTTCTTTAGCCTGCTCTGTCCCACTGCTAGGCAAAGGCCTCCCCCAATTCCTTCCAAGAGCTCTTTTCCTGTGCCGCCTCGAACCAGCCCTCATGGTACGCGTCCTTCCCTTATCCCATTCTATTTGGGGTCGGCGCAATATGTTTTCTTTTTCCATTCTTCCCTGTTAGACGTCATAGTGGCATTTACTCCTTTCTCTGTCATATCATTCCTCACACAATCCAATCAATCTTTCAATCATTTTCATTTTTCATTTTTTTTTCAATCTTTTCTTTGGCCTTCCTCTCCCTCTCCATTCATCAACATTTATATCCATCACCTTTTTAGTCACATGCGATTCGTCACTCCTTATAACATGTCCATACCACGACACTCGATTACCTTTTAACTTTTCTGTAACTGGCGCGACTTTTAAACTTCCTCTAATATACTCGTTGATTACCTTATCCATTCTTGTCACACCACACATCCACCACAACATTCTCATTTCAGCTACATGCAATCTTTTTTCATCCATCTATTTACAGCCCAGCATTCCGATCCATACAATACGACAGGTCTAATCACGGACTTGTATATTTTTCCCTTTAAGGCAAGTCTTTCATACAGGGTGTAAAAGAACCCCTCACGAAGCGGTCACCCAAGCATTTTGTACCTTCGTAACAAATTAGTGGCTTATATTCAGCCGATGCTGAATATTTATAAATAAGCCACTTATTTCTTCTGCCACACTTCCCCGTGTTATGAGACGTTTCCCAAAACTTTGAAAGCGGCATTAGCCCAACCCACTTTTGGACAAAAACCTGTTTGAAATAAGCATCCGCATCATCTGCTAGCCTTTCTCCTCAACCCTGTTTGTACTAGATAATTCGGTACTCCTTGGTAAAATTGGTTCTCAGAATTTCTGGCCACTGAATACCCGCAACAACAGTCGGGACCAACGGTTTCAAATGCTTTCCGACACGGAGGAAACTCTGTACGTAACCAGTGCTCACCCATCCACAGGCCAACTTAGGCAAACGCCGCTTATACGTGGTTTAGGTGTGAAAAGGTAAAAAAAATGATTACTTTCGCATTTATATGCTAGCTAGGTAAAAGAGCAACTCGTCGATGAAACATTTAATCGCGCTCGACTTGGCGGGGGCACTGCCGTGCCCCCCGATGAAGGGACCACTCCCTCTTTCACTTAAACGAAAGCTCATGGACATGTGCATTCTCCCCACCCTCACCTATGGAGCGCAAACATGGTCGCTTACAAAACGTCAGAAGTCCGCACTTGGGGTCTGCCAATGAGCTATGGAGCGAATTATACTGGGTGTCAAACTCACAGACCGCATCAGAAACACCATACTTCACTCCAAAAACCCAAATAGCCGATACTGGCAATACAGCTGCTAGGTTGAAATGGAACTGGGCTGGTCACATCTGCTGCATGTCGGAGGAGCAATGGGCAAAAATTACCACTCAGTGGACACCAACAAGCAGGAAACGACAACGCGGCAGGTCCAGAAGGAGATGGCGAGATGAGCTGGACACCTTCTCAAAAGATTGGCCTATAATTGCATTAGATCGCGAAAAGTTCAAGGAAGGGAGGCCTTTGCCCTGTAGTGGGACAATACAGGTTTATAATAATATAATAGGTAAAAGGCAACATAGATTACCGATAGACCACAAAATTACCACCAAAGGGACTGCGGCCTTCATCGCCACATAGATACACAGACATACATACACATTATTACACTACATTACATATAATTACACTCCTAAATCCGCCACCCAATGACATTTACTCTCAAGACAGGACAATACACTTTATTAGATCGTCAAGTGAGATAGCCTGACCTCATTCTGATCTCTTATAAATGCCATCTGCGAACAGACTACAGAGACGTTCTAAAAAAGGTTATTTAAGACTTATTTGGTCAGTCGAAGTTGAAAGATTACAGCGATACTTTGCCATTATTTAACAGCCGCTCGGGTCGATCTTCAGGTTGATCCGTGGATGGGTAACCACTCATTACATACCGAGTTTCCTCCGAGCCTCGGAAAGCACGTAAATTCATTGGTCCCGGCTGCAATAGATCTTTGAAAGTCGTTACAGGTAGTCAGTGGCTTAAAATTCCGATAATTAGTCTTACCAATGAGTATCGTACTACCCAGCTAATTGGATTGTGGAGGTCAGATAGGCAATCACTCCAGGGGCGGATCCAGGATTTCTTTCTGGGGGGGGCACACATGTATAGTCTAGCTGGTCAACATGAGTTTTTTGGTTTTCTACATGTACAAAAATTGCCTCGTGGCATTAAGTCCGCCTATGTACTGTTCGCGTCAAATAACTGTGCCCCTCTGAAGTTGGCTACGAGTGGCTGCGCAGCAGTCAAAATTACGAAACAAAAAGTCAAAAATTATACAGAATTTATACAAAACTAAAGATTTTTAAAAGATAACTTTATATCTTTTAAAAATATGTATTTATTTTGTTCAAATAATTTTCTACGTTACTGCACTTGCGCGATCTTTGCAAATGGCTAACTTCAGAGGGGCAAAGTTATTTGACGCGAACTATATCACTATTGAGCATAAAGTTTAAATAAATAAATTAAAAAAACCGGTGAGACTGGAAGCCAACCCCAAAAAAAACTGGGAAAAGGCTAGGCAAACGATGATGTTCGATAAAAAACGCACACCGCAAATCATAATAATATCAACAAAAACTACTTGTTGTAAATAGCAAGACAAAATACAATTAGCAAAAATCTCAATAACGAGCGCATCAAAACATCTCAACGACCGACCATCGACACAGATCGTTCACTCAGTGAATGAATGATTGAACGATTACGCGCGGTCAATGACCTCAGCGAAGTGGTTTGTCAACAATTCGGAGTGATTTTTTTGTTGATTTTAAGCGTGGGAAGACGAGATAATGCCTAGTTGATTATGAAGGTTTTAAGGCTAGATTTTGGGCTAGATTTTTGTTTGTTCGAATGATTCTTCTTTTTAGCAGTGTTAAGTAGCTTGTTGTTTTCTTAATTTGTTGATCCTATTAGGGAAATATCGTAGCCCGTCGGGGCTGCGGGTTGTTCGAGAGTTTATACTACAATATTGTTGGTTTTAAGTTATTTTGCTGCGCCCTAACAGGGTCATGTACTCACTAGTTTTAAGCCTAGCGTGTAACCATGCTGTGTACATTGTGCATTGAATAAATAAATTGATACCGCGGGCTCGGCGCATGGGTTAAGAAGGAACATATGTGGTTTTTAGTCAGTAGAAGTCTGACACTCCCTTTCGCTCTGCTCAAGAGTGGAAGGGGTTATTTGATGATTTTCCACCAACCAAAAAAAAAGGGAAACATCGTAAGGTTATGTCAGCAGCCTAATAACATATTAGGTTCCTGTTTATCATACATGGTTGAGCCGTACTTGCCTAGGTTCGTCCGTGGATGGGTGACCAACCTTTACATGCCGAGTTTCTTCTGTGCCTCAGAACCCTCGTTAAGGTGTTGATCCCAGGCTGGGACCAATGACAACTGGGACTCCCAGCTGTCATTTGTAAATCTTTGACAGTCGTTACTGATAAAATAGCCACTTTTTGGAGCTCTGACAATACCAGAACGAGTCGCGCCAGATCTTATAGAAGATGGAATGATATGGACAAGTGGCCCACATTGGCCTTTTTTTTGGGTAGGGTGGGAAATCATCAAAATAAATGACTCCTCCCGCTCTGGCCAGAGCGGTAGGGAGTGTCAGACTTCTACTGACTAAAAACCACCCATGTTCCTCCTACCTAGCCCTTGTGCCGAGGTCGCGGTATCTCTTTCGAACAACCCGCAGCCCCGACGGGGTCCACATTGGCCTTAGATCGAAACAACTGAAAGTCATGGGGAGAGGCCTTTGTCCAGCTGTGGGATGATGCAGGCTAATAGCTTCAGTATCAATGAAAGAGAAGTGGGTCATTGCTTTTAAAAAACTAGGCAAGTGCAAGTTGGACTTGCACATAAAGGGTTCCGTACTTAGACTTCTTATAGGTTTTCCTGTAATCTACAAGTGAAGAACTAATTTCTTTACAGTACCCGGCGATAAATATTGTACATCGACCTTTGGAGAAACTATATACGAAATGACTGTTCGAGACATCTCTTTTCCGCTGTGCTTTTATATATAACTGCCGCAAGCTAGGTCGGTTCGAAAATGTTTCACGGCAAGCTAAATACAAAATAAGAACTTAATTAACGAATAAATTGCATTGATTTTTCAAAAGGTCGATGTGCAATATTTATCGCTGGGTACTGTATTTTGTTCAGAATTTTAGGCTCAGTAGTTTCGGAGATAAGGGGGGGGGGGAATGGTCGGACAGACAGACAGACACACGAGTGATCCTATAAGGGTTCCGTTTTTTTCCTTTTGAGGTATGGAACCCTAAAAACTGAATAACTACCAATAGTACAAGTTAATGTCAAGTGGGTATAATATCAAAACTTTGCTGCTTGTTTATGAGGAAAAATATCACAATTTAATTTGCACTGTGACAAAAGTACAGTTTCGTCAAGTATCTTAACGCTTGTCAATCTCTATGGTGAAAGGTAGAGGTACTTGTGTCGTGCCTGTTCATAATCGATTTCTGACAGCTGTCATTATTAACTCGTATTGCCTTTTTTGGCGGTTTTATGGCTTCTGACAACGACCGGTGCTAATTAACGAGGAGTTAGTTTGAGCCAAGTTAGCTCGCGAAATTCAACATTTTGTTGCTTTTTTGGAATTTGCTAGTTAGTGTCAGATGATGATTAGTTTAAATAATGACTCCCGACCGAAACAAATATGGCTTCATTTGGTTAATTATAATCATTAAAATAATATAATAATCAATGGAAAGGGGAATTATGTGTTTTCCTACTCCTCTGCTATTCTTTTCAGATTAATTTCGTTGCGGGATCCAAAACTGTTAAATTGTTTCTCTGGGACTTCGTCGAGCTTCATTGTCTCGGCGCTTTTCTGATGGTCGCCACTGTTGATTCGTGTTTTCAAGATTTACAGTGATTTGGGAATAATGTGGCGGGCTTGCCCCTTTAAAAAAAACAATAGAACCCTCTAAGATTTTAGACTTGTTCATGAAATTATCGCAACGAAGCAGTTAAGTCTTCGAGCGTCCTTATGATCACCCGGTGGATCATAAGACATTCAAGCAATGTTAGCGGACGTTCAAGAGGTTAAAATAAAGTATAATTAGTTATAGTTTACACTTTAAACTCTTTTAAAAATGCCGCTATTCATAAAACTTAATAAAATTATATTAATAACGGCGAAACTCATAAAAGGTGAAAGATTTATGGCAAAGGACCGTCCCAAAAGATATTTTAAGGAGCAGGTAAACTAACCTTTTTTTTTTCTAAAAGTAACCTATCATTATTAATCTTCAAATATTGGCACAACATCTATTAAACATTATTTTCGTGGTTAGCAGAAAACATAAAATTTGGGTGTTGATCGCTGGAAAAAGTCGAGTTGTCGTCTGACCACTAGGCCTAACGAGGTGGCGCGTAGTGGTTCGCTAGTCGAACTTAGTAATGGGACCCGTAGGTACTGGCAGGTGATACCGGAGGTGCGCGGGAATTTAAGTTTTTTTTTTTTATTTACTTGTATCTCCCGGTCCCCCGACATATGCTAGTCGTAGGAACAATGGGTTTTTAGATGGTTAGAGTCCGTGTCCGACATAACCCTCCGCTTGTCCCAGAAGGAGGGTATCTATGAAGTTATTGGCAGTGGGCAGGCACATTGCTCGCAGAAAGGATGGCCGATGGGGCCGAAAAGTTTTGGAGTGGCGAACACGACATTGCGTTGAAAGGCCTCTCTTTAGGTGGACTGATTTTCTGGTGAAGATTGCGGGGATCCGTTGGATATGCCACGCACAGGATCGGTCAATGTGGCGAGTTTGGCGACACTTGGGACGTCTTTCGGCTGAAACGATGATGGATGATGATTCTGCCAAGAACAACTTGAGAATGGTCATACCAATTCGTCCTATGGATTATATGAATCATCAAATGACTTCTCCCGCTCTCACTGACTATATATAACACACCCGTGTTCCTCCTAATGCCTTTGCGCTCCAGGGTCGCGGTGATTCTTTCGAACAAATTCCGCAACTCTGGCAGAAACTGACACTAGCGAGGCCCGTCTGACATCTCTACCAATTTATCCCTTTTTTTTTTTGGCGGTTGGAAAAACCTCTTCCGCTCTTGGGCAGAGCGCAAGGGAGTGTCAGACTTCTACTGGCTAAAAACCACCCATGTTTCTTCTTAGCCCTTCATGTCGAGGCCGCGGTATCTCTTGCGAACAACCCGCAGCCCCGACGGGACCAATTTATTCCTAACACCCTAAATTAAACATTCTTTTCATTTACACTCGCCGATCTCAACCGCAATGTGGTTTCTAACAAAATGACCCAGGAAGTGAAACAAATGATTGAGTAACAGGTTCACACTTTCTCGATTACCTAGCCGACGTGACTCCAACTAATTTTATGGGTCTCGTGGCTCAAATACAGTTCGTTCACAGCTTTCTTGACAGTCGTTACAGGAAGTCTGTGGGCCGAAAGTCTGACAACCAGTCTTACCAAGCCCGCCACACGATTCCCAAACCACTGTAACTCCTGTTAGCCAGAATCAACAGTGGCGACCACAAGAGAAGCCCGACGGAGTCCCAGAGAAACGATTTACTGTTTTGGATACCGCAATGAAATTAATCAGAAAAGAATAGCGGAGGAGTAGGAAAATCACAATTTCCACTTCCCTCCATATCAGCAGGAGACAGAACAGAACAAGGCCAATAGGCACACAGGGACGTATCCGACGTATACAACTGGGATAGGCCCAGTTGCCTAGCACCACGGATATTATTGTCATTAATATTACTGGGTCCTAAGTTGTGAGCTGCTATATTTGATTCTAATAATAGGTATGACAAAAATGCTTGAACGCACAGAAATTTGTTCTAGTTTTTACAAGGTCCGTATAGTAAATAACTGCGGATGTAACTCGTACACTATTTAACATAATATAACGTTCATTCTGCCAAAGACTACACTCTATGTAATGTGCAGATTGTTCACATTCGCAGTCAGATGTAGAACATTGACCAGTCTTACCAAGAGGGATAATATTAATTAATACTATTTGGGTCGTGGAGGTCAGATTCACGCTTTGTAAAATACTGGTACTCAGTTTCATCCGGTTTAACTGGAAACCGACCAACTAGCACGGGGTTAACATAAAGATAGATCCGAGTGGTAATAGTTATTATTAAGCCACGAGCTCAGGTTTCGTTATCGTAAAATACGAAATAATCAGCTTCTAAAACACCTAGGCACCTACTTCATAACCTGTTAGACCTAAAAACAAGTAACGTTACGTGTAAAATGAGCAGTCCGAAAGTCTGGAAACCGGTCTAGCAGTCAATATCGGGTTGCGGAGGCCAGATGGTAGCCGGACGAGTTAGTGCGTGTTTAAAGCCTCCTGGTCTGGTAGCAGTGAATCTACTATAGGACTAGCTAATGGCAATATAGGTAAGCAACAGAATTCTATATGGAAATACTCGTAGTTTTACATCCTGTATGGAAGTAGAATATTCCCTACTGTAATTTATATTTCTGTTAACTGCTATACAGGATGTTTGGAAGTTCGGTGCAAAATTCATAAAGCGGAGCTAGTATAGGCCTTCAATTACAACGGCGTTTAGGGGGGGTAATGGTCTCTTTTAGTACTATCCTATTAATTAAACAACTCCATTAAACCAATCTCCCTACACAAACCACACAGTCCCCATAAAAACGACTTTCACCGACCTCTGACATGCGAACTAAACCGCCATTGTCAGAATTATATCTACATTGCAATTACTACCTTAATAACATAGGTTAGAGCACTTTCACTGAGGAAGGTAAATGTTCAATGCAGATTATGTAGTTGGGGATAAATTATGAGCTTTTGAAAACAATGTTTGTGGGAAAATCATATGCAATTGTTGATGAACAAAAATTGGGTAAAGGTGATTTAAGAAACAATACAATACAACCTTTTTTTATTTGGCGGGTGGAAAATCATCAAATAACCCCTCCCGCTCTTGGGCAGAGCGAAAGGGAGTGTCAGTCTTCTACTGACAAAAGAACACCCATGTTCCTTCTTCCCTTTGTGTCGAGGCCGCGGTATCCCTTTCGAACAACCCGCAGTTCCAACGGGCGTCGGCCCTTGCCCTTTAATGTTGCTGACATCTCTTTGAGGCGCGCGAGGAACACGAACGCGCCGTCGACGCGGCCTGTCCTCGTCATAAGACGGACGGACGGACGGCGAGCTAGCCTATTACTCACCGTCCACAAACCCGCGCCTTCGGTGGCCAGAAGCCATCACGTTGCCCCCGAATGGACAAAAGCCTTGATCACAGCTAGATTTAAAGTAGATTAAGCCTAGATTGTGCCCGTTTCATGACAACAGACTTGCTTCTATTACAAGGGACTTTAACATGAGCAGCTAGCAAGTGATGAAATCACACCGTGGTGTAGGCAATCCAAGGACGCTATGCCGTCCCTGGATACGAAGCTGACCAAGCACCTTCGACGCCTGGATAGAGATAGCATGTGACTAGTGGCGGGGACCATCACTGGACACTGCTCACTGATGTTCCTCTATGCAGAGCGGGCATGGAGGCGTAGGACAAGTACACCTCGAGTGCAACGGCATCACCCACCGATAGGAAACTCTTGGAACACCAAGATCACTTGCGGAGGTCCTGAGAAAACTGGGTAGTTTAATCTACTTCTGAGAGGAGGTAGGCTGGTTGAATCAACAGCCGGCATGGTTCAGGTACAATGGTCCACTTTAAGGACTAACTGCCGCACTCAGAGAGCTTTAATGATTACTTAGGCCATAACTTAGTAAAAGTTTTGACAGTTTTGTCGTACAAAAGTATGTCAAATCTTTACTAAGTGACGGCTTAAGTAATCATTAAATATCTCTGAGTACCGCAGTAAGTGCGAAAACCGAATCTCTAACATAGAAGTGCATCACTGCCTCTCCGAAAAATACAGGCGTCATTTCACAAGATGTTCTCATTGAAGTCCTTCCCCTCTCTTGCCCCCCCGAGGCCACTGGCCTCTGTCTACATAGTGTGGGTCAATTATCACTTCGAGACAATTGGCAAAATGGTGTCACATTACCAACTGTCACTTTCGAATGAGAAACAAATGGAGCAGAGTTTAAGATCCATTATAAAGTTCAACGTGTGTGGCATGGCAAGCAAAGTGGAATGCAGAATTGTTAATTTGTTATTGTGGGTTATAAAGTGATTTATTTGCAAAGCTTTGGAACTATTCGAAGCCAAGTTTACCATTTGTTGAGAGTTTGTGATTATGATGCTCCCTGAGACAAGCAATGACAGAGCCTTGTGTGGTTATTTAGGAAAAAATCTTGAAGATGTTAGGCGCACTAGTTCCCATGAGCCCCAGTGCAAATGTGCGAAGGGAACACCGGGGTAGTTTTAGTCAATTAGAGTATGTCAGACCCCTCCGCTCACCCAGAACGAAGGACATCCATGAGGATAAAGTACAAAAAAGTCCTTGGGTCTATAATTATGGCACTAGTAAAAATGAATTGCAGCGTAGGACTAACCTACATATTTTGAAGTAAGATGACAAAGAACTTGCAACACAAGTAAATGGCCCTTTTTTTTTTGGGGGGGGTGGGAAATCATCAAATAACCCCTCCCGCTCTTGGGCAAAGGGAGTGTCAGACTTCTACTGACTAAAAACTACCCATGTTCCTTCTTAGTCCTTCATGCTGAGGCCGCGGTATCTCTTGCGAACAACCCGCAGCCCCGACGGGCAAGTAAATGGCCCTTGGACTAACAAGTATTCATTTTAAAACTTTCCACCAAACATTATATCTCTCACAGAGAGAGGTCTTAAAGAATGCCTTGGCACTGTTTACTGTCGAATGTGGTGAGAAATATTTCGAAAACAAAATGCAGTTTTTGTCCATTACCTTTACGGGAAAGCCGGCAATTCGAGATGTTGAGAGTTGCTTTTTCGTTTATCTCATTACCTTTCGTATGTACACACCACAACTAAATCATCATCATCATCAGCCTCCAATGTGCCCACTGCAGGGACTCAGGCCTCCTCTCTAGGAGAGGGATCGTCACCACGCGGGCACAATAAGGGTTGGTAGATGTCACATGTCTTCGAATATTTTAGTTCTAAGACATGCCGATTTCCGCATGATGTTTTCCTTCACCGTTTTGAGAGTAGTGGTGATGAAATAAATTACACAAAGTAATGCGCCTGCCTGGGTTCGAACCCACAACTTACTGTTCGTAAGTCGGGGCCACCACTGAACTAAATGGTTATAAGCACTAGGTACAAAAAGCCCCCTAAGTAGACCTAAACACAGCTTTAGGTAAAATATACGCTGAAGAACTGCATAGCTGGGAGGCTAGCTGGCATGGTGATTGGCTGTTGCTTTTGTTTTTTTTTTGGCGGCTGGAAAATCATCTAATAACCCCTCCCGCTCCTGGGCAGAGCGAAAGGGAGTGTCAGACTTCTACTGACTAAAAACCACCCATGTGGCTTAGCCCTTATGTCGAGGCCGCGGTATCTCTTGCGAACAACCCGCAGCCCCGACGGGCATTGGCTGTTGCTTGCCTGCCCCGTTCGTGTAAGGGTCGCAAGCGCGACTGCTGAGATGAGGTCCTGGGATCGATTCCCTTGTCAGGCAAAGTGTTTTAGGATTTTTCCGTAAGAAACTCAGGAGCAGTCACAGAGTCTGTGAACTTTAACATAATTGAAACTTTTCGGTGATTAGAGGCAACTTGTTATGTTGTTTATAAGATCGCTTTTCATAGTTTTAATTTTCTCTCAATTCAAATGTTTTATTTCAGACATGAGTCCATACAGTCAATAGCGAGTTTAAGGAACTTGCAAATGTAATTTATCGTTGTAGATATGCCTTCAAAAGCACTTTACATCGTCACCAAGGTCAGCAAAATATTTCTTTGTGTCCACGTTGTGTGACATTCCATTGTATTAACAAAACTCTTGAACACAATGTTAAGAAACTTTGAAGCTTACGTAATGTACACACAGAAGTTAATTTTAATTAAACAATGGATAGCAAACTAACTAAAATATTTGGAAATGCTATTGTTTTAAGTAGTAACAGGTTGCAAAAAGAAAAGGAAGCCATGTTTGCTAAAACAAATGTGCATAGAAAAATTATCGCTTCTCATTTCAACTGAAAGACGTCCTCTGATGGACATAAGCCTCCCCCCAAGTGTCGCCACATTGTCTGGTCTGCGTCTCGCATTCAGCGTATCCTCGTAACCTTCACCAGGTCATCGGTCCACCTAGTGGGAGGCCTTCCAAGGCAACGTCTTCGTTTTCCTAATTAACACTTACTTGACGTTTGTTTGTGCGCCATATTTAAATTCAAACATAACAATTATAATCGAACCAAACAACAGATGTTTGATAACCCGAGGGCCTAAACAATGAGACATTGGATCAGCGATAACCTCATCATCTTCCTGCCCTTAACCCATTCTACTTGGGGTCGGTGCAACACGTGTTTCTTTCTCTTTCACCTTCCATCTTTTAATCACATGCGTGTCATCCCTCTTCATCACATTTCCATACCAAGACAATTTTGAAACTCGAGAAGACAATAATTATAACGCCATAACGACTTCACACATAGGTCGCAGCCGCGGTTAATTTTAGAATTGATTCAACAAAGCGCATGCGGCAGTCTGTCATTCCGCACTAATGGATCCTGTTAACATTTGCCACACTACCAGTGTCCGTAGTTTCGTAACTTTTAATTACATATTCAAGAACTTCATGACAATCATCACTGTTCATTTAAAATATCAAAATAAAAAATGGCACGTTGTCGGGTCTAACTTGTCCTTTTTGATGTTTTGTTCTTCTGATTTATTCAAAATTCTTTTGCCCGCGTGTAATTTGGTAACTTTCCCACCGGCTCGCACACAGATTTTCAGCAATTCCAAGTGTTTCAAATCGTATTTTGGCTCTTCTTATTCCAGTTTATTTAGAAACTGCTAAGCAATTCTTCTCTCATACTTCAATCATGGACTTTGCAATTTAATTATTTAACTAGTATTATTACTGCCACTTTTAAACATCGTTTTTCTGCTCATAGTACTCACGAAAGACTTTATTTCTCTTCCTATGTTTTATGCCTCCTAATTCCGCCACCAAATTTTGCACAAGTCTAAGCATCCGTTATTGATAAAGAGAGGGGTCTCTCAATTTAGCAGGAACTGCTACTGAGGACCCTCTGTTCAATACAGTGAGCCGTTGTTAATGCGTCATTTGATCTTTGGGGTCAGTAACTGATGTAATAAGAGGTAAGATGATATTTTACGAAAGCAAGTTAGGAGATAGGGAGATACGAATTTGTTTTAATGGATAAGTGTTTTTGGTCAAACTTGTAATTGTTCGATAAAATAGTTATTTTTTAAGGATCGAAAACCATAAAAGCGTGGATATTGAGTTGATGAATGGAGAGGGAGAGGAAGGCCAAAGAAAAGATGGATGGATTATGTGAGAAATTATATGAAAGAGTAATTGGTAAATGATACCGGGACGTATGACACCCCTGTCATACGTCCCGGTATCATTTACCCCATTCTCCCTAGAATGCCGCCGACGAAGATGATGATTATCCTCTGGAGTGAATCATGCTTGTAGTTTACTTTTCGGATATCTTGACAGGCAAGGCTGGGTGATCTTCTCTGTCGTCACACTCCTGGCAGAGTGGTCGTGTTCGTCATGACACGGGTGGCGGCAAGCTTCACAATTCGTCATTCCTAACTGGGTGATCCTTAATTACAAATTAAAATAAGTTTTGATGACCCAGCAGCAGACACAAAGATTAATTTTCGCCTTAACATAACTCCAACTGAGTACCTCGTGTTTTTGCCTTCTACGTCGGCGACTTTCAAATAGATTAGAGTGAAATAGTAGGTGCTATCGAGTCACGACTCGACGTAACAACTGTGGGATCATATTACACAATGTTTCTGAGGAAACTACATGAACTTGCGGGGATAGTTATAGTAACTATCTTGTATCGTGTGACCTCCGGTAGAATTAGTGGTGCTATCGATTTTCTAAATCCGAGTCTTCATTGTCTTGTCCTTATGACAATTTATTTGTAGCTTGTCTTCTTCTTCCAAATTATTGTTAGTCGTTATTACGACCTGTGTCTAGTAAATTCATATGAATAAATTTATATTATCATACGATATTCCCAGGTCAGAGTTTCGGCTTCTGATAACTCGTAATGACTGTCAAAGATCTCCATTATGACAGCCGGGACCAACGGCTTAACATGCACGGAGGAAAATTGGTATGTAACGATGATCACCCATCCACGGACCAACATCAGTAAGCACAGCTTAACCTTGAAGTACGACCCGTGCGGCTGCTATTAATGAGCCACGAGCTCCATCTGCATCTAAAGTGTTGTGACAGACTGACATCTTGTCTAAAGAAAAAGCTGTCATATCGCCATTGACTCATATCGCCATGTTTATTCATCAGTTAATAGTAATCTGACAATTTTAAAATTGAGAATTCAACAAAGGGAAGAGAGATGATGATGTGGAGATTTTTACAAAAGCAGTAGCAGCAACAACAGATTTTTTTTTAAATTGTTAACTATTTTTTGTTGCTCTGTCCTGTTGTATTTTTAAATATTTGTTATGCGTCGTATGTTTATTGTTGTATGCAGCACGTCATGTATATGCGACAAATAAATATTTTTTCTTTCTATCTTACATGTTTAGTTAGTGCGAACGCCACCTAAAAAAACGCATTTCCCTCGCTAAACTCTTTAGAAAACATTCCCCACACATTCCATTACTGAACTAAGTCATGCCCAACAGAAGGCAACGGCCGCACTATTAGTTCCAAGCGAAGTAACCCAACACTTAGCGTTTGATGACTGTGAGAACGCAGCCATAACGTTTATTACTATATCAATTGCAATGGCGCGCGCAATGACAGCGACGCGCGGCGGCCATTGTTGTTTTTTTTTTTTTTTGTCAATTGTTGGCAGTTGTTTTATTTTATGTTATGATTATGACTTTATTAATATAATTTATTGAATGTTGCGCCTACCCCAAATATATTTATTGGGAAAAGGTCAAGAGAATGATGAAATGAATGTGCTTAAATGACTTTCTAAGGATAAAGAATGGAGGAGTAGGAAACCCGTCGGGGCTGCGGCTCCCGTCGGGGCTGCGGGTTGTTCGCAGATACCGCGGCCTCGACATGAAGGGCTAAGAAGGAACATGGGTGGTTTTTAGTCAGTAGAAGTCTGACACTCCCTTTCGCTCTGCCCAAGAGCGGGAGGGGTTATTTGATGATTTCCCACCCCCAAAAACAAAGAATAAAGAATGGACTGATAGATTTGCACAATATGTAGGTGATTTAGCCATGATTTAGTTTGAAGTAAACTGACTCCCTCCTTCCCCCGGTTATTCCATCAGGAATCTCTCAGTAGCAGCCACGAAGGCTGGATTTGTGCCCGGTTGATGGCAATAAGCTCGCTCCCTATTACATGGGACATAAACATAACTGGGGTATTATGGGTGTACTAATAGATACACCTCTGCCAAGGCCTTTGGGGACTACAGGGGCGTAATGTTATGCTATGTGTAGTTGGTTTTGGTCATCATACAGTCAGTGTTGTATTTCTAGAATTAACCTGAATGAGTTTTTTTTATTTGAAATCAAATCAAATCGTTTATTTGTGATGCATGGGTTACATGCAGGTGTTCATTACATTCATTCAAACTTCCAATGTTCATACCATGATCAGCCACTTGGGCATACAAATGATTAAATAATCCAATAAGTTGTGATTCAAAATTATAAAAAAATTACATAAATTGCATATTTGGCACCAAGATATTTTATTACTTCATAAGCTGAGCCAGCTAGTGTACATTGCTTAAAGATTGTGTAAAATATAAAGAACCCCATTTACTGTCGAAAAGAACCACTCAAATCAATCATTCACAGTTAAAATATTGAATGGAGAACACAGGAAGTCTCAAGTAATCAACAACAATGATAAATCAAATTATGACAAAACAAAATAATCTATAACTTCTCTTTGTTATATACAACAATAATTTGTACAGAAGTACAGGACAGGCTCTTCAATGCCTATTGACAAATTATACGGTGACGATCTTCGTGAATTTACCTTAAGAGGGGAAGGGGACTGCAAATTCACATTAGAAAAGCTCTAGGTATGTCAATTTTTTTTTTTTAATGAAATCAAGGTACTACGTTTGTAGACTAGACATGTCCCTATCATTTCCTTACATTTAGTAACTAAAAAGTAAAGAAAATAATTATGACCCTCCAAAAATGACTATCTCATTTTTACAGCTTTTTAACATTTTTAGAGGAACACAAATTCTTAAGTGTTAAATGAAAATCGATTAAAGAAACACAGTAGTAGATTGATGTGCTGACATCTGTTTAACAACCTTATTGCTACACGCATATATCACCGTGACACAGATTACGCAGGGAGGAGATAAAATAACTTTTAAAGGACTGGGAATGGCAAAAGCCTCTACCAAACTCAATGGGGTGCGTGAAAAGATTCGCCCTTAACTTAACAAGCACCCACGAATAAAAAAAGAAAGGAATTTTGACCAGCATCCTTTGTTAACAAAAAAAAAGTGTTACCTGATAACTTAAATAAAGATTCAAAGCTATGTTACAGGGATGATACGGGTAGACAACGTGGAATTGGGAATGTGGCGAAAACCTCAAGCCGAGCGGGTGTAAATGTAGTGTGTACGTTTGTGGAAACTAAATTTACGAGCCGTTTTGTGTTGAAACTCTGGGGCCGCTTGGTACGACTCCAAGTCTTATAAGGAAATTTAAAAAAGTCTTGTTATAGGCATGCTTGGATACGAAATTCCGAATTTACGACTTCCAACTGACCGTGCAGGCGTGGACCTCTTTTCGTAGATAACGGGACACGATTCAATAATTGCAATCAATGAAAGAAAGTCATGCAATACGGTATCAATAATACATGACCAGACATTCTTTACTTTGTCCGTGGCGTTGCCATGTGAACAGTTTACACCCCCAGAACTTCGAAAAAAGATATTAAACTTCATTTACGATTCTTCTTCGTTTTTAATAGTTTTAACAGCCATAATAAAATTATACAAAGACTCTCTGTGGATGTTTTGGAACTTGAAGAAAACTTCCTGTGTTTACGTAAACATTTTTTAAAACAGTATTTGACATGGAAAGACTGCCTGTCTGACTGTCAACACGATACCCCATAATAACCATAATATCATACTTTAGGGATTCTGACTACAGGCTGCGTGTCAATAAACTTGGTACATTTGTTCTATCTGCGTTTTTCTTCCTGCACAGATAAGTTGTTTTTTTTAACTTTGCGCCACACTAGGAATTTCTCCTGTATCGTGGGTGCGTTTACAAACATTTAAACTCACATACACAAACACACACGGTTGAAGCTTACAAACAACAAGGATGTTTAGACGCAGAAACATTCGTGAGGTGATGTTAATGATGATGGATAAAATGTCTCGGATTGACCTAAGCTACTAAAAATCTTAGGTCAATGCCGAATTGCCGATGAAAGTAATTGCAACCTAATCCCTAAGGCCCTAGACAGACAGACTGCATTTCAAAGTGCACTCCGTTGTAAGAATAAGAAGAAACAAAAGATCTTCTTCAACTGCATTCAAACTGCAAACTTTGCACGGAGCTGCAGTTGAAATGCACTCCGTCTATCTAGAGCCTTAGGTTTCCGAGAAGTAACAAGATGACTTGGCGTATAAAACGACGCAACATGGATGCAGTCCAGAATGCGTGCAGCAATGCGTACGGGAGCTCACAGCTTGCAAGGAATGACAGATGATAAATTCCAAAGTTTTCTTATTAGTTCCACAGAAATGTTAATAAAAAGTTGTACTTAACAAACAACTAATTGATAAGGATTGTGGTTTAATAGACGTTTCTGATGGAACGGTGATCTGAGGACAGCTGGAGATGATAGATGGAGGAAAGAATTTCAAGAATGTTACTTAAACGGGGGGGGGGGAGCTATCTTCACTTGTAAGATTTTGTTTTGTTAAGAAATAACACTGTATTTTGAAATAGTTCAAGCTTTTGATAACATTACGATCAATCTTTTCTTAGATGAATTAGGAGCGTATATGAGGATGGTAAATTTTATTTACGTGGCTCAAAGTTATCTTTTAAACTACAAAGCACATGTTCAAATTAACCTTAAGCCAGCCGGTTAATACTAATAAATTTCGGAATCCCGCAGGGTAGTATTTTAGGATCAATCCTGTTTTTTTAATAAAACTACATTCTTGACGAATTTAGATGACTCAACTATGGTATAATTCTTGTGGAATGAAATAAAACAGCTACATTTCCA
The DNA here is from genome assembly GCA_949774965.1 of Diarsia brunnea. Lineage (NCBI taxonomy): Eukaryota > Metazoa > Arthropoda > Insecta > Lepidoptera > Noctuidae > Diarsia > Diarsia brunnea. The sequence continues at coordinate 8,586,026 of OX459023.1, forward strand.
CCCTGAAGGCTTGACTTGAGCCCATACAATTTTTTGATGACAAAAAATAATAATGTCAACTCTGTTTAACTATTACCTCAATACTGTCATGTCACCATTTCCGCTTTGAGCTCTGAGAGCGGATTGTTTTAGTTCAGCCGTAGTTTTAGTCCATCAATATTTTATCATCTGATTTTGCATTACAATGAGTATTATTATCAGTGCACTAAGGTTAGAGATACAACGTGTGGAGAAAGACTATCTTCTTCTTCGTGTAAAAGACTGTAATTTTGAAAGTGGCTTCTTTTTTCGGCTGAACACTGTGCACTGGCCAAGTTACCAAGATCGACAATATTGCACAGGAGCTATTAGAAACTATTTGCGCGTTATAAAGTTTATAGACATAATTCTGTACGGCTTTAGAACTAAAACTATTAGCTGCCATAACTGTTTCATGGTTGGTCCATCAATTATCAAGAACATAAAATATTTATACTTAAAAAAAACCGTTACAATATTGAATTTTCTTTTTGAATTTTGTTCAACATACAGATTAGAGTGAGGTTTTTTTTATGGTGTATCATTTCGTTGATTATAATTGGTTGCAGTTTCTCATAGCATAACATCACGCCTGTAATCCCTGAAGGGTTACGCAGAGGTGTACAGCCACATTTCGCTAGTTATGTTTTTAAGTCCCATGTAATAGGGGACGAGCCTATTGCCATCAATCGGGCACAAATCCAAAATAATGAACTACCTACATAAAGTATAACAAGTCAAATCTGTAGAGATTGCTCTTAAAATAGTAAAATATTTAGTTTAAGAATTCGTACAAATTATTGAGTTGCACTTCGAATTAGATAAGTAGTTGAGGAGGTCGTAGCTAAACAATAACAGCCGCACGGGTCGATCTTCCAGTTAAGTTGCGAGTGCCTAGGTTGGGCTGAGGATTGTTGACCACATACCGAGTTTCCTCCGTGCCTCCGAAAACACGTGAAGCCGAAGGTTAGATAGGCAATCACTCAATTTAAAATACTGGTACCTATTCAGCTGCATGCGGTTAGACCGGACCACCAACGTATTTGGTAAAAGGCTAGGTAGATGAGAACTTCAAAAAACGTCGTTATTGTCATGCAGGATGACGACAGCTGCTATAACCATCCTCTCGACATTCAATTAGGACTAAATTTGACCCTAGGACCTCATCACAGATTAAATTAACTCACCAAATTGCAGTGATATCTTGTAAATAAGTTGTCGAGAAAGGAGGTTCAACCAAAGAGTTTTTATTCAAAATTTATTAACTTTGCGAATTCAATACACAACTTAAGATAACTGTTCATGTTATTAAAAACAAGTTCTAGTTATTATATCATAAATATTATAAGTAATGTAATACAAGCACCAATGTAGTAAATTACCTTACATATTCATGTAAAAATATGTTAAATGCAAGCCATTTTACCGCCCACAGCAACTATATTTTTACAACACAAAAAATGAGGCAAAGATCCTACACAAAACATCCTCGTTACTGGGCCACCTAACAACTAACGAAATATGCCGCTTACTTTCAAAACTAGTTTACGTTTTCTTTGTTCTTCACCGGTCATACGTTCAAAATCACACGCCTAACTAAATCTAAGATTAAACTTTAAATTATAACCTAAAACTCACCATAAAGTTTTAAAAAGAACACAAAATCCTGTTTTCGAAACGTAACAGCACTCCTTTTGCACACCACACAACTATTTTGAATTTCGAAACAGATTTTATAAATCGGAACACATGTCTGACGACTCACGGCTTCACAAACACTGAGTTTAAAACACGAAACTAGCATTTATTTGTGCATTTTTCATTGAAAACTATCATTTTAAGTTACAAAACTATAAAAAAGTTTTAGTCAAGACGCGTACGGACCGCGCCGCGTCGCATTTTCACTGGATTTGAGTCGAGTTAAAAGATATTTTTACCTGTGATGGCAAAAAAAGTTTCGTTCGTACTTTGAGCTTAATTGGCTGACTTACCCAACTTTTAACCTTATCTTTGTGGCAGTAAAGTCCATTTCTCTTTGAAATTGACAAATTGCATTAGTGTGAATGTAGTTGTGAATATTGCCAGTCAAATCTGTGGTCTATTTCCGACTCACTAAAGTTGAATCTTGTATGATTCTAAGCCCAAAAGCTTCATCTTGAATCGTATGCTTGTAGATATATTGTGGGCAGTTGGTTGGACACAAAGTTTCTAAAAGTTTTTTTTTATTACCATTTCAACCATTTTGGATTCGGATGGTTTAATTACCACGCTTTGGGAGGCGGACGCGAGAATTTCGTTTGTTATCTAAATATAACAAATAAAGAAAATTGAAGTCTCTGTTTGTAATATCACAATAACAACTTAATAGCATTGAATGCATTTGCAATTTTATACGGTACTTATAAGTACCGTATACATAATTACATATAAGTAGGTACTTTATAAAACATTTAAATCATCTTCCTGCCCTTATCCCACGTCATTTAGGGTTATTTTCTTCCATTCGGCCCTGTCAGTCGTCACGCTACCATTTATTTCTTTTTCCTTCATATCACTCCTCACACACTCCATCCATCTTTTCTTTGGTCTTCCTCTCCCTCCATTCCATCCATCCACATTTATATTCATCACGTTTTTAGTCACATGCGATTCATCCCTCCTCATCACATACCCATACCTCGACAGTCGATTGCCTTTTAACTTTACAAAACAAAAAAAAATTGTCGCTCTGTTTGTTTGTTCCGGTTATTCTCCGAAACGGCAGGACCGATGTTTACTGGTCGATAGTTGATGTTAAGTTATGATTGTGTACGGTCTAAGAGGCTACTTTTATTTTTTTAGAAAAATAATTATGCGTCTGCTCAAAAAAATATTAAAAGTCATTGAGTTAGGGGTAACTCAATGACTAACGCCAATTTTCACCAACATTAACTAGTCCCTTAATGTTGGTGAAAATTGGCGTAATAGAATGCGTATCTATACGAAAACAGGATTTCTCAAAATTGCATCAAATCCGCCACCAGTTTATTTGTTAATTTTATCGTAAGGAACACATTACTCGGAATTTAAACGGCCTGATCTAGTAGTCGCAATCGCCACTACCGAGCATGAGGTCCTGGGTACGATTCCCAGATCGGGCAAAACATCAGTCAGCAACAGCAATGGAGTCTGGATTTGCGCCTAGTTGATGGCAATAGGCTCGCCCCCTATTACATGGGACTTAAACATAGCTGGCAAAATATGGGTGTACTATTAGGTACACCTCTGCCTAACCCTTCGGGGATTACAGGCGTAAACTTGCCGATAATTATTTGCGCAACACTATAGCAGACGTCATTTCTTACACCTCGTCATGACACAAACACATCAAGCTATACCATTCCAGTGTAACGTAGCCTCGCTTTATATAGATTTCTTGTACAATGAGAGATCCGCATAAACTGGTGTTGTATACCTTTTTTTTTGTAGAGGGTGGGAAATCATCAAATGACTCCTCCCGCTCTGGGCAGAGTGTCAGACTTCTACTGACTAAAAACCACCCATGTTCCTTCTTAGCCCTTTGTGTGTCGAGGCCGTGGTATTCTCTTTCGAACAACCCGCAATGGTTTTGTATACCTTCATTGGTCGTTCTTACCATTGTCCATCTATTTATAATTCACTACCACTGTTGCACCACATCCGTCGATTTCCGTCTAAAAATATCGAAACATCAATCAATGTCTCTTTATATAGGACACAGATGGACGCAAACCTCCCGCAAAGCGAGAAAGGAAGTCAATGCAATAAATTATTTATACTTTTACAGAGGGAGAGTGCAGTGGTGGCCCTGCAGTTGCGTTGCGGCCCCGACTTGCGAACAGTAAGTCATAGGTTCGAACCCAGGCAGGCGCATTACTTTGTGTAATTTATTTCATCACCGCTGCTCCCAAAACGGTGAAAGAAAACATCGTGAGGAAACCGTAAAATACTGAATTTCCTCCGTGCTTAGGACAGCACGTTAGACCATCAGTGGACCAAAAATCTGTAAATTTAGGACATACACTTCTGTTATATTTATTTGTATAGATTCGTTTAGTATCCAAAGCGGACGCGTAACAAACACATACGACCAAGAGCCTCCTTTCTAAACGACGACGTCGGTTCAAAAACTTTGAGCGCCACTTGCCAGGACCCGTGGCAGTGCAAACAGGTTTTAAGTAGAAATAATAAGCAGCGCATGATACGAATTAAACCGTTCCCAATGCTATCTACACTCCGCCACGCAGATCCGACAGGCTTGCTAGAAAAACAACTGATGTCAGCTGGATGACATATAGACCGCGAATTTCATTGAGGTTCTAATGAAAATGGGTTTGTTCCCCTACATGAGGTTTTTCTTTTTGTCTTTTTTAAAAAAAAACGTTGCCCCACACTAGGAATTTCTCCTGTATCGTGGGTGCGTTTACAAACATTTAAACTCACATACACAACGGGTACGGGTACGGGTTTCTTATGTATGCAGTGGCAAAATTAAAAGTATCTAGGCACAGACGCCAGCAAATCCAGGTCCCGAAACTGTCAAATTTTATTATTCAACCTTGAATTAAAGCATTAGCGATAAAGTTCCATCTATTATAGAAAGACGAGATTGTTAGTTTGCTGCGTCTGTTGTTGTGTCTGTTGTAAGATACAACAGACACAACAACACACGCAGCTACTTAGTAATAGGCTTCTTCTTCTTAGCGTGTCGATGGCAAATTTCTATTCGATCAAATCGTTTTGGCCCAAAATTCAGCTATGCGGACTCCACTCGCTGATGCAGTCATAAGGTCGTCAAGTGTGCAGGTGTCAGGGCATGCAGCGCAAGATGGAAGGTGGGACATTATCTGTGGAGATACGCCGCATACACACTTGAGGTCTGAGCCGTCAATGAACCCCCATCTGAAGGGATTGTCTTTGCTACGGCCGAGCTGGGTTCGGAGTCTATTTAGAGATTTCCAAGTCGGCCACGGCAAAGTATGTCCAGGTGGAAGACTTTCAGACGGCTTTCAGTAATGGGCTGAGCACCATGCAAAATACTGGTATTGAGCTGCGTCCAGCAGGGTTATTGCATACCTATCTTTTTAAACGTCAGTGGCTATGGTTATGGTTTGGTACAAAATGGAACCATTTGACAGTTCACCGATGGACACTATGATAGCCACTGACATTCAAAAAGATGCACAAAGCCTTGCAGGTCACACCGGGTAAACTGAAAACTGACTTCAACATAGTTGGTAAAAGGTTAATTTTTAGACACGTCAGCCAACCCGTTTATTTTTATTTGGGGGTGGGAAATCATCAAATGACCCCCCGTTCTGGGCAGAGCGGTAGGGAGTGTCAGACTTCTACTGACTAAAAACCACCCATGTTCCTTCATAGCCCTTTGTGTCCGGGGACGCGGTATCTCTTTCGAACAACACACAGCCCCGACAGACGTCGGCCCTTGCGCGCCCCTGCATTGTTGCTGACATCTCTTTGAGGCGCGCGTGGAACACGAACGCGCCGTCGACACGGCCTCGCTTATGACGACGACAGGTCAGCTGGCTAGGCTTTCTCACCATTTTTTTTTTTTGGGTGGTGGGAATCATCAAATCTGGGCAGAGCGAAAGGGAGTGTCAGACTTCTACTGACTAAAAACCAGCCATGTTCCTTCTTAGCCCTTTGTGTCTACGCCGCGGTATATCTTTCGAACTACGGACGAGAGGTTCTCTCTCTCTCACGTTCCACCACCTCCTTTGCTAGCATCACTGCTTCGCAGAAGGAATCGACGGCGTCCCATAGAGCGGGAGGTGTTATTTGATGATTTCCCAACACCCACCCAAAAAAAAAAGGCTCGAAAGGGGCGGGGGTGGGGTTGGCAAAATTCACGAAATATAACAAGGGGGGAGGGGGGTATAGTAAGATATCACGAGTATTTATTTTTTCGTTAAACGCGCGTTTTATTCTTTTTTATCATGGTCCTTAATTTCAGAATAAACTTAGATTATACTTTCATACCTTTAATTAAAGATAATATCTAAATATTTTAAGATTCTTGTAGGTACTAAAAAATAACCGTGATTTTGGGTGTGAAGGGGGAGTAGCCTTAAACCTCACCACGTGTCACCAACGGGGAGGGGGGGGGGGATAAAAATGCTTAAAAAACATCACGTTATACATGTTCATATTGATTAAGAGCCCGACTAAACTGTCTGCAGTCCTCGAGGACTCCCTCAAATCAATCAAATAAAACAAAAAAGTCAACAATGAACTGAAAATATGATTTATTCCATTTTCTCTACTTACAACTAAACCATAAATATATATTCCACTGCAGGTGTAACGTTATTTAAGCATCCACTTTCTCCTGAAGACCTAGGCGCTCTTGTTGGGGTTCCAAGGCTCCACCTTAGCCCGGGTGGTGCTGTAGGGAACGTATTGGCCGGTGGTTCCTGACATGTTCTCTGTGAACTCTGCCATCCACTTGTATTTAGGTCTGCCGGGGTCCTGGAAGGTGGATAAAAAGAATGTTTATTCAGGGGGAGTATAATCCCGTCGGGGCTGCGGGTTGTTCGCAAGAGATACCGCGGCCTCGACATGAAGTGCTAAGAAGGAACATGGGTGGTTTTTAGTCAGTTGAAGTCTGACACTCCCTTCCGCTCTGCCCAAGAGCGGGAGGGGTTATTTGATGATTTTCCACCCAACATAAAAAAAAAGGGGAGTATAATCTTTGTGGCGGTGGCCCAGTAAAAGCAGCTGTGGCCCAGTGGTGACGACCTAGGCAAGCGCATTATTTTGTGCGCCCCGTGCGGACCCGTATATTGGCCACGTATCGAACTATCGAAAGAGAGCTGTCATTCGCCTGCTGCCGGGCGGCAACCCCCACACGCACCTTTGACTGTCGCGTACTAAGGCCTTGCAGATTAAAACTCATGCCACTTCAAGTGGAAATGTGAAACCGAGTTGCTGGAATCGAACCCGCGACACCGATGCACAAACGGTAACCACGTATTCAGCATCATTCTGGGGTAGGGTTTGGCCTCCTGTCAAGACTGGTCTGCACCAAGCCAACCACCCCAAGACCGTCCGACCAAGCTGCATCTGGATGCAGCTTGGTCTGAACATTGATTGTTGTTATTTAACGGTTTAAGAAATTTATTTCGCTCAAAAAGAATACAATTATTCACTTCTATGAGGAAAAACATAATAATTTAGGTACAATTTATAAGCGACGGTTTCGCTTGTTGTGGCAAACTAAAATTAAGTAATAATAAACTAAAATTATTTTCTAAAAACAGTAAAAACTAACAATTTATAAATTAATCAGGTGGTTCTTTAATAGCCTTTTAAAAGTTGGAAGTGATTTCGATTCCTTGATAGCTTTAGGTATAGAGTTATACAGTTCAGCTCCCTCATATAGGACTGTCTTTCTACCGTAATTTGTCCTCGGTGCTCTTAAAATTATATTTAGCCATGAACTCCTCCATAGATATTTCTCCTGGATATTTCAATAACGGTCTTATGTGATGGTACTACGCACAGTGACGGCCGCCATCACTGGACACGGTACTTTTAACAAGCACCTCTTTGTTATAGGTGTCACAGATAGTCCTCTGTGTCGAGCCTGCATGGAGGAAGAAGAAACAGCAGCCCACGTGCTCCTGCACTGTCCGGGGGTTGCCCCATACAGGGCCAAGTACTTCGGTAACCCAGGTACTCTCCGCGAGATTGCCGGTAACACCAAGGGGTTGCTGGCTTTTCTCGGGGAGTTGGGGTGGATCGAATAAGATTAAGATCGAAGATCGTACGCAAAATACGAACCCCAATCTACCAATATTAGTTTTGTCAGCTAATAAGTATTTATTAGATGTATTATTTCCAAATATTCCATTGCTTTGTCAGCACTCATAATTATCTAGGACATGCGTCATATCTGATCACGTCGTGGATGTACTACGTTAGCAATAAAGTTAGTATATAAGATTAAGATTTTATTATATAGATTTAATTACTGTTAAGCTGTAACTCTGTCGGAATAAAGTTATTTTTTTAAATACTTCCGTTGTCGCTTACTTAATTGGCGCAGCCGGTAGGATCTCTGTAGTCAGTCTGCCGTGTATAAAATTCTACGTGGAGCAGCCGACGTCCGTGTCTACGGTTTAGCAGAGATCGCCGAACAAATAAATTCATTGAGAAGCCACTTCGAGTTACGGAAGAGGACCAGCCACAGCAGTAATTCAGGGAGCATGAAGCAAGCTGCGGAATTGTGAGTAAATCTTTTTCACCTTCCTCTCAGCTCTTCCATTTATATCCCAACCTTGTAATAAGTCTATGTGTGTGTATTATTGGGGATTGGACAACGCCGTAATAATATTTGCATAGATTTTAATTGTATTAATATTTTAGAGTAGTGATATTTTAGTAACACTTTAGTGTGATTTTTTTTTCCCGTTGCCTTTATTATTTTCATAACTTTTTCACAATGGAAAACGTGACCCGTGTCCCACAGGAATTGGTTAACATCATACCAATATTCAGTGGCGACGCTAGAACGTTACCTTTATATATAAAAAAATGTGACTACATTTTGACTACGTTCCAAGGAACCGTAGCCCAAAATGAATATTTATTTCATGTGGTAACAAGTAGGTTATCAGGCGAAGCAGCCAGTTTGGTAGGCGAAAGAGACTCTATACATACGTGGGATGAGCTGAAGAAATTGTTAAACCAACACTTCGGTGACCCACGCACAGAGGATTGTTTAGCAATGGAGTTAGAATCTTGTAGAATAAATAGGGGCGAAAGTTATTTAGATTTTTGCCATAGAATACAGCGGATGAGAAGTGTTTTATTCGCTAAAATATCAGAAACCGCCATTGATGACTCTCTACGTAAAGCAAAGCAAATAATTTATAGTAACAGAGCGATGAATGTTTTCTTGTTTAACTTACCGCCATTCCTAGTTAGATTAGTTCGTTTACGCGACATTACAACGTTAGAGGATACGTTAAAAATAGTTTTAGAAGAACAAAACTTCCAGGCAGTCTATGATTCTAAAACAAACGATAGGCGTAATTTTAGTAGAAATAACAGACCCAATTTGCCTAATTACCAAAATGCATCTGAATCTAATAATCAAACGAAAGATTCGCAAAGCGTATCGAGTACACATGTACCGAATAATGCTACAAACAGCACATCTACATCTAACAATTCGCATCAGTCCAGGCATTATAACCAGCGTAATAATATTCAAAAAAATCAAAATGGTTTTAATCGTACAAACAACAATAATTCGTCACCGCAGTTAAGTAGGTCATCTTTTCCGGTTGCACAACAGAGCCAACAGTTCGCGGCACAAGCACCGGGCACGTCGAATTTTGCAGCGCAAGCATCTACGTCGGGTACGAATACTGACGTTACCATGCGTACTGCGAGTTCGCGACGTGTTAATTACATAAATAATTCTAGTAATGATGAACAGAGTTCAAGTAATTCGTATAACGAGTGTCAGGAATTTTCTCTTGAAGATCCCGGGGCGGGAAATTTTTGCATAATGGCCTCTACTCTAGAGAACGAATAAAAATAAATTGCAATAAACGCTTAAATTTACCACATATAGTTATACCAGAATTAAAAGCAGTCTTTATGATAGATACGGGAAGTGTTAGGTCATTTATAAGCCCTTATATAGCGAATAAATATTTTAAAGACTATTTACAGCATGAACCCTTCGAAGTTGTTAGCACTCACGCTTCGAGCGTTCATAGTGAAACAGCAATTATTCCATTACCGGTTACGTTTGGAAATAAAGAGTTCCATAAGTTTTATGTCTATAGTGTTGACGATAGGTACGACGGATTAATAGGTAGCAATTTGCTGAAGCAATTACAGGCAAAGATTAATATGGAGAGTCAGATATTACATTTAAAAAATACTGACATTCCCATCGTATATTCACCACCTATGAGAGAGGTATATAATCTACCATCTCGTAGTGAACTTAGAGTAAGACTCCCGGTCAACTTATTGGACGGGGAAGCTGTGTTAGATTTTAAACAGTTTACGGAAGGGATTCGAATGCCCGCCGCATTAGTTTACGTGTGTTAAAGGTTATGCAACAACTGTTATTCAGAATTATAGTTATCAAAATAGAACTTTAGTAGTTACAGGACTTTTCCAAGTAGAACCATACATACAGAACCCATCTGTTAATGTTAATTTCATGGATAATAATATTGAAGTAGACAGATTGCTAACAATGAATTTAGAAAAATTACAGTTAGATCATATGAACTCAGAAGAACGTACGGTTATTGAGGGAATTTGTAGAGAATACAAAGATATATTTTATTGTGAAAATATTCCATTAACCTTCACAAACCAGGTTAAACATAGAATAAGAACAAAAAATGAAGACCCAATAAACATTAAGGCACATAGGTTACCGCCGGTTCAAACAAAAGAAATTAAGAGCCAAGTTGAAAAGATGTTAAGGGATAACATTATCCAGGAATCGCATTCTCCCTGGAGTGCTCCCGTACATTTGGTGCCAAAAAAGTTAGACGCATCAGGCCAACAAAAATGGAGGATGGTAGTTGACTATAGACGGCTCAATGAAATCACAATTGATGACAAATACCCCTTGCCCCACATTAACGATTTATTCGACATGCTAGGTAATAGTACCTACTTTACAACCCTCGATTTAGCTAGCGGGTACCATCAATTAGAGGTCCAGGAGCAGGATAGAGCTAAAACCGCATTTAGCACACCTTCAGGGCATTACGAATTTAACAGAATGCCGTTTGGGTTAAAGACAGCACCCGCAACCTTTCAACGAGCAATGGATAACGTCTTACGAGGCCTTCAAGGCCTACATTGCCTAGTATACCTCGATGACGTCATCATTTTTTCAAAAAGTTTGCCTGAACATGTAGAAAAACTTAGAGCAGTTTTTGACCGCTTCCGTCAAACAAATTTAAAAGTTCAATTAGATAAGTCGCATTTTCTTAGAAAGGAAGTACTCTACTTAGGGCATACTATTACGAATGAGGGGTTGAAACCAAATAATGATAAAATAGATGCTATTCTTAGGTACCCTATACCAGAAACGGTTACACAGATTAAAAGCTTTTTAGGACTTATCGGATATTATAGGAAATTCATAAAAGATTTTGCTAAAATAACTAGACCATTAACAGCTTGTTTAAAGAAAGGTCGCAAAATTGTTATTAATGATGAATATAAAGAATGCTTTGAGACATGTAAAAAACTTTTAACAAATGCACCCTTGTTACAGTTCCCTGACTTTAATAAAACTTTTATCTTAACCACTGATGCATCCAATTTTGCAATCGGGGCTGTTTTGTCACAAGGAACAATAGGTTCAGATAAGCCTATAGCATATGCTAGTAGAACTTTGAGTGACACAGAAGTAAGATATAGCACTATCGAGAAAGAACTATTAGCCATAATATGGGCAGTTAAGCACTTTCGACCGTATTTGTATGGTAATAAGTTTACCATATTTACAGATCATAGACCATTAGCATGGCTGTATTCATTGAAAGAGCCCAATAGTAAACTCACGCGATGGCGATTAAGGCTAGAAGAATACGACTTCGAAATAAAATATAAGAAAGGCCCTCAGAACACGAATGCAGATGCTTTATCTAGGATTAAGATTAATGCAATTGACGACGATTTAGATTCAATATTTGTAAATGTAGGAGATAGGCAAGAACGAATACAAAAAATTATAGAAAACGAATTGAAAGACCTCGAAACTCCAATAGAAACGATAGAACTTTCGGATTCTGATGACGGGGTCACTGCCAATTCAGTTTCAAATAGAGAAAACGAAGGCATTCCTATTTTAAACGAAGCTATCGATACTAAACCAAAACAGATTTTAGTTCATTCATGGTTTAAAAATGAATTAGCCGTAAAAGATATTTCTAATAATAAACAAAAAATTCTTGAAGTTCACTTACCGACAAATAACGATAAATTAGCTAAAGACTTTTTGAAAGAGTATATAGACCCAAAACATAAGTACTTTATATACTTTGAGCATCCATCTTTTAGAAAAACTTTTTCAAACATGGTAATTAAGTTATTTAAAAAGGATTCAGTTAAGTTAACAGAATGTACAGAAAGAGTTATTAATTTGACAGAATCTGAAGAAGATCAAAAAGAAGTTATTTTGAAATACCATGAAGGGAAAACGTGTCATAGAGGTATTAAAGAAACTTTAACCAAACTTAAAAGACATTATTGGTGGGCAAATATGAAAGAGACGGTAACGGCAATCATAAACGCTTGCGAAACATGTAAACGCATGAAATATGACAGAAAGCCGATCAAACCTCACATTCAGCTAACACAAACGCAAGATAGCCCTTTTCAGGAAGCTTTTATGGATTTATTATATATAGAGGGGAAATATTATTTAACTATAGTAGATGCATTTAGTAAGTTAGCACAAGCTATAGAGGTACCAAATAGGAGTACACCAGAGATAGTTAGGGCATTGATTAAGTATTTTAGCATGTATGGTCTCCCTAGGAAAATTAGTTGTGATTCCGGTACAGAATTTAATAATGCTTTGATTAAAGAAATGTTAAGTTTGTACAAAATTGAACTTCATATTGGGACTCCAAACAATCCCAGTTCAATGGCAATAGTAGAAAGATTTCATTCTACCATTATTGAGATTTACCGTTTAGCAAAATACGATAAAAGCGATTTAGATGCAGCATCTGTTATGACATATGCCATCATGGCTTATAACAACACAATTCATTCAGCGACAGATTTTACGCCTTTTGAATTAGTATTTGGTCACACTTATTCAGATAATGTGTTTAACGTGGATAGAGAAAAGAATTTAACTCAGAAACTATTGTTAGATCATAGAAAACGCCTTAAAATACTTTATGAATTCATAACAGAAAAAATAGAATCCGACAAAATTAAAGTGATGAATAAAAAAGGTGGTGAAACGACACCGCTACTTGAGCCAGACGATAATATTTATATGAAAGATACTAGGATTAGAAAAGCTAAAGAAAAACCGCGATACGAAAAAGCGAAAGTAATTGGTGAAGTCGAAAGAAATATAGTGCCGGTAGAAGTAAAGAAAAGGAAAACTAGAGTAGCGTTAAAAAATGTAAAACGTCCTCCACAGATCGTGCCTGGTACTTCTGGTACTAGCGGTGGCAACGTTCGCGCTGGACCTCCAAAACCTCGGTCAGAATCCGGGGATAGCAGCTATAAAGCGGGGAGTAGCAGTGAAGAGGAATAGTTACTGGACAATATATAAAACTGTAGATTTAGAATCATTAGGCTTACAAATAGATAATAACATTCGGGATTTTAGTAATTTAAAAATAAAAATTAAGGAAAGTAGAGTTAGTAACGAAACCATAGGAATAGAAAGTCAAATAGAATATCTAATGAAACTAACTAAGGATAGATTTTTTCAAATCTTACCTTTTCATTATAGAAATAAACGAGCTTTGTTCAATCCATTAGGCTCACTTGTCAAAGCTATTTCTGGAAATTTAGATGAAGATGATGCAATTAAATATGATAGAGAAATTCAAATGATTCAGAACAAAGAGCATGTAACCGAACGTAAAGTATCATCAATGCAAAAGGCTTTTGATAAATTAGTAAATAACTCCGAAATAATAAATTCAAATATTAAAAACTTGGGTTTACATACCAATGAAATGGGAAAATTAGTTGAACAGGAGTTCAGGTTTAACAAACTTTTCCAAATATTGAATACTATGTACCAAATTTTAAATAACTTTCGAACTTGTTACGAAAACATACAAGAGATTGAGACGGCAATAGCCTTTAGCAAATTAAATACATTGCACCAATCCATTATAAATAGTACAGAATTATAATATACGTTAGAAGTCATTGCTAAACATGCTAAAACAATATACCCAGTTAGCAAACGTAATTTAATAAAATTAGAACGTAATATCATACTTAAATCATATGTAAATAACAACATGTTACTTTTTGTTTTAGAAGTCCCCCTTATAGATAACGAAACATATAATTATTACAAGGTTATACCCATCCCTATATTCCATTCTCCAAATACCTTTACTATTATACCCAAATACCCTTACCTGATGGTGAATAGATTGAAATACAGGCCCGTGGTAAGCTCATGTACTGAAATTGAAAACGACAAATTTCTTTGCGCTGAAAATAATTTAGCCCAGTATCCAACCGAGACCTGCATTGAACAAATAATGTTGTTGAAGAACAACTACAGAAGCTGCATACAGAACCATATTGAAATAGAAAAAACTAAGATACAAAAAGTAACCGACAACCAATGGTTGGTTTACTCAGAAGAAAATCTCATCATCACCGAAAATTGCAATATAGAAATTAGGAAATACACTGTTCTTGGGACCTACATCGTGTCGCCTGGGCAACAATGCGAGACACAAATAGGCGAAGTCATCGTTGCCGCTACCACAAACACTACAGTTTCTAGTCTCCAGCTGCCATTGATCCAAATGCCAGAGCTACAACAGGACATTCAAAGAAGATCAAAGAAAGTGGATCTAAGAAATGTGGACTTTAGTGATGTGAAGGAAGTGTTACAAAGTGCAAAATTTAGTGAAATAGACGATACGACCCAAACAGTGACAATAGAAATTAGTATATGGACTATCTTCGAGTATGCGATCATTGTAATAGCAATAGTTATCTTTATTATGTATAAATTTCAGTTTATAAACTTTTGTCGAAATTCTCCGAAACCGTCTGCGTGTTAAGGAACCCCAATCTACCAATATTAGCTTTGTCAGCTAATAAGTATTTATTAGATGTATTATTTCCAAATATTCCATTGCTTTGTCAGCACTCATAATTATCTAGGACATGCGTCATATCTGATCACGTCGTGGATGTACTACGTTAGCAATAAAGTTAGTATATAAGATTAAGATTTTATTATATAGATTTAATTACTGTTAAGCTGTAACTCTGTCGGAATAAAGTTATTTTTTTAAATACTTCCGTTGTCGCTTACTTAATTCGCTCTAGGCGTGGAGTTGCGGACACTAGCCCGATGCATCTAATCTAATCTATGTGGTGGTATAACAACTAAAAGGTTCATCAACCAGTGTAACTGGCAAGTGCAGGTGTTGATTTTAGGCTTACCAGGTGGGGAGGAAGGTCAGTTTTGTAGTGCAGCCAGCCGTACCATTCAGCGGAGACCTGTAACATAATGTAAAATACAGCTTTAGTAGATTAAGTTGTAACAAGTGTAAGTAATAGGAGTTAATCTTTATTTTTCAAAAAAAAGCATCGAATTTTTGGCATAACAACTGTTACACTAATATACCTAAATCCATGGCTGCTACTGAGAAATTCCCAGTTTGCCAGTTTGCCCAACCCGGGAATCAAATTCTAGGCCTCGTGCTCAGCAGTTGCAACCACTAAATCAACGACGCAGTTCTAGTGTAATATTACTATGTTCAAATATATTTTTTCTTCAAGGAGTCCTTGATACATGGAATCACAATTTTTCTATTACATTTTACATGAAACCAAGTAAACCAACACATCAAGCTGCCAGAAACCTTGAACTTAATGCTAAGCAATAAATTTGAAAAACTATTAAAGAAATTTGACAGATTTTAGTATCTTTTTTTTTTTTTTTTTTTATTGTCTGTTGTTGCACTTGTGGCATGTGCTAAATAAATATGTTTTCTTTCTTTCGATGTGCTGGCATCTGTACAATTATGTAATTCATCACCTACAATAAAAAAAATAAAAAAAACACAGACGAATTGAGAACCTCCTCCTTTTTGGAAGTCGGTTGACAAGAACAGCAATGGAAATTAAAATAGAAACTATTCTCACCTGGCTACCATCGTAGTTCAAGTACACCTTGTCATTGTACTCCACCCAGCGGTTCCTTCCGTAGAAGAAACGAGGGTTCTCAAAGTATTTGTTACCGTATTTGTCCTCTCCGACTAGCGTGCCGTCTTTCAACTCATCTTGTCTGGAAAGTAAGTATTTGTCATAGAGTATTATGATTGGTTGACCTCATTGATTAATAAGAACAGCTGCATGGGTCAATCTGCGTGGTTTTGCAAATGATTTTTGCAAAGGACCAAACCTTTTAGGTTTGGTCTATGAGCAGAGCACAAGCGGAGATGACATTCCATTGGCGAGAGCGCTCAGTCGAGGCTTATATGTTAGTAGCATGCCAAAGCCTATCTCTATTATTATCTATTGAACAGGTCAGGCAAGAAACTTCCGTCCTGTCCTCCCTGTCATACAAAACTAGCAGCTCCCTGCAAGATTTGCCAGTGAGCTGTCCAACTCGACTGGACGAAGGAATCTCGACGAAGGAATTTACACTTTTACGCACAAAATTAATTAACTATTAGCGTAGTATTTTTTAACTTGCAATAGCAAATTTAAAGCAATGGAAAGTGTTACACATGCAATTTAGATGTAAAACTACGCGTAAATAGAAAAACTGAGTAAAAACTAACTACGAAACTATCAGCTGAGTAAAAATCTGGGATAAACATAACCTTAAAGAAAATTACATAATAAACAAAATTATTCCTTACCTGAACAGTTTGTACAGTGAACCTCTAACTCCACCATTCTGGCGGATGATGTTGAAGAAATTTGTCACTTTATCAAGTGCAAATATCTTCCCTACGGACATTTTTAATGACTTTTTCGTTTTCGTATTTCAGTAAAAATATAGACAACTTTGACACATTGACAGACAGAAAATTTGGTGTTTCAAGTAATTTAAATCAATTTCTACTAAAATACCTAATGGATCCACACGGTTGGATTTCTTCGATTATGTACCACGATTCTCTACAATCCCATGAGCGTATGGACTTCGAAACGAAAGTTTCCATCAGATCAGCAATAAGCCATTTACGTTTCAATTCAATTTGTAGTTTTCAAGGTTGGTAATATTATGTGCGTGTGTAAGTTATACTGTTGTTATAATAAATCTACAATTCTACATAATCTTCTTCTTTACGTATACTTCCATATTACACGGTTTGGGCTTAGTAGGAGGCTATATTATTCTACCTACATAATATAATAACTATTGGATCGGATTGGTAAAAGGAACAAAAACACAAGCTTTTATAAAAATATTGTACAGTTTAATCATATTAATTTTCCTCATCTTTATGCTATAATTCAAAACTTTCATCCTTTCTATTTTTGTTTTTTTTCTTAGTTTTAGTTTCGGTACTTATTACATTTTCTGTCTCATTTAATTCTATTATTTCTGGTATTTCATCAGTGTTCCTTTCCTTCTTTTTTTTCTTGGGTTTCGAAACATCTTCATCTTCCTCTGGAATCATTTCGATGTCACGAAAATCTTTCTTCTTCGACTTCTTAGATTTTCTACTAACTTTTACTTCTTTTATCACACTGGCAACACTGTCATCGTCTGTCACTTCACTTTTATTTGGCAGAGGCAGTTCATTCGATTCAGCCAAGTCTGTAATATTTTGTTCAGTTTTTTCGTTACTATTACAACGTCGCCTTTTCTTCTTTTTCTTTTTGCGTTCCGTGCTATCAGAGTCACTATTTAGGTTTATATCTTCAACTTGTTCTTTTAATTTCTGGGCATGTGAATAGCCACTGTACTTTGACTGGGAAAGTAGTAATGCTTCCTGCTGAGCTATCCTTGCTAGTTTTCCTGTAGCTTTCAGGCCATGGCGAGCGCCTCTGAAAAATAATAACAAAATTTAACATAAAAATATAGAAATTCGCAGTGCAAAAGTTTTCATGTTTAGCAACCGCATTCAACAACCAAATCATAATGCGGCCTTGGGTTAGTTTCCCAGATCGGGCGATAGCCTATTTGGTTTCTCAGTCAGGAATTTCTATAGCAGTCTGTGTAGATTTGTGCACGATTGATGATGATAAGCACTTGGTCCTTAAAGTTGGCCATTGTACCGCGACCGGTCACGGGCGGTCGTTCCACCTATTACTGTATAGAACTTAAGCTTTGCCTGTCCCTGTCCTGGTAACTAGTTTAGTCCTGGGAGATAGTTTACTGTTCGCGTCAAATAACTGTGCCCCTCTGAAGTTGGCTACGAGTGGCTCAAAATTACGAACAAAACTGCAACTGCGCATGCGCGAGTCATGGGGGCGGGCATTATGGCATTATAAAACTATGTTTTCTTTTAAAAATATGTATTTATTTTGTTCAAATAATATTCTATGTGACTGCACTTGCGCGATCTTTGCATATGGCTAACTTCAGAGGGGCAAAGTTATTTGACGTGAACTATACACGGACAATGAAAGTGTTATACTGTTACGATTAGATTTGTATGATGTTATAACATAACACACCTGTAATCCCCGAAGGGATAGGCAGAGCTGTACATAATAGTACACCCATATTTCGCCAGATATGTTTACGTCCCACACATGTAATAGGGGCGAGCCTATTGCCATCAACCAGGCACATATTTAAGCTCCATGCTGCTTCTGACAAATTCCTGATGGAAATACCCAATAACACTTTGCCCGACCCAGGAATCGAACCCAGGATTTCCTACTCAGCAGCTTGCAACCACAAGACCAACGAGGCAGTCAATAATTGGTATAAAAAAATACTAACTTATGAGCTGTCCGTCCTTCACACTTCGCAAACAATTCTTCATCGGTCATCTTAAATACATCTTTCTTTTCTTCATCATCTTCTGACTCCGATTCCCTCACTCTCTCCACGTTACTAGCACCGTTGGTTAACACCGCAGTCCTGATGAAGTAGTCAGCATATTGTTCTACATTGTCATCATCTTTTGGCTTCTTGTTCAGTTTCCAAGTGCTGTTGGTGATGATGAACTCTTTCTCGTCTTTCGTTTTGATTTTCTTTGTTTTACCATTTTTTTCTTCAACCTGGAATGTTTAAGTTTTTTATTTAAATTAGTACAGTCACAAGCGCTAACACTTACACACGTAACAACTCTTTATAGTGATTTTCTCCAAAACATTTTAATTGGAATTATCAAAGCTGCAATCTTTGTTTTCTGAGAAAATTTATTTATTTATTTATTCATTAACACATACATTTGTTTTAACAGGTAAGACCCAAGCTAAAAAAAGTAGTCATAAATTACTAATAGTCCTGTCTCAAGTAACGGGTCTGGGTAGAAATACAAGTTGCACAGTGGACAACATACTAAGTGTCACCCTCTGGAATTCCGCCAAAGGACGAGAAAATACGTCCAAACACCAAGACACACTATTCAGTGTTCTCATTGCACGAATCACTGGCAATTGTTACAAAGTAATAGATATTATTAGATATGGTATTTAATCTATACCGTTGACTTAAAGATTTGACAAAGTATGTACCCACCTCCACATTAGCAGCGGCCTTATCATAAAGTGTGGTCCACCAGTGCTCATTGAACTCGGCAGCAGCATCGTGACCAACACCAGCCACACTGCGCTTCAGTTTTGGCTTCAGTGGCTCTGACATGCCATTCTCGTGTTTACCAAGCCCTTTGCCTGAAAATGAGGTTGATTTTTATTCATTACATCAGAATATAACATCACGCCTGTAATCCCAGATGGGTTAGGCAGACGTGTACACATTAGTACACCTATATTTCGCCAGTAATGTTTAAGTGAGCGTATTGCCAGTAACCGGGCACAAATCCAGACTCCGTAATTACATTATTGAATAGGATTAAATTCCATAAATTAAATAAATACTGCTTGAACCTCTGAGTCTTTCCCATTCATGTTCTCAAAATTGGTTGAATGGTTATGTAGTGATACACGAATTAATAAAATAAGAAATGCGATAATCAATGAGAACTTTGGAATTCATATTGATTTATCTACAGAAACACATTCTTCACTGATTAAGCAGTAATTCTAAACTATTTTGGCACTAATTTGACTTAAAAGAATTTTTTTTTTTTTTTTTAATTATTATAAGAACGAAGTTCTTAATAACTAATTACAATCTAGCCTAAAAAGACTAATAAGTAATTTAAATCTGACTTATTATGTTACATTATAGATTATGTTAAAACTAAGAATAGTGTCCATATATAAGCACATATTAAAAGAATTAAGATAGATGAATACGCGTGATGTAAACAAGGTGTGAAGTTAAAATTAGTAAAACTTTAGAAATCCAAATAATTACCATCGGTCCAGCCGTATTTCTCTAGCTGCTTACGTGCGAAATTCATTATTGGGTAACGCAGAGAGCTTTTACCACATTTGTTTCACTTACAGGCAAAATAACAAACCAAAACAGAACCTAAACATAACCTTGCAAAACACGCTTTCAAAAGACAGCTGATAAGCATAGATAATTTATGAGTATGACAGTTGTCACCACAGAATAAATATCTGTTCCGTGGTTGTCACGGCAGAAATCGAAGCTAAAATAAATATTACCAGCCTTATTCGCATCATTGCTTAGTCATAAATCGGACAAATGACGACCTCAACAAGATTCTTCATGCAAGTAGGTACTTAATAATTGAATTTGTTTGTTAAGGTGAATGCTCCAACCACCCCGCGAAATTCAATTTTTCTTATGTTTTTTGCAATTTGCAGGCCAGTGCTAGTTTGT
Organism: Diarsia brunnea; assembly: GCA_949774965.1. Lineage (NCBI taxonomy): Eukaryota > Metazoa > Arthropoda > Insecta > Lepidoptera > Noctuidae > Diarsia > Diarsia brunnea. The sequence goes on from OX459023.1 coordinate 8,606,697, forward strand.
ATGTTGATTAAAATATAAATTGCGGCTGTAAGACGTATGTAGTTACAGAAATATAATCATCAATATAAGCCTCCAAGTTCATAAAGGTGCAAAAATGACTTTTTCAAGTTCCTGCACCTTTATGAACTTGGAGGCTTGTATTGATGATTTTGATGATTATACATATTTCTGTAACTACATACGTCTTACAGCATCTTAATCAAATTAATTGTTAGGGTCTTGCCACGTGATGTTGCGGATGTAGCATCGGCTCGGTACACGGTGCTGCTGTGGTAATGCGACTCAATATCATCTGTCTAACCTTTTCCTGTGTTGGGTTTAACTGTGTTGGGGTCGTCTTGCAGTCTAGCTGGATGCAGCTAAATACTAGTATTTTCCATTGATGATTCCATTGGTTCCAGGAAATGCAGCGCTGTATCAACGTCGCGTCGTGGCCGACTTTGCACGCAAAGCATCGTGTAGACACACCACAGCGCTGCGGTTTTCATTCGGTACAGGCCAAGTACATAGGTTATTTGAAGGGTTCATTTATTATACACCAAAAAATTAGCCAGCCACGCGAAGTGCATAACAGCCTTAATAAAATCCCGCTGTCTCGTTATACAGCGGGATTTTAATTAGGGTGCTCTCTCGAAAAAAGTTTAAAAACAACGTACAGATGAAGTAGCTTTTCGCCGGCACTTACAGAGAAATTACATTCTTAGTAATCTACATGATATGATACGTAATTTGGTTTACTCATAATTTTTCTATTGGTATCACATACATAATAAGAAAAAAAATCACATAATCACCTCCTAATGGTTGAAATGAAACAATTTTAAACTACTGAACGGATTTTAATAAATGAGGTGTCAATAGATTCGTCAGCCCGGGTGGCATAGGCTATACAGGGTGTAAATCAACCCATCACACAGCCACAAACTAAGTACCTACCTACCCCTAAGTAAAATTTTGGGGTCGTCGTTTAGTCGTTTTTTTTTTGGGGTCAAAAGTCACATTTTACGGTAAAACTCAATGTTAAAACATTGTGCTATTGAATGTTTTGAATAGTAAACGAGTCATGGAGGTAATTTAAGTAAAGTTATAACCTGAAAAACTAGTATTTACAAAAACGGCTGTGAAAAATTTGGAACTTTGACCCCCAATATCCCCGTAACTAAGGGGTTCCCTAGAATGTATGGTCTAAAACAAAAAAAATATAGCAGTGGTGGGGAGAACAAGTGCCCTTTTTTCCGCCGGCGGAGGAAGGAGGCGACGGCGTCCCATTCCTCCTCGCCCCGGACCATGGCTTATGAATACAATTGTTAAGTTGAATGAGCCTAAGAACTATTTATTACCTTCGATACTGAGTAAAACAGCATAACATTATATTTCAAAATATTTATTTGATAACAAGTGTAAATACTGAACTTATCTAATAAAAACATAACACTCCTTTTTTTGGGCAGTCATGTAACAAAGGTCACTTTTACTTTAGGAATGTATTTTGTATATTATTTTGCACGGGGGGCAAAAAAACGACGCCCATGTCCAATATGAATAAAAATAAAAACATCCATTTTATTTTGTTCCGTTTCCGCTTTTTTTGGGCAATACATCATCCAAATCGTCCACAACGGACACATTGTTGCTAAAAAAATAAAAAATAAACTACTTAGTTCAAAAAAACCGGCCAAGTGCGAGTCAGACTCGCGCACCGAGGGTTCCGTACAAACCTGTAGGTATATAAGTAAAAGTTATGGTATTTTTATTGCTAAATGAAATCCATAACAATTTCGGTTTTAATTCCTGTTTCTTTTGATTGCGTTGACATAGAAGTTTGATTTTGTTACAGCTTAAAGGTATTATAGATTTGAGTATTTGATATGAATTTCAATATAATACCACTACGCGTTCATGAGGAAAGGGGTAGTAAGTTTAAAATTATTAAAAATATTTTTATTATATGATATAACTAAAAATGTATACTTTTCGCAATTTTTCCTATATCTCTGCTATAAGACGTTGCTTCATACCAAATTTCAAGATTCTGAGTTCACGGGAAGTACCCTGTAGGTTTTGATTCCCTTGCGAGTGTCGAAAATTTGCGGCATAAACGGGAGTATCTTTTGATCGCGTTGACTTAGAAGTTTGATTTTTTCACAGCTCCAAGAGACCATAGACTTGAGTATTTGATATGAATTTCAGCTTGATACCTCCACGCGTTCCTGAGAAAAAAGGTCTTGACAGACAGACAGACAGACAGACGGACAACAAAGTGATCCTATAAGGGTTCCGTTTTTACCTTTTGAGGTACGGAACCCTAAAAATACAAAAAAATTATAGAGTCTCACACGTCAAAGCCGGGACCAATGGGGTATGCAGTCATGGAAATGGGGTCGAGATTTATACTTATTATAACTTAGAATTTACCACTTTTTCCAAGTGATATTCCTTGTCTATTGTCAAATTGTAAATTCAAGGTGGACACAGGAACATGTCTAACTCATAGTAATAGCTCTAAGTATGGTGGCCTGCCCTAGACCTCAGCCTGCGTGTACTCGCAAGCGCAACAGGCAGCAGCACACGTCTCGGCCTAAACATTTCAAACTCAAAAACTCAAAGCATTTATTTCAATAAGATCATTATAGGCACTATTCAATGTTAAAAAAACACACAAGCTGCTGTTGCTGTGCTGTAGCGAAGCTACAGTCACAGTCAACTTGTGAAAGTACAGATCTCTATGGAGAAGAATGGGCAAGAATCTCCATGGACACTTCCTGTGTAGGTACGTCATGTTAACTACAAAACTAACTTACATACAAATGAAAACTCATTTTACATAACCAATAATTATAATAAAATAACACTCTTTTTTTTGGGGCTGTCGTGTAATTAGTTATTCAGATATAATTTACCTACTCTTTTACAAATTATACTATTTAAATTATTTATTTTCCTTTCTTTTCTTTTGAACTATTTTTATTTCTTTTATTAATTAATAATTCGTTCTTGGACTCTGTATTCCATTTGGAAGTTTTTCTGCAAATGTAAGAGAATATTGTAGGTAATGATATTTTTTATTATATTGTCATCATCATCACGGCCCTGTGCCAGCCTCATCCAGGTTTTTCCCCCGATGTCAACTATGTCGTCTGCCCATATCGCTGCCGAGCCGTATTTATTTTGCCAGTTCTAAGACGCCTTTCGATGACAGCCATAAGGCCGATTTTTCAATAGTCAGTTAAACAATAAGTCAACCTGTCATCACTGCGCCTTGTTAGGTGTCCTGCCTAACTCCATTTGAGGTCCGCAACGTATATTTTATTTACCTAATTTAAATGCCATTTTTATATATTTTTTGCAGTCGGTACAGGTAGTCAGTGAAATTATGACATCCAGTCTTACCAAAGAGTATCGTATTACCTAGTATTAACTGGGTTGTGGAGGTCAGATAGGCAGTCGCTCTATGTAAAATACTGGTATTCAGTTAGACTGGAAGCCGACCCTAACATAGTTGTGAAAAGGCTAGGCAGATGATGATTTATATACTTTTTAAATTAATTTGTCTCCCTTTTAACTAATATAACGTCCATTTCCTCCGCATAGGAATCATCAGTTTCGCTGAAAAATAAAGGACGAAGGCAATTTATGTTTTATTTTTTACGTACCTACTCGAGTGAGGAAAAAATAATTAGACACACGGGGACACATCAAATTATACACATCCAGTATCCTCGCTTCGTAAGAGCTTTTTGTACGTTCGAGTGATCAGCTTGATTTGGTTTCGTATAGCTTGATTGGTCATAGTGTAGAAACATGATTTTTATTTACTTCAATTTTGGAAGGAAATTTTCACAAATCAAAGGCCCGAGATGTGTGTGTGTGAAAGAGCTCTTAATAAATCGCAAACCACCAGTACACAGGAAAAGTTCAGTAGATTTAAAATAAAAAAAGAAAATGTGTATTTCAAATCATAGGTTTTTTTATCAAAACAGGTTTTTAAATTATTTAACCTGGCAAGATTGACAACTTTAAGGTGGAAGCGCAAATGTAGCCCGCGAAATTCATATTTTCTTGCGTTTTTTGCTATCTGTGACATTAAGTTAGTGTCGCTTGGGTTAGTGAAAACGAGCATTTGGACTTAGCCAAAAATAATGTAAAAAAAAACTCCACCGAATAAACTACTGAACTTTACCTGTACTTACTGTTCGGGGAAGGGATCAGGCTTAACTTCAGTTCTATGATCATATGAGGAATCTCGTTGAGACCTGTCCATGTAGACTAAGCCGTGGGGACCTGCGCTGCTGTAGGTTACCATCCGTGGCCTCTGGAGGAGCTCTCGTTTGAAGTTCTTCAGGAAATATACCCAGCATTCCAATGCCCTGAAATTTTTAATTACAACATAAAAATAATTAATTGTCGCATATCAGGCCCTTTATTTACAAACACTTCGATTCGATTTCGATTCGGATCGTCGTATGTCCATCTCGTTCACTTTCGTAATGCCAAAAAAAGATAAACAAACGACTCGTCGATTCGAATCGCATTTGTGAAAACGGGACCAGTTTTAAGACGTGCATACAAAATGAAAAAACAATAATCATAGAAAGCTCAAATATTTAAAAATATAACAGGACGGGAAAAAAAGTTAACCTAGATTTAAAAGGGGTGTCCCCCTTTTAAATCTAGGTTAACTTTTTTTCTAAGTTGGCTTAAAGTGGAAAGGCCAGGGTAAACCGCAAAAATATTTATTACTTTCTTTGAAATTTTCCAGTCAATGTCACGTTGTATGTTGATTAAAATATGATTGGCGACCGTAATACTTCTTCATAGAAATATAAATTATGTAATTAATCTTTTTTTTTAATCTTTATTTAAATTACTATTTCTATAAGCTTACGTTACTTACTGATTGTCTTTGGTTAAGATTTCATCTTTTTCCCGTATATAATAAACTGGGTGATCCTCTAAAATGTCTAGTTTGCTAAGCATGTTGTCGTCAACTTCATATACTTCACCTGGAAAACAAGGGTCATTATTACCTACGTTCCCAACCATCTACAGCTGGGCCAGCAGCAGCACTCAGGGTGAATGGAACCCCAGTCAGGACCATCCTTTATTTATTTATGTACACACAAAATACAAAAAAAGGATAAAAACATAAAAAATAGAAGAGCACAAAGGTACTGCTTATTTCATAAGAAATTTCTTCCAGCAGACCTGCGAGAGGAAAGTTGGATGAGACTTGTTACAGACACAGTGTGTACAAAAGACAAACAGGAATTTTTTAATTAGAATTAGTAACAAAAGCTAATTTAATAAACACTAATATTATAACACCTTTCCCGGATTCTGGGATCAAACAAAGTGATTTTAGGGTTTTTCATAACATAATGCCTGTAATTAGTAAACCCAGATTTTGCCAGTTATGTTTAAGTCCCATGTAAAAGGGGGAAATCCTATTGCCATCAACCAGGTACAAATTCAGACTTCAGCTGCTACTGAGAAATTCTTGATGGAAAGACCTAAAGCCACCATACCTCACCTGGGGCCCGAACCCAAGACCCAGGATCATGCTCAGCAGTCACTTGGAACCACTCTACTAATTGGCCAGTGTTTCCATTACAAATGTCTTACTCTCAGTAAAAGTGTTTTTTTTTAATTGTTGCCCCACACTAGTAATTTCTCCTGTATCGTGGGTGCGTTCACACACATTTAACATACACAAATACCCAGACCCGTAACAACTATCTGTAAGCCATACAAATATTTGTTCCGTGCGGGGATCGAACCCGCGACATGTAGTGCAGCAGTCAACTGCTTGAGCCACTACGCCAACCGTGCCGTCAAAATCCTATATTATGAACTTCAGCTTGTCCTTACCTTCAACATTGTGCCCTTCTCCGGGTTCATGCAACAGGAATGGTATATTATACTTAGTTGCGATAATGAGTGGGTATTTAGTCTTTGTCTTTCCGTCAGCCAAAAATTTGCCAATACCGTTCTTCGCATCTTGCAACCAATAGTGGTTTGGCTCACCTCGCTTCAGTGTACCATAGACAAAGACTTTGTGCAACATCTGAAAGTTGGAGAGTATTTATTAGTTAATGTCTCTGAATCTAACTTAAAATAAAGGAAGAAAAAACTACTGTTACAATTATATATATAATTGTTATTCTAGATTGTATAATTATATTCTGTTTGACATTATTGATAATTTTTTGACCAGGTTGATATTTTTTATGTAATTCCAATGACATGCCACAACACTATTTGTAAACTGACCCTTCACGTAGTTGTCGACCAAGCATTCTGTACATAACACCACACTAACTGCCACACTTAAAACGTAAAGATACGTAAAGATACGTAAGAACGTAAAGATTTTGACACTTTCGTGAAGGTTTTGTATGTCAAATCTTTAATAAGTGACGGCATAAATAATCATTAAATATCTCTGTCAGTAAGGCAGTAAGTAACACTACAGCTTAGATCTTTTTATGGGGAAACAACTTTTAATTTATAGGTGAAAACCCACACTCAAAAAATTATGCTGATGGACGCATAGAATAGTACAGGTGTCAAGCCCTGCCAGGGCTGAGGGTTATTCGAAAAAGATACTGCGGCCTTGTAACAAAGGTCTAAGAAGCCACATGGTTGGTTTTAGTCAGTAGAAGTCTGACACTCCCTTGCTCTCTGCCCAGAGCGGGAGGAAACATTTGATGATTTCCCACCCACCACATTGTTCGTACTGTGGTGGGGAACAACATCCATCAAGTGTGTGTTGGACTTCAATACTGTGTCCTCGGTCTAAATAACCCCTCCCGAAAATCATCAAATAACCCCTTCCACTCTTGGGCAGAGCAAAAGGGAGTGTCAGACTTCTACCGACTAAAAACCACCCATGTTCCTTCTTAGCCCTTGTGCCGAGGCCGCGGTATGTCTTTCGAACAACCCGCAGCCCTGACGGGATGTGAGCACTCTTATGGTTGATTCCTAAATTGGCCAAAGCTGTTGAGATTTTCCACCACTTATTGTTTAGTAGCAGCATGGAGAGAGCTTCCAGCATCCTTGGCATTAGGCTCGCCATAAATACTTGACTAGTAAGATGTGAACTAAATACACCCCTACATTTGCATCCGGGGTTTGAGGTGTGATGTTATGTTATGCTACCAATAGTGCCAATGGTAATGAAGAGAAGAACTCACGGTCCTTTTTGTATGGAATTGGAAACATTTAGGCTTGAGAACGGGGAACTTCAACTTATGTACGGGGAAGTTCAACCTATACATCGGAGTAGGTAGCGTTTTATTTGCTATCCTATCATTCTATAGGTATATATATTTTCAAAAAACTCCCCTTTCTTTCAAAGAAAATCTATCGGCTGTCACTTGACAGGAACACAACGCCAGAATGTTTATTTTTCACAGCTGCGAAAATATGTCAAATGTGTCATGACTGTCACTGTCTGCCAAATCACCTCTAATAAATGACAAATCATCGACGAACATTTTTTTTTTTGGGTGGGAAATCATCAAATAACCCCTCCCGCTCTTGGGCAGAGCGAAAGGGAGTGTCAGACTTCTACTGACTAAAAACCACCCATGTTCCTTCTTAGCCCTTCATGTCGAGGCCGCGGTATCTCTTGCGAACAACCCGCAGCCCCGACGGGTTTCGGCCCTTTCCATGTTGCTGACATCTCTTTGAGGCTCGCGTGGAACACGAACGCGCCGTCGACACGGTCTGTCGTCGTCATAAGACGGAGGGACGGACGGCGAGCTTACCCATCACTCACCGTCCACAGGCTACGGTGGCCGGAAGCCATCACGTGGCCCCCGACGCCCGGAGCGCCTCCCGCGGCGGCTGGGACGAGAGGTTCTCTCCCTCTCACGTTCCGCCGCCTCCTTCGCTAGCATCACTGCTTCGCAGAAGGAGGCGACGGCGTCCCATTCCTCCTCGCCCCGAGCCATGGCTTGCACCAGGGCCGGACGCGAGAGATCGCCGCCGCCGATCGCCGCTACGACAACACGGCGGGGTTCCGCCCAAGCGGGGCACACCTCCACGGTGTGCTCCACCGTGTCCTCCGGCCGATCCACACAATGGTGGCATCCAGGCGTTTCCTCCCGCCTGATTCGGTGCAGGTACCTTCCGAAACAACCGTGTCCGGTGAGTACCTGCGCAGACGGAAGGTGAGGACGCCGTGGCGCCTCTCCAGCCACTCCTCAAAGAGGGGACTTACCGCCACTATCGTGGCGTGCCCTATCGAGGGCAACCCTCAAATTGTTTAAGCACGTATTACGTGTTTCGTGCTTTTTCTAAAGTTTTTTAAGTATTTGCATCTAGCAATCATCACTTCATGTTGATGAGTTGATGATGGAAGGTATAACTCTTCAACGGTTAGGAGTTGGAGCATAATTTTTTAGTAAAATATTATGGGGACGTATATGGTTGTATTCTTTCAGGTTATCTAGGTGAGCAGATTAGGGAAGGTACTACTCCTAAACGGTTAGGAGTTGAAAGCAATAAAGATTCCCTTGAAGGTTAAGGGTTAGGGTTCTTGGTTGAAAGGGTATTACAACTAAAAATTGTAAAATAAAAAAAAAATTACAAAAAAACCGAGTTCAAAAACACAAAAAAGTGAAAAACACAAAAACAGCAGCTTCTAAAGTCGGTGACATTCTGTTTGTTTAATTTCGTTTTTTTTGCCACCGACTTCAGAAGCTGCTTTTTCTTGAGAAGTTTATTTTTCACTTTTTGTGTTTTTCGATTTTGTGGTTTTGACATTTTGACTGCTAAAACTAACACGCAATGCTGTATTTACGAAACTATTTTTTGAACTCGACAAAAATGGTGACAAATGAATGATGTGGTCAACTTTTAATTGCTTGAAATAGTAATAAAAAGATTTCGTGATCAAAAGGCTACAAAATTAGATATCTAATAATGGTTTTACAACACTGGGGTTCAAAGGTCACGTCACTTTAAAATATATAAGCTTCGGAAACGGGCAACACTGGTTCAGTCGAAAAATTTTCTCTCCGTGTGAAGTCAGTGCCGGTGAAAACTTGATTGTATTAATTTTGAAAACATGTGTTCTAATCATCTGTGACTGTGAAATTGTTTTGTCGTGGAAATATAACAGTTGTTCAGTTTGTAAACGTTGCTAAAAGTTATTCAAGATGAGGTTAGCGGGGGCTATTTTCTCCAATGTTACGAAAATGCTTGATTTTTACTCGCAATTCAACCCTTCGCCGCTGTCTATAAAACAATTTATAGACTTTGGTAAGTAATATACATAATTTCACTAATAAATTATTATGCTTTAGCAATAAGTTTGATGGATTTTCAAGGTCGGTCGTACCGATTTTCGCTTGACCTTATTTATTTGTTTTTTTTTCGTCAAAATTTCGTTCTGTAGTTAACTATCGATGATCGAACGTCCTGCCGTAGTTGTAAGGCTTCTAGAAATCATTCTGGAAGTTTAGAAAATGTGTTAAGTATTTTTATCAACTATGCGCGTTGGTTTAGTTGTTTTTCAATAATTATGTTTCCTGACCTTGACTGCAGCCGGTTGCATTTCGCAAGAGCAGTCATTTGAATCAAATTATTATTATTACGCAGTTTATGTTCTTATCGGCGTCACTAATGCACAAAACAATAATGAAATCATAAAATATTCTTTGTACAGTTTTAAATCTACAACAATTATTAAGTTTCAAGTAATCTTGTCATCTAAGTTTACAAGAAATTGCTTTTTAAATCGCCCTCTTGTTACAAACAGTTTAATAATTACAATAATTCATTATTATGAATGTCCAGGGTTTGTAGAGGATTGCACTCTGGACATGGACTCGGAATAGACTGGGGTTTGCAATCGGCACTGCCATACTCCTGTATTTCCTTTTCTGGATTAAGAATAACCGAATCGTCATGTTAACTGCCCTGTGCCCGATAATTACTTGATTTCAGTCTTTCTGAAATAACAATGTTTTTGTAAAATAATAATGCGCCTCTAAGACAACCCACTTACTACAATTAAATTTTCTTTTCCTCATAACTTAGGATATATCTTTCAATTATTATTAATTGGCATTCTAAGCTATATCACACAGCCATAGGCTGCAGGCAACTGCAAGTTTCTTAATAAATACAAGTAGGTAGCACATATTTGTATACAAATAATACATTAATTTTATTTTTAAGTGGCACTGTTAACTTTATTACTATAAATGTTCTCAAGGCAAACAACCCACTGAACTTCATGAAATTAGTTTACCCACTTCTTCTTCTCAAATCGATGACTCAGGTTTTGTCCAACCAGTACATAGCTTCTGGACATCTCTGTTTACTTTTAAAGAAGATTTTTGTAAAGAATGTGAAAATACTACTAACTTAAAACTAATAATCAAAATAAAACACATTTGGTTGGTTACCTTGGGCTAGTGTTTGGAGCGAGATCAAAAACAATTAAAAAATATAATACAAAAATGTTGCTATTTCAATTCACAATAAATATTATTGAAGTTTAAGTAAAAGTATTTCCTTCCCTTCTGAAATGCTATATAATCTACTATAGTAGAATACCGTGCCATGGTACAATTCTGGCCAGCATTGTAAAAATAATCAAAGTACTCTCCTCTACATTTGCCACCAATATCATGAGATAAAAATAACAGTTCTCAACAAATATTATGTAGGCCACTTAAGCACAAAGTGTGGTACAAAATTAGGTGGCTGACTCACTGCGGTACCTGTTTTGTTACGTATCGTGCACATTTGCATGCAACTGGTTAACTGGACCAATTTAGGGATGCCAGTACCAGTGGATTGTGTGAATAATGATGTGAAGGAAAAAGGATTAAATGATTGTGTAACAATTGACGGGAGAATGGGATGCACACTAATAACATGGGACAAGAGCCGGAATATGATAATTACTATGATTAGGGATGCCTTTATTTATATTAACTTACACCTTACTATTGTATTGAGTCTGGTTCTTCTAACCAAATAGACAGATGTGTTGCTGGGGAGTTTGTTGCGCCACTTCTTCTTTTCAGCAAAAACACTAGGAAGTGTCGAAGGGTGGGCGTTTTGGGGGACTGTCACTTGTAAATAAGTAAAGTAAATTTTGACGTTTGAAAAGTGCTGATTATCAGCCTAGTTTGAATAAATGACTTTTGATTTTGATTTTTATCAAATAAACTCTGAAGCTGTTTTTTGAAACTGACAAGGAGTTGTCAACAGAGACAGATGATGTAATGTTCTTAATGTTTTTTCACCATTCAAGAAAGAAAAATAAAATTATGATTTCTTTAAATGTTAGCCATGCATCGCTATTATAGTTTAAGTAATATCGTATCGACTTCCAGTGTAACATAACATCCCGCCTGTAATCCCCGAAGGGTTAGTCATACGTGTACCTAATAGTACACCCACATTTAGCCAGTTAAGTTTAACTCCCAAGTAATAAGGGGCGAGCCTATTGCCATTAACCAGTATGTTAAGATTGTAACCTCCGCCTTTTGAAAGTCGGTTAAAAAGTTAGTGTTGCCACGATTACAAAACTAACAGCCGTGATTCGGAAATTGTGTTCCGTTCCTGACTGAATGATTGTCGGGAAGTGCTCAAATTGCCCATCATTGAACTTTCTCTCAAGCCAAATTACTACCTTTTGTGATGAAAATCTACTATTTAGAGATAAAAAACGTCAATGATGCTGTGATTTAGGTAACTTGCTGGACCCAAATGGTTTGACATATATTATCGTAAAATAACTTATAACTTACTCTTGTATCTTTTGCCTCTGTAACATTTAATTTGGAAGAACTTCTTATCATCTGCCTAGCCTTTTCCCAGCTATGTCGGGGTCGGCATCCAGTCTAAGGCCGTATACAGAAAGAAAGCTGGTAGCCGGTGCCGATCTACCAGCGCATGTCGGCGCTGGTAGATCGGCGTCGTTGTTGTACGTGTTGTCGTACTTCTTCATTAATTTTATATGGCGGGTGGCGCCAGCGCTGACGCGCTTGTCGAAGATTTTCGGAACTTGTCGGCGACTTTCGGCGCTTATCGGCACTTGTTCATATAAATGCCTGCGCCGGTTACCTGCATGGACCGGTTCCTATAAGCGCTGGTAGATCGGCGCCGGCTACCAGCTTTCTTTCTGTATACGGCCTATCCGCATACTGCTGAATACATGGATTTTACTGCCTATCTGACCTTAACAACCCAGTTAGTTCTGGGTAATACGATATCCCTGGGTATGCCTGATGATGGTTGTTGGAATCTCGGGCCGCTGAGTACCTGTAACGACTGTCAAAAATCTACAACCACCTACTTAGAAGAACTTTTATCACCACATTAACCACCAGATGGTAGAGTACCGAAAAACATTTCTAGTTTTGATAACCCTGTTTTTCCGACAGAAACTTGGTATTAAGTTATTATTCCTTTATTTAATATACTTACATAAATAAATTACCTATATTTTTAAATATTCCTGTATAAAAAAATATAAAAAAAACATTTAAAAATATAAAAAAGTATATATAATATAAAGTATACATATACCTTGTAAAGTAATAAAGTTTTATTGGACAACTTAATACACATTTTTAACACGTGAAAAGTGATTCATAAGTTGTAAAAAACGTGAACAAAATGATTGAATAAATGGTCTGATATCACGCAATGAACAAGCGAGGTTTTCCTCCTTTCGTCTCTTCTTCAAGCTGTTTCCACCCGATGCTGCGTGTCGGTCAGAAGAGGTAGATCGAGGTAGAGTGATGTGCGATCATTTTTACATGGGAAGAAGAGATATTCTAAAGGAAAGACCAAGTGGAAATTATTTTTTTCCTATTACTCCACTATTCTTATCTGATTAATTTCGTTGCGGGATCCATCATCATCCGCTTAGCCTTTTTCCAAGACAGTTAAATCATTTTTCTGGGACGAGCTTCATTGTCCAGGCGCTTTTCTGGTGGCCGCCATTTTTGATTCTGGTTTTCAGGAGTTGATTGTAGTGGTTTGGGAATAGTGTGGCGGAGTTGTCCCATAAAAAAGGAAAGACACAACTTGACTGACTTCATAGAGAGACCGTAATATGTACAGAACACGAACAAAATTTTCGTATTTCAAATATCTCCATATTTCATTCAACATATAATTCGGATCAATAGGATTCTGAACAAAGAAGGTCACAAATATGTGTACCAAATATCCGAATTGGAACTTTCAATATGATTTTGTTCTCTTCGACAAAAACGAAATATCATCGGATATATGAAACGAGATCAAAATGTAATTGAATTCTCCTGGAATTTGGGAGACATTGTCTAAAATCTCATTGTGTGAATTACTTTGTGGATGGCTACGACTACCCTTGGGATATTTTGTTGTTAGGGATTAATGTCTGCAAAAAAGTAAGCAATTTCCGACAAACATCATCCTTCGCAGTAGGCTTCTTAAGGAGATTAAGGGATTATCTTGAAAGAATTCTGAACGTTCCTTCGTGCTATAAAACCATGATTACACTGAGAAGAAATTGCGAAACAAACTCAAATTCCGGAAAAAATGGCTGTAACACTAGACTAATTCACTAATTTCCCTTACTATCTACGCGAACCCTCCATGATATCACTTACGCAGTTACGTAACTTAAAGACCTAGTGATTCTAAAGGTCACATTACGTAACCACAAGACCGTCGGCTGAAGTAAGTAATAAAGATTTAAATGCTTCAACTTCAAGAGCTCCTCATGAAACATTGAACAAGGTTGTGCTACTTAATTTTCTGTGTTATTGTTTTCACGAATCCTTGAAGCTTTTTCCAACCTACATTATCGTTGAAAGGTTTTTGATTAGTAAAATTGGATAGATCGTCGTGTTTGCTGACGGAAGTAGGCTTTAATATCAATTACTTAATAGATCTATAAAGTTATGGAACCTTGCCTTTACTGTTTGAAAAGTTGGATAAAGAGAAAAAAGTTGACGTTAAAAAATGAGGCGGTGTAATTTTATGGAGTATCCAGCTGAAACTTCAAATAGGCTCCAGGTAAAAATAGTGTTTTTGGAAATTGGGAAGTGAAATTCATCAAGATACTAAAATCTGCCAAGTTTCTTTCATAGATTTTCAACTTTATCGCTAAAGTTGGGGTAGTTTGACATGCTCTGTCTATGTGTACATAAACTGTAAGACAATAGTAATAATGTAACGATGTCTGTATAGTCTATACTAATATTGTAAAGCTGAAGATTTTGATTGTATGGTTGAACGCGCTAATCTCAAAAACTACTGGTTGGAATTGAAAAAATCTTTTGTTGTTGGATAGTCCATTTATCGAGGAAGGCTTTAGGCTATATTTCACGCGGACGAAGTCGCGGGCAAAAGCTAGTAAAGAATAAGACTAAAATAATACGAAAGCCTACAAAGGTCAACGGTGTCGTATATTTTCCTTTCTCCGAATCCTCTCGAAGATATCAGACTTCACAACTTATGAATCACGGCCCAAATTACTTTTCTAACATTTCGTCAAATTGATCTTGAAGAAACTTGGGTGGGCGTTAGTCAAACGCTCTTCAGTGCTTTGATTTTGGAAAGATTACGACTTCAAAGACATTGTTACAATGTCTTGAAGATATAACTTGAATAGACGTGCCTTACGAAAACGTACCCTAAACACGTAGGCTTGTCTAACTTGTCTGGAACAAAATTCGTAATAAAGTTTTCTTGGGAAGTTGTTCCGTGGAATGTGACGTTATTTTAGCTGAAAAGTCAGTTCTAGGAAGAAGATTATTCAAGATGTTCAACAACAAGTCTGTTATTGATTCGGCCGAAAAAACATCATGTGACGTCTGTTTTTCTCGTTAGAAAGTTTCCGACTTGTTCCATAGTATCTTGCCTTTATAAACTCTGGCTATGAACTAATAAGTAATATTAGGTACTTTAAACACTGTTTTAACCTTTCACAGTTTAAATAACATATCATAACGGATATCTTCCGTGATTATCCAATCTAGAGCTCCGATATTTCGGCTGTTGTAAGAGCCATGATTGCAGGATGACTTCTGGATAATCACGCAAGGTAACTTTTTTATTGTTTATCTTGAATGGGCCTACTCTTGACCTCAATCTTGTCCAAAAGGCAGAGATGAGGTCGACGATGGAACGAGCTAACCCAGAAGAAGCCTATTTGCGCGACTTAAATGGTAAAATCTTTAATCAGTGCACGTGATTAGCAAACACTGGATGGATGGATTTATGACACACCACTCCCTAAAGAAGTAGTAGCCTGCAATTGTCATGGCGTTATGCCGTAGCTTCGATATTAACTTATCTTTCTGTCATGGTTGGAGGGAAGGGAAGATCACAATAAACTATGAGCGTTACTCTTCTCGCTTTCTTGTCAGTTTGCCTTGTAAGTTTAACGGATTGTCTCTAAAATGAGGCCCACGGTAACATGGGACAATGTTAACTCCATAGAGGGTCTAAGATGACACACTTGAAATTCTCCTTCTTCATCATCACATTCATCACCCACAGCCCGACTTCACCCACTGCTGGGTATAGGCCACTCTTTGCTTGTGCCAATCTCCACGGTCTTGTACCAGCCTCATCCAGGATATTCCCGCAATGCCAACAATGTCGTCTACCCATATCTCCAAATTCTCGTTACTTTGCAAAAAATATAAAAATAATCACTGCTCCAGTGATCAATAATCTAATAAATCCGCCTGAAATATCACTTACAAATAGGTTCCTATTGGCACTTTGTCACTATTAAGCCACTACACAAAGCTTTTACGCTGAAGGTCACACCAAGGCTTTGGCTAAAGTTCAGTACAAAATACTGCCGACCTGACCTTGGTTAGAGGTTATTAGAGACCGTGGGAATGAGAATATAGGTTAGCCTGACATGTGCGGGCTCTAGAACGACAGTTGAACGAAGATGGCGGATACGACGTATGTATAAGTTAATGCGGGTAGACGAACATTATGGCGTTTAGTAGAAAATGTCATGTATTATCTATCTTTCGAAGGGTTGGGCGGATCTGTTTTGATTATTATGTTAGGCCGATTGGGGACTATTGTGTGAAATGGCACGTTTTTTTTAAGGAGCGCATGCTGCAAAAGGATGTGGCTTTGGTTTTATAGTCAGCCGCCTGCTTGTCGGGCAAAATGGAAGAAAATAACGTGTTGTTACCACCCCAAATAGGGGGCATGAGAAGGAAAATGATGATGAGATGATGAGAATGAGACTGTCCTTCTTCCTTTTTCTTTATCGTGTGTTTCGTGTGTAACCTGCTGTCAGAGTTTTTTACCCTCAATAAATATCTGTCAAGCATGCCAGGTTCCTTATGACATTTTCTTTCACCGAATCAAGTGATAATTATACAATACGCACATGAATTTGAGAAATAAGAGGTTTCGGAGCCAGAGAGAATAGAAGCTTCGAACTCGAGAATTAGGCTAGCACTGCTTTAATATGACCGCAGAAATGTTGATTTTTAGCAATCTCCCTCATTCTTTATGCATTTACTTTGAGAATGCATCATTGCCAGTTAAACCACAAACTACATACTTCCGCAATCGTAATACGATACGGAAATATGCATGAATTGTTTTCCTGTTGGCTCGGAGATTTCTGCAAGTTTCTTGATTGTTCAAAGACTAAATTGGACTTTGAAATGTCTTTTGAAAACAAGGTACTTTTGTTCATGTAATAATTACTTCACCTGTCTTCTGTTCAGAACGAACATGGGTGGATTTTAGTCGGTAAAAGACTGACTCTTCCTTCCACTCCACCCAGAGTGGGAAAAAAAACTGCCACGACAGCTAGTTTCAACAACCGACCACAACTTTTGAAATGTTTTGACGCGAAATGTGTAGTATTTTGATGATATTTCATCGAAGAACCAACCATTTAAAAAAAATATTTGTAGCGTATTGTACATTAGACAAGACAACACATTTGTAGCTTTGTAATGAAAAATAAAACAAATGGCATATTAGATATAGTCCAGAAAACAATTTGACAAAGAAACTTAAATCAAACTGTGTCAGAAAGTAACAAAGACTACCAAAACGTCGCATCCACAATAAGTTACACAGACACTTTCGCAGTATTTTGGCGGCATCCCGCCATTTTTGGCACAATGCCACACGTCATCTCTAGGTCAATGTTGCCATTGCATCCATACCAGACTTCTATAATTAGACATGCTTCCTGTATAATTATATAAAGAATGATTAAGATAGTGACGGCATTTGCTTTTTTCTCTATTCTTGTGGATTGTTGTTTATTCTTCTTGTCTACGCAGCATGACATCTTCATTCACATAATCACTTATAGTAAGTAACATTTTGTTCAAGTTTAAACGAACGGCTCGCCAGCACACAGATAAGCCCTTAGAGGTTTTCGATGTGTGGCTAAAACCAACTGTAATAGCATAAGTTTTTTAGACACTAAAACAAAATAAATAAATAACTTAGGCCTAATATCAGTTTTATAAAAAATAAAAATTGTCCTTCTCTTGGCCGGAATCTTGTCCTGAGGACATATATGACGTCGACTATGGAACGAGGTAACCCAGAAGAAGCCTACTAATTTGTGGCAAATAGATTGGGGGTCATATGAACTCTGGAACACCGACGCAGGAAAACCATGCCTGGCCATGTTTTCCCCGAAACCGATCAACCATTTTGCTTTTCGGTTTTCCGTTAGTAGCCATATTAAGTAGGTTTAAAACCATCCAATATAAATATCTACCGACCTAATGTTACTGCTTTGTAATAGGCTGCCATAGAGTTGGGTTTTCCGCCGGCTCTTATCGCCTTACGAACGTTGAACGAATACAAAATCTAGGTCGAGCAAACGCCTTCTGTCAAAAACAATTTCGATCTCGTCTCTGATGAATAATTTAATGTTCGAGTGGAAAGGGAATTTTATAGTAACAGAAAATTAGTCATTACATAAGACTTCACTATCACTATCACTACATATCACTACATAGTATAAAACAAAGTCGCATTCTCTGTCCCTATATCCCTATGTATGCTTAAATCTTTAAAACTACGCAACGGATTTTGAAGCGGTTTTTTTAATAGATATAGTGATTCAAGAGGAAGGTTTTAGTATATAATTTGACCGACATCCACGCGGGTGAAGCCGCGGGCATCAGCTAGTAATCAATAAACCTGCGCTAGTTGAGACGCAATACATCTGTTTTTTATATTCTCTTATCATGCAATCAGCAGGGCTATTCCGTATCTTTTTAAATGCCAGTGGCTATCATAGTGTCCATCGATTAACTGTCAAATGGTTATGGTTTGGTACAAAATGGAACCATTTGACAGTTAATCGATGGACACTATGATAGCCACTGACATTTAAAAATATACGCAATTGCCCTGCAGGAATAAATGATATTGTGACTATTTACAGGGGAGAATGAAAGAAAAAAACGTGTTGCGTCGACCCCAAATAACAAGGGACAAGAGCAGGATGATGATGAAGCAATCAGTCCATTGACCAAATATATTGCCAGGATGAAAAGCCTTATCCTTACTTTATAATATTATAATAGGAATGTTTCCTGACTACAAAAAAAATATGATTAACAAAAAATACGTATTTATCCAATATTTTTTGGTAATCGTATCTGACGGACTAATTAGATTTTTTTTCTTAACTACCCTATTGCGAAAATAACTCTCGTCTCATCGTCTGTCTGTCGCGATTTCACGCCAAAACTACTGAACTGATTTAAATGAAATTTGGTACACAGATAGTCTAGAGCCTGAGAAAGGATATAGGCTACTTTTTAATGCGAAAAAAGGGTTGAAAGGGGAGGGGGGGTGAAAAAGATTACTTTTGGTCGCGATAACCGATATCCACGTGGGCGAAGCCGCGGGCATCAGCTAGTAGGTACACACTATTATATTAAGGCCAGGTAGACCAAGCGAAATAGGCATTTAACGCTACCAAGAGTTGCCCGCGATTGCCGCAAAGCGAGCCGTGCGCTTACGTCGCGAGGAGTGTCACCTGTGTCACATTACAGATAAGCAGGCAGTAGGTCAACTTGTCTTATTGATTTATTTTTAAATTAAAATAAGAGATTTGATTAATTAAAAACTCGTTTTATTATTATTTGTAGTAATAGCGAAGTCTTTCGTTTTTTTGTAATAAATTAATTTGAGTAGATATTTTAAATGGAATAAACTCTGAACTATACTTATTACATTAATGGATGTTTTAGTTTCTAGGTCGGGTGTTCCAAATGCAATAGGTAACGCAATGACGACAATGCCGCAAAGATCGCGTCATTATTATCATTTACGGAACAGATCAGGGTGATCATCGTAGCTTTTTAGTCGACCTTGTTTAGGGTTCCGTACCCGAAGGGTAACCAACGGGAACCGGGGGGGTACCCTATTAATAAGCCTTCGTTGTCCGTCCGTCCGTCTGTCAGCGGTCTGTATCTCATGATCTATAATAAGTAGACGATTGAATTTTTCACAGAATGTGTATCTCTGTTGCCTCTAAAAGAACAAATACGAAAAATTAAAAAAAAATATATTAAAAAAGAACTCGATATTTGAATGGAAAATCGTATATTTTTTAATACAACAACGATAATATTATCAACTCTGTATCTCACGCATATGATAATCACCAAATGTGTCAAAATTATTATACATGTATTCGGGGGGGTATGAGGAACAGGGTGTAAAGTTCCTCATCCCCCATAGAAAAGGGTGGATCCTCCGACCAGACGGGTGTTGTGTCCGACATATGTAAGTCGGGATTTTCTATATAGGCTAATGTCGCGGATAATGTTGATAGCGAGATGTAGGAATTGCCAATTTAGTTCGTATGTGTTGCGATAGATGTCGCTGTCGCCACATCACTCCCCTCCGAGACCGGAGGTCGATAGCAGACTGAGTCTTGATGCTTGCCAGGCCAGTGGAAGGTTCCAGTGAGTCGGAACCGGATGCCGCGTAGTTCTCGGTGAGTCGGAACTGTCTGCGGTGATGCCCCAGTGAGTCGGGGTGATGCTGCATTATGCTCCAGTGAGTCGGAGTGATGCTGTACTGCGTAGTGGCTGGCTACTGCGTCGACCAGGAGAGAAGTGCGTCTCTGCTTGCTGACCGGCCGAAGTGCAGTGTGCTGTGCCAAGGTCGCTGATGAGGCTGAGGGTGATGACCAGGTATGCGCTTCTGCTGCATACTGGTGGTCAGGATACCCTTTGAAGCCGTGGTTGGAATTCATCTTTGAGTACTTTTTCTACGATGAAGGAGTCTTCTGTGTCTTCAGTTTCTCTAAAAAAGAGAAATATGGTAAGTCTTACAAGTTTGTCTTACACATCCGTGTAAAAGCATTGTATGTAAAATGCGGTAAAAACATAAAATGTGGTACTTACGTTAATGTTACAGTTTTTTGTGTATCAACAGGATCCAATCCAATAAAAGAGGTTTTGGATACATCAGCCGTGTTTCTACATAATGCATTATCCATGTAGTACCTGAAAACCCACCCACATTATGTTAGTTAATGTACATTATGAGTTTTCAGGACTTTAATACAGTAGAGCATCGATTATCCGAACTTTTAACTTTAAGGTAATTACATGACGCGGGCTAGCGGACTGCGAGTAAGGGTAACTCGCCCTCCGATCAAGGACCAAGCCCGGGTCCGCGGCGCGTCGTGTTCCACGCGCGCCTCATAGAGCTGTCAGCAAACTGACGGGGCCCAAATAGGGATGCCTGCCGGGGCCACGAATATGTCTTACCAGGATACCGTGGCCCTGGAACGCAAAGGACAACCGAAGGAACAGGGTGGATTTTAATTAGTACAAGTCTGACAGTCCCTTCCGCTCCACTCAGAGCGAGAATGAGTCCTGCATTTGATGATTTTACCACACGATAAAAAAAAAGATAATTACATACCTATTTTCGTTTGAATCCTCAGGTATCAGATTTGTTGCTGCGGCAGTGTTCATGTTAGTTTCTTCAGATGCCCAACTAACCTATAACAAAAAGTAAATGGAGTACCTATTTCACAGATGAAATTGATAGGTAGATATAGTAATTTACTGTTCGTTAGCAAACGCCAGGTTGAGATATCGAAATAGACAAAATATGATTTAATTTTATCAAAAATCTTAGCGTTCTCTAGTAGTACTGATATTTTTATATTGTGGCTCGCCACTCGCCAGCCAGGATACCGAACGAAAAGACAAAATATGAATTATCAAAAATCGTAGCGATCCTCGGTACTAATATTCATAAACTATAGTACGATGATCGTAAGTTTTAGACATTTACCAATCAGAGACTGAAGTAAAATAAAAATTAATTTTGAGACCAAATTACATTACAATACAAATAAAACATTTACGTAGGTATATACATACTTACTTCTTCACATATCTTTGGAGTGCATTCTTTCTATTTGTGTCTTTTATTGCTTTACACGACTTTTTTCGCCTGCGTTGTTTATTGCCCATTATAATTTATAACTAACAAGCAACAAATTCTCAAAAAGAGATAGTATGGTGCGCGTAGTTGTCAAACTGACACAGGTCCGTCGTCCATAAGCGCCAACACGCGACTGAACGGACCTGTCCGAGCCGCCGCGATCGGTTTTAATTCTTATTTAAACATAGTAATTGAGAAAATCATTTTATCAATTCAAACTCTGCGAATTTGTCTTAAACTAATTAGTTTCTTAATTATAGTACAAAAATTAAATGTAAAAAATCAGTAATATAGTCATAATATTGAAAAAACGATCTAAAAAGGGGTAACTTTGCGATTTTTTTCTATCGAGTGAAGTTCATCAGGTCTTGCAACTGAATGCGATTTTGACTAGATAAGATCCTTAAGGCTAGGATATTCGAGCGCAGTAGGCATTAAGCGCTACTTCCCTATGCGTGGAGCAAGTCGCGCGAACGTACATTTCAAATGAACTCGCTGACCCTGCTGTGCAAAAATTTCGCGTCACAGTGTAAAATTGTAACAGAAGGTACAGTCAACTTCGTTTTACGGAATTCATGTTAATATTTGGGTGTTTGGTATTTAGGGAAATAGTTTGCAAACAAAGTTATTATAGTCCACGCGTACGAAGTACAATACACAGGCAATCTATTCTTTAGTCTTTATTATCTGTATAAAAACAAACTCGTCTGTTCGTACCCTACTATGTTGGTAGTAGGTAGGTGGTAGGTGGGTCGAGTAGGAAATAGTAAATTGCAACATAGTGAGAAATAAAAAACACTCAAGTATGAAATTGAAATTGGTATAAATTATATAAAAAAATAATCAAAAATATTAATAACGCGCGTGCTTGGACCTAGTTGCTGCAAATCTGGTTGAGGCAGAGAGTGTGTACTAGGTTGTGCGCACTTATCAGGCTGGAAATTTTCTTTGTTTTGCAATGCATGGTTTCTGTTTGGCATGCCACGTTTATTCCTACTGACTGTCACTGAAACAATAAAAGGACAAAATGTTACTTTTTGAAACATTCATGATATTACAATAAAACTTTAACTAACCAAAAATAAAACCTACACTAGTCTAAACAAGCGCTACCAGTTGGCAACGTTCCAATAATGCCTAATCTTTGGGCAAAATAGAGGCCTGCATTTAATTTTGTTACAGTTTTTAGATCATATTGATATTATCTGTATCATAAGTTTTTGCCTGTACAGTGGAGCGTCGATTATCCTAATTATTGTCGTCGATCAACCTAACGACCGCTTATCCGAACTGAAAATATAAGTGCATAATAGATAGTTCGATTAACCTAAAATTCAGGTTTTCCGAACAACCATGTCACCTAATTAGTTCGGATAATCGACGCCCTACTGTAAATCAATTCTTACAAATAAAAATATTGCAAATAATTAGACTTTGGAAATGTTACTTGGCAATTTGCAAAGTTATTACTCTTTCAGGAGTTCCAGGTGAAACAAACGCATTCTGTAACGCATGTCCGCTACTTTGGCTTGAAATCCTAAAACAATATTTTAAAAAACAACTTAAAACTGAAACAAAAAATTGTCTGAGACAGACTAATTTTTACGACTAATAATATACAAATAATCCTTCCTTGGCAGTCGGGTTAAAAACACATAAATAAACTATTATCCGGGAGTGATTTTTCTGTACGCTAGTATAGTAGGTACTACTATTTAATCTGTTGTGAGAATTCTGATCATCAAAAAAATAAAGACAGTACTTACTTGTTATTGTGTCTTTTTTGTTTGAACAAATAAACCTTTTTTTATTTCTAATCATTTTTGAACTGAAACAAAAAAGATATGGTATTAAAAAAAACAGAGCAGGACATATTATACTAAAACAATAAAAGGTAGGTTAAGTAAAAGAAAAACAGTGGTTAACCTTTCACCTCTCTCTGAAGTTGAACCTTCTGATGTTATATTATTACTGTGGTTGTAAAGTTATATTACAAAATATTTACACAAATGAGAAATAAACACAAACAAAAGGTCTATGAAACAATAATTATTTACAATTTATTTTATTTCCTAAATATTAATTTCTTAGTTGACGAGAAGCGCGCGCGCAAAAATTTGGCATAGGTCTTACCTCGGTAACGTCCCGCGGGATACTGGCAAGCGACGCGCGGTTCGAAAATCACTTGAATAATCGATAATTAAAAAAATAAATGTAATGAAAAAAAACGATCGGGTAGAATCGATTCTAAAATTAATTACTTATTAATTGATATTATTTTTAGAAAAAAAAGAGTATTAGTTCTTGTTTAAAATGAAATTTGGCTTGTAAAAAACTGTAAATCGAACGTAGTTCGGTATTTTTTTCTATCGAGAAAATTTTACTGTATCGTGTATTGACCGGGTACATCGTAAGGAGAAGGAATGTATCTAAAATATATATTTTTTTCAGATTCTAAATGTAATGATTTGCCTATCAAAAACGGATTTTAAAACCGACAAAAAACAGGAAAACCCAGCTAGCCTAGCCTTAAATGAATTTAAATAAACTAGTAAGTACACTACAAACTTAATTATGGTATTTAGTTTAATTGTTTGTTAACAATATTGATAGTTGGCTTAGAACCGACGCGGTTCGAGTGAATGAACTCGCATTCGAATAATGTGTGTCAAGCAAAGTCAAACTTGACTTTGCTTGTACACCCGCACTACCAATCAAACTATGCAGTACCAGTATACGCCGATCTCTCGTTGTACGCGAAGTTCATACAAACCGGGGTCAGGTTATACTAGATAAATATAGATTGATGTGTTGTCGTGTGCGTACCTAGCTAAAAAAATGTTTAAAAAAGGTAATCATAGCTTGACGTACACAAAGTAATAAGAAGTGTCACTGTACATAATATGATGGGGGTACTAACCTCCGAACACGATCGACTAGAACTTTCCAAACCATTATTCTATTTAATGTATTACATAACTTGTTAAAATCCTTACAGTTCACAGCAACGTGACAAAAAACAGGTAGATGTTTCGCAGAAATATCAAAGGGACCTTGCGGATCGAAATTTGGACATGACCGTCTGAGTCACGAACTCACGGCTGCGGGACTGAAGTAAATAAACAATTCGGCTTTACTGAATATTCCTTTGGCAATAAATAAAAAAGTAATGAAGTATAAGAACGTGTTTTATTGCGTTGAACATGCGATTTGATCTTGCAACGATTGGTTAAACTAAAAGTTTTAGTTATGATCTTGACAGTTCTGCAAAGCTATTGCGTGTCTTTTTAAATGTCAGTGGATATCATAGTGTCCATCGATTAACTGTCAAACGGTTCCATTTTGTACCAAACCATAACCATTTGACAGTTAATCGATGGACACTATGATAGCCACTGACATTTAAAAAGATACGCAATAGCCCTGCTGGTACAATAACATGACATCACGCCTGTAAGCCCCGAAGGTTTCCACCTACATATCATCAGTTCTGTTCTAGTCCCATGTAGCCTATTGCAGCAACCGGGCAAAAATTCGGACCCTATAGCTGCTACAGAGATTCCTGATGGAAAAACCAAAATCAATTTGCACGACTCGGGTATTGAAACCAGGACCTCATGCTCAGCGGTCGTGATTGCGTCTAGTAGACCATCGAGGGGAGTTCGAAATGTTTTTTTTTTTTTTTGAAGTGAAACTTCTTTATCGGCGTTGGAAAAAAATTTACCGTCACATTTTTCCGTTACGCGCCATCTTTTTCTTGCCCCTACCACGGTTGGTTCAGACGAAGAGTACTTTCACTTTCTCCAACGGAGTAGGGATAGCATGTCGCTTAAATTTAAACGGCTGAGCACGAGAGCAGGAGGTGTAGGAATATATCATAATTCTAATGATGTTGTTAACGTTGTGACTTCATCGATAGATTTTTCTGTTTTTTCTCCTGACTTTCATGGGTCACTAGCATCAGCAGTTGGTGATTTATGTATGGCTCAATGCCAAATGGAAAATGGGATAAAAATTTTGATTGTTGCACTGTATATATCTCCTAATCAGAAGTTGGACGATATTATTAATTTTCTTCACCATTCATTGTTGCCGTACACAAGTGGAGGTGCCTCTTTACTCGGTAACAATAATGATAAAATACCGATGATTTTAAGTGGAGATTTTAATGTCAATTTTGCATCGGAAAAATCTTTGAAGCTAGTTGAATTTCTGAAAGATAAATTGAATTTATCCATGAAAAACAGTCCTCAAACGTCAACAACAAGATCTGGCACTACAATTGATGGAGTTTTTACTCGGTCACTAAATTTCGTGGAATGTAAATCATATATTTCATATTTCAGTTACCATAAGCCATTAATTATAAAAATATATAATAACGATGACAATGATAGTAATAATTCCATTACAATTAATGAAATGCTGTAATAATCTTAGTAGCAAAAAGTTAAAGTGAAATAATTGTATTATTTGTATTCATGTCTATGATAATAAAATCCTTTTGTTTAAACTTTATCTAATTTAAGTTTATTTAACCAATTTCTGGAAAGTTGCATGTAGATCATTTTGCGAAAAATAAGGCCATAAAGAAGTTTCACTTCTTACGTGTGTACACTAGTACACGCACACATTTTTTTTAACGTTGCCCCACACTAAGAATTTCTCCTGTATCGTGGGTACAAACATTTAAACTCACATACACAAATACCCAGACCCTATCTGTTGGCCATACAAATACTTGTTCCGTGCGGGGATCGAACCCGCGACACGCAGCGCAGCAGTCCAATCGCTCAGCCACTGGGCCAACCGTGCCGCATTAACCATATGGTAATCGTTTGTGTCTCGATATCCCTACCAAGCCGCATTTTAGCGTAACTAATAAACAATTTCTAGAATTTAGAACGATTCATGTTATATTTTTTGGTCTGATATTGTTTTCTTTGAAAGAGCAGACTAACAAAAATATAAAACCATTTTACACATTTCCTAGACTTTGCGTCGTCATAACTCAAACAAATATTCATTATTTGCAAAGACTAGTCATATTGTAAACAAAACTATGACATGCATCCTACATCGTGTAGTCACCTCTTTATCCAGCTTTGTACTCTGCCGCAGTGTAAACTATTCCTTTGTCTAAAATTGTTTGAAAGTAATCTTTGTGTTGCCATAATAAAATCACTTCTTAGAAAGGTGCCTCGTGTCAAAGCGTGTATGCATATTGGACAACAATACTTTGCGTTCGCATAGCAACAGATTTGAAAATTTAAAACTTTGAAACTATGCCAACAATATTGAAATGTATGTTTGTCAACATAGAATTCCCGTAAAAGTATCGTGGAACAAATGATTCATAAAAAAAATATCTTGGAAGAGGACATTCATTAAAAAAAATGTTTATAAATTAAATAAAAAGTTTTGTTTTTTTTTCTGGTTTTTAAATTAAGAAGTTTTTTTGCTGACTTTTCCGTGTTCTAGAAGGTCCAACTATTTAACTATTTTTTAATCTATGATAATATTTTAGCTGGTCAGCATTTTAACAACCAATTCACAATGTTGATGCAGTCGCCAGCTCATCAAGTTATCACAAACTGTCGAGTTTCTCCAAATGATTTTAAACCATAAAATGTTAAAGTTTAAGTTCAAAATCGAATGAGTTTTGATGTTGCAGACTGTACTGATTAATTGGTCATTTATTTCAGACAATTTGTGTGTCCACTTTCGGCAGTTTCCATTCCAGGAGTCGAAAGTCATGGACGACGGCCATTTTAAATTGCTAGAGAATACAAGTCACTTGCAGGCCAATAAAAATGAATCAATTTGACAGTTTGCAATTGGTCTAGAAATAGAATAGTGGCCATCCATTCATATAAAAACTAAAGATACGGTCGTCCGAACATTTGCTCGACGCGTTCGCCATACAGAGAATCGGTGTAGTCTGCTCGTTAACGTAACCTTGTATAAGCGGCGTGGTATTTTCGAGGTATAAAGAACATAAATAAAATTTACGACCGCAACCGAAGAGAGCCGATCGGACTAGTTCACTTCGGCTTAGGAAAGACCGTTTTAGGACCAAGTTCGAGGCGTCATTGTAACATGTGGTCCGCCCAGTCCTTACGCAGTTATAAGTCAATGTGGCCATCATTGTTATTGACTGCTACCTAGTTTGGGGGTCCTGTTACAAGGTGCATGGGTTCCTATAAAGACGTATTGCAGGGGTTCTGATGTCATCGAGATCGAGATATCGTTTCGGGAAATAAGTACATAAGAGGAAGTTTAAAAGTGGCGCCGGTAACTAAAAAGTTGTGTGGAAATCGGTTGTCGTGGTACGGGCAAGTGATGCGGATGAATGAGGAAAATGTTGTAAGGAATGTTTTGAATATCAGCATTTGAGTGAGAGAGGAAGACCAAAGAAACGCTGCATCCCACAGTCCTGTGGGAGGATGACAAGAAAGAAAGTGCCTGGTGAAATGCCGAGTAATAGAGAAGTATGGAAGAAGAAAACATGCTGCGTAGACCCCAAATGAATTGTGATAAGGGCAAGAATGATGATGATGATGGACGCGTATGTAATTAAACTATATCGACGCAACAATATTAATAAAAACTATGAGTACTTGTACTAGAATGATTAATCCTAAGCCAACATAAATGGCTGCGGCAAGTCACGTAATATCTTACAAATAATGTCTGTTCACACCCGCCATGATTATAAACCTCGACCTTTTTGCACTCTGCTGATTATATTGCTCTCGGTGGTCTGATCCTGATAATATTGCTGGTTAAAAATTGGATCAATTGATTGACTTGCAGCCTTATTACGGAACACTGAAAACTGCTATTAGCATTCTAATAGCAGATTCAGTGGCCAGCTTGACAACCAGTCTTACCAAGGAGGTATCGTGTTACCGAGTACTAACTGGATTGTGGGGGCAGTCGCTCCATATACTGGTATTCAGCTGCATCAGGTTAGGCTAGAAGCCGACTCCAACATAGTTGGAAAAAAGCTAGGCAGATGATGAATGCTAATGTCAGTTTTAGTGGCAGTTCTACTGCAGAATAAGGTTTCTGGAACTGACTTCGTAGTTTTGTTTGCTCTGTGGTTTTTTTTTAAGTAACGTTGCTCCACTCTAGACATTTCTCCTGTACCGTGGGTGCGTTCACAAACATTTAGACTCACATACACATATACCGACCCGTAACAACTATCTGCAGGCCATAAAAATATATTTTATTCCGTGCGGGGATCGAAACCGCGGCACGTAGCTCAGCAGTCAACTGCTTGAGCCACGGCGCCAACCAAATTAACGCAATGTAGGCATGACTATGCCACTCGCACGTACCAACACACACAGGGATAGTTAAGTATGCAAGTTCTAGAAATAGCCAACACAAGCGGATAGCTAGAACAGCTAGTAGGTGGGCTACTGATTAACAGGCGACCTCGCGCGATGTATTTGTTTACACGTCGCATTTGCAATACTAAATAGTTAGGACTTGTAGGTGGCATGGGCAGGATAGATTCTTCATAGGAACATTTCTATTAGTAATACTTAGACAAACAGTATTCTTCCGACCGAGTTTCGGTCATAGCCGCTCATCTTTCCACCTCTCCTATACCACGTATGATGCTCAACGAGCTCGTGGAGACCAACGAGTTGTTTGCTGATGAATAGAAGACGATAATGTTGAAATGTTTGTGGTGAGACCGAGTACAAGAATAACTTAATTTAGTAAGTCTGGCTTATGCTGTACTAAATAAATCCTAACGCAGACTAGCCATGTACGGAAGTGCATAAGTCACAGTTGCAACCTCTCAGTCTGACTTCCAATCTTTCTTTTACTGCCTTATTCCAAGGTATGACGGAAAAAACCTTAAAACACTTTGCCAAACCTAGCTGTTTGCTAGACCAATGAGGCAGATTTGATGGGAGATTCTGGAAAGATATGACCTCGAACTAATAGAAAACACGTGTGAGGTGCAGTGGTCTGGAAAATGAATTAGTCCCCTGCCTCGTGCAAGGATGTCGTTGTATATGGCACAGTGATGGTATTACGGGCATCCGCCTGTCTGCTATTGACTATAACACAAATCAGATTAGGGATGCCCGATCTGAATCGATCTTTCAGAAGATCGATTCAATACATTACGATTAAAATCGTGAATCGATTCATGGGGATACGATCCAAAAGATCGATTCAAAGCAAAAAAATGGGCATCCCTAAATCAGATGGTGTCCGAGGTTATGACGAAAGGCGATCGTTTATTTCAAGATCGGTCCCTTAGCTGTGGATAACTTCGCAAGTCTTTCCAGATACGCTTCTCAGACGCTATTTTCAACCAGTTATATCGGACAGAACCAGTCGGTAGTACCATGCCATTATCTTCTTAGCGTGTCGATGGCAATCTTAATTGTCTCGGCCCAGAACTGAACTACTTGTTTGGGGTTTTCAGTTCCTGTAGTGCACAAACAACCGGACACAATATTAAGTGCACCATCGTTTGTGGAACAGCACCACATTTACACTTCAGGGCAGAGTCATTTAATACTTCATTATAGACACCTTGAATACTCCAGCAAGTAGACCATTGTTTGGTCGGGAACTCGAGAGCATCGCATTCAAACCAAAGGCTCTAAAATCCTCCCCATTTTCCAGATTGTGTTGGAGTCTATTTTTTTGGGACAAGCCCGCCACACTATTCCCAAACTACTGTAACTCCTGTTAGCCCGAATCAACAGTGGCGACCACAAGAAAAGCGCCGAGACAATGAAGCTCGATGAAGTCCCAGAGAAGCGATTTAACTTGGATCCCGCAACGAAATTTATCAGAAAAGAATAGCGGAGGAGTAGGAAAAAATCATAATTTCTACTTCCCTCCATATCAGCAGGAGACAGAACAGAACAAGGCCAATATGCACACAGGGACGTATACAACTGGGATAGGCCCAGTTGCCTAGCACCACGGATCTCATCATCATCTGCCTAGCCTTTTCCCAACTATGTTAGGGTCGGCTTCCAGTCTACCCGGATGCAGCTGAATACCAGTATTTTACATGGAGCGACTGCCTATCTGACCTCCACAACCCAGTTAATATTAGGTAATACGATACCCTTTGGTAAGACTTGTTGTCAGACTTTCAGGTCACTGACTACCTGTAACGACTGCCAAAGATGTTTATGTGGCATCCGGGACCAACAGCTTAACGTGCTTTCCAAGGCACGGAGGAAACTCGGTATGTAGTGGGCGGTCACCCATCCACAGACCAACCTAGGCAAGCGCGGCTTAACCTAAAGATCGACCCGAGTGGCAGTTATTATTAAGCCACGAGCTCCTCACCTAGCACCACGGATGTGTTGGAATCTATTACACTACACGTGTTTTTTTATATTATCTTGTATGAGTCACTTCATTACCATATTCTTACTATTCTCCAAGTGAATTTCCATTTATGTTTTTGTTTACAATGCAGCTCTACGTCATTCAATCTAATAATATTATTATAACAAAGCCTGGCTTTAATAATATTCCCATCGTCCTCGGAATCAGTTGGTTTCATCTGCCATTTCCTGTTTATTTCATACGCAATATGATTTAGTAGAATTACGTCAATCATGAGTTGGGTTCAAATATAATATAACAGTGAGATTGAATATAGATGCCAATCACTAGATAATATAAAACTAAGTCCTCTAAAATCAAAGTCCGCTAAAACAAGTCTGTTCGCGGTAAACTCAAAAACTACTGCACCGATTTTCATTTTGTTTCACCAATGGATAGAGTAGTTCTGGAGGAAGGTTTTAGTATATAATTTGACCGACGTCCACGCGGGCGTAGCCGCAGGCATCAGTTTGAAATAAGAATATCTAACGGTTTTATTCCATTTGATTTTTACTCTAGTTGGCAATGACTGCGTCGTTGGTCTAGTGGTCTGAGCATGAGGTCCTGGGTTCCCGGGTCGAGCAAAGTGTTATTAGTAAGTCTTCCCATCAGGAAACTCTCAGTAGCAGCCACGGAGTCTGGATTAGTACCCGGTTAATGGCAGTTAGCTCATCCCCTATTACATGGGACTTTAAACATAACTGGCGAAATGTGGGTGTACTATTAGGAACACCTCTGCCGATCCCTTAGAGGGTTACAGGCGTGATGTCATGTTACGTTCATTTCATTTTTAATGTCATGTTATTTTAACCATTAACCCATGGACTGGTTCGAGTTTTTTTTGCGATGAAAGACATGACAAAAATCTCTTTCAATGTGATTAGTATATCAAAAAAGTTATCAAGCTACAAATTGAAGGCATGGTTAGTGCAGTGGCTGAGCGATTGAACTCCTGCACTGTGTGTCGCGGGTTCAATCGCCGCACGGAACAAATATTTGTATGGCCTACAGCAGATAGTTGTTTCGGGTCTGGGTATTTGTGTATGTGAGATTAAATAAATGTCTGTGAACGCACCCACGATACAGGAAAAATTCCTAGTGTGGGACAACGTCTTTTTAAATAAATAAAAAAAATCTTAAGATATCTTAGTCATACCATAGGTAATCTGTGGTCATACTATTTATATCTTCTTCATCTCGGATCTTATCGTTCAAAAATAAGTCCAAAGTCCTCAACATTGAGTCGTTATCAATTGCGGATACTTGTGGCTGATAAAATGAATGGCTTTATAAGTGCACTTCAACCGAATCTTTTGTTAGGGTTTTCAGTATGCCCGTCGGGGCTGCATTTTGTTCGAAAGAGACACCGCGGCCTCGGCGCAAGGGCTAAGAAGAAACATGGGTGGTTTTTAGTCGGTAGAAGTCTGACACTCCCTACCGCTCTGCCCAGAGCGGGAGGAGTCATTTGATGATTTCCCACCCTCTAAAAAAAAGGGAGGTATCCATTTTTGTTCGTCAAATTACGTACCTAAACAAAAATTGCAACGTACTGCGGTCGTATGATCATTCATAACCTTCTCAATGATTATGTATGACGCTTAAATGTCTGTTCCCTGTCGCTTAGGATTCCAGAATATCTTGGCAGGGAATTAAAACGTCATTAGCTTTCAAATGCTTTGGCTTTTTCACTGTGTCATGTGCTGTTTTTACGCTTATATTTACCAGTTGCCAAAAATAATGTGCACGTATTACGTCAAATTGGTATTTCATTAATTATGCTTCTGAACAACTTTCTGAGAAAAAGCTTGTGGCTAACAACACAGCCGCTCGGATCAATCTTTAAGTAATGCCGCGCCTGGATGGATGGGTGGTCGCCCTCCACCTAGAACCTGTATTTTAAGTCTATAGAAGCCTGTGTTGTCTCCCACTTTCACCTCGTCTGCCTTCAAAGCAAGAGTGAACAGGCATGCACTTCTTCTCCATCGCATTTTGTCAGGCCTGATGGAGGACAAGATTAGGCCCATTATGTTTTAAAAAAAAAGCTGTTGGTCCCGGCTGCCATATATAGATCTTTGGCAGTCGTTACAGGTAGTCAGTGACCTGAAATTCTGACATCCAGTCTTACCAAAGAGTATCGTATTACCTAGTATTAACTGGGTTGTGGAGGTCAGATAGGCAGTCGCTCCATGTAAAATACTGGTACTCAGCTGCATCCGGTTAGACTGGAAGTCGACCCCAACATAGTTGGGAAAAGGCTAGGCAGATGATGATGTTTTAAAAAAAAAGCCGATTGTAGTAGCTTGATGTGGTGGTGTCTGCACTCATCTATAATACTCATGCTATCCCTAGATAGCAACTGACATACATTATAGCAAGTACCTATAGGTACTTGCTATAATGTATGTCAGTGTATTTGCAGCGCGTGACCAATCACCTTGACCGCTGATTATTTCCTTCCGCGCCCTAGGTTTACGTAAATACTTCCTGGTCTCACTTGATCGTGTTTACGACGATTTTATAACAAGAGCAGCTGCTATTTGTAGTTTATTAGTTTTTATTTTATACATTCTCAGACTCGTGCCTCGTTGGTCTAGTGGTGACAAGTGCGACCGCTGAGCATGAGGTTCAGGGTTCGACTCCCGGGTCGGGCAAAATGTGATTGGGTTTTTCCATCAAGTGTTTCTCAGTAGCAGCCATAGAGTATGGATTTGTGCCAGGCTGATGGCAGTAGGCTCGCCCTCTATTACATGGGACTTAAACATAACTGGCGAAATGTCGGTGTACTAATTGGTACCCCTCTGCCTGACCTATCGGGGATTCCCGGCGTGAGCATAAATAATAATAATCTTTATTGACATAAAAGTATCCAAATATTTGTAAAACCAGCCTTAAAACTTATTTTGACGAAATTCACTAATGAAAGTTAGCAACAACAGCACCTCTAAACGGAGTTCAAGAGCTGTAATTATTATTTTGGTAGCTCTTGAACGTGTTTAATTTGCATCGTGGTCAATTTCATCGTCATCTTTCTACCTTTGTCCCACTCTATTTGGGATCGGTGGAACACGCATTCTTCTTCCATTCTCTGCCAGATTTCAACACGCATTATGTGAATGCACAGCTAAGCCCCCACATGGCTCAAATATCGCTAATCTGACATTCATTTCATATCGAAACATCAAAATAACGTACTAAATCTACGCATTAGATAAAACTATCATTGTCACAGTGATAGCATTTAAAAGATTTACGATAACCGATAACGACCATCGAAATGCGAAAAACATTGTTTCAATATTTGAGCTGTAGTTCATTGTCCTTGATATTTGTGATCAATTGAATGATAAGAACTATTATATACTGATAGGCGAATCAGCTGTTGATGCTTGTTGTTGCTGAAGAAGCCTTAAAATAAAGTACGTTAACCGTTAGTCCCGGCTGTCATTTGTAAATCTCTGACAGTTGTTACAGGTAGCCAGTGGTCCGAAAATCTGACAACCAGTCTTACCAAAGTATTACCCAGTACTAACTGGGTTGTGGAGGTTATACAGGGTGTAAATCAACCCATCACACAGCAGTCAACCAAGCATTCTGTACATCAAACCAAGTACCCCCTACGCAAAAATTTTTGCTGGGAAAAGACTTTTTTTTTTGGGTCAAAAATCACATTTTACGGTAAAACTCAATGTAGCACTCTTAAAACATTGTGCTAGTGGATGCTTTGAATAGTAAACGGGTCATGGAGGTAATTTAAGTAAAGTTATAACCTGAAAAACTAGTATTTACAAAAACAGCTGTGAAAAATTTGGAACTTTGACCTCCAATTTCTTCGTAACTAGGAGGTTCCCAGGTATGGTCCAGAACAAAAAAATTACCGCAGTGGTGGGGAGAACAAATGCCCTTCGTTTGCGTTAAGGGTACTTTTACACCCTTTATAGACAGCCGCACAATTTACAATAATGGTATTCAACTACATCCGGTTAGACTGGCCGACGACCCCAAAATAGTAGGGAAAAGGCAGTTGTTTGTGGTGCTGTAGTCTATAAATTATAATTTTTATATCATCACAATGTTTGCAGGCGAATTGCTAGCAATAGATACAACACTAATTAAACAGCACGTGTGTGTGTATAGACTACTGACGGCTATCAATAAGTGCATGCGTCTGACTGCTGTATGGCTGAATAGTGTGTGGCCATGTGTTAATACACGTGGACTGCTGTTGGTAAATATTACGTAAGAGCCTGTTATGATAGTTATATAGATGAAACAAAGGCATACATAGTAGATATTTATAGTATTTCAACTAGGAACAAATTACCGGAAAAGACTCGTACAGATCCAATTTTTAATGCATTTATAACGGGCTCATACTGATGCTAATCGATTTTTATGCATATATTAATTAATCGAATCGCATGTGACTCAAATAGTGATGTATTATTTTTTTTATGGATGGAGAGAGAGAGAGGAAGAACAAGGAGACGATGGATAGATTTCGTAAGGAATGATATGAAAGAAAACTGGCCAAGTTTCTGTCTACCCCCGTAGGAAAAAGGCGTCAGTTTATGTATCTATGTACTTTTGTATGTAGTACATAACTGTAGCCTCAATTTGTTCTCATTACCGATGCAGGTGCCGTTACAAATACATATCTAATGAGTGAGAGATAAAATTGCCACAAGTTTTGGGGTCAAAGCTACTTCTATCTTGATTTTAAGCAAACATTCTAAATTAAAACTGTATTAAGACTCGTTATTCTCTCAGATACGAAATCGTATTATTTACTTTACTGAGCAGACGAATTTTTCTAACCAATCATCAACATCTGCCTAGCCTTTTCCCAAACTGATGCAGGTGAATACTAGTATTTTACACGGAGCTTCTGTCTATCTGACCTCCACAACCCAGTTAGTACTGGGTAATACAAAACCCCTTGGTAAGATTAGTTTTCAGACTTTTGAACCTCTGACAATACAGAATGGTGCCGACAATACGACAATAAATGAAATCACTGGTAGTTCTAATGAATGTTGATGATTTTCCAACAGCAAAAAAAAAGGGGCTGGTATTTTGTTTCAAAAAATAAATAAATAATATTTATGTTATTTATTGAGTTATGTTATGCATATTAACCGAGTTCTATCACATTTTTTGCAGACGTAAAGCTATAATGAATAAATTATAACGCTAAAGTCACATGATCTTATATATTTAATTTATTTACTTTCTCTTTCACTCATTCATAATAAGTTGTTGACCTTACCTCTGCTGTTATTTGTTGTGTCATCAAAATTGACCTCCAGTCAGGCTCATTCATAAATATTTATATTCTGCGGCAAAAATTATAATTTTATGCAAACGTTTGCATTATGAATTTATGATTATCGAAGTTTTGTTTACTAATAGAAGAGTATTTTCGGGTTATAAAATGATGTAATATGTAAACTTGTTAGAAAGTCGTTTGACAGGGTATTTGACAGCTCCATTTTTTTTTCAATCTGATATTTGCGTGAGGGCATAGTTCTATTGGCGCGTTGTCATTGACATACTACTGACGCTACATTTAAAAAACCACAAACGTCGAACAAGCTGATATGTATACAGACAAAAATCTTTAAAATTCTGTTACACTGAAGATATTAATTGCAATTTTGTTTTAAAACGCGTTTCGCAGTGTCAAAAGATACAGCGTTTGACATCAGTGGGTTTTTCCATCAAAAATTTTTCAGTAGCAGCCACGGAGACTGGATTTGTGCCCGCTTGATGGCAATAGGCTCGCCCCTACTTGAACATAACTGGCGAAATGCGGTTGTACTAATGGGTACACCTCTGCCTAACTCTTCGGGGATTACAGGCGTGATGTTTTCTACTCCTGTAATGCTACTGTTCATAACACGAGTTTTTTTCTTTAGTAAGTTCTTTCTAGAATATTACTAACATTGTGAATCAATTACAAAACGGATGTTTTTCCCGTTGTCTTGACTTGACTTGATAAAAAACATGAGTAAATTGTAAACAACTTGATACTCAGTTACCCTTTCAACATTTGTTTTATTTAAACAATATTTATAAACTGACGTATTTCAAACTAAATATTATTCGTACAAGCGTCAAACCAGCATATTTCGACTTGTCATGGCGGCGGTGTCAAATGTCAACGAACTGTCAAAATTAGTTCCTTTTTTTGCCGCGTTTCATAGTACACTAGATACACTGTTGATGGATGGAGAGGGAGATGAAGGCCAAAGAAAAGATGGATGGATTGTGTGAGGATTGATATGAAAGTCATCATCTACCTAGCCTTTTCCCAACTATGTTGGAGTCGGCGTCCAGTCTAACCGGATGCAGCTGAATACCAGTATTTTACATGGAGCGACTGCCTATCTGACCTCCACAACCCAGTTAATGCTAGGTAATACGATACCCTTTGATAAGACTGGTTGTCAGACTTTCAGGTCACTGACTACCTGTAACGAATGCCAAAGATCTATATGGCAAAAGTGAAAGGAGAAAATGATGCCGTGACGTCTGACAGAAGAAAATGGAGGAAGAAAACGTGTTGCTCCGACCCCAAATAGAATGGGATAAGGGCAGAAAGCTGATGATGTTTCTTGGTACAATGGGCGCTGTTCAAAGTCTAAACTTTGCATTTATCACTTGTTATGAAAAGATAGCGGGCCACAGGGGAGGATAGCTGTTCAAATACGAAATGATAAAATAGCAAACATTCTTAAACATTAGAGATAAGTTTCGGTAAAAAATGTTTACGTAAAAAAAATATAGCAGTACCATTTTTTTTTTTAAATATAACCGAGAATGGTTCTCGAGTGGCGACCACGAACCGGAGGACGTAGCGTTGGTAGGCCTCCCACCAGGTGGACCGACGACATCGTGAGAGTCGCGGGAAACCGGTGGAAAAAGTGACATAACATCATAGATAAGGTTTTAATCACCGTTGTTTTTAAAAACATTCAAAGAACGTGACGTATTGATAAGATTATTTATACTTCGTAACAACTTTCAGGGTTATTTGGCATAGAGATAACAGCTGTTTTTTATATACTAACACAATATAACAATCTTGTATTCTTCATAAGAGTAGGCACTTAGGCAGAGATATAAATTACACAAACAGACTATATATATACCACTAGCTGATGCCCGCGGCTTCACCCGCGTGGATGTCGGTCAAATTATATACTAAAACCTTCCTCTTGAATCACTCTATCTATTAAAAAAAAACCGCTTCAAAATCCGTTGCGTAGTTTTAAAGATTTAAGCATACATAGGGACGGACAGACAGCGACAGCGACTTTGTTTTATAGTAGTGATGTAGTGATATACAAACCACTCGACGACCGTATCACCCCCTTCTAAAAAGCAGTAGGAATCGGGAAAGAGCAGCTAAAAATAAACACAAAACAAACCGCCTTCAAATAGGGATGTTTACCGACTAAAAAAAATATGATTCTAATTAGTCCGTCTGTTAGATTATCGAAAAATATTGGATACGTATTTTTTGTTTCATCAAATGAATAAAAATTTACGAAGATAAAACGCGTCAAAGATTTGAGTGGGGGGATCGTGACGTCACTCACCAGTAAAAAATGTCATACTAATGTCTTAGCATATGACGTCACACGAGTTTTCAAAGCACTGTATCGTCTTCATTGTATGTTTACGTGAAAACAGAAAAATACGTGTCCAATATTTTTTGGAAATCTATCTGACGGACTAATTATATTTTTCAAGTCAACTACCCTATTGCATTGTCTCTGGTCTGGTGACGCCCCCCGACGCTTGCAAGAGCCAGCCCGCGAGGCTGAGCCAGTAGTTTTAAATCAGCCCCTAACGATCTCACTCAGATTCAGCCCGTCCCTTAGCTGGCCTCCCCAGTGACGTCCTAAGCCGAGACGCGACTGCCTATCTGCCCTCCACAGCCCAGTTAGTACTCAAATGTATGATACTTCTTGGTAAGACTATTTGTCTGACTTTCGGGCCACTGACTATCTGACTGTCAAAGATCTACTAATGACCTGATCACATGATCTGGTTCTTTCCGAAACACAGTTATAATTTACTGATGTAGATAATTAATTATAGTGTAATTAAATACGAAGTAAACAATGAATTTTCCTCGCCACATTAACACTGGCTGACCTTATGATGCAGCCTGCATGCGCAAGCGCATGTGAAATTACTTGTGTCACAACGAACGCTACATTCTAGCATTGTTGAACTGCAAGTGGCTTTACCTAAAGAAAACTGAACTTGCAAACACATAACCCTCCTTTTGGGCTTCGCCGCAGTCGGGTAGAAATAGCAATTCCTTTCAAAATCCTTCGCATTATCATTAAAAGCGTGTAACAGAAGGTCATTAAAAGACAACTGCCTTCGGATGGCTGTTGATTGAACACAACACTTTGTCATTCATCCTTCGCTCAAGTATTTGTTCGTGTCCGTTTATCTGCTTAACCTCAAATGAAACAATGCTACTTGATATTAGAGACAAACACTTAAAAGTTATAAACAAAACGGTATTGGTATTGTACAGATAAGTTTTAGATAACGAAGTCTGATGTTCGGAGAAAAATAGAATGTTATTGTTTGAAAATGGCCATGGATTCAAGAAGCGACCGCGCAATATAATTCTCATTTTTTTCGGCCCAGTATGC
Organism: Diarsia brunnea; assembly: GCA_949774965.1. Lineage (NCBI taxonomy): Eukaryota > Metazoa > Arthropoda > Insecta > Lepidoptera > Noctuidae > Diarsia > Diarsia brunnea. Next base: position 8,646,221 of record OX459023.1, read on the forward strand.
CGCGTTTTGGTTTCTTAATAATTCTGCCCACCATACACTAAAGTGCAGTAACAGCAAAATCACGATTTCGAGTAAAACGCATTTAAAGTTAAGAATTGATTTTAAAAAATCAACAGAATGTATAAGCAAAAAAATTTGAATGCAGAAAGGTTGTAAAGGCATAGGTTCACACGTTAAAGCAATAAAAAAAAATATATCTTAATAACTGAATTTATTATGGCCATTTATTCTTTTTGGTGCCTATTACTGCATAGCCTTTTTTGTAAAAAATACCATTTTAAACTTAGTAAAATGCAGCAAAAAGCCCTATTACTGCGTTTGGATCAGTTATTTTGTCAAGAAACCCAACTAACATGCAGTAAGGTCAAAAAAATACTGCATTTTAGTTAGTTTTTTAAGAAAAAAGTGTTCAATTTACTAGTGCAGTAAGAAAAATAGCTAGTTCACATTTTAAAGACCGTTTATTTCTTATTATTTAATCACAATAATTCAACTCACTTATGTAAAATTTACATATCAAAAATAAAAAAAAACATCTAATTAATAAAGGACCCTGCGCAGAATGCACAACCTCCTTTGACAGTTTTCTCTTAATGCAGTATTTAAAACATTAACTGCACTTTAGCTAGGAATAATCATATCTGTGTCATTATGCTATCCAAACTAATCTGCAGTAATGCTGTATTTTACTGCGTGTTAGTCAGTTTATAATGATAAAAGAATGTTAAGTATTCACAACTAAAATGCGACAAGCTTTGATTTTACTGCATTTTAGTTGGGAGTTCGTGACAATAAATTGTATTTTCTTAATTTGCAGTAAAAATAGCTTGTATGGCGGTAAATTTTACTGCGTATTAATTTTTTTTTTAATTTTTTTCCAGAAATATAAAACTATCTAAAGAACTGTAAAATTATATTGCTTACTGCATTTTAGTTATGAAACCTTAAAATTTAATCTGCAGTATAATTTATACTGTATTTTAGTTGGGAAATCACGCCAAATTGTTAATTTTTTTCGTTTGCAGTAAGTGAAAACTGTTAAATAAAAACCATTCTAATAGTCTTAGAAATAAGTAAGTTAATTCAATAGAAAGCTTAAGAAACCCGCTTTCAGAATCACTAATAAAACGAAAAATCACAAAAGGGCTGTTACTGCTCTTTAGTCTCTGGTGGGCAGAATTGGTAACCACTGTGTGGTCATTTTTGCCCATTACTCCTCCGCCATGCGGCAGATGTGACCAGCCCAGTTCCATATCATCCTAGCAGCTGTAAAACCAGCATCAGCTATTTGGGATATAAGATTTTAAACTGACATGGTCACTAGCACTATTATTTATACTGAAAACGGGATATTTACCATGTTTACTGTTTGTTTCGAGTGTGTTTGTTTGTTTTGGGATAGCTCCATAGCTTGTTGGCAGACTCCAAATGCGAACCTCTGCGACCATGTTTGCGTTCCATAGGTGAGCTTTGGTAGTGAAAGAGACACAGATCCCTTCATTAAATGTTTCATCGACCAGTGGCTATTCCAGGCATTGTCTCAGAAGAAGAGCATTAAAATCGTATTATGAGAAACTTTTCAAGAATGCAAAATACTCTAGTGATAGGAGTAGAACAGACTTTTGATAAAATTGAGCCATTACAACTGCATCAATAAATTATGCATCGCATAATCGCGTGTCCCGATGTGATATCTATCACTACAGCATTTTGCGTTCTACTACACATGAATGACATGCTATTAAAAGCTTCTATCTCCAAGGAAATATAACCATTATTGTAGTACTTGACTTTGATTGCTAATACATCTAATAAAGCTTTTATAGGTACTTGTCGTAAAGTGCCGTGCTTAGGACCAGTTAAGTAAGTAGGTATGTTGCTGGGCTTAACTATCTATTCATAACATCACGCCTGTAATCCCCGAAGGGTTAGACAAAGATGTACCTAACAAGTACCACATTTCGCCAGTTATGTTTAAGTCCCATGTAATAAGGGGGGGCGAGCCTTTTGCCAACAACTGGGCGCAAATCCAGACGTCGTGGCTGCTACTGAGAGAGCCCTGATGGAAAAACCCAATGGGACAACCTGTGGAAGTTAGAAATTCCTGATGAAAACACAGTTTGCCGGACCTGGGAATCCAACCAAAGACCTCATGCTCAGCAGTTAAAGAATACCTAGACCACAAAAATAAGTCGTTTTGTTTGTTGACAACATCATCATCATCATCATTTCACAAGACGTCCACTGCTGGACATAGGCCTCTCCCAGATGGGGAGGATTTGCCATAATCGCTACGCTTGGCAGGCGGGTTGGCGATCGCAGTATGGTTGTTACGAAGGCACAGAGAACGCTGCTGCCCATTCTCTGGTAAGTCCCTTAGTCGCCTCTTACGACACCCACGGGAAGATATGGGATGGTGCTATTCTTTACGTCCGACACCATACTTTGAATAATTTATTTATGTAACTAAAACTTCGCGCCGTCAAATAAATAACCCTGTTATACAGAAAAACACGTCATATTTACCTAAATATTAGCACCTGTATCAATGGTTTCTTTTATGTACAAGTGCAAAAATACCTTCTTACAAAGTATTTATTTGTCCTCTATTACCGCTTGTGACGTTTCATGGTAATATTTGGCATAAATATTATTGAAATAAATTAGCAACAGACCATCCTCCATTACCACCTCGTGCCGTAATAACAAACTTGTAAATATATAACCGTGTCTGTTATTATGGTTACTAAGAATATAACGTGATATTGACAAAAGCACAGCATGTTTTATTTTCCATAGAGTACTTCTCTATTACTCGTCATCTCAGCAATCACCTCTTTTCTAACCATCAGCCTATAATGTTCCCACTGCAGGGACTCAGGCCTCCTCTTTAGGAGAGGGCTATAATCCACCACACAGGCCCAGTGCGGGTTGGTAGATGTCACATGTCTTCGAATTTTTGGTTCTAAGACATGCAGTTTTCCTCACGATGTTTTCCTTCACCGTTTTGAGAGCAGCGGTGATGAAATAAAGTACACAAACTTATGCGTCTGCCTGAGTTGAAATCGTCAAATAACCCCTCCCGCTCTTGGGCAGAGCGAAAGGGAGTGTCAGACTTCTACTGACTAAAAACCACCCATGTTCCTTCTTAGCCCTTCATGTCGAGGCCGCTGTATCTCTTGCGAACAACCCTCAGCCCCGACGGGCGTCGGCCCTTGCGGGCCCCTTCCATGTCGCTGACATCTCTTTGAGGCGCACGTAGACCACGAACGCGCCGTCGCGTCGACACGGCATGGGTTCGAACCCTCGACTTACTGTTCGTAAATCGAGGCCACCACCACTAGGCCACCATTGCTCTCTCTGCTGCTGTTTCTAGCCATATCATCCTTGCAACAGTTTATCCATGTTCTTTGGTCATCCTCTACTCTTAAACAGAAGACCTTTGAAGAAAGGAGAAGGTCACAGCTAGATCTAAAGCGCAATGACAATGACCTTAAAGCTAAGTCATCTACAGCAACACAACAAGCCTACAATATCGTCAATGGTGTTCTGACATGTCCGTTTTATGCTCGTAGTTTTTCGGCCAAAGTTGGATATACTAGCCACTTGAGAGCATATGAAAGAGCAGCATAGAAAGCTCTTGACAACCAACCATCCTAGAAAGCCATTGAATGCCGTCGCTGTGGCCGAAATCGGCTAGATGACTATAAGAGTGGTGATGATTCCATTCATCATCACTCTAATAGGTTCATTAATTCTCAAAATTTTTCTCACTACATTTTGCTCATACCTCCGCATAACATGTCAATTCGCATTACTGTCATTCACTGCCGATTAGACTTTACTACATGGAAAACTAGATATTTACTCACGGTTAGTCATTGATATAAAAACTAAAGATACGGTCGTCCGAACATTTGCTCGACGCGTTCGCCATACAGAGAATCGGTGTACTCTGCTCGTTAACGTAACCTTGTATAAGCGGCGTGGTATTTTCGAGGTATAAAGAACATAAATAAAGCTTTTAACCCGAAGAGAGCCAATCGTGGACTAGTTCACTTCGACTTAGGAAAGACCGTTTTAGGACCAAGTTCGAGGCGTCATTGTAACATGCGGTCCGCCCAGTCCTTACGCAGTAATATAAAGGGTGTAAAAGTACCCTTAACGCAAACGAAGGGCACTTGTTCTCCCCACCACTGCGATATTTTTTTTCTTCTAGACCATACCTGGGAACCTCCTAGTTGCGGAGATATTGGGGGTCAAAGTTCCAAATTTTTCACAGCTGTTTTTGTAAATACTAGTATTTCAGGTTTTAACTTTACTTAAATTACCTCCATGACCCGTTTACTATTCAAAGCATCCAATAGCACAATGTTTTAAGAGTGCTACATTGAGTTTTACGGTAAAATGTGATTTTTTACCCCCAAAAAAAAAAATCGTTTCCCAGCAAAAATTTTTGCGTAGGGGTACTTAGTTTGATGTACAGAATGCTTGGTTAACGGGTGTGTGATGGGTTGATTTACACTCTGTATATTTTTTATCACTTTGTAAAGCAAAAAAAAACTAACAATCGTAGTCCGCTTGGTAGTCATCTCATGACAGCCCTATTTGGCCTCCTAATACGTTACTTGTGCTACAAATGCAACAATGAACGATGATGGAATATTCCACAATTAGTTACGTCACTTGTCAAACGGATTAATGTACGTAGTTATTTTTTATTAGTCTATGGCATATGGTCTATGGTATGATATTTTTATTGGTCTATGGCGTTATGGCATAGACTAATATAAACTTATATGTGGAAACTTGTAATTGGCCTTCTTCTGGCATGTAAAATTAGACTACTCAAATGTTTTAGCTGTAAGTTTTCTTAAAATTAATAAAAAAACTTGAGAGGTGTCAAGGAACACCCGGATGGAACGAAGTTATTGTTATTATTTTTTATTATGTAAAAAAAATGTAGTAATGAAAATATCTGGCTTGCTTTCTATAAGAGAGAGAGAGACAGACAGAGAAACATGCGACGCCGCACAGCTTACAATAGCTTACTATAGCAAAAAGTGTCGTGACAACTTTTCGTAAGAATTTTTCCGTCTAGCCCCCTTTCACAACGCGCGATAAGGAACTTCGTTCCAAAACTTCGTTCCAATAAAATAAAATTTATATCCTTTTCACAATTTTTTTTTTAAATATGTACAAGTTTTTGCTGTTGTAACTTTACTTGAAATAAAAACCTTTATGACCCCATTACTATTCATTTATTTAATGGATCATCTTCTTTATGCACAATGTTTTGTACATTGTGTCATATCGTTGTGCGATTTTTCTCCAAAAATAAAAGTCGTTTGTCAACAATATTTTTTCCAGAATGCTTGATTGACGCCTTCGTGAAGATCCGTTTACATTTTTTTTTTTTGGCGGGTGGAAAATCATCGAATAACCCCTCCTGCTCTTGGGCAGAGCGAAAGGGAGTGTCAGACTTCTACTGACTAAAAACCACCCATATTCCTTCTTAGCCCTTTATGTCGAGGCCGCGGTATCTCTTGCGAACAACTTGCAGCCCCGACGGGATTCCGTTTACACCTTGTTCTAAGTCTATTAGTAACCAGTCATTAGTGTCCTATTACGCAAGTTAATTAAAATCGACACGTGTACTTTCAGTTATTCTACCCGGTCAACACTTGATAGTCGACCAAGTGCGAAATGAACGGCTTTGTTATTTGTTATCCAGTAGATAACAATAACGAGGTTCTGATGTTATTGTGAACAACACAACGGGTTTACAGTACTAGTTGTGATTGTTATAATAGCCGTATGATATTAGTTGTGTCCATAGATGTAGATAGACTTGTGGTTGTGTCCGACTGCGGGTCGATTTCTATTTGAAGCCGATTGTGTGCTGCCCGTTGAGGTTCAACTCTAAAATCAAAATCAAAACTCATTTATTCAAATGAGGCTGATAATCAGCAATTTTCGAACGTCAAAATTTATTTACAAGAGACAGTCCCCCAAAACGCCCACCCTTCGACACTTCCTAGTGTTTAGCTGGAAAGAAGTGGCGGAACAAACTCCCCAGCAACACATCTGTCTGTTAGGTTAGTTAGAAGAAAAAGATTCTATACAATACTGTGAGAATAGTAGTTAAAAAATAATAACAAAAACCACCAAACATCTCCGACCGCAGGTCAATTTCTACCCGATTCAGTGCCAGACGAGGTTCAACCCTAAACTAATAAGGTAATAAGATTACCTTATGTTTTGTTTGATTTTGTAATTAAACGAAAACTTACCAAAAACAATCGAAGTCGGACTCGCGAATGAACTGTTCAGTACCATCGTCGTAAGAGGGTCAGTCTTTCAACCCACTGACTACCTGTAAAGACGTAACTCACCCACGGACCTGACTAAGCAAGCACGGCTTAACCTAGAGATCGACCCGAGTGCCAGTATAGCCACGAGCTCCACACACTGGCCTTAAACATAACTGGCAATTATGTCTGGCGTCTTCGGGGATTATAGGCTAGATATTATGAAGTTTAGTACTTGGGCTTTATTGTACTTATTACTCCACAACTAGGTCTCAGCTTACACTATCATTATCCAGTATCTTTCCGACATTCCAAACCGCAGGTGTCGCTTGATATTACGGTGTCAGGTTGAGTTTGATATCAAGTTTCTTGGGTTTAACACGAGAAGTGTATTATTTGTTGTAGTAAAACCTTTGTATTTCGCAACTCCAGGTATAGCCAAAGATAACTGAGGATTGGGAGGATGTTCAGACCTACCCATCAGCATATGGAGAGAAGTGGAAATTACGTTTTTCCCAATGCACCGCTATTCTTTTCTGATTAATTTTGCGGGATCCGAGACAGTTAAATTGTTTCTCTGGGACTTCGTTACTTGTCTTGGCGCTCGCTGTCCTGCACGCGTAGTATGGCGATTCTATCTCTATTCTACCAAGAATAAACAAAGCTTTTTCCATACAATTTGACATGAAATTTTGCTACAATCTGTCATTTTGTCAATTCTTCCGTCGACAAAACCCGTATCTACGGTGGTCATGCTTCACGTGCTGGTGGTCGCCGCTTTTAATTCTGACACACAGGAGTTGCAGTGGTTTGGGAATAGTGTGGCAGTCTGGCCACAAGTCTAGATATGATGTAAAAGAAAATACTTTTCTAACCTTCAATGTAACAATGACAACCTTTGCGCCATTGAAACGTCACAGATACACCGATGATGTGAAAGTGGCGGGAATTTTGGCGCGCTGTCAACGGACGCCGGCAAAATGGCGTCGCGTCTATGTTACGTTGATGGTTCGCGTCATAGTGGAAATGTTTATGAAGACGATATATTACGAGTTACGACGTTTATGTATACTACAACCTCACAATTTTTCCCAATGTGCCTTGAACAATGTGCTTTAACGATAAAGTGCGATCCCAAGCATGAAAGAATACGACCATCCCATCCTCATCCCGTCTGTGTCGTGCCCCGTGCAAACTATCCAGCACAATAGGTCGACCGAGTGGTGACAGGTAATCCACCAACGAAAGCATTCCCAAGGAAGGTTAGTGTGTAGTAGGCGGCCGACTATAAAACCTAAGCCAAAACCTTAAGCAACATGTTAGGAGAAAATTATATAAATATTGATGAATGGAGAGGGAGAGGAAGACCAAAGAAAAGATGGATGGATTGTGTGAGGAGTGATATGAATGAGAAAGGAATAAATGCCACGTTGACGTGTAACAGGGAAGAATGGAAGAAGAAAACGTGTTGCGCCGACCCCAAATAGAATGGGATAAGGGCAGGAAGATGATAAGTGCGTATTGTATAATTTAAGTATGAGTAGCTTCGGTGAAGGAAAACATCGTGAGGAAACCATCATGCCTGAGGGATATTTCTCGACGGCATGTAAAGCCAAGTCAGAGACCCATGGGCGACATAAAACACTGACACCAGGCCCTCACGAATGTTAGAAGAAATCTCCTCAACTCGAAAAAACCTCATCATCTGCCTTGTCTTTATCCAACTTGGCTGGGGTAGGCTTCCGGTCTAACCAGCAGGGCTATTGCGTATCTTTTTGAATGTCAGTGGCTATCATAGTGTCCATCGATTAACTGTCAAATGGTTCCATTTTGTACCAAACTGGCAGTTCGATGGACACTATGATAGCCACTGACATTTAAAAAGATACGCAATTATAGCCCTGCAGATGCAACGGAGTACCAGATTTTTTTGTTGTTTTGACACTTCCCACTGTACCTTCTATTATCTGTTCTGCTAACCTTATTCACTATCAACATCAGCTGTTTTTGATGTAAAGCTAAGTATAGTATGTCAGTCTGTTTTGATAGAATTTATCGGGAAATGGGTTATCGCGGTGTCAAACTGGTCAAGTTACAGGTCAGCTTATCTATCACTAATACTGATAAAAGATACTGTTTTGAAGAATTTGAAGTAATAGAGAAGTATGGAAGAAGACATGTTGCGCCGACCCCAAACAAATTGGGATCATCATTCAGCCATAAGACGTCCACTGCTGGACATAGGCCTCCCCCAGATGGGAGGGATTTGCCATAATCGCCACGCTTGGCAGGCGGGTTGGCGATCGCAGTATGGTTGTTACGAAGGCACAGAGAACGCTGCTGCCCATTCTCTGGTAAGTCCCTTAGTCGCCTCTTACGACACTTACAGAAAGATATGGGATGGTGCTATTCTTTACGTCCGACACCATACGGAACACCAACACCAACGGAACAAATTGGGATAAGAGCAGAAAAATGATGAAACCTCAAACTCACTTGCATGAGCTACACTCGTATTCATTTAGACCACGGTTCGAAGTTATTTTTATCACTGATCATTTCATCATCTGTTTAATTTTCTCCCAACTATCTTAAATACTCTAACGGCAGTATTTAACGTTGATCGACTGCTTATCTGACCTCTAAAAACAAATTAGTGTTCGATAATATGATAACTTTTGCCCGACTGGTTGTCAGACTTTCAAAGATGTTCAAATGACAGCCAGGGTGAACGGATTCCCGGAGCCCCGACGGGGCTGCGGGTTGTTCGCAAGAGATACCGCGGCCTCGACATGAAGGGCTAAGAAAGAACATGGGTGGTTTTTACTCAGTAGAAGTCTGACATTCCCTTTCGCTCTGCCCAAGAGCGGGAGGGTTTATTTGATGATTTCCCACCCACCAAAAAAAAATGTAACCTTCGTAGTTCTAACCACTAAGAAAAACTATGACACAAATTAAAAGAAAAAGTAAATGACATCTTGACAACTGACGTAATGTCAGATGAAAAGTAAACATTGAAAAATTATAAGATTTAATATTTTATAAAAGATGAGGATGATTAGTAAAAGTGTAAGTATAAATACTATATTTCCCCAACATGTTGGTTATCTTTATAGCAGTATTATATATAAATTAACAAAACAAAAAATAATACTGCATTTGTTATAATAATAATAAAATGAATGTATATAGAGTACTAACTCATTTTCTTTCACTATTTTTTCGTGACTTTCTTCATTAATAAATGCACTTTGTTTATTCATATTTAAAACACTTTGTACACAAATTATACGAGTACAGATATTCACTGTTGTACATAGATGATAAATACCTATACACCTATATACTTTCTCACAAACAGCTGATTACGGTAGTTTTCCAATACAACCAATGCCACCTAAAGGCGGGTTGCTGAACTAAAGAGACAAGCGTGATAAAAGTCATTGTCAAGTGTCAATTCGTTAAGTTTTTATTTTCGTTACGGAATTTCTGGATTCGGTCCCCACGCTCAAGGCCCGCGATAGAAGCTATGCAATAGCTTAAAAAAAAAAAGGGTTGACGGATTAACGTGCTTTCCGAGTAACAAAACTCCGTCTTCACAAACAAACAAACAATCAAACAACTTTTCTCTTTTCTACCGACAAAATTAATCCGGAGCATAATTTGCATACTTTTATGTAAGTCGTTTCAGTCATGAAGTTAGGTAAACTTTGACTGACATGACATTTTGGAGGAATGTAATTACCAAGTTACCGAAAATCCAAAAAAGTCCTCTTAGATTTTTCGGAAGTACGCAAAAGCTAAAAAACAATTTAATTTGATTCATCTGTTACGGTCTTTCAAATCCAGAGAGACCGGATTATTATTTTCTGGTTTTACTAAAATAACTCGATTTATTTTTGGCTGAGATTTTGATCAGCTGACATGCCTATAAAACGTAACCTGTAATTTGTTGTCTGTGGTCGTTTCATATCGTTGGTATACAAACTTTTTGAAGAGTATATCTGCTTAGCCTTTTCCCAACTATATTGGGGTCGGGTTCTAGTATTTGGGGTCGGCGCAGCATGTCACCTTCTGTACTCCTCTATTGCCAGTATTTTACATAAAGTGACTGGCCTATCTGACTCCCACAACCCTAAAGTATTGGGTAATATCATATCCCGGGGTAAGACTGGTTGTCAGACTTTCGGACCACTGACTACATGTAACGACTGTCAAAGATCTTCAAAAGACAGCAGAGACCCACGCCTTAACGTGCTTTCCGAGACACGGAGGGAACTCGGTATGTTAGGGTGGCCACCCATCCACGGGCCGACCTAGGCAAGCGCGGCTTAACCTGAAAATCAACCCCGACTGTTATTATTTAGCCACGAGCTCCTTAATTATATATTTAAATGCTGCTATTCCAAAGTTCACTTACTATTTAAAAATCCCTCTTCCTATTTATAAAATAAATTGTAATAATATCTAAAAAAGAAGTGCTCGTGTACGTTTTAAAGATAAAAAGTCCAGTACGGTCGTTCCCGGTGTTATAGCTGTTCACGTGCCAATATCTTTAGTCTGTAGATAGTGAATAGGTGAAGATTTGATGAAGGTTGGCCTCTGTAGATCTAGATATTATCTGGTCAAATGGGGTATCCCGATCTATCCCAAAACAAATTGCCAGTAAAGCGCCCCTTTGCAGGATAGGCGCTACCTTCTGTCCGGCTCATCCTGCACTGCCAGCCACTTGCACCTTTCAGTTAGGGCTGATACTGGTCTTGGCATACTTTGGAGTTCATCGACACGTAAAGACGAAGATGATGAATATTTTGAATCATCTGCAGGGAGGAAAACTTCATCAATTTTGTGCCAAGTATTGCCGCTGAATTACTTCTACCACAAAGATATTTAAACAATATAAATTACCACTTACGTCGTTGGTCTTCGAAGTACCCCAATTTATCCAGTTGACCATAATAATATGTTTATCATTCCATTGCTGGGTCAAGGCCTTCCACCTCTTCCCATGGCTTGTCAAAAATCACATTTTAGTGTAAAACTCAATGTAGCACTCTTAAAACATTGTGTTAGTGGATGCTTTGAATAGTAAACGGGTCATGAGGGTAATTTAAGAAAAGTTATAACCTGAAAAACTAGTATTTACAAAAACAGCTATGAAAAATTTTGAACTTTGACCCCCAATATCTTCGTAACTAGGGGGTTCCCAGGTATGGTCTAGAACAAAAAAAATATCGCAGTGGTGGGGAGAACAAGTGCCCTTCGTTTGCGTTAAGGGTACTTTTACACCCTTTATTGTCCTACTACTGGGCAAAAACCTATCCATTCCTTCCAATGGTCACAATTTTTGCAACTTCTTTCCAATTCTCAAGGACGACATCCAGTTCGTCCCGCCATTTCCTTCGTGGTCTGCCACGACCCCGTGTTACTGTTTCAGGGCACCAATTCTTGGGTTATAATTTTTTTTTTTAAGTAATTCTTAACTGCCATAAAACACATTAATGCTCCAGAGCTAGGTAAGAGTACCTGTATTTCAGGAGCCAGTAGAGTAGAGCTAATGTCAGCCGCTTACGGATACTATTTCATTTAATTCCAAAGAATTATGAAGTATTTATTATCTGTGGTTGGCTCGAAATAAATAAAGGTCATAGTCCCCTCACAGCTCTTAGCCCAGTATTGGAGTAGATTTTGCAACACCCTTATAATATATCGTAGATCTAGTGGGAACGAAAAGTCCCATTAGTTCTACTATAATTTGTTTAATAGGACCAGTAGAACTAGTGGGAATGATCCGATAGTAACGCCAGGTTTTTCAGATTAAAATATAGCACATCGTTCTGGCACATGTTATATTTTTTTTATTTCAACAAAATTCAACCGTGAATCATTCTGGTCTAAATGATTGCACCTATTGCGTCCGAAGTCTAGGAATTTTTTGTCAGCCACAACCACGAGAGTAAACAGAATAATTGGAATATTCCGTAACACTGTTGCTACGGGATTTGTTTAGACTCAGACCTTTTTTCCTCTGCCATAAGGCTTACCTTTGTCTAAGTCGAGTTGCGGAAATCTGAATGAGAGCTTACGCTTCTTTCGGATTACGTCTTTTAAGAGTTATTTCAGTGTCAGTGTCAAGATCACTTTTTTTTGTTATTAGTACCGTATAATATGCATTCAGTAAAAGTATGTTAAAATAACATCACACAAACACACATCTTTACAGACATCAATTTTATTTATTTGTCAAAATCACAATGATCTTTATTCTTGTAACTATAAAGTTGCTCTTAGAATATATCTATCAGAAGTAAAAGGCCCCTGTTGTTTGGTAACCTTGTTTTGTCTTACGCTGCATCGCCGTATCAGTCAACGATCTAAGTTGATCTTGACCTCAATGTTCTGTTTGGCAGAATAGAAGAGCTACGTAGACGAGATCGTTGCGCCTTTGATACATTGCACCTGACAAAAAGGAATAAATGATGGCCTTACTTTTGATAAGGAAGAATGTAATAAACAACTTTTGGTGACGACCCCAAGTTTCATGACTTTATGACTTTACAAGCGGTGTGTGTGTGTGTGAATCGTTCATCATTACAGCCGAAAGGCGTCCATTGCTGGTCATAGGTGTACGTCAAGTGTTGCCACATTGACCGGTCCCGTGATTCTAGCATCGAGCGGATCCCCGCAACCTTCACCAGGTCATCGATCTACCTAAGAGGCCTTCCAACGCTACGTCTTTCAGTTCGTGGTCGCCGTTCCAGAACTTTTCGGCCCTATTGGCCATCCGTTTCTACGACGCAATGTGATGAATCTTTCATTAAATAAAGTTTCTGATGGGTTTTAAACAACCTTGTTCTTGAAATTAACGCAGGGACCTATTCCAGATCATTGCGGAAATCCCAACAGCTTTATTAGTGTTACGACTTCGGCATGTCGCCAACCGGCACTCGTAACACTATTGGCACAATGAACGACAAATAATTCGAACATGATATTACTATACGACCACACACAAAGACCGCACTTGGTCTCTGCTAAATGTTATTTAATTTCTAATTTCTTGTATTGACTCCGTAGCAACAACGTTCATAAAAGCGTCTGTTTACGCAAACACATTTGAAGCAAGGATTGGTGATTTCCTTGTTAGTCCTACGAAATGCGATATAGATTTTTTGACGCAATTGGAGTGCAGGATAAAGCGTACACTTTATTGCGTGATGCACTCGCAATCGCTTTAATTTTGACATTTATACAAAATCTATTCCTTACTAAGGCAACTGGACCGTTTTAACCTTCTTCAACAAGATTGCTACAAGCATTTTAATGACGACCGGAACTAACAGCGTGCTTCAATGCACAGCAACATCTCGGAGTATTGAAAACGAGAGAATGATAGATCTGATCATTCATACGTTCACTTATAATAAGTTCAATCGGCGCATTTGAATATTCTGGAACAATTTAACAATATTATAACGACTTTGTTTGTATGGGAAAAACACGGCAATTAGCACGATGATTATTACGTTTACTAGAATTAGTGAATTTAGGAGAATTAACTTCCTGTGTCGGTCAAATGAATAAAATCATCAACATACATGTTGATATAGACCTCACGTTTATTTGGTATTAACTTATTTCTCGACTGCCCAAAAAGGGAGTGTTTTGTTTTTTGTTTGGAATTTGGCAAATTCCATTGACAGGTGACGAAAGCAGGTTTTGCTAAAAATAACCTGAATATCATCTCCTCATCCTCCTCACATTAATTATTCTATTTCGAGCTAACCGACTCAAATAACGGAAAATTCTCAGGTTATTAACGTTAGATACACGTCTAAAAATATGAACCAAAACACAGTATACAGGGTGTAAATCAACCCATCACACACCCGTTAACCAAGCATTCTGTACATCAAACTAAGTACCCCTACGCAAAATTTTTTGCTGGGAAACGATTTTTTTTTGGGGTCAAAAATCACATTTTACGGTAAAACTCAATGTTGCACTCTTAAAACATTATGCTATTGGATGCTTTGAATAGTGAACGGGTCATAGAGGTAATTTCAGTAAAATTATAACCTAAATTGTGATTTTTGACCCAAAAAAAAAAAATCGTTTCCCAGCAAAAATTTTTGCGTAGGGGTACTTAGTTTGATGTACAGAATGCTTGGTTGACGGCTGTGTGATGGGTTGATTTACACCCTGTATAGGTAATAAACTAATTTTATATCGTGGCAACTTTCCAGTTAAGTACGCGCCAAAACTAGCCGCGGACAGCTGACTGAACATTGGACCGCCATTTTGTGTCTCAATTTGAAGGACACGTATGTTTATAAACTGTGCCGGTCCAAAGTGCGTTGTCCGATTAGCTCGGGTGTTAGAAAGAGATGGAGATATTGGATTGCCTAGCTGTTGGTCCCGGCTGTCATTTGAAGATTTTATATCTTTTACAGTTAGTCAGTGTCCCGAAAGTCTGACAACCAGTCTTATCAAGGGGTATCATATTACCCAATACAAATTGGGTTGTGGAGGTCCATAGGCAGTCGCTCCATATTAAATACTGGTATTCAGCTGCATCCGGTTAGACAGGAAGCCTTAGGAATAACATTATCATCATCATCATATTCCTACCCTTATCTCTATCTATTTGGGGTCCGCGCTGCATGCCTTCTTCTTCCATACTTATCTATTACTCGTCTTCTCATCAGACACGCTCTTTTCTTGCCATTAGCATCCTTCACACAGTCCATCCATTGTATCTTAGGTCTTCTCCTATTCTTATATCCATCCACATTCATACTCGAAACTTTTCTCACGACATTTTCCTCATTCCACCGCATCACATGCCCTTATCTCTTCGGTCTTATGTACTCACTATGTGTTGCCATTATTGTGATTTCTTATTTTATCCATTCGCGTAACAAATATTGTATTTATCATTATTTAAATGAAAATGTTGTGTAATAAGCCTCGTAAGAAAATGGAATTTGAGATTGAAATTGTTGGCATGGTTTTGCTCTGTTGCTAGAACTGAGTTTTCTTTTAGATTTTTTCTGAGTATGGGAAATTAAATTTGAATACTTTTAGTATTCCAAATTTATCATTCTCCTCAAAAATAGAAATGCTGCGCCGACGGTCTGCCGACCACAAATAAATAGAAATAGTAGGTGCGAATGGTGATTTTGCTCTTCATAATATAAGTACCTACTGGTTGAAATAAAAGTCGCTTGTAAATTAATTCCGAATGTTTACAATTTAAATACATCATTATCCATTATTTATCAGCTGTGCTATTGTTAGAGAGGTTATATTGACCTACTAATTAAAATAAAATGTCACTTTGTCTTTTTGAATTACGAGTGTTCGTCGATTTTATAACAAAACGACTGTTTTGTTATTTTGTGTAATCATTCTGTTGTTTTTAAACAGTAATTGTAATAAGTATGAGTTGCATCATTTGTTATTGTACCACGCCCCCTTAAATCATAAATCATAAATCATCTAATCGTTTGTTAACACAGGTACAAAAAATAGTTGGTATAAAAATTACAAGCGCGCTATGTTATACCCGAAGGTGTACAAATATTCGTTGAGTCATTGAGAGTAAGATGATTTTAACAAAACTTAAAAATAAAGATGAATATAAAAAATGTCAAAAAGGAAAAATATAATATAATGTCTATATAAAATTAAAAAAAAAAAATAATAATAATAATAATGCAAAGATGTCACGTAATGTTAAATAGTCAATGAGTACCACGGTCAAAAAGAAACACAGTCATTATATTTTGTCTGTCAAAAATTCGGAAATGCTGTAATATGCTTTAGACAACAGTAAAGATTTAAGCCTTTTCTTAAATAAGCACGTATTCAATTCTTTAATTGAACTAGGTATGTGGTTAAATATGATTGGTGCCATACAAAAAACACTTTTTTGCATCAATGCTGTGTGGGACCTTTTTACGCACAAGTTATTATTCTGTGGACGATTTCGTGTGTTATAAAATGTTATTCTGGTAAACAGGTCAGGATTACTCTTAACAAATTACAAGCACGGCAATGTCAACAGCTTGTATGGTTTATCCAATGGTTTTAAATGGTTTGTCCCTTCATTTTGTAAGTTAATTGCCTCAAATTGGCTTTAACCACGTATGGTATTATAATTCTTTTTCTTCGTTTCGAATCGACGATGGCTCAAATTCTGTTCATTCAGTATAATTACACAGCCTGGACAGCTGTCGTTTGCCTCATCCAAGCCCTTGAGCGTGCAGTTAGTTGTGCATGACAGGCAAGAGGAGGTATGGCATATCCTGGGGCTCCACACTCGCATTGCAACCGAGATGGGTCGACACCATCCAGCCAAATTGGATCGGCAGCGGCTATATTATTGTAATGGTGTTAGTGTTACCAACTCATGGGACAGTGTTACGGCTTATCATAACATCACACCTTGCTTCGGGAACAGATCTTGGCGATAAAAGTGCAAAACTCGTCGCCAAAGGGGTTGGAAGATTCTTGTATGAAGCCTGGTCTGCCTTACTTTCTCATTTCAATGTATTTTAAAAATTGCGGCCACGCCATTGATATAAAATCTAAAGATACGGTCGTCCGAACATTTGCTCGACGCGTTCGCCATACAGAGAATCGGTGTAGTCTGCTCGTTAACGTAACCTTGTATAAGCGGCGTGGTATTTTCGAGGTATAAAGAACATAAATAAAGCTTTTAATAAAATTTACGACCGCACCCGAAGAGACCCGATCGTGGACTAGTTCACTTCGGCTTAGGAAAGACCATATTGGGACCACGTTTGAGGCGTCATTTTAACATGCCGTCCGCCCAGTCCTTACGCAGTAATATGTAAGTCCATTGACTTACATATTACTGCGTAAGGACTGGGCGGACGGCCACGCATTAAACGATAACTGTTTTAAAAACAAAAACGTTTTGCATGAGGCAAATGTTTTAAAGTGCCACGTTTTCGAGATATGAGCTATCAAGGTCCATTTACTGATGGCATCTTTAGCAGAAACTTTGATTTGATAAGCTACGCATTAAACCTGTATCGATCGATAGCTGAAATCATAATAAACACTGGAGATACCATCATCATCAGTGGATTAAAGTCCATCCTTTGATAAGAAACTTGACTAAGTGTGATATTTCTGAGAAATTTCGTTTACCAAAACCCGTAATTCCTACAATGTCTAAACATTTTGGTTTTCCCCGACACAGTCAAATTAATAAGCATGTTTGAAGGGCAAACCAATTACTTAAATAACAATTTAATAACGTCTACTTATGTTATATTGTTTTGCAACACCGTATTTATTACCCTTCGTAACTACCAAATTAGATAATTACTCATTTGGATAGTACTTAGCCACAGCTCCAGCAAAAATTACAAGCACATAATAGGGTAGTTAACTAAAAAAATCTAATTAGTCCGTCAGATAGATTTCCAAAAAATATTGGACACGTGTTCTTTCTTTTTTCACGTAAACAAACAATGAAGGCGATACAGTGCTTTGAAAACTCGTGTGACGTCATATTCTAAGACATTTTTTACCGGTGAGTGACGTCACAACCCCACACTCAAATCTTTGACGCGTTTTATCTTCGTCAATTTTTATTGATTTGATAAAGCAAAAAATACGTATCTAATATTTTTCAATAATCTAACGAGCGGACTAATTAGAATCATATTTTTTTTTGTCAGTAAACATCCCTATTGTAGGTGTACTTACTGTTTCTTTTTGTTACAAATATTACCATCAACGGGGCACAAATAAATCCACAATTTCCCGCTACTGACAAATTCCCGATCGAAAAACCCAATAACACTTTTTCCGACCTTGGCATGGAACCAAGAACGTCATGAGGACCCTGACTAGACCAACGAGGCAGTTTCCAAATAATCATTTCTTTCAAATCCGATTTCATTGTTGACAGCTAAGTTTAAATCAGTCTCAATCCATATGCATACACAGTACAAAATATAAATGGCCACGTCATGTGGTTGCATCGATTGCATAACAAATTAACATGATTATCATTTGTATGGCGACCCGATCACCTTGAGACTACGGGCCAATTTATTTTTACTTAAGTTTCTGCCCGCGACTTTGCCCGCGCCATTATCGTTCTTTCTGCCCCTATTCCAATTAATCGATGATTCCCAGTGTCCATCACCGGCTTGTGCGCCAGTGGAGGACAGTGTCATGACTATTTTTAAATATCCTCAGTGGCGACCACTGGTGAACAGCAACTCAATTTTAAACATGAGTATACTCTCTGTCCACCATTGACTGACAGTGGTTAAACTTAATAAAATGAATCCAAGTAACTATTTACTTACTACTTGTAACTATTTATATTACTTTATCTGGAGAATAGTAATAGGCACCACCGATGCGATGCTTCCCGGTGGTGGACTCTGGGAAGCATCGCAATTAATTTTTGGTCGGCGCAGCATATTATTATCTTCTTCTTCCTTACGCCTTTAAAACTGTTCATCTCAGCAGTTACCACATCCTTTATAGCCATATAATTTTTCAGATAGTTCATCCATCGTTTCTTTGGTCTTACTTACTCTAGTCTTACAGCCACAAAGGAGCAGGTATCTGTATTCATGACACGACTGAACTACTGGGATAAAAAGTATCCTATGTCATAAATAGTCATAATCAATCCATTTGCCTTTTTTCTTCCAAATCGATACACCCGTTAAGGCGTAAAGGTGGCACAAATGGATTAATTTGGTCAAGTCACAAGTTGTAACTGACTAACCAATCATATAACAACTTATATGATTGGTTTACTTGGCAAGTGACTAACCGGTCTGATTAACGCGAAAACAACGCACCCAAGTTTGAGCGCAAAACTAAAACATGAAATGTTGATCTTTGTTTTTTGTTCGGCAACCAGCGACCGTAATTTTAAGGAATTTGACTTTGGTTTACATGAGGTATTTCAGGCATGCTGGTTCCCTCACGAATCTATGTTTGCCATCACCGAAGGAAGTGATAATTTATGCAATACACATATGAATCAGAAAAACAGATTTGCGTGTCTTGGGTTAGAACTCCAGACGATGAGAAGGTTGATTAAGTAATACCACACCTCGGACACTCCATACAACGCTCGCAAAATAATTGTCTATTACTACTACATAATCAATAACGTGTGTGCACACTGTGCACGTGCAAATGTGTGCGTAATCTCTAGTAGGGTTGTCGTAGCGTAAAAAATGGCGCGAAAACTGCAACAGTTATCGATGCGAAAACCGAATGAGTTCTTAGGATTGCGAGCACCCTTGCTCAAAAGTCGGCGACGAATACCTCGAAGTGCGGGGTGAGGTGCGGTATTTAATATGAGTGCGGGGAAGGGAGTGTCCCTTCTGTACGTAGTACTATTATGTATTCTGTGGTATTACCATAGACCGTTTTCAAATCGACTAGGATTAAATACTCTTGAACAGTTACTTATAGCTGTTAAGGCCAGGTAGACCAAGCGAAACAGGCATTTAACGCTACCAAGAGTTGCCCGCGATTGCCGCAAAGCGAGCCGTGCGCTTACGTCGCGAGGAGTGTCACCTGTGTCACATTACAGATAAGCAGGCAGTAGGTCAACTTGTCTTATTTATTTATTTTTAAATTAAAATAAGAGATTTGATTAATTAAAAACTCGTTTTATTATAATTTGTAGTAATCGAAGCGAAGTCTTTCGTTTTTTTGTAATAAATTAATTTGAGTAGATATTTTAAATGGAATAAACTCTGAACTATACTTATTACATTAATTGATGTTTTAGTTTCTAGGTCGGGTGTTCCAAATGCAATAGGTAACGCAAGGACGACAATGCCGCAAAGATCGCGTCATTATTATCATTTACGGAACAGATTAGGGTGATCATCGTAGCTTTTTAGTCGACCTTGTTTAGGGTTCCGTACCCGAAGGGTAACCAACGGGAACCGGAGGGGTACCCTATTAATAAGCCTTCGTTGTCCGTCCGTCCGTCCGTCCGTCCGTCCGTCTGTCAGCGGTCTGTATCTCATGATCTATAATAAGTAGACGATTGAATTTTTCACAGAATGTGTATCTCTGTTGCCTCTAAAAGAACAAATACGAAAAATTAAAAAAAAAATATTAAAAAAGAACTCGATATTTGAATGGAAAATCGTATATTTTTTAATACAACAACGATAATATTATCAACTCTGTATCTCACGCATATGATAATCACCAAATGTGTCAAAATTATTATTCATGTCGGGGGGGTATGAGGAACAGGGTGTAAAGTTCCTCATCCCCCATAGAAAAGGGAGGATCCTCCGACCAGACGGGTGTTGTGTCCGACATATGTAAGTCGGGATTTTCTATATAGGCTAATGTCGCGGATAATGTTGATAGCGCGATGTAGGAATTGCCAATTTAGTTCGCATGTGTTGCGATAGATGTCGCTGTCGCCACATCACTCCCCTACGAGACCGGAGGTCGATAGCAGACTGAGTCTTGATGCTTGCCAGGCCAGTAGAAGGTTCCAGTGAGTCGGAACCGGATGCCGCGTAGTTCTCGGTGAGTCGGAACTGTCTGCGGTGATGCCCCAGTGAGTCGGGGTGATGCTGCATTATGCTCCAGTGAGTCGGAGTGATGCTGTGCTGCGTAGTGGCTGGCTGCTGCGTCGACCAGGAGAGTAGTGCGTCTCTGCTTGCTGACCGGCCGAAGTGCAGTGTGCTGTGCCAAGGTCCCTGATGAGGCTGAGGGTGATGACCAGGTATGCGCTTCTGCTGAATTCATCTTTGAGTACTTTTTCTACGATGTCTTCTGTGTCTTCAGTTTCTCTAAAAATGAGAAATATGGTAAGTCTTACAAGTTTGTCTTACACATCCGAGTAAAAGCATTGTATGTAAAATGCTGTAAAAACATAAAATGTGGTACTTACGTTAATGTTACAGTTTTTTGTGTATCAACAGGATCCAATCCAATAAAAGAGGTTTTGGATACATCAGCCGTGTTGCTACATGATGCATTATCCATGTAGTACCTGAAAACCCACCCACATTATGTTAGTTAATGTACATTATGAGTATCCAGGACTTTAATACAGTAGAGCATCGATTATCCGAACGTCGTTCAACTCCTTTTTCCTTTTGAGGTACGGAACCCTAATCTTGATCTATGGTAATTACATGACGCGGGCTAGCGGACTGCGAGTAAGGGTAACTCACCGTCCGATCAAGGACCAAGCCCGGGTCCGCGGCGCGTCGTGTTCTACGCGCGCCTCAAAGAGCTGTCAGCAAACTGACGGGGCCCAAATAGGGATGCCTGCCGGGGCCACGAATATGTCTTACCAGGATACCGTGGCCCTGGAACGCAAAGGGCAACCGAAGGAACAGGGTGGATTTTAGTTAGTACAAGTCTGACAGTCCCTTCCGCTCCACTCAGAGCGGCAGGACTCATTTGATGATTTTACCACACGATAAAAAAAAAAGATAATTACATACCTATTTTCGTTTGAATCCTCAGGTATCAGATTTGTTGCTGCGGCAGTGTTCATGTTAGTTTCTTCAGGCTGCCCAACTAACCTATAACAAAAAGTAAATGGAGTACCTATTTCACAGATGAAATTGATAGGTATATATAGTAATTTACTGTTCGTTAGCAAACGCCAGGTTGAGATATCGAAATAGACAAAATATGATTTAATTTTATCAAAAATCTTAGCGTTCTCTAGTAGTACTGATATTTTTATATTGTGGCTCGCCACTCGCCAGGCAGGATACCGAACGAAAAGACAAAATATGAATTATCAAAAATCGTAGCGATCCTCGGTACTAATATTCATAAACTATAGTACGATGATCGTAAGTTTTAGACATTTACCAATCAGAGACTGAAAATTTAATTTTGAGACCTAATTACATTACAATACAAATAAAACATTTACGTAGGTACTTACTTCTTCACATATCTTTGGAGTGCATTCTTTCTATTTGTGTCTTTTATTGCTTTACACGACTTTTTTCGCCTGTGTTGTTTATTGCCCATTATAATTTATAACTAACAAGCAACAAATTCTCAAAAAGAGATAGTATGGTGCGCGTAGTTGTCAAACTGACACAGGTCCGTCGTCCATAAGCGCCAACACGCGACTGAACGGACCTGTCCGAGCCGCCGCGATCGCTTTTAATTCTTATTTAAACATAGTAATTGAGAAAATCATTTTATCAATTCAAACTCTGCGAATTTGTCTTTAACTAATTAGTTTCTTAATTATAGTACAAAAATTAAACGTAAAAAATCAGTAATATAGTCATAATATTGAAAAAACGATCTAAAAAGGGGTAACTTTGCGATTTTTTTCTATCGAGTGAAGTTCATCAGGTCTTGCAACTGAATGCGATTTTGACTAGATAAGATCCTTAACTAATACATATATTTTTTATTAAATTTAAAACACTGTATTTTTTGTCTCAGATTGTTTTAAAAAACTTAAATTCGGGTCCACCCAGCCTTAACAGTATCAAGATTTTTTTGGTGGTGTGAAATCATCAAATGACTCCTCCCGCTTTGGGCAGAGCGGTAGGGAGTGTCAGACTTCTACTGACTAAAAACCACCCATGTTCCTTCTGAGCCCTTGGGCCGAGGCCGCGGTACCTCTTTCGAACAGACCCGACGGGCGTCAGTATCAAGACTCAACACACCTCGTCTACCTATACAAGTGTGCCTGTACATACTTACAATGTAGATAGCTTCACTCCTGTTTGCAGTTAGGACGTGAGTAGAACTTTAAGTGCCCACAATGTTGCGTTTAGAGATTTTTTATTTACCGTTTTGATTTACCTGTGCGAACTGCGAAGTTATAGACATCAGTCACTTACTGCCGCACTCAGAGAGCTTTAATGATTACTTAGGCCATCACTAAGTAAAGGTTTTGACAGTTTTGTCATACAAAAGTATGTCAAATCTTTACTAAGTGACGGCTTAAGTAATCATTAAATATCTCTGAGTACCGCAGTTAGTTATAGTTATACAAACTGCTAAGAGTGACTTCAACTTTTTGTGATCGTCAAGGTTAAGCAGCGCTTGCTAAGGTCGGTCTGTAGATGGGTGACCATCCGTTACAAGAATATCGTGCTTCGCCATCATTTGTAGTCCTTGCCAGTCCTTACAAGTGCCCGAAAGTCGATTGAATTGAATCGATATTGCCATTGCGCGCTAAAAGATGAGGTTTAACCCTTATTCTGCTCGATTGCTTGCCTCACTCTCAATCCCCTTCGAATTTCGCATACGTACAGCATCATCATCATGCCAGCCGAAAGACATCCACTACTGGACATAGACCTCCCCAAGTGTCGCCACATTTACCGGTCCCGTGCGTCTCGCATCCAGCGGATCCCCGCAACCTTCACCAGTCATCGGTCCACCTAAGATCGCGCGATCAAAATTCATTTTAAGCTTATACTTATTTTAATCGGTCAACTACGGACTTCTTTTTGACCATTTATCAAACCACAGATAATGAAAGTCATTTTAAAAACAAGTTCTGCATTCAGTATATTTAATAGATAAGTGGTTGGACAGACACACCTACTTTTTATCTAAAGTCGTTTTATTTTAATGTTAAACTAATGAGATTATTGATTAATGAAATATTAATGAAATCAATACAGTAGGTGAAAATTGCTTCTAAACATTGCTAACTGAATACATAATGGCTACTGACTGTACACAACAAACAAACGTCACATTAAAAATATTATCATTTGTCATTGGTGAAAAACCCAGTGCAAATTATTATCACTGCTTCGGGAAAAATATTTACTTTATTTTCGGAGTGCTTGGTAAATTGTTTGATAACGTAACGAACGTTAAATACAATGACAAGCCGCAACTGTATTACGTGAACACAATTACTTTCGGTTTCAATGCGACAGTTCAGGGCGATTGCTGTGAATTGACAACATGAAAGTGATAGCAACTGTCAGTTTTCATTGAGCAACTGTCAGTTTTCATTGAGCAACTGTCAGTTTTCATTGAGCAACTGTCAGTTATCATTGAGCAACTGTCAGTTCATTGAGCAACTTTACACGTCATGTTCTCATCAGTTATACAATTATTTTGAAAGCGTTGTAGACCTAAAGGGCGGAGGTATTAACATGTATATGAAAGGACTATAATTACAACAAGTAAGTACCTAAAATTGGTTTAGAAAGTTCATTGACTTTTGAAGTACTTTGTAACATGTAATTATGTATTGACTTACATTCTGGGTCACGCCATACTTCTAACAGAAAATAGTTCAAATCGACCAAGTTACGTTTGAATAATTAATTGCGTTTATTCCCCGCGGTCCACCCGCCTTGTTCACCTGGGTGTACTCCGGGCAATTGTTTTTGCCCCCTGAAATAATCTTTGGTATTATGAACAATTCTGACAACTTGTCTTACCAAGTGACTTTGAGTTAACCGGCAACTGGGTTGTGGAGGTGGGTTAGGCATCCCCGGTGCAAGTGTGGGAAGGGAAAACCGGGGTGGCTTAAGTCAGATAGAGTCTGGCAGACCACTCCGCTCGCCCCAGGGCGGAGGACATTTATGAGGATTTTCCAAATCAGAACAAAAAAAACTTGAGAGGTGTCAAGGAACACCCGGATGGAACGAAGTTATTGTTATTATTTTTTATTATGTAAAAAAAAGAAAAAAAAAAAAAAAAAATGTAGAAATGAAAATATCTGGCTTGCTTTCTATAAGAGAGAGAGAGACAGACAGAGAAACATGCGACGCCGCACAGCTTACAATAGCTTACTATAGCAAAAAGTGTCGTGACAACTTTTCGTAAGAATTTTTTCCGTCTAGCCCCCTTTCACAACGCGCGATTAGGAACTTCGTTCCAAAAAACTGGCAGTCGCTCCGTGTAAATGTATGTATGAGCTCCATGGTATTCAGCTGCTTCCGATAATACTGGAAATCGTCCGCAACATAGTTGGGGGGGGGGGGGAAGGGTAGGCGGACATGGTTGCAGGTTGTTCTAAAGAGATACCGCAGCCTTAACACAAAGGGCTAAGAAGGAACATGAGTGGTTCTTAGTCAATAGAAGTCTGACACTCCCTTCCGCTCTGCCCAGAGTGGGAGGTTATTTGATGATCTCCCCCCCCCCCCCCCAAAAATTGATGAAAAAACAACTCAACTGTCACATGAAATAAAGTACAAAATGGGACCTCATTCCGTGGGCAGAACGCGTAGGTGGTTCCCCAACGCAATATATCTAATCGAAGCTCATTTCATTATCCTTTAGTTCCAGTGAAATGATTATTTACTAGAGCTACGAATTCGCTATTACACCCTACAGTGCGTTACCATTTTCTGAGCCGACGAATCGGAAATTTGTTCACAGATTTAGAGTAAATTGGAAGTGCTTAAAGCAGGCAATAGGGCTGCAAAAACCTGATAATATTATAGATCTTCTTTTTCTTCAATTTAAAAATATCGTTCGACATAACATCATGCCAAAGGGTTAGGCCATAGGTCCCGTCGGGGCTGTGGGTTGTTCGAAAAAGATACCGCGGCCTCGGCACAAGGGGTAAGAAGGAACATGGGTGGACACTGCTGACACTCCCTTCTGCTCTACCCAAGAGCGGGACGGGTTATTTGACAATTTCCCACGCACCAAAAAAAAAAAGGGGTTAGCCATAGGTGTATTAGAAAACGCTGGCGTGACGACCTAGAAGCGTTTATGACTAATTGGACGGAGAAAACCTCACAGAGGGAAGAGTGGAAGGGTATGGGGGAGGCTTTTGCCCAGGTGTGGGCCAATATACACTGAGAAAAAAAAGGTGTACATAATAGTACACACACATTTAACAAAGTAATCTTTTAATTACCATCAACTGGGCACAAATCCAGACCCGAGATATTCCGGATGGTAAAAACCCAGTAACACTATTTCCGACTTGGGAACCGAACCCAGAACCTCATACTCAGCAGTCGTGAGCATCATTTACATCCTTTCTCTTTCTGCATGTTATGGGGGTTGTTGTACATTCGTCACAAAGTAAATTCGTCACGAAAAAAAGTATGTGTAAACTCGCCACAGCTCTATTAATATGTAATAATTGTTTTATTTCCATTGTTTCAGGTTTAAATGCTTGCGAAAGTAAATCATTTCTGTTTCTGAGGAAAGAGCTGCCTGTCAGGTAAATATATTTTTAATTTTACTTTGCTTGTAAGTACAGACGCTAGCATATTAAGTTACCTGAAGCTGTCAAATTATCACAATGAACTTTGAGCTTAATGCTTTAGCGATAAAGTTGAAATTCTATTAAAGAAAATGAAAATGAAAATGAAAATGAAATGAAAATGAAATCTTTATTTGTAAACATAGGTTTTACAGTGGTGTTACAATCAAATATTCCGTCTATGTTTTGCGTTGAAGCGTACAAATTAAAATTGATGTTTATAATCAGTTTATATGAAAATTCAAATTACAGATATTACATAATGTCAGAATGATTACAAATTAACAATTAGATTATTTATTACCGTCAGATACTTTTACACACACAAACACTGAAATATTGTAATAGCTTCATGTACGGGCCACTACTGGCACAATGGCCATTATATTCCGGGTTTCCTCCGTGCCTCGGAAAGCACGTTACGTCGTTGGTCTCGGCTGTTTAACGGGACAAGCCCGCCACACTATTCCCAAACCACTGGAACTCCTGTAAGCCAGAATCAACAGTGGCGACCACAAGAAAAGCGCCGAGACAATGAAGCCCGACTAAGTCCCAGAGAAACGATTTAACTGTCTTTGATCCCCGGAGGAGTAGGAAAACTGGTCTCTGCTGTCATTTGTGTCGTCGTTACAGGTAGTCAGTGGTCCCAAACCAGTCTAACCAATAGGTACTGTATATTACCTAGTCACTATCTGGGTTGTGGAGGTTAGATAGGCAGACGCTCCATGTAGAATAAAGTATTCATTCCGGTTAGACTGGAAACCGATTTCAAAAGCAGCAGATGATGATAATTCATTTGTTAATAGGGTAGTTAACTAAAAAAATGTAATTAGTCCGTCAGATAGATTTCCAAAAAATATTGGACACGTATTTTTTCTTTTTTCACGTAAACAAACAATGTAGACGATACAGTGCTTTGAAAACTCGTGTGACGTCATATTCTAAGACATTAGTATGACATTTTTACCAGTGAGTGACGTCTCAACCCCCCAATCAAATCTTTGATGCGTTTTAGCTTCGTCAGTTTTTATTGTTTTGATAAAACAAAAGATACGTATCCAATATTTTTCGATAATCTAACACACGGACTAATTAGAATCATACTTTTTTTAGTCAGGAAACATCCCTATTTTGCAAAACCCCAGCTGATCCTGTGTTTGTCTAATAATAGGAGAATATACAAAAGAGTACTAATAAGGATTAAGGCTTGTATTCACGCCAATGACCTTGTGCATACAAACTACCCCTCTCGGTCGTAGATACGGACGCATTTTTCATTTATTATAATTAAAATAATACATATTTTTAAAAAGTAACAAAACCAAATTATTTTCCTTTGTATTTCAAAGCAGTAGATATTTTTTTTATATTATTTTGTTAAAAAATGAAGGAGTAAAATGGTTCCATTCAACGATTTGGAGGTGATTTTGTGGATTTTTTTTCTTATTATGTGATACCGATACAAAAATTATGGCTAAACCAAATTACGTGTCATATCATGTAGATTTCTCAGATGTAATTTCTCTGTAAGTGCCGGTGAAAAACTGCTTCATCTGCACGCTGTTTTTAAGCTTTTTCGAGAGAGGAGCCTTAAATAAAACTAACGTGATCATAAAACCGTAAGACCTGTGTTTGTTTTGGCAGAGTGATATTGTTTTAATCTTTTATATAGCTGCTACCATAAAGACAAACGGTTACCACGCATTCAGTACAGTCACGAGCAATAATATGTTACCATGCATTCAGAACACGAGCAATAGAATGGTATACACTTGGCAAAGTTGAAACGCGAATTTCTCGTGAAATTATGATTTCAACTTTGAGATATGGGTTCCAAAATATTAGTTTCGTTACGTTACAAAAAATTGTTAAACGGTAAAGTTATTAAAAAAAAAACGTATTTTTTTAAACTTTACCGTTTAACAATTTTTACAATGAAGGCGGTTCAAATAATGTACTGATTAAAATCTCACAGGAATCATTTAAGAAAATAATGAAACGAAAATAAAATAAACGCCAAAGAAAACTTATTGAAACGCAACGCACTTTTTTTGGACAAGAGATTTAATCTATCTGACCTACTTTTCCGCATTCATGTCACACATACGTCAATAAATATAATCCATACATCGATAAGCCTGTACAGAATCTGCCTTCTATTATATCTATTACCACATGGGGTATATAAAGTGTTCTGATAGGATCTAGAAGGTTCGGGGCAGAGCCTTGAGATAATAAGCGTGTTAGGTTGAGGACATAGTGATGGCGGAAGCGATTTGAAATGGACAAGTGAATCGCACGTGTTTTGGAAATGGTCGTTATGAATACTCCTAGGAAACACGAACGTGGAGCTTGGCACAAGTAAAACGAGGCCTATACCCAGCAGCCTATTGTCATTAACCGGGCACAAATCCAGACTCCGTGACTGATCGCTTTGCCCGTCCTAGGAATCGAGCCTTCGCACTCAGCAGTCGCGCTTGCGACCACTCGACCAACAATGCACTAACACAATGAGTTTTGTTGAATTGTCAAAATGAACAGCATCGAGATTTTTTGTTATAATATCGTGTTAAAATCGATATCTATAATATTGAAATTATTTTTTTGGAGTGTCGCTGGCTAATTAAATAGAACCTTCTGTCACATTGTTTTCTATACCTACCTAGCCTTCAAAATCGCTCCTGCTACCGTTCACGCGTCCGCTAGCTCTCATCACCGTATCGCAGCCGCCATGACACATTGTTTACGTGCGAATCAAGGCCCCTCGCGTTGTTATGTCGCGTAATCAGTGATAACACGTCGTTACGATAACAACAGCGGCCAAACACGGCCTATAACAAGGTGACAGCGTGCGCAAGAATATCCAGGACATAACATAACATCACGCAAAGATGGATGAACTGTGAAAAGGATGATATGGCTAGAAAGGAGATGACTGCCTGCTGACATGACGAGTAATGGAGGAGAAGATGAAGACATGCTGCGCCGACCTGGGATAAGGGCAGGAGAATGATGATAATGATGATAACATAACATCACACCATTTTCTGGCCACGCTTGTCCCATGAATATGATTAGGTCGTCACAACACCTTCGCCGCGGTCGATCTTGTCGGCTATGTCCACCCACAGGTTTATTTTTTTAATAGCTAAAGTGATTCAAGAGGAAGGTTTTAATATATAATTTCACCGACAACCACGCGGGTGAAGCCGCGAGCATCAGCTAGTTAATTATGTTTTACGAATTCGTCTGATAACGTAAATAAAATACATGCCAGTGCAAGTTAGGCAGAGGTGTACCTCATGTACACCCACATTTCGCCAGTTATGTGTTACAAGTTCCATATCGCCCCTTGGGGCGGGTCTATTGCCATCAAATCCAAAACTGAATCCTGACTCCGTGGCTAGTACTGAAAAATTCCTAATGGAAACACGCAATAACATTTGTAAAGAAAGAAAGAAAGAAAGAAAAAGTATTTATAGGTCTCACACAGGACAAGAAATCAATAATAAAAGATCCCCCGTCGTCGTCGTCGTTTGTCTGACCCGGGAATCGAAACCAGGACCTCATGCTCAGCAGTCGCACAGGCTCTTATCGGAGATCTGTTATTGATTTGTGTTTGCCGAATTGCCGATGCGTCATGTTTGTTTTTGTTATTGGATTTAAAATGA
Organism: Diarsia brunnea; assembly: GCA_949774965.1. Lineage (NCBI taxonomy): Eukaryota > Metazoa > Arthropoda > Insecta > Lepidoptera > Noctuidae > Diarsia > Diarsia brunnea. Next base: position 8,676,436 of record OX459023.1, read on the forward strand.
TTTGAATAAATAACAAGTTTCTCAGAAGCAAGAGTCAGGTATATGTTTTTAATTTAGCTTTTAACTCTTTACGTTGGTTTTCGGAGAATTCTGAGTTCTAGAAAACAATAAAGACCTATTTACTTAAACTATTCTAAGCTCTGATTCTAAATAAAATTTACCTTATTATTATTATTTATAGACAGCGATTATGTTAAGAATAATTATAAAATAAATGTTAACAATGGGTTTAATTTTTTTTGCACGGTACACCTTACAACAGCCAGTAAAAGTCCCATCAAAATCGGTCCAGACGTTTCGGAGATTCGCCAGTACAAACAGACAAAAATGAAAATTCCGTATACTTTCATATGCATTCAGACAGCGACTTTGTTTTATACTATGTAGTGATGAAGAGAACACTAAAGAAGAATTTCTTATTCACCTATTCATGGGGTTAAATAAGGGATGTAACTGAGCAACTTCCAAACGAGGAACGTCGTCATTTTTACCAATAGAAAATCTCATCTCAACAATTAAAATTAAACAAGTTTCTAAGAACTCAGTGATGATAATTATATTTTTTTTATTTTAATTGCGTTCAAACTTTTTAGCATGTTTATGTTCTCGGGGACTTTTGAGTTCTAAAAAACAATAAAAACCTATTTACTAAAACGACGTAAAATCGAAGCATTATTTTGGTTCTATATCCACCTTTTAATGCTTTAAAAAGATCCTTTTTTTTTTGGGGGTGGGAAATCATCAAATAACCCCTCCCGCTCTGGGCAGAGCGAAAGGGAGTGTCAGCCTTCTACTGGCTAAAAACCACCCATGTTCCTTCTTAGCCCTTGCGCCGAGGCCGGGGTATCTCTTTCGAACAACCCGCAGCCCCGACGGCCTATGTCCACCCTCAGGGTTTGTTTACGGAGAGGCGGGGAGTCGCGCGGCGCGTGCGGCGGTCCTGGATCCTGGTTTTATATCTATTTTATGCTCATCATCATATAAATAGAATAATATCTATTCACAACTCTGAACGAGCGTAGGTGACAATGAATCAGCTAAGTTAATAAACAATACTACGTCATATTACCGGTAGTAGTTTAGATGGCTTCGGTTTATTGTGGGTCCTCTTGTGGCTCCTTGCACAAAATCAACACATTTTAGACATTTGGGGTAGTTGTGAGGGGTTATTGTACATTCGTCACAAAGTAAATTCGCCACGAAAAAAAGTATGTGTAAACTCGCCTCAGCTCGTATTTTCATGAAGAAAAATCCGTCATATTAGTTATTTCCGTACAGACAGCAGAAAAATCAAACAATAGTAGAATAAAACGTAATTTCTTTATTTTTCATAATCACAGAAATTCATGCAAAATTCTAGAAAATTAATTTAAACCTTCTTTTTTATCATTTAATGAGTCGAGTTCTTATTCATGCCGGTGGTTATAGAATTTCTTTTTTTGATGTTGCATTATTTATTTATTTAAACTTCATGTACAATAGTGTATATTGGCGGACTTAATGCCACAACACAATGCATTCCCTATCAGTCAACATTTGGGTTAAATCGGACAACATTGCGATTAGGGTACAAAATATTAAAAAAAAAACTCGATGGTTATAATTATTCTTTACGTAAAAATAATACAAAAAATCCTGGAAAATGTGGTCCAAAAATGCCTAAGTTCTTGTTCGAAGATATCATCAAGCCTCTCCACGTGTGTTAGCATCTAGATTTAAACCAACCATTCATATTGAAAGTCAAGAAACTATAACGTAATATTTCACGAAAGTAGTAAAAAAAAAATACTCAAATATCGTCCGGTTTTTACCCGACTGCGAGAGGAGGTATAAACTTTTTATATCACATTGTTTTATGATAAATGAGCTATAAAAAAGTACAGACAGTAGTTAATAAACAAATTATAATTTACTTAGATAACACATTTTCATGAATAGTGGGAATTTTAATTGAAAAATCGTCTATTGTTGTCTGCTGTCAAGCGATTAAATAAAGATCAAAGTTGTCAAACTTCATGGGCCATTCATATTTACTAACTACAATTTACAGATTTGTAATTATAATAGAACTAGCTGTCCCGCGTATCTTCGTCTCCGTCACATAATATAGCTTATAACCTTCCTCGTTAAATGGTCTATCCAGCATACAAATATTTATTCAATTCCAACCAGTAGTTCCTGAGATTAGCGCGTTCAACCAAACTCTTCAGCTCTATAATATTCTTATAGTTACAAGTTTCAAAAAGGGAATAATTACAGGGCGTCCAAAAATTTGTCCTAATTGCTGCCAAGTGGAAAAGTGCCCCGGAGGCTAGCAGCATCCCGTCGGGGCTGCGGGTTGTTCGAACGAGATACCGCGGTGTCGACATAAAGGTCTAGGATGTAACATGGATGGTTTTTAGTCAGTAAAAGACTGACACTCCCTATCGCTCTGCCACGAGCGGGAGGAGTCATTTGATGATGTACCACCCTCAAAAAAAAAAACTGCGTTACCACGTACCTACCTAGGTATAAAATATGAACTAGGCAATTAGGCACATAACATAAGCCGTCTATATACAGATAATGTTTATTTCCTTGTTAACTTCAGGATGTTGCAATTTACGTGCACACATAAACAATTTCAAGGTGAAATGTTGTGTTAACAGCCATAAACTATAAATATTCTGTAACTATGATCGTGAAACATAAAACAAACAGGTAATTAAAATAAAAGCGACCGCAAAACCGATGGTGGGGGAACTGCAATTGCCATAAAGAAACCTGTAATGTTCCCATTGCTGGGACACAGGCCTCATAACATCAGCTATCTGCCAGTAACATCCATCATTATCGCCCGCCATAATCCAGCTGTTTTAGAGATTAGCCGGAACGAACGTACAGACAGACGAAAATCAAAAAATATTGTTTCCATAAGTTGCGTTGCTAAAGTAAGTACCAAACAAGACAAAGTACAAAAAGTATGGACATATAATTCGTTTGTAAAAACAAACGCTTTTTCAATGACATTAGGAAAGCAAGTGTGTTACATTAAGACAGTATACCGAAATAACTAAATTGTACTACAAATATAATTTACGCGATGCTAAAATAATTTTGTATCTTAGTCAAATATTAGTGCTCTGAACAGTTGTGAACGAAGTTTGTGAAATTGATAACAGTTGAGTTTGGAACTAGTCGCGAACTAAATCCTTTGAATACTCGTGATGTTTCATATCTACCAACATAATATTGTATTCAGTTAGCAACACCAGTATGTATACATACACTTAGCAACGTTTAGAAGTAATTTTCACCGTTATTTTTTGTGTAGTAAATCATCAAATGACGTTTCCCGCTCTGGGCGGAGCAGAAGGTAGTGTCAGACTTGTACTGACTAAAACCCAACCATGTTCCTTCTTATTTCCTTTGCGTCCTAGGGCCACGGTAACTCTTTCGAACAAATTCCGCAACCCTGACTGGATGTAATATTTACGCCTACTGTATTGATTTCATTTTCATGTTACGTTACGTAACTAATATTTTTAAACCATATTATCAAACAGTAGGTTATTCCTGAAAGTTGAAATATTATAATTGCTCGTCGTTTACATCACCTCAGAGTGAGCTGGCGCAAGACAGTCCGGGAGAAAGTGATCCAAAGTAAAAATATTTGCGTGTTCACGCAACGGAACGTGTGCAACGTGTTCAGGAAACCGGCATGTCTTAAAACCACAAAATTAGAAGATGACATCTACCAATCCGCACTGGGCCCGCGTGGTGGATTATAGCCCATCCCTCTCCTAGAGAGGAGGCCTGAGTCCCTGCAGTGGGAACAGGCTGATGATGATGATGTTCACGCAACGCAGCTCAGTCAATCGCTTAGCCATTGCGCCAACCGTGCCTTCATTAATTTGAGTTATAACAGTACAATAGGTAATCTTATTTTTTATGTTATTTTTTATCGTGTAGTTAGTGCCTTACTGGTTAGGAACAATACTTAAAATACTACTACTTCATTATTTACAGCAGTATCGTCTACACTTTACAGTACCCGGCGATAAATATTGCACATCGACCTTTGAAAAGAGACAATCGGCTAATTTCGGCTTCGTAGAGCGTTATCTCTGTCGCACGAAATACAAACAGTCCGGTATCTATTAAGCTGGGTATCCATTTGCGCAGCCTCGTGGCGAGCTGCCTCATCCTGAGCGTGCCGCGAGCTGCGGAAAGTACATGCGTCTCCACTTGAGCACACATAATATCGTATCGAGCGGCAAGCCTCAACCCGAGCCACGATTTTCTCAATTCCTCATTAACCACCATGGTTGACGCACGTAAAGTCGCTGCAGCATTAGTAGTAATTAGTTACTACAAAAGGAAGCAACATAAGAAACGGAAACATCGATGGTGGATTAAGGATATATATCTTCAGCGAAATGTTCATGCAAAACAGTTGTTGTCAGATATGACCTTTGAAGGCGTAGAAGAAACTATTAAAAATTTTACCAGAATGAACTCTGAAACCTTTGAAGATCTATGTATCAAGCTTGAACCAATAATTGGAAAAAAAGATACATCGTTTCGCAAAGCAATTACAACAAAAGAACGACTGGCCATTACCCTGAGGTTTTTAGCAAGTGGTGATTCGTTTGTTAGTTTGCAATACCTGTTTAGAGTGTCAAAGCAATCTATTTCAAAAATTGTTCGCGAAACATGTGATGCCTTGGTAAAAGTGCTCAAAGAATATGTTCAGGTATGTTAAAAATGCTTTATTAATCAAAATTTTAGTAAAGTACAAAGTTACAATAATGACAGAGTAGTAAATTGTTCAGTATTTCCAGTAGAATCTTGTGAGTTCACAGAAGTTTGCCCATATTGTTGGGAATTTAGTACGTTCGCAGAAGTTTGGCCGTATTGTTGCGTGTAGTATCCTTGTTGTCGTGTACCTGGTAACATCCCGGTATCAGCTTGAAATAAGATATCCATTATAGCTTTTTTAACGTGTGCTAAAGTAATTGGATCATATTTTCTAAGTTCTGCAGTAATATGTTTACCAAACGTATCATAACTATCATCTGTATAATTTAACACTTCCATAGCTTTATCTAGATCTATATTATCTTCACAAGCATCAGTCATTTTTCTTTTATTTGATCTTGAAGTTTCGGGCTGCGTCTGTTGTTGATCATCGCGGGGCAAAGATGATCGCTCGGAAGAAGAAGTTTCACGCATCGATTTATTTTCTTCGAATAATTCTTCATTCTGTAAATTAAAATAAATAAAATCATCAAATAATGTTTTAGCAGTACGATAGCCTAATAGTAAAATAATGATGTGACATAATTTTCAGATACCATCATCAGAAGAAGAATGGTTAAAAGTAGCACAAGATTTTGAAAACCAGTGGCATTTTCCTCATTGTGTGGGGGCCCTCGATGGCAAACATATTATTCTTCAATCACCAATTAATAGTCACGGAGAATACATAAATTATAAAAAATTTCCCAGCATCGTATTGCTTGGCTTGGTGGATGCTAATTATAATTTTATGTATGTAGACGTTGGATGTCAAGGACGCATATCCGATGGTGGAGTCTTTAAAAACAGTGCATTGTACAAATCATTGGAAAATAATGAATTAAAGTTACCAGCACCCTGTATATTACAGACACCATATTTGATTAAAGTGCCCTATGTTATATTAGCTGACAAGGCATTTGCTTTAAACAATTATACTATGAAACCGTTTGAAGGAACCCCAGACAATGGTTCTCCGGAAAGAATATTCAATTACCGTCTATCTAGAGCACGAAGGGTAGTAGAAAATGCTTTTGGCATCATAAGTTCTGTATTTAGAGTGTTAAGAAAACCAATGTTATTGGAACCAGAAATTGCTACGAAAGTGGTACTGGCTACTGTTTATTTGCATAACTTTTTACGAAAAGCAAGGGCAAATATTTATACACCACCAGGAAGTTTGGACTCTGAAATCGATGGAAATTTCGTACAAGGGTCGTGGAGGAATGAACCAGATTCGACTTCTTTTGTGCCTTTACGTGCAATTCCTCGAAGGTCTGCAAATGACGCAAAAGCAATTCGGTCACACTTGGCTACACACTTCGTTACAAATGGACAAATAACATGGCAACATAGATATTAAATATAAAATATAATTAGCACTAATCACTATCCGAAACAGAAGAAAACATTATGTACGTTTAAACACTGCGAGGTTCTGTTCAGAAATGAAAGAAATAACGCCAGAGAACGCCACGACACGACACATAAGTGTGCACACTCACCGTCACGACAGTAAGCACCAAGACACGCCACGACACGTAAATATGTTTTCGCCTTTAGCCCAAAGCTTACTGACCCCAGATACTTACCGAAGAAGAAGGCGATGGTTCTGAATTTGTTGTGTCTCTTGCTGCAGAAGGCGACGATGTGTCGATAGACATTGAGTTTTGAGTCTCACGGGGAGAGAACTTGTCAGCCAAGAAGTAAAAGTGCTCATAAGCGAACCATTTCGATATATACACCTCATTACGACCTAGAATAAAAATAATTTTTAGAGGTACACTACACACGTGAGTAAAATGAGTATAAAATAAATGACAAGAAATATACAACTAATTTTCAAAAACCAATGAATTTTTACCTGATCCCGTGACGAGACTTTTTTTATGCCGAGATTTTTCCCTCCGAAAAGATCCACAAAGCGAAGTAATTTTTTTTTTTAGTTCGGAAATGGGTAGTTTCATTTCCTTGCTTATTATTTTCCAAGAATCTTCTATCAATTGTTTATTATAATGATGCGGTGAAGTAGGATCCCACAAATGTCGGTGGTTTTCATATAACTTAATTAATTCGATACATTTCTCATTATCCATTTTGCCGCGTGCCGAGCACACGTACGTCCGTCTCCACTGAACGCACGCCTCACACTGAGGCGTCTTTGAGCATGGCCATTTACCGACACGATTTGGCTCGCTGCGCGGCCGCCTCGTTTGGTTCAAGTCGCGGCAAGCCTCGACTCGCGGCACGGTCTCCACTAGATCTGCCTCGGGTCGAGGCAGCCGCTCGGCCCGAGGCTGCCTCAAATGGATACCCAGCTTTAGGAGCTGTTAAAACAATTATGATTTGCTTCTTTTGATAATTATTTTTATTCTTTGTATAAAATACCTACACCAATTTCCAAAGGTCGATGTGCAATATTTATCGCCGGGTACCTTACGTGGTGGTTATTAATTCTCATTGGAATTATTAGGATTCCATACTGCAATTTTTTTCAATTACAAATCATGTATTTATCTGATTTTATCATAGGTAATAATTAGGCATATTGTCTGTGATTTTCTTTACTAGGTAGTTAGGTAGCGAGGAAAACCAGATAGATTTGTACCTACACCTACTTGCAATGTTTTCCGGGACCAATATGCCAATTTTTGTTTCCCTCTATCTCAAACTGATATAGAAAGTAGAGTTTAAGTAGAAGGTACATCTTCCATATCTGCCTAGCTTTTTCCCAGTTATATATTTCTTGTAACTTTTTCAGTATAACTAAACCGATAAGGGACTAGAAAATTACACAAAAAGCCGTGATGAATTGTTTCGAGTACCTACTTATAAAATAAATGTTGGCCATTTTCAACCCAAGAAATTCCAATTACCATGTCACAATTAGGTACCAGGGATGCAGGTGAATACCAGTATTTACATAGAGCGACTGCCAATCTGACCTCTACAACCGAGTTCGTACTGGGTAATACGGTACCCATTGGTAAGACTGGTTGTCAGACATTCGGGCCAATGGCTATCTATATAGGGTGTAAAAGTACCCTTAACGCAAACGAATGGCACTGGTTCTCCCCACCACTGCGATCATTTTTTTGTATTAGACCATACCTGGGAACCTGCTAGTTACGGAGATAATCGAGGTCAAAGTTCCAAATTTTTAACAGCTGTTTTTGTAAATACTAGTTTTTCAGGTTTTAACTTTACTTAAATTACCTCCATGGCCCGTTTATTATTCAAAGCATCCACTAGCACAATGTTTTAAGTGTGCTACTTTGAGTTTTACAATAAAATGTGATTTCTAACCCAAAAAAAAAAGTCATTTCCCAGCAAAAATTTTTGCGTAGAGGTACTTAGATTGATGTACAGAATGCTTGGTTAACGGGTGTGTGATGGGTTGATTTACACCCTGTATGTAGGGTGTAAAAGTACCCTTAACGCAAACTAAGGGCACTTGTTCTCCCCACCACTGCGAACATTTTTTTGTTCTAGACCATACCTGGGAACCCCCTAGTTACGGAGATATTGGGGGTCAAAGTTCCAAATTTTCACAGCTGTTTTTGTAAAGACTAGTTTTTCAGATTATATTTTTACTTAAATTACCTCTATGAGCCGTTTACTATTTAAAGCATCCAATAGCATACCTAATGTTTTAAGAGTGCTACATTGAGTTTTACCGTAAAATGTTATTTTTGACCCAAAAAAAAAAATCCTTTCCCAGCAAAAATTTTTGCGTAGGGGTACTTAGTTTGATGTACAGAATGCTTGGTTAACGGGTGTGTGATGGGTTGATTTACACCCTGTATAGCAACTGTCAAAAATCTATAAACGGCAGCCCAACCAACCAACAAAGAAATGCCAGGGTCGGGCAAAGTTTTATTGTTTTTTCCATCAGAAATTTTTCAGTAGCTGCCACGGAGTCCATATTAATTTTATCCGGCTCATGAAAATAGGTTTGCCCCCTATTACATGGAACTTAAATATAACTGGCGAAATGTAGGTGTACCTGTTTGGTAGGACACCTCTGCCTAACCCTTCGGAGATTACACGGCGTGATTTATGTTATGCACCTTCTAACTTAGTATGTATTATCATTCGAATTCTTTACTGCAATTTTATATCAATTACATTATTATTTAATTTTATCATTGTATTTGTGATCTTCCTGAGTAAGGAAAACAAGTAATTGTTCGTACAAACAAGTACCTACTGTTTTTTCCGAGACAAACAAGCAATTTTTTTTTCCAAATTTCCAAACTTGGAACTATGTTTTCCTTTTTACTTTATAAACTGTTTTAGAATCATACTTAAATCGAACAATTAACTCTTTTTCCAAAAAATATGAACAACAAAAACTATATCAATCCCTTTCTTTCTTACAGGCTGGCGAACATCATGAAAGAGATAGCACTTCTACCGGAGAACCTGCTTCGGATGCCATCAGTCGGGCTGGTGAACCAGTGGTATGAGAGGTCCTTTGAAGAGATCATACAGTTCGAACAGATGGAACCGGATCCTCGTATACTGAGCTCGTAAGTATTGTCATTAAACCTGAGCATCCATTTTCTTTTTAGCGTATTGTTGATGGCAAAGAGTTCAAAGCAGAAATTCATTGGGATTCTGACCATCAAAGCAGACCCCACATTCCTGGACTGTCACTTGTCACCGAGATCTATGACTCCTAATTTTTTATTTATTTTTTTTAAACATTGTCCCACACTAGGAATTTCTCCTGTATCGTGGGTGCGTTTACAAACATTTAACTCACATACACAAACACATCCAGACCCGAAACAACTATCTGTAGGCCATACAAATATTTGTTGCGTGCGGGGATCGAACACGCGACACGCAGCGCAGCAGTCCAATCGCTCAGCCACTGCGCCAACCCTGCCGTCAAAAATTCCTGAAGGGGAAACAAACTAGCCAGAGGCGTACCTATAGTATATCCTTAGTAAGCCACGAGCGTGCCACCAAAATCATCATCATCATCATTTCAGCAGAAAGACGTCCACTGCTGGACATGACCCTCCCCAAGTGTCGCTACATTGTCGGTCCCGTGCGTCTCGCTACTAGCGGATCCCCGGATACCAAGAATTTTATTTCCAACAAAAAATAACGCTCAGAAGTACCTACTCAGTCTTGCAACTTTAAAAACTACGAGACGAAAGAGTTCAGATGGTGATTGCGATTCAAATGAAATCATAGGAATAGCATATTGTAAGCATGACTTTGCTAAGTCTCAATCAATGCCACGTGTTCAAAAAACGCCCTGAGTAAATGAACCTTTAACCTCTCCACGCAGTTCTTACTCAGCCATAAGTTCTGATGATAGTACAGACACACATGAAGCTATCTTTGATAGATTTCCGACTTTATCCCTAAATCATTATGATCAAGTTTGAATGGGAAAATTTGTCAGTTTTGGTACCTTGATATGCTGGCGAGTGTACAAAACTATGCTCTAATATGAATACCTATCTCAAAACGTGTATGTTTCGACACTTCTGCCGGTGCCAACACGAGGTGCATAGCTTCATGCTCTCTCTTGAAACTAAGCCAACTTTGGTAATCCGTTACACACTAATTTAGCATACTAGGTGTGTACTTGTGAAGGTAGATTTTGTCGTCTTGGGTTTGCAAAAAGGTGGATATGCGGGAAATGTAATTTCTGGTTTAGAATGCCAAGATCATGTACACATCGTATTTGGCCTTTTACTACACGGGCGGTCAGAAATGGGTAAAAAGAGCAAACAAATGTTATTCGGTTGTTAGACAGTCGATTGAAAAGGAGTCAACTTGCAAAACTATTCAGAGAAGATTTTACGAGAAATTTGTGAGAATTGTGCGAGATTACACACAAAGCTGGTTTTGTTAGAGGACTGTTTGGCCCTAAGAAGGGCCGGTTAGAAAATATTTCACATGAAATCTACCACTCTCTTTTTTTTCCACCAGATTCTGCGAGCGCCTAGTCCACATCCGCAACCGCCACGCCGACGTGGTCCAGACCATGGCCCAGGGAGTCCTGGAGTTGAAGGAGTCGCACGAGGTGGACCCCAGCACCGAGAACTCCATACAATACTTCTTGGATCGCTTCTATATGAGCCGGATTTCCATCAGGATGCTTATCAATCAGCACAGTGAGTTTTTTTGCATATTAAGTTGATGGATGGAATGGGGAAAATGTGACTATGAATGTAGATGTGTGAGCGATGATATGGGTAGAAAGGAGACCTGCTGAGATGACCGGTAATAGACACGTATGGAAGAAGCAGACATGCTGCGCCGACCCCAGATAAATTGTAATATGGCTAGGAGACTTGGAGTCATTATGATGGATGGTGAAAGGAAAAAGCTTTTGCTCTCATAAATCCATGCCCATAATTAGTTCAACAAGCATCCCGCGTACCAGGCTAATTTCGTAAATGGTGGTCTATCTGTTAGGAAACTGCTCGATTAGGAACATAGGGCGATATGTGTTAGTGAACGAACGAGCTTGTGAAGGTAGAACTTCACTTCACCATCTCAGGGCCAGTTGAAAACCAGCGTCGGGCACTAGCTGCGCGGCAGTGTGCTGAACTGATCCTATTTGGCGCAACCGTGAGATGCACACACTGTTTTTTTCAGTTTAGTTTTTTTAGTTTATTTAATATTTTTTGTTGTGTGCACTTGTGGCGTGTGCTAAATAAATATGTTTTCTTTCTTTCTTTCTTTTTCTTACAGCTCCGGAAGAAAGGCGATGGATGAATGGATGGATGGTTAGAGGGAGTGTTCACACTTATCGTTGCTTAGCTGATCAGAGAGAACTGTATGTCCTTACAATAAAAGCGGGGTCTTTAGTTTTTTGACCGCCACGGACGTCTATGGATGTCAAATCGAATCGTGCTCACGAAGCCATGGACGGCATGGCACGTCGAAAATAAAAAGGAATTTGTCGCTTGGCGTAGAGAACACAGATTGTCGTTATTGACGTGGCGGTCAAAAGGTTAAGTAGATTCTGGACCCAGGTTGGTCGCAGCAAGGAAAACTGTCTCTAGTGGAGATTATTTAATGACTCTGTCCTGAGTGTAACTATGGTGCTGTTCCACAAACAATGGGGCATTTAATATTTTACCCTGCGTGTCCTGTTGATAGCAATTAGCTAGTTATAAAAATTAAGCCAAAAAGAGATCAGTAGGATCAATGCATGAATAGTGAAATAAAATAGTAGCTCACGCCATGCATACTTTATCATAAAATAACACGCAATTTTTTGTCCCAATTCTAAGATTCCATCTTCCCTCCCCCAGCCCTACTCTTCGGCGAACAAATAGGTACTGGTCCCCGACTGGCTTCAGTGACGGGAATAGGGGCTGGTGGCCGCCATATTGGATCCATTGACCCCGCCTGCGACGTTGCAGCGGTCGTACGTGATGCGTACGAGAACGCTAGGTTCCTGTGCGACAGGTATTACCTGGCGTCGCCTGAGTTGCAGCTGTTGCAAGATGGAGGTGAGGGTTAGTTCTGTTTTTTATTATTTGGCTTTTATAACATAATTTCATGCATTTAATCTTCGAAGTGTTAGGGAGTAATGTACACCGGCATTTTGGTGGTTATGTTTAAGTTCCATATTTCGGGTCGACCTTCAAGTTAAGCCGCGCTTAGTGTAAGTTACTCCGTGCATAGGTGACGAACCATGCTGAGTTTCCTCCGTGCCTCGGAAAGCAGTCATGTAAAATACTGCTATTCAGCTTCATCCGCTTAAACTGTAAGCCCACTTCAACGTAGTTGTTAAAAGGCTAAGTAGATGGTGATGATTAGGTGGCGAGATAATTGCCATCATCAACCTGGCCCATATTCATACTCCATGGCTGCTAAAACAATAGTTTGGAGCAGTCATCATCATTCTCCTGCCCTTTATCTTGGCGCTTTTCTGGTGGTCGCCAAGGTTGACGCTGGCTTTCAGGAGTTGCAGTGGTTTGGGAATAGTGTGAAGGGTTTACCCTTATCCGAATTTAAGAGAAAATTGAGAAGTAGCAGTAGATTTTATTCAGTATCACAAAACACTAACTCCACATTTTCTCCCTCCAGTGTCATCAGAACGGCCGATGCCCATCGTCTACGTGCCATCACATCTCTACCACATGCTATTCGAGCTGTTCAAGAACTCCATGAGAGCCACCATGGAGACCCATGAGAGTAGCCCTCCTCCAATTACTGTGAATATCACCAGGGGACAGGAGGATGTGTCTGTTAAGGTAAGGGGGATACGTCGAAAGGAGTAAAGAATCTCGCGCACTAGGCGGTTGTCGCTTGACCGGCCGCTGTCTTCAGCAAAACTGGTCGGACGGTCGTGGGACCAAAGCGATTGGAAGATCAAAACACAGACAACAGAAAAACCGATAAAAACCTTCCATCTCTTTTCTAGATATTCCTTTGCTCCCTGATCAAAATTTCTGGCCGTGTAGTTTGTGAGGTCCTCTTATGAGAGTCTATTAACGGCTTTAAAAAAAAAGAGGTTCCATATTCATTGCAAGTTATTGGACAAGTTTTTGTAGATCAAACTTGGTTGTTCGAAATGGTAGAAGTTTAACTTTTTGATATTTTCATAGGTAAACGTCATCATAATTTCAGAAGGCTTTTATTATGAAGTTCAGTTATGGCAGAAACGATATCTCGGAAATGGTGACTCGTACGAAAAAAAGTGTGAATATTTTTGTAGATGAAATTAGAGGGAGAGAATTTTATGGTTTTTTTGTTTACTTTTGGCCTTTAATAACTAATTTTAGCACACACGGGATTGGTGGGTACTTTTGACATTTCATTTTAATAGTGTATTAATCAAGGCCACCAATTTTTAACTCTCCATTTGAATTTTGACTGGACTATAAATCAATTATTTTAATATGCTGTATGTCTACTCCTCAGCTGTCAGACCGCGGCGGTGGTATCCCGCGCAGTGCGTCAGACCTGCTGTTCAAGTACATGTACAGTACGGCGCCGCAGCCTTCCAAGTCTGACGCACACCACAACGTACCGCTGGCCGGTGAGTTATTAGCATTATTATTTGAAGAAAAGGAAGAAAGAAAAAGTATTTAATAGGTAGTCTCAGTAAGTTTTCTTTATTGGACGGAGAAAACCGCACAGGGAAGAGTGGAAGGTGGCTAGAAGCACACAGGACAAAACAAAATGATAACAAATTAACAATCATCATCATATCCCGGAAGCCCACTGCTATAGGCCTCCCCTGTAGTCTGCCATCTGTGGAGGCTTGTAAATGGCTTGTCGTGGAACAACACATTATTAATTAATGTATTGCTAGCTGTAAGCCACCTGAAGAAAAAATAAAATTAACAATCAATCAAAATATATATAAGTAAGAAAACCTTTAAAATAAGACTTATATTAAACGATAATTGGTCCTGTATGAAGCCAAAAGGCCCCTGCTGGAATATTTAAAACAAATGTCACAGCTTTATTTTAGTTTTTGCGGCAACGCTTTCGTAGGTTATGTCAAAGTTTTTAAAGGCCTCGGCGTCAAATCACATGATTATAAATATTAACTCTTGTACCTACACGAGAATTTAACGAAACTCCTTTATTTCAAATTCTAAATCGAGTCTTATTTGCTTACTTTCAATTTTATTAAACGAAAAGCATTACTCTGAGGAATGGTATGTTTTTTCTATTATAAATACTTATTGTGTTGAAAAACACTTTTTAAGGCTAATTTTAAGATGATTCACAAATGAATCTTTTGCATGCATTATATGTAAAATATTTACTTTGTGTGGGCACGGTTGGCGCAGTGGCTGAGCGATTGGCCGATGTGTTATTAACTGGTAACATTTATTTTTTTTGGTAGGATTGGCTTAAATAACAGGTTCGATTCCCGCACACACATATGTGGGATAGACTGCTTTGGTAGTTGAATTAGTAACAATGCGATAGTTTTAAGAACTTGATAATTTTGATGCAAGTATCTGTCGAGGTTTTTTTAGCACTTTTCGAACAAGTGTGTTACAAAAATTGAACTATATTTTCAAGTGTTATTATTTGCGCAATGTAATGTTTCACGAGCGCTAACATGTAGCAACTTGTAAATGTGATTTTCTAGGAGAAAATCACATAGGTAATGATTGTAATTTTATGTAGTTACGAATATACTATTTTCAATAATAGGGATGTTTACTAACTAAGAAAAATATGATTCTAATTAGTCCGTCTGTTAGATTATCGAAAAATATTGGATACTTATTTTTTGTTTTATCAAATCATTAAAAATAGACGAAGATAAAACGCGTCAAAGATTTGAGTGGGGTGTCGTGACGTCACTCACCGGTAAAGAATGTCATACTAATGTCATAAAAGATGACGTCACACGAGTTTTCAAAGCACTGTATCGTCTTCATTGTTTGTTTACGTGAAAAAAGAAAAAATACGTGTCCAATATTTTTTGGAAATCTATCTGACGGACTAATTAGATTTTTTTAGTTATGTACCCTATTATGAAATAGATTTTCTATCAGAGTTACAATCGTTATTCGACGAGAAAATCGTTCTCAAATCATGTTAAGTGTAAACATATTAGTGCTCGTGATTGTTCTACAGCTCAATCGGATGCCCACGGTAACAGTACTCCACCATAAAATTTTGTAAATCTGGTGGCCGCCAAGTACATTGAAAATAAAAATGGCATATCCTTTTCTCTAAGCCACGTCGTACGAACCCAACCTCACTTCACACCTATTTTCCAGGTTCACACCTTATTGACCCCTACTGTGAACAGTAACTGATCTTGAAGTTTTCCACCAGGTTACGGGTACGGGCTCCCGATATCTCGTCTGTACGCGCGCTACTTCCACGGCGATCTGCTTCTGGTCTCCTGCGAGGGTTACGGCACTGATGCTGTTATTTATTTGAAAGTGAGTATCCACTTGTTCATAGCTGGTAAATTGTATAATATAACATAACATCTCGCCTGTAATCCCCGAAGGGTTAGGCAGAGGTGTACCTAACAACTGTTGCCACATTTCGCCAGTTATGTGTCTCGTGTTAAAGGGGTGGGCCTTTTGCCATCATCGTCATCAGCCTAAAATGTTCCCACTGCAGGGACTCAGGCCTCCTCTCTAGGAAAGGGATGGGCTATAATCCACCACATGGGCCCAGTGCGGGTTGGTAGATGTCACATGTCTTCGATTTTTTTGGTTCTAAGACATGCCGGTTTCCTCACGATGTTCTCCTTCGCCGTTTCTTTTGCCATCATCTGGGCACAAATCCAGACTCTGAGGCATTAAAAAGGTCAGAGGTAAATTAACGTTTTTTATTTTCGTATCCACAGGCACTATCAAACGAAGCGAACGAGCTCCTCCCAGTCTTCAACCGAACATCGACGAAGTTCTACCGACCGGTGACCCAACTCGCCGATTGGTCGGGATCACTAAACACGGCTAGCAACTCGAATTGTAACAAGAAACGAGAAAAGATGTCCCCACTCTCGGCACCTGTGTCCCTATAGTCCACACCCAAGGAGTGAACGTTGCCACTCCTAAAAACAACAGGTATTTTTTTTGTTACCTGGCAATACTTTGTTTGAAACGTCAAACATTGCTTGAGTTTAAAAAGTAGTACCTGTTTGACGTTTGTTTATCGTAAGATGTAGAAATTTGTGAAAACCAGTGCTTTTTAATTCGATTTGATTGTTGTTATATAGTTTAGTTTTTAATTGGAGGTTATTAAGAAGTGAGAAAGAGAGGATGCAACGGGAAAATAATGGATTTGGAGCGAAATTTTCGACATAAAGTTTACTGTTTTAACTTGTAATACTCGAATAAAATAACGATTTTATTTTCTTTATCTTGAAAATATCGGTGTTGGAAGTATTTTTAACTATTTGTAATCAAGTAAACATAATATAAAAATATTATAAGTTTACTTAGAAACTATCATAACTAATTATTTTAGTTTGGTAACACATAATTTAAAAAGTGAAATATTTCGCATTATCGTCTTCAAAAGTTCTCTTCAATATTTCTTTTATTATTTCCCTTCAAAAATTCGTCTAACAGCTGTGAAAATAAATTATTATAGCAATAAAAAGCACTAAAATTGGCTATTTGTTAAATAAGTAAAAGATTGCCATTGAAAAAAAAACATGGTGTACAATTTTTGTTGAAATGTTAATATATTGTTTTGTGATACTCGGCGTATAAAGTTAGATAATGTTTTGGGCTCGCAAATGGACTGATAATAGATGAGCTCTGTAGTTGTTTTGTGATTTTGTTTTAAATTATTGACTACCAAACTATAAAAAATAAGCAAAAATCTAAAACTTTCCACACTTTATTCAACATACTCCAAAAATAGAGTATGTCATGCCTTCAAAACGCTTTAAATATGCTAAAGAACATTTTGAAACAAAATCATAAAACAACATAGTTCAGGTAACCTACCACTGCCTCTTAAAACGGTAATGTTTTAATTTCACTTCACTGTTTGTGTGATTTTAATGTTATACTGTTTTAAGATATGGTGGTAAGGCCCAGGTGATGAGGAAGATAGCTAAATTAGTCTATAAATTTAATGTTTTAGACTTAGTACAGATATCATAGAATAGAATTTAGTGTAAGACTGTGTAACTGAGAAGGAGTTTGATACTTTTTATTGTAAATATTATTTACGTTCCACTATTTTGTCCAAACTTTTTGATCAAATTTTGTTTTGTTTGTGTAAAACCTTTTTTGACATTTTTTTTGTGAGAGGTTTGTTCATTTCATGTCCAACTTTTTAATGTTACCAATGATGAAGACTTGTCAAAGCGCATTGTAATGGCGTGACCATAGCCAAGTCCTAATATGACCAAAGACGAGCTATGTTGTAAGATAAAATGACATTGATAGATTCTCGACCAATGACAATGTTAGCTATTGGTTTGCTTAGACAACTGTGGTAATTTATTTATTTATGAATAAAAATAATCAAACTCCACTTTAATGGATGTTTGCTATGTATGAGATCTCGTACAACATTTTATATCATTACGATACGATATAAAAACTAGTGTAGTGAAGCTAACTAAATTGTTTTAATGACAAAAAAAAATGTACTTTTGTTTTTCGGAATATAATATATTTTTGAATAAATAAACTAAAATTCAATTTGTGTGGACCTAAGAATAGTTAATACGGGAATCTAAAATGACTAAAGTGTCGTGAGTTAAAAAACCGGGTCGGAGTAGGTAAATTATTATTAAGATGTGATTTATGTACGCAGGACGACCAATCAGGCTATACAAAATCAGTGTATGCGGATCTCTCATTGTACGGGAAAGCTTTACAACGCGAGGCCATATTATACTGGAAATTAATAGCGTGATGTGTTACCGTGTGTACAGAAATCAACGATAAAACATCTTGCTTAAATAAAACGTGTATTTTACGACTATTTTCGCTCACACTAGACCAAACCTAAAGGAATGCCTAAATATTAATCTAGGTACTGTCATAATTTAAAGTCTAAACGATTTTATTTAGGTATTATTTTGAAGTGCCGTTTAGTGATAGTAAAGAAACATGCTTTAGTGTTGATCAGTTTTAGGCATATTCTAAAATGTTTTTATTGTTTTTTTTTCGTGTCTTGACTCATTTTCAATAATTGATCACAATTATGTGTAAAAAAACATATATTGTAAATTGCAGTTATCCTCGCTATGTAAAGTACAATATTCCGAACAAAAATAATTTAAGATTACATAAATCTTTAATATAACAGAAAATGGTTATTATTTTGAGATACATATCTACCATTTAATGCTGTTAGCAATTTGACATTACATTTATTTAATGTAAAAAAATTGTGAATGATTTAAGTAATTTTAATATAATAATTAGAAGCAATAAATTAGTTGTAGTTAACTTGTAAAATATGTTACTTTCGCTGATTACTACATTATAACAAATTTGTTTCCAAAACTTTTCCTTACAACTTTTGTTAAAAACTACAAAAATAGTTTTGTATAAACTACAAAAATATAACTGTATATAAACGTAGGTTTTATGTTTAGAAACGACTCATTGCTATGCTAGACATAGCCAGAAATTAACTACAAAGCTGCAAAAAATAAAATAGCAATATGTTATGATTGACACCTAAAATAAATTTTAGCATTAAAGAATAATCTAATATCTACCACAAACTGTTCTGTAAAATCCAGGCGATAGTTATACAAATCGCATAAATTAAAAGTATTTTTGTAAGAATAAATGTACCTTTAAATCAGGTTTTATAAAAAAAAAATGATTTTGTAAATAAAAATGCAATAGAAATAATCCTATTTTCGAATCATTATGCCTAACTCTTGTGTCTACACGTTTTTTGTACCTGGTGGTATTCTAATGAATATTATTACTCATCTGCATTTTAATCTTTTTTCTTATATAAGTTTTTATTCCAAAATCGAGTATGTGTAATTTAAATATAGTGATTTAATATGCGTAGATATGAAATTTAGTGAGGAAAAAAATATTTAATTTTTAATAAAAATAAACTTTATGAAATAGAATCTGTGTTTTTATTTTATTCATGCTTTTGGCACAAGTTAATTGTAGTTTCATACAGGTGAACCATTTTCACATGTCAATGAAATGCCAGCAGCTCACTTGGCATCAAACATTTATCTTCATCACTCCGCATCATTATTCCGATTTATAATAAGAACTGCCACTCGGGTCGATCTTTAGGTAAAGCTGTGCTTGCCTAGGGTCGGTCTGTGGATGGGTGACCGCCCGACATACCGAGTTTCCTCTGTGCCTCGGAAAGCACGTAAAAGCTGTTGGTCCTGGCTGCCATATATAGATCTTTGGCAGTCGTTACAGGTAGTCAGTGACCTGAAATTCTGACATCCAGTCTTACCAAAGAGTATCGTATTACCAAGTATTAACTGGGATGTGGAGGTCAGATAGGCAGTCGCTCCATGTAAAATACTGGTATTCAGCTGCATACGGTTAGACTGGAAGCCGACCCCAACATAGTTGGGAAAAGGCTAGGCAGATGATGATGTGGTCAGCGTAGCGTCCCGCTATTTTTATTTTTTTAAGCTCCCTAACGGCTTCGATCCGTTTCAAAGCCGAACATGCTGGACATGCTTTGGCGTGGCCGACTTGGAAATCTCTTTACTAGTCTCCGAACTAGGGGCGTATCAGCCGTATCAATGAAATTGGGGCCCCCGGACTACAGGGGGAATGACTCCTCACGCTCTGGAGAAATCATCATCAACTATCCAAAAAAAAATGTCTGATACACAAATTGCAGTACTTACTAATTCCATGAACACAGTTGACAGTACTATCCGTAGCTGTAGTGTTTTAGTGTATTGTTTGAGAAATTCTCCTATTGACTTTTTAAACAATGAAATGAACAGATCCAAACACACGTATACTATCCAACCGATGGTGGAAACCGCGCATTTACGTTTATAACTACGATTTGATGTGATTTTGTATTTAGCCGGAGTATAATACGATCAATCATTTTTCAAAGCTGTCATTCAACTTTGCTGTCACTGCTGTCAACGTGTGCAATGTGCGCGTTCTAGTCGTAAGATTTGTGAATTAATGCACCAAATGTATATCGTTTTCCTTTTAAAACAGTGTGTATGAAAGAGAGAAAAATAACAATGTCATTCCCCACTTCAACATTTACACAAAAAAATATATTCTGCCAGCTGGGTAGCCTGTAGAGGTTATGGAATTTGTTATTGATTTTAAAATTACGGTTATGACTGAAAATAGTGTTAAAATGAAGATTTACACAAACGAAAACAACACTTCCACGTTAAAGCTGCTTATTGCGGCTAACTTGGCGGGAAAGAAAGTTGATCTTGTTAGTGCTTCCTTTGAAGGTAGGTGCATTTTCCTCTTAGTTATTAGAAAATCAATAAATCTTTGTAAATGGCGTCTCTCTCTCACTGACCCGCATGTAGTTATGTCTATATTTGCATGCAGTTTATGTTGCGGTAAACGGTACAATTCCTGTGTGTAATAAATCATTTCTAATATACAATAAAATACTTTTTTTCTAATATCCCCATGCTCAAGAACTATTGAGTCATGCATGCTCATGAGGTTGCTTTGCTACCATGAAGCATGCTTACAATATTTCTCTATACTCAATTCTGTTTTGTAAAAAGATTTATGTTTTTTTTGTATACCATAAATGCATAATCAGCTATATTAATCTAATTAGCAAAAATCATTTAATTTCAACAATGTTGTATGTATTGCATCAGAAAACCTTAATACTAATGTTGTTTTTATACTTTTTCCTTGTTTTACTAATATCTTAATTAAAATGGTGGGTTTTTCATAAACTATATTTTTTTTCTAATATGTTTCTTATATTCTACCATTTCATACAAACATAATTATAGTCACGCGTTTTTCCCGCCTGCTACTGCTCCAACATACAAATATAATAATAATATATATATAAATAATATATATACCTACTCCTTTTTTCTCTCTTCCATTTTATTATGGCTAAATAACATTTGAAGTAAATATTTAGTTTACATATTTCTATTTAGTAAGTCATACAGGTTTCAGTTATTTTATTTAGGAACTTTAACCTCTTGAACGTCCGCTAACATTGCTTGAATGTCTTATGATCCACCGGGTGATCATAAGGACGCTCGAAGACTTAACTATGGAAAAAAATGTCTTTTGAATATCCACAAAAACTTAGGGCCAGCTGCTACTTCATGCACCATCTTAATAAGCCTAATAATCACCCAGCATTTAGGTTGAATAATAATTTGTTTTTGTGCCGACAACCCATCTCCTAGTTGTCACTATAATATGTAGCTATACATAGATGATGTGGCAATTTTGGGCATACAAAGAAAAAATAATTACATCTAAGATAATACACATTTATGTATTTGACTAAAAGACTTGTATCTATGGTCATGAATAAAATATAATTAAAAAAAAATGTTTTGAAGTTGGTAGGGAAAGTGTTAAATGGTAGGCCTGTAGCAAATAGACCAACTGGCTGTAGCCTGCGACCTGCGTTTTGGTTAAAATTATTATCAAAGTATTACTTTCATTTTTCTATCAGTTTTCTACAAGTTTTAATTCTTTTACCTGGAATCCTTTTTCTAAAACAAAAGTAAGTTATCCTTATAACATCAGCTATCTGCCAGTTAAAGCTCTTTCAAAATCAGTCCAGCGGTTTCGGAGATAAGCCACACAACGCAGACAGACTGCCAAAAACTAATTTTAAGTACAGTACATACAGCATAAATGCAATTAGTAAAAAGCTGTTACTTTGAAATTACAAACGAGATTTGAGTTTATTTATTTGTATAGTTCAAATGTATGTCACAGAATCAGCAAAAAAAAGGCTGATTACGTATTTTGGCCAATTCTCATACAAACATCAACAAAGTATTGTAAGATAACAATATTGACACTTACTTAATAAAAGCTTATCTCATGTCTTATCACAAGGTGTTATAAAATGTTTTTAATACTGGCATAACTATCTAAAAGCTGTCTATGTTTATAAATAAAAAATGATAACGTGGATTATCACTATCATTTTTATTGGTTTTTTTGATAATATATTTAGTAAATAATTTGGACGGATTGTGTGAAGAATTATATGAAAAAGAAAGAAGTAAATGATGACATTCAGTCTGACAGGGTAGAATGGAAGAAGAACACGTGTTGCGCTGACCACAATAGGGTAGTTAACCAAAAAAAAATCTTATTAGTCCGTCAGATAGATTTCCAAAAAATATTGGACACATATTTTTTCTTGTTGCACGTAAACAAATAATGAAGACGATACAGTGCTTTGAAAACTCGTGTGACCTCATATTCTAAGACATTAGTATGACATTTTATACCGGTGAGTGACGTCACAAACCCCCACTCAAATCTTTGACGCGTTTTATCTTCGTCAATTTTTATTGATTTGATAAAAGAAAAAATACGTATCCAATATTTTTCGATAATCTAACAGACGGACTACTTAGAATCATATATATTTTTTTAGTCAGGAAACATCCCTATTAGAACGGGACAATGGCCAGAATATGATGATAAAATATGTATAGAGGAGTGAGAGAAATGACAATGCAACTTTAAAAATGAAGTAACTCTATTCACTTTGAAGTAGAGACAGTTCAATTTTCAGCAGATAGTTGTATTAACACATTTATAACAACCAATCATAATCCTCATCATCTGCCTGGGGTCGGCTTCCAGTCTAACCAGATGCAGCTGAATACCAGTATTTTAGTATTTTTTATCTACATAGTTATTAACAACCAATCGTTATAAAGTTAAAAAAATACTGGCGGAATACCCTCAATTTAAAAATACTAGGGTAAGTATTCCCCCAGTATTTTTTTGATTTAGCGGGTAGTATGAACAGATGTATGAAGTGTATGAACATGGATGAGGTAGATAGAGTACACATTATGTTAAGAAAGCAGGTTGCAGTCTGTAGTTATTCCCTACCCACAAAGGAACAAGGTGGGAGTTAATATAATGTACGTAATTCAACTAATACCTTATGAGGGAGCAGGGCCAAAAAACTAACCATTTTTCTTATAAAATCAAGTTTTATGAAAAAGACAATGATTGCTCTAAAGGCATTCATTCGGTTAGAAAAAAAGTTAATACATTTGTATAGAGAATTGCAGCCACTGTCCTCTCTTATGAACTTGTGGCGACAGCGACATCTATCGCAACACATGCAAAACTAATTGGCTAGTCCTACATCGCGCTATCAACTTTATCTGCGACATTAGCCTATAAACAAAAATCCCGACTTACATATGTCGGGCAGTTAGCCCACCAGACACAACACCCGTCTGGTCGGAGGATCCTCCCTTTTCTATGGGGGATGAGGAGCTTTACACCCTGTTCCTCATACCCCCTAAGTATTTCTTGTTTTCTGTCTGTGGTTCTGTATGTGGTTTTTTTGTGGAAACTTGTTGTGTATATTTCATTGGGCAACTTCACGCCTGTAATCCCCGAAGCGGTAGGCAGTGTACCTTGGTGGTTGGTATTTCCATCATGTATTTCTCAGTAGCAGCCACATAGTCTGGATTAGTGCCCAGTTGATGGCAAAAGGCTCGCCCTCTGTTACATGGGACTTAAACATAACTGGCGCAATATGTGTGTGTTATTAGGTACACCGCCCAACCCTTCGGGGGATTACAAGGTGTGATGTTATGTAATTAGTTATGAACTTGTAATGTAGAAAACTTGTTGCCTCGCTTTGTGGTAACCAGAGTTAATGTGTGGTAACTCTGGTTACCAAAGAGAGTCTCCATGTAATATCTAGCTTCTTTAACTCCTCCCTTCTCTCTATCTTCTACTAACTCCTGGGTAATGGTGACTGAGCGTCCGTCTGTGATTGCAGACGATATATTCGCAGGGCCGCGCCAGCTGCCTCTACTGGAGGTGGCAGACAACGTCAGCTTCTTCTCGAGCAACGCCGCGGCGCAGTATTTGTTCCCTGTCTTGGATCTGTCTGATGATGGACAGTGGTATGTGTTTTTTTGTTGTACTTAATTATAGATCAGATCACGTCTGATTCTCAGTATAACAGACTCGCAAAGTATCTGATTCTGGAATGGTCCAGTTATGATATTATGGTGGACGGAGAGGAAGAGGAAGATCAAGGAAACGATAGATGGATTGCGTCAGGAATGATTGTGATTGCGTGACGGTTGACAGGGGAAAGTGGAAGAAAAAATGTTCTTTTTATTTCCAAACCATGTATAAAAAAACTTTTTGGCAAAAATAAAACCGACTTCAAAAACACCAAAAAGTGAAAAATAAACTTCTGAACAAAAATCAGCTTCTGAAGTCGGTGACATTTGTTTGTTTGATTTCGTTTTTTTGTCACCGACTTCAGAAGCTGATTTTTGTTCAGAAGTTTATTTTTCACTTTTTAGGGTTCCGTAGTCAACTAGGAACCCTTATAGTTTCGCCATGTCTGTCTGTCTGTCCGTCCTCGCTTAATCTCTGTGACCGTTAGCACTAGAAAGCTGAAATTTGGGACCAATATGTGTATCAATCACGCCGACAAAGTGCTAAAATAAAAATTGGAAAAAAATGTTTTATTAGGGTAGCCCCCCTATATGTAAAGTGGGAAGTGTTTTTTTTTTTAATTTTAACCCTAATGTGTGATATATTGTTGGAAAGGTATTTAAAAATGAATAGGGGTTTACTAAAATCATTTTTTGATAATGTCAATAATTTCGGAAATAATCGCTCCAAAAGTAAAAAACAAAGCGTCCCCCCCCCTCTAACTTTTGAACCATAAGTTTAGAAAATACGAAAAAAATCTGAAAAGTAGAACTTTATAAGGACTTTCTAGGAAAATTATTTTGAACTTGGATGGAAACAACAGATGGAAACTGCAGTTAACCAATATAATTTGGTCCCTGAATCGTATGAGCGCCTATACAATCCAGAGGTCAAGTTTCATTTGCACGTATTTTTTTTTTAACTTCGTTTACATAATATTTTATTATCTACGGAACCCTACACTGAGCGTGGCCCGACACGCTCTTGGCCGGTTTTGGTGTTTTTGAAGTCGGTTTTATTGTTGCCAAAAAGTTTTTTATTTTTCCATTTTTAGTTGGTCCCAAACAAATAATAGGTTTTATTTATCCCCAATAAATGGAACATTACATAATATCTTACTGTCCAAATCTGGGTGTACACATCTGCGTACCCCCTCAGATCATACAGGCGTGATGTTACGTCATGATGTTGTATAAACAATAAACATCCAAGCGATTGCAGTAATCACGACAGATTTGCCGTCTATTTTTGAAGAGTTCTATTGTATATCTCCGAAGATCAGGATCAGATCTTCACCAAATTTAAATGGGACCACCTCAGGAGTATACTCTTTCAAATAAAAAAAGAATTTTGAGAATCGGTTCACAAATGGAGGAGAAATCAGGTAACATACATAAAAAAAAAAAAAAATACATACACACGAACATAGAACCTCCTCCTTTTTTGAAGTCGGTTAAAAAGAGTGCTGCGCCGAGCTTAACATGGGACAAGACCATGATGATGGTAATTCTGCATTGAGACACGCATGTGGGCGCAACCGCGGGAACAACTAATGTACTGCTATTCATAGGAAAACTATTGATCATGACATGTTGTTCGAATGTATGCCTATTCACAGCAATTTTATTAAAGCATGTATGTTTGTAATGAATACTAAAGAGTCAATCCATCTTACCTAGAATGCGCTTTGGCGGACTATATACAATGGAATTGGAATGTAGGGCTCATCCGGTAAACTCTAGCCGTAACTTAAGAGGTACCTACAACATATGTTTTTTACATTTTTTTTATAATTATTACAAACAATTGTGCGAGAAGTACAGACGTGCACACAAGAACTTGCACATAGTGTTCATTGATTTGGAGAAAGCGTATGATTAGGTTACCTCGGGATGTGTTGTGATAGACCTTGAAAGAGGTAGGTATACCTGGCAACACTGACAACTTCAGACAATTCAACAAATCCAGACTCCGTGGCACTTTGCCCGACCAGTGAATCGAATAGTCGAACCCAGGACTTTATCTTCACCAGTCGCGCTCGCGACTCACTTTATAAAATCTGCCTAGCCTTTTCCCAACTATGTTGGGGTCGTCTTCCAGTCTAACCGGATGCAGCTGAGTACCAGTATTTTACATAGAGCGACTGCCTATCTGACCTCCACAACCCAGTTAATACTAGGTAATACGATACTCTTTGGTAAGACTGGATGTCAGAATTTCAGGTCACTGACTACCTGTAACGACTGCCAAAGATCTATATATGGCAGCCGGGACCAACAGCTTAACGTGCTTTCCGAGGCACGGAGGAAACTCGGTATGTCGGGCGGTCACCCATCCACAGACCGACCTAGGCAAGCACAGCTTTACCTAAAGATCGACCCGAGTGGCAGTTTTTATTAAGCCACGAGCTCCTCCATTTCATTTTTTTCATTCATCCGCGACTCACTTTACAAATACTCACAAAACATTTCTTCCGCTAGCAACCAACTACAAGAATGGGAGGCCACTCGCCTCCACCCTACCGTCGCGTCAGTATTGACTGCCAAAACCGTCGCCTCTGATCTCAAGCAGTCGCTGCAAACGTTGCTGTTTACTGCCAATTATATGCTGGAGGCACACAAGTTTCTGTTGGGGGTGAGTTGTAAACGGAGAAATTACCAGGTGTTCCTGTTTATGCCGTGAAATATGAAATAAAATAATACCAAAACCTTGTCGTATGTTTGCTCACAGGAATAGGGGTTGCGAATGCTCTATAAAAATGTATTCTCCTTTTTTAGGGATCCGTAACCGAATGGCAAAAAACGGAACCCTTATAGATTCGTCATGTCTTTCTGTCTGTCTGTCCGCCCGTATGTCACAGCCACTTTATTCGGAAACTATTAAGACTACACAGTTGAAACTTGGTACGTAGATGTACTCTGTGAACCGCTTTACGATTTTTATACAAAAATAAAAAGAATAAAAGATTAAGGGGGTCACCTCATACATGGAACCGAAACTAAAAAAAACTTTTTTCATCAAACCTATACGTGTGGGGGGGGGTGTCAATTGACAGGTCTTAAAAAATGACATTGAGGTTCCTCAAATCATTTTTCATTTTTCGTTATCGTTTGAAGGATATACACTTCCAAAGTGGTAAAATGTGCCCCCCCCCCCTCTAACTTTTAAACTAAGAGACTGAAAAATTAAAAAAAATATAAACTGTAGATCACAATAAAAACTTTCAATCAAAATTGGTTTGAACAATATATAGTACATAAATAGTTTTTGAGATATAGCACATTTCAAAAACCGCAAATATAACTTTGTCATTCATACAAACACTATGGAAAACAAACTTATCATTAATATGTTTTTCTGTTGCCGTTTTAACAATAAATAATACAAATTAAGGGGGGCTACGAAGGTACGGAACCGTTTTTGTGCAAGTCCGACTTGCACTTGGCCAGTTTCTTTTTCACGTATTCACGACGAAAATCATTTTTCATTCGTTTTCTTTTTTCATAAAATCAAAGTCTACTAAAGACACGACCATGTCATTTCTTTTCTTCTTATGTATTCAGTAAAAAGCTGTTATTGTGAATTTACAAAAAGAAACTTCAATTATATTTATTTGTATAGATTTGGTCCAGATGAATGATATGCCCATCGACTACATCCTTAAACTTGACCATAACTTTCAGTTACCTCTTTGATTGCGGTAATTCTTTGTCAACATAACATCACGCCGAAAGGTTAGCTCAGAGGTGTATAGTACACCCACATTTTACCAGCTATGTTTAAGTACCATTTGAATTCTTGATGGAATAACCTAATAACACTGCTCGACCCCGGAATCGAACCCACGAACGCTCTGAAACAACAAATTATGATTTTCTTTTTTTCTTAAATTATTAATTTCTCTTTCCCAGGACAAACTCACCTCTGTAGATATCGCAGTATGGAGTACACTATACCCGATCTACTACAATCCAGACTTGAAGCAGATTTACTTAGCTGAATGTAGCCACATTGTAAGGTGGATCGAAGAGCTGGCCAGCGCTAAGGCTATCCAGGTGACAACAAAATAATTGAAATGAAATGAAATTAATTTATTTGCCAGAATATAGGTACATACATCATAAGATGGTAAAATAATTTTAGTCTCACTATATTCGACTCATCAGTCGTGCAAATGTTTCTGGTAGGTACATTTAATAATGATTTAATCATTATTAAATGTACCATCACAATTAATAATGATTAAAATCAGCAATACTCGTACAACCGTCTCGGTTCATAATGGTCTTTTGAGCGACTATTTGATGAAAACGGCATTCTTAAGACCTTTATGAACTGAGACGGTTGTATTGGTGATTTGAATAATTATTACTCAGTAAATAGACGGCAATCATAAAACGTCCGGAAGTTCCAAAACAGACAATAGAAAATAATCTTTTTAATCAAATCAACCTTTAAAAGCTTTAGTTAGTATAATTAATAATATAATTTATTCAATGTCAGATAGCAATAATCCATAATGGTTAGTAACAATTGGAACTTACTTATAAACTATGTTAGTAGGCACAAAAAACAATCATAAAATATAAATTACAAAATTTAAATAGGGAATTGAAAATAATGTTAATAATGTATTGTTACTTTTGGTCACAGGAAGCTGTAAAACAGTGGGGTGGATCAGCCACAGGTCCGTTTGGCGCTACGTCAGTGTTAGGCATTCCACAGGGACCCAGTATTTCAACACCGCTCGGGTAAGTCCAACACCGTTACACACACAAATCCGTCAATGAAACATAATATATAAGTTTTAGTGTTTTTTTTAAGTCGATTTTTTTGCAGTAAACTTTTATTTTACTTTTATAGTTGTAGTATACGAAAAAATGCGTTTTAAAGGAGCTTTTATATTATCTCAATCACCAAAAATGACGAGATTACATTACTTGCAGGGTGTAAACGAAGCTTTCACAAAGCAACCAAGAATAATGTACATCAAACTAGGGTACCTAAGCCAAAAATATTGCTGGGAAATGACTATTTTTTTTGGGGTTATATATCACATTTAACGGTAAAACTCAATGTAGCACTGTTAAAACATTGTGCTAGTGGATGCTTTGAATAGTAAACGGGTCATGGAGGTAATTTATGTAAAAGTACTTAAAAAAAACAGCTGTGACAAATTTGGAACTTTTACCCCCAATATCTCCGTAACTAGGGGGTTCCCAGGTATGGTCTAGAACAAAAAAAATATCGCAGTGGTGGGGAGAACACGTGCCTTTCGTTCGGCATCGTTAAGGGCACTTTTACACCCTATACAGGGTGTAAACGAACCCTTCACGCATCCGTCAACCAAGCATTCTGTACATCAAACTAAATACCCCTATGCAAAAATTTTTGCTGGGAAATGACTTTTTTTTTTGGGGTCAAAAATAACATTTTACGGTAAAACTCAAAGTAGCACTCTTAAAACATTGTGCTAGTGGATGCTTTGAATAGTAAACGGGTCATGGAGGTAATTTAAGTAAAGTTAAAACCTGAAATACTAGTATTTACAAAAACAGCTGTGAAAAACTTGGAACTTTGACCCCCAATATCTCCGTAACTAGGAGGTTCCCAGGTATGGTCTAGAACAAAAAAATGATCGCAGTGGTGGGAAGAACAAATGCCCTTCGTTTGCGTTAAGGGTACTTTTACACCTTTATATCACTGACTAGACTATTTTGTCTAAATCTAAGTAAAAGAAAACAATGAACTAAATTAAATAAAGAAACATTTCTTTTCGTTTAATTAATTTTTGTATTTTGTCTTTTTGTTATATAATTCTGTGATTCCCTCGGGCTTAATGTACATAACCCACTTTTATTTCTAAGTTTATTTTTTAATGTAACCTAAATTATTTATTGATGTTGTACTTGCCCTTTATTTTTCTGCGAGTGCTGTGCACTTCTGTAAGTGACGAATTCACTATGCTTAAAACTGTTTGTGATGTAAGTTTAGGTATGTTCTTAGTGAGTAAGTCGTTGAAGTGCCATAAATAAATAAATTACTTTATTTGCCATAATTTTATATTCATTATTTACTTACGACCCTTTTCCATAGGTCACCAGACTCGGACAGCTCAGCCGAGCTAGGCCCGACTCCGGAAGAGATAGAAGCCGCCAAAGACAACTGGAAGGACGGACTTAAGAAACTACAGACGCCGCTCCTACCGGGCAAGATAGTGTGAGTATTCATTTATACATAGTTCATAATAACATTGTGCTTTATTTATGTTCTTTCTCCAAAATTTGTTTACTGATACCTATGTTATGTCTTTTTTATGTTTTTATTATTATATGTTTTACTAGCTGTGCCCGCGACTACGTTCGCGTGCTTGTCGGAAACTAAAATGCGTCGCTTAGATAAAAGTACATTTAATCATTGCCCTGCGTTAACTTACTGACGCTGTAGAAAATAAGAAGAGAGTAATGCAAAGTACTGACTATGTCTCATACTAAAGTTTAGATGGATGGGTGTTTGTTAATCAACCACGTCAGAACGGCCGAACGGATCTTGAAGAAATTTGAAACAGGTACATTATAGTCGACAGGCAGACAGATTGTCGTTGCCGCGTTCGTGTTCTACGCGCGCCTCAAAGATATGTCAGCAACAATTAAAGGGCCCCAAAGGGACGTCTGCCGTGGCTGAGGGTTGTCCGCAAGAGATACCATGGCCCCGAAACACAAAGGGCTAAGAAGGAACGTGGGTGGTTTTTAGTCAGTAGAAGTCTGACACTTTCTTCCGCTCCGCCCAGAGCGGGATGAGTCATTTGATAATTTACGAACCACAAAAAAAGGGGGGATTAGAGGGTGTTTTGAGAGGGTACCTGTACCGAATCTGGGACATCGAATCTGAAATGGCCGCCACCTCCTTCTGCGAAGCAGTAATGCTAGCGAAAGAGGTGGCGGAACGTGAGAGGGAGACAACCTCTTGTCCCAGCCGCCGCGGGAGACGCTCTGGGCATCGGGGGCCACGTGATGGCTTCCGGCCACCGTAGGCGCGGGCCTGTGAACGGTGAGTAACGGGCTAGTTAATCGTTCGTCCGTCCTATGACGATGGAGGCGCGTTCGTGTTCCACGCGCGTCTCAAAGAGATGTCAGCAACATTAAAGGGGCCCCCAAGGACCGACGCCCGTTGGGGCTGCGGGTTGTTCGAAAGAGATACCACGGCCTCGACACATAGGGCTAACAACACACCACATCTATATGACGACATGGTTGGCGCAATGGCTGGACGATTAACAGTAGCACTGCGTGTCGCAGGTTCGATTCCCACACGGTACAAAAAAATATATGTCTTGGGTTTTATCTAATTTTAATTTAGTTTAAAAAAAAATAGTATTTTAATACTGTGTAATTGGTAAATTTTTATTTGTTGACTATTCACGAAACATAATGTGTGTATGTTTACTATCACCGCGGTTCAGAAAATGACATCAAATGAATAACGCCATCTGTCGAAGACGAAGATAAACTGCTAAAAAAGAGCGATCAAACACTATAAGGTTTAGGCTATGTAGATTTTGAAAGCAGCGTCATTTAGACTTATATCTACGTACCTTTTGCTATCATAACTTTTTTAAAGTTATCTTGTGAAGGCATTTAGTAATAAGTACCATATTCGTTCAATAGATGTCGTTGCTTGTCTCATTCTTGACCATAACGATAAGTTCTTCTTGAAAACTATAAATTCATATATCTTTTGATAGAGAGCACCGATTAAGATGAAACAAAGACTAAGTAATAGCCCAAGTTACGCACAATATTTATGTATAAAAGTTACCTACATTCGTTTCGTAAATTTGACGTGATGCTTAGTCATCGAAACAGACAAACAGACAAAAATTACAAAAATGCTGGAAATGTGTTCTGTTGGTTATACTTTAATACCCTGACATTTTTTTTAAAAATATTTTCGATGTACAAAAACGATTTCTCTACAGATTTATTATATGTATAGATTATTGACTTGTGTCTGTAGTCAATCGTAATATTAACTTAAACCTTTCTATTGTATCGAGTCTAGTTCTTTTAACCAAACAGATAGATGTGCATATCGACCCACCGCCATTTTGAATTTTTTTTTAGAAATCACGGCCAACGATGAAATTGGTATGTATGGGTAGAGGACACCTACTCGAACAAAAAATGCCATGGAACATGGTACCCCAAAGTGTCACGTTATCGAGATATTTTTGAAGGAAAAGATCGACACATGAGTAGGTACAATGACCACTTAAAAATAGACTTTACTTGTCTATAGGCGTTGATTATCATTATTACTGTTAATTGAAAGAGAGTAGGTACATTACATACTACTAGGTGACATAACATAGCGTTTCATTGCGATGTGAAGCGATTTTCTCGTGCGCATAATAATATTCAACCTGGGAACGATTATTTGGATACAATTTAACGTCTATACACGTAATAAGTCTATTTTTAATGATTGTCATTGTACTCATTTG
Organism: Diarsia brunnea; assembly: GCA_949774965.1. Taxonomy (NCBI): domain Eukaryota; kingdom Metazoa; phylum Arthropoda; class Insecta; order Lepidoptera; family Noctuidae; genus Diarsia; species Diarsia brunnea. The sequence continues at coordinate 8,709,304 of OX459023.1, forward strand.
TCGATCTTTACCTTCAAATATATCGGTAACGTGACACTTTGGGGTACCGTGTTACTAGACATTTTTGTTCGTCTATATGTCCTCTATCCATACATATCACTTTCATCGTGCGCCGCGATTTCGAAAGCAAAACAAAATGGCGGGCAGGTTGATATGCCACATCGGTTCTATCCCTATTAAATCAGATTTTCAATTCAAACAACACGTTTCTACTTTAAGATAAGATCTATTTCGTAATACTTAGTATGTGACATAAGATTGCAATCAATACAATAGGATAAAATCACTTTTAAAAATTGCTATGTGTAAACGTATTGGTGATGACTGTACACCTCTACCGCACACATTGGGGATTACAGGCGTGATGTTATGTTATGTGAAGAACAAGCTTTATAAGCCCCAGTCACACCAACATTCAAAATATAAAAAAAACTAATATTTTACCTTTATTTTGCAGTTTACCAGTAAAAGACCGCAAGAACATCCTAATCACATCAGCATTGCCATACGTCAACAATGTACCGCATCTGGGCAACATCATCGGTTGTGTGCTCTCCGCTGATATATTCGCCAGGTAAGGGCAAACATAGCCTTAGATATCCACCATCTCGTACAGGGCATGCCAGATAAAAAGTAGTTTTTAACCAACTTCCCAAAAACGAGGAGGTTCTCAATTCGATCGGTATGTTTTTTTTTTTTTCTATGTATGTACACCGATTACGCCGAGATTTATGATCCGATTTACGTGATTCTTTTTTAGTTTCATGCGTATTAGTTGCCATTTGGTCCCATAAAAATTATGTGTATATCCCATAAAAAAGTATGTCCCATAAAAAAGTAAAAAATTAACTTAACTGAAGTCGGTGACAAAAAACGAAATCAAAAAAACAATTTGAATGTCACCGACTTCAGAAGCTGATTTTTCTTCTGAAGTTTATTTTTCACTTTTTGGTGTTTTTGAAGTCGGTTGTTTTTTTTTGCAAAAAAGTTTTTTTATTGTATAAAAGTGTTTCATACACTTTTATACAATAAAAAAACAATTTGAATGTCACCGACTTCAGAAGCTGATTTTTCTTCTGAAGTTTATTTTTCACTTTTTGGTGTTTTTGAAGTCGGTTGTTTTTTTTTTGCAAAAAAGTTTTTTTATTGTATAAAAGTGTATGAAACATACACCAATTGATCCATCAATTCATGCATTTATCTTCATCATCAGCCAGAAGACGTCCACTGCTGGACAAAGGTTCCCCATAGAACGCCATACTTTTGTCTGTCATTTGAAGGCCATACTCCCGTAATTATTATTCCATAGTTACTGCTGACCGGAAGTTGCTGCTGCCGAACTTGTTGATCTTTCCCTAGGCGCCTTATACGACACCCTCGGGATGAAATTTTCATTTTTTTTAAGATTTTTTATTTGTTGTGTGCACTTGTAGCATGTTCCAAATAAATGTGTTATTTCTTTTCTTTCATCCATGCATCCATCCATCCATCCATCTGATCCATCTATTCATATAATAGCTGTAAAATTAATTTATAATGAATGTAATTGTATTGTTATGTTTTATTTGCCAGGTATTGTCGATTATGTGACTACAACACGCTGTACATATCTGGTACAGACGAATATGGTACCGCCACGGAAACTAAGGTGCGTTAAATACTTTATTTGTTATCTTTTGGTTATCATTACCACTTCAAACGGGATATTTACCTTGTTTACTATTTGTTTATAGGAGTTTGCGATATTTCGGGACTCTTGCCAGCACCGTGTTTACGAATGTTTATGAGCAGAGAAATTAGCTAACGGGTCCCGGATTATCGTTTTATTTATATTTGCATTTTTAACTTAGCTAGAGCAAATCTGCAAACGTGGGAAAAAGAAAGAAGAAAAATATATTTATAAGTCTCATACGGGACAGAACAAAATGATGAGAAAGTAACAATAAATAAAAAAACATAAGATAAACTCAAAAATAACCCTTTTTGGGCTTCTTCGCAGCTAGACATACCATTACATACCATACCATACATTTAACTAAAATTGGTCGTGTACCAAATTCTTAGCACGGTGCTAGATTTAAGACATTAATGTCACACAACAACAGCTGTAATAAGTTGTTTTATTATCTTCCAGGCTTTAGAAGAAGGCATATCTCCCCAAGAGATCTGTGATAAATACTTCGACATTCACAACTCGGTGTACCGGTGGTTCAACATCGGATTCGATTACTTTGGACGGACCAGTACACCACAACAGACTGAGTAAGTATATTTTTACACAACTGGCCAAAAAAAGAGTATTATGTTTTTAGGGGTCATTTATAATAGGGATGTTTCCTGACTAAAAAAAATATGATTCTGTTTAGTCCGTCTGTTAGATTATCGAAAACTATCGGATGCCTGTTTTTTTTAATCAAATTAATAAAAAATTACGAAAACAAAACGTGTCAAAGATCATGAGTGGGGGGCTTCGGACTTCTTTAGTACCACTGTATTGTGTTCATTTTTTATTTACGTGAAAAAATAAAAATATATTGTGTCCAATATTTTTTGGAAATCTATCTGACGGACTAATTAAATATTTTTTTGTCAACTACCCTTTTATGTTTGTAAGTTTCTTTATTCCACCATAACTTCTAAACGCCTAAACCGATTTTAATTTATGTGGTAAGTTGGTAACCTTATATTCTTTGCATTATCCCGAGCGGCGTAGACTAGTGAAAATTCAAAAAACGTAATAGGTCTAGGAATAAAAGAACTTTTCTTTTGCTGTTTATGTCCAATCTTTTCGAAAAGAGTCCAGCTTGCCACGTCAACTCATTCTGGGCTTACCGCGTCACCTGGTTCAGTTGTTCGGAACCCAAACTGAAGCCAGCTTCGGAACTTTACACTCTGTTCTTCATACCCCCAAAGATTCATTGTAGTCATAGAACCTGTATTTCTAATATTAGAAACGTTTTGTCTACAGAATAGCACAAAGACTGTTCCTAAAACTACGGGACAACGGGTTCGTGAGCTCGCAGTCAGTGGATCAACTGCTTTGTACGAACTGTGACCGGTTCCTTGCTGACAGGTAACATTTATTATATTACATACTAGCTGATGCCTGCGGTTTCGCCAACGTGAATGTCGGACTAAAACCTTCCTCTTGAATCACTCTATCCATTAAAAAAAACCGCTTCAAAATCCGTTGCGTAGTTTTAAAGATTTTTGCATACATAGGGACGGACAGACATCGACAGCGACTTTGTTTTACACTATGTAGTATGTAGTGATTTCTTCGAAACCCTTTGACAAAACGTCGTTAGATACAAGTGGACATTCGTTCCTACTTACATCAAAATGTAGTATTTGAATTCCTTAATTTAAATATGGGACTTTTACTGCCGCACTCAGAGAGCTTTAATGATTACTTAGGCCATCACTTAGTAAAGGCTTTGACAGTTTTGTCATACAAAAGTATGTCAAATCTTTACTAAGTGACGGCTTAAGTAATCATTAAATATCTCTGAGTACCGCAGTTAATCTGTGCTGTTTCTGTACAATAGCTTAATTTTTTGTTTCATTGTAAAAATAAATATTTTTTTTGATTTAATAAGCATGTCCATGGAGTTTCTTGTCCATTTTCCTCCATACAGACAGGTCTACGCTTTGGAATGGGCAACTACAGTACTTTCACAAGTTATTATGACTTGTGACTGCATTCAAAAGTGTCTGTAAAAGTGTAATTGAAATAAATGCTTTGAGTTGAGTTGAATGGCTATCTTCTCCGCACCAGATTCGTGGAAGGCAGCTGTCCGTACCCTGGCTGCGGCTACGAGAGCGCGCGGGGAGACCAGTGCGACAAGTGCGGCAAGCTCATCACGGCCACCGAGCTTGTGGCGCCCAAGTGTAAGGTGTGCGGGCACGCGCCCGTCGTACGGCCTAGTGAGCAGCTGTTCATTGAATTGGGACAGGTGAGTACACTACATCTTAGGATAATCTAATAATGGAGGAGTAGGAAATACATAATTTCCATTTCCTTCCCCGAAGCGTTAGACAGAACTGTATCTAATAATACACACCACTCGCAAACACACACACACACACGCACTCACACAACACACACACGCACTCACACACACACACACGCACTCTCACACACACACACGCACTCACACAACACACACACGCACTCACACACACACACACGCACTCACACAACACACACACGCACTCACACACACACACACACGCACTCACACAACACACACACGCACTCACACACACACACACGCACTCACACAACACACACACGCACTCACACACACACACACGCACTCACACAACACACACACGCACTCACACACACACACGCACTCTCACACGCACTCACGCAGACACACGCGCACTCACACACACACACGCTAAAAGCCCTCTTCCAAGACGAGATGCAGATAACACATTAGTATTCGCACCACGAACGCTCTAACGTTGCGGCGCAACTTAAGCAACTGCACTCTCGCCACGTACTTGCGTCTTCTGACGCACGTACTCCACGATGTCCTCCGCCGTAATGGTGCAGAAGAGGAAAAACAATGAGCAATGTGCCAACTACAACATAATAATAAAATGAACTCCTTCCGTTCCATCAACAGCTGGAACCTTCAATCCGCACCTGGATAAAGTCAGCAGAGAAGCAATGGTCCCCGTCTGCCCGCGCAGTGTCCCGCGCGTGGATGAGAGAACCGCTGCGCTCTAGAGCCGTCACCCGGGACCTCAAGTGGGGCATACCTGTGCCAATTGAGGGGTATACTAACAAGGTATGTATTCATAGATATCATCATCATCATCATATCAGCCCGGAATCACCCACTGCTGGGTATAGGCCTCCCCTTTCTTCCGCCACATGTCTCGATCCTGTGCGTCTCTCATCCAGGTGTTTCCCGCGACTTTGACGATGTCGTCAACCCAACGAGCTTTAGGACGGCCCTGGTTCCTATGGCCTAACCTTGGCCACCACTCGGTCAAAGCCTTGCTCCATCGGCCATCTCCGCGTCTAATCAGATGTCCTGCCCAGGTCCACTTGGGGCTCCGCCATTTTTATTTATTCATAGATAAATAAATAAAAATGTTATTTCTGTTATTTATGGTCCTACTCCGTAAGGTGTTATATCCGAAAAGTTCTGGAGTGGCGACCGCGAACCGGAAGACGTTGAGTTGCAAGGCCTCCCACTAGGTGGACCGTGCGCCTGGTGAAGGTTGCAGGGACTCGCTGGATGCGAGACACACGGGACCGGTCAATGTGGCGACACCAGCACGCGTAGCATGACCACCGTAGAAACGGGTTTTGTCGACGGAAGAATCGACAAAATGACAGATTGTAGCAAAATTTCATGTCAAATTGTATGGAAAAAGCTTTGTCTATTCTTGGTAGAATAGAGATAGAATCGCCATACTACGCGTGCTGGGGGAGGCCTTTGTCCAGCAGTGGACGTCTTTTGGGTGAAATGATGAAAGTCCTATTAAAATAGATGAACAAACTTTAAGAAATCATTCAGACAGAATAAGGACAAAGGTAAAAAGTAATAAGAAAAAAGCGTTAAGTACTTACAAGAAAAAAACAGCGCAAATATACTAAAAATTTTGGTTACCTAACATTTAAGGGGAAAATAAAATTACTTTTTAATTAGTGTGATTTTTTGGTTGGATATCTTTGGTTAGACGTACTGAACGCTGTGTTAAATTTTGTACATCTATTTTAATATGTATGTATACAAGGGCGGATCCAGGGGGGGGGGGCATTTACCATTGTGAGGATCGGCCGGAGGACACGGTGGAGCACACCGTGGAGGTGTGTCCCGCTTGGGCGGAGCCCCGCCGTGTTCTCGTAGCGGCGAGCGGCGGCGGCGACCTCTCGCGTCCGGCCCTGGTGCAAGTCAGGGCGAGGAGGAATGGGACGCCGTCGCCTCCTTCTGCGAAGCAGTGATGCTAGCGAAGGAGGTGGCGGAACGTGAGAGGGAGAGAACCTCTCGTCCCAGCCGCCGCGGGAGGCGCTCCGGGCGTCGGGGGCCACGTGATGGCTTCCGGCCACCGTAGACGCGGGCCTGTGGACGGTGAGTGATGGGTAAGCTCGCCGTCCGTCCGTCTTATGACGACGACAGGCCGTGTCGACGGCGCGTTCGTGTTCCACGCGCGCCTCAAAGAGATGTCAGCAACATGGAAGGGGCCCGCAAGGGCCGACGCCTGTCGAGGCTGCGGGTTGTCCGCAAGGGATACCGAGGCCTCGACATGAAGGGCGAAGAAGGAACATGGGTGGTTTTTAGTCAGTAGAAGTCTGACACTCCCTTTCGCTCTGCCCAAGAGCGGGAGGGGTTATTTGATGATTTCCCACCTTCCAAAAAAAAAAAAAAAAAAAGGGGGGGGGCACGGGGGCACGTGCCCCCCCCCAGATGGTTATGGAGTTTCCTTCACAGTACATACTTATTAGCCAAATCGAATTATCAGAGCAATATAACAGAAAAATAGGATTTTTTCTGGGGGCACTTGGGGGCCATGTAGTCTAGTCAACAAGTGCTTTTTGGGAAAAAAAATCTGCTCATCCGAAACATAAATAATAAAAAAAGACGTGTGGCGCTGGGACACTGCCGCGGTAAGACTATTGCATAGCATTTTTTATCAACTTATGCAATTATAATTATTTATTTATTTTATTAACCGACTTCAAAAAAGGAGGTGGTTCTATGTTCGTGTGTATGTATTTTTTTTTTTTTTTTTTTATGTATGTTACCTCCTCCATTTGTGAACCGATTCTCAAAATTCTTTTTTTATTTGAAAGAGTATACTCCGGAGGTGGTCCCATTTAAATTTGGTGAAGATTTGATCCTGATCTTCGGAGATATACAATAGAACTCTTTAAAAATAGACGGCAAATCTGTCGTGATTGCTGCAATCGCTTGGATGTTTATTGTTTATACAACATCATGACGTAACATCACGCCTGTATGATCTGAGGGGGTACGCAGATGTGTACACCCAGATTTGGACAGTAAGATATTATGTAATGTTCCATTTATTGGGGATAAATAAAACCTATTATTTGTTTGGGAACAACTAAAAATGGAAAAATAAAAAAACTTTTTGGCAAAAAATAAAACCGACTTCAAAAACACCAAAAAGTGAAAAATAAACTTTTGAAGAAAAATCAGCTTCTGAAGTCGGTGGCAAAAAACGAAATCAAACAAACAAATGTCACCGACTTCAGAAGCTGATTTTTCTTCAGAAGTTTATTTTTCATTTTTTTTAATGCAGTATTTAATTATAGTATTTATACTTACACTTTTACTAATCATCCTCATCTTTTATAAAATGTCCTTTTACGTCTCATGTCGCGCCTTGGCGACAACTATTTTTGTTGGCAGCCTTATAATCGATCTTATTCGATTGATTAACTTTGATTTTGCTGTTTTAAAATATTAAATCTAATAATTTTTCAATGTTTACTTTTCATCTGACATTACGTCAGTTGTCAAGATGTCATTTACTTTTTCTTTTATTTTGTGTCATAGTTTTTTAGGTTAGAGCTATGAAGGTTACATTTGATTTATATAATTTAATTTATTAATATGTTAGCTCAAATAATGTAATTTATTGATAATTTCTATTAATAGTATCTTATCTTACGCTTATAAAATTAATTAACACGCTCACAGAAATTCTTTGAGGAAGTTTTTGACTGAATAATACAGGCCGTTTCAAATACAGGCAACTCACAATTTTTGATTTCAAGAAATTGTCAAGTGTCAATTTGTTAGGTTTTTTTTTCGTTACGGAATTTCTGGATTCGGTCCCCACGCTCAAGGCCCGCGATAGAAGCTATGCAATAGCTTAAAATTCTACATGTCCCCCCGAAAATAAATCCTGGATCCGCCCCTGTATGTATATCACACCATTTGCAGGTTACCTTTTAAGCAAGGAGATCCTTATGTTAGGTGACTCCGCTCTTCCACTTAACTAACATAAAATACGCATTTGTGTTATAAACGATTGGGTTGTTGGGTTTGTGTGTACGTGAGTGTGTAACTTCACATATCACATCACAAGTTCATTTATTAATCTTATTCTTAATGAATGTTTTAGGTATTCTACGTATGGTTCGATGCGCCGATCGGCTACCTCAGCATCACACAGAACGCCACCAAGGAGTTCGAGAAGTGGTGGAAACCTGACAAAGAACATGATGTGAGTGGATTTTACTGTTATAAGTTGAATGTGGTATAAAGAAAAAAAGAAACCGAACCGAACCGTGTTAAAAAGATACTGATTAAACACCAAATATCTTTATTAATCACAAAATACTTAATATCTATCTCTTATTATAAATGATCACTGTAAAATTCACTTAGATATCGCACTTCTAGTTCACTTCGTTGTATGGCCTAAATCAGACGGACTAGTCTTTCGAATCAAATCAAATCATTTATTTGCAATGAATGTAGGTTAAATTAAAATACAGGTGTAGTAAAAAGACGTGAGCCATGTAAATTCTGCCTGGAAATAGGCACGCAAAATTTATAAAAAAATGTTAACAATTTGTCAAAACAAAAGTTACAACTTGAAATGTCCCAAAAAAATGCCAAATTAAAATGTCGAATTATAGAGTCAAACTTAAATGTCAATAGAGAAAAAAAAAAATTAAATACATAAGTTCAAAATAATATTAATAATTATACACATTGCTCTTTAAAACGTTTTGTCCATTAAAAAAAACATTAATTGAATAGTAACATTTTTCGATTAGTAAGGCCATAAGTTTATTTTTTAAGTTTTTAATTGTATCATGAATTTTAATTTAATCTATATTCATTGCAAATAAATGATTTGACAAACAGTACCCGTACTATAACATTATTTTGATTTAAAAGACTGGCCATGGAGTTTCTTGCCCATTTTTCTCCATAGAGATCTAAGCTTTGGAATACTGCCGTCCTTACGAAAAGTGCAATCATTAACCTGATTTCGAGAAAAATACGGGTAAATTTTTTATTTTTGTTCTGTTACGTTCTGCAAATTTGGAATACTCAATTCGGCGCAAAACTCGCAGTTATTGCTCGTAAGGACGACAGAGTAAGCAACTTCAGTACTTCGCAGTTTGTATGCCTTGTGACTGGGACTGTAGCTGCATTTCATTCGTGCGGTTTCGGTTCGAACTTGAGATCTATGACTTAGCAGTCACATCACTGGGCTGTACGAATTGTAATGCTACCCATGTTTGCTATCCCCAGGTGAAGCTGTACCAGTTCATGGCTAAAGACAACGTGCCATTCCATTGCGTCATGTTCCCGGCCACACTGATGGGTGTCAACGAGGGCCACGTGCTGGTCAGCCATCTGTTTGCGACAGGTACTACATTAACTTAGGGAAAAATATGTCAAAATACAGACAAATCTGCGAGACAATTCTAGTGGAGAATTAGTATATAACAAAACATAGGGTAGAAACACCTATTTTATTTGTTTGGTTGGCAATTGCATCTTCTGTAGAAACGGAAGATGCAATTGGACCGAACCAATCTAACGGATGCGGTTGCTGAAAATTTAGATAATCATCGTAAATGCCTTTCCATATTTTTGAACCCACAGAAAGCGTTTGACATAGTCTCTGTTTCTCCTCTCCTGTCGAAATTGGAAGCTATAGGCTTTCGAGGAGCAGCGTATGGGCTATTCAAACAGAAAACGTCGTCAAGATCGATTCATACACTAGTGTTGAAGAAACCATCACGTACGGGGTTCCGCAAGGCAGTGCATTAAGGCCGACGCTCTTCCTAATAAATTTAAACGACCTTTACACACTAACACGCCCCAACACTAAGATATTCACATATATATGGAGATACATGGTCGGATGTGACATACCAAGCAGAACAATCGCTACATATAGTTGTGAGGTGGCTGCAGATTAACCTTCTGTCTCTTAATTTGACTAAATCCAATGTGTGTTTCTTTGCATTGTATACAAAGGTATTTTGTATCAATAAACTTATTTATATTTAATTTTACATGGAAATGATTTGCCCTAGCGTCACGGATCAGACAGATTTTATTTACTTATTGTATAAGAAATACATACATTCATACATAATCTCACGCCCTTTTCCCATGGGGGTAGGCAGAAACCACAACGCGACGATCCTACGATCCTTACATACTCCTTTTTATAAGAAAAACATTTTGAAAAATTTCATTATATTACAACATAAAATAAAGAATTATTATTATTAGTAAAAATGTGAGATTGACAATGATGATTATTGAATGATGTTCTTTTTTCCAGAATACTTGAACTATGAAGACGGAAAGTTCTCGAAGTCTCGTGGAGTTGGTGTATTTGGGAGTGATGCTCAGGTGAACTGTTTAAACTAATTATTATTTACTAGTTTATATGTTGTGGCTTCGCCCGCGTGGATCTAGGTAATTGTACCACGGGATCGTACTACCGGGATGAAAAGTATCCTATGTGTTAATCCAGATTATAAAGTATCTGGGTGCCAAATTTCGTCCAAATCCAGTCAGTAGTTTTTGTGTGAAAGAGTAACAAATATTTAGACATCACATCTTCACAAACTTTTGCATCTGTAATATTAGTAGCATTCGTTTACCAAATTAAAAACTAAGAAAGTGACTATATATTATTATAGTGATTGTTATCCGCGTACGCAGAACCTTTGTCCGATGTCCGGATATGGAAAGAAAGAAAGAATCGCCTTGACGAAAATTGTATGCAACTTGCTCTAAAAATAATTAAGCTAATTTATCATTGTACGAGAAGCTGAAAAGCTAGGTCGGGTCGGGTTATACTCCTTATAACAAAAAAATATATAAAATGTGTTTATTTCAGACTAGGTAATGTCCATAATTTTGTTAATAACAAATTAATTAGACTTAAGACTAAGTTAGTAGCAATGTATTAGTAACGTAGGCCTAGATGTATTATATTAATTAAAATTGACTTGATTGCAAATAAATTAAATTGAAATAAACAAGATTAACAAATGCAAAGAAATAATAATTAAATGATGTATAGCTTGGTGTGTACCTATGAGACTTAATTTAGTCACCATCCCATTGTGTTTTCAGGATACGGGTATACCTTCAGACGTGTGGCGGTTCTACCTGGCTAGCATTCGACCGGAGACCTCCGATTCCAGTTTTAGCTGGGTTGAACTGGGCATTAGGTAAGCCAAAGCTAGGATGAGCAACTCATTGTCATGAGTACAAAAAATAAAATAAGTTTTCAATCAACATCGCCCACGATCGAACTGCAGATTATAATGATAAAATCTCTGTTTTATCCTAATATTAAAAAGTTTCACATACACTACCTCTGCCGGTGTAGAAATATTAAAATTAGCTTACAAAATCAAAATCTCCAAGTTCATTAATATCATTATAAATTACTAAACTGAAACTGAAACTATAGTCTCCGCCAAATAAGGAAAAATTAAAGGTCGTTAACCCCCTTCTACCAATGTATTCCAATATTTCGAAACGATACGAAAAAAATGTAAAGAAAGCGTCGCTAACACAATCAAAACAAACGTATCGCGGTAAGGGGCGTCCTTGACGCGTTCACTGGGCATGAGTTACAAACCTTTTGGCCAAAATCATATTCAGTCGTATTTATTTTGGAAGGAACTTATTATTAGGTACTCAATGAAACTATTAAACCAAATTCAAAGTGAAATCATTTTATTCAATATTACAAAATGTCTTCATTCAGTAGCGGAATCTGTGTCTGATGTATTTTCACTCACGGAACTTTCACTTTTAAAATAAAAAACTAACCCACTTTTAAAATATTTAAAGTTAAGATTCACCACATATTTACACTGTTAAACATACAGTAGGTACGTAATTACGTCATTAGTGTATTATTTCATAGGCAGGTATACATTTAAAATAATTTAACCAACCTGCTTGAGGTTCAACGATTCTCTGTCGACGCCTTTTTTGGATTGTTGGTGGATCCATTCTCACTTCTTCACTCATTAACAATAATAACAAAAATAAAACAAAACAGTATCAAACTAACGAAACAAAACACTAAAACAATTAACAGTAACAAAACAATAACAAATGTGTGAAAACCTTCCGAGTATGGAGTACGCTTAGTCAATCCCACGCGCAAACCAGATTTGGAATGACGCTCGAGACGAAGGACGCGATAGGAACATAATTACAAAATGGCGGACAGGTAGTGCGCCCCTGATTCGCTCAGACGTCACACTCAGCGCGGAGTATGAGGGCATAACCCAAAAAATCGAATTTTTTGGCAAGAACTTTAAAATTCGGTTAGTTTTAAGAATTGTATACTTCTATGAATATAAGGTAAAGCTAAATAAATAAATCCAAATAAAGCATGTTCTTATGTTGAAATATAAGTCGAAAACTTAAGTAATCTGTAAAAAGAAAAATACACACGAAAATTATTTCTGCAATACAAAAACAATAGCAATTACATATTTCGTTGTTTGAATATGTATTTTTGAAACTTAAAAAAAATACCACAATCATTCTCAAATTTACGTTTTTCTTACTTATTCCGTTGGATTATGTGTTTGGTATTATGAAACTCAACCGAAGCAGAATTAGCGACAGTTTTGAATAACGAGCGATCTCTATCGCAATTTTGTAGACTTTTTGGTACAAGTCGGTTGAATGACTTTTATTTTTTCCTTATTTGGCGGAGACTATAGGTAATATTTTTAAAGCGCAATTATTTAAATTTATTTTTACGAATAAAATGTCAAAATTTATTAATTATATAATATCAAATTCCTCAAAATGTTTATTATTATTATGAGCCTATACTGTCCCACTGCAGGGCAAAGGCCTCCCTTCCCTCCTTCCACTTTTTCCGGTCCAGTGCGACAGTAGACCAATTCTTAGAGAAAGAGTCCAGCTGTTTATAATATAGTTATTTATTTATTTAATTAAGGTTTACCAACAGTTGTTACAGATAGGAATACATAAGTAATTGTGTCTTATATCTAACTGCACAACCAATTACAGGTACACACCACATGCACAATGATCTTTGTAATATAAAATTAATCTAAACACTCAATATTGTTATCAACTCTCGTAAGGAATATGTTAAAAACAAATAATTCAAAAAATTAAAAAACACGCCTGCCATGACAAAAAGTAAACTAAAAAATAATAAAAAACAAGTCAAAGGAATTCAGCGATGAATGGGAGCAAGGTCCCGTAAATGTATTCGAAAATGGAAAACTGAAATCTAAAACTTTTATTGCAGTCGGGGAACAGTTCGGTGGAACAATTCTTTACAGGTCCCCCGACTGCAATAAAAGTTTTAGATTTCAGTTTTCCATTTTCGAATACATTTACGGGACCTTGCTCCCATTCATCGCTGAATTCCTTTGACTTGTTTTTTATTATTTTTTAGTTTACTTTTTGTCATGGCAGGCGTGTTTTTTAATTTTTTGAATTATTTGTTTTTTATTTCATATCTTTTAGTGATATATCGATATTTTTTCGCCATGTTTCTAGTAAATTGATTCACACATACTGACTTTTCATACAAACTTAAAAACCATTTAGGTGCCGTCGTGGATGGATTTGGGAGTTGTAACCTAGCCAGTTTTATTTCTTTCATTACAGAGAATCTATTGATATGTAGCTTATTCGTATCGGATCCCGGGTTTAAAATGTCACTATATCATTTGTTGAGTAGTATTACTAGTAAACAATAGATATTGAATACTACTGTGGTATATTTTTGTAATCTACTTAATAAGTTCTAGACGATGATTATATTTTTCATTGAAATTTCAATAAAAAAAAATTAAAAGTTCTTTTTATTTCTAAACCATGGCCACCCTATTATGTTTTTTGATATTTTATCTAACCTATGTTACCCGGGGTGACGCAATGAATCTAACGATACCACATACATCAAAATCGGTTCAGGCGTTTAGAAGTTATGGTGGCATAAAGAAACTCACAAACAAACATACATACATACATACATACATACATACATACATACATACATACATACATACATACATACATACATACATGAACGCTAAAAACATAACACTCTTTTTTTTGGGGCAGTCGTGTAAAAAAAAACTAAAACAGAGAGAATATAGTTATGTAATGTCCAAGTTCGAACTGAATCGAACTGTCTGAAAACCAGACAAATATTGTTTTCCTCAATTATTTATTTGTGGGCAACATTCTGATGCGTGGGGATACATTGTTAAAGATGTTCACTTGATGTCCTGCCAAGTTATTAAAACCGTGAGAAAAGTGGACGGTTCGCTAGTTTTATATATATTTTTTTTCATAAATGTAATCAGTTCTTATATTCCTTTTAGGAACAACTCGGAACTGCTAAACAACCTGGGTAACTTCTGCCACCGTTCCCTGACGTTCTGCGCAAGCGCGTTCAGAGGTAGGGTGCCTGACCTGGCGTTGACTCAGAATGACTATGAGCTGATCGCGTTGGTCAATAGAGAAGTTATTGGTGAGTCTTCATCATCTTTTTTTTGCGGATAGGAAATCATAAGGGAGTGTCAGACTTGTACTGACTAAAACTGTTGTCTCTTTCGAAGAGTCCCGCGGCCAAGTCATCATCATCTGCCTAGCCTTTTCCCAACTACGTTGGGGTCGGTTTCCAGTATAACTGGATGCTGCTGAATACCAGTATTTTACATGGAGCGACTGCCATCTGACTTTTTTTTTTGGATATTGTCAAATGACCCCTCCTCCACTGACTGAAAACCACCCTTCTTAGCCCTTTGTGTTCTGGGGCTGCGGTATTTCTTTCGAACAGTCCCGCATCCCCGACAGACACTACATTTCACGGACAGTTCTCTATGCAAACGGTGACGCATGTAATCCTCGAGTGCACCGGCGTCACCCACATACGCAAGGAAACACAAAGATTCTTTGCGAATGTCCTGAAAAGTCGAGGAAGTTTGATTGATCTGCTTCTGGAGGGAGGTGGGCTAGGCGGATTTTAGTCAGATTGTTAGTCTTTCGATTTAACATCCACAAAAAAACATAACCCTCCTTTTGGGCTTTGGTGGGTCGGGTAAAAAGAGTAAGCTCGGAGTCGGCCCGCAATCTGGCCGTAATGGGTTTATTTTTTATGGAGGTCGGGAAATCATCAAATTACTCCTCCCGCTCTGGGCAGAACGGAAAATAGTGCCAGACTTCTACTAACTAAAAACCAGCCATGTTCCTTCTTAGCCATTTGTGTTCGAGGCCGCGGTATCTCTTTCAAACAACCCGCAGCCACGACAGAGGCCGCACTAACTTGATATCATCCTTATATGGGGCTGGGAACACTTGCACTATCTACCCTTCTCGACAAGAACAAATGTGATGTTAAAATATATTTAAATTTCCCCCAGCTTACGCGAACCACATGGAGAAGGGTCGTCTGCGCGAGGCGTTACGTCACGTCCTGTCTATATCTCGTCTGGGCAACCAGCACATGCAGTACCAACAACCGTGGGTGCTCCTCAGAGGATCTGATGATGACAAGTGAGTTGTTGCAACAAAACTTATGATTATCAGGAGATGATCTTTATTTATTGCTAGTTGGTGCCCGCGGCTTCGCCCGAGTGAAATGACGATTTCCATATCAAATCAAATGAAATCAAATAATTTATTCGCATAATATGGGCAAATAGATGATACATAATGCATTACATAATACAACAAAAAATGGAACGAAGTTATTGTTATTATTTTTTATTATGTAAAAAAAAAAAAAAAAAAAAATTAGAAAAAAAAAAAAAAAAAGAAATGTAGAAATGAAAATATCTGGCTTGCTTTCTATAAGAGAGAGAGAGACAGACAGAGAAACATGCGACGCCGCACAGCTTACAATAGCTTACAAAAAGTGTCGTGACAACTTTTCGTAAGAATTTTTTCCGTCTAGCCCCCTTTCACAACGCGCGATAAGGAACTTCGTTCCAAAAAGATGCTCATATTAACCATTTCTGGTATTTAAAACTTAAAATAAAAGTTTATAAAAATAATGGATTGGGTACCTATCAAATACATAGGTACACATTTACATTTTGAACTACATACTAAATTAACTAGTTATTATTGCACTGTTAGGAACATTGTAAGGCGCTACATTAATTTTCTATTCTTATAACTAAGGTATTCCTGGGTCGTGTAGAAACATTTATTGACTAACCAGGCGTACAGTTTTTTCCGGAAGAACAAATTCATTCCCTATTTAACTATTTTAGGGGTTGAATTTTGAA
Organism: Diarsia brunnea; assembly: GCA_949774965.1. NCBI lineage: Eukaryota > Metazoa > Arthropoda > Insecta > Lepidoptera > Noctuidae > Diarsia > Diarsia brunnea. The sequence goes on from OX459023.1 coordinate 8,725,598, forward strand.
AATTCCTTCCTTAGTAGATACTAATGTTCTTACGTCACTAGAAGGAATACGTGTGCGAAATTTTAAGTTTCTAGCCCTAACCCTAACCACAGAATACATAATAGTACTACGTACAGAAGGGACACTCCCTTCCCCGCACTCATATTAAATACCGCACCTCACCCCGCACTTAAGTAAGAACTGATTCGGTTTCCGCGACGCAAACCGTTGCACTTTCCGCGCCATTTTTTACGCTACGACAACCCTACTAGAGATTACGCACACATTTGCACGTGCACAGTGTGCACACACGTTATTTGATTATGTAGTAGTAATAGACAATTATTTTGCGAGCGTTGTATGGAGTGTCCGAGGTGTGCCCTAACCTCCGACCGCTACATCTGGGTTGGGTACAGTGTATTTGCTTTGTTTCGGTTCGTGTATCCTGACACGATACAACGGTTTGGCTTCTGGGACAAACTAGTTTGCTTGAAATCAGGTTTGGACGTTAACATACACGTCTGATTCCTTTGTTTCTCATTGCTCTAATATCGTGTTGCAGAAAGCGCGGTGCAACCGCCATAGGTCTGTGCTGCCAGCTGGTCGCTCTGCTGTGCGTGTTGCTGTCTCCCTACCTGCCCGAGGCCTGCAGGAAACTCAGGGAACAGCTCCACGTCAACCCGGAGAAGCTGAGGATTAACCCTGAGTAAGTAACTACTAGGCTTCATCAAAGTCATCATCTTCTGCTCTACTCTAGCTTTTTCTTATTATGTTGGAATCGGCTTCCAGTCTAACCGGATGCAGCTGAATACCAGTCTTTTACATGGAGCGACTGCCTATTTGACCTACACAACCCAATAGGGTAGTTAACTAAAAAAATCTAATTAGTCCGTCAGATACATTTCCAAAAAATATTGGACACTTATTTTTTCTTTTTTCACGTAAACAAAAAATGAAGACGATACAGTGATTCAAAAAGTCGCGCGACGTCACAGTTTGGTACATTTTTTATCAGAAAGTAACGTCACCTGCCCCCACTCACGATCTTTGACACGTTTTATTTTCGTAATTTTTTTATTAATTTGATAAAACAAATAACACGTATCCAATATTTTTCGATAATCTAACAGATGGACTAAACAGAATCATATTTTTTTAAGTCGGTCAACTACCCTTTTAGTACTGTAGCGGTACTAGTATGCCCCTTGCTAATACTGGTTGCCACTGACACTGACAAATCACAGCCAATGGCTTGGCGGACTTTTCCGGGTCATAAATGAAACTCATGGAGGAAAACCCATCCACAGTCCAACCTTAGCAAGCGCTGCTTTACCTTGAACATCGACTCGTGCGTGCTGTTATTTAACTCTAATTCTCTCTGCCACCAGGAATCCTTCTCTGATACAATACCTGCCATATGGCCACGTCATCGGTAAATCGGAACCTCTCTTCGCGAGGATCGAGCCCGAAGTGTTGGAGAAGCTGCGCGCTAAATACGCGGGCACGCAGAGTGACAGGGCCAATCAGGTGACACAGACACACGCACACACCCACACATTCATGCACACACACCCATACACACACACACACAAACACCCACCGATACACACACACACACCCACCGATACACACACGCAGCGACCCACCGATACACACACACACACACACACAACCCACCCATACACACAACCCACCCATACACACACTACCGCACCCATAGATCCACACAGTACATATTTAAACTCCCCTCGTCGCAAACACTACTGCTGAGCAAGAGGTCCCGGATTCGATTCCCGAGACAGACAGTGTTATTGGGGTTTTCCGTCTGGAATTTCTCAGTAGCAGTCACACAGAAGGGTATGAGTCTAGTGAGCGAGCGAAGCGAGAGTACGGCATTAACTATAATTTCTGTTTATTTTTCCAGCAAAACGGATCTGCTGTTGCAAAGCTTGAAGAAGCGGTGAAGCAACAGGTAATTTATACATTACAATTCTTCTAATATATTTTTATTTGGTTAAAAATAAACTTCGTTGAAGAAGGGTGTTTGAATGCACTATACCTTTTTAGACACAAGTAATCTTAGAATAGTAATTAGCATACTGTTCCCACTACTGGGACACAGGTCTTCTTTCTATGAGAGGGAATCGGCTATAATCCACAACGCGGGCCCAGTGCAGGTTGGTAGATGTCACATGTCTTCGAATTTTTGGTTCTGGTTCATGCCGGTTTCCTCAAGATGTTTTTCTTCACCGTTTTGAAAGCTATGGTGATGAAATAAATTACACAAAGAAATGCGCCTGACTGGGTTTAAATCAAACCTATGAGAAAATGTTAATAGGGATGTTTACTGACTAAAAAAATATGAGAAAGTCCGTCTGTTAGATTATCGAAAAATATTGGATTTGATAAAAAAAAAATACGTAATTTTTTTTTTATCAAATCAATAAAAATTTACGAAGATAAAACGCGTCAAAGATTTGAGTGGGGGTCGTGACGTCACCGGTACAAAATGTCAAACTAATGTCTTAGAATATGACGTCACACGAGTTTTCAAAGCACTGTATCGTCTTCATTGTTTGTTTACGTGAAAAAAGAAAAAATACGTGTCCAATATTTTTTCGAAATCTATTTGACGGACTAATTAGATTTTTTAGTTAACTACCCTATTATGTCGGTCAGTTAGCCCACCAGACACAACACCCGTCTGGTCGGAGGATCCTCCCTTTTATATGAGGGATGAGGAACTTTACACCCTGTTCCTCATACCCACTAAAGTGATAAAATAAATTGCACAAAGCCTGACTGTGTTTGAATCAAACCTATGAGGAAATGTTAATTATATTTTGTTAATTATTTCATAAAATTCCAGGGTGAAAAAGTCCGCCTACTGAAATCATCAAATAAAGATAAAGCGGTGTGGCAGCCAGAAGTCGCCAAACTGCTAGATCTCAAGAAACAGCTCGAAGCTGCTCAGAAGGCTCAAGCTACAAGCAGTAAGGCTGCAGCTTCACAGAAGACTCCAGCTGCTTCTACTGCTGCTGCTGGTGGTGATGTCAGTGGCTTGGAGAAAGCTGTAGCGGAACAGGTCAGCTTGTGGGTCTTTGTCAGGGAATTTGTACCTATACTAACCAGGGACTGAAAGCGGTTACGGTTAAAGGTTAAGATACCTCAAAAATATACCGGTACCGGTTTAAAATAAAGGTTGAGCTATACCAGTACCCTGTCGAGGCTGCGGGTTGTTCGCAAGAGATACCGCGGCCTCGGCATGAAGGGCTAAGAAGGAACATGAGTGGTTTTTAGTCAGTAGAAGTCTGACACTCCCTCTCGCTCTGCCCAAGAGCGGGAGAGGTTATTTGATGATTTCCCACCCCCAAAAAAAAAAAAAAAAGCTATACCAGTACCTTTATAAATAAAGGTTGGGCTAAACCGTTATTTAACCCTTACACGATTTCGGTACCGAAATGTATGCGAGACGGGGCGCAGTGGAAAACGTTAGAACTTGAGTATTTTGTACATTTTGTGAGTGTGAGTGGCGAGGCGGTGCGGCAAAGAAAACCCCCCCAACATTTATAACGGTTACGGTACTTCTACCGAAATATACCGCTATGCATTTCCAACCTCAAAATTCCGCTACCGAAAAAAATAACGGTATCGAAATATTTCGGGAACCCTTATTTAACGGTATGACGTCATACCGAAATTTAAAGGTACCGTAATTTTTGGGTAATTCAGTCCATGATACTAACTGATGATAATGGAATACTGTGGTGAATTTCCGTTCATTCAAGCGTCTTAGGGAGCGTTCAATTATTACGTAACACGAATTTGGGGCGGGGCTCTTGTAACGTTACGATGCGTTACAGGGGCGGGAGGAAGAGGTGTTGAATTTTGCCTTACGTAACATTTTTTTTTAACCCGTCAGAACGGTCGCGTAGAGATTCTCACGCGCATTTTTTAAAACATTTTTTTTCAAGATTTCAAATTTTTTAACGCCACTTGGTTCTGGCGCACACGTGTTGCAGTGGGGAGAGAATTGTGTGGTGGGCAAGTCTTTTATAAAAAAGATACAGTGGACACGCGGCTAGAGACGGCCTACAGTGGGCCTTGTTAGTAGTCAGCATCATCAATATTTCAGCCAAAAGACGTCCACTGCTGGACATAGGCCTCCAAGTATCGCCCACATTGACCGGTCCCGTGCGTCTCGCAACCAGCGGATCCCCGAAACCTACACCAGGTCATCGGTCCACCTAGTGGAAGACCCGAACGCAGAACATTATACAGTACGTTAGGTTAAACGAGGGACTTATTGGGGGAGGTATTCAATATCCGATTCTCGTCCCAAATAGGTATGTGAAAAAACTATAACTTTAATTTGTGACGTAATTGTCCCATGGCCCGCACTCTCTCCAGAACTCACTATAATAAACGTTTCTTTTTCGCCACTGGCCTACGCCAGTTTTCAAATATGAAGTGAAAATGGATCATACTTACCCACGCACATTTTCTGTCAAGGGTTTCAAGACTTTTCCGAAATATTTGGTATGGTTCTGTCTGTTATTTATTAGCGTATTTTTCATGCTCTATTGCGGGTTTCAATATGTCCCTCGTTTAAACTAACATACTGTATATTTAATTATTTGTTTTGCTTAAAATAATTTTCTTCCTTTCTGTCCAGGGTGAAAAAGTCCGCCAATTGAAATCAACAACTAAAGACAAGGCAGTACTGCAGCCGGAAATAGCCAAGCTGTTGGATCTCAAGAAACAGCTCGACGCTGCTCAGAAGTCACAACCATCAACCAGCAAGGCTCCACAAAATACTCCAGCGGCTCAGGGTGGTGGTGATGTTAGTAGCTTGGAGAAAGCTATTGCAGAACAGGTAAGGGTCTAGGGTAGTTATTATTTTTAAATTGGTATGAACCTCCTACACTTTTCCCTGCCCAATGTAACTCCTGTGCGCCAGAATAAACAGCGACCACCGTCTTCTTTTTCTTATCGTGTGGGCAGTAAGGTCTAACGACCCCATACACCCTAGTGTCAAAGTTTCTAAACCGTCTCAAGAGCCTCTGACATGCTGCGGGTTGTTCCCAAGAGATACTGCGGCCTCGACATGAAGGGCTAAGAAGGAACATGGGTGGTTTTTAGTCAGTAGAAGTCTGACACTCTTTTTCACTCTGCCCAAGAGCGGGAGGGGTTATTTGATGATTTTCCACTGGCCAAAAAAAAAAGGGCCTCTGACATGGTTTGACGATCGCCATTTGACGGCCGAGACCACCGGCTTATACGTGCCTTCCGAAGCACGGAATCATCTTTTTATCAGACAATCAGGTGATTCAACCCTGCAATGTCCTAGCCAAAGTGGAAATAACTTTACAAAGTATTCCCGTGGGAATTGAACCTACAACCACCGGGTCACAAGGCAAACGCGTAAACCACTTGACCACGCAGCGCCGAGATAATAAAGTGAGAAGAAGTCACAGAGAAACAATTTAACTGTCTTGGATCCCGCAAGGAAATTAATCAGAAAAGCATTGCAGGAATAGGAAAAGTATTAGTGGTCTAAACTAATGATAATGAGATAAAGTGGATCACACTGATCATAGAAAGTACACAGTGGACCCAGGTCGGCGTGATGATATATTGGGTGCTCCTCCCAGACCTCAGGATCATCAGTACCTTCCCAGTCCTCCATCTCCACGACAAAGTCATTGCCACCAAAATGCAATCCGGCTCGAAGGACCACTTGCACGATCTCTTCAGATCCCCACCTAGTGGACTATCTGTTCCGTTTCTCTCCTACTCTTTTGTTTTTTTTTTTGGGGTGGGAAATTATCAAATAACCCCTTCCGCTCTTGGGCAGAGCGGAAAGGAGTGTCAGACTTCTACTGACTAAAAACCACCCATGTTCCTTCTTAGCCGTTCATGTCGAGGCCGCGGTATCTCTTTCGATGAGCCCGCAGCCCGTAGTGGCGTGTGTCGGCAGCACGCCGCGCTGTCCGCACATGAGCGATGCGCTGACACGCCCACTTATAGGATACAAAAAAAAACACCAGTAGAACAATTCGTTCTTCTAGGGTGATAATTATTTGTTTTGTTTAAAATAATTTTCCATTCAAATATCGATTCTCCATAAAATTCCAGGGTGAAAAAGTCCGCCAGCTAAAATCAACAACTAAAGACAAAGCAGTACTGCAGCCGGAAATAGCCAAGCTGTTGGATCTCAAGAAACAGCTTGCAGCTGCTCAGAAGGCTCAGGCTGCAGCCCCAGTCCCACAGACCAGTGCTGGGACTAGTGCTGCGAGTGGTGATGCCAGTAGCTTGGAGAAAGCTGTTGCAGAACAGGTGAAACTCGTTTTTTAAATAATAAATGATGTCTATTTTGCAAATAAGTTTATACTAACACTTTTATAAGTCACTTTTTTTAAACTAGATCGGGCCAGTGTTGTATACATACAAAAACTCATTAGGGAGGCAGAATCCACAGAACACCGCCTGCTACGATCTTTACATACTCCTTTTTGAATAAGGGGATCAAACAAAAAAATCTAATTAGTCCATCAGATAGATTTCCAAAAAATATTGAACACATTTTTCTTTTTTCACGTAAACAAAATATTAAGACACAGTGCTTCGAAAACTCGTGTGACGTCACATGGCAGTACATTTTTGACCTACAAGTGACGTCACAAGCCCCCACTCATGATCTTTGACGCGTTTTATCTTCGTCAATTTTTATTAATTTGTTAAAACAAAAAACACGAATCCAATATTTTTCGATAATCTTACTGACGGACTAAACAGAATCATATTTTTTTGAGTCAGTCCGATCCCCTATTTGAGAATCGGTGTAGTTATTATGGATGCCCATGGCATTGATGAGAGCCAAGGGCTAGATCCTGAGGCTTCGTTTTCATATTAATTTTGAACAACTTAATCACGCCTGTATGTAATTCCCTAAGAGTTAGGCAGAGTTGTACCTAATAGTACACCCACATTTCGCCAGTTATGTTTTAAGTCCCATGTTATAGGGGGCGAGCCTATTGCCATCAACCGGGCACAAATCCAGACTCAGGGGCTGTTACTGATAAATTCCTAATGGAAAAACTCACTAACACAGGTTATCCTAGTTTGCAATAATTAATTAATTTGTATTGCTCACGATATCTGTATACAGCCTTCTGCAGCGTAGTAAGCATCTTGTTAAACAGTGTATGCAAATGTACTTATGTTTCTTTGTGACAATAAACTATTTTATTATTTAATCGAACCCAGTACCTCATGCATGCGCTTGTGACCACTACACCAACAAGGCAGTAAATATTTATTTCTCTGTTTCATTTTAGGCTGAAAAGGTACGGACCCTGAAGGCCTCAACCAAAGACAAGGCGGTTCTGCAGCCCGAGATCAACAAACTATTGGACCTCAAGAAACAACTCGCCGAGTTGCAATTGCACAAATAAATTATTATTTATTTATTATAACTTATAACTCTAATAATTAATTCTGCGTTTTATTTTTTTTCCTAACCCATGTGCCACACGGGATTCTCATCTACATCACTATACAGGGTGGTGCCGACAATACGACTATAAATGAAACCACTGGTAGTTCTAGTTCATAGGAACATTTTTAAACTATCAAATAAATCTTAACACCAAAATAAAAAAAATGAAAAAAAAACAATAAAACTAAGTAGCATAAAACTGTAAACGAAATACATTACAATTAACAAACAAATATTGGTTTACTAACCTTAGGAATAATTTGCACCGATTAACGTGTGGAAATAAAATGTAACAAACGAATTTGGCAAAGACATTTAGGTAGGTTATTGTCGTATCGTCGGCACCACGACGGTGTTAGGATTTATTTGATAGTTTAAAAATGTTCCTATAAACTAGAACAACCAGTGGTTTCATTTATTGTCGTATTGTCGGCACCACGGTACCCTGTATGTAAAAAGGCAAAGCTGTCTGACTGCAATGAGGATCAAAGCACAGGCCAAACCCTTGTTTTTTTTGGGGGGTGGCATGACTCCTTCCGCTCTGGGCAGAGCGGTAGAGAGTGTCAGAGTTCTACTGACTAAAGACCACCCATGTTCCTTCTTAGCCCTTTGTGTCGACGCCGCGGTATCTCTTTCGAACAACCCGCAGCCCCGACGGGGCAATTTCCTAAACGTATTCCTCATATGACGTAGGTATCCACTAACGAAGGATTTTTCAAAATTTAACCCCCAAGGGGGTGAAATAAGGGGTAGTCTGTAATAACGACGATCTTCCATCATCTTCCTGCCTTTGTCCCTGAATTTTCTCTCCGATCATTCATATAAAATTTTAGCAAGTTCTAGTGAAAGACCTAAAATGGTTTCCGACGTTACGACACCCGTTACACAATAACATCCGCGTTCCGCAAAGGCTAAAAAGCCGTTATAGTTTCTGCCCCCGCTCACTGGCGAACGCTCTAAAGAAAGACTACAGCTGTGCCGCGAGAGTGTTTTCCTACCCAACCCATTTGTGTCACTTGGCGAGATCTCCCACCTGGACACGAGTTGCTATGGCTGACCTGGAAGTCGTTAAATAGACTCCGGACACAGGTCGGTCGAAGCAAGGAAAACCTGTTCAAGTGGAAATTCATAGATGACTCTGCCCTGGACTGTAAATGTGGTGTTACCCCACAAACGATGGTACACTTGACACCGTGTGTTGCCTGCCCCGTTACTTACACATCACAGGAGCTAATGGTCGGAACTGAAAATGTCAAACCGTCGCTAAATTTTGGGCTGACTCAAGTTAAATTGTCATCGACACGCTAAGAAGAGACTGGAACAATGTTACTCCAGCAGGAATCGTTTTTTTTCAAAACGATAAAGAGCACCAAATTCTATATGTGGGGCACATTCACAGCAGCATAATTAGCCTATAATGTCACAGGCCTCTACGTGAGGAAATGGGCTATAGTCGACCGCGGACGCGGACCCAGTGCGAGTTGGAAGATGTCACATGTCATCGAATTCTTTGGTTCTATAAGATGTTTTCCTTCACTGTTTTTGAGAGCAGAGGTGATGCAACAAATGACTCAAAGTAATGCACCTGCCTGGGTTCGAACCCACGACTCAGAGCAAACCACATGGTGCGGTGCGGTGCGGCTCCGGCGCGGCGCCTGAGCGTTACCGCTCCGGTTTTCTACATACAAAAATGTGTTGTAGCCACACGGCGCTGTGCGGTGCACTCCGGCGCGCCGGTATCGAGACGAGGCGGGGAGGGGTGTAAACAGAGCGGCACCGCACAGTTGTTTTGTTATGACAGACTGTTGTACGTAGGGCAAGGCAATACTTTTTTCATCGCCACTGCGGCGCCGCCGCGATGCCGCACTTCCCGTGTGGTTGTCAGTGCGACGAAATGGCTTGCGGTGCGGCGCCGAAACGCACTGTGTAGTTTGGCTCTTACGGTACGTTCACACGGCGTCGAGTGTTTCTCTACCGAATCAGTTTTTTTCAGGATTCGGTTTAGTGGCAACAGTATTTCAATGAATGAGTTCACACATGCATTCAATTTCAAGACACGGCAGAAAAACCGAATCTTGCTGAAGTTGACATCCGATTTTGCGACTACAAACAAACCGATCCGGCCGTACTGCAAAATGTAAGATCCGGTGCAGTGGTATAGCGCATGCAATACATGCGTTCATACGATACACGCGGGGGTAAATTCGGTTGTTCGATACGAGGCCGTTGGATACGGCAATGCAAGATGTGCTGTGTGAATACAACATTCGGTTTTTCCAGATCCAATGAAAATAAGATTCGGCAAAACGTGGCTCCGTGTGAACGTACCGTTAAGAGCCACTTTCCTGCTGGGGTAATACACTACTCTTTTTTTCAGATTTACTTTGTATTTGATTCCGTATTTAATTAAGTGATTCGACCACTAAACAGGAAATTCTTATAATATAAAAAATATGGAAGAAAGGAGCTGTACGGAGTGACAAGAATGGATAAAGTAAGGAATGAGTATATTAGAGGAAGTTTGAAAGTGGCACCTGTTACAGAAAAATTTAAAGGAAGTCGTTTATCTTGGTATGGTTATGTAATGAGGGATGAAACGCATGTGACTAAAAAAGTGATGGATATAAATATTGATGGATGGAGAGGGAGAGGAAGCCCAAAGAAAAGATGGATGGATTGTGTGAGGAATGATATGAATGAGAAAGGAATGAATGCCACCTTGACGTGTAACAGGGAAGAATGGAAGAAGAAAACGTGTTGCGCCGACCCCAAATAGAATGGGATAAGGGTAGGAAGATGATGGAAGAAAGGAGATAGCAGGACGAACTGGATGACTTCCTTGAGAATTGGGAAGAAGTTACACGGAATCGCGACCGTTGGAAAGATTGGAGGGAGGTCTTTGCCCAGCATTCGGGATAATACGGGCTAGCTATACCTAATAACAAAAATATGCATTTTAAATTCATAAAAGTATATTCGAGTATTCACATTTCATCAACATACATAAAACACAAAATAATATGTTTCACACTCATTTGGACCCCCGGCCCCGGCAACTTTTTGTAGCGATGGTGTCGCGCGTTCACAACGATACAGTCGCGATGCGGTCACTGGCTGTTTGCTTTCACCCACAAAACTAATGCGCGTTAGTAGAAACACGCGACAGCATCGCTACAAAAAGTCGAACTTATAATTATAAAACAATTAATTTCATTGGCATTTACAAATCGAGTATCAAAGTTAAGTCTAGCAAGATTTGAATAGATAGCAGCTAACTGTCGTACTCAGAGATATTTATTATATAGATATAAATTACGATGTCAATGGAGTAAAATTATATCCATTTGGATAATTATAATAATAACACAAACATACATAATTATATAAACTAAATTGGTCCCAGTATAGATTATTACCTAATTATTCGATTAATACAACTTATTTAATTTGTAAACAATAATACTTATGTTAATACATGTCATGATTTTAGCTTAATTGAATAAAGAGAACATAACATCACGCCTATAATCCCCGAAGAGTTAGGCAGAGGTGTACCTAACAGTACATATCGCCAGTCATGTTTAAGTCCCATGTAATAGGGGGCGAGCCTATTGCCATCAACCGGGCACAAATTCAGACTTAGTGGTTGCTACAGAGAAATTTCTGATGCAAAAAAAAACCCAATAACAGTTTGCCCCGGGAACCGAACCCAAGATCCCATGCTCAGCAGTCGCGCTTGCAAATACTAGACCAACGAGGGAGTTATAAAATATAGTTCTTTCAAAATATATAAAAAATAAGTAAAATAGAGAATAAAAGTCGGCAAATAGAATAAAATTATAGTCAAACACATCATGTCATTAAAATAATAACCAAAATACAATCATGTTAAAGATGTCAATAAATTAAAACCAAAATTCAATAAATAAGCAGTAAAAGGCAGTGCATTATGATGTCATTGTTAAACAAAATTATAGCCAAACACATCTTCTTATTAAAACAATAATCAAAATACAATCATGTCAAAGATAATACTGTAATACATATTAATGTCAATAATAAAAAACCAAAATTCAATAAATAAGCGGTAAAGTAACAATCATTCAATCTATACTAGTATTATAAAGCTGAAGAGTTTGTTTGTTTGTTTGAACGCGGTAAACTCAGGGACTACTGGTTGAAATTGAAAAATTATTTTAGTGTTGTAAAGTCCATTTATCGAGGAAGGCTTTAGGCTATATAACATCACGCTACGATCAATAGGAGCGGAGCATAAATGCAAAATGTTGCAAAAACGGGAAAAGATATTCCTTTTTGAGAGCATCCAGTCTTGTATAGTTAACATAATTTTGTTTAAAGTGTCATGTAGGCGTTGAGAGTCATAACAAGAAGTCAATATTGAGATGTCATCAGCGAACAATTCGCAGGATTCCGTCATAATTTTAGAGAGATTGTTGATGTAAATCAAGAATAATAAACACCCTGCAACACTACCTTGAGAAATTGAATTTTAAACACACAGCGCATTCGAACGTATATGGCTGAGTTGCCCAGTGTCATGATCGCAATGGTCAATTTTTACGAGTTGTTCACGGTTTTGTAGGTAGGATGCGAACCATTTATGAGTTATTCCTCTAACGCTGATTGTATAGTACCTTATCGTAAGACTTTGTCAAGTCAAGTAAGATTCCAATAGCGTATTTTTTATTATTTATGACGTCCAGTATTTTTTGTGTAAATTTATAAGTTGCTAAAACTGTGGATCTTTTTTCCCGAAAACATACGTATGCCACTATACTTCATGAACCAGTCACTGTTCCGCACACTGCATCCCATTTAGCATTACACTAACCCCTTGCAGCAAGTTCCCCGACTCCTTCACATGCATCTTAACATGGCTCTTCAATCCCGAAGCTTTTCTGAACGACTGACCGCATTGGGTACAAATATATGGCTTCTCACCGGTATGGCAGCGTATATGGGAGATTAAATCGTTGCGTTGAACAAAGGCTTTTTCACAGTATGAGCATTGGAAGGGCCGTTCGCCGGTGTGGGTTCTTCGATGGTTTTTTAAAGTCCCTGATGCAGCGAATCTCATGGGGCACAGATCACATTGGTATGGTTTCTCTCCGGTATGGATGCGACGGTGCTTCACTAAGGCGCTTGACGTCGTGAAGCCGTTCCCGCAGTCGTCACAGACGAAAGGGTGTGCTCCGCTGTGTTTGCGGTTGTGGGCGTCGAGTTCGCCTTTTGATACGAATCTGAAAGGGAGGAAAAGTGTTTATTTGTCGCTGGGATGTGATGTTGATATGTTTGGGAAGCAATCAAACGACTAGGTTGTGTACAAGCTGGTTTATTACTGACGAGAGGCGCGCGCGCCGAGCCGTGCGCCGCGCGCTATACATACTCGTAGATACATGTACAACATACACCACAGATGTGCATACAAAATAGCAAAAAAAAATGGTTGTCTGTAAAGTCGGTTTACGGACAATAATTTTTCGTGATAACGTCGCCTCATAGGAAAACGTTCATGCGTCACAAGTCAAACGCTTAGGCCGATAGTTTGTTCCGTCCTCTCGCTTGCACGCTCGGCTCAGGCGGAACTGAAGTTATCACGCCAAAAACAAAAAAACAAAATCGGTTCATGCGTTCGGGAGCTACGATGCCACAGACAGACACAGACACGTCAAACTTATAACACCCCGTCGTTTTTGCGTCGGGGGTTAATAAAATAAACGCAAATAGGATAAGCAGGTTACCACTCAGTATGATGCTGTGCTATGGGGAAATCATAGCACAGCGCTGGTTTTCAGTGGTCATTTCATTTCATTTATTCGTGAACAATTTACATTGTGTTGAATATACATACAATTTACATAAAATTCTAAGAACTATGAATTTAATTAACATTCCAAAAGCTTCAAAATATAGTGCCTAGCAGTTTCAGATAAAATGTCGTAACAGTTTTGAAATACTACCAAACAGTTCCAAAATAATTACAATTTCAAGGAATTTTAAGATACAGGTCACCCGCGAAAAACGCGTACGAAAGTCAAAACCAGCATAAATGGCAATTCCGTTTTCGTATAACATGATGGAGCCTCCGCCGTTTACATGAGAAATGGGTTACGTTTAGGTAAGATAAAAAAAAAATCATCCGACACAGAAGCTCTACTGGCTGGAGGAAATTCTGCGGGAAAATAGAATCCTGCCAACAAGCAAACAGGGTAAGGAAAATACTAGCACAGCAGAACTCTGCCGGACCTGCAGTGCTCAGAAAACCTGGCAACGCGCTTACCACTACTCCAGAAGAGGCGATGCGCGTTCTTATTGAAACTTACTTCCCAGGTTGCGTTTTCACACCCACAATTGACTGAACTGAGGTAAACCAAACACCAACAGAAAACGACTGGATTTTTTTTTTTTTTGCTGAAAGACTGGTGCCCATATTGCGGGCGTGCCTGGCCTTTCGGTACATCCCGAAGTGAAAGTCATATTTATCCCTAAGCCAGGTAAGAGTGACTATACTAACGCCAAATCCCACCGGCCGATCAGCCTGACCTCCTTTCTCCTGAAAACTATGGAGAAGATATGCGAGAGAGAGCTGAGAGATGGCGTTTTAAAAGCAACACCTCTTTGCGCAAATCAACACGCATACAGCGTGGGTAAGTCCACTGAATCCGCTCTACATCTTGTGGTTGGCCGGATAGAAGATGCGATACATCAGAAGGGCACCTGCCTGGGTACTTATACATATCGAAGGACAAAGACAGCGCTATACAAAACGTTACGTCATAATTCGGCGCCGCGCGCTGGCCGTTTTATTAATGGCCGTTTCGTGCGACAAGGATAGAAAGTGCCCCCACCAAAAACTTTACTTTTTTCAGAGATCGCACGTGATAGAAAGGTATGGAAGGAGAAAGGGGAGGCCTTTGCTCAGCAGTGGGACACAACGTAGGCTAACAAAAAAAAACATTTTTCACACATCGTGTTATTTCTGCTAGTTCTTTGAAATAACATAACATTTTATTGATGTTTTGACAGTAGTCAAATAGCCAATTGTGTGGTTAGTGCCTAACCTGGTGTCAGTTTTGATACCGCCCAAAGGCCTCTGACTTGGCTTTCTATACCGTCGAGAAATATCTCTCAGACATGCTGGATTCCTCACAATGTTTTCTTTCACAGAAGTAAGTGACAATAATAATATAATACGTTCATGAACTCGAAAAATTGTTGGTTGAGGTTCGCACTTGTAACATGGCATTCCGACAGACACATTACTAGACTGATATCAGACCGAATAAAAATGAAACAAACTAAGCTCACCTTTTTTCACAATTCTCACACTTAAAAGGCTTCAATCCCTGATGTCTTCTCATGTGCTGAGCCAAATTAGTCTTCTGGCTAAACCCTCGTCCACACTGCGAGCATAAGAACGGTTTCTCACCCGTATGTGTCCGCATATGCTCCTTTAACGTACACAACATAAGAAAACCTTTATTGCACACCGTACAATGGTGCTTTTTTTCATTCTTATGACTGCCTTTATGCAATTCTAAACTGTCTTCGTTAGGAAAATTTTGGGCACAAACGTCACAACTTATACCGTTCTTTCTTGAATGCATCGTTAGTACATGGTTTTCTAAATAAGCTTTGTATTTAAATTCTCTTTTACATACTTTGCATATGTGCTTTATGTTGTCCGTTTCTTCGTGGCGCTGCATGTGGGCAGTTAGGGAAGTCTTATTCTTGAATTTACGTAAACAGAACGAGCATTGATATGATTCTGTTTTACTGTTTATGGTTTTTTCATGTTTTAGAATATGAGTCCTCAATGCTGCCTCCGTTTTGAACTGACATAAGCAGAATTTGCAAACATGCAATAGTGATTTACTTTCGGATAAGTGTTCATTGCGATGGGTTTCTTGGTGTCTCCTCCATGCATTCAGAGTTTTGAACTTTTGATTACATTCAACGCATTCTATCTCATTTTTTACAGCAACTAATTTGTTTTTATTAACTTTTTCTAAGATTTTTTTGTACTTATTACAGTTTTCTTGTTTTAAATGGCTTTTATACTTGTCTTTAGTAGCAAATGATAGTCGGCAGCAACATGTGTATTTCTTTGCTGCAGTTTGTAAAGGTTCTTCTTCTTTAAATTCTATAGGTAATGTGTCACACGGTGTTTCATCATCGTAGTGATCCGGAAAGCCTAAATCATCATCAAAATTCAAGTTTATCTCTTCTTTGACAGGTTGCTCAGGTTCTTCAGGTACTGCAGAGTCAGTAAGCTTACAAAAACTAGCGTCGGCGATTGGGTATAATGTACTAGCATCTTGTATTAACACATTTTTCTTATCAAAACTGTCTTGGGAACTGAAATTAGTAATACTTGAAGTCTCAAAACTAATATAACTGCTTAATTTTTCGGTTATACCCCTATTTTCATATTTTATCGAGCATTTTTTGTCAATACTCGATGTTTTACCGTCGGTCATGGAGTTTTGGTAGATGTTGTATAGAATCGTCTCAGAATCCAGACAGCGGCGTTTAAATGCATCAGCCTTGCACATGACCGACTCACATTCACCGCAAACCTGTTTTGGCAGACTATCCTCGAATTTAACATTAATATCAGCAGTAAATGCAAGGATATCGAACAAGTTGCGTTTTTCGTCGTCCATCTTTGTAAATAGAGACTTCATGTCGGCACATTCTATTAAACAGACGCGGCATATTCTGTCGAATGCCTGAACACTTATTTCCATAGTATTTTTAATTATAAATCGATTATTTTTTGTTGATTTGATGAACCAACTGACAAAAGACAACAATAACTCCAAGTGACGCGATCTAATTGTCAAACAGTTTAATAATAGATGTCAATGTCAGTGGTGTCTAGGGATGTCCATAAATAATAAAATAAACATTTCTCTAAACAGTGAAAATCGACTAAACGCCTAAAAAAGAATAATGACATTCATCCATTAAACGGTTGGACTAGCCATTTGAAAGTTGGGAAGAGGATGATCTAGAAAAGTTGCAATAAATAGGTCGATGCGGGTCACTGTGTTCACTAGGTGTGAACACAGTGACTCGCGCAATTTCTCTTATCTATTTTTAGACGCTGCTAGATCACGTCCATCTACCCGTACTTTTCCCTCTAACTGCGGTACTCAGAAATATTTAATGATTACTTAAGCCGTCACTAAGTAAAGATTTGACATACTTTTGTATAAGGAAACTGTCAAAACCTTTACTAAGTGATCATTAAAGTTCTCTGAGTGCGGCAGTAAGGCTCATAATATGATTTAATTGAATAAAAAATAGGTAGTCAATAATATTTTATTTATTCTAAACCTTAACTATTGCTTCTAGTGAACACATTATACGATTCCCCGTCCCCTTAATTTTTGTAGGTTTCGAGATATAACGCTAAGTACAGTCACAGCCAAATTGTTTTAATTGCGTCTATGACCTGCTCTCCCAGGTCACCGCAAATAGACGTTTAACTGCCGCACTCAGAGAACTTTAATGATTACTTAAGCCGCCACTTAGTAAAGATTTGACATACTTTTGTATGACAAAACTGTCAAAACCTTTACTAAGTGATGGGCTAAGTAATCATTAAAGCTCTCTGAGTGCGGCAGTAAGATTGAAAAGTTTTCCCGTAATGAAACCCATCTGGACGAAACAACGTCTAAGGCCCGGTCTCCACCAAAGCGGAAAAGAGACGTGCGGAAATCGACCAATCACATTACTTAAAATATTCATCTGGTCTATCGTCCATCCTGTGATTGGTCAAATTTGGAACATCCCCTCTCCGCTCTACTCGTCTCCGATTTGGTCTCCACCAAATCCGAGCCTAATCGACACATGGAAGTAAATGATGACTGTTTCTCGGGCTAGTTAAGTAATGCCACTGCTAAGTCTGACAATGAAACACATCGGAACAGAAAATAAATTCTTTATTTTAATAATATCCAATTTCATCAGATTAACGTAGACGTTTTGAATAATAAAAAAAATGTATTTTATACAGTTGCAAGTTTTCTTTTCTAAAAAATTTCACACAAAGTTTTGTCGGAGGTAAAAAAAATATCTTTTTTTAATCTGTATTGAGATCGTAAAATACATCACAATGTTACATTGCCATTTAAAAATATTTTTAAAAGTATTGCCATGTTTTGAGGTGCTTACACCTATTTTTATTGCCACATTCGACAACAGCTACACGTTCGAATTAATAATTAAATAATAATTATATTTACACATTTTAAAATTTAGTATTGCCAGATGATGGGTAATAATAATTTTTGTAATCTGGCAAATAAAATTGCTTGAATGCGAAAATTATTAAAATTTGAAGGTGTAAGTCGCCCTCGTATAAAAAATTTCTAAAATTTTATTTTACATCTAAACCTAGTTATTTTATTTATTTACAATACACTGCACTGAGGTAACGACTTCTATTAAAAGTCTTTGTACTGTATTATTATTTCCTGTCTAAATGATTAATATTAATAATATCATCATACTGTCCAATATTTGTTGTCTAAATTTTTTACGTATCTAAAAATCTATTATAACAATATCTTATACATGTAATAACTATTATTATTATTTATTATTAACAATGGTTTTCGATTATTGGCACGTCATTGACTCGAAATAGTAATTGTATGGAATAGTTACGACCACATCGAAAACGGTCCATCCAAAGCGTTTAGGGATTTTATATCTTTGGATATAAAAGTTAAAGCTTCATATAAATTATCAATCCAACATTCTATATCACAACTTATTACTTGACCGAATATGATGCGGTTTTTACAAAGAGGTAGATCAGAATTCATAACTTTAATACTAAAATTATGGCAAGAAAATTTTAAACAGAAATGGCAACACCAAAAAATGTCTTTTATCATTAAAAATACATAACTCATTTTGTAATAATTTCTAATTTTCCTACTTGAAATACTGAGAAAATCCACCTCTTTGCTACAATAGCTATTCCATACAAATAATACAATTTTTAAGACTAGGTTAATTTACCTTCGTTTTGTTTACAAACATTATTTACAAATATTGAGCATGTTATTTTTTTAATAATTATAAATTTGTTCTACAATCTTTCTAAAGACAACACTAAAGTTACTATTTTGAAGCTTAGTCTTGGGAAGATCGTTTCGACACAATTTGAAATCGTGACGTTATTTCGTTATAAAATAACGTTTGTAAACAAAACGGCCATCATTATTACTGATACGATACTTGAAACGTCCCCGAATCGTAACTATTTTCACGCTATATTTTATCATGGATAGGCAGATGGCAATAACACAGAAATATCAACTAAAAACATTAAAATAGACATTTTAGTTATGTGTTGGACATCACTAGCCATGTCATTAATTCCCGCGAAAACTGGTTAAACTATTTTTATTATATTTTTGTTGAAATTGCTTCATTTAAATCGAATGTTTCAGTAAGATGTCTATTAAAACAAATAAATCGGCGATTCAAAACAAGTGTTCGCTGAATATTTCTATATTACTTATTTTCACAAGAGATTATTATTTATGTAATTTATATCTGCCTACACCACTTAAAATATATCATGAAAATAGCTACTGCCCCCGACGATATAATATAATAATATATATTTGACAGACTTGCGGCCCCTAAGTACTACTTTAAAATACCGTATTGCGATACTTAATTTGGCAGTAATTTTTATATTTATTTGTGACAAATATCGAAGATTTGACGACATTTTTTTCCAACAATGCTTGTTTTTTATAATTATTTTTCTAGACTAGATTTTATTGTCATTTAATTAAAGTCTAAATATTGCCATAAAATGAGGCTTTAAATTTACGTGAGGTCATTTTGAAAGTCATAAAAAGTAGCTGCCCAAATACTTTTTAAAATACGCTAATGTGTCGTCTCTTCTATCAAATTGCTTTACATTTCTGCCCCAAATCTTCAATATTTGACACAACGAACTTCCATATATTATGAGCTGCCTTGGATAATACTATGATCGCAGCTTTTACGAACTTAAGCACTTTCCTTAGACTAAAGAAAAAAAAACATAAAAAATAAGCTATAAACAAATGTATAACGAATACAAAAATAACTTTGTAATCACATTGAAACCCGGCCTTTTGAGGCCATAGATTAGAGTCTTTTTTATGGCCAAAAGGCCTTTTAAACTTATGGCCTACGCACACATCTTTGTTCAGTTCAAGTTGTCATTTTTGGCCTTAACTTAAGTCCTTTTTAAAAAAGGCCCAACAAGGCCACTTTTTATATAAATACTAGTTAAGGCGGCATCTATCTTAATATTGCTTATTTCATCGTTGTTTTTTTATTAAGGCCTGACTCCAGTCCATGGCCTCAAACGGAACTTTAAGGTCGAAAATGTCACAGCAATGAATGTGGGATAACTGGACCAATTGCTGTCTTCAAAATCACTTGGACAAAATTGGTCCTTTATCCCATTTTTAAGTATTATTGCAGACATTTTTTAATAAGAATATCTCTTTTTAATGGATTGTTTAGTAGTTTGACTACTTTAACTCAAACCAAAGGATTTAATTCGGTAACTACACGATAGATGGCACTTTTTAAAACTAGATTACACTCGGCTGTGCGGCTTGTTTCCTTTGCTCGTTGTTTTTAAAACAAACGGTTGGATGACGTCATTTCCGTATGCAGCGCTGTCTGGGGAATTAAAAAGGTATTATTTAAGAGATCAAAAGATGATTATTTTCATTGCCAAGCAGCAATCAAGTAAAAGATTATGTAAACACTATGGGATAGACGCTCAGTGTACTATTTTCATCATGCTGCAGTGATAGCCTAGTGGGTTGGTCGTTGGACTGCCAAGTCATAGGTTGCAAGTTGGAATCCAAGACACGCATCTCTGATTTTTCAGTTTGAGACAAAATCTTTCACGAAATTTTGCCAAATATGTTTAAGTCCCATGTAATATGAGCATGGAGAGCTTTCTTCTATCACAACATCTATGTACCAATTATTTACCCTTGTTTGCAAAGTGTTCAAATCGAATGATTTATTTGTTTAATAAATGATTTGATTTGAACAATTTGCCCGACCCGGGAATCGAACTCAGGCCTCATGCTCACCAGTCGCGTTTGCGATCACTGGCCACCGAGGCAGTCAACTTGTAGAATAAGTACAATTTATTTGCAAACTCACTCCATCATTTAGCGCTAGCCTTTTCAAGGAAATCCATCTTCAACCTCAGTTCAATAAGAAAAAGTTGTTTCTGAAGCGAAAATATCTCTTCTTTCTGTCTCAGCTCCATATTTAGAATCTTCATTTTAGCTTCATGCTCCCATATCGCATGCTGCCTCTTCGCAGTGAAATATAGCCTTTCCTCTTCCGTTGCAGTTCCACAATCATGTTTGATCTGATCATCCATTTTCTCCTGCCGATCATGACCATTTTTTCGCTTTAATTCATCTAAATTGCTCAAATTTAAAGGAGTGTTCGATAGCTCGTTTAATTTCTGTAAGAAGTTCTGTTGTATTCTTGCTTGTTCAATAGCTTGGAGGGGGTTAGTGAGTATTGGTAGAGAGGGCATTGGGAGGGGCGTTAGGGGTAGTTGTTTGTGCGAGGGAGGGGGCGTGGGGGAGGATTGGGGGATGATTTGTACTTGGGGTTCTAGGACGTTCGGCATCGTGTCTTCGCTTTCGTTCGTACTTGATAGTCGGCCGTTTGACATCTGGAATAGATAGGGATTTTGTGAATAAAATTATTTAAGGTTTTTTTTGGGATTTTAATTTGGGGTCCAGTATCTCACAGATACAGAGTGCAAATCAACCCATCACACAGCCTTCAACCAAGCATTCTGTACAGTCGCGGTCTTTTCCGCCTGCCCAGTTAACAATTTTTTCGCATAAATCATGCGTAGGCGCCAAACCCCGCCCCCTCAAAGTTTAGGCCTATTAGAGAAGCGTCAACGTATTTAGTTGCAATCTGCACTGCGCAGCTTAGTGACGTATCCTCTGTACACCTTTTGCGAATTTTACGGACGAACTTTGGCGCGCTTACCGGACCTTTTGAATATTGTAGTCTAGTCGACAAGTTGAAAATGGTACAAAATAGAGATACTGCTCTTAAAATTATGTGCGATAGCTCATTGGATCCGGAATGACGTCTAGAAAAATGTGCCAAAAGCGTGTATTAGCACATAAAAAATTGCAAAAGTTATAAACAATTAAAGATGAAAAGAAAATGGCATTTCGTTTTTTGCCAATATTTAATAAACTATTAATATTTAAGAAATTTCAAAAAAAGATTCTGAAAGAGGAGGAAATTTCCAATAAAAAACTCCTAACTCCCGGAACTCTATCTCCATTATTTATAATTTTAATTTAACGCTGAAAATAGGTCTGCGCGTGACATTTTTAGGATGCGCGCGTGGCGTCAAAAGCGAGTACGGCACATTAATTAATTTATTTAAGGTATTGAATTTTTTTTTTAAATTTGAAAAAATTATGGTGTGTTCTGAACACTATAATTAATTTATTCCCGTTGGAAATTTTACTTAAAGTTAATTTTTCAACAAGTTAAACAATTGTTAACTAACGAAATTTTCTCGAACGACCGTCTTAATTGTAAGTGAAAAAAAATGTTTAAATAATACATACTTAACAAGATCGTGCCATAAAAGTTAAAAAAATATTTATACTTTGTTTATAACAATTTTTTTATCATAAGATTCTTATAATAAATTTAAAATTACTCACAGAAATCATCGAGTTTTTAATTTACAATTACCAAACCAACACACACGCACCATTAGTAACGAAAGTCAAATTCAGTTTAAGTTTTTTTTCTAATAATGGCAGTTTGAAAATAACAATAACTCTCGTTCGGCGTGCGTCGGACTCGTCAGTGCGGTGGAACGCTATTGTATTTCATTCATTATTTCTATACAAAGGCGGGGCGGAGCTAGAGAGCGCTTCATGTTGTAAGTGCAAGCAAATATGAGCTTAGTGGTGGTCAGGCGGGAGTGTCCGCGATAGTACATCAAACTAAGTACAAAAATGTTTGATGGGAAATAACTTTTTTCTAGAACAAAAAAATGATCGCAGTGGTGGGGAGAACAAGTGCTCTTCGTTTGCGTTAAGGGTACTTTTACACCCTTGTTCTAGACCATACCTGGGAACCTTCTAGTTACGGAGATATTGGGGGTCAAAGTTCCAAATTTTTCACAGCTGTTTTTTGTAAATACTAGTTTTTCAGGTTATAACTTTACTTAAATTACCTACATGACCCGTTTACTTTTCAAAGCATCCACTAGCACAATGTTTTAACAGTGCTACATTATGTTTTACCGTAAAATGTGATTTTTTACCCAAAAAAAAAGTTGTTTCCCATCACACATTTTTGCGTAGGGGTACTTAGTTTGATGTACAAAATGCTTGGTTGACGGCTGTGTGATGGGTTGATTTACACCCTGTATAGCAGTAGCGACCCTAGGGGTCAACAATAGACCACAAGACTAAAGAGGCGTGGGCAGTTCTGAGCAGTCATTGTCCACTGTTTTCTAAGCACACCGCTCACGGCGGAGCATTTAGTGATAAATTGAATTAAATTGGAAGTAAGAAAGGGATGTCAAAGCATTTTTTTTTTTGGGGGGTAGAAAATCATCAAATAACCCCTCCCGCTCTTGGGCAGAGCGAAAGGGAGTGTCAGACTTCTACTGACTAAAAACCACCCATGTTCCTTCTTAGCCCTTCATGTTCGCCCTCTTGCGAACAACCCGCAGCCCGGACGGGCAAGGGGTGTCAAAGCCTGAATGATGTTGTATCCAGATCCTATCAAAATATACACACATAACATCACGCTCGTTAGCCCCGAGGGGTTAGGCACAGGTGTACTACTTCTCAGTAGCAGCCACGGAATAACATTAAAAAATAGTGAGAAAATGTAGGAATTTACTTTGATTTTCAGATAAGGTCCAGAACAAAAAAAAATCGCAATAGGGGATCGGACAAAAAAAAAAAACTAATAAGTCCGTCAGATAGATTTCCAAAAAATATTGAACACTTATTTATTCTTTTTTCACATAAACAAAAAATGAAGACGATACAGTGCTTCGAAAACTCGTGAACTCCTCGAAAACGTCACATGTCAGTGCATTTGTTACCTACAAATGACGTCACACACACCCACTCATGATCTTTGACGCGATTTATCTTCGTCAATTTTCATTAATTTGATAAAACAAAAAACACGTATCCAATATTTTTCGACAATCTAACTGACGGACTAATTAGAATCATATTTTTTTTGACTCAGTCCAATCCCCTATTGCGAGGTGAACAAATGCCATTCGGCTTCGTTACGGCTTTTTTTTTTAAGTTTTTAATAAATGAATAAATGGTGTTTGTTTATACATAGTGTGAAGAACTCACGTTGACCGGCACGCAGTCGTCATCCTTCACGCTGTGGCCTCCGTCCGCGCTCGTAGTCGGATCCCCGTCCTCGTCTGTAAATAAGCATTTATCACCGTTATAAAGTTATCACCGTTGTAAAGTAATCACCGTTGTAAAGTAATCACCGTTACAAAGTAATCACCATAGTACCAGTGTTCTTCTTAGCGTAGTTGTTATTTTGTAAGTGTTTCGCAGTCGTTGGGAACACCCCCCAACGTAGTTGGGAAAAGGCCAGGCCGATAATGATGGTTCCAGTTTCTTTTAAATTACTGATAGAAAATTGCTATGTTTTTCAGAATGATGTTTTGAATACGTGCTAATCGTTTTTATTTTTTCAATATTTATAACATAATTTTCTGCATGCCACCTCGCCAGTCAACCTTTGAGACTGGCATCTGCTTAACAGAACTATCCTGTGGATGTATCGAGTATTAGCCCTCCAGCCAAGATCGTTAAGCCGTATAAATAGTGTTACATACCTTTAACGTCTAGAGGGTGTATGTTCTGCCAGAGCATGCCATCCAGCAGCCCGGGCGGTTCCGACTGCGATTGCTGAAAACAGAACAACAAATACATTAATATATAAATATACTAGCTGGGTAGAAGATGCCCGCGGCTTTGTCCGGGTGAATGACAGTTATCGCGACTAAAAGTAATCTTTTCACTCCCCACTTTCAACCCTTTTCTCGCATTAAAAAGCAGCCTATGTTCTTTCTCGGGCTCTAGACTATTTGTGTACCAAATTTCATTTAAATCGGTTCTGTAGTTTTGGCGTGAAAACGTGACAGACAGAGTTACTTTCGCATTTATAATATTAATTAAGTAAGCAGTAAGGAAGTAAGGATAAACTCCCGTCTTTTATCTATTGGAGTAGGAAAAACCACGGCACGATCCTTGCATACTCCGTAAGTGCCAGAAGACAGGTGTCGCTGCCGAGGGAGGCCTAGAAAACGCTGGTGTGAGGACTTAGAGATATTTGTACGAGATTGGCTGCAAAAACCGCAACTAGAGCAGAGTGGAAGGCTATGGACCTGTCGGGGGCTGCGGGTTGTTCGAAAGAGATACCGCGGCCTCGGACACAAAGGGCTAAGAAGGAACATGGGTGGTTTTTAGTCAGTAGAAGTCTGACACTGCTTACCGCTCTGCCCAGGGCGGGAGGGGTTATTTGATGATTTCCCCCCCCCCCCCAAAAAAAAAAGGCTATGGACCTGTCGGGGCTGCGGGTTGTTCGAAAGAGATACCGCAGCCTCGGACACAAAGGGCTAAGAAGGAACATGGGTGGTTTTGTGTCAGAAGAAGTCTGACACTGCCTACCGCTCTGCCCAGGGCGGGAGGAGTCATTTGATGATTTCCCACCTTGAAAAAAAGGGCTACGAGGGAGGCCTTTTTTGCCCAGCACTGGGACAATATATATAGGCTAAATAAAAAAGTTATCAATTAAAGTTATTCTCTGGCGTCATGTTTTTGAAGTCTAAAAACATAAGATGCTAAATACAGATTTAAATATAACCAATAATGCTTATAACAGTTAAAAAAAACCTCTTCCTTTTTGGGAAGTCGGCTAAAAACACTATTATTAACTATACCTTGTTTTTGAATTCCACTTTAAATGCTGAAATCACCTAGTTATACATCACTAACATAATTATTATAAAACAAAGTGCTCCACCGCGTCTGTCTGTGTCTGTTCGCGATAAACTCAAAACTACTGCACCGATTCTCATGCTGTTTTCAATAATGGATAGAGTAGAGTGGTTCTCGAGGAAGGGAAGGTTTAAGTATATAATTTGACTGACATCCATGCGGGCGAAACAGCGGGCATCAGCCATTTTTTAAATAAAAATACTAAAAAAGGTATCGTTATTATTTTGAAACACTATTAATTTTAAAAAAATTACGTTATGACGTCTACAGACAACTTTTATAATAAACGATTTGTCTCAGAGACCGTAATAGATTAACGTGAGCTTTTAATTTGAAATCTATTCTTAGCATGGCCAAGGTCGTGTTTTGCGTCATACGATTTCAGGTTCTTAGATAACTTATATATTATTAACTTATAACTACAAAGAGGTCCACTGTGTTAGTAACAAATATAGCTTAGCCTATGTTAGTATAGTTCACGTCAAATAACTTTGCCCCTTGTTTTGGTCTATTTATTACTTAAATAAATAAATGCTGTATTTCAATTAAACAATGTTTTATTATCAGACAAGACTTGTTACAGCATAAAGAGTAATAGTCGTTCCGACGCCATGTTAGCAGTCGTCCTTTGTCTCGTGTCACTCACTAGTGATGGGCCATAACACTAGTGACGTGCTACTCATAACATCCTCCTTATTAAAAATAGTGAAATTATTATAATTTTACAACTTCAAGACAGTTTACAGAAACTAAACAAAAACTAGTAACGATAACTTTCGACAATAAAAACAGTTTAAAAACAAATCAAAATAAAACAGTTTGTTGAACTAAGTATCTATATATAATCTAGAATTAACTAAAAAATCAGTCCTTCACAGTCATTGCCACAATGTTTGCTTGGTTAACAAAATATTAAAATTATTTTAATAGTAACTTATAAATCTAACCGTCTTGGTGGTCTTATGGCTCTTCCACACCTAGTACGCATTCCAACTGGAGTTGTACTCTCTTCAATAGACGGTGCTACTGTATGACACGTAGGAGATGTCCTGATACTTGGACTTTTTACTAACAAATCTTGAGATACCATTTGAGGTGACTGCGGAGGCTTCAAAATATGTTGCCTGTTTCTCCTTCCTATAAATCCATCTGACCCTTCAACAGTGTAAGACCTAGGCTGATCACATTTGGACCTTACTGTGCCTGTAATCCATGGAGTATCTGGCATTTTCTTAAAATAGATTTTATCACCTTCTTGTAGTTCTGGTAATGATTTAGTCTTGCTGTCATAGTACTCCTTCATTTTATTTTTATTTTCCTTCTTAGCTTTGACATATTCTTGAAATTTGACTGTTCTTGGTATTAAGTTTTTTGTGACTGTTGGTAATTGTGTTCTAAGTGAACGTGACATTAATAATTGTGCTGGAGATGGTAGATTTCCTCTAGGTGTATTCCTGAATTGAAGCAGAGCCAGGTAGGGATCTGTCCCTGACTCCTCTGACTTGGTAAGAAAACGTTTACATATCTTTACTGCCGACTCTACCAACCCATTTGACCTTGGTATGTAGGGACTTGACGTATTATGATGTATTCCCCAATCCCACACGAAATTCTTAAACTCTGCCGAATTGAATGGTGGCCCATTGTCAGAGAATAACTCGACTGGAATACCATGTCTGCTGAAGATACTTTTTAGACAAACAATTACTGTTTTGGCGCTAGTACTTGCCACTGTCATTAATTCAATATAATTTGAGTAATAATCTTGTACTACTATGTATTTCTTAGATTTATAATCCATAAAATCAACACCAACTTTTTCCCATGGAAGTAATGTAACATCATGTGGTAGAAGTGGTTCTGGAGCATTTGAGCTTCTATGTAACATGCATCAAAATTACAACTACATCAGAGAAAAATTATTACTTGAAGATAAGTTGGATCTTGATAAGGCCTTAGAGATGGCAATGGCTATGCTTGCTTCCAGACATCAAACAGATGAATTGACAGCAGAACATAGTACAGTCTTGTATAATACGAGTCAGTCACACTCAAGATCAAAGTCTAACTCAAGGAACGTCAGTCAAAATAGTCAGCAGTCAAGACAAGAAGTTTGTACAAGATGTGGTCAGGTGCATCGTTATAAGTGTCCAGCATTAGGTGTAAAGTGCAAAAAATGTGAAAAAGTCGGTCATTTTGCAATCTGTTGTCGGTCATCTCAGTCAAAGTCAATAAGATATGTGCAGTCAGATAGTAATGTGCAACAGGTACAGTCAGAACAAGATGAATTGTTTATAGGTCATATTCAGTCATCAAAGTCATTGTCAAGTGAATGGACAATTATTTTATATATAAACAATTCACAAATAAACTGTATTATTGATACGGGCAGTGATGTTAATATTATGTCAAAAACTGTTTATGATTCACTGAATACTAAAAATGTACTGTCTAAAACTGATGTTAAAATTAAGTCATACACTGGTAATAGTCTAGAAGTACTAGGTCAGCAAAGCTTAGAGTGTAAATTTCAATTTAATGACCTCTATACAACAAAACAAATTAATTTCTTAATTGCAAATGTGAATTCTCCAACTGTATTAGGTAAACTTACTTGCTCAGAAATTGGACTAGTTAAAAGAGTTTTCTGTGTAGACACTACTAACATGCAAACGTCAGAAAGTGATAATTGTCAATTTTTCTCTGAAAAAAGGCTAAATGAGCCGCATTCAAGTCAAGTAAGATGTACTAAAGTTACTAAAAGTCAAGCACAGTCATTTCCATTACAGTCAAGTCAGTCACAAAATATAAATTTAAATGAACTTGTTGAATGTAATAATTCTCTTTTTATCGGTCTTGGTTGTATTCCTGGTGAGTGTCACATAAGTACAAATCCTGAGGTTCAGCCAAAAGTTGATGCTCCGAGGAAGGTACCATTTGCATTATATCAGAGACTTCAACAAGAACTTGAGAAGATGGAAAAAATGGATGTCATTACCAAGGTCACAGAGCCTACTGAGTGGGTGAGTTCTTTAATTTTAATAGAAAAGAAAAATGGGCAATTAAGGGTATGTCTAGACCCCCGCAATTTAAATCAGGCCATTAAGAGAACTCATTATCCTATTCCGTCAGTAGATGTGGTTCGCGCCAAGGTGGCTGGTGCAAAATTTTACTCCACCTTAGATGCATGTAGTGGATTTTGGATGTGTAAATTGAGTGAGAAGAGTTCTTACCTCACAACTTTTAATACACCTTTTGGCCGATATCGCTTTAAACGGCTGCCATTTGGAGTCAGCTGTGCTCCTGAGTATTTTCACAGAATGATGACTGAAATATTTGGTGACATACCAGGGGTAGCAGTATACAGCGATGATATTTTAGTAAGTGGTCAAACACTACAAGAGCATAATGAGCGTCTTAATACAGTATTTAAAAGAGCAAAGGAATATAATGTCAAGTTTAATAAAGAAAAATGTTCATTCACCAAGGAGAGTATTAAATATCTGGGTCATATTTTTTCAGCGGATGGAATCAAAGTAGATCCGGACAAAGTCAGAGCAATAAAAGAGATGCCCTCTCCTACATGTCTAAAAGATTTACAAAGATTTTTAGGCATACTTAATTATTTAAGTCCTTTTATTAAGAATATGGCAGGCGAGACAGAAATTCTACGCCAATTATTAAAAAAAACTACTGATTGGCAGTGGACTGCCAATCATGAAACAACATTTTGTCGTTTGAAGCAACTAATATGTCAAGTTCCAGTGTTGTCACATTTTAATGTACGTGATCCTATTGTACTACAAAGTGATGCTAGTAAGAGTGCTGTTGGAGCAGTGTTGTTACAAAATCAACATCCAGTATATTATGCTTCAAAAACTTTAACAGATACACAACAGAAAATGGCTCAGATAGAGAAAGAACTCTATTCAATAGTGTTTGCCTGCATCAAGTTTCATCAATTTATATATGGACAAACTGTAACTGTAGAGACAGATCATGCTCCTTTAATAACATTGTTTAAAAAGTCTTTAGTTGAGGTTCCAACACGTCTCCAAAGAATGATGTTGAAAATACAACTCTATAGTCTAAATGTAGTTTACAAGAAAGGTAGTCAGATGTACATTGCTGATACCTTGTCAAGAGCAGCACTCTCTGAAACAAGTTCAGATGATTTGGATGATGATGTCATTGTACATGTAAATTTACTGATTAAGTCATTACCTGTCTCATCAGAACGCCTACAATGGTTAATTAGAGCCACTAATGAAGATGAAAGTCTGCAGATGTTGAAAATATACTGTAAAGAAGCATGGCCATCAAGTAAAACTGAAATTCACAAAGATCTGCATGAGTATTGGCAGTATAGATTTGATTTACATACAGAAAATGATTTAATTTTCAGAAGTAACAGTATAGTCATACCTAAAAAATTAAGGCCAGAGATCTTGAAAATAATACACAGTGGTCATCTGGGAATTGAAAGGTCAAAAGCGTTTGCTAGAGGACATGTATTTTGGCCATTTATGTCAACTGATATAAAAAACATTGTTCAGTCTTGTCATATTTGCTTGTCACATAGAAGCTCAAATGCTCCAGAACCACTTCTACCACATGATGTTACATTACTTCCATGGGAAAAAGTTGGTGTTGATTTTATGGATTATAAATCTAAGAAATACATAGTAGTACAAGATTATTACTCAAATTATATTGAATTAATGACAGTGGCAAGTACTAGCGCCAAAACAGTAATTGTTTGTCTAAAAAGTATCTTCAGCAGACATGGTATTCCAGTCGAGTTATTCTCTGACAATGGGCCACCATTCAATTCGGCAGAGTTTAAGAATTTCGTGTGGGATTGGGGAATACATCATAATACGTCAAGTCATAACATCATAACACCCCTCTGAAGTTAGCCATTTGCAAAGATCGCGCAAGTGCAGTCACGTAGAAAATTATTTGAACAAAATAAATACATATTTTTAAAAGAAAACATAGTTTTATAATGCCATAACGCCCGCCCCCATGACTCGCGCATGCGCAGTTGCAGTTTTGTTGGTAATTTTGAGCCACTCGTAGCCAACTTCAGAGGGGCAAAGTTATTTGACGCGAACAGTACTGCCTCCCGCCGCCACCGCCGCTGTCTGTGCCTGCCTCTGTTATACAGAGTGTAACCGAATTTATGTAATGCCTCCTACCTACCTGATGGCCTACTGCCGTACTCATAGATATTTAATGATTACTTAAGCCATCACTAACTGCCGTACTCAGAGAGAGGTTTAATGATTACTCGAGCTATCACTTAGTGAAGATTTTGACAGTTTCGTGAAGGTTTTGTATGTCAAACCTTCACTAAGTGACTGTTTAAGTAATCATTAAATATCTCTGAGTACGGCAGTAAGTAAAGATTTTGACACTTTAGTGAAGGTTTTGTATGTCAAATCTTTACTAAGTGACGGCTTAAGTATTAATTAAACATATCTGAGTACCGCAGTTAGACCATCAAACTGGAGAACTTTCCCCAGAGAACATCAGTCACTTGCCCTTATCACAATTCATTTGAGGTCGGCGCAACATGTCTTCTTCTTCCATACTTCTCTATTTCTCGTCATCTCATCAGACACATTCTTTCTAGCCATATCGTCCTTCACACAGTCCATCGATCATTTATTTGGTCTTCCTCTACTCTTATACCCGTCCATGTTTATATTCAAAACTTTCCTCACGATATTTTCCTCATTCCTCCGCATCACATGAGGAAAATATAGGGTGTAAAAGTACCCTTAACGCAAACGAAGGGCAGTTGTTCTCCCCACCACTGCGATCATTTTTTTTGTTCTAGACCATACCTGGGGACCTCCTAGTTACGGAGATATTGGGGGTCAAAGTTGCAAATTTCACATTTTTTTTGTAAAACTAGTTGTTCAGGTTATAACTTTACTTAAATTACGTCCATGACCCGTTTACTATTCAAAGCGTCCACTAGCACAATGTTTTAACAGTGCTACATTGAGTTTTACCGTAAGGTGTGATTTTTGACCAAACAAAAAAGTCGTTTCCCAGAAAAAAAATTGCGTAGGGGTACTTAGTTTGATGTACAGAATGCTTGGTTGACGGCTGTGTGATGGGTTGATTTACACCCTGTATGTATGGACCACGACCACCGATTATTAGGCAACGTTTAAGTCATCGGCGCGGGGCGCCACTTTTAGATTTCCTCTTAAGTTAGAACATTATCTGCCTAGCCTTTTCCAAACTATGTTGAGGTCGGCATCCATTGTAATCGGATGAGCTGAGTACCAGTATTTTACATGGAGCGACTACCCATCTCACCCCCACTACCCGGTTAGTACTGGGTAATACGAATACCCTTATTTTGCCCTTGCGCCGAGGCCGCGGTATCTCTTGCGAACAACCAATATGGATACCCTTCGGTAAGACAAGTTGTCCGTCTTTCTTAACGACTGTCATAGAACTACAATTGTTAGCCGAGATCAACGGCTAAATCTGCGGGAAAACTAGAACTTCCCTGTGGAAAATTGGTAAAAGTAAAAAAATGGCACTCTTCATACAAATGAAAGAAAGAAAGAAAGAAAAAGTATATAAAAAAAAAAATAAAAATAATAATAATAAAAAAAAAAAAAAAAAAAATATATATAATAATAATAATAAATAACAAAAAAAAATGAAAATAATAAAAAAAAAAAATAATAATAATATAATATATAATAATTGCGTTATCCGATGCGATATTTTGCATAGGAAGTACATACTACCTTTTTTCAAGTATTGCGCTTTTTCTGTTACACCCTGTGTCACATTTGTCAAAAATGTTGCAGCACCAAGCTGAGATAGTAGCCTTTTGGCCTCGTACGGACTTATTTTTAATACTGTTTTATTTTTTAAGTGTTCCTCTTGTTTTTTTTGTTAATCATTTATTATTGATTTCTTGTCCTGTGTGAGACCAATAAATACTTTTTCTTTCTTTCTTTAAACGTTTAGTTTCAAGTTGTCGAGTTTGACGGGCATGAGTTTGACCCCAGCACATGAAGTTATACAATCTGTCATCAACTTTAACTAGCTGATGCCCGCGGCTTCACCAGCTTGGATGCCGGTCAAATTAGATACTAAAACCTTTCTCGCATAGCCTGAAAAAAATAGCATGAAAATCGTTGCAGTAGTTTTTGGGTTAATCGCGAACAGACACACAGACGCAGCGGAGGACTTTGTTTTATAATATGTAGTAAAGAGTGAAAAAAAAAAGGAATTTCAGGCAATCACTATTGCATAGAGGTACTTCGTTTGATGTACAAAGTGCTTGTTTGACGGCTTCGTAAAAGGTTCGTATACATCATGTATGGTTGGTTTCAACTTGAAAGATAGGATAGTTTAGGATTTGATAGATGATGATGTACTTACAATAAGCAGGGGCGTGTCGCTGGCTTTTTATTTTGTTTTGTCTCTGTAGTAAACCTTAATATTCCCTTTATTTATTTGTGAAACTTCACAAACTTTATATATTTTTAAATGTTTCTTACAAAAACATTTAAAAATAAAAAAAATGTAGCCCACCGGTATCGGGAACAGGGTCCAAGCTACCGGCGGCGGCGGTCAGGGCTCCAGAGAAAGGAACCTCCTAACAATACGAGCCGTGTCCAGGAGTACCGCTCTCTGCATCAAGCCCTGATCCAGCTGCCTAACGAGAGCCTCCTTAGGTGTTGGTCGAGGGTCGTGGCAATTAAGCCATTGCTTTAATATAATATTTTTTTTGGGGGGTAGGAAATCATCGAACAATCAACATCGAGTGTCAGACTTCTACTGGCTAAAAACCACCCATGTTCCTTCTTAGCCCTTTGTGTCGAGGCCGCGGTATCTCTTTCGAAAAACCTCAATAAATAAAAAACTTGAGAGGTGTCAAGGAACACCCGGATGGAACGAAGTTATTGTAATTATTTTTTATTATGTACAAAAAAAAAAAAAAAGAAATGTAGAAATGAAAATATCTGGCTTGCTTTCTATAAGAGAGAGAGAGACAGACAGAGAAACTTGCGACGCCGCACAGCTTACAATAGCTTACTATAGCAAAAAGTGTCGTGACAACTTTTCGTAAGAATTTTTTCCGTCTAGCCCCCTTTCACAACGCGCGATAAGGAACTTCGTTCCAAAAATATAAAACTAACCTGAGTGTCATGTGCACGCATCTTGCACTTTTTCTTGTAGTTCTCGTACCACATCTTGACCTGCGCAGGAGTGCGCGGCCGATCACCACCGCAGCGTTTGTTAACCTCCTCGCATATTGTTGACCACACCAACTGAGGATTAACAGAAACATGGTGATTAATATTATGGCAATAGGTTTTTTTTAGGGTTACGTACCCCAAAAGGCAAACACGGAACCCTTATAGGATCACTCGTGTGTCAGTCCGTCTGTCACAGCTAATTTGCTCCGTATCTAATGGACTGATAGTACACATTTTTATTTCTATGACCAATATGCGACTCCCGCATTAAACTCAAGGGAAAAATTTATGCCAGTCGGGGCTGCGGGTTGTTCGCAAGAGATACCGCGGCCTCGACATGAAGGGCTAAGAAGGAACATGGGTGGTTTTTAGTCAGTAGAAGTCTGACACTCCCTTCCGCTCTACCCAAGAGCTTTTTTTGGTGTTATTTGATGATTTTCCACCCACCATAAAAAAAAGGGGAAAATTTATAAAACCATGGTTAGACCTGCTGACGTGTATAGATCAGAATGTTGGGCCACAAAAGGGATAAATGAAAGGCAATTGCATGAGGCTGAGATGAGAATGCTAAGGGGGATGTGTGGTGTTACGCGAATGGATAAAATAAGGAATGAGTACATAAGAGGAAGTCTGAAAGTAAATTAAAAGTTGTGTGGTAATCGATTGTCGTGGTATGGACATGTGATGCGAAGGAATGAAGAAAATGTTGTGAGAAAAATGTTGAGTATGAATGTAGATGGCTATAACAGTAGAGGAAGACCAAAGAATCGATGGATGGACTGTGTGAAGGATGACATGGCTAGAAAGGAGGTGACTGCTGACATGACGAGAAATACAAAAGTATGGAAGACGAAGACATGTTGCGCCGACCCCAAATAAATTGTAATAAGGGCAGGAGAATGATGATGATGTATTTCTATGACCCAAACACGAACTTATAACGTAAATAAATGAATTTTGAATATGGGGGTCACTTTTGGGGGGCTTAACAGTTTTTATATTGCATAATGGGCCAGCTCTTAACCTCGATCACGCCTGATGGAAAGATGGATGTGGTCTATGATGAAACAAGCTTGCCCAGAAGATGCCTGTTCACTCTTGCTTTGAAGGCAGACAAGTTAAATGTCTAAGAGTTCCATACTTTCGCTGTTCGCATAATAATCGTGGAGGAGGAGCGATGAGTAGGTCCTACTCATCGGGATATTAACCAAGTGTGGATGGTACTGCAGTAAGTCTGATATGAAATGCCTAGTCTTCCCAATCATGTTGGGGTTGGCTTCCAGTCTATCCGGATGCAGCTGTATACCAGTTTACCATGGAGCGACTGCCTATCTGACCTCCACAACCCAGAATACAGGGTAATACTGGTTGTCAGACTTTCAGGTCACTGACTACCTGTAACGACTGCCAAAGATCTATATATGGCAGCCAGGACCAACAGCTTAACGTGCTTTCCGAGGCACGGAGGAAACTCGGCATGTAAAGGGTGGTCACCCATCCACAGACCGACCTAGCGGCTAGCGGGGCTTAACCTAAAGATCGACCCGAGTGGCAGTTACAAGACCCTCCTAGCAAGTAGTACGTCTGGTAATCCGGTGATAAAATAATAACTCACGTAATTGTATAACTGGCATTGTGGATCCATTTTCTAGTAGGTCAAGATTTTGTTCTTCAGAATAAATTTTTTTACTAATTGGCTATAAGGTTATGGGTATAAATTAAACTACTATTTTGTCCTTGCCAAAGAAAAAAAAACTTTTTACGGTTTTTTTCAAACCAGAAATGAAATAAAGACACGTATAATAAGGTTCAGCTAAAGTACGTTGTAAATAAAGTGTCATAACATCTAGAGAATTGCTGAATACTTTTAATATACTGTAATATTATAGTGTTGTTTTGTAACTAAAGAATTCACAACTAAGAATTTGTAATTTATTATTAATTTGTTTGTATGTTTGTCCGACAGGGTAAATATATCATCACGCCTGTAATCCCCGCAGGGTTAGGCAGAGGAACACCAACATTTTCTTTCAAGTGTTACTATTTTTGATCTTTAGGTAACATAATTGGGAAAAGGCTAGGCAAATGATGATGTCTTAATTTCACATAATAGGGAGTAAGCTTCAACCAGGCACAAATCCAGACTCTGAGGCTGCTACTGCGAAATTCTCGATGGAAAAACTCACTTTGCCCGACCATGGAATCGAACACAGATCCTCACGCGTAACAGTCGCGCTTGCGACCGCTAGACGAACGGAGTTAAGATCATCTCCAAAACAAAGAAAATAGTTTATAAGCAGACAGATATCTTTGACAACAGTCCAAGTTTCGGCTTCGGCCATCTTTAGCTTCGGAAAAAAAGGAGCCGAAGATTTGGCCGATGAAGGCTTTTTTCGCAGGCAAAAAAAACAACATTATTTATAGAAAATGAATGAATGAATCAATAATAATAATAATATTCTTTATTTCTCAGAGAACAATACTGAGCCCGTCATGTCCGGGAGACTTGCCTCTGCTCATATTTTTAATTAATGTGGCAACTTGTTTGGCATTAATGACTTATCTCCCAGAATTCCAGGCCCAGCACTGATCACATCTACTGACCCAGAGGAGACTGCACTGTAAAATGTTCCTTGAACATATTCGCAATCTCCCCTGGATCACTCTTCCCACCGACGACGGTCACCGGTAGGCCAGGCTTAATATTAAGCTTACTCGTGGACTTCCAAAACTTGGAGAAATTATTTGTAACCCTTGCTTTTGCTATCGTGTCCATCTTCTTTTAACCGAGCCTTAAAGGTGTTACGAGCTAGGTACTCGCATTTGGTCAAAAACAACTCCAGAAGTTGGCCGATTGTGCAAAACCCACATTTGAAATTTAAGCCTGGCCTTAGTGAATGTTCCTTTTCTTTTATTTTTAAAACGCGAGAGCGCAGTGGAGGAGACATCGCGCGGTGGAGGAGACATCGCGCGGTGGAGGAGACATCGCGCGGTGGAGGAGACATCGCGCGAGTGACAGGGTTCACACATTTCAAGTGTTACTATTTTTGACAAGTGGCAGTCAATTTGAAAGTTTTGTAGACAGTCAACATAAACTTATCTAATAAAAGTTTATTTTGTTTAGTTTTTCAAACAGTCAGTTCTGTTTTTCAGCCAATTGAAGCGGAGATTCGCCATAAGCGCGGGAGATAGTGCAAAAGTGTGTGCGCGTGTGAAAAATTTACACCCTGTTCTACATACCTTTATCTATACGATCACGAAGCCACATTTCGGGCTACTGAGAAATTCCAATTTCTATAATACAAATAAAAACCGCAGACAAACCCTTGTCAAATAAACTAGTAGGTGCAATATTATAATATTAACTGCGCATACAATAAAACATGACACCGAACACAAGTTAGAAACTCTACACTTGCATAGTTTTATATTATTGCTGCAAACGCAACATTGCTTCGACATTGCAGAATAAGCAATATTGCCTCGTGGCACTTCTGTTTACGAAATTATATTAATTAAGTATAGATGTCCTTAAAGTTGTTATTTTATGTTTTTTAATTTATTAAGCTTGGTTTGAACCCAGGCAGGCGCATTACTTTGTGTAATTTATT
The DNA here is from genome assembly GCA_949774965.1 of Diarsia brunnea. NCBI lineage: Eukaryota > Metazoa > Arthropoda > Insecta > Lepidoptera > Noctuidae > Diarsia > Diarsia brunnea. The sequence continues at coordinate 8,763,057 of OX459023.1, forward strand.
TCATCACCAATGCTCTCAAAACGGTGAAGGAAAACATCGTGAGGAAACCGGCATGTCTTACAACCAAAAAATTCGAAGACATGTGACATCTACCAATCCGCACTGGGCCTGCGTGGTGCATTATAGCCCATCCCTCACCTAGAGAGGAGGCCTGAGTCCCTGCAGTGGGAACATTATAGGCTGATGGTGATGAGCTTAGGACCAGAAACTCATGTCTAGAAAATACATAACATTACCAGTCTTAGTTCGTCAGTTATGTTTCAAGTTCTATGAAATAGGGGGCGAGCCTATTGCCATGGGCCGGGCACTAATTCAGGCTCGGTGGCGGTCACTGAGGAAACCCTTGTTTTTATGGTGGGTGGAAAATCATCAAATAACCCCTCCCGCTCTTGGGCAGAGCGAAAGGGAGTGTCAGACTTCTACTGACTAAAAACCACCCATGTTCCTTCTTAGCCCTTCATGTCGAGGCCGCGGTATCTCTTGCGAAAAACCCGCAGCCCCGACGAGCGTCGGCCCTTGCGGGCCCCTTCCACGTTGCTGACATCTCTTTGAGGCGCGCGTGGAACACGAACGCGCCGTCGACACGGCCTGTCGTCGTCATAAGACGGACGGACGGCGAGCTTACCCATCACTCACCGTCCACAGGCCCGCGTCTACGGTGGCCGGAAGCCATCACGTGGCCCCCGACACCCGGAGCGCCACCCGCGTTGTATCGCCACAAGTCCATTTAAATAAGGGATTCAAAACGAATGAACTACGTGAGAAGATCATTATCCAAGTCATTTACAAACTATGTATTATATAATTATGTTGGTTACTAGCTGATGCACGCGACCTCCGTTCGCCTGAAAGCCTGCTGGTTTTCATGTGTAGGTCAGGTATAATAATTGTTAATATTTTTTTAATGAAATCCGTAACAAATAGTTAATTCAGAGCTACCACGGAAGCATTCTAACAAAAAGATATCGTATCTTTTATCTTTTTTCGTTCACCTGTAACTGATATCGCGTGATAATCTTAACGTAAACTACCTACTGTCGATAAGAAGATTATTTGTTATCATATAATCGTATCTTTTACATCTTATAAACAATATTGGGGTATCAATGACGAGGAATCCAATTTTGTGGGTGGTCAAGGGTTCAGATAAAGCGCTCAATGCTAGATTAAAGATATAACTATAACTAGTATCGTTAATTCATTTTTGTTGCTTAATAAATAGTTATTTTTAATTATTTTGATCTTTCAGTAAACTTGTAACATAATCTAACATCACGTCTATAATCCCCGAAAAGTTAGACAGAGGTGTACCAAAAAAAAAATAATTAGTCCGTCATATTTGAATTTGATAGATTTTCAAAAAATATTGGACACATATTTTTTCTTTTTTCACGTAAACAAACAATGAAGACGATAAAGTGCTTTGAAAACTCATGTGACGTCATATTTTAAGACATTAGTATGACTTTTTTACCGGTGAGTGACGTCACAAGCCCACACTCAAATCTTTGACGCGTTTTATTTTCGTCAATTTTTATTGATTTGATAAAACAAAAAATACGTATCCAATATTTTTGAATAATCAAACAGACGGACTAATTAGAATCATATTATTTTTTTTAGTCAGTAAACATCCCTATTAGTACACCCACTTTATACTCGTATTATATAATACTAGCTGATGCCCGCGGTTTCTTCCGCGTGGATAGTCGGTCAAATTATATACTAAATCCTTCCTCGAGAACCACTCTCTCCATTGGTTAAAACAGCATGAAAATCGGTGCAGTCGTTTTTGAGTTTATCGCGAACAGACAGACAGACGCCGCGGACCTTACCTATTTTATTTATAACTAGCTGATGCCCGCGGCTTCACTCGCGTGGATGTCGGTCAAATTATATACTAAAACCTTCCTCTTGAATCACTCTATCTATTAAAAAAAACCGCTTCAAAATCCGTTGCGTAGTTTTAAAGATTTAAGCATACATAGGGATATAGGGACAGAGAAAGCGACTTTGTTTTGTACTATGTAGTGATAGTGATATCGAATAATTATGTAGTGAATTCGCCAGTTATGTTTAAGTCCCATGTAATGGGCGAGCCTATTGCTATCAACCGGGCACAATTTCAGACTCCGTGTCTGCTACTACGAAATTCTTGATGGAAAAACCCAATAACACTTTGACCGACCTGGGAATCGGCCCCGGGACCTCATGCTCAGCAGTCGCGCTTGTGACCACAAGACCTACGAGGCAGACAAGTGTCTAAGTAATACGGTACATTTTTTAAATTAAGTTTTGGATTAGTAATTTTTGGGCGTTTTAAGCTAATTTGATCTTGAACTGTTCAAGAATATGTCGTAGGGAAGTTTTTAGTATGAATGTGTATGGTTAGAAAGGAGGTGTCTACTGAGATGACGAGTAATACGTATGGACGAAGAAGACATGCTTCTCCGACCCCAAATATACAGGGTGTAAATTAACCCATCACACAGTCGTCAACCAAGCATTCTGTACATCGAACTAAGTACCCCTACGCAAAAATTTTTGCTGGGAAACGACTTTTTTTTTGGGGTCAAAACTCACATTTTACGGTACAACTCAATGTAGCACTCTTAAAACATTGTGCTAGTGGATGCTTTGAATAGTAAACGGGTCATGGAGGTAATTTAAGTAAAGTTATAACCTGAAAAACTGGTATTTACAAAAACAGCTGTGAAAAATTTGGAACTTTGACCCCAAATATCTCCGTAACTAGGAGGTTCCCAGGTATGGTCTAGAACAAAAAAATGATTGCAGTGGTGGGGAGAACAAGTGCCCTTCGTTTGCGTTAAGGGTACTTTTACACCCTTTATTGGGATGAACTACTCAGGGTTTATGTAACTTATATGGTGGCTGTCATTACCTGTAACGACTACCAAAGATAAATTTTATATTTGGCAGTCGTTACAGGTAGTCAGTGGCCCGAAAGTCTGACAACCAGTCTTACCAAAGTGTATCGTATTACCTAGTATTAACTGGGTTTTGGAGGTCAGATAGGCAGTCGCTCCCCCCGTCGAGGCTGCGGGTTGTTCGCAAGAGATACCGCGGCCTCGACATGAAGGGCTAAGAAGGAACATGGGTGGTTTTTAGTCAGTAGAAGTGTGACACTCCCTTTCGCTCTGCCCAAGAGCGGGAGGGGTTATTTGATGATTTTCCACCGGCCAAAAAAAAGGCAGTCGCTCCCTCTAAAATACTTGTATTCAGCTGCATCTGGTTAGATTGGAAGCTGACCCCAATATAATTGCGAAAAGGCTATCTAGACAATTTAATTTATATGTATAATTAGATTTAATCCTCTGATAAGTAAATTGTTGCACTATCTACATTTTGCACACGTTGATTACTTGACCAAAACAGGCTTAAAAATTTAGTAAAATAAAAACTTTTTGGAAAATAAAACCGACTTTCGAAGAAACACCAAAAAAAGTCTAAAATAATTGTACTTTCGGAAGCCGGTGACTTTGTTTGTTTCATTTACTGTTTTGCCATCGACTTTCGAATGTGAAATTGTTTCTATTAACCGTTTAGTAGGTAACTAGGTACTTAAAAACAAGCTTTAAGAGGGAAAAGAGGACTGAACGTTTCGTATTGCCCTTTTTTCTTCCTTTATAATGCCTCCTGAGCATCTCCTGAGCAATTTTTTTTTTTCATAAACCAATGTTTCTGAAGACATATATATCATGTTATTTTCTTTTTTTAACATTCCCTTTTTTCAGGAATTAGGTAATTAGTAAAGAAAATATGATTCTCCAAAAAATTACAAAAAAATGTCCCATTTAAACAGCCGTGATTAGAAGTCAACCAGACAAATTCGAAAAGTTGGTATAATTAGAAAAAAATATTTTTATTTGATAGTTTAATATTTTTTTTTACTACCTACTTGGACATACCTCTTTCTTAAAAATTAAATGTCAAAAACAAATGAATCGGCTCCGTTTTTGAGGAAGAAAAGGGGGAACGACCATCTCGTCATTTTTTTGCGATATAATCGGTCTGAGCTTGACGCAGCCCCACGGCAATAAGTTCCTAAAATACTTATTTTTTGGCCCTGATCCCTCTGAAAACTTGACTTACTTGAGGCACTTTCAAACAAGCTTTAAAGCCTGCTCACCCTTATAGACAACTTATAGACAACTAGCATTTGCCAGCGGCTTCCCCCGCGTGGATGTCGAAAATATCAAAAATGTCGATTTTCCCTGCAAACTTTTATCTCCCGTTTCAACCCCTTCCTTAGTTGATGCCTACGTCATAAGAGGAATACGTGTGCGAAATGATTACGTTTCTAGCCCAAAGGGTTTGGACTGTGCATTGATTCTCAGTCAGTCACCTCTGCATTGAATATATAGGGGTGTAAAAGTAAGTACCATTAACGCAAACGAAGGGCACTTGTTCTCCCCACCACCGCGATTTTTTTTTTGTGCTAGACCTGGGAACCTCCTAGTTACGGAGATATTGGGGGTCAAAGTTTCAAATTTTTCACAGCTGCTTTTGTAAATACTAGTTTTTCAGGTTATAACTTTACTTAAATTACCTCTATGACCCGTTTACTATTCAAAGCATCCACTAGCACAATGTTTTAACAGTGCTACATTGAGTTTTACCCTAAAACCTGATATTTGACCCAAAAAAAAAGCAATTTTTTTTGCGTAGGGGTACTTAGTTTGATGTACAGAATGCTTGGTTGACGGCTGTGTGAAAAGTTGATTCACACCCTGTATACAGATTAGCTTATTATTTTTTTAGCTTGAAGACTGTTCGCTTCTCCAGTTCGGTGAAGTTCTTGGAGCGCTCCTTGTGGCCTATTGTTCTGTACCTGTTTGCTCCTGTTAGTGGCGTTGTTAGAGCGTCCCTGTCGCAACACGTCCCTGTGGCGGGCGATCAGCTCGAGGACTGTTCGCTTCTCCAGTTCGGTGAAGTTCTTGGAGCGCTCTTTGTGGCCGCGGCGGGCGCGGAACGATGTGGCTGTGCTGCGTGTTGACATATCACTCTGAGGAAGATGGAGAAGAGATTTTCAGTAAAGATAGGAAGAGTAGGATATCACTACATAGTATAAAACAAAGTCGCTTTCTCTGTCCCTATATCCCTATGTATGCTTAAATCTTTAAAACTACGCAACGGATTTTGAAGCGGTTTTTTTTAATAGATAGAGTGATTCACGAGGAAGGTTTTAGTATATAATTTGACCGACATCCACGCGAGTGAAGCCGCGGGCAAGGGCCGACGCCCGTCGGGGCTGCGGGTTGTTCGCAAGAGATACCGCGGCCTCGGCATGAAGGGCTAAGAAGGAACATGGCCCATGGTCCTATTTGACCCTAAGGTTGACTGGTAGAAGAATGCCTTGTGGCATTAAGTCCGCCTATGTACCACGTTTGTGCATGAAGTTTAAATATATAAACATGGGTGGTTTTTAGTCAGTAGAAGTATGACACTCCCTTTCGCTCTGCCCAAGACCGGAAGGGGTTATTTGATGATTTTCCACCCGCTAAAAAAGGTGCAGAACCATTTAACTATTTACTTAACCTTAAAAGTGCTTTCGCGATACACTTGACTCGTAGTTATTTAAGTATTTTTAATTATTCGCACAGGTATAATTAAACTTAATCACTAACATACGCATAAGAAAGTAAATATACATAAATTATTCTCTAAAATGTTGATGGCCTGTCTGTACTTCCGTCGTCGGACGTTAGGTACAGTTAGCAACAAAATCAATAAATCTCTTTATATTAAAAACTAGCGGCCCGTCCCAGCTTTACCACGGGTGGTCATAATTTTTTTAAAATTAGTAATAAATAAATTTAATAGTCTAAGTTACTCTGGAATATTGTAGCATTCAACAGCGAAAGAATTTTTGAAATCGTTCCAGTAGTTTTTGCGTTTATTCCTGTTTATAATATTAGTGTAGAAGTATCAATTTTTAAAATCGATAGACAAGACATCGCATAGCCTAAAGGCTAAGTTGTGGGCAAATAATATTTGGCCAAAAAAACGAGTGTAAAAAAAAAATAAGAAGAAAAGCACTTGTTGTCCAAGAAGTGGTTTCTTTTGTTGTTTGCTCCGTCAATGCAATAACTTTTTTGTCGTGGAATACTACAGATAACATTTGCTAACAGTTAGATTTATTATATAACTAGCTGTTGCCAGCGGCTTCGCCCGCTACAACTCGAAAATTATCCCACGGATTACCGGGATAAAAAATATCCTATGTGTTAATCCATGTTATAAACTATCTGTGTTCCAAATTTTATCCAAATCCGTTCAGTAGTTCTTGCGTGAAAGAGTAACAAACTATCGCGTTTATAACATTAGTAGGATAGGAAGTAGGATATGGTAATCTGTGGAAAATGTTGTGGGTAGTATAATAATTTGTTATTTTAATTTTTATTCGTTTTAAGACTGTATAATACATAGCATACTTAAACTACTGTTTGTTTTTCCAAATGTAATAAATAAATAAATATACCTGGGAACCTTCTAATTATGGTGATATTGGGGGTCAAAGGAAATGTTAGATAGAACATATTAAAGACTAGCTGACCCACGCAACTTCGTCTGCATCACATAATATAGCTTTTAGCCTTTCTCGATAAACCGACTATTCAACATATTAACTTAAGTTAAATCGTACTCGTATCAAACAAAATCAAAATCAAAATCAAATCAAAATTACTATAGGTATCTCTTACTGTTAAATATACAGTAATCCATTGTACTTGTAAACATTATGGTGCAGTAAATATTTTGAATTTGAATTTCTCCGGAGCCCCCGGAGGCCAGAATCCCCACTTACCTACCGCACCGGACTGAATGACTGCCGCGCGCGTAATTATTTTGTCGCGCGGATATTTTGATATTGCGATATCTTCTAAGATAATTGTTTAAACTTTATAGAGTAAAAGGCACATTTATTCTATATTAAATTTCCGTGCTAACAAAAACATTTATTTTGATATAGATTAATACCATATGGGTTAAATAAGCTTCGCAAAATATCATTCTTTTTAACCTAACATTTTAATAGTAAAAAATGGTTACAGTGAGTCAATCTTAAAAGATATATATATGCTGTCGCGGACTTTTTTTTAGAACATTTAAAGAGGAACAATTCTTTCATACATGATTTTTGCGTAACCTAAACCGTTTTCGCAGCGCACGCAACGGAAGCTCTCAAAAAGGAATACCTTTTCCCGTTTTTGCAACATTTTTCATTTATGCTCCGCTCCTATTGGACTTAGCGTGATGTTATATAGCCTAAAGCCTTCCTCGATAAATGGACTATCCAACACTAAATGAGTTTTTCAATTCCAATCAGTAGTTCCAGAGTTTACCCTGTTCAAACAAACAAACAAACAAACAAACAAACTCTTCAGCTTTATAATATTAGTATAGATTTATCTCCGTATATAAATACGCTGTTAAAATTCTGCGTTAAGTGCAAATTAAGTTTAAAGGATTTCCTGAGTTAAGTTAGAATATTAAATCTAAAACTAGTTTAACTGACCACACAAGAAAAAATGCAAATTTTAACATTTAAAAAATCCTTCGAAAACTAGACTCAAAAATGCCACTTTGATAATATCGTCCGATAACAAAATGGGAGGTAAAAGGCTTAACAGATGAAGCCTTTTTCCTCCTATTTTATGATCGGCTTCCAGTCTTACCAGATGCAGCTGAATACCAGTATTTTATACATGATGTGACTGCCTAGTCTTTCGGGCCACTAGCTACCTGCAGCGACTCTCAAAGATATACAAATGACAGCTAGGAACAACGCTTTAACGTGCTTTACGGAGGAAATCCAGTATGTAAACGGTGGTCTCCCCCATCCACAGACTAACCCAGGCAAGCACGCCTAAACCTAAAGATCAACCAGAGCGGCTGCTATAATAATTATATATGTCACCGAGTCGCTATAATTTTAATATATTAACGATAAATAAATGTTGCTGATTACGGCACAATTCAGACTCCCTATATTTTTGAAATGCTTATTTTGGATAATTTGGGGGATATTATCCAAAATAAGCATTTAAAAAAAAACTGCCAGGGGAGATCCTCGCCCCTCTTAAGTGCTTACGCAATACTTGAATGGGCCAATACCGTGCATTGGCCAAAAACATTGGAAAAACTCCAAAAACTTGAAAAGGTATTTTGAACTCATAAAAGGTATCTAAGCCCATTGACCGACCGATAAGTGCCCACAGTAGTTCTTGATTATCCGACAATTTTTAATGTGTTGTAATAAATCGTAAATGTCATTAGCAATACATTTATGTGTGTAACTGTGCTTGCGTAGTTTTTGACGTTATATTAAGTAGTTGTAGATTGATACAATAAAATTGGATGATTTCTGAGTGTTTACTAGAATCAGATAAAGTAAGGATGGCACTAAATTAATGTCTTCAAGAGATATTAATAAACGTTAAAGGCAAAGAAAAAAAAAAAAATTTGTTGCATACAAAATGGCGCGTTAAAAGAAAACATATATAATTGGCACATGCCACAAGTGGAAGTGCACACAACAAAAAAAAATTAAACACTAAAAAGAGTGTGTTTCTCACGGCTGGCTGCTTTTAGATGGTTAAATAATAACAGACACACGAGTCAATCTTCAAAGGGTAAGCCACGTTTTCCGATATCGGCCCTTGGATGGGTGACCATTACATACGGAGTTTCCTCCGGCCCTCGGAAAGCACGTTAAACGCACGATGGGCCCGGCTGTCATCTTTGACAGTTGTTACAGGTAGCCAGTGGTCCGAAAGTCGACAATCAGTCTATATAATAATCAAAGTCTATCACGGTAGTAAAAATGGGCCATTTTTTTATTTTTGTATATGTAGGTAGTCAAAAGTTATAATTATAATAAGAGGAAAGATTTCTTTTTTTATTATTTGTTTGTTACGATTTAACTCAAAAACAACTGGGCCGATTTCAAAAATCCGTTCACTATTAGAAAGCCTCATCTTTACCGAGTAACATAGGCTATAGTGTATTTAATTTTTAAAATACACGCAGACGAAGTCGAATACAACAACTATTTAATTCTTCTTGAGTGTGACAGCCCTAACATAGGTTGTTTATATTTTAATTTATGTTTACCTACTAAAAATTGAGCCTTGTAGAACCTGTTTAATGATTTCTAATGAATTTTACTACATAAACTTTTATACACTTAAATACATCTTGTTAAGCTAAAACGTGTATATCTAGGCAGGATATGGCTATGCTTCAATTTGAGCGCTTTTAAATAAAACCATTGCACAAACGGTTTTGTGTTAAAAACTTTTCGTGTTTGTCAGGTAGTCCTCTAATCATCATTTCAGCCAAAAGACGTCTACTGCTGGACATAGACCTCGCCCAGGTACGCCACATTGACCGGTCCCGTAATAACCGCGGGTAATAATTTCTTTACTTATTATTGACGACCTAGAAGCGTTTATGACGAATTGGACGGAGAAAACCACACAGAGGGAGGAGTGGAAGGCTATGGGAGGCTTTTGCCCAGCTGTGGGACAGTATAGGCTAACAGATCTTTATTTTATGAAACAAAAAGGTTTGTCTAGGGATATTATTCAGGAAAAAAATACATTTGTATGGAGAATCGCAGCCCCTGTTCCCTCTTAACCTGATGATCGAACTGAGTGGCTGTGTATGTATTATTATCAGTTGGAATTTAGTCCTCATGTCCAAGTAACGCGCCCTGACATCAAATCAACAAGAAAATTAACAATTTACATTAATTATGTATCAGACTTTAAGGTCTCTAGTTTTCTGTGAATCCTTGTAACGATTTGACCAATTTGATTTTTAATATTTTGAGGTTTAAAGTAGCAGATGATTGGCATAGATTTTATAAATTCCTGAATAGTAAAATTAAATAAATATTTATGAAAAATTATAAGACATCCATCACCTGCCTAGTTCTTTTTAACCGACTTCCCAAAAAGGAGCAGGTTCTCAATTCGGCTGTATGTTTTTTTTATTTTTCCAACGATGTTGGGTTCGGCATCGGTGATTACTGGTGTTATGTTATAATAATTATTTACAACTATTTACCAAAAGTCACGGGAACACATCTGGATCCTAGCCTTTCCCCAAGTTTATTACCCTCAGCATCCAGTCTAACTGGATGCTTTTTAAGGATACATTAGAACCTTTTTTTCCGCAACCATCACCGGTTTTTTTTTTCAAAAAATATTTTATGAATCTACACAATGTGAGCAAAACCTATACTTCGTCAGAAAAACCATAAAAACCATTTGGACCACCCCTTCTTCCAAGATGGTGGCCTTTGTGACAATGGTTGCAACCCCATAAACTTGGATTTGACTTTAAACCGATAGCCCCCTCGATATCTAAAAAATAAAATTGCGTCCTCTAAGAAATGCACGCTAAATGTAACATTTCTATGGACTATGTCTAAGAACCAAAAAATTCGAAGACATGTGACATCTACAAACCCGCACTGGGCCCGCGTGGTGGATTATAGCCCATCCCTCTCTTAGAGAGGAGGCCTGAGTTCCTGCAGTGGGAACATGAACATGGCTGATGATCATAATGACTGCCTTTCCGACGTCCACAACTTAGATAGTACTAACACGATACTTCTTGGTAAGACAGGCTGTCAAATTATAATACTTACACCTTTCTATTGTATCGAGTCTGGTTCTTCTAACCAAACAGACAGATATGTTGCTGGGGAGTTTGTTCCGCCACTTCTTCTTTCCAGCAAAAACACTAGGAAGTGTCGAAGGGTGGGCGTTTTGGGAGACTGTCACTTGTAAATAAGTAAAGTAAAGCAAAATTTTGACGTTCGAAAAGTGCTGATTATCAGCCTAGTTTGAATAAATGACTTTTGATTTTGATAGACGTTATGGATCGAAAAGGATTAATATTTAGACAAGTTCGAAAAGATGCAAAACCTTTCAAAAAGCAACCATAAAAATTTCTAAGACCTAGCTGTTTCTTGATTACTATTTTAACACCAATAAAAAACATGTTTTCAAAAAAACTGATTTTCAAAAACCACAAAAAAAGCTCAATATAATTTTAGGTACTTTCTAAAGTTATTTTGAGCTTTTTTAGTGGAAAGTCGATGACTTAGTTTGTTTCAATGACTTTCTAGTCACCGATTTTTTATTTTTTTCCGTTTTTAGTTGAATCCCACACAAATTCTCGTCATGATTCAATTTTACATTGTAACTAGAAATTATTAAGGACCATAAAGTCAAAATAGGTAAAGAAAAAAAAAACAAACAATTGCACCGATTTTGATAAAATTTCTAAGGGACTAATCGAAAAGTACATCATATTTTTAGCCATTAAAAAGAGGTTTTTATTTTAGAAAAAAGTTAAGTAATTAACAAATATTTTTAGATCGAGTTTCCTCCGTGTCTCGGCAAGCAAGTTAAGCCGTTGTCGCGTTGTTTGGCTATCATTTGCATATCTTTGGCAGTCGTTACGAGTAGTCAGAACCCCGATAGTCTGACAACTCCACCAAGGGGTTTCGTATTCCCGTCGGGGCTGCGGGTCGGTTCGTAAGAGATACCGCGGCCTCGACACAAAGGGCTAAGAAGGAACATGGGTGATTTTAAGTCAGTTGAAGTCTGACACTCACCACCGCTCCGCCCAGAGCAGGAGGAGTCATTTGATGACTTCCGACCCTCCAAAAAAAGGGTAGCATTGGTGATTTTAATCATTATTAATTTATTACTCAGTAAAGTCACATTTGTAACGGTCGCGAATACTATTTGATGCGCTTTCACCTTAATATTTATCGCCTAACGACAAAAAAAAGGTTATTTTAAAGACGTCAGTCGCCATCTAAAAACAATTGCCGTTATGTCCTTGCGCGTTCGCAGCCGAAGGTCACGAACGCGGACCAGACACCGCGACTCGTCGTAAACAGCGACTTTAGGTCAACGTGCGACTAAAACGGCACGTGTAAGCGTGTCTTACATTTGTACGAAAACCTGTACAGTGGACGGCAGAAATATGTGTACATTTCTCAACGATTGTGGGCAGGGATGACTAAAGAAGTTTAAGGCTGTCCATTTGTAGGTGTTATGGATAAGGCAGTTAAGATGATATGATTAGACAGAAGGTGTCTGCTAAGATGACAATAGAGAATTATGGAAGAAGAAGACATGCTGCGACAACCCAAAATAAATTGGGATGAGTGTGGAAGAATGATGCTGTTCACCGGTTGGTTTCAGCTGTCATGTGTAGATCATTGACAAACGTTACAGGTAGTCAATGGCAATGAAAGTTTGATAACCAGTCAAACCAAAGGGTAGGGTAAGGGTAAGGGTTTTTTTTTTTGTTTTACGTTTTGCGTTTTTATTTGGGTACCGTACTTCCCAATACTAACTAGTATTGGGAAGTACGGTACCCAAATAAACAAAAAAAAAACATAAATGTAAAACATTGCGCTTCACTACTTTCTAGTTAAATATAATTTCCTAGTGATAGTTTGGGAAAGAAGTGGGAAACGAACTCTCAAGCAACAAACTCAATGGACGCTACTGAAAGTGCCAAACACGTCGCCAATTTTTGGGCCGACTCAATATTTTTTTTTTTGAATCGTCATCGATACGCTAGGCCGAAGATCAATGCCCTTTAGCATAAGACCTATTTCATGACCATATAGATTTCAAAATCGACATTTATGTACAAAATACCGTTTTACTGGTGTTGCAAATTAATCCATGAGTCACAGCGTACGACTCGTACAGATTGAGTACCTATCTTTTGCAAAGTGATACATATAAGTGCTATTGACTGTACATTAACTGACTGCTGTATCAATTTCAAACTAAGTATGTAGTTTATTTTTTTTGTAGGTTTATTATATTAGTAAACGTTTTATTGTAGCCAGTTGAGAATTGTTTGTTAATAAAAAAAAAAACATTTTGCCAAAAGAACCGACTTCCAAAAAAACACTTTTGGAGACGGGGAGAACAAGTGCCTTTCAACTTCGTTAAGGGTATTTTTACACCCTATATACTTTCACTAGCTGACCTGCGCAACTTCATCTGCGTCACTTATGAGAGAAAACTGTGACATGTATATTTAAAGACTATCATTGAAATCTAATTATATAACTGACTGACTTGTTTTTTAGAAGTTTTTAAGAGTAACCATTCCGATAATATAGTATACATGATTGTTGCGTAACTTTAACCGTTTACACAGCGACGACGCCACTCGATATTAATGTTAATGTTCTGCTCCTATTAGTCCTTTGTGTGATGTTATATAGCCTATAGCCTTCCTCGATAAATGGGCTATTCAACACTAAAAGTTTTTTTTAATTCGAACCAGTAGTTCCTAAGATTAACGCGTTCAACCAACCAAACAAACAACTCTTCAGCTTTATAATATGACTAGCGGACGTCACGCGGTTTCACCCGCGTAGTTCCCGTTCCCGTGGGAATACAGGGATAAAAAGTAGCCTATGTCACCCGCGGATAGTGTAACTTCCCAACGGTGAAAGAATTTTTGAAATCGGTCCAGTAGTTTCGGAGCCTATTCGTAACAAACAAACAAATCTTTCCTCTTTATAATATTAGTGTAGATATGATGATATAAGTTAGTATAGATATAAAATCAGTAAAAGCTGTTAATTTGAAATAAAAATTACAAACTGACACTTCTATTTTATTTATTTGCATAGATAAAATACGAGGTTTAATTAACTATACCTACTACAGTAAATCAATCTTTCTTCGTTTAAATCCCAATTTAATTGGGTCCGTAACATGTCTTCTAGGTTATTTAACATAAAACATATATCAAAATGTATAAAAACATAAAAAAATAATTGAGTGTACAGGTGTAAGGATTAATATGTATACATTTAGCAAGATTGGGTTACATTTAGCGATTTTATCGTAGAATAACGATCCCTGGCTATATAGGGTGTAAAAGTACCCTTAACGCAAACGAAGGGCACTTGTTCTCTCCACCACTGCGATCATTTTTTTGTTCTAGACCATACCTGGGAACCTCCTATTTACGGAGATATTGGGGGTCAAAGTTCCAAATTTTTCACAGCTGTTTTTGTAAATACTAGTTTTTCAGGTTTCAACTTTACTTAAATTACCTCCATGACCCGTTTACTATTCAAAGCATCCACTAGCACAATGTTTTAAGAGTGCTACTTTGAGTTTTACCGTAAAATGTGATTTTTGAACCCCAAAAAAAAAAGTCATTTCCCAGTAAAAATTTTTGCATAGGGGTACTTGGATTGATGTACAGAATGCTTAGTTAACGGCGGTGTGATGGGTTGATTTACACCCAGTATAATAATAGCCGCTGGGGTCGATCTTCCGGTCAAGCCGCACTTGGCTAGGTATGATCCGTTGATGGGGGGCTAACCCTTACATACCGAGTTTCCTCCGCGCCTCGGAAAGCACGTTACACCGTTGGTCCCAGCAGTCATTTGTAGAAATTTGCCAGTCGTTACAGGTAGCCAGTGGCCCGAAAGTCAAAAATTAAATACCCAGTAGCAACTGGGTTGTGGAGGTAAGATAGGCAGTCGCTCCATGTAAAATACTGGTATTCAGCTGCATTTGCCTAGGCTGGACCTTAACATAGTTGGGAAAAGGCTCAGAAGATGATGATATTAGGAAAAAAAACTTGCAAATGTTGCTATATTTATATATATTAGTGTCGGTGACTGTACTAAGTTACACGTGCCAGATTAGTTAGAGGTCGCAGTTAAGTCCAAAAGTTATTCAATATGTTAAAAATTCGCCGATCTTGAAGGTTAACATGTATTTGTTTTATTAAAGACAGAATTTTCATTATAGAATCGGATCATTTATAAATCTAACAATATTTCCGGGTGGCAAAAAAATATGGGGAAAGTGTTAAGATTCGATGTTTTCCGGGAAATTTTCATAAAACTTCCTAGAAAATATCGAATCTCAACACTTTCACCATTATTTATATGCAATGACCCCATATTTGATATGCATTTCTTTGAAAATAATGAACAGATAAACATACCATTTAGATTCGTCGAAATACAATTTATTTAAAACAAAGTTGATTGTTTTTAACTTTATTTTATTTTTCTTTCTTTGTCGAGTGTTTTCTTTTTTTTATACTTTTTGAGTAATAGCAAAGTCTGATAAAAATTCTACTTGTTTAATTGCACTTAGCTATTTAAATAAATCATTAAAACGCAGAAACGCGGAGGAATCATCACAAAATATTTTTGATCTCGAGGGATTATTCAAGAGGAAAAACGGGGAAAAAAATTGTATAAGTAGATCATAGACCGTGTTCCCTCTTGCACTGTTATTTAAAACTAGCTGACCCACGCAACTTCGTCCGCGTCACACAATATAGCTTATAAAGGTTTGATAAATCGACTATCCAACATATTAAATTGAGTTAAATCGTACTCTTAACAAACAAAAAATCTTACCTTTCCTCTTTATAATACCTTTTAGTTTAGATTGGCTTCGATTATATTATTAAAGTAACAATTACTATAGGTATCTCTTACTATTTAATAAACAGTAACACCTTGTACTTGTAAACATTATGGTGCAGTAAATATTTTGAATTTGAATTTCTCCGGAGCCCCCAGAGGCCAGAATCCCCACGTACATACCTACCGCACCGGATCGAATGACTGCCACGCGCTTAATTATTTTGTCGCCCGTATATTTTTACATTGCGATATCTTCTAAGATATTTGTTTAAACTGTATAGAGTAAAAGGCACAATTATTCTATATTAAATTTCCGTGCTAACAAACACATTTATATAGATATAGATTAATACCATATGGGTTAAATAAGCTTCGCAATATATCATTATTTTTAATCAAGCATTTAATTATTAAAAAATGGTTACAGTGAGTCAATCTTAAAAGATAAACATATGCTATCGCGGACTTTTTTTTAGAACTTTTAAAGGGGAACAATTTCTTCATACATAGTATTTACGTAACTTAAACCGTTTTCGCAGCGCACGCAACGGAAGCTCTCAAAATGGAATATCTTTTCCCGTTTTTGCAACATTTTTCATTTATGCTCCGCTCCTATTGATCGTAGCGTGATGTTATATAGCCTATAGCCTTCCTCGATAAATGGACTATCCAACACTAAAATAATTTTTAAATTCCAACCAGTAGTTCCAGAGTTTACCCTGTTCAAACAAACAAACAAACAAACAAACAAACAAACAAACTCTTCAGCTTTATAATATTAGTATAGATGCTGTTCTTTTCTTGTTGACTACACTAAGTTACACGTGTAACGATAGGTCGCAGTTAAGTTCAATAGTTATTCAAAATGGTAAAATTTGACGGAATCTGAAGGTCAACGTATTTGTTTTATTTAACAAAAAAAAAAATTGGAGAATCCGATCAGTACTAGAATTGAATAGAATATATTTATTATCAGGTAACAAAGACCCATAGATAAATACCTTAACCTAAATATACATACTAATAATACAGTTTGTGTTAGTAAATATAAACTTAAAACTATATTAGTATCACTTCACTTGTGCACTATGTCACTGAGCGTTCATGTGGCACTTGCCCGCGGAAGCGACGGAACACCACCCCCTGCGGCCAAAAGTCCTCTTCCAAGACGAGGTGCTGATAACATGTCGGTACTCGCACCACAAACGCCTTAAAGTACTAAGTACTGGGCACACGAGTATTTCTGGTGTTGGGATTTTCTGGTGGCTTAAAGGCAAACTTCAGTTTGAGCTACGCTTGCTTAGGTTGGTATGTGGATGGGTGACACTCATTACATACTGAGTTTCTTCCGTGACTCGGAAAGTCCTTTAAGCCGTTAGTCCCAGCTTTTTTTTTTTTTTTTTTAAATGGGACAAGCCCGCCACACTATTCCCAAACCACTGTAACTTCTGTAAGCCAGAATCAACAGTGGCGACCACAAGAAAAGCGCCGAGACAATGAAGCCCGACGAAGTCCCAGAGAAACGATTAAACTGTCTTGGATCCCGCAACGAAATTAATCAGAAAGTTAGTCCCAGCTGTCACTTGTACATCTCTGACAGTCCTGACAGGTCAGTAAGTGGCCCGAAAGTCTGACAACCAGTCTTACCAAGGATATCGTTTACCCAGGACTAACTGGGTTGTGGAGATCAGATAGACAGTCGCTCCATGTAAAATCCTGGTATTCGGTTAGACTAGAAGCCGACCCCAAAATAGTTGGGAAAAGGCTAGGCAGATTATGATTTTCTGATGGCAAAAATGCAAGACTTCCAATATAAACTTAGGATTTTTTTTGTCATATAGTTTTGATAAGACAAAGAACATTTAATAGGTAACGAAGTTTATACACAGAAGTTGGACTTTCATGGATATTTTTTATTGTGTTCCTGGAGAGGAGAAAATACGAAAAAATATTTTTTTGCAAATACTTGGGGTTCCGTAGGCAACAAGGAACCCTTACAGTTTCACGATGTCCGTCCGTCTGTCTGTCTGTCCGCAGTATAACCCAAAGGTTCTTAGTACTAGAAAGTTGTAATTTGTCATGAATATACAGATTAGTTACGCTGACTAACTGGTAACATAAAATCTGGAAAAATATATTTGGTATCTCCTGTACACGTAAAGTGGGGAAATTTCTTTTCCTCGCGCAGCCCTTAGTGTGGGATGTCGTTTGAAAGGACTTTAAAAATATTGCGTTTGTTCAATCGAAAAAGTATCGCTAAAGTGCTAAACTTTTTTAGACTCAAATGCACCTCCCCCCCACCAGCTAAACGGTTGTGTTTGGGTGTGAATAAATTCACAGTGGTAGTATATAATAACGAAATTTAAAGGAAAACTATCAGAGCTAAGTAGGCTTTACAAGTTTACGAGTAACAGTCGACCAACTTATAAAATGTACTTGTATAACATATTTTCCTTAACATAATGTATGGGAGCACCGGTTTTGAAACTGCAAATGTAAGTTTGTTTTTTATAATTACAATAAAAAATATCGTTCGGAGGCAAATTTGCATATTTTGATGGGCAGCTACGGAAACATTGTGCGTGGCCCACGAATAACTTGAACTTGGTAAGAAATGAGTTGTCTCAGAGAAGTATGGAAGTAGAAGACATGTTGCGCCGACCCCACCGTGTCCTTGTAGCGGCGATCGGCGGCGGCGACCTCTCGCGTCTGGCCCTGGTGCAAGCCACAGTCCGGGGCAAGAGGGAATGGGACGCCGTCGCCTCCTTATGCGAAGCAGTGATGCTAGCGAAGGAGGTGGCGGAACGCGAGAGGGAGAGAACCTCTCGTCCCAACCACCGGGCGACGCTAAGGGGGTCGGGGGCCACGTGTTGGCTTCCGGCCACCGTAGACGCGGGCTTGTGGACGGTGAGTAACGGGATAGCTCACCGTCTGTCGGCTTATGACGACGACAGGCCGTGTCGACGGCGCGTTCGTGTTCCACGCGCGCCTTAAAGAGATGTCAGCAACATCGAAGGGGCCCACGCCCGTCGGGGCTGCGGGTTGTTCGAAAGAGATACCACGGCCTCGGCACAAGGGATAAGAAGGAACATGGGTGGTTTTTAGTCAGTAGAACTCTGACACTCCTTACCGCTCTACCTAGAGCGGGAGGAGTCATTTGATAATTTCCCACCCCACAAAAAAAAGGGCAAGAGAATGATGATTTTACAAATAACTTGAAATTCAACGGATTCATATTGTGGCGTAATAGTGTGATCTGTGTAAATTCTTTATATTTTATTTTTAAACCAACCATGATGCTAATTTCTTGTTCTGCCTGTTTTGAAAATGCCTAGAAATAAAATAAAAAAAACGAGATTTAAACGAATACATCTAATACGGTAAAGTACAGTTGCAAGCATTAACATGTTAACACTTAAAAACGCTTATTGAGCGGAATTTCGATCACAAAGCGATCAGGCAAACACAGAACGATCACAAAGACGGCACGGTTGGTGCAGTGGCTCAAGCAGTTGACTGCTGCGCTACGTGTCGCAGGTTTGATCCTCACACAGAACAAAATTTGGCCTACAGATACTTGTTTTGGGGTCTGGATATTTGTGTATGTGAGTTTAAATGTTTGTGAACGCACCCACGATACTGGAGAAATACCTAGTGCGTAGTTTTTATTTTAAATAGCAAAGTTCGCGATGTGTGGCCGAGGCATTGCTATCGGGCATAGAAAGAAACTCCGGACAAATCTAACTGACGGACTAAACAAAATCATATTTTTTTTGGTCAGTGATATTTGCAGAATATTTAACTAATATTCAAAACATAGTTTTAGTAACAACTATGAGTCGTTGACTGTACAATCTTACACGAGAAACGTGGAGGTCGCAGTTAAGTCTAAAGTTATTGCGTTTAGTAAAAAATGGGACCACCTCAGGAGTTTCAAATAAAAAAAGAATTTTGAGAATCGGTTCACAAATGGAGGAGAAATCAGGTAACATACATAAAAAAAAACAAAAAATACATACACACGAACATAGAACCTCCTCCTTTTTTGAAGTCGGTTAAAAAACTGCCGGATCCGAAGGTTAACGTTATTAATATCATTAAATTAATTAGATTGTTGTATCATAACAAAATAATCATAAATTACTAATGATTCTTTGATAACCGTGAGAATCCTACTTCCTACTGCGAAAGTTTGTGAGGATGTGTGTATAGATGAATGGATGTTTGTTACTCTTTTACGCAAAAACTACTGAACGGATGAGGATGAAATTTACAACATAGATAGTTCATAACCTGGATTAACACATAGGATACTTCTTATCCCGGTAGTATGATCCCGTGGGACAATTATCGAACTCCACGCGGGCGATGCCGCTGGCACAAAGCTGGTCTTTCTACACTTCTTCATATAGGGAATGATTTTTTTAAATGCTGGTATTCCAACTGCATTCGGCAAGACTGGAAGCCGACCCCAACATGGTTGGGAAAAGGTTAAGCAGGTGATAATAATAAGTGATATTTTATTTTTTTTATATTTTTAAATGTTTTTTTTTTGTGTTTTTATAAGATTTTTTTTTAAACTTATAAAGTTTGTTCACAAATAAATATCAAATCAAATCAAATTCATTTATTTTGTGAACACAGGGTACAGAAGATGTTATAATAAATTAGACCCGAGCTGAGTCCCGCCAAAAGGCATACAAAATATACATGGTGGTTTGTTCCATCATAATAATCAAAATAATAAATCATGCTTACATTAGAAAAAAAATTACATAAAATATAAAATAAAGGGGATGATATCTCAAAAACTCTCCTTTCTTCACTTTCGTTAAACAAAGACAAAAATTCGCTAGCGAAACTCCGCAGCCGTGGCGGGTATCAATACTTGTAGACACGATAAAACAAAACGATCTTATGACCTCTACCAAACCTTTTGGGGATTACATGCGTGATGCTATGTTATGTGTTCTGTTACTTGATGATTAATTAATAAAATAATTAATTAAATAATAATAAATTATAATAAACTTTAAATTGAACCCTATTCCCTTATTCTCTTCTCAGCGTGTCGATGGCAATCTAAATTGGACACCCAGAATTGGGCTACTAGTTTGGCGCTTTCGGTAGCGTCCATCAGTTCCTGTAGTAAACAACCAGCAGGACAGGCAGGGCACGATATTAAGTGCTCCATTGTTTGAGGAACAGCACCACATTTACACTCCAGTGCAGAGTCATTTATGTGTCCCCACCTCAGCAAGTTTTCTTTGCTGCGACCAACCTGGGTCCGGAGCCTGTTTAAAGACTTCCAGGTCAGCCACGGCCACTCTTGTCCAGGTGGGAGATGTTCAGCAGGTGGAACAAATGGGTAAGGTAAGGATGCACTACCTTGCCACAGCTTCAATCTTTATGATTTTTAGGGGTCAATGACCTTATGTAGTTTTGTTTTGGTCTTCGAGCCAAAAAAACCTTGTTTTTTTTTGAATGTTTGTCCTTGTTTAGAAAAATATCTATCCTGTAGATCGAGTTTATCTAGACAGTTCCGTATGACTTTGTATTATTTCGGTTAAAACTCGTTTGATTGACCCAAGTCTCCTTAACTTCGCCGAAGCCCGCGTGGTGGATTGTAGTCCATCCCTCTCTTATGAAGGAGGCCTGAGTTCCTGCACTGGGCACATTATAGGCTGATGATGATGATGATTATTCGTCGATTCAACCAAGGTTATTTGTCTAGGGTTGGTGAATGTTAAGTATGCCTTGTTTAGAAAAATATCTATCCCGTCGATCGAGTTTCTCTAGATAATTCCATATGACCCTGTATTGTTTTGGTGAAACTCGTTTGATTGACGTGCTAACTTAACTTAACTTACACGTGTAACGTTTGGTTAGAGGTCGCGGTTAAGTGTAAAGTTATTCAATATGTTAAAATCTTGCCGAATAGAAGGATAAATGGTTAAATTAAGATATAGAGTATCGTAATTACATATATAAGGAAGGTCCCCACCGTAGACGCGGGCCTGTGGACGGTGAGTGATGGGTAAGCTCGCCGTCCGTCCGTCTTATGACGACAACAGGCCGTGTCGACGGCGCGTTCGTGTTCCACGCGCGCCTCAAAGAGATGTCAGCAACATGGAAGGGGCCCGCAAGGGCCGACGCCTGTCGAGCCTGCGGGTTGTTCGCAAGGGATACCGCGGCCTCGACATGAAGGGCGAAGAAGGAACATGGGTGGTTTTTAGTCAGTAGAAGTCTGACACTCCCTTTCGCTCTGCCCAAGAGCGGGAGGGGTTATTTGATGATTTCCCACCCCCCAAAAAAAAAAAAAAGGTCCCATTAAAATCCCGTCGGGGCTGCGGGTTGTTCGAAAGAGATACCGCAGCCTCGGCGCAAGGGCTAAGAAGGAACATGGGTGGTTTTAGTCAGTAGAAGTCTGACACTCCCTACCGCTTTGCCCAGAGCGGGAGGAGTCTTTCGATGATGATGAACCACCACAAAAAAAAAAAACAAAAAAGTTCCCAAATATGTCAGATGGTCAAAGTTTAACATAGGGTTCAGTACCTCTAACTAAAGATGTTCAAGCAAAAAAAAAAAACACTGATTAAACCGATTTTATTTTGAACTTAACTTATTTTTATTTCATTTTGGATTGTGGACATTTTTACATTTTTAATATTGTAGTTGACATTTGGGGACGTGTATTAATTTGTCTCATTTTATTTTTATATGGCATTTTGATGTGAAATTCAGTACTGTGAGTGTGTATTTGTCTGTAATAGTCTGTATGTGTCCTTTATGAATTTATCTGTTTACTAACATAACTTTAAATGTAATTACTAACAAAGTTATGGATATTGTATCGAAATTGTATTGTAATTGAATTGAATTAAATGTCAGGTAACCAAAAGCTAAAAGGGATCTTATAATCATATAAATGCGAAAGAAAGTCTGTCTGTCTATCACTTAATGGACCATTCATGATAGTAACTAACTGCGTCTGTGATCATTTTACGAATTTAAGGGGAACACAGCAGTGGATGACTTTGACGATTTGACCTCTGTACTGGCTTTTGTTTATTTTTCGGCCCCTACCGGCAAACGACTGTACTACAGAAAAACGTACCAAAGAACAGAAATGTGTCGCAGAGTGGTCATCGTATTAGCCTAACATATTTTGTTTCTCTTGGAGTACCAACATCATAATGTATGAATAAAATATTTAATAATAAATTATACACTTTGACTAATGAAGTAATAACCTAGCTTTCATTAGTTATTTCACTGAGCACAGGTACTCCTACGATACATTCTTAAGGTCTGATAAAGACCAGGTAACTGCTTATCGCTTCTCAGTCACGGAAATAGTCAGATTGCTCCAGCTTTCAGCTAACTGAGCACGAATGCTACTACATGATACATTTTGAAGGTCTGACGATGACCACCTAAGTGCTTATCGGTTCTCAGTGACTGATGTAGTTAGAATGACCTAGCTTTCAAATTTTATCTGTCTGAGCACGGATGCTACTACTTAATACATTTTGAAGGTCTGATGATGACCAGCTAAGTGCTTATCGGTTCTCAGTGACGGATGTAGTTAGAATGACCTAGCTTTCAAATTTTATCTATCTGAGCACGTATTCTACTACATGATACATTATGAAGGTCTGATGATGACCAGCTAAGTGCTTATCGGTTCTCAGTGACGGATGTAGTTAGAATGACCTAGCTTTCAAATTGTATCTATCTGAGCACGTATTCTACTACATGATACATTATGAAGGTCTGATGATGACCAGCTAAGTGATTATCGGTTCTCAGTGACGGATATAGTTAGAATGCTCCAGCTGTCAGCTTTTATCTTATTGAGCACGGATGCTACTACATGATACATTTTGAAGGTCTGATGATGACCAGCTAAGTGCTAATTGGTTCTTAGTGGCGGATATAGCTAGAATGACTACCATCAGGTAAATGGCACCATCAGTCTCCAAGGCCTCTTCGAGCTCTTTCAAATGAGTCCACACACGACGGTTCTACGTGGTACCATCAATGAGATCCTATACTTACCTTCGGAGTCTACCATCAGGTAGCTAGTATCATCAGTCTCCAAGGCCTCCTCGAGCTCTTTCAAATGAGTCCAAACACGATGGTTCTACTCAGTGCCATCAATGAGATCCTATACCCACCTTCGGAGTCCACCATTAGGTACGAGACATCATCAGTAATCCAGATCTCCATCTTCCATCAAACGAAATTCTCAAGACAAAATAATTAAAACGATAAAACAATTAACACCATTAAAACAATAACATACATTACATAACATCGCGCCTGTAATCCCCAAAGGGTTAGGCAGAGGTGTACCTAATAGTAGGCGTGATGTTATGTTATGTATGTTATTATTTTAATAATTTTAAGCAAAAAACAATTGTAGTCGTTCTTGTAGCACGGATACTACTACATGATACATTTTGAAGGTCTGATGATAACCATATGCTTATCGGTTCTCAGTGACGAACGTAGTTAGCATGACCTAGCTTTAAAATTTTATCGATTTGAGCACGGATGCTACTACATAATACATTCTAAAGGTCTGATGATGACCAGCTAAGTGCTAATTGGTTCTCAGTGACGGATATAGCTAGAATGACCTAGCTTTCAAATTTTATCGATCTGAGCACGGATACTACTACATGATACATTTTGAAGGTCTGATGATGATCAGCTAAGTGCTTATCGGTTCTCAGTGACGGATGTAGTTAGAATGACCTAGCTTTCAGATTTTATCTTATTGAGCACGGATGCTACTACATGATACATTTTGAAGGTCTGATGATGATCAGCTAAGTGCTTATCGGTTCTCAGTGACGGATGTAGTTAGAATGACTTAGCTTTCAGATTTTATCTTATTGAGCACGGATGCTACTACATGATACATTTTGAAGGTCTGATGATGACCAGCTAAGTGCTTATCAGTTCACAGTGACGGATATAGCTAGAATGACCACCATCAGGTAAATGGCACCATCAGTCTCCAAGGCCTCCTCGAGCTCTTTCAAATGAGTCCAAACACGATGGTTCTACGCAGCGCTGTCAATGAGATCCTGTACCCACATTCGAAGTCCAACGTCAAGTAAATGGCATCATCAGCCTCTAAGGCCTCCTCGAGCTCTTTCAAATGAGTCCAAACACGACGATTCTACGCAGTGCCGTCAATGAGATCCTTTACTTACCTTTGGAGTCCACCATCAGGTAAATGACATTATCAGTCTCCAAGGCGTCCTCGAGGTCTCAACACCATTAGAATAATAAGATACATAACATAACATCACGCCTACTATTAGGTACACCTCTGCCTAACCCTTCGGGGATTACAGGGGTGGTGTTATGTAATGTATGTTATTATTTTAATGGTGTTGATTGTTTTATCGCTTTTAATTATTTTGTCTTGAGAATTTCGTTTGATGGAAGATGAAGATCTGGATGACTGATGATGTCTCGTACCTGATGGTAAACTCCGAAGGTGGATATAGGATCTCATTGACGGCACTGAGTAGAACCATCGTGTTTGGACTCATTTGAAAGAGCTTGAGGGGGCCTTGGAGACTGATGATACCAGCTACCTGATGATAGACTCCGAAGGTGGGTAGAGGATCTCATTGACGGCACTGAGTAGAACCGTCGTGTGTGGACTCTTTTGAAAGAGCTCGAAGAGGGCTTGGAGACTGATGGTGCCATTTACCTGATGGTGGTCATTCTAGCTATATCCGTCACTGTGAACCGATAAGCACTTAGCTGGTCATCATCAGACCTTCAAAATGTATCATGTAGTAGCATCCGTGCTCAATAAAATAAAATCTGAAAGCTAGGTCATTCTAACTACATCCGTCACTGAGAACCGATAAGCACTTAGCTGATCATCATCAGACCTTCAAAATGTATCATATAGTAGCATCCGTGCTCAACTGCTCAATAAGATAAAATCTGAAAGCTAAGTCATTCTATCTAGATCCGTCACTGAGAACCGATAAGCACTTAGCTGATCATCATCAGACCTTCAAAATGTATCATGTAGTAGCATCCGTGCTCAATAAGATAAAATCTGAAAGCTAAGTCATTCTAACTACATCCGTCACTGAGAACCGATAAGCACTTAGCTGATCATCATCAGACCTTCAAAATGTATCATGTAGTAGCATCCGTGCTCAGATCGAAAAAAATTTAAAGCTAGGTCATTCTAGCTATATCCGTCACTGAGAACCAATTAGCACTTAGTTGGTCATCATCAGACCTTCAAAATGTATCATGTAGTAGCATCCGTGCTCAGATCGATAAAATTTGAAAGCTAGGTCATTCTAGCTATATCCATCACTGAGAACCAATTAGCACTTAGCTGGTCATCATCAGACCTTCAAAATGTATCATGTAGTAGCATCCGTGCTCAGATCGATAAAATTTGAAAGCTAGGTCATTCTAGCTATATCCGTCACTGAGAACCAATTAGCACTTAGCTGGTCATCATCAGACCTTCAAAATGTATCATGTAGTAGCATCCGTACTCAATAAGATAAAAGCAGAAAGCTGTAGCATCATTACTGTATCCGTCACTGAGAACCAATTAGCACTTAGCTGGTCATCATCAGACCTTCAAAATGTATCATGTAGTAGCATCCGTGCTCAATAAGATAAAAGCAGTAAGCTGTAGCATCATAACTGTATCCGTCACTGAGAACCGATAAGCACTTAGCTGATCATCATCAGACCTTCAAAATGTATCATGTAGTAGCATCCGTGCTCAGATCGATAAAATTTGAAAGCTAGGTCATTCTAGCTATATCCGTCACTGAGAACCAATTAGCACTTAGCTGGTCATCATCAGACCTTTAGAATGTATTATGTAGTAGCATCCGTGCTCAGATCGATAAAATTTTAAAGCTAGGTCATGCTAACTACGTTCGTCACTGAGAACCGATAAGCACTTAGCTGGTTATCATCAGACCTTCAAAATGTAGTAGCATCCGTGCTACAAGAACGACTACAATTGTTTTTTGCTACAATTGTTTTATCGCTAAAAGCGATAAAACAATTAAAATCATTAAAATAATAACATACATAACATAACATCACGCCTACTATTAGGTACACCTCTGCCTATCCCTTTGGGGATTACAGGCGCGATGTTATGTAATGTATGTTATTGTTTTAATGTTGTTAATTGTTTTATCGTTTTAATTATTTTGTCTTGAGAATTTCGTTTGATGGAAGATGAAGATCTGCATGACTGATGATGTCTCGTACCTGATGGTGGACTCCGAAGGTGGGTATAGGATCTCATTGACGGCACTGAGTAGAACCGTCGTGTGTGGACTCATTCGAAAGAGCTCGAAGAGGCCTTGGAGACTGATGGTGCCATTTACCTGGTGGTGGTCATTCTAGCTATATCCGTCACTGTTAACCGATAAGCACTTAGCTGGTCATCATCAGACCTTCAAAATGTATCATGTAGTAGCATCCGTGCTCAATAAGATAAAATTTGAAAGCTAGGTCATTCTAACTACATCCGTCACTGAGAACCGATAAGCACTTAGGTGATCATCATCAGACCTTCAAAATGTATCATGTAGTAGCATCCGTGCTCAATAAGATAAAATCTGAAAGTTAGGTCATTCTAACTACACCCGTCACTGAGAACCGATAAGCACTTAGCTGATCATCATCAGACCTTCAAAATGTATCATGTAGTAGCATCTGTGCTCAGATCGATAAAATTTGAAAGCTAGGTCATTCTAGCTATATCCGTCACTGAGAACCAATTAGCACTTAGCTGGTCATCATCAGACCTTCAAAATGTATCATGTAGTAGCATCCGTACTCAATAAGATAAAAGCAGAAAGCTGTAGCATCATAACTGTATCCGTCACTGAGAACCGATAAGCACTTAGCTGATCATCATCAGACCTTCAAAATGTATCATGTAGTAGCATCTGTGCTCAGATCGATAAAATTTGAAAGCTAGGTCATTCTAGCTATATCCGTCACTGAGAACCAATAAGCAGTTACCTGGTCTCCATCAGACCTTCAAAATGTATCATGTAGTATGAGAGACCATCATTAGGTACGAGACATCATCAGTCATCTAGATCTCCATCTTCCATCAAACGAAAATCTCAAGACAAAATAGTTAGATAACATAACATCACGCCTGTAATCCCCGAAGGGTTAGGCAGAGGTGTACCTAATAGTACACCCACATTTCGCCAGTTATGTTTAAGTCCCATATAATAGGGGCGAGCCTATTGCCATCAACCGGGCACAAATCCAGACTCCGTGGCTGTTACTTATAATTTCCTGATGGAAAAACCCAATAACACTTTGCCCGACCCGGGAATCGAACCCAGGACCTCATGCTCAGCATCGTGCTTACGACCACTAGACCAACGAGGCAGTCCAAAATTAAAATAATATCATAGATATATCTATATACCAAAATATCTACTAAGAAACGTAGATAATTTACCAATAGTTTTGGAGAGCTCGGCCACGCGTCACTTTACGTTTATTAGGCATAGTCAGCTTAGTCTATGATAGGTGCAAACAACAAAACGAAATTACAAACTACTTTAAATATATTTACAAACTTATTTTCTGTTCTTATTTTACGAAATATTGATAACTATACAATTTACAATATGTTTTAATTCAGAAAACATTAAAAACGTGAACTTTTGAATTTTATTTGTGAAGTAATGACATGCGTGCAGTCCACCCGTGACAACAGTCATCGAGACACTGGCGCAGCGCGTTCCGAGTATGCGCGACGGGTCTCGCGCCGCATTTGCCTCAAAATGTCGGGAATTAATTTATTATTTTAAAATTTTATTACAAATCAGAGAAAATAAACAATACGGATTGATAAATACATCACTACGTATTTTTGGGTATAAATTTCATACCGAACTATTCAGCCGTTACAGAGACAAAATTCGATTTAGGTTAAGACATACAACGATTTTTTATTAAATAATGTGAAGGTTTATTAAAATTTTAAACAATACGAATTATTTGTGATGACTTTAAGTATAACATATATTTTTTATATGGAAATCGTACGGAAGGATTCCTCAACAAATTTCTTTAAACATACGTCGTTTTTGGGATTTTAGCAACGCAACAGCCTTAAACGTAAATCATATTATTTTCCTATTATGATCTATTTTCCTAAATGGTCACAGACGCAGTTAATATTATGAAAGGTCCGTTTTACGCTTCTTAACGGAAATCATATTATGATCTGCTAAAGAGTCCATTTTAGACGCCCTGGTATTCAGTTACATCCGGTTAGACTGGAAGCCGACCCCGACATAATTGGGAAAAGGCTAGTGAGATGATGACGCAGAAGCCATAAACCAGTATTTTACTTACACGCGCCATTATACGATTAAAATAAAAAACCGCACCAATATAAATGGGTTACTAATACACGTGTAAACTAAAGGTTGACGATCTCAGAATTGTGATCTCATACATATCGCAAAAATCCATGAAAAAAAGGACCTTTATTGAGTAAAATTAGAGATTTTTTTCGTATTACGCACGTCATTATTGTAATTCATGTTGTATCCCTTAGTCATAGGGTCCAGTTATTACCCTTTGAGTACGGGACCCTATGACTTCACTATCCGTCTGTCACTAGGCTGTATCTCATGAACCGTGATAGCTGAAATTATAGCCGTGTTGATATTTATTTTAATAATTTAAGTGATTTACAATTTCAATTTAATGTAATATTATTTGATTTACGATTTGTTTTTTGTTCGACTTTTGTGACATGGTACAATTCATTCAGTATTATATTAAATGAAAAAAGAAACCAAGCCATGATTATTTATTATCATCTATAATCTGGTCAATTGAGCTCACAATTATGATGTTTTTTTTGCCAAGATATATAATAGGCCTTACGCTTGTGATTTGATAAAACTAAGTAAATTATTTCGTTGGTATCAGTCGGTGACTTACGTAGACGCTTATTAATTTCATCAACAATTTCCTCGCCGGTGTTCTTTCATGCAAACCGTTGGAGCCGTTTCAGAGTTTAACATTAATACCTACATACAGTATCTTAGTTTAAACGAGGGACATATTGAAACCCGCAATATGTACTTACATGATACTAATAAAAGTATGAACAACAAAAAAACACTGAAAAAGTTTCTTTTCCATAGTGTCAGACATGACGAATCTATAAGGGTTCCGTTTTTTGCCAAACGACTACGGAACCCTAAAAACGGATTACGATTCCGAGCAAAACATTTAAAAACCCTTAAAATTGTTAACAATGCCATTCGGACGAATGTCGCGGGGTACAGATAGTCCTTAAAATTTAAGGACTATCTGTACCCCACAACAGTCTGGTCGTATTTAAGGCTTAAATACGACCACAACTTTCTGAAATATCCTGTATAGAGGCAGAGCTATATTATACGCCAGTGGATCAGTGGTGGGTTCGAACCCAGGCTGGCTCTCAAAACGGTGTAGGAAAACATCGTGAGGAAACTGGCATGTTTTAGAACCAACAAATTAGAAGACAAGTGACATCTACCAACCAACTGGGCCCGCGTGGGGTATTATAGCCCATCCCTCTCCTAGAGAGGAGGCATGAGTCCCTGCAGTGGGAACATTATAGGATGATGATGATGAGAGCTACATTTATATATTAATTAATTTATTCCATGATAAATGATGTTTATTTTGCAATTAGGTTTATACAAAAACTTCAAGAAAACACTTTTTTTAAACTAGATGGGGCCGGTGTTTCGTACCTGACTACTCTGAGAAGAAAATCCGAAACAAACTCAGAGGTCATAGTCTCTTTTAAGGTCCAGACGTAATCTTGGTATACACACATGAAGACTATGCAGATTAGTGTCTGAGATGATCTTTTGAAGAAAGCACCACACAGATTTGAGTGGACCCGTCCAGTCAGTGCAAGCATTTGTCAGGTATCGTGGAGGTCGACACAATACAAAAGAATTTCATTTCATTTGGGTGGGTCGCTTATAGTATTCAAACAGCCAGACAATCGTTAAAACTAAAGAAAGATCGACACAATCACAACAATAGATTTAAAAAATATATTATTACTATTAATAGAACACAAGAAGTAGGTACCTAACTAGTTAGTTAAAAAAAACATGGCGGTTTTATTTTTGTAGAAGAATAATTAACTGCGAGTATCAAATGAGGTTATTACCATGAAGTTTACACGTGTCTTACTAACTTATTTATAGTTTTAAATACCTACTTTTAATTGTAATCTGGGGAAAACGTAGTGGGTAGAATTACTGTTTTAAAATGTAATATTTAGGACATTTCATGTTTGTGTTTAACCGACGAAAAAAAGGAAGAGGTTCTCAATTCGACGTACTAAACATTATCTTGCTCTGCCTCTGGTAATTTTATGGGTTTGTTTAAGTTGAAACACAATGCGCATTAGTAAAAATAAAACGTAAAAAAAATATAGGAAAAACTTACGTTCAGATGATGTCGGGTGCCATTTTCAAACATATGGGAATATGAGTTTGGTCGCAATTCCATATTCAAACACTTTTCACAGACAACCGATTATCTTTTTAAAATTACACTTTTCCACAACATAGTAAAGTCACTGGCTGACATGTAAACAAACTTTTGCGAAAAGTTTATATTTTGAGTTATTTACACAGACCTATTTATGATGCAATAAGAATTTCTTGCTTATTCGAAAATAAACAAAACAAATGAAAGGTAATTTTGAAAAATGACGTAGTTACTTATGAATATAATTATTGAAGAAAGTCACCTTTACTCAGCAGTGGG
Organism: Diarsia brunnea; assembly: GCA_949774965.1. Taxonomy (NCBI): domain Eukaryota; kingdom Metazoa; phylum Arthropoda; class Insecta; order Lepidoptera; family Noctuidae; genus Diarsia; species Diarsia brunnea. The sequence goes on from OX459023.1 coordinate 8,794,393, forward strand.
ACACAAAAGGCTGACGAAAAAAAAATACATGACGCTCCAACCAAAAGTAGCAATTAATAATCACTGTATCCATGTAATCGTTACACTACTTTAATTCACTTATAAAAAAAATATTATTTCAATAAAAAAAATATAACGCACAAATCACAGGCAAAAAGTAAAAAAAAACACTCTAGAAAGAGGTCTGAAATGAAAGAGAGTTTGTCTATAAATGATAGCTACTCTATGATTTCTTTATTCCGAAATATTTGCATGCGTACACGTCACTGAAGACATTACAGTATGCGTTTTGCATTCCAACAATGGATTTTATAATTTTCTCGGACTTAGGTATTCGTTTGGCCTTGGTTCGAAACAACTGGAAGTCAGGAAGGCCTTTGTCCAGCAGTGGGAAGATGCAGGTGGGATAACGGTATCAATAGGTCATAATGAGATTGGGATAAGTGAAGATTATTTGCATTAATTTCAAGGAAGCAAGGGGGTCATCCTTTGACGTGAGGTTCAAAAAGGGGAGTGTCCGAAAAAAAATCACGATGGGATAGTGTGACAATGAAGGGATTTTTTCGTGCGACGGAAAAAATGTGTGGCTACGAGTTTACCAGGTCCGCCTTTGTACCATTCTTGTACACGAAGTTTAAATAATTAATCTAATACAAGTTAATATGTCAAAATCCAAAGAGCAGAGCGGACTACGTCGAGTCTCTTAGACATCAGGACACGGAAAAAAACCGTAGCATCAGCGTATAATGTTCCCACAGCTGGGACACAAGCCTCTTGTCTATAAAGGGGAATGGGCTATATATAATCCGCCTCGCAGGTTAAAAAATCGACATTTCACACACATTTCACAGTTCTAGGACATCCCGATTTCCTCACGATGTTTTGCGAGCAGTGGTGATGAATTAAATTACACAAAGTTCGAACCCACAACTCGTAACCGGAAAACCTAATCACTATTATGATCACTTTTTTTCGACTCACGAAATGTCAAGTCTCACAAAAAAGCACAATTCAAAACATGAATTCGTCAGTATCACTCAAAAATTTAATTCAAACTAACTTTTGCCGCTATTTACTCCACCTTGTTAGGTTATGTGGGTGGGGTTTAAGTACGACCTCCCATTGGCATTTTAGTTTTTAGAATACATTTATTTTTATCACGACTACTATTAATGCCGTTACTTTTATTTTTTTTGGTGCGTTAATTATTCGTCTAGGAAAAATACTAGATGGCTTCACGATGCGAACGGCTGATGCATCCGTGTAGTATTTTGTGGCAGGTTTACTCAAACATCTCGAATTTCTCGATTTTTAAGGTCCCATTAAAATAGATAGACCAACTTTAAGAAATCATTCAGACCACCATAGTCCTTCAAAAAAGAAAATAAGAAAAACGCATTAGAGACTTACAAGAAAAAAATCTGTTAACGAAAATGCACTAAAAATGTGGGTTATCCAACATTTTAGGTTAAAATAAAATCACTTTAATCAGTGTTTTTTTTGTGCTATATCTTTGGTTAGACGTACTGAATGCTGTGCTATGAGCAATATGGGTAATATCTATACAGGGTGTAAATCAACCCATCACACAGTCGTTAACCAAACATTCTGTATTTCAAACTAAGTGCCCCTACGCAAAAAATTTTTGCTGGGAAACGACTTTTTTTGTGGGTCAGGAACACATTTTATGGTAAAACTCAATGTAGCACTATTAAAACATTGTGCTAGTGGATGCTTTAAGGGTACTTTTACACCCTATATTAATGGGACCTTATATAGGGTGTAAAAAGACCCTTAACGCAAACGAAGGGCACTTTTTTCTCCCCAACACTGCGATCATTTTTTTGTTCTAGACTATACCTGGGAACCCCCTAGTTACGGAGATATTGGAGGTCAAAGTTCCAAAATTTTTACAGCTGTTTTTATAAATACTAGTTTTTCAGGTTTTAACTTTACTTAAATTACCTCCATGACCCGTTTACTATTCAAAGCATCCACTAGCATAATGTTTTAAGAGTGCTACTTTGAGTTTTACTGTAAAATGTGATTTACTGGTTAGAACAAAAAAAATATCGCAGTGGTGGGGGGAAAAAGTGCTCTTAGTTTGCGTTAAGGGTACTTTTACACCCTATATATGGGGAGACCCCTTAATCTTTTATTTATTTTTTTATGTACAAAAATCGTAAAGTGGTTCACAGAATACATCTACCTACCTATAACTTTCTTTTTTTTCTTTCATCTTTCTCTTAGGGCTCGTTTACGGAGACGCGGGGCGACGCGCGGCGCGTGCAGAAGGCTCGTCTTGAGCTTTTTTATTCATTTACTGCGAGGCGCGTCCACTGCAACGAACGCTGCATTTTAAAATAACGAGCGAAAAATCGCTTATCGTAAAAGACGTCTGAAATCGTTAACGTTTTCATACATCGCCATGTGTTTGAATTAAAAACGCACAACGCGCCGCGCGACGCCCCGCGTTTCCGTAAATGAGGCCTTATAGCCATCTACATTCATACTCAACATTTCGTCCTTAATTTTTTCTTAATCCTTCGCATCACCATGTCCATACCACGATAACCGATTACCACACAACTTCTCAGTCACTCTCTATTTCTTCTTTCTCATCTCATTCATTTAAGCTTGAGACAGGTGGTTAATCAAGCTGCGGGTTGTTCGAAAGAGATACCGCGGCCCCAGACACAAAGGGCTAAAAAGGAACATGGGTGGTTTTTACCACAGAACAGATAAAAGAGGTTAGAAGGGCCTTGTGGGCGGGGCAGGCGCGCCGCTCATATGTCGCAAACGCTCTAATGTCGACAAAATTTGATTTACCGGCCAACAATCGCGCTCATATTGTGACAGCGTACGAAGCTCCGCGAAAAAAAAGAATTATGCCATCTTGCGCTATTATAATGTGTCGGAAAAGAAGCCAGGGTGTGTAGTGTGCCTCGAGAAGGGATTTCTTATCACCGGTAAGTCCAAATACCTTAAAATACAAGTAATATTTGTAATTATTACAATAGTATTATGTAGTTGGTAGAAAAAATGATACTGTCGCAAGCAGTTAAAAAATTACGTACATTGCTTGCAATACGTGGGTACCATCTTGTGCTGCGTGGGCGATTGCGCGATGTATTTCGTTCACTGCGAACGTCGCGTACGACGAGCCAAAGCTTGAGTTCTGCAAAATCTATGCGTTTCGATTGTGTTGTACCAAGTTGTAAACAATGTCGATATTTAGTATGTGTGAATGTATTAAATGATATTATTATGAATATGATTAAATAACTTCGTTTATTACTGTCAATTATTGTTTATTGTGGGTTATTAATTTTGGTTTTCGTCTAAAATTTGTTTTGAGGTTAGTCATTTATAATGGAAACATAACAACAAAGTTTTGTTTTTAGGTTTCCAACAGATCCAGATACAAGAACACTATGGCTAGAGGCAACCGGTAGAATTGAATAGATACCTACTAACTAAATGTAGTCATTAATTGAATGTATGTCTTATTTTTAAGTGTTTCTCGTATGTTTACTTTTGATTTTACTTTTTTAATCTTTAATTTTGTATCTGTGTGAGACAAATAAATACCTTTTCATTCTTTCTATCCCGTTCCGAAATTAAAGCAAAATATTCCAAAACTTAAAGTTACAAAACTAAAGTAATTTTATCGACATAAATTATCGGCCTTTTGGTCGCCGTAACATGTATGAGAAATTAAAGCGTGTGTGAGTGTACGTCATACGCAGTGTTTGCGCTAGTGTGACAACCAGTAGCAAGCTCGCGATCTAAGTGAGTGCGGTTTATTTGTGTGCGTAATGCGCGTACGTATTAGCCTCTTGCTTGTAGTGGATATAGAGAGTGGGAGACAAGCGGCGACAGGCGTTCTAATACAAATCAGGAACTATTTCCTTTCTAATCTCTTTTATCTGTTCTGTGGTTTTTACTCAGTAGAAGTCTGGGACTCTACCGCTCAGCCCAGACCTGGAGGAGTCATTTGATGATTTCCCACCCTCCAAAAAAAGGTGGTAAATCAAAGAATAATTTTCTACAGCCAAGCTATAAGGATAAACAATAAACATTATGAGAATCCGTTTCGCGTATTCTTTGTAAGATTTCGTTTGAACTTTAAAGTTCTGAATTAAATGAATAATAATATCTTAGCTTCCTTCTACATTGAAGTAGCATTTAAATAAACTTAACGGTATTTAGGTGTCATTAGTTTTACTTCGTGAATAATTTTGAAAGAGGTCTGGTTTTTGACTAGCCGGTCAACACGTGTAAGCGACGTCAGAATATGAAACGTGATTCCATCCGCCTATCGACGAATAACATCGCGATGTATGAATACGTGATATTGAAATACCGTAAGCAAAGTCGAAAGGAGCTTGTAATCTCTTTTTTATCTAGGCAACTAGCTAATGCCAGCAGCTTCGCCCGCGTCATATTATATATTATTATACTATGGTTGTAACCTTCCTCGAGAACCACTCTATCCAACGGTGAAAATAACATGAAAATCGGTGCAGTAAGTAGTTTTTGAGTTAATCACGAACAGACAGACAGATGCAGCGGAGGACTTTGTTTTTAACCGACTTCCGAAAAGGAGGAGGAAGAAAAAGCAGCTTCTGAAGTCGGTGGCAAAAAAAAACGAAATCAAACAAACAAAATGTCACCGACTTCAATAGTACACCTAAGTATGTACTATTTGGTACATCTCTGCCTAACCTTTCGAAGATTCCAGGCGTGATGTTATGTTATGATTATTTGTATAATTTGAATTTCCTGCCATTTCAATCATAAGAAATAGTAGATTGAATCTGCTAAAACTAGAGGTAATCTCGATTTAAATAATCAGGTTCTACGATTACACGTGTTATACACAGGGTGTTGACAAAAGAATGTTATTAATTTAATTATTTTTTGTATTGTACTGTTCGGACCTATGTATGAATGTTGTCAGTTTTAACGTTTGCAATCACAGTAGAATCACGATTTTTCCGGACCAATCAAAACCTGGGGTTTTCAGGATAATCAACAATCAATTTCTAAGTAAAATCAAACAATATTAATAACTTTTTACTATAGATAGTGTTTTACATACGTCATTTAGATAATAGGATATAAAAATACGATAATTAGAGCCGTGAACAATGAGTACGGATAAGTGGATATTATACGGATAATCGAGGTTCGGATGGTCGGGATTCTACTGCATTTATATTACAATTAAATTTTTTGACATGCATGACTTGATTCTGCAAAATAAAAAGAACGTCCTGTATGTTAGTTAGCATTGGAAATTGAGTTTATGCAACTTATGTTCTTTTCTAAATGAATAACCGAAAGATTTATAGTTTCAACTAACTTATTCAATATTATAAAATATGTCAAACAAAAAAAATATTAAAATCAATATTTTAATATTTTTATTCGTTACGACCCTAAATTTAGGGTGGATGAGATACCGATGTCCAAACGGTTCCGTACTCAGTACATAATTCTGAACCACCCCCTGTGTGGTCATTTTTCATTGGGAATTAATATACTATCCTGTTTCATATATTTTAACGTGTAGCTCCAGATTTGACTATTTTTAGGATACAGCAGTTTTTCTCAAACTCAAAGAATTTATTTCAATTAAACCATTACCTACAAGCACTTTTGAATGTCAGAAGAACAATAATTCATAAAACAAAACTCTACTACGAGTGCAATGCGTCATCCCGAAAGCCACCACGCCGAACCACACGCCGCCGCGCCGAATGCCCGCAACAACGAACACTGCGAGCACGAAAGCACGCAGCGACGCACGCCGCAACAACGAATGCACGAGACTCCAAATCACGGAACAACGAATGCACGCCACAACGCGCAACATCCGGCGACGCGCAAGTCGACGCAGCAACCCCCGGGACGACGCATTGCACTGAGTAATTATGAGTCAAGCGGATTTGTTTTATAATAAATGCTTACGGAACCCTACCTCTTATTATCTCTAGACATCGATAAGTTGGCTTTTATGTTAGACTTACTGCCGTACTCAGAGACGTTTAATGATTACTTCAGCCGTCACTTAGTTTAGGTTTTGTATGTCAAAGCTCATAGATAAGGCAGAATAAGAGACCAATTTTATATGTTTTACCAACCTTCTGTACCTTGTTTACGGTCAGAGCATCAAATCAAATCAAAATCATTTAAATAAATGATTTTGATTTGATTTGATACTCTGCAATACGCTTTAGCACTAAAGTGGCGATGGGCAGGACACCTAGCTTATACAGGGACAAAAGATGGACATTAGAATCCACGGTATGGAAAGGACGAATTGGTAAAAGGAGCAGGGAACCTCCAAAGAACAAATGTATTAACGAAATAATCGCCACGGCTGGTAAAGAATGGCAAATAAAAGCAAGAGACAGAGAGAAATGGAGTAAACTGGAGGAGGCCTATACCCAGTCCTGGGTTCCAACATCAAATAACTCAAATTAATATTTAAATAATCTGCATTTAATTTATATAAAACTTTCTATATTTTAAGTAAAATTGTTATTTGAGGTTGTTGGAAATACAAAATAGTTTATTGTGCCAATTAGGTATTACATTACATGTTAATGTGTTTGGAGTCCCCATTTAGGCAAACAATGCCTGTATTAGAAAGCTCCGCTCTTTCAACATCATTTTTTTTTTTTTAAACGTTTTGTCGTACACGTCTTATGCTAACTAGAGTTTATTACGATGTACTGTGACCTTAAGGGTAAAAAAAACTTTTTTGCAAAAAATAAAACCGACTTCAAAAACACAAAAAAGTGAAAAATAACTTTAGCTTCTGAAGTCGGTGACTTTTGTTTGTTTTATTCAGTTTTTTTGTCACCGACTTCAGAAGCTAAAGTTATTTTTCACTTTTTTGTGTTTTTGAAGTCGGTTTTATTTTTTGCAAAAAAGTTTTTTTATTTTTCCATTTTTAGTTGTAATATCCTTTACAAATATTTGATATTCATTAATTTTACGTTGTTAACAATACATGTCACGGTAATAGGCTTATCCGCAATAAAATGAAACTTAACATACCTAACTCTCGAAATCTGGGCGTCCTGTACACATCTGCGTAACCCGTCAGAGCATACAGGCGTGATGGTAAGTTAAGATGTTGCGTAAACAATAAACATCCAAGCGATTGCAGCAAACACGACAGATTTGCCGTCTATTTTTGAAGAGTTCTATTGTATATCTCCGAAGATCAGGATCAGATCTTCACCAAATTTAAATGGGACCACCTCAGGAGTATACTCTTTCAAATAAAAAAAGAATTTTGAGAATCGGTTCACAAATGGAGGAGAAATCAGGTAACATACATAAAAAAAAAAAAAAAAATACATACACACGAACATATAACCTCCTCCTTTTTTGAAGTCGGTTAAAAATGCATCGGGAGGCGCTCCGGGCGTCTGGGGCCACGTGATGGCTTCCGGCCACCGTAGACCGTGGCAAAAAAACGAAATCAAACAAACAAATGACACCGACTTCAGAAGCTGATTTTTCTTCTAAAGTTTATTTTTTACTTTTTGGTGTTTTTGAAGTCGGTTGTTTATTTTGTGAAAAAGTTTTTTTTGGTTTTTTAATTTGTACTCATTCCGAATTTTATTTTGTTGTTTTTTATAAGGGTAATGTCACTCTAAGATACACAGTTACGGTTGGATATTATAAACAAATGTATTACTAACGGCGTACAATGTAATAAGAGTCGTTCAGCCGTTTGAGATATACACATTGAAATTGATTCCAATTGGCATTGAAAATTATGCGAACTGCACATTCCTTGGTATTCTATTTAAATGTTTACTGTTCTGTTCTTACTGTTTCAATTATAACATAACATTGCACCTGTAATCCCTGTAGAGTTAGGCTGAGGTGCTCCGTTCGTACACCTAGATTTCGCCAGAACTTATGTTTGAAGCCCCATGAAAATCATAACCTAAAATCCCACAAAAAAATGAGCGCAGTGAATGACGGGGCGACCAATCTTGGTTTCGTTAAGGGTGGGTACTTTAACACTCTATAAGTACTAATCATCATCTTCCTGCCCTTATCCCATTCTATTTGGGGTCGGCGCAACACGTTTTCTTCTTCCATTCATCCCTGTTACACGTCAAGGTGGCATTTATTCCTTTCTCATTCATATCATTCCTCACACAATCCATCCATCTTTTCTTTGGCCTTCCTCTCCCTCTCCATCCATCAATATTTATATCCATCACTTTTTTAGTCACATGCGCAACACTCTACCTAAAAGTACTAATAAATAAATTTAATTTTCTTTCTTTTATTTTGACTATAGTAGTACCTTTTGTACTATTAGGTCATACATAATATTTCAATAAGTTTATTTTTATGTCAAAATAGTTTTGTTTAACCTAAGTTTAAATGTTAAGTAATTCATTTTAAAGATATTCATTTAAATATTATATTATAATTGAAAAGTGTCTAGACTTGGGTATAAATAAGTGAACCAGCGACTATATTTTTTGATGTCGAGATAATATAAGAACTTTTATTTCTACGACTTACGTAAATAGCAATATAGTGATATGAAGTGCCTTTAAAGCCAAACATTGGTTGCATGTGGCTGAGATGAGAATGCTAAGGGGGATGTGTGGTGTGACGCGTAAGGAATGAGTACATAACAGGAAGTCTCAAAGTGGCGCCGGTAAATGAAAAGTTGTGTGGTAATCGATTGTCGTGGTATGGACATGTGATGCGAAGGAATGAAGAAAATGTTGTGAGAAAAATGTTGAGTATGAATGTAGATGGCTATAAGAGTAGAGGAAGACCAAAGAAACGATGGATGGACTGTGTGAAGGATGATATGGCTAGAAAGGAGGTGACTGACATGACGAGAAATAGAGAAGTATGGAAGAAGAAGACATGTTGCGCCGACCCCAAATAAATTGGGATAAGGGCAGGAGAATAATGATTGGTTGTACTTCGTACTTACAGTCTTCCGGTATACACTATCAATACATTAGCGAACAATTTAACAATAAATTATACCAATAAAACTAGAAGCGAAAAATCTAAATTCAAATCAGAATCAAAATTCAATTTAAAATCTGTAAATAAAGATTTTATGATAATGGACAAGTAGGTACCTCCTTGGTCTGAAATTAGGTTTTTTTTAATTTTTCGTTACAGAGTTTAAACCTAAGTACCAAAAAACCTAGATCTAGACGGACCTCCGATAAAACAAGCAACGGTCCGTGCAAGTCTACTATGCAAATACCAAAATATCTGAACGAATAAATAAATAAATTATCATTAATTTGCGTTCATAATTATTAATAATAGAGTTTATTCAAATCGTCGTTAAATCTTTTGGCAACTTTACCTTGTAAGTAAAGTTACACGTGTTAGTTACAGGTTGTTGTTTTATTGTGACGCGGTTTAATTTTTTTTGGTAATTTGTGCTGTGGTGAGGAAGATGTTTGGTTAAATATTAACCATTAACGATTACTGGTATGTTTTCAAGGGTAAATTATAATTAAAACTACAGTCTAACTGGATGCAGCTGAATATCAGTATTTTAAAGGTTTCACACAGGACAAAACAAATTGACAAAAAATTAAAGAGAAAAAAGTAAACATAAGAGAAACACTTAAAGTTAAGAAATACATACATTAAATTAAAATGAATCCCGTACGAAGCCAAAAGGCCACTATCTCAGCACGGTGCTGTAACATTTATGACAAATGTCACAGCGCTGGTATTGACATGGCTGCCTATATGACATCCACAACCCAGTCAGTACTGGGTAATACGATACCCCTTGGTAAGCCTGGCTTTCAGACTTTTTGGGTCACTGGCTAGGTAGCTAGTGACCTCATCATCATCATCATTTCAGCCATAAAAACGTCCACTGCTGGACATAGACCTCCCCCAGAAGGGGGGTTTTGCAATAATCGCCACGCTTGGCAGGCGGGTTGGCGATCGCAGTATGGTTGTTACGAAGGCACAGAGAACGCTGCTGCAAATTCTCTGGTATATCCCTTAGTCGCCTCTTACGACACCCACGGGAAGATATGGGATGGTGCTATTCTTTACGACCGACACCATACGCCAGTGACTTAATGATGTACAAATGACAGCCGGGACCAACAGCTTAATGGAGGAAACTCGGTATGTATCGGGTAGTCACCCATTAACGGACCAACCCACGTAAGCACGGCTTAACCTGAAGATCAACGAGCGGCTGTTATTATCTAGCCACGAGCTCCTGTAAGGATCGTAGCAGTTGAACTTAAGTTGAAGTTCTGAATTTTAACGTCGGCATGAGAACATCCTGCCCAGCGTCGGGCACAAGTTGTTCGCCACTTTGCTGAACTGGTTCTATTTGACGCAGCCGTGAGTGTGTTTAGTTCTTAGTTTTTTTTTTTAATATTATATATTTTGTTTTGTGTACTTGTGGCATGTGCCAAATAAATATGTTTTTTTTTCGTTCTTTTCAAGTCAAGTTGGTTAAGAAGGAACATGGTCATTGATTCTTCATAGAAATGTATTCCCTTTTTTACCTGACTGCAAGGAAAGGGTAATGTTTTTCTCCTGATTAATGCCTCTAGAGCTATATTTTTTTTATTTCATACAATCAAATCAAGGTCTACTGTAGACACGTCCCTGCCATTTCCCTTTTTTTAGCAACTAATAAGTAAAAAATATAACTCATTTATTAAATTATTGATTGAAAATCTACCAGAGAAATTCGAAAAGTTTCGATAAGATTTATAAATATTTAAAAGCTTGTTTAAAAAAATACTGACACAGCCTGTATCTATGTAAATGCGAATAAAAAATGGAACTTTCCATTAAATAAGTATAATTTTGTGATTGTTGTACGTTATTAACTGAATTATTGTATTTTGTTTGAATTTTGTATCTGTGGGCTGACTATTCTCCTTTCTTACTCTTTACTTTATGGATTGCATTATCTGAAATAAACGTATTATTATTAAATAATGGTAAATTAGGTATAGGTATTTATAGGGTGTAAAAGTACCCTTGACGCAAACGAAGGGCACTTGTTCTCCCCACCACTGCGATATTTTTTTTGTTCTAGAGTCTAGACCATACCTTGGAACCTCCTAGTTACGGAGATATTGGGGGTCAAAGTTCCAAATTTTTCACAGCTGTTTTTGTAAATACTAGTTTTTCAGGTTTTAACTTTACTTAAATTACCTCCATGACCCGTTTACTATTCAAAGCATCCACTAGCACAATGTTTTAAGAGTGCTACATTCAGTTTTATCGTGAAATGTGAATTTTGACCCCAAAAAAAAAAATCGTTTCCCAGCAAACATTTTTGCGTAGGGGTACTTAGTTTGATGTACAGAATGCTTGGTTAACGGCTGTGTGATGGGTTGATTTACACCCTGTATAAATATATCATATGTATATTAAAAGAAAGAAACCTTTAATAATCTAACTGCCTAGCCTTTTCCCAACTATATTAGGATCAGCTTTCAGTCTAACCGGATCCAGCTGGATACCAGTACTTTACACGGACCTGCAGGGCTGTTGCGTATCTTTTTAAATGTCAGTGGCTATCATAGTGCCCATTGATTAACTTCAAATGGTTATAATTTGGTACAAAATGGAACCATTTGACAGTTAATCGATGGACACTATGATAGCCACTGACATTTAAAAAGATACGCAATAGCCCTGCTGTTCAACCTGGACTTAACACCTTCTGGATAATACTCCTGGTAATACTCGTCAACAGACCACTTATGACAGCAGTTTGTGTTTTTTGATGCATGGACTCGAATGACTTCTATCAACTCGCACTGGGCTCGCGTGGTGGATTATACAGGGTGGTGCCGACAATACGACAATAAATGAAACCACTGGTAGTTCTAGTCCATAGAAACAATATTAAACTATCAAATAAATCTTAACACCGTCGTGGTGCCGACGATACGACAATAAACTACCTAAATATCTTTACCAAATTCGTTTGTTACATTTTATTTCCGCACGTTAATCGGTGCAAATTATTCCTAAGGTTAGTAAACCAATATTTGTTTATAAATTGTAATGTTTTTCGTTTACAGTTTTATGCTACTTAGTTTTATTGTTTTTTTTTTTATTTTGGTGTTAAGATTTATTTGATAGTTTGACAGGAAGCCTGAATCTCAGCAGTGGAAATATTATAGCCTTTTTATGCCATCTCCCAAAACCTCGCGAATGGCAGCCACCCTGTTTGTTAATTCACCTGATCTAGGATGTGCTCAATAAAATGCTAATGTATTTGAATCTAAGAGACCAAGAGACGCGCAAATTACCTTATTGCAAGGGTAAATGCTATCCTGCCGCCCAGAGCGGGAGGAGCCATTTGATGATATCCCATCCACAAAAAAGGGTACATGCTATGGTATTTTTTTTTTTTTCGGAGTAATATGCAGAATAAAAAAATAAGAAAAACATCGAACGGTTCTGCAAAAGTGCCGCATGCTTACTTTTAATTAAGGTTACAGGTCTATTTCCGGATTTCGACAACACAAAGGAACGATAATAAACAAGAAAATGTATGTAATTATACACAACACTAATGCCCGGGATACACGAGGCCAAGTTTTATTTATTTATTTTATTTTCTTCGGGTGGCTTACAGCTAACAATACATAAATTAATAATGAAATGTTACACGACAAGCCATTTACAAGCCTCCACAGATGGCAGTAAACTAATGTTGCTTAGCATAAGCAATAAGAATAAGCATACTTAATACACTCTTAAAAATAAAAAAATAAAAACACAATATAAACTATTGATTAACTAAGCCTAATAAATAGCTAATCAGCAAGCTAGTGTCAGTAAGCTAGTGCTTCTGGCTTCGTGTAAAAACTTGGCCTCGTGTAGACAAAACTAGCGTAATTTCTAGTTTTTTTTTTTTTTTATTTATTTAGGTCAGCCTACAATGGTTTACACGTTGCATTTCGTTTAAAAGAACACAATATACATTTATGAGCGCAACAATTACTTACAGGCTAACACCACATGCAGAATGTTCCAAGCCAGAGCAGTAAGACAGGACAGTTGAGTACAGAACTACGAGTAGCTTGCTGTACTGGCTTGAAAAACTGGCCTCGTGTAATCCATAACTATCTTTTGTTTTCACATTTTCTACTCTACTGCGAAATTATCGGTATCGCGCTTTTGCAAACCCATCCGAAAAAAGGGCGAGAGGGACCGTTGCAGCTCGAACTGATCTTGCCCGGGTTAAAATAATATCAAGTTATGTATTTCCCTGTTTCCTCCTACAAAACGGCCGATTTTCAGTGAAACGATCACAATAATGCATTTTGTTAAAATGTTACGAGCTAGTCTTTGTGGGTGCTGAAATATAAAGGGTGTAAAAGTACCCTTAACGTAAACGAAGGGCATTTGTTCTCCCCACCACTGCGATCATTTTTTTGTTCTAGACCATACCTGGGAACCTTCTAGTTATGGAGATATTGGGGGTCAAAGTTCCAAATTTTTCACAGCTGTTTTTTTTAACACTAGTTTTTCAAGAAATAACTTTACTTAAATTACCTCCATGACCCGTTTACTATTCAAAACATTCATTAGCACAATGTAATATATGAAGAGTGCTACATTAAGTTTTACCAAAAAAAAACATCGTTTCTCACCAATAATTTTTGCGTAGGGGTAACTTATATTCAAAACATTCATTAGCACAATGTAATATATGAAGAGTGCTACATTGAGTTTTACCAAAAAAAAAAATCGTTTCTCACCAATAATTTTTGCGTAGGGGTACTTAGTTTGATGTACCTATTGCTTAGTTGACGGCGCGCGGCGTTCGTGAAGGGTTCATTTCCACTCTTTTTTTTTTCTGGGTGGAAATTCATCAAATAACCCCTCCCGCTCTTGGGCAGAGCGAAAGGGAGTGTCAGACTTCTACTGACTAAAAACCACCTATGTTTTGCGAACAACCCGCAGCCCCGACGGGCGTTCATTTACACACTGTATTATTATTTTCGATTGCTCAGTAAATGAACCATACAGTAATGGTTGAGGTATGGCCTCAGGATACCGCTGGAACTGGCCCGAACTCTGCGGACCAGGGATATTCGCCGAGTAGACTGTTTCTAAACTATGCGAAATCCGTGAATTACAGGCGAATGATCAGGGCGTCTAAAATTGCCAATTTAGCAGATCATACTATGGATTGCGTTAAAAAATTCGTTAAATGGTCACAGACGCAGTTACTATTCAAAATTAAAATCAAAATATTTATTTCAAGTAAGCCATTTACAGGCAGTTTTGAAAAGTCGAACAAATACTAAATAAACTAATCAACTAAGCTACAGTCCCAGTCACAAGGCATAATAACTGTGAGTGTACTGTAGTTCCCCATTCCAAAGCGTTGGTCTCATGAGAAGAACGGCAAGAAACTCCATGGACACTCTTTTAAATCATAATATTGTTACAAAACTTTGGTTACATCATTCATGTTGAGATGGTATATTATGTGAGAACGATGTAGCAAGATGTGCACGATGAGTGTCCACAGTGAATAATAATAATAATAATAACTGACAGCACCCGTTCCGTCCCGTATTATGAAAAAAGGACCATTTTACGCTAAATTCATATTATTTTCCTATTATGATCTATTTTCCTAAATGATAACAGATGCAGTTACTATTATGAAAGGACCATTTTACGCTTCTTAACGCAAATCATATTATGATCTGCTAAATTGGCAATTTTTTCGGCTGGGCAGCGTTTGGGAAGCTGAGTAGTATCTTCTCGTCCAACTTACCACAGTGTCTCAAGACGAAAGTCTATGACCAGTGTGTGTTGCCAGTGATTACATACGGGACCGAAACGTGGTCGCTCACAATGGGCCTCATCAGAAAGCTGAAAGTCACCCAAAGGGCAATGGAGAGAGCTATGTTCGGAGTTTCCTTGCGTGATCGACTTAGAAATGAGGACATCCGCATGAGAACCAAGGTTACCGACATAGCCCGATGAATTGCCAAACTTAAGTGGCAGTGGGCAGGGCATATTGCTCGCAGAACGGATGGCCGATGGGGCCGGAAAGTTCTGGAGTGGCGACTGCGAACCGGAAGACGTTGCGTTGGAAGGCCTCCCACTAGGTCGTGACTAGGTGGACCGATGACCTGGTGAAGGTTGCGGGGATCCGCTGGATGCGAGATGCACGGGACCGGTCAATGTGGCGACACTTAGGGGAGGCCTATGTCCAGCAGTGGACGTCTTTCGGCTGAAATGATGATGATGATGAAATTGGCCATTTTAGACCCCCTGGAGGGACAGCCCATATAGTTCATCGGCTGAACATGAACCCGCGACCTTTCCATTAGCCGGCAGCTGTTAACTGCGCGACTATTGTATCCAAGTCGTTCTTAATTGGGTATCAATCATCTGACACTACATTGTAACTGTATGAACATGTAACTGACATGATTTCACTATAATGTAGACGATTTTTTAAATGAATGATTTATCAACGATTCGGACCTTGATATTTTGTTTAAATCATAATCATTATTAGGAAACCCTTTTTTTTTTTTTGGCGCGTGGAAAATCATCAAATAACCCCCTCGCTCGTGGGCAGAGCGAAAGGGAGTGTCAGACTTCTACTGACTAAAAACCACCCATGTTCCTTCTTAGCCCTTTATGTCGAGGCCGCGGTATCTCTTGCGAACAACCCGCAGCCCCGACGGGATTATTAGGAATCCTTACTTCCTTACTAATAATATTATAAATGCGAAAGTAACTCTGTCTGTCGAGCTTTCACGCCAAAACTACTGAACCGATTTAAATGAAATTTGGTACACAGATAGTCTAGAGCCTGAGAAAGGACATAGGCATACTTTTAATGCGAAAAAGGGGTCGTAAGGGGTTGAAAGAGGGGGATGAAAAGATTACTTTAGGTTGCGATAACCAACATCAACGCGGACGAAGCCGCGGGCATCAGCTAGTATTTAGCTAGTGTTTATAATTACCACTTGCTTCGGTGAAAGAAAACATCGTGAGGAAACCGGCATGTTTTAGAAATATTTGATGGCATGTAAAGTCAAGTCAGCGACCCATGGCCGGCATAAAAACTTTGACACCAGGTCAACCAACCAGGAAAAGAACCTCGAACGAAAAAACCTCTACACTACGAACTAGAAAGAGAACCTCGTGGCTAAATAACAACAGTGAATCGGATCGATCTTTAGGTTAAGCCGTGCTTGCCTAGGTTGGTCTGTGGATGGGTGACCACGTATTACGTACCGAATTTCCTCAGAAAAGCCGATAGGCCCGGCAACCATATAGGGTGTAAAAGTACCCTTAACGCAAACGAAGGGCATTTGTTCTCCCCACCACTGCAATCATTTTTTTTGTTCTAGACCATACTTGGGAACCTCCTAGTTACGGAGATATTGGGGGTCAAAGTTCCAAATTTTTCACAGCTGTTTTTGTAAATACTAGTTTTTCAGGTTATAACTTTACTTAAATTACCTCCATGACCCGTTTACTATTCAAAGCATCCACTAGCACAATGTTTTAACAGTGCTACATTGAGTTTTACCGTAAAATGTGATTTTCGACCCAAAAACAAAAAGTCATTTCCCAGCAAAAATTTTTGCGTAGGGGTACTTAGTTAGATGTACAGAATGCTTGGTTGACGGCTGTGTGATGGGTTGATTTACACCCTGTATATACGGTGTAAAAGTACCCTTAACGCAAACGAAGGGCAATTGTTCTCCCCACTACTGCGATAATTTTTTTGTTCTAGACCATACCTGGGAACCTCCTAGTTACGGTGATATTGAGGGTCAAAGTTCCAAATTTTTCACAGCTGTTTTTGGAAATACTAGTTTTTCAGGTTTTAACTTTACTTAAACTACCTCCATGACCCGTTTATTATTCAAAGCATCCACTAGCACAATGTTTTAAGAGTGCTACTTTGAGTTTTACCGTAAAATGTGATTTTTGACCCCAAAAAAAAACGTCATTTCCCAGCAAAAATTTTTGCGTAGGTGTACTTAGTTAGATGTACAGAATGCTTGGTTGACGGCTGTGTGATGGGTTGATTTACACCCTGTATATGTATAGCTGAGGAGTTTGTTTATACGTGCTTATCTCGGAAACAACTAGTGGGATTTGAAAATTCTTTTTTCATTTCAAAGCTCGAAAAGCATATTTGTTCTAGTCATTGCGATATTTGTTCGTCTAAGGCTACCTAGAAACCTAATTACATACATGAAGGAGAAAGACCGATTGTTTCACACGTTTTAAATTGACTTTAAATGCCTTAATGACCCCTGTTTAATTCAATGCATCCACGAGCGCAATGTTTTGGGTGCTGTACTTACTGGTTCAAGGTTGAACTCAAAGGTTGGTCAAATACTTATTTTAAACTATCTACCCGCCCCGGTTTCATCATCATCAGCCTATAATGTTCCCACTGCAGGGACTCAGGCCTACTCTCTAGGAGAGGGGTGGGCTATCCACCACGCGGGCCTATAGCGTGTTGATAGAAGTTTATTTTTTTGTGATTTGATTTTTTTGACACAATGTCTTCGATTTTTTATTTCTAAGACATGTCGGTTTCAAGTCAGTAGAAGTCTGACCTCACGATATTTTTCTGCACCGTTTTGAGAGCAGCGGTATTGAAATAAATTACACAAAATAATACTGGGGTCATACCCACGACTTACTGTATGTAAGTCAGTGGCGCTTTCCGTCCGTCTTATGTCGACGACAGGCCGTGACGACGCGACGGCGCGATCATGTTCCACGCGCGCCACAAAGAGATGTCAGCAACATGGAAGGGCCCGCAAGGACCGACGCCCGTCGGGGCTGCGGGTTGATCAAAAGAGATACCGCGGCCTTGGCATAAGGGCTAAGAAGGAACATGGGTGTTTTTTAGGCAGTAGAAGTATGACCGCTCCCTACCGCTCTGCCCAGAGCGGGAGGAGTCATTCGATGATTTCCCACCCACCAAAAATACCACCACTGGGCAAACAAACAGTGTTTATTCGCCCCAAAAAAATTATACTTAGTTTGATGAACAGAATGCATAGTTAACGGCCTCGTGAAGGTTTCGCTTACACCCTGTATGCTTTGTGCTGCTATTTAAGATAACGCTACGACCCTTAGGAGCCGGGCAAAATGCTAAGCAAGGGATGAAACCTTTAATCCCCGAAATGAGGTGTACCCATTAGTACAAAGACGAAAGGGGACGAGCCTATTGCCATCAACCGGGCACAAATCCCACGGAGTCTGGATTTGTGCCCGGTTGATGGCAATTTATTGGCTGCTACTGAGAAATTCCTGATGGAAAAACCCATAAACACTTTGCCCGACCTGGGAATCGAAGCCAGGACCTCATGCACAGCAGCCGCGCTTGCGAACACTGGACAGTCGAGGTTTTTTATTGATAAACTAGCTGTGCCCGCATGCGTTGCAATGCTCTTTTTCCTACCAACCTACCCTACCTACCTACCACCCAGTGGCGTGCCAGCAATGATTTGGAAGTAAAGCACAATTTTCAAAAAAAAAAGTTTTTGTTCCGAATTCTGACACTGGTTTTTAATAACACCGGTTTTATTTTCTATTGTTTAATTATGACTAACACTTTTCGTATCACTAAATTTGCAGCTATTAAATAATATACGAGTATTAACAATAGCCATCTATTGACTTAAGGCTCCTCTCTCGAAAAAGCTTAAAAACAGCGTGCAGATGAAGCAGTTTTTCACCGGCACTTACAGAGACATTACATCTGAGAAAAATTGTTAGTAATCTGCATGATATGACACGTAATTTGGTTTAGCCATAATTTTTGTATCGGTATCACATAATAAGAAAAAAAATCCTCAAAATCACCTCCAAATCGTTGAATGGAACCATTTTACTCCTTCATTTTTTAACAAAATAATATTAAAAAATACATATCTACTGCTTTGAAATACAAAGGAAAATAATTTGGTTTTGTTACTTTTTAAAAACATGTATTATTTTAATTATAATAAATGAAAAATGCGTCCGTTTAAAGTCCGTATCTACGACCGAGAGGGGTAGTTTGTATGCACAAGGTCATTGGCGTGAATACAAGCCTTAAACGTAACAACTGAACTATTCGAGTCAATACGTACTTATTTCGCTCGTAAATAGTCGCTGTGGGCAAAATATTAAAATTAGTTTCTAACTACACATTCTTGAAAAAAAATGTAATAACTCACAATCAACGACCATAGATAGTGCTGTATGGTCGTTGCTCACAATGTAAACAGCCATAATTCTTCATTCTTCTTTACCACGGGCAAACAAACAACAAAACACAATGAAGGCATAATATTACAACCTGGATAGATTTACAGATTAAAATTTAAAATTAAAATTGTTTATTGTGTCTGAAAGGTTAGATTTACACATGTGAATGAAACAGCCCCAGTAAGTAATAAATTATACTTGTGTTGGGGTTGTTTCGCTCCTTCCCTTAATTTATACGTAACAATATTAAGACTATAATATTAAATTTAAGAATTAATTAAAACAAGTAATAAAAAGAAGTAATAAAAATAAATTAAAATTAAGAACTAATTATACAAGTTAAAATAAAAAAGTAATAAAAACAAATGAAAATTAAGAACTAATTAAAACAAATCAAAATAAACAAGTAGTAAAACAAATAAAAATGAAAAACTAAAGGCTCATTCGTAGCTCTGTAATTGTAAGTATGTGTGACTATAGTAATGTGTGAGTGTGGGTTTGTATGTGTGTTTATATGATTATGTGTGTGTGTGTGTGTTTGTGTGTGTGTGCGTGTGACTGTGTTTGTGTGTTTATGCGTTTCGTGTTTGCTGGTAGTGCCATTATTAACATTAAGTTATAGAAGTTAATTATTCTTTATGCAAGTCTGACTAGAATATGCTCTGTTTCTTCATATGTTAGAGTTTTTAACCACTCCGTTATTACTTTTTTGCATTGATGCGTGACCTCGTGGTGGAACTTTAGCTTTGCGTTAATTTTGTTGTATACGTAGGCTGATTGGCACACATATTGACGTCTTGCAAAAACTGTACGTACCCGTGGAGAGTAAGCCACAATATCTTTTCGCCTCCTAGACTGGGTTTCTGGGTCAGTTGGAATGTATTTATGTAAGTATAGAGTTATATTTAAAAGGTATAGTTTCCTGACTGATAATAGACCACTTATTCTATATAGATCAACTGTGGGATATCTATATGGCTTAAAATACATTACCTTTAGAAGTGACCTTTGGGCTCTTTCTAACTCTAGAAATTTAGTTTTTGTGGCTCCTCCCCAAACTGGCAAGCAGTAAGTGATAACTGACTGCGTGAGTGCTACATAAATGTTTTTGAGTACGTCTTGAGGCATCACATATCGAAGATTTTTAAATATCCAAATAAATTTTCTAACACGTGACATAACAACTTCGACATGCGAGTGCCATGCTAGACGCTCGTCGACTATCACTCCCAAATACCTGGTTGATAGTACTTGTTTGATGGGTTTACAGTCACAGTTTGGCTCCAATCTGCTTGCACACGTATGAATACGTATATTCAAATCATTACATGCTTTAGACCTTGCACTTGGAGAGAAACAAATGTAATTTGTCTTTGCAATATTAAGGGTTAACAGATTTGCCTTGAGCCACCCATCAACAATAGCTAACCCTTGCTCGGCCTTATTACGTACCGCTTCCCATGTATCGCCAAAGTAGACTATGGCCGTGTCGTCCGCATATGTCAACAGATACATATCACTTTGAATCTTATTTGATAAGTAGGCCCCGGCTTATTGCCTTGTATGTTTTTCTAAGACAAGGTCATAATTAGAGAGCAAAGAAACAATCTCTAAGAAATTGCCTCTGTTTAATGAGGTTATAGACTCATCATTTCCTCGAAAAGAAAGTTTTTGTTGTGCTAAAAGACATACAACATCAACCAACCTTTGAGACACGACGCGATTATGATCGACATGATATTGTATTTAGAAATCACTTCACCTAACTGCCGAGATGAAGTGTTTCAATTCGTGTTTTACAGCATTCGCATCGTAACCTGATAAACTTCAAGCATTCTTTTCATTAGAAAAAAATATGCAAGGCTAACAGAAAAATATTTTAAATGAGAGCAGCCGACAACCCCATTGAACACTGTACGCTGATCGATTAAAATGCCTACTATGGTATAAGTGAAGTTACGAGATTATATTTATCTGTAAAATTCAAAGTATTTACCTTGCCCAGTAACGCTTTCACACACTTTAATCCATCCCAAGGAACAATTGTATGCGTTTTCGTATTCATTTTAGTAGGTATTAAGAATCTTTAATCACTTCAAAACAAAGCTAATTACAGCAAAAACTATTCACAAAACTTTAAATTACTAACAAGAAATAGAAAAAATCAAATCACAAAAAAAAAATGCACCTAGTTGCACGTTACCAAAACTAGCTTGAAATGAACTAAATCGAAATCCGTTTACTTTCAATGGCGACACACACATTCTTATTCTCTCGCAATCTTACACTGACTCATAATACACACATTCAAACAACCAGAAGCTTTGCTTTTAATCCTATACATTCTGTCGCAAAACCGGCACAAAGTACGTAAACAAACAACAAACAACGCCAAAAATGTTCGTAGGATAGAGAGGTCGGAAAAGCAACATAAAGATTAGTGGCTGTGACAGAGAAAGGGCTAGCCTAGCCCGATCATGCCCGATAGACCTGTCTAATCGATCGCTGGGCTGGGCTGGGCTTTTCAGCTTCTATGAGACTACCGCCACTGGTACCACCCTACCTACTCTACCGACTACCCTACCTACCAATCATACCTACTCTACTATCCTACTTACTACCCTACCTACCTACCTACCACTTTCTTACTTTCCTTCGATAACTTATGTAATATAATTATTAAGGGGAAATAATAAATCGAGCAACAGATTTTTTTAATGGCCACGTGATCAAACTTCTAATTTTATGACTAAGCCACGGGAAAATAAGATACCCTCTAAAAAGCTAATTCGTCTTTTTACAATGCCAACTAAATATCTTACAGAAAGCGTCAAATAAAGATCATCAATTATCGTAACTTGTACTTATTACATAGACACCTAATTTACTAACGCAGCCACGGAATTTATATCTCACAACCATTTTACATTTTATAGCTTTAACATTAGTTAATTAGCACCCTAATGGGCAGCATGGGCACCGGGCCGTAGGCCGACGAAGGAGGCCGGCGGAGGCCCGGCACTTCGGGGACAGAAGATATTAGTGTTATTTAATATGCGAGCGAAGCGAGCGCGCGTCTCTTCGCCGTTGTCGGGTAAAAAATAACCACCATGCTGAGTTATATTTAGAGTGGCTCAGATAGAACTTAACTAGTGGCTAAGATAGGAATACTTAGATGCTCGTTAATTGTGGCTTACTTAGTAATTTAGAAGGCAATGTAGATTTTTAGAGGCGAAAAATGCTATTAAAAAGAAGCCGGTTTAATTAGCACCCATTATTAAGTACCGCTACCGTTGCACGACCTTCTACGCATTTAGATATTTTTAGGGTTCCGTACCCAATGGGCAAAAACGGGACCCTATTACTAAGACTTCGCTGTTCCGTCCGTCTGTCTGTCACCGGACTGTATCTCAAGAACCGCGCTAGCTAAACAGTTAAAATTTTCACAAATTATGTATTTCTGTTGCCGCTATAACAACAAATACTAAAAATAAAATAAATATTTAAGGGGGGCTCCCCAACAAACGCGATTTTTATAGCCCTTCGTGCGCGAGTCCAATTCGCACTTGGCCGGTTTTTAGGTTTCCGTAGCCGAATGGCAAAAAACGGAACCCTTATAGATCAGATTCGTCATGTCTGTCTGTCCGTCCGTATGTCACAGCCACTTTATTCGGAAACTATTAAGACTACAGTTGAAACTTGGTAGGTGGATGTATTCTGTGAACCACTTTACGATTTTTGTACATAAAAAAAAAAAAAAAAAGATTAAGGGGTCTCCCCATATAGGGTGTAAAAGTACCCTTAACGCAAACTATAAGGGTAAGGGATAAGTTGGACGTAAGGCGAAACCTAGCTCTTGCAAAATATGTTTTTATGGTTTTTCGTGGAATGCTAAATAATCCACAAATATTGGAATCGTTGGGATTGGTCGTTCCAAACAGGAGGCTACGGTTGGGACCGAGAGAGGTGATTTTTAAAATTCCAGCATCCCGTACCAACTTATTAAAGTTTGCGCCAGTGATTCGTGCAATGAGAACACTGAATAGTGTGTCTCGGTGTTTGGACGTATTTTCTTGTTCTTTGGCGGAATTCCAGAGGGTGACACTTAGTATGTTGTCCACTGTGTAACTTGTATTTTTACCCAGACCCGTTACTTGGGACTGGACTATTAGTAATTTATGACTACTTTTGTTAGCTTGGATCTTACCTGTTAAAACAAATATATGTGGTAATGAGTAAATAAATAAATAAAATTAAAAAAAAAAAAAAAAAAAAAAACTAAGGGCACTTTTTCCCCCCACCACTGCGATATTTTTTTTGTTCTAGATACCATACCTGGGAACCCCCTAGTTACAGAGATATTGGGGGTCAAAGTTCCAAATTTTTCACAGCTGTTTTTGTAAATACTAGTTTTTCTGGTTATAACTTTACTTAAATTACCTCCATGACCCGTTTACTATTTAAAGCATCCAATAGCACAATGTTTTAAGAGTGCTACATTGAGTTTTACCGTAAAATGTGATTTTTGACCCCAAAAAAAAAAATCGTTTCCCAGCAAAAATGTGTCAATCTTTTCAAAGATAGACACTTCCAAAGTGGTAAAATGTGTCCCCCCCCCCTCTAACTTTTAAACTAAAAGAGTGAAAAATCTAAAAAAAATATGCTGTAGATCGCAATGAAAACTTTTAACCAAAATTGGTTTGAACGATATATAGTTAAAAGTTTTTGAGATATGGCACATTTAAAAACCGCAAATATAAGTTTGTCGTTCATACAAACACTATGAAAAACCAACTTATCACAGAGTATGTTTTTCTGTTGCCGCTTTAACAAGAAAAAATATAAATTAATGGGGGTTTCCCGACTACGATGGTACGGAACTCTTCATGTGCAAGTCCGACTTGCACTTGGCCAGTTTTTTCTATTTTGGCCGCCTAAAAGCGTGAAATCAACGTAGGTATATATGTGCGCCGGTGGGCTACAATTTTTTTATAAATAAAAAGAAAAGTCCTGACTGACGATCCTTGGACCTAGAAAACTAAAATTTTGCACAGAGGTTCTTTATCGAAACTCAACCCAAGGACTTAAATAGAGGATTGAAAGTTTGTATGGAAAATCGTATTTTTTTTAAGCTATTGCATAGCTTCTATCGCGGGCCTTGAGCGTGGGGACCGAATCCAGAAATTCCGTAACGAAAAAAACCTAACACCCCCCACTCCGACCGGCACAGCGGTGAACAATATTAACATCTCATTTATTTAATAAAAGAAAAAAAAAATTTTTTTATCGGTCACCACGCTCAAAGTGTAACTTGAATTAATATCAAAGAAAAAAAAAAAGGAAAAAAAATACTTTATTAATGTAAAATAAATAAATAATTATAATAGCATAAGTTGATAAAAAATGCTATGCAATAGCTTTACCGCGGCAGTCTCCGAGTGCCACACGTCTTTTTTAGTATAACCGACATCCACGCGGGCGAAGCCGCGGGCAAAGGCTAGTTTTCATATTTTAAATGTATTCTTCAGGTTCTATAAAAGAAATATGTGTATAGATGAATAAATGAAATTAAAGTAGCCTTCTCTAGAGTTACAAGCTCCTCTGAATTGAGTATCGCGAGCAATATGACATACTTAGTTAATATCACTGTTAACCTCTTAAATTAAGGTGAATAACAACACGCCAGTGCCTTGCAAAGAAGTAGGAGTCTTAAAATATGTACCTACTTCGATAGTTGATCGTTCGTTTTGAGAGGGAACTCCCTTTACTAACATATTTCCCTGTTTCCTCCCTGAATAATGCCTCTGGAACAATCGCTTTTTTTAACCGACTTCCCAAAAAGGAGGAGGTTCTCAATTTGACCAGTATGTTATTTTTTTCTTTGTATGTACACCGATTACGCCGAGATTTATGATCCGATTTACGTGATTCTTTTTTAGTTTGATGCGTAATAATTGCCATTTGATCCCATAAAAATTTGACATTGTTTGACCCAGTACTTTCCATTTTATGAACATTTTTTTTAATTTATGATTTTTTTTTTAAATTTATGAACATTTATCGTTTATGTGTGTCCGCTAATAACTTCGTCGTTTATGAACCTATTTTGAACATTCTTTTTTATTGTAAAGGAGTTTCAAGGGTGGTACCATCCTGTCGAGGCTGCGAGTTGTTCGCAAGGGATACCGCGGCCTCGACATGAAGGGCTAAGAAGGAACACGGGTGGTTTTTAGTCAGTAGAAGTCTGCCATTCCCTTTCGCTCTGCCCAAGAGCGGGAGGGGTTATTTGATGATTTCCCACGCCCCAAAAAAAAAAAAGAATGGTACCATGAATTTTCTGACGCTATTCAAGTATTCGCATCTAGCAGTCGTCACTTCATGTTGATGAGCTGATGATGGAAGGTACTACTCCTCAACGGTTAGGAGTTGAATGCAATAATAAGGGAATCTTGAAGGTTAAGGGTTAGGTTTCTTGGTTGAATGTTGAATGCATAGTAAATATTTGTATAGGGCTACAACTAAAAATTAAAAAATTAAAAAAAAAAACGAAATCAAACAAACAAATGTCACCAACTTCAGAAGCTGATTTTTCTTCTGAAGTTTATTTTTCACTTTTTGGTGTTTTTGAAGTCGGTTATCTCAAAATCAAAGTGTAGGTACTGTATTTCCTTTTTCAGAAACTTAAAAGAAGAAAATATGGGTCATATTTTCTCCAAAAATAACAAAACGTCTGATCCCGACAATTTTTTGTGATATAATCGGTTTGAGCTGTTCTGATCGCACTTGACGGAGTGCAACGGTAATGATTTCCTCAAATACTTATTTTTTGACCCTGTTCCCTCTTAATAAGTGCGGGTTGGTTCAGTGATAGGTGCTAGGTTGGCCTGTGGATGGGTGACCACCAATTTCATACCGAGTTTCCTCCGTGCCTCGGAAAGTACGTTAAGCTGTTGGTCCCGGCTGCCATATATAGATCTTTGGCAGTCGTTACAGGTAGTCAGTGAACTGAAAATCTGACAACCAGTCTTGGCAAAGGGTATCGTCTCACCCAGTTTTAACTTGGTTGCGGAGCTCACATAGGTAGTCACTCCATGTTAAATACTGGTATTCAGTTGCATCCGGTTAGACTGGAAGCTGACCCCAACACAGGAAAAGGCTAGGCTGATAATGATACTTTTCATCACCGTAGTATGATTCCGTGGGACAATAGGGATGACGACTGACTAAAAAAAATATGATTCTGTTTAATCTGTCAGTTAGATTAAATTATCGAAAAATATTGGATACACGTTTTTTGTTTTATCAAATTAATAAAAATTTACAAAGATAATACACGTCAAAGATCATGATTCATGAGAGGCTTGTGACGTTACTTTTAGGTAAAAAATGTAGTGAAATGTGACGTCACACGAGTTTTCGAAACACTGTGTCGTCTTCATTTTTTAACCGAGTTCAAAGAGGAGGAGGTTATCAATTCGTCGGCGATATTTTTTTTTATGAAAGCATATTCCCCGATTACTCGAAGATGGCTGGACCGATTCAGATTTTTTTTGTTTTGTTTGAAAGGGTATACTTCCCAGGTGGTCCCATGATCATCAAGTCAGGATCTGATGATGGGATCCTGGAGAAATAGAGAGAACTCTTCAAACTTTATAGGCAAACTTGAAGTGATTTGAGTAGTTTTTGGAAGAGTACTTTCTCGGAGTGAACCCATTTCAATTTGGTGAAGATCTGATGAAGAACTTCGGAGATAGGCAACGGAACTCCTCAAGAATGATACTCGTAGCAAAGGAACTGGGTGTGCTGAAATCTCGTGTCTGTCTATTGTTTACGCCACTTTATACGCGCTGACAAGTGAACCACTAAAAACTGAACTTTTTGACAAAAAATAAAACCGACTTCAACCAAAACTAAAACACAAAAAAGTGAAAAACTTACTTTATAAGAAAAATCAGTTTCCAAAGTCGGTGGCAAAAAAATGAAATCAAACAAACACAAGTCACCGACTTCGGAAACTGATTTTTCTTCTAAAGTTTATTTTTCACTTTTTTGTGTTTTAGTTTTTGTTAAAGTCGGTTTTTTGTTTACGAGAAAAAAGAAAAAATACCTGTGTCTATTATTTTTGGAAATTTATCTGACGGACTAATTAGATTTTTTCTTGTCGTCTATTAGCAAACTCCATGCGGGGGAAACCGTAGGCATAAGTTGGTTCAGTTGAGTTATATTTCTTATTTCATGACCTCAGTCTTCCCGTCGGGGTTGCGGGTTGTTCGCAAGAGATACCGCGGCCTCGACATAAAGGGCTAAGAAGGAACATGGGCGGTTTTTAGTCAGTAGAAGTCTGACACTCCCTTTCGCTCTGCCCAAGACCGGGAGGGGTTATTCGATGATTTTCCACCAGCCAAAAAAAAAAGACCTCAGTCTTATGTCTCAAAGCGATTCGAGTCGGCACAAACACCCACGCAGGATGGAATGCGTGCAATAGAGGATGTTACAGAGTCACAATTTTATTGTTGGACCATATAAAGCCACTTGCTACATAAACAGTTGTTCTACACTTAACATAAACATAACATCACGCCTGTAATCCCCGAAGGGTTAGGCAGAGGTGTACCCATTATTACTACACCCACATGGCACGGTTGGCGCAGTGGCTGAGCGATTGGACTGCTGCGCTGCGTGTCGCGGGTTCGATTCCCGCACGGAACAAATATTTGTATGACCTACAGATAGTTGTTTCCGGTCTGGGTATTTGTGTATGAGTTTAAATGTTTTTTAAATGCACCTACGATACAGGAAAAAATCCTAGTGTGGGGCAACGTTTTTTTTTTTTTTAATAAATGTAATAGGCACGAGCCTATTGCCATCAACTGGCCACAAATCCAGACTCCGTGGCTGCAGCTGTGAAATTCCTGCTGGAAAAACCCAATAATACTTTACCCGGCCTGGAAATCGAATCCAGGCCCTCATGCACAGCAGCTCGCGGTTACGACTACTAGACCAACGAGGTGTCGTAATATTTTTTATTAAGGTCTAATACCGTCTCATTAGTAAGGGGGCGCGTCCATAAATTACGTGAGGTGTTTTTTTTTAGTTTTCTGTCCCTCCCTCCCCCCTAGTGAGATGTCGTGAGATTTTATTCAACCCCTTCCCCCATCCCCCAATCTCACGTGAGGTTTTTCAAAATGTGGGTTTCTTACGTAAACGCGTTGGATTGTTATTGTAAAACGAAAAAAAAAAAATTGCTTCATGCTTTTATTTACGACTAGTTAAGACTAGTAATTAATATTGCTGAAAGTTTAATTATAAGTCTAATAAAAATGTAATCGTATTACGATTACGCTTAAGATTAAATCTTAAGCATATACAATCTGGATTAAATGGACCAAAATAGTATTTTTTTGTTTGTTTAAATCAGAAAAAAAATGCGTGATATTTGTCGAAACCCCCCCTCTCTCCAACGTAAGATTAGATGAGATTTGACTCGACCCCCTCCCCCCCTTAAACATCTCACGTATTTTATGAACGCCCCCTAATTTATTTAAAACCAGCTGTGCTCGCAACTTCGTCGGCGCGGCGTGGAGCAATGTATTATATTTGGGTAGAACTTTTCACCCCCCCCCCCCCCCTAAAAAAAGTAATTTCCCAACCCCAAAAAAAAGGGTCTGTTCCAAAATCCTTATTATCGAGTAATACGACACCCCTTGGTAAAGAAGTTCGTAGCACTATAATACTACTTGGACATTCCTACATTGCTAGCACAGATATGTGATGACATAATCATCGCACATAGCTAATTGATGATCGCTGTATGATTTTAACAATTATTTAGACGCTTACATACGGTCAACGAGCGAAAATTTTAACTAAAACTAAATTTTGAGAGCATGATATGGCAAGAGGGGAGAAGTTTGGAAAAAGAAGACAAATGTTGCGGTGACCACAAATGAATTAGGATAAAGGCAAGGGAATGATGATAATAAAATAATAATAATAATTTATTAAATTCAGAGAACTGTGATCCATATTTCACAATAACAGCTTTTTACTGAATGCATTTGAAATCATATACGGTACTTATAACTAAAATGTAAAAACTATTTTTGAGAGTTTTTGTTTGTTTGTTGGATCGTGTCGCGCGCGTCCCGCTTATCGACTAGCGCAGTAGCTGAATGCTTTTGCGCTACTAGTTGCGAGTTCGATTCCCGTTTGAAAATAAATATTAATAATAATAATTTATTAGCTTTCCATGTACGCTGACTTCGAGCAGCACATTGTAATGAGACTAATCATCATCAGCCTTTAATATTCCCACTGCAGGGACTCAGGCCTCCTCCCTGTGGGAGGGATGGGCCGTAATCCACCACGCGGGCCCAGTGCGGGTTGGTAGATGTCACGTGGCTTCGATTTTTTTGTTTCTAAGAAATGCCAGGTTTCTTCACGATCGATGTTACTAATACAAAATTTTAATTAACGAACGTACACAATAATACATCAAGGTTTACTTGTCCAGTTTACCCTAACCTGGTTTTCTATGAGCTTTACGGACAATAAGAGGTCGTCGTGAATATGTGCGGCTTAAAAAATATCAGGAGTATTCTCAATTCGTCGGAAACTTTTTTTAAAAACCTTGCCCCGCTCTAGGAATTCCTCCTGTATCGTGGGTGCGTTCACAAACATTTAAACTCATTCACATACACGTAGACCCGGAACAACTATCTGTAGGCCACACAAATATTTGTTCCGTGAAGGATTCTAACCCACGACAAGCAGCGCTGCAGGCAATCGCTCAGCCACTGCGCCAACCGTGCCGAAACGCAAAAAAAAAACGATGTTTAAAATCTTTACGTGTATGAATGGATTAGAACGTATTTCTTGTTTCGCGACATTGCGGACCAATGGACGTGTGAATAAAATAATTTTATTCCCCCCACTAATTTCTAAAGTAAGAGGAGGAAAATACCTAAAATAATACCAGTGCTGTGACATTTGTCAAAAATGTTGCAGCACCATGCTGAGATAGTGGCCTTTTGGCCTCGTACGGGACTTATTTTTAATTCTGTTTTATTTTTTAAGTGTTCTTCTTGTTTTCTTTTTTGTCAAGTTTTTGTTATTAACTTCTTGTCCTGTGTGAGACCAATAAATACTTTTTCTTTCTTTCTTAAAAAAAAAAAAGATTTGTGGAACGTAAAAATAACTTTCAACGAAAACTAGTTTGAATATAAGATTTGATATTTATCTTTTGATTTAATTTAAGTCGGGAACTTTTTGTGAAACTGCAGCAGTAACTTTGTTTTTCTTTAACATACTTTGAAAAACTTATTTAGGTTTGCTGTTGCGTGTAAATTGATCTATGCATGATCGTGCTAAGGAACCCAAATCGTACTTAGCCGGACTTTTTAATGCACGTCCGACATTGTCAGTGCAAAACGGTGAGTCAATAAAAATGCGGTACGTGCGTATTTGCAGTAGCCATTTTAACGATTTGATTAAAATTACATAAAAAAATGTCTAATCAGAGATAATTACATTCAAAAACAGTTTAACACCTAGATAAAATAACAGATTATTATCTTTAAGATAAATGTTATATTTAAAATATTTCCTTATCATTCTTACAATTAGTTACATTGTGAATTAACTGTTCTGATAGATTATAATTGGTTATTATCAATGATAGATTGAGGTATCATTTTTTTCAATACCTACAGTTTAGTCAGTCAAAAAAAATATTACATGGTCACCCAAAAAATATTAACCCTGTATACAAAATATCACCTAAAATTTGTAATCTTTAATAAATTCATGGAATTTAATGCTTATTAATATCTACAAGAAGTCGTATTAACAAATAGGTATTCATAAAATGCAACAAATAGCCAGTTTTGCAACGAAAGGTTCGTAATCAATAAAAATTTACATAGATAAGATAATTTGTGTTTATGACTGTTAGGTTTTAAAGAACAAGGAATTTTGATTATTCTGCCTATTCTAATAAGGATCATACTCGTCATCATTTTTCTGTCCTTGTCTTATATTACTTGGGTTTGGAGCAGAACGTTTTAAAGCTGCCGTTCCCTGTCAACCGTCAGACTTTCATTTACAGCTTATTTTTTCATAACATTCCTAACATAATCAATAATTACAGTGCAAAAAAAAAATATTTTGAAAAAAAAAGAAACAGCTCATGTTTCCAATTTTAAAATGATATTTAAGATAAACAAAAGGTTTAATAGTAATTATCTACTTTAAAAGGAACCAGGTTAATGTTGTTTTGACAACATAAGCTAGATTATAATAACAATAAAACAAAAGTGACATAAAAAAATTAAAAAAAATTGCAGACAGAAAAAGAAACAATAAAACTTTTCATTTGGTTGTTTACAAGAACTTCTAGGAAAAATACCCAATGTTTTCGAATTATTCATTTGATAAACACTGTTCTAGTTTATGCAGATAAACACAGCCTACAATGGCATAATCTTTTGAAAAAACTTGATAATAAAATAATCGAGTCTGATAAATGTCAAACTCATAAAAAAAAATATCTATGAAAATTTGAAAAAAAATGATTTAAAAATACAGAACACTAAACTCACCCTTTAAAAATCCTGGCATTTTTTTCTCACACCACGAATGCGAAATGAATTTTCGCATTCACTCGAATATTTTTTTTCACAATTTAAATACCACAATCACTGATTACTATTACATTGATAATAAATACTTTGCATACAGTTATGTTTTATCGAACAGTTTGTACCAATCAAGGGTTTAAATATGAAATTTGTACTAATATAGATAAAGAAACAATTACGTTTGATAAGTAACGATTACAATATACTTAGGCGTTTTAATGCTATACACCGAAATCGTATGTGGGCGACCGTCCTCCCGCTAATGTATGCGCCGTCGAGCGAATAGTAATAAAATTATACACGGCATAGCGTCGAATTACGCGTCTCCCGCTTTTAGTTAAAAGGTTAACAGCCAATTGACTACAGTTTTTTTTAATCAGTTAAAAATACAGGCACTAGCATTATACTAACGAGTTCATGTCGTACTCACCGTCGCTAGCGGGTCGCATTCCACCTTTCCCGATGTGCGTGGGCTCTCATTTTCATCTTGTTCACGTAATACCACTTTACGAATATCTAATATTTTGGTATCAAAATGCAAGGAGGTATAAAAAATTAGGATGACCACTGTTACATTACAACTGTCAAAACTGAACTTCACTCGAGTACTTGTGCCAAGTGCCATAGACAAGGTTATGTTTTATAAATAGATTTTAGTTTTGCTACTCGATAACAGATGGCTGTAGAGGTCCTACATCTGGCAACTACCGAATGTGAAATTCCTTGTTTTTTTTTATTGGTTCACTTTGATATGTAACTGTCTTTCTATGGTGAAGAAAACGTAGAAATAAATAGGTCTTATTGTAAATAATAACATAATCTCACGCCTATAATCTCCAAAGGGTTAGGCAGACGTATTGGTAGGTACTAACCAAATAGTTCACTCGCAAATCCAAGAATTTGCTACGAATTATTACATTAGGTACATGAAGGTACCTAAGAAAAAACTGGCCTAGTGCGAGCCGGACTCGCACATGAGGGGTCCGTCCCGTCGCCGTCGGGGCTGCGGGTTGTTCGCAAGAGATACCGCGGCCTCGACATGAAGGGCTAAGAAGGAACATGGGTGGTTTTTAGTCAGTAGAAGTCTGACACTCCCTTTCGCTGTCCCTAACTCCCCAAAAAAAAAAAATAGGTTAGATTATACTACAAATTTTTATTTAATTATATAGGGTGTAAAAATACCCTTAACGCAAACGAAGGGCACTTAATTGTTCTCCCCACCACTGCGATCATTTTTTTGTTCTAGACCATACCTGGGAACCTCCTAGTTACGGAGATATTGGGGGTCAAAGTTCCAAATTTTTCACAGCTGTTTTGTAAATACTAGTATTTCAGGTTTTAACTTTACTTAAATTACCTCCATGACCCGTTTACTATCCAAAGCATCCACTAGCACAATGTTTTAAGAGTGCTACTTTGAGTTTTACCGTAAAATGTGATTTTTGACCCCAAAAAAAAAAGTCATTTCCCAGCAAAAAATTTTGCGTAGGGGTACTTAGGTTGATGTACAGAATGCTTGGTTGACGGATGCGTGAAGGGTTCGTTTACACCCTGTATGAATGGCATATTATTATTATGATGAATAGCAGTCTCGACACTAAATCAGTCAGATAGAGCGGGAGGGGTTATTTGATGATATTCCACCCACCAAAAAAAAAAAAAGGGTTCCGTAACAAAACGAAAAATTACGTTTATTGCATTGGAAGCCCCTCTTAAACATTTATTTTATTTTTGGTACCTATTTGTTGTTATAGCGGCAACAGAAATACATAATTTGTGAAAATTTCAATAAACAAAATAACGTGTCATCATCATCTGCCTAGCCTTTACCTATGTTGGGGTCAGCTTCCAGTCTAACCGGATGCAGCTAAATACCAGTATTTTACATGGAGCGACTGCCTATCTGACCTCCACAACCCAGACACCCAGTCAATACTGTGTAATACGATCTCCCCTTTGGTAAGACTCGTTGCCAGACTTTCAGGTCACTGAGTACTTACCTACTTACCTATACAGGGTGTAAACGAACCCTTCACGCATCCGACAACCAAGCATTCTGTACAGCAAACCAAGTACCCCTACGCAAAAATTTTTGCTGGGAAATGACTTTTTTTTTGGGGTCATAAATCACATTTTACGGTAAAACTCAAAGTAGCACTCTTAAAACATTGTGCTAGTGGATGCTTTGAATAGTAAACGGGTCATGGAGGTAATTTGAGTAAAGTTAAAACCTGAAATACTAGTATTTACAAAAACAGCTGTGAAAAATTTGCAACTTTGACCCCCAATATCTCCGTAACTAGGAGGTTCCCAGGTATGGTCTAGAACAAAAAAATGATCGCAGTGGTGGGGAGACCAAATGCCCTTCGTTTGCGTTAAGGGTACTTTTACACCCTATATATGGCAGCCGGGACCAACAGTTTATCGTACAGAAGAACGGAAGAAACTCAGTATGTAATAAGTGGTCACCCATCCACAGACCAACATAGGCAATTGCGGCTTAATCTAAAGATCGACCCGAGTGGCACGATCGGTTAATTGGGAAAATTTGATAGTTTCAGGTAGCTTGATCTTCTTCTTAGCGTGTCGATGGCAATCTAAATTGTGGAGGCCCAGAACTGGGGGTCTAAACTTTAGCCAGATCATAATATGAATTGCATTAAAAGTCGAAAAGTGTATTAAATACGTTGGGGCTGCGGGTTGTGTCGGGGCCGCGGGTTGTTCGATAGAGATACCGCGGCCTCGGCACAAGGGATAAGAAGGAACATGGGTGGTTTTTAGTCAGTAGAAGTCTGACACTCCCTTCCGCTCTGCCCAGAGCGGGAGGGGTTATTTGATGATTTCCCACCCCCAAAAAAATAAAAAATAGGTTAGATTATACTCCAAATTTTTATTTTATTTGATGAATGGCATATTATTATTATGATGAATAGCAGTCTCGACACCAAATCAGTCAGATATAGATGCCCCGCCTCGTAACTGGATGCAGTGTAAAGTTTCCCTTTTTTCGGATCCGCATCTAGTTCCCTCATAGTTGAATGCACATTGGCAGACCGGTTCTTCCTCTTTGTTTAGTGAGCAGGCACCACCGTTGAGGCAGTAACCGTGACACAAGTTTATTTCACATCGCACTCCGGAATAACCGGCAGGGCATCTGGAATGCACAAAGTTTCAAATTAATCTAAGTAATGAAGCCAACCGAATGGCGAATGCCGGTTTGACGCGAATGGATAAATAAGGAATGAGTACATAGGAGCAAGTCTGAAAGGGTTATTGTACATTCGCCGCAAAGTAAATTCGCCACGAAAAAAAGTATGTGTAAACTCGCCATAGCTCTATTTTCATGAATAAAAATCCGCCATATTGGTTATTTTCGTACAGACAGCAGAAAAATCGTCGCCTGACTAACCTTCACACTGGTGTGACGATAAGGATTTTTTGAGGATCAGACCAGTGTTATGGATAGGAAATAAGATTTACTAACCATAACACCGGTATGATATTTTATACTCTACATAAATTTTGTGCAGATTGTCATTTGCACGAAATACATGAGTTATCAGGAGTAATGTAATGTGTTATGTAGTACTAGGGTATCTTATGTTAATAGGAGATTAATTATTTCTTTCGGGCTGTCACCCCGTAGCTAATCTTCAACTAAATCATGACACCCTGGTACATACAAAATGAAAACAAAAAAAACCAATAACTTTTAACCAGTACTTTAAAAAAGCAAAATATATGTACCTATGAAGACTTGTGACGAATTTACACATACTTTTTATGCATGTGGCGAATACACTTTCAATGTATGGAGTTTACAAAATGTGACGAATTTACTTTGTGGCGAATGTATTATTAACCAGTGGGATCAACTTTGTTTTATAATAAGTAAAGATTTATTATTACTTAATTTTTTTTTTTTACTAAAGTATTATATTTACCTTGACAGTCTCATTTAATACATGACATTTTAATTTTTAATAAGTGTTAAACAGTGAGAATTATTATTTCGTGGCGCCGGTGAATGAAAAGTTGTGTGGTAATCGATTGTCATGGTATGGACATGTGATGCGAAGGAATGAAGAAACTGTTGTGAGGAAAATGTTGAGTATGAATGAATGCTATAAGTGTCGACGGAGACCAAAAAACGATGGATGGACTGTGTGAAGGATGACATGGCTAGAAAGGAGGTGACTGCTGACATGACGAGAAATAGAGAAGTATGGAAGAAGAAGACATGTTGCGCCGACCCCGAATAGATTGGGATAAGGGCAGGAGAATGATGATGATGAAGACAGCCGAACCAAAAGTTGTTGCGTTGGAAGGCATTTCCACTAGGTGGACCGATGACCTACTGACGGTTGCGGGGACTTTCTGGATGCGAGACGCACGGGACCGGTCAATGTTGCCACATGATGATGAATGAAGCCAAGAGAATACAAGCAGTATAATATGATTTACATGCAAGGTGGTTATATTCCCCAAAAACCCTCAACATCTTGCGCGTCCAATATAAAAATGCCTTAAGAATCCTATTGCGTCTTCCACGTCTGCAGCTCATCTGCCATGTTTATAGGACTTGGATAGATTCGCAGTTATTCTGCGCAAAAAAGTGTTTGTGCAAAATATGACCGTCGTATTCTGAGTCGTCGTCGCACATTAGGTTGCTGACTAAAACATAGTGACATAAAATTGTATAATTCTTAATCGTGGAATGAATTTTATTCAGTTTAAATAGGGTACTTGACAAAAAAATCTAATTAGTCCGTCAGATAGATTTCTTTAAAAATATTGGACACATATTTTTTCTTTCACCTAAACAAAAAATGAAGACGATACAGTGCTTCGAAAACTCGTGTGACGTCACATTTCAGTACTTTTATTCCCTAAAAGTGTCGTCACAAGCACTCATGATTTTTGACGCGTTTTATCTTCGTCAATTTGTATTAATTCGATAAAACAAAAAAAAACTTATCCAATGTATTTCGATAATCTAACGGACTAAACAGATTTTTTTTTTTTGCTAGCCTGCTCTGTCCCACTCCAGGGCAAAGGCCTCCCTCCACTCTTTCCACTTCTCGCGAACCCGTGCGTCCTCCTTCCAGTTTTGACGGAACCGATCTAGTTCATCCCGCCATCTCCTTCGTGGCCTGCCGCGACCCCGTCTCACTGTGTCACCAGGCACCAGTTTAATGCTATTTTGGCCCACAGTTTGTCCGGCATGCGGCAGACATGTGCCCAGTCCCATTTGAGTTGAGCAGCCTTTTGGCTGTGCTTTTGGGCTACGTCAGCTATTTTTGTTTTGGAACGCAGCATTGTGTTTCGAACACGATCCGTTAATTTAACTCCTAGTATACTGCATTCCATTGGATGGATGGAACAGATTATTATTATTTATTATTAGGCAACAAACTTATTACCACTAACATAGTTCGTAAGTATTACTTACTAACCCATATTATGGAACCCTGTTGCACGAAATCTTTCTTTATCGTGTGGCTACTGGCTGACCTGGTGACACGGTTTTTATGCCGTCTATGGGCCTCTGGGCTTTACATGCCGTCGAGATATATCTGTCAGGCATGCTGGTTTCCTCACGATGTTTTCCTTCACCGAAGTCATCATCATCATCCACAGCCCGAACTCACCCACTGCTAGGTATAGGCCTCTCTTTTCTTGTGCCAATCTCCACGGTCCTGTGCAAGCCTCATCCAGGTTTTGCCCCGGATGGCAACTATGTCGTCTGCCCATCATGCCGCCGGACGACCCACACTTCTTTTGCCAGTTCTGGGACGCCATTCGGTGACAGCCCTAGTCCACCTGTCATCACTGCGCCTTGCTATGTGTGCTGCCCAACTCCATTTGAGTTCCGTAACGCGATTCCCAATATCGAAAACTTTTGTGCGTCTTCACCGAAGTAAGTGATAATTATACCATATGCACATGAATCCGATAAAACAGAGGTGCGTGTCTTGGGTTCGGATAGGAGACCTATGACTTGATAAACCAACGCGCACTAGGCTATCACTGCTCGTTGTTAGAAATAAAAACTAAAGTATTTAATTTTACCTGCATTCAGGAAGTCCATTACCATTGACACTGCAGCTCCCTCGTAGACAATAATTTTCGCAAACGGAAACGTCGCATCTCTCACCGATGTAACCAGGAGAGCATTTACAAACAGATTGTTCATCTACTTTCACACCGTAAACACAAAACGTAGCCTCACATTCTGTAGGAATCTTGATCTTACGCCTTAGTCCTTCACAATCATGTCTGCCTTGGATTTGATCTTCGAGTTTATAGTTGGCGACTATTCCGACATCTATATTAGCAGGCACATTGATGTATTGAGCTGCATCTAAATTAAATGTCTTTTTATATATGTAATAGACTCTATCTCTTGTTGGACGAAAGTCCACAGAGAACAAAAATTCATCAGACACAGTCAATGGATGGATGCATAAACAATGGAATATCTATTAGATCATAACGGACTCGTAGAGTTTTATTTATTCTGTTCAGTTCGAAATGGCCCATATAGTATTCTGTAGTTGAAATCGGCTCGAACCAGTGTATTGTCTGAGTTTGTTGATCAAGAGCAAGGCTGTGCGGTTCCAATTTGTGTGTTGCGTTTAAACGTACTGAAGTTGTGTACTCGACAACTTTTCTCTCGGTACCACTAAATCGTGATCGCTCTATTGTTGTCTTCGTCATGTCTGTATTGAGCCAGTAAATATACCTGTGAAACAACGGTAAACCTGTTTTTACCATTATGCAATTAGAGGCATCATGCAAAGAGGGAACAGGGCCATATAAATGTATCCCATTTCAAAAATAGGCTCTAGGGCAATTTTTTTTTTCTACTAACTTTTTTTTGTCTTCTGTGGAGATATTCCTGTAATTTCCTTTATTTCAGCATCAAAAATAAGTACCTAACGAAAATATGAGTTATTCCGGTCTGATCCCCCAAACCGATCCTCTGCATTTTTTTTTTAAATTCCTTTCCGATCCACTGTAATTTATCATTACGTTCTGATCCCCTATGACCCTCCAAAAATCACAAGACGGTGATTAAAAGTGAAAAGCTTTTTAACTAAAAGAAATAGATAGAAACCGTCAAGCTTCCTATCCAGGTCCAGGGAGTATCCAACACAAAAAGTATAAAATATAAAAAAGAAAGGGGTTTGAGTAAAGTTGGCGTCATTTTGAAGTTGTGCGGCCAGTAATGAAACTTGTATTTCCCAAAAGAACAGAATTGTGTTGGCGGGACTCGTATTGGACATTCATCTAGACGGAAATATTACGTGTATAAATTCGCGTAGAAAGAGCTACACAAATGCTTGGTGCTATATTGGGCCACTCATCATCATCATCATTCTCCTGCCCTTATCCCAATTTATTTGGGGTCGGCGCAACATGTCTTCTTCTTCCATACTTCTCTATTTCTCGTCATGTCAGCAGTCACCTCCTTTCTAGCCATATCATCCTTCACACAGTCCATCCATCGTTTCTTAGGTCTTCCTCTACTCTTATAGCCATCTACATTCATACTCAACATTTTTCTCACAACATTTTCTTCATTCCTTCGCATCACATGTCCATACCACGACAATCGATTACCACACAACTTTTCATTTACCGGCGCCACTTTCAGACTTCCTCTTATGTACTCATTCCTTATTTTATCCATTCGCGTCACACCACACATCCCCCTTAGCATTCTCATCTCAGCCACATGCAATTGCCTTTCATTTATCCCTTTTGTGGCCCAACATTCTGATCCATATACGACAGCAGGTCTAACCATGGTTTTATAAATCTTCCCCTTGAGTTTAAGGGGAATGCGGGAGTCGCAAATTGTTCCCTTGACCTGCCGCCATTTCATCCATCCAGTGCTAATTCTATGCTTTACACTACGATCTATTTCGCCATCGCTTTGCACGAGAGAACCGAGATACCGAAAGTCGGAGCAAACTGGAAGAAGCACGCCATCTAGCGCTATGGCTCCAGAACTGGAGAGACCGCCGAAATCGCAAAACATGTATTCGGTTTTACTTCTGCTGATTTTCAGGCCAACATTCTCCAGCTTCTGTTGCCATTGCTCCAATCTGCTCTGGATCTCAGGTCCATCTTCACCGACAAGAACAATGTCGTCGGCAAACAGCATGCACCAGGGTGCCTCTTCTTGTATGTCCGACGTCAGAGCATCCATAATCAACAAGAAGAGGTAAGGGCTTAAAGCCGACCCTTGGTGCAAGCCTACAGCCACACTGAACTCATCGGTGTTGCCAGCAGCTGACCGAACGTAGGTACGAGATTTACTGGGCCACTATTGCTCACGAATTATTGGGAAACGGACCTATGGCTGCTGTTCGCGCCCGTCGGGGCTGCGGGTTGTTCGAAAGACGATCGTAAAATAGTAAAGCCAGCTCTAATATCATCATCTGCCTAGCTAGCCTTTTCCCAACTATGTTGGTGTTAGCTTCCAGTCAACCCAGTTCATCATCAGCCTATAATGTTCTCACTGCAGAGACTCAGGCCTCCTCTCTTGGAGAGGAATGGGCTATAATCCACCACGTGAGCCCAGTTGGTAGATGTCACATGTCTCCGAATTTTTTGGTTCTATGACATGCCGGTTCGGTATGAAATGGGTGGTCACCCATCCACAGACCAACCTAGGCAAGTGTGGCTTAACCTAAAGATCGAACCATGTGGCAGTTATTATTAAGCCAGCTCTAATCACATAACCAAACAACCCACATAATCAACCTTCTAATAACATAACTAAGATTTCTATACGCAGGACAGTAATAGAAGTATTTATATTGGCGACATTTTTAAAATCTTCAATCGCAAATATCTCAGCTTCAAAATCACTTAAGGAAAAAATCATTGGACATATATATGTGTACTTAACACAGCACAACAAAGTAACATAAAAATTAAACGTGGCCGCTGAAAAAAAAATAACACCACTAGTCCATACAAAGTTACTCAAACCCCTTTTCCACATTTTAATAGCTTGATGTAGATGTTAAGTACCTACTTACTCTTCTTCTTCATCGTGAACTAAAGACTCGCAAAATGTGATTTGTTCGACTGATCTCGTGGGTTCACTTCGAGTGGGTCCAGTTGACCAAAGACACCTTTGTTCAACTGGACCCGCTTGCAACTGGACCCACAATAAAACTATGACTATACTACTATACCCATAAAATAACAATTTAAAATGTGATTTGTTCGTCTGATCTCGTGGGTCCACTTCGAGTGGGTCCAGTTGACCAAAGACTCTTAGTGCTAACGTATCAGAGTTTTTATGACACCTACGGGCCTCACGATGCTTTCGTTCACCGAAGCAAGTGATAATATAATTATACAATAGAAATCCGAAAAATCAGAGGTTGGTGTCTTGCGTTCGAACTACAGACCTGTGGTTGTCAGTCCGACGGTCTCACCACTAGACTATCACCGCTTTTTAGGGTTCCGTACCGAAAGGGTAAAAACGGGACCCTATTACTAAGACTTTACCGTTCGTCCGTTTGTCCGTCCGTCACAAGGCTGTATCTCATGAAACGTGAAAGCTAGACAGTTGTTTTTACTGATGATGTATTTCAGTTGCCGCTCTATCAAAAAACTCGCCTAGTGCAAGTCGGACATGAAGGGTTTAGTCGATCACGCAAGGAAACTCCGAGCATAGCTCTCTCCATTGCCTTTTGGGTGACTTTCAGCTTTCTGATGAGGCCCATTGTGAGCAACTACGTTTCGGTCCCGTATGTAATCACTGGCAACACACACTGGTCATAGACTTTCGTCTTGAGACACTGTGGTAAGTTGGACAAGAAGATACTACTCAGCTTCCCAAACGCTGCCCAGCCGAGTCGGATTCGACGATTGACCTCTTTCTCAAAGTTGGACCTACCTAACTGGACCGTTTGTCCCAGGTAGACATAGTCGTCTACAAAC
The DNA here is from genome assembly GCA_949774965.1 of Diarsia brunnea. Classification (NCBI taxonomy): domain Eukaryota; kingdom Metazoa; phylum Arthropoda; class Insecta; order Lepidoptera; family Noctuidae; genus Diarsia; species Diarsia brunnea. The sequence continues at coordinate 8,836,293 of OX459023.1, forward strand.
TAACATTTGCAGTTGGAATGCATGGGTAACATTGCAACTACATATTTAAGTTTTTACGCATAATATTGAGAGATTTTCCATGTTATTTTAGCACCATAGACTTCTTATAGGTTTTCCTGTAATCTATAAGTGTAGAACTAATTTCTGTACTTTTTTTTCGAAATTTTAGGCTCAGTAGTTTCGGATATAAGGCGGGGGGGGGGGATGCTCAATTTTCATCTATTTTCTTAAATATCTGTAAAAGTCTTTATCTTAAAATTATTAAAAAAAATATTTGTAATCCTCACAATAAGCCTTCTTATCATTGACTTATATATTACTGCGTAAGGACTGGGCGGACCGCATGTTAAAATGACGCCTCGAACTTGGTCCTAAAACGGTCTTTTCTAAGCCGAAGTGAACTAGTCCACGATCGGCTCTCTTCGGGTGCGGTCGTAAATTTTATTAAAAGCTTTATTTATGCTCTTTATACCTCGAAAATACCACGCCGCTTATACAAGGTTACGTTAACGAGCAGAGTACACCGATTCTCTGTATCGCGAACGCGTCGAGCAAAGGTTCGGACGACCGTATCTTTAGTTTTTTTAACAATGCTTCTCATCTGATATGTCACACGGTACAGTTTGGACAACTTAAAAAAAAAACTGTCAAGCTCCCCAAAAATGATATTAATTATTAATTTATTTACAATAGACGTCCGTGATCGGGTATACAGGGTGTAAATCAACCCATCACACGTCCCACCCAACCCAACCGTCAACCAAGCATTCTGTACATAAAACTAAGTACCCCTACGCAAAAATTTTTGCTGGGAAACGACTCTTTTTTTGGAATCAAACATCACATTTTATGGTAAAACTCAAAGTAGCACTCTTAAAACATTGTGCTAGTGGATGCTTTGAATAGTAAACGAGTCATGGAGGTAATTTAAGTAAAGTTATAACCTGAAAAACTAGTATTTACAAAAACAGCTGTGAAAAATTTGAAAGTTTGACCCCCAATCCCAACCGTCCGTCCGTCTCCGTAACTAGGGAGTTCCCAGGTATGGTCTAGCTAGAACAAAAAAATGATCGCAGTGGTGGGGAGAACAAGTGCCCTTTGTTTGCGTTAAGGGTACTTTTACACCCTATTTGTGTACCAAATTTCAACTTATTCTGTCCATTAGATTGGGAGCAAATTGGCTGTGACAGACGGACAGACAGACAGAAAGACGGACACAAGAGTGATCCTATAAGGGTTCCGTTTTTTCCTTTTGAGGTACGGAACCCTCCTGTCGAGGCTGCGGGTTGTTCGCAAGGGATACCGCGGCCTCGACATGAAGGGCGAAGAAGGAACATGGGTGGTTTTTAGTCAGTAGAAGTCTGACACTCCCTTTCGCTCTGCCCAAGAGCGGGAGGGGTTATTTGATGATTTCCCACCCCCAAAAAAAAAAAAGGTACGGAACCCTAAAAATACTAAAAACCCATACAACAAACGTGATATTTTAACGTTTTGGTACGGAACCTTTCTTGTGCGAGTCCGACTCGCACTGGGCCAGTTTTTGATGTGTTTGCGTCTGTATTAACCATTAGTAACACAGCCTTTTTTTGGAGGGTGGGAAATCATCAAATGACTCCTCCCGCTCTGGGCAGAGTGGTAGGGAGTGTCAGACTTCTACTGACTAAAAACCACCCATGTTCCTTCTAAGCCCTTTGTGTCGAGGCCGCGGTATCTCTTTCGAACAACCCGCAGCTCCGACGGGAAGTAACTTACCCTCGACAGCTATCCACAACGATATCACGTGGAATCCCTTCCTCCAACTTTAATAAAAGATTTCCTTCCACGTTGTCCGCAGATCCAGGTTTTAAAGAAAACCAATTTATTGTTCGTTCATTAGTGTCCGTGAAGTAGTCGACTGTATCGCCTATGGGGTCAAAGGCGACACCATGAATCGTTCTGCCTGTTCTTTCGGTCAAGCAAACAAAGTTTGTAACATAAGTACAGGCATTAGGCACTATCAAAGATAGACTATATCGACATATAGTGTCGCCGTTTGTCTGTCTGTCCACATATAGCATCAAATCGTGAGTTTCAGCGTACGCTAAAGCGGTGAGGTTTTGGGACTCAAATTTTGTATAGCTTGATAACGTAGCGTTGGTATAAAAACTTAATTCATCGCCTACGCTCACAGCGATGTCTGAAACAAGATATAATACGAAATTAGTATTTAAATTCTCATCATCATTCTACTGCCCGTATCCTAATTCATTTTGGGGTCGGTGCGGTATGTCTTCTTCTTCCATACTTCTCTATTACTCATCATCTCAGCAATCACCAGCTCCTCTGTAATAATGGTACAAAAAACAATTCCAATACATCATCAGCCTATAATGTTCCCACTTCAGGGACTCAGGCCTCCTCTCTAGGAGAGGGATGGGCTATAATCCACCACGCGGGCCCAGTGCGGTTTGGTAGATGTCACATGTCTTCGATTTTTTTGTTCTAAGACATGATGTTTCCTCACGATGTTTTCCTTCACCGTTTTGAGAGCAGCGTTGGATGTTAAAAACTATTTGTACTCACCCCAAGAATGCACCAACCCCAAATATATCATTATTAGCTTCCATACCCACTGCGTTCTAAACATATTCAGCTTCATACTCGTTACACAAAGACGTCCCACTTCTGATTACACTGAGAAAGTAATGCTAAACGGTGTATCTCGGCAAGTTACAAAGTATTAATATTGTTGATAATACTCGCGGATTCCTCTATTGCTCATTTACTGATAACTTGGTGACCTTTTAGTACGTACGTATATTACCTCACAGTGGATCAATACAATGTCCCTCCAGCACGGCTATGGCTTATCTTTTTAAATGTCAGTGGCTATCGAAGTTTCCATCGATTAACTGTCAAATGGTTATGGTTTGGTATACTAAACTAACCATTTACGATACGCAATAGCCCTGCAGATCTTTCACAAAAAATAAATACTTATATAATATAATTTAATCTTGAATTTATAACAATTATAATTATTGTAATATAAACAAGCGAGACGCCTCACTCGCACATAATCTTTCAGAATTAAGATTAAGCGATGTGTGTTTAACCAAAATTAATTAAATGTTTTTGAAATAAAAAGTTTTTTTTTTTTAATAGACACGCTGAGGAGCCTTTTTTTTTGCAGGTTGGAAAATCATTGTTATGATAATTTTTATGTTATGTCTAATTTCTTTTTTTTATATTGACTCGAATTTGCCCTGGTGGCTGAGAGTGTGTCATTATGATGATGCTCCCTTAAATGTCTCGCTGATGGTGGCGCGTGTGTCGGATCATTTTGTTCCCTTCAAAATGGTTGAGTGGTGAAATGGTGCTGATCCATGAGTCATGCTCATGAACGGGTGCTGTCAGTTGTGACTGGTCACCCCTTAGCTGCCACGGCTTTTTTTAAATTATTATTATATTTTGAATCGTCGTTTTTGACTTTACTGTGGAAATTTTTATTGTCTAAACGTCGCTACATCGTTTTCACATAGTATGTTACCGTCTCAACATGAATGATAAATAAAACCAAGTTTTGTAACAATATTCTGATTTAAAAGAGTATCCATGGAGTTTCTTGCCCGTTCTTCTCCATAGAGATCTACGCTAGGGAATGGGCAACTACAGTATTTTCACAAGTTATTATGCCTCGCAAATTGTTGACGTGGCTCAAAAGGCTGCCACACTTAAATGGGACTGGGCAGGACATGTCTGTCGCATGCCGAACGAGCTGTGGGCCCGTAAAGTTCAGGAATGGTGTCCTGAAACGGTTACACGAGGTCGTGGCAGACCACGAAGGAGATGGCGGGACGAACTGGATGTCTTCCTTGAGAATTGGAGAGACGTTACACAGAATCGTGACCGTTGGAAAGAATGGAGGGAGGCCTTTGCTCAGCAGTGGGACAACATAGGCTAGCTATAATAATAATAATTATGCCTCGTGACTGTGAGTGTAGCTTCGTTTTATTTTGTTTTTCTGACATTCAAAAGTACCTGTAATGGTATAATTGAAATAAATGCTTAGACTTTTGACTTTGAATCACCAAACGACTCCTCCCGCTCTGAACGGAGCGGAAGGGAGTGTCAGACTTCTACTGACTTAAAACCACCCATGTTCCTTCTAAGCTCTTTGTCTCCATGGATTACCTACAGCTCTTAGGATACCGGACTGTTTGTAATTCGTGCGACAGAGATAACGCTCTACGAAGCCGAAATTAGCCGATTGTCTCTTTCCAAAGGTCGATGTGCAATATTAATCGCCGGGTAGGTACCTACTTCATTGATTGTACCTGCATGAATTGTACGTATATTATTATGTTAGCCTGTTATTCGTATGTTAGCAACGAAACGCTCTCCTAAGAAGTATAGTATGGTACAAAATGGCATCGTTATTCGAGGCAGGATGGATAATCTTCTTTGGTTTTGTGAATAGCGATTTTAGATAGTACGATCGATCGATTGATTATGACGGACAATCGAGTGGTTGTGAATAGCTATGCTGATCTCTGTCCTATCGTGTCGCATTGCCGTCTCATCGGACTATGAGAAGGAACAGAAATGCACGATCAGGTGGACTATTTCTGACCTTTAAAATCTAGTTGCTGGTCAAAATGATACCTTTTTGTAAGACCAACGCTGTTAGTCATCAATAAAACTGAATTATAACAACTAACGGAAGCCCAACCATATATTTCTGGGCGCCATAGAAAAAAAACAACCGTTCCATAAACAGCATTCAATGATTTTTAATTGTATAACAAGAAAGGCTCGCGGCTGTATGAATGATGCCTTTGCCAAACTAAACGGTGTACTATGCTAAACGGCCATCGATACCATCGTTATTGTCTATGGTTGAGCGTTCCAATTTTAAATATGGTGATCGAACGCGTGGCATGGAGTCGATTGTTGTTTTTTGTTTTGTTAATTTATATTGTTAAACAGTAATAAAATTACACTGATTAAAATATTATTTATTGACTGCCTCGTTGGTCTAGTGGTCACAAGCGTGACTGCTATGCAAGGGGTTCTGGTTTCAATTCCCGAGTCGGGAAAATTGCGATTGGGGAATTTCTCAGTAGCAACCACGGAGTCTGGATTTGTGCCCAGTTGATGGTACTTAATAGCCCCCTATTACATTTGGACTTAAACATAACTAGCGAAATGTGGCTGTACTTTTAGGTACACAATACACCGTTGCCTAGGGTTGACATCCGTCCGGGTTTTCCCGGATTTGTTCTAGTTTAGAAAGCGTCCGGGGAGCGTCCGGGCGGGGCTTCATTTATAGTCCGGGTTTAAAAAATTTACAAATACAATTTAAAAATAAAACAATTTAATACTGTAACAACTATAACAATTTCATGTTTTGTTAGGTAGGTACATTTAAAATGATGATAAAAGAAGACGAGAGAATAAATAAAAAGTTGTTTTAAACCATTTTCAATTGTTTTTTTACTCTGACTATGTTTAAAAAAACCTGTTGACATGTCGGGTTCTGGGCTCTACAAACCGGGGTTTTCACAAGTCTTGTCCTGGTTGCCAAATTTTTGAGATGGCAACCCTACCTTTGCCTAACCCCTCGGGGATTACATGCGTGACGTTGTCATGCACAGCAGTCGTTTTGCAACCACTAGACACAAAGGCAGTCACAATCAAATTTTGGATTTATAAACACTAGCTTATGCCCGCGTTGAGTTTGATAATTGTCCCACATGATCATACTACCGGGATAAAAGGTTTCCTAAGTGTTAATCCAGATTATAAACTATCTGTGTGCTAAATTGCATCCCAATCCGTTAAGTACTATTTGCGTGAAAGAGTAACACACATCCATCCATCCATCCTCACAAACTTTCGCATTTATAATATAAGGTACTAGCTTGTGCCAGCGGCTCCAACCGCTACAACTTGAAAATTATCCATTATAAAAATCGGTTCAGTAGTTTTTGAGTTCATCGCGAACAGACAGACAGACAGACGCGGCGGAGGACTTTGTTTTATAATATGTAGTGATAAGTATAGGAGATACTTTTACAAAGACAACTCCACAGCGTCCCTGTGCAACAATCAATACAAGATGGCGGCGGGCAGCGGCGCTACAAATTGGTTGCATGACGCGGCACTACACTAAATAATGATATTTACATATTGTACTGTCACTTTCCTCTCCACTCTATTATTGAATCTTTTGTTTTGGAGTTCCGTGGATGTGTTTTTACATTTGAAAGTGACATTGACTTGTTTACCCAAACGTCTCTGTTGTTTCCTTTTTTGAGCAACTAATGAAAAATGTGACACTCCAAAACTGACGAAAAATGCCCCATTTTAAACACCGGTATTAGAAGACCAGACAATTAATTGGAAACGTTTATAATTAATAAATTAATAGGAACCCATATAATATCTATTATAAATTATATTACTATCGAAAATATTTGAATCGTCTCAGTTTTCGAGGACAAAAAGGGGAATACGAAACGTCGATCTCGTATTTTGTGTTAATTAATCGGTCTGTGCTGCACCTGTCCATAGCGCAATCTATATACGGGCCTGACGCAGCGCGATGGCAATAGTTTCTTCTAACACATACCTCGCAGTCCCTGTTCCCTCTTAAATCTGAGGACAATATCGTAAATGAGCTGTGTAGCTTTCTTTCTGCTTTTTCCCATTGAAAATTGCGTGTCTTGTAAGCGTGTAAGCTGAATAGGCAGAACCTTTTAATACGAAGAGCTCACGCTTACCGAATGTCCCACAGATAATATCACAGCCAACCATAGAGCGTTTGTTTGGTAATTTTGGCGCGATTGTCTATGCTCCATTGTTTTCTTTTTTCACAAGTCATCGAGTTTCATTGACTGTTAGAAATTGATCTGTTCACACTTGCCACATCCGGTCAGATAAAGATTTACTATTTATATTATAATTTATATGTTTAACATAATGGGTTTTATAAAATGGGTGGGACTAATAACTTTTGCGAGATACTACGCTTTCTAGGGTACCGTAGTCAACAAGTAACTCATAGTTATAGTTATTTTTATTTGGACAAGCCTGCCACACTATTCCCAAACTACTGTAACTCCTGTTAGCCAGAATCACCAGAAGAGCGCCGAGACAATGAAGCTCGACGAAGTCCCAGAGAAACGATTCTGTCTTGGATCCCGCAACGAAATTAATCAGAAAAGAATAGCGGAGGAGTAGGAAAAACACGTGTTCCTTTTCAAATGTGGATGTACTGATGGATACATCGCGAGGAAACCGGCATGTCTTAGAAAAAAAAAATCGAAGACATGTGACATCTCAAGCATTCAACCCGCACTGGGCCCGCGTGGTGGATTATAGCCCATCCTTCTCCTATGAGAGGAGGCCTGAGTCCCTGCAGTGGGAACAATATAGGCTGATGATAATTATGATGTGTACAACTCTGCCTAACCCATTACAGGCGTGGTGACGTTATTTAGGCTACAGACCGCTTTTTTTTTTGGCGGGTGGAAAATCATCGAATAACCGCTCTTGGGCAGAGCGAAAGGGAGTGTCAGACTTCTACTGACCCGTCGGGGCTGCGGGTGTTCGCAAGAGATACCGCAGCCTCGACATGAAGGGCTAAGAAGGAACATGGGTGGTTTTTAGTCAGTAGAAGTCTGACACTCCCTTCCGCTCTGCCCAAGAGCGGGAGGGGTCATTTGATGATTTTCCACCCGCCATAAAAAAAAAAAAAAAGACTTCTACTGACTAAAAACCACCCATGTTCCTTATTAGCCCTTTATGTCGAGGCCGCGGTATATCTTGCGAACAACCCGCAGCCCCGACGGGGGCTACGGACTCCTAAGTTGGCAACGATTACTACTAAAGGTCACATACTTGTTTATCAGTGTGATTAGCAAGATGGGAAAACCGTCTTATTATTGTGAACTGTTATTAATCTTACTTGTTCTTATCAATGTCACAGTCAAGTCTTTTACATATCTCTTGCTCTGTAAGTACACCCTTACACCCCTGAATGCCGGGGTGTATGACTATCATTACAGCATAGGTTTTGGAATTTGAAAAAAGAACTGTCATACTCATACTGCACGAAGAATATTTTTAAAAAGTTAATTTTTTTTTTCTCGGTATCGATTAATTACTCGAATCGGAATCTAGACAATTTATTTTATAAAGATTTTATTTTAAATATGGAACTATTTGTTTCCACATCGTATGTTAGATGGAATCGATTTAAAAATCAAACTGGCCAGCAAGATCTGACGCGCTTGCGTGCGTGAAAAAAAAAAGGCAGTCTACTAGTAGGCGCGAAAGCATCGCGAAAATAATTAATTGAAACCTGCTGTCTTGTTGTTTACTTACCTCACAATCGATATGTAAAGCAGAGTATTTATCTCGGGCGTAAGCATCAATTGCATACTCGGGTTAATTAGCGCCTTCGCTTCGCTCAGGCGCTAGGCGCCAAAACCCTCGTATGCAATTGATGTCATACAGCCCTTGGTTAATAATCTACTATTAATCAGTTGAAACTACTTCAGCCCAGTTAAAACTATTAACGCAAACGAAGTACCCTTAACGCAAACGAAGGGCATTTGTTCTCCCCACCACTGCGGTAATTTTTTTGTTCTAGACCATACCTGGGAACCTCCTAGTTACGGAGATATTGGGGGTCAAAGTTCCAAATTTTTCACAGCTGTTTTTGTAAATACCAGTATTTCAGGTTTTAACTTTACTTAAATTACCTCCATGACCCGTTTACTATTCAAAGCATCCACTAGCACAATGTTTTAAGAGTGCTACTTTGAGTTTTACCGTAAAATGTGATTTTTGACCCAAAAAAGAAGTCATTTCCCAGCAAAAATTTTTACGTATGGGGGGGGGGGGGGGGGTTTGCGCGTTTGCGTTTGGGGGGGGGGGGGTGGTTTGATGTACAGAATGCTTGGTTGTCGGATGCGTGAAGGGTTCTTTTACACCCTGTATAGTCTAGAGTCTGAGAAAGGATATAGGCTACTTTTTAATACGATAAACGGGTTATAAAGAGGGGAATGAAAAGAATACTTTTGGTCGCGTTCACCGACATCATTTAGTTTGTTTTGTGATCCATAGTATAACCTTTAGCTATAGTTAACAAATCCTACTAATATTATAAATGCGAAAGTTTGTGAGGATGTACGAATGGATGTTTGTTACTCGAATCATTCACACAAAAACTACTGAACGAATGTGGATGAAATTTAGAACACAGATAGTTTATAACCTAGATTAACACATAGGATACTTTTTACCCCGGTAGTATGACCCCGTGGGACAATTATCGAACTCCACGCGGGCGAAGCCGCTGGTACAAGCTAGTAATAGATAAAATGCGTTTTAACATAGTAAGAATGTTGACTGACACCAGTTCAAAGAGAGCAGCGGTGGCCTAGTGGTGGCGGTCCCACAGTAAGTCGTGGGTTCGAGCCCAGGCAGGCAGGATACTTTGTGTAATGTATTTCATCACCACTGCTCTCAAAAACGGTGTAGAAAAACACCGTAAGGAAACTTACATGTCCCAGAACCAAAAATTCGAAGACATGTGACATCTACCAACCCGCACTGGGGCAGGGTAGTAGATTATATTTATTTATTTATTTAAACTTCATGTACAAAAATGGTACATAGGCGGACTTAATGCCACAAGGCATTCTCTACCAGTCAACCTTTGGGTCAAATAGGACAGCACTGTGGTAGAGTACAAAAAAATAAATAATATTAAGGATAAAACCATTTTGTAAACATAATACATAAACAGGTGCATAGGTGTGTGCAGGTGCATTATAGCCCATTCCCTTTCATAGAGAGGAGGCCTGTGTCCCAACAGTGGGAACATTACATATGATAATGAGTCAAAAGTAGTTTTGAACGATTAACAGTTTTGACTGTAACATCAACAGTTAAGTACATCTTCACAAACGTGTAGCGTTAAAGTTCTCAGAGCAATCAGTAGTCGCGGACGTATATTATCTCCCTTGTGTTTACAAGTATGAAGTTGAAGATATGTGGAACGCAGCATGTGATGGCGTTTTTGGCGGTGTTCTTAGAGCTGGTGCATTCTTGGGGTGAGTTGAAAAAGCAAGTTTTTTTTCATGATTTGTCACTGCCTCGGTCGTCTAGTGGCGGGGTTTTTCCATCAGGGGGTCTAAAATGCGGGCCTGTGGACGGTGAGTGATGGGCTAGCTCGCCGTCCGTCCGTCTTATGACGACGACAGGCCGTGTCGACGGCGCGTTCGTGTTCCACGCGCACCTCAAAGAGATGTCAGCAACAAGGAACGGGCCCGCAAAGGCCGACGCCCGTCGGTGCTAAGAAGGAACATGGGTGGTTTTTAGTCAGTAGAAGTCTGACACTCCCTTTCTCTCTGCCCAAAAGCGGGATGGGTCTAAACTCATAATATGAATTGCGTAAAATTGACGTTTCATAATATAGGGTGTAAAAGTACCCTTAACGCAAACGAAAACCTAACCGAACCGAACCTAATCTCCTCACCACTGCGATCATTTTTTGTTCTAGACCATACCTAGGAACCCCCTAGTTACGGAGATATTGGGGGTCAAAGTTCCAAATTTTTTACAGCTGTTTTTGTAAATACTAGTTTTTCAGGTTATAACTTTACTTTAATTACCTCCATGACCCGTTTATTATTCAAAGCATCCACTAGCACAATGTTTTAAGAGTGCTACATTGACTTTTACCGTAAAATGTGATTTTTGACCCCAAAAAAAAAAGTCGTTTCCCAGTAAAAAGTTTTGCGTAGGGTTATTTAGTTTGATGTACAGAATGCTTGGTTGACGGCTGTGTGATGGGTTGATTTACACCCTGTATATGGAGGAGAATGGGCAAGAACTCCATTGACCCTCTTTTAAATATCACTCATTTCATGATTTACAGTAGGTTGGCATTTAGTTTTATCTTGCCGCAAAATGCACTTAAAAACGGATCATTCCCACTAGTTTTACTGCACAGTCCTACAATAGAACTTGCTTATTTTTAAAAAGTTTTATCCAGTTGCAGTAATTTATTTTCTTTTGTTTCAGACGTCGCTGTAAGTCTTGGAAGTGAACTAAGATTTTATACCAACTATACCGTAACACTCACCAAAACATTTGAGTCCCAAAATCTAACAGCTTTGACTTACTACGATGTGCTAAACGTATTACTTTACGTCAACAAACAAACAAACAACGACTCTATATGCATTTATACAATAAATACTAATGAGTACTTTTGTAGTGAAGGAACAGGTAGAAACATTCATGGTATTGCCTACGATCCGGTCACAAAAAAAATCTTCTTCACGGACACTATTGAGAAATCTGTCAATTGGTTTTCATTTAAAAATAAACCTGAGAACAATCCGAGAGGAAATCTTTTAATCAAAGTTGATAAAGGGATCCCACGTGATATCGTTGTGGATAGCTGTAACGGGTATGTTTCTTATGATATCGTCATTCATTATCATTCTTGTTATTCTAGTTTATTTGGGGTCAGCGCAGCATGTCTTAGCATCTCTTTTTTTTCAGTTTAGTGTTTATGTGCTAAATATAAATATGTTTTCTTTCTTTCTTTCTTAAATCTTCCATACTTCTATATTACTCGTTATCTTATGAGACACCTCCTTTCTTGCCAAATCATCCCTGACACAATGCATCTAACCTTTCTTTAGTCGTCCTCGACTCTCATACTCATCCATACACAAAACATTCCCCACGACATTTTCCTCATTCCTCCGCATCACATACCCACACAACTTTTCAGTCACCGGTGCCACTTTCAGACTTCCACTAATGTACTCATTTTTTAATATTTTATCTATTCGTTTAGCACCATTTATAGTATTCTCGTCGCAACCACATGCAAATGCCTTTCATTCATCCCTTTTGTGGCTCAAAAGTGCCAATGATAGTTTCATTATATTTGGAGAGCCCATGTCTCGTTTTAAAACCGTATTAAATCTGGTTTGTGTAATTCAGATAGGCAGCCGCTTTATGTAAAATACTGGTATTCAGTTGCAACCGGTTAGACTGGAAGCTGACCCCAACATACTTTGGAAAAGGCTAGGCAGATGATGATGATCATGATCCTCATAGCATATTTTGTTTTGAACAGGTATATTTACTGGCAGAACACAGACATGACGAAACCTACATTAGAGCGAGCCCGGGTTGATGGCAGTGAGAGAAAAGTTTTTGCAAATTTGAGTGTAGTAGCAGACCCCAACAACACCGAATCGAAATTGCAGTCATACGGCTTGGCTTTCGATCATCAAACGCCGGATATTTACTGGATTGATCCTAAGGTCTTTTTGGCATCCCAGCTCCAATTGACCGCACTGAAAAACATCAGTGAAACGCCTTTCAATTATCCGAAGGTCATACCTCCATCAAATAGTGTGACTGTTTCAAATAGATTCATTTACTTCTTGTCGTTTAATGTGGATAACAGAACTTGCATTTATGAACAGTCGAAGATATTCAATTTTAGTTCGATACCATTTAACACGTATGTGGACTGTTTAAATAACACTTCTGACCTGCCTGTCGGAATAGTTGCAAACTATAAACTCGCAGATCAAATCCAAGGCAGACATGATTGTGAAGGGCTAAGGCGTAAGATCAAGATTCCTACAGAATGTGAGGCTACGTTTTGTGTTTACGGTGTGAAAGTAGATGGACCTGTTTGTAAATGCTCTCCTGGTTACATAGGTGAGAGATGCGATGTCTCCGTATGCGAGAATTATTGTCTCCAAGGGAACTGCAGTGCCAATGATGTCGGATTTCCTGAATGCAGGTAAAAAATATTCTTCTGCTTGTATTATTTTGGATTCCTTGCTTAGTTTTAAACATTTTCACAATTTGTTTGTATCAAACGCATCCCTCAGTGCCTTAAATGCGCCTTTTCAACCAATCTGTCCTATAAATAATAACCTATGGTGCCGTGACCTGGACGCTCAGAAAGGTGACGGTTCACGGAGTACAAGTGGCACAAAAATCCGTGGAGCGAGCCATGCTCGTCATAATCCTCTCAGATCGAGTGCGTTACACCGATATCCGCCATCGAGCGACTTCGAAGTTCACAATGTCGGATACAGGGCGGTTCGCCACAAGTAGACCTGGGCAGGACATCTGATTAGACGCGGAGATGGCCGTTGTAGTAACGCTTTGACCGAATGGCTAAGCTTAGGCCAAAGAAACCAGGCCGACCTATAGCTCGTTGGGTTGAGGATATCGTCAAAGCCAAACACCTGGATGAGGGACGCACAGAACCGGGAAGTTTGGACTATAACCATCAGTGGGTGATTCCGCGCTGATATGATTGTTCGGTGGGTCGTTGACTTCCCCGATGATGGCTCTTTCAGCGACGTGCTTCCATTTCTGCCGGTTGGAGACGTTGCGAGTACACTGGACCATGGTGAACTCAGTAGCTTTCTTGATCAGGTCGGTCCAGCGAGTTGGTGATCGGCCACGTGATCTCTTGCCCTGCACTTGGTCCCACCAGTCTCTTTATCGAGTTTGCATTCATGATGATGATGTTTATTTCAGATGTGATATCGGTTATTCTGGTGTGCGATGCAACGTCTCAGTGTGCGAGAATTATTGTATCCATGGGAACTGCAGTGTCAATGATAACGGACTTCCTGAATGCAGGTATAACATGTTTTACTGCTCATACAGGGTGTAATCGGACCCTTTATGAAGACGTCAACCAAACATTATGTACTTACGAAAACCTAAGTTGCTCTACGGAAATAATAATATTTACTTACTTACTTCTTTTAATTATTTGCTTTTTTTCGGGTGATAAATCACGTTTTACGGTAAAACTCACGGTAGCACAGTCAAAACATTGTGTTGATGGATGCTCTGGCTAGTAAACAGTTCTAACCTAAAAAAGGAGCATTCAAAAAATCTTTTGAAAATGTTGTCACCATTTTACACCCTCTATTCTCTTGGCTTCATTGATTAGTTTTTTGAATTATATCTTGTATTATTATTATTCCAGATGTGATGTTCATTACACGGGTGTGCGATGTGAAGTTTCTCCATGCCAGAATTATTGCCTGTATGGGAACTGCACAGTTTATGATAACGGACTTCCTGCATGCAGGTAAAACATGTTCTATAGGGATTGCGGTGAATCCGGTTATCCGGTAGATCCTGCGTAAGTAATCGTATACCGGCTCCGGTAATAGCCATGTTTGCCATAATAATCGTGCTGATCGAATCAGAAATGCAGCCAACCAAGAGCAAGAGAACCAGGGTTATCAACGAAGCCCGAAGAATTGGGGCAAGTGGCAGTGGGCAAGGTACATTGCTTGTAAGTTGTAGAACAGATAGCCTATGGGGTCGAAATGTTCTGGAGTGGTGACCGCGAACCGGAAGATGTTGCGGTGGTAGGCCTGCCACTTGGTGGACCGAGGACCTGGTAAAGGTTATGATGAGAGATGCAGGGGACCGGTCAATGTGGCGACACTTGGGCCGCACTTGGCTCGCCTGAAATATGGATGATGATGATGGATCGAGCTGTTGCATGAGTAACGTGCGAGTTGTTCAACCCTAACCTGATATTCGCTGTAGAGACCCTATGCAGAAGACGTTCGATCCTGTGAACTGCTAAAACAACATTATAATTTGTTTAGAGAAATTACTCACTCTGCATAAGGAAGTATTTTAATTAAATTATTATCCGAATTTGATCAATCCGGTTAGGTCCAGCCGGCTGGATCGAAAATGAGTCCGGATTGCAATACACTTCTATTGCTTATTTCCACTTCTTCTGAACTTCGGAGAGTGTGCGCAGGCACACTACGACCAGATGCCACCTTCACCATTTTTCCACTGGACTAGCAGACGTACTGCGGCGTACCATCCACACTTGGTTGATATCCCGATGAGTAGGACCTACTCAGCGCTTCTCCTCCACGTTTATTATACACACAGCCAAAATGTGGAAGCATCTGCTTCCTCCCACATCTGTGTTTCCACCCACATTTAACTGCCTTCAAAGCAAGGGTGAACAGGCATCTTCTGGGCACGCTCGTTCCATCATACACCTCATCCATCGCTTTGCAACAGGTGTGATCGTAGTCAAGAGTAGGCCCCATAGAGAAGAAATAAAAATTCTCTTGGCTTCCTTAGCATAATCATCCTATAATGTTCCCACTGCTAGGACTCCAGGCCTCATCTCTATGAGATGGAATTTGCTAAAATCTACCACGTGGGCACAGTGCGGGTTGGTTGATGTCACATGTCTTCGAATTTTTGGTTCTAGGCCATGCCACGTTTCCTCACGATGTTTTCCTTCACCGTTTTGAGAGCAGTGGTGATGAAATAATTACACAAAGTAATGCGCTTGACTTCAAACACACGACTTACTGCTCGTCAGTCGAGGCCACCACCACTGGTCCACCACCGCTCTCATTGGCTTCCTAGTTGTTTATTTATCACATTTTGTTTATTTCAGCTGTGAAACCGGTTATTCCGGTTGGCGATGTGAAACAGAGTCGTCTCAGGTACGGCTAGAGGACCGCTGGTGATTGTACCCTGAATGAGCTGAATGATCTAACAAGATGTAAAGGAGCATCCACAACATCTTGTTCCGAGGATTAGGGTGTCCCTATCTGATTTACTGTCGAGTCTGCAAAAATGTACCAAAATAAAATCTTCATTTAATAAAGTACAATCTTTTAGTAAATTAATTGTAAAACGTAGTAGGTAAGTACTTATTTTTTAATTTTGTTTAAAAGATTGTCCATTGAGTTTCTTGTCCATTCTCCTCCATAGACATAGATCTACGCTTTGGAATGGGCACCTAGAGCACCTTTACAGTTAGTGAAGCTACGCTTTTTTTGTTTTTCTGACATTCAAAAGTGCCTGCAATGGTCTATTGGAAATAAATACTTTGAGTTTGCCAATGACAGTCTGTCAAAAAATAGTGAACTTTATTTTCTTCTCAACAAGGTCGTTGTTGTGTTTCGTATACCAATAACGTATTCCACCTTTGCAAAGACAGTGGAGTAGTCACCGATAAGATACCGATATAAAACGTATCACGAATTCACGATCCTTATGAAATCCAAGTGTGTCATTTTTTTACTACCTTCTATGATGTGTAGGACAATTTAAGACAGAGCAAAAGGGAAATAAAAGCTTCCATTTCAACAGATAAGCATGATTTATTAACTGGGTTCAGAACATCAACATAAGTACAAAAAAAAAACTGGAGAGGTGTCAAGGAACACCCGGATGGAACGAAGTTATTGTTATTATTTTTTATTATGTAAAAAAAAAAAAAGAAATGTAGAAATGAAAATATCTGGCTTGCTTTCTATAAGAGAGAGAGAGACAGACAGAGAAACATGCGACGCCGCACAGCTTACAATAGCTTACTATAGCAAAAAGTGTCGTGACAACATTTCGTAAGAATTTTTTCCGTCTAGCCCCCTTTCACAACGCGCGATAAGGAACTTCGTTCCAAAAAATCTAATTAGTACGTCAGATAAATTTTCAAAAAATATTAGACACTTATTTATTCTTTTTTCACGTAAACAAACAATGAAGACGAAGACACAGTGCTTTGAAAACTCGTGTGACGTGTGTTTTTTACTGGTGAGTGACGTCACGACCCCCCACTCAAATCGTTGACGCGTTTTATCTTTGTCCATTTTATTGATTTGATAAAACAAAAAATACGTAGGTATCCAATATTTTTCGATAGTCTAACAGTCGGACTAATTAGAATCATATTTTTTTTGTCAGTAAACATCACTATTACTTACACATTCATGGTTCAACTATCACTGCCTTGCTAAAATGGCACTGCTTCGTAGCTTTTAAA
This sequence comes from Diarsia brunnea, assembly GCA_949774965.1. Classification (NCBI taxonomy): domain Eukaryota; kingdom Metazoa; phylum Arthropoda; class Insecta; order Lepidoptera; family Noctuidae; genus Diarsia; species Diarsia brunnea. The sequence goes on from OX459023.1 coordinate 8,853,172, forward strand.
TCCGCTTCTCTTTACCAGACTAAAATATTTAATTGACATCTCAATATCCGCTAGCCTTATAAAAAAACAAATAACTTAGGTACTATTTATCTAAGACAAATCTGTAATTTAACAAATATTGTAGATATCTTAAAATTTTTTTATTTTATTTTTTATTTATTTTTTATTGATTATTTGAATATTATGTTTGTGTTGAATGTCATTTTAATTCTTGTGTCATGTATGGACTGTGTCTGAAATAAATAAATTATTATTATTATTATTATTAAAACAACTTCTAAATGTATTTAAATAGTAAACAGATGTCATAAGCGCTATATCATTATTATACAAAAGTTACTTTACAAAATAGACTATGTTTTTGATCTTCAAATGTCTAGAGTAACGGGTGCAGGTGTACTGTTGTTGTTTTGAACAAATTAGCTTGCTGCAACAGTAACCTCATTAAGGCCTTTTTAGAATACATTTTTCCGCAACCATCACTGGCTTTAAAAAAAACCTATGTAGGTACTGTTTACTTCATAAAAAAAAAAAACATCTTAGGATGTTTTATGGATAGGATCTTTTTATTGCCATCAATATAAAATATTAATATATAAAGTCATGGGACCTTCAGCTTATTTTTGCCAATAACTTTCTGAATTATTTATGTGGTTTTAATTTACGTAATTGCTCATCATCATCAGCCTATAATGTTCCCACTGCAGGGACTCTGGCCTCCTCCCTAGGAGAGGGATGGGATATAGTCCACCACGCGTGCCCAGTGCGGGTTGGTAGATGTATCACATGTCTTCTAATTGTTTGGTTCTAAGACATGCCGGTTTCCTCACGATGATTTCCTTCACCGTTTTGAGAACAGCGGTGATGAAATAAATTACACAAAGTAACGCGCCTGCCTGGGTTCAGACCCACGACTTACTGTTCGTAAGTCGGGGCCGAAACCACTGGGCCACCACAGCTCCTTCGTAAGTCGGGGCAGCATAAAACTGTTAGTATGACGAAATCGCTCACACCTAAGTACAACGACATTTGACTACCAGGAATATTATATATCGAACGTTACACACATTAAACTAAACGAATAGCCACTTATCTATAACTGCATTTGTTACCAATAGAGTCACCAGCCGTTCTGATTTGTCCGGACATTATTTAACATACATGTCACTGGTAATCCCCGAAGGGTTTAGTTTAACTGGGCTTTTGTCCGCACTTAGCCTCTTGATTGGGCCATTGTGCGTGATGTTTACAGAATACCTACTCCAACCAACATAGGTCGTCCCAGAATTTTAGCAGCCTGCCCAGACTGCTGCAGGCTTCTGGTAGAGTTAATGGGGATCGTAGAGTTTGTGCCCGGTGATCTGCCACGCTCCTGCACTCTAGGAGTACGTGCCTTGGCGTTTCTTCCGTCTCCATGCATCCTCTGCACAGTGGGCTGTCTGTTACACCTATGTTATGTAGATGTTTGTTTAAGGAACAGTGACCCGTTAAAATCCCCGAAGGGTTACGCAGGGTTGTAACTATCCCGTCGGGGCTGCGGGTTGTTCGGAAGAGATACCGCGGCCTCGACAAAAAGGGCTAAGACGGAACAGTGGTGGTTTTTATATAGCCAGTAGAAGTCTGACACTCCCTCCCGCTCTGCCCAGAGCGGGAGGATTCATTTGTTGATTTCCAAAGCTCCAAAAAAAAAGTGTGTAACTATTAGTAGGTAGTCCAGATTTCGCTGATTACGTTTATGCCCCATTCCCATTTAACAGAAGGTTAAGCCGTTGGTCTTGGCTGCCATTTGTATATCTTTGACAGTCGTTACAGGAGTCAGTGGCCCGAATGTCAGAAAACCAAGCTTACCACAGGGACGTGGTATTACCTAGTATTAACTGGGTTGTGGAGGTCAGATAGGCAGTCGCTCCATGTAAAATACTAGTATTCATAGCTGCGTTCGGTTAGACTGGAAGTCGACCCCAACGTAGTTGGGAAAAGGCTAGGCAGATGACATTTGACCTTTTTATTAAAAGAAAGAAAGAAAAAATATTATTTGTCGCAGAAACATAACGAGCATACAAAGAGACATACAGGAAAAAAATACACATACAACGCATAACAGATAATAAAAAATACAACAAGCAGGGATAATACAGGGTGTAAATCAACCCATCACACAGCCGTCAACCAAACATTCTGTACATCAAACTAAGTACCCCTATGCAAAAATTTTTGCTGGGAAATGACTTTTTTTTTTGGGGTCAAAAATCACATTTAATGGTAAAACTCAAAGTAGCACTCTTAAAACATTGTGCTAATGGATGCTTTGAATAATAAACGGGTCATGGAGGTAGTTTAAGTAAAGTTAAAACCAGAAAAACTAGTATTTACAAAAACAGCTGTGAAAAATTTGGAACTTTGACCCCCAATATCTCCGTAACTAGGAGGTTCCCAGGTATGGTCTAGAACAAAAAAATGATCGCAGTAGTGGGGAGAACAAGTGCCCTTCGTTTGCGTTAAGGGTACTTTTACACCCTATATAAAGATAGTTGCACGTCGTGACTGCGACAAGTAGGTTGCCACTCGGCATGATGCTGTGCTATGGGCACCCACAGCACAGCGCTGGTTTTCAGTGGTCACCCGTGAAAAAACGCACGAAAGCCAAGACAGTTTCAATAACGCACGCTTATGACATTAAGACATTGGGTCAGGACTTTTCATTGAATTTTAGAAATGGTAACCCTAGTTACACAGAACCCATAAAACTATTACTATTCAATACCGCATTTAATTCGGAAGTAATCATAGACTTTATGGCCGCTAACAGCGACTATAGACACCTGGCTGAGTATTAATATCTTTGTTTATGGTTGGCATAGTTTTATCGACGTCTTTATGGTGTGGTGAGTCATAGAGAATGTATTGTTTTTTTAATGTTGTCTGGAGAATGTCCTGTGACCTCGAGATTTTAATAAACATAATTATGGCTTATTAGCACGCCTATAATTAGGCAGAGTGAGGTGCACCTCACATTTCACCAGTTATGTTCAAGGCCTACATTATATATATGCCATCAAACGGGTACAAGTTTAGTTTCCGTGGATTTTTTATTCAATATTTCTTCGCGTAGTATGATTATTTAGCATGTATGTCCTCACTGCTGAGACACGATCGAGCTACACACGCCGAGAAAACATTTTCTTGCATTTCCATTCTGTGGCGTATCCTTCTCTGATGATGATAATCCAGCTAAAAAATTTAAAACCGATATTGCAAATTCAGTTTTAGTTAGGTACGGAATCTGCGCTAGTCAACAAGGAAACATAACATTACAACTGTAATCCCCGAAGAGCTAGCCAGAGGTCTACTCATCCCGTCGGGGCTGCGGGTTGTTGGCAAGAGATACCGCGGCCTCGACATGAAGGGCTAAGAAGGAACATGGGTGGTTTTTAGTCAGTAGAAGTCTTACACTCCCTTTCGTTCTGCCCAAGAGCAGGAGGGGTTACTTGATGATTTTCCAATCGCCAAAAAAAAAAGAGGTCTACTCATTAGTACATCCACATTTCGCTAGTTATGTTTAATTCCCATGTAATAGCGAGGCTATTGCCATCAACCGGGCACAAATCCAGGATGCTATTGAGAAATTCCTGATGAAAAAACCCAATAACACTTTGCACGAGCCGAGAATCGAGCCCATGACCTAATACTCAGCAGTCGCGCTTGCAACCACTAGACCAACGAGCCAGTCTGCGCTAGACAACAAGGAAAATGGCAATAAAAACTAAAACAATGCATTAACCAGTCTGGTTTAAACTAACACAGAATCTCAATGAGCCAACACAATGGCTGCTTCGTAAAATGCAATAAAAAAATACACGTAATAATTTAATTAAGTACTATTAAAGAATCTATATCCTTATGTCGTAAACTCGATTCTCGAAAATCGATTTCTAATTTGTAATCGAGATATTTGTATGCTATCGATTTGTGGTGTGTGGTTTTAAACATTTTTTATCTAGAGGTTTATATTTTTTCATCAGTACATAGTATAAAACAAAGTCGCTGTCGCTGTCTGTCCGTCCCTATGTATGCTTAAATCTTTGCGCAACGGATTTTGAAGCGGTTTTTTTTAAATAGATAGAGTGATTCAAGAGGAAGGATTTAGATATAATTTGACCGATATTTACGCGGGTGAAGCCGCGGGCATCAGCTAGTTGTGAATATAGTCAAAAAATGAGAATCGAACGAGCTTTTAAGTGAAGTCTTGATTCTTGATTTATAAAAAATGCGAAAATAACTCTGTCGATCTGTCTGTCTGTCGCGCTTTCACGCCAAAACTACTGAATCGATTTAAATTAAACTTCTTTGGTACCTACTCTAATAATAGTCTAGAGCCTGAGAAAGGACATAGGCTACTTTTTAAGCGAAAAATGGGTCGTAACGGGTTGAAAGATGATGAATATAATTGCAACATTTGCTCCGTCCTATCCCGTTTTGACACATGAAACGTCACTTTTACTACATTTGTGTGACACAAAAATAGATATTTTTGGACTCAAATCAAATGACCAATAGCCGACTATTCCATCAATTACACCATTAAACAAGAGTTTTGACCGCATATCCATATTATACTTTTAGAGTAATTTTACCTCAAAGATCAGACAACTACTCCAGTTTTCGAAACAAATAAATTAGGTACGCAGTCCAAAATAACTTTGACACACACAGAACTCAATCAATCAACCTCCAATGCATAAAAATTTTGCATACAATCGTTTGATAACGTATTTGGCGCGCAATCGTCTCATAATTGACGGCCATTTTGAATTAATTCGCGCCATTTTTTAACCGCCATTGTGACCAATTTGTAACAATAGCTGCAATTACTTTAATATTAATTAGTGACGACATTTAATTGTTTGACAATGATATTATTGTGTTTAATTGTGTGTTGTGATAGTTTTATTGTTTTCGTTAATGGGATAGATTTGAATTGTCGCCGAAATAGGTTTCTACCGAAGAGGTTTGAGGTGTGTTAAAATGAAGGTCGGCAGGAAAACGAATTTGTGATTGACGAAACATGCTCAATACTTGCGGTGAAGGCAGATGGAGTTAAACTATCTCAGACTCCCCGATCTCTCATCAAAGACCGACCTTTTGAAGGTTTCCCTACGAAAACAAAGAAAAAGGTAGAGCAAAGTTTGGTCACCACCAAGTGGCGGATTGGAGAGAAAACGCCCGTCGGGGCTGCGGGTTGTTCGCAAGAGATACCGCGGCCTCGACATAAAGGACTAAGAAGAAACATGGGTGGTTTTTAGTCAGTGGAAGTCTGACACTCCCTTTCGCTCTGCCCAAGAGCGGGAGGGGTAATTTGATGATTTTCAACCCGCCAAAAAAAAAAGGTCTCCACCCAGCAGTGATGATGATGGGCAATAATTTAAATACTTATAATATGTATTTAATTTTTTACGAGCTGTTGTTATTAAAAGAGTAAAAGTTATTTATTTTCATGAGTACTACTTACTGTACGCCCTTAAACTATTGCAGACGTTAATCAAATCATCCTAGCCTCAACACTTTCTTTGACCAGTGAGCTGACTTATTTTCTGCCAAAAAAAATCAGCATTGCCACCCAACGTAGCTAGGTTTGCACTCAGTCTTCTGGGCACTTAAATTATTTCCCGTTGACTGCGATGCTGAAAATTTTATTGACGACATCTTTACTGCAATACTTTAATTCTTTACTGCAAACAATAACTGTATCGAAGGACACACCGTTATTGTTTAAACAAACTGTGGGCTGCTCCGTTGGTCTAGTGGTCACAATCGTCACTGCTGAGAATAAGGTCCTGGATTCGAATCCCGGATCGAGCAAATTGTTATTGGGTATTTTCATCCGGAATTTGTCAGTAGCAGCCATGAAGTCTTGATTTTTATCCGGTTGATTGGAACAGGCTCGTCTCCTATTACATGGGATTTAAAAATACTTTCAACACTTGGGGATTACAGATAATAGGGATGTTTACTGACCAAAAAAAATATGATTCTAATTAGTCCGTCTGTTAGATTATCGAAAAATATTGGATCCGTAGTTTTTGTTTTATCAAATCAATCAAAATTGACGAAGATATAAAAAAAAAATTGACGTCACGCGAGTTTTCAAAGCACTGTATCGTCTTTATTGTTTGTTTACGGGAAAAAAGAAATCTATCTGACGGACTAATTTGATTTGTTTTGTTAACTACCCTATTAATTGATGTGAAATTACGTAATTATTTAGGAACATATTTTTAAAAGTCCACATAAATAATTGATACCGGTAATAAATTCTAGTCTATCCGAATGTGCTAAGTAAATGGCATACTAAGATAACTCAGCTGTAAGCTAAGTTATTCCGTCCAGCTTATTATTATGATAATACGCACAAATTGCGGACTTACACTGAATGTCAATGGTTTCGTACTGTACCTACTAATCATTGCTAAGGGGTGACGTAAGATGGTCTGATTATGACGTCATCTGTTTTATGCACTGTTTAACGTGGCAGCCACCTTACCTACTTATGAGTGGTGATGATGTCTCATGCGAGCCCGGACCTGGGGCTGCAGGACTGTTCCGGGGCTGCGGGACTGTTCAAAAGAGATACCGCGGCCTCGGAACACAAAGAGCTAAGAAGGAAGAGTTTCTTGCCCGTTCTTTTCCATAGAGATCTACGCTAGGGAATGGGCAACTACAGTACTTACACAAGTTATTATGCCTTGTGACTGTGACTGTAGCTTAAGAGTGCAATACGTCGTCCCGGGGGTTGCTGCGTCGAGTTGCGCGTCGCCGGATGTCTGCGGCGGCGAGTGCTGTGGGTGCGGGGGCGCGCGGCGGCGCGTGCCGTGGCGGTGGGTGCGCGGGGCTCCGGGTCGCGGAGCGGTGGTTGCGCGTTGCGGCGTGCATTCGTTGTTCCGTGATTTGGAGTCTCGTACATTCGTTGTTGCGGTGTGCGTCGCTGCGTGCTTTCGTGCTCGCAGTGTTCGTTGTTGCGGGCATTCGGCGGCGTGTGATTCGGCGTGGTGGCTTTCGGGATGACGTATTGCACTCGTAGTTTAGTTGTATGAATTGTTCTTCTGACATTCAAAAGTACCAGTAATGGTTTAATTGAAATAAATGCTTTGACTTTGACTTTGGAACATGGGTGAGTTTTAGTCAGTACAAGTCTGACACTCCATTCCACTCAGCCCAGAGCAGGAAGGAAAATTTTAATAATTTTCACAAAAAAAGACGAGCCCGGACATCATCAAAGGAGTTTTGGAGCCTGGAAGCGGGCTACGATGGATGGGTCGTCAATGTAATGCGTAGCAGTTCTCGTAGCCCATCCGCCAAGGCGATAGTAGGCTTTCGGCGGTGTTATTTAAGTAGTTGGTGCAAGCCCCACGTAACTAAACCGCCTCCTCGAACGGTGCGGTATTTGTAGGCAATTTCCACTGCTTAGTAAATAAATATAAAGCTTTAGCCGAGTGGTTTTCAAGGGAAGGTAAAAAAACCAGGAACTTCAGGCTGGTAAACGATATTGTCAAATGTGCGGGAACCACCTGGATGAGGGACAGAGAGATTGGAGGAAGAAAGCAGAGGTCTGCAGTGGATAATCCTGCGTAAAAATTATGACACGGTCTCTGAGGACGAACATGAGGAAAATGTCGAGGATGAAAGAAAGAAAAAATATTTATTGGTCGCAGAAACATAACGAGCACACAAAGAGATACACAGGAAAAAAAAACAGTACACATGCAACGCATAACAAATATTAATAAATACAAGAAGCAGGGACAATAAAAAATGAATTGCACGTCGTGGCTGCGACAAACAGGTTGCCATTCAGCATGGTGCTGTGCTATGGGGACCCACAGCACAACGCTGGTCTTCAGTGGTCACCCGTGAAAAAACGTACGAAAGCCGAGACAGCTTTAATATTAGGTATATACAATTAGAAAATAAAATAAACTGCTTGAAATATAAAAGTAAGACTACAATTATCATGACGTAAAATAATCGTTACAAAAAATAAATAACAAAATTAAAACCAAAACTATGATTTGCATGAAAGTATGATTTGGATGCAACTTTTGTTTGGTCCACTGATTACGCTGTTAAAAATGGCAATGTTCTGGTCGAAGCTCACTAGAATCATCGACATTTCGAAGAAGAAGTAGTTGAATCATCATACGATTAACAATAAAACGCATAAAAAATAATGATGGCTCATTAATAATCAATAATTCGTTATAAAACCATCGATATATCCGTTCGGAGGCACAATGTTCGGCTATTTACATAATAAATACATTTGTTGGCGGACCGACTACCGGACGCTATTCTAGCGTAGCGTAAGCAAAGTAATTGATGTTACTAAATGCTATATAAAAATAGTACCTAGCAATATTTTGTCCCACGGCCACAGCTGGACAAAGTCCTCCAGTATTCCTTTCCGACTCTCGCAGTATTTTGGCTTCTCTGGCCAATCAGTCAGAAACGAGTCCAAATGATCACGCTAGTGTTTCTTGGGCCTGCCTCAGTGACAACGACTGTCTTTATGCATCCACACAGTGTGTGACGATTCGGGCCCATCTGTGCTGACCCGTCATGGAAATGTGACCCGCCCAGTCCTGTTTAACCTTTTTTTTTTGGAGGTTGTGAAATCATCAAATGACTCCTCCCGCTCTGGGTAGAGCGGAGCTGTAGGGAGTGTCAGACTTTTAATGAATAAAAACCACCCATGTTCCTTCTAAGCCCTTCGTGTCGAGGTCGATCTCTTTCGAACAACCCGCAGCCACGACGGGATTCAAAAGTGCCTATAATGGTCTAATTGAAACAAATGCTTTCAGTTTGTCGGTAGCTTGTCACCACTTTTTATTCGTATAAAACCTACACAAGATCACAGACGCTGTTATCTACTACATAATATTATGAAACGTCCATTTTACGCAATTCATGTTATGATCTGAAAATTAAAATGAAAACTTGAGAGGTGTCAAGGGACACCCGAATGGAACGAAGTTCTGAAAATATCTGGCTTGCTTTCTATGAGAGAGAGAGAGAGAGACATAAAGAGAAACACGCGCACGCCACACGGCTTACAACTATAGCAAAAAGTGTCGTTACAACTTTTGGTCTTAATTTTTTCCGTTTAGCCCCCTTTCGCAACGCGCGATAAGGAACTTCGTTCCAAAAACCCAGTTAGTTCGCATGTGTTGCGATCGTTGCGATAGATGTCGCTGTCGCCACTAAGGGTAAAGGCATGAGTTTATGTATGACCGCGGCTTCGCCCGCGCGGATGTCGGTCAAATTATATACTAAAACCTTTCTCTCGAACCACTCTATCCATTGGTGAATGTAAACAGCATGAAAATCGTTGCAGTAGTTTTTGAGTGTATCGTGAACAGAGAGATAGACGCGTTGGAGGACTTTATTTTATAATAAGTATGACGTAGTGAGTGATATAGTGATGAGCATGATAAAGAGTGCTGATGGGGCAAAATTTTGTTTTTGATAAAAAGCAGTAAGTACTGCTCTTCATGTATTTTGTGATTCTCTTCGCAATAAGTATAATTTATGTGGTACTACAAATTATTTATCGCCCATATTAAAAAATAAATCTTTTAATGGCTTCGAATACCTAAGTCGGTAATAAAAATAAAATCGATAAATTGACATCTTTACCTGCTGTCCGTACATATTTCGTGAAGGAACGCGGGTTGGTCCAGCAAATAATCAATTTACGTGTGTGAACCACACCGAAATATTGTATTATCTGTGGTATGCGACACTTTGACGTTTGATGACAGTTACGAGTGGATTTTACAGTTACAAAATTCAGAAATGCTGATCCCGAAGTAATATTTATTAGTTAGTTCTATGAGACCATGGTTGACCCGCGCTACTTTCGCAAAGCTTCATCTTAGCGAAGTAATAAATAAATTCCAGTTGATTCCAGTTACCTACACTGTAGGTACTGATATGTTTTTTTTGAAGATTCCATACCTCATTTGCGCAAAAATGTTATAAAACAGACTCCATGGCTGCTACTGAGATATTCCTGATGGAAAATCCACGGAGTCTGGATTTGTGCCTGGTAGTGACAATAGGCTTAACTTACATAGGACTTAAACATAACTTATGAAATACGGGTGTACTATTAGATAAACCCATCGGATATTCCAAGGTGTGATTATAATAATATGTTTTGTTACTTCTCCCTTGGCCACGACCTATAATTAAACGACACGCGTTTTGTAGTAATATTTACCGACCAGCTCGAAAGAACTTCTTTTGGTTGTTTTCTTCGCAATTACTGTCGAAAGACTGGTGTCGCTTAAACGAGTAGCTCGTCATCACCATCTGCCTAGTCTATTCCCAATTATGTTGGAGACAGCTTCCAGTCTAGCAGGATGCAGCTGAATACCAGTTTTTTAGATGGCCGCTACCTATCTGATCTCCACAACCCAGTTAGTACTGGGTAATACGATAGTTTTTGGTAGGGCTGGTTGTCAGAGTTTCGGGCCACTAACTACCAGTAACAACTTTCAAAGATTCTACAAATGAAAGTCAGGACCAACGGCTTAACGTGCGTTCCGAGATACGGAGGAAACTCGGTATACACCAACCTAAGCAAGCAAGCACTAATTTAACCTGAAGATTGATACGAGTGACTGTTATAAATTATTTACCCTCGAGTTTGAAACGTGTAGCTAGTGGCCAAGCCTTTAGCGTGAATTGCTAAAGGCTTTTTTTAGCGTAAATTGCTAAAGAATTTTCAAAAAACCAAAACAACTTGAAAAAACTCCATGTTTGCGTGCAGAAGCTAAGTCACGACTTCACGTATGATTTGTGTCAAACGTTTGTAATTTTAACAGGTTACGTTCTCGCTACTTCATTGGTAGTATAGGTACATACAGACTGGCATGCAGACTTTTAGCAGCCTGCGATGCGTTCGCGCGTTTCGTAAACGCGCGTCAGCATCGCCACTGACGCGCGTTAGTTTTGTAGGGGAGGACTAACAGGTAGTGACCGCATCGCGACTGTATCGATGCGAACGCGCGACAGTATCGCTACTGTATCACTACAAAAAGTCACCGTGGGCGAGGGGCTAATAGGTTTTCTCTAAAATATTAGGTTCAATGTAGATTTTGAAAATTTGACCCTTTCTGATAAATTGATGTCCAGCAAGATAGCCGAAAGTGTTAAATTTACTGTGTATCAAATTCAGAATTCTGTTCAGCTCATCCTGTCAAGTCTACCGCTTCTCCTTCTGACAGCGTCAGGGCTCCAAAACGTGGTATTTTGGCCCACACCTTGTCAGGCATGTCCAGTCCAGTCCCACTTGAGCTTAGCGGTTTATTGAGCAACGTCAGTATTTTGAGTTTTGGAGCGCAGTGTGGTGTTGCATTATGGTGTATTCTATCTTTCATCCATATCATTGGATTTAATATCATCATTTTCTTGCCGTTATCCATTGATATAAAAACTAAAGATACGGTCGTCCGAACATTTGCTCGACGCGTTCGCTATACAGAGAATCGGTGTAGTCTGCTCTTTAATGTAACTTTGTATAAGCGGCGTGGTATTTTCGAGGTATAAAGAACATAAATAAAGCTTTTAAGGCTACTCTCTCGAAAAAAGCTTAAAAACAGCGTGCAGATGAAGCCACTTTTCGTCGACACTTACAGAGAAATTACATCTGAAAAAAATTGTCAGTAATCTACATGATATGATACGTAATTTGGTTTAGCCATAATTTTTCTATCGGTATCACATAATAAGAAAAAAATCCACAAAGTCACCTCCAAATCGTTGAGATGAAACCATTTTACTCCTTCATTTTTTATCAAAAGACTTTAAAAAAAAATTCTACTGGTTTGCAATACAAAGGACAATAACTTGGTTTAGTTACTTTTTTTAAATTTGTCTAATTTTATTAATAATGAATTAAAAATGCGTCCGTTTAAAGTCCGTGTCTATATCACCCCCGCATTCGTCCACGAATTCAGTGCGGGGCGCCTCGTGTTGCTAGGTGGACGTGCGTTGCGTTGCGAGAGCTCAGTCAGCAGTACGAAATCATATCGTAAAATAAAATATACTTTTGAATTTTGTTAATAGTAGAGTAGGTTTTTTTTAGTCTTGTATAAGGAGTGTTTTAGAGTTAGGTATAGTTTTATTAGTGTTTAAGTTTAGTTTGTAAAACATGGGGAATAAGCAGAAATGAATGAAGAAAGGTCTAATAAAATATTACAAACAAAAGGGTAAACATTCATCAAGGTAAGTTTTATCTACATATTCATTATAGCTTTATTACCTTTCATAAAAGTAGATAGATACTGTTTTTATAAGACCTATATTCAAACAAAGTCGTACCTAGGTATCATAGGTATAATGCTTCTGTGTCATAGAGTAGTGAATGATCACAGAAGGACCATGCCCAAGCAATGACTTAGTCAATATTATAAATTTTCCTTTTCGGTACCTCACCGACTGCGCCAGGAGGAGGGTTATGTTTTTCGAGTGTATGTATGTATGTATGACATGTATATTTCTTTGGCACGCTCTGTACCCTAAACGCCTTGCTGGATTTTAGCTTGAGAGATGTCATAAGATTCGTCTTGATAATTTGTGTTTTTTTTGCAGGTCTGATTTAGCTCCATCTACCGACGAAAATTTTGACAAAACTGAAAATGCTTCTGAAGTAGGTATTATTATGATTATAAGTTAGGTACTTGCTGGTTATTTGTTAATTTATCGACTACTGGCGTAAATGATAAATGATGTTTATTTTGCAAATGGGTTTTCACAAACACTTTTACAAGTCACTTTTTTTTAAACTAGATGGGGTTGGTGTTTCGTACCTGACTACTCCGAGAAGAAACATCCGAAACAAACTCAGAGGTCTTAGTCTCTTTTATGGTCCAGACTTGTTATACACACATGAAGACTATGCAGACTAGTGTCTGAAATGGTCTTTTGAAGAAAGCACCACACTGATTTGAGTGGACCCGTCCAGTCAGTGCAAGCATTTGTCATTTATCGTGTAGCTCGACTTGTGACTTAAAGAGCTCAACGTCACGACGAACAATACCAAAGAAAGGACATTTGGGTGGGACGCTTTAGTATTCAAACTGCCAGACAAACGTTAAAACTAAAGAAAGACCCACATGGTCCTCACATTTACAATATAAAAATAATAAAATATTTATCATATTAAATATGCATGCGTAATTATTTTGAATAAGAAATATAATTATTTCGTTTATGTTTTTAACCGACTTCCCAAAAGGAGGAGGTTCTCCATTCGATCGGTGTTTTTTTTTATGTATGTACACCGATTACACTGAAATTTATGATCCGATTTACGTGATTCTTTTTTTTCGTTAGATGCGGAATAGTTGCCATTTGGTCCCATAAAACTTTAACATAGTTTGGCTCTTGAGCAAATTTTAAAAGACACTGGAATAAATATACAACCATGCGGTTTATTTATTGACGACGAATTGTCATATCTAGGCGCTACTCCTGACGGTATATGTGTCGAGGAGAACATGGTGGTAGAAACTAAATGCCTTGTTGCAGCTCACCAAATGAGTTTTACCGAAGCAGTTACTAAAAAAACAGTTTTTTATAGAACTGGTAAGATTATTATTAATACCAATCATAATTGGTATTACCAAATTCAGGGTCAGCTTCACATAACCAAAAGAACAAAATGCCTTTATGGAATATGACTAGGTGAAAATATTCCTATGAAAATCGATATTATAGAAAAAGATGACAAGTTCTGAAAAGACGTTATGGAAAATGAATTAATTAGGTTTTATTTGGATTGCATATTACCGGAACTTATTGATCCAAGATACCCGAGAAAAATGAAAATTAGAGATCCCATTTATATAGAAAAAGCGGTGGAAGAAAGCGCTAAAAAAAATAAATTACCCAAAAAAGGAAACAAAATGATTTAAACCAACAAAAAAGTTATTTACTAGAAGACGATGCACAAGAGAACGAAGAAAATGTCAAAGAGACGGAAATAGAACAAAGGAAAGAAAAAGAGGTTGAAGAGAAAAATGAACAAAACGAGAACGAAGAAGAAGTAAAAGAAAACATAGAACAAGACTTTGTCTGTCTAACGAAATATCCAAAAGTCAATGTATTTGAATACGGAGAAATAAAAATACTCTGTGAAAGGAAGTAGTTTTTTTTTATCCATTGGTTTATAAAATATAACAAGTATGACATACACTAGTGCTAATTACTTAAGTACTACCTAACTACCCTACCTACCCTACGTTACATCCATATCAATAGTTAGTAAATAAAAATAAAATTCGATCACTTTTGCGGTACACGTAAAAATGAATTTTATATAAATAAAATGATTTGACCTTCTGTGATTTCGTTACTCTGTGACGGAACAACGCGCGGAGCGGCGGGCGGCTCGGCGCGGGCCTCGGCGCATCGTTCTGTTGCATGCGGGTAGCGGAGTGGCGCGGAGAGGGGTAGTTAGCTCCGCCCAAATGCACAAGGTCATTGGCGTTAATACAAACCTTAATAAAATTTACGACCGTACCCGAAGAGAGCCGATCGTGGACTAGTTCACTTTGGCTTAGGAAAGACCATATTGGGACCACGAGGCGTCATTTTAACATGCCGTCCGCCCAGTCCTTACGCAGTAATATATAAGTCAATGCCGTTATCCCAATTCATTCAGTCGGCGCAGCATGTCTTGTTCTTCCATACCTCTCTGTTTCTCGTCATCTCATGAGACACCTCCTTTCTTGCCGTATCATTCTTAACACAGATTTATCGTTTTTTTGGTCTTCCTCTATACTTATACTTATCCACATTCATACTCAACAAAACCCTTCTCTTGTAAGTTTATTTAGTAGTTTTTAATTAATAATTCTAGTGAAACAAACCTTAACCTACGACTTCTAATTGCGGCCCCTTCAATGTGCGATAGTATTATGCGTCGCGCGTCCAGTCGGCAGCATAAAGGAATCTACGCACAACGTGTTGCATTCGTAATGCACTTGAAATGAACGCGCCTCTAATTGATTTGTACGCGCCTGTCAGGTTGGTAATGCTCGTCATTTTTTGTGACGTCATCTAAATGTGTTGTAAAGTTTGATTTTGGAATTGTTTCTTTTTTGTATTGGCGTTTTGCTTCTGCACGTTATAGGAGGGTTGAAACAAACCGGGAGCAGACCGTTTTAGAATTGTTAATTTTTGATGGCGAATACGCATGGTTCATCTCGTTGAGATTGTTAATTACGTACCAGTTTCTAGCTTCTGAGACCGGTTTGAGAGCAGTCGTGTTGAAAACATATACTGGTCCCGTGAGTCTCGCATCCATCGGGTCCCTGAAACCTTCACCAGGGCCCCGAGTCTGCTATTCAATAGTGTCAGAATGATCTATCATTGATCTCATAATTGTTGATTTTGACAAGTTTGGTGTTGTCAAAATCAACAATTATGAGATCAATGTTTATTGAATAGCAGACTCGGGGCCCAGGTCATCGGTTCACATAGTGGGAGGTCATCCAATGGAAAGTCTTCCAGTTCACGGTCGCCGCTTCAGAACTTTGGGTGGAAACATTATTGATTTTTTTAACCAATAATGTTCCCACACAATTGTGTCTAAACTGAGACACTCAGATTCAGCAAAAATTAATAATAAAACATTTTTATTTTCTTGTGCAAATTCGTGTCGAAAACCACATCGCTTTGATACTTTTGGCTAATCTAACCAAAAACAAAACACGTATTTTCGACAAAAACTCAGCTGTCAAACTTAATATCGTTCGAAAAAAATCAGTAGATTGAAATCTCACCATCATTTTGACAGCGAATACGGCGGGAAACCGCACAAAAATGTCTTCCCAAGGCAATTCCATGAACGTCCTACCGCGGAGTGATGTGAAAATTAAATTGAATCGACGTACCTTTTATTTGATCGGCACAGAACTGCACTTTGTCGCGCCGACGACCGCCCGATTCCAATTAATCAATTACCATAACATAAATACGCGCGCGGCGGCCATTTTAAGTGCGCTAGCTTGTGTTGAGCTGTCAGTGTCAATATTGCTGCCAATTTAAAAAAAAAATATTGCTTGTGAAAATGGCGCACTTATAAAAAAACTATCTTCGTAAAAAGGTATTTTGAATATTACACTTGAATTGATATGGTAATGTTCTTTATGCTGTGATCAATGTGTATAACCAGATGAATGTTTAAACGTGAACAAAACACAAGGAGTATTTAAAGAAGGTGACGTTTGCCCTATAAAAAGGCGGGTTTTTGTCACTATAACACTTTAGTTTATTGATTAAGTACTTAACTAAATGAAGCCATTCTCAATAAAGCTCTTGAACTAACTAAAACAACTAACAACCGACATAATATTTAGGAATAGCTGATGCCTGCGGCTTCGCTCGCGTGGATGTCGGTCAAATTATATACTAAAACCTTCCTCGAGAACCACTCTCGGTGCAGTAGTTTTTTAGTTTATCGCGAACAGACAGACAGACGCGACGGAGGACTTTGTTTTATAAAATAATGTCGTGTACAGTGATGATGTCGGAAATCGTTACGCATCATCACATTTTGACAACATTTACAAAACTAACGAGTTAATTAAGGTGATAGGTTATGGAGAAGGCTTTTGCCCATCAGTGGGACAACATAACCTAACAAAAAATTAAAAACAAAACTCAGTTAATACCTGCTGAATTTCTATAAAAAAACTTGCTGCGCCAACCCCAAGTAACATGGAACAAGGGCAGGAAGATGATGATGATGACTGAATTTCTATAACAATTTTCCTCTCTTCAATTTTCTTCTCATCAGAAAGCTCAACACAAACTGGTCGCCCTCACACTGTAGCAAAAACACTTCAACCATAGACAATGAGCGCTTACTTTTTCACGACCAAGGCAAAGGGCATAAAGGTTATTATTCCTCAACTGTCACTTGAGTGACGTTGCATTTAACTTTGTATGTGCATCAAAGACGGATGCTATCAGGCGCACGCGTATTAAATACTAAGGAGTATGGTAGCCTTTTTTAAATGATTTTGTTTTTTTTAAAACGATTTCTGCTTTGGAATGAGGGTTTTGGGGCTCTGTAGTTTCCTGTTATTGGAAAGGATTGGACGTTTTGGGATTTTGAAGATGATGTCAATTATCTTCAGCGTTTCTCATCATCATCTACCTAGCCTTTTCCCAACTATGTTGGAGTCGGCTTCCAGTCTAACCCGATGCATATGAACACCAGTATTTTACATGGAGCGACTGCCTATCTGACCCCTCTACAACACAGTTAATACTGGGTCACACGATACCCTTTGGTAAGACTGGTTGTCAGACTTACAGGTCACTGACTACCCGTAACGACTGCCAAAGAACTATATATGACAGCCGGGACCAAAGGCTTAGCGCGATTTCCGAGGCACGGAGGAAACTCAGTATGGTAACGGGTGGTCTCCCATCCACAGACCAACCTAGATAAGCAAGGCTTTACCTAAAGATCGACCTGAGTGGCAGTTATTATTAAGCCACGAGTTCCTCCGCCTTTAACGTTTCTAATGGATGCATAATACACACATCAAAAGTGTCTAGGGATCAAGCATTTTTATGCGGATTTCTTGAGATTGAGATGTGGCTTTGTAATAAATTTATGATTTTATAAATTTATATGGATCCTTTTTGGTGCATTTCATAATTTGAATCAGGAACTGTGAATCAAATTCGAGTAAAAGATGAAAATCAGCTGTCAATATTTTCCCTTTAAAAACATACAACGCATTGAAGACATTATTAGTGCTACTGTTTCCCTACTACTGATTAAAACCAACGTTATTATGGAGCGGCGACGTCATTTAAGCAGGGAAGAAATGCTCAGAGCCGTGGGAATGATAGAAGCTGGTTCCCGGCAACGTACTGTGGCTTTAGCTCTGAATACAAGTCAGAGTGTTATCAGTCGACTTTGGACACGTTACCGAAGCACTGGTACCGTGGCTGAGCGCCATGGAGGACGGTATCGCTGCACCACACGGAGACAAGACCGATACATTCAAATCTTAACTCGAAGAGCTCCAACAATAACCGCCATGATGTTAGCCGTGAGGCTTCATCACTCTTCAGGGAACTTAATTAGCGACCAAACAGTCAGAAACCGCTTGCATGAAGTGAACCTTCATTCCCGAAGACCGCTACGGGTACCACCTATAGCAATGCACAATCGTAGGATTCGATATCAATGGGCTCTTGAACACAGAAATTGGGCAGAAGAACAATGGCGTTTCGTGTGCTTTTCTGATGAGTCTCGTTTTGGTATGAGACCGGATACAAGACGTATACGACACTGGAGAACCCCTGGACGCCAACAGCGATTAAAATCCTGCCAGGAAGTCCATCCTTATAGTGGTGGAACCATCATGGTATGGGCGGGTATTTGGATCGGCGGAAGAACTGAGTTGATTTGGATCAGAGGCAACCTCAACGCTCAAATTTATGCTGAGACGATTGTATCAGACGTCATCGTTCCTCTACAAGTGCAAATCGGTCCCTTATTTCAGTTAATGCATGATAATGCACGACCGCACACCGCAAGAGTTGTAAGACAGACTCTCGCCGCAGCTAACATCAATGTCCTGCCCTGGCCTGCTCAGTCGCCAGACTTGAACCCGATTGAGCATGCATGGGATATGCTACAGAGAAGAGCTCTGCCGAATATGGAGGGTATCCAGTCGCAAGAAGACCTTTTTTTGTTGTTGCAACGAACATGGGCGGCCATTCCACAGCGTGATTTGGATGAACTCATTTTGAGTATGCCAAACCGATGTTCTTGTGTTGTTAGTGTTCGCGGTAGAAACACGGATTATTAATTGTTTAAGTTACCCAATAAAATTTTAAAGAAAACTGTTATTTCAGTCTTTTTTTCGAACTTTAATGTTAGTGGTTCAAATGTCAAAAATCCCTTTATTAGGAAAATGGCAAATTTCTTTATTAATGCAAAGGTGACTTGGTTTATCGTTACTGTGACAAACGAAAACACTTTATTTGATGAATCCTTAAAGAAAATTTTAATTAATATCAATCAGGAGAAAAGTTATTGCAAAAATATATGTTGATCCCTAGACACTTTTGATGTGTGTAGCAGTGGTGGTCTAGTGGCGTGACCGTCGGACTGCCAAGTCTTTAATTTTTTTTCCTCTCGCTCTGGGGCAGAGCGAAATCCCGGGAGTGTCAGACTTCTACTGACTAAAAACCACCCATGTTCCTTCTTAGCCCTTCATGTCGAGGCCGCGGTATCTCTTGCGAACAACCCGAAGCCCCGACGGGAAGTCATAGGCCTCAAGTTCGAACTCAAGGCTGAAGTCTTGAGACCTCTGATTTTTTCAATTACTGCGGTGAAGGAAAACATCTTGAGGAGAAAAAAAAGACATGCTGGTTGCATGCCTTATTTTTTTGTGGGGGATGGGAAATCATCAAATGATTTCTCCCGCTCTGGGTGGAGTGGAAGGGAGTGTCAGACTGCTATTGACAAAAAACCACTCATGTTCCTTCTTGGCCCTTTGTGTTCCGGGGCCGCGGCAGGACACCAGGATGCCTTTTTTTTTTGGGTGATGGGAAATCATCTAATGATTCCTCCCGCTCTGGGCAAAGTGGTAGGGAGTGTCAGACTTCTACTGACTAAAAACAACCCATGTTCCTTTTTAGCCCTTTGTGTCCAGGCCCGCGGCAGGACACCAGGATGCCTGAGAGACATTTCTCGACGGCATGTAAACTCTGCCACGAGCAGGGCTATTGCGTATCTTTATAAATGTTAGTGGCTATCATAGTGTCCTGCGGGCAAAGTGTTATTATGTTTGAATCCGGGAATCGTATCCAGGACTCCAGGACCTCATGCTCAGCAGTAGCGCTTTCGTAAGGCCTAAGCCTTGGCCTAAGATTTGTTCGCGGATCATATTTTGTTTAACATATAGCCCGACACCGCCCTGCAAGTTAAGCAAAACTTAAGAAAGGGGGGTGGGAAATCATCAAATAACCCCTCCCGCTCTTGGGCAGAGCGAAAGGGAGTGTCAGACTTCTACTGACTAAAAACCACCCATGTTCGCGGGCTACCCTGACACCTTAATACTTATTATGATTGTTTCGTAGATTCGACCGATTTCTTTAAATGTCATTTCCCATTACATATAAGTCACTGCCACTAGAAGTTCACTAGACTTCTGCTTACACCAAACCCGAAGAAAACCATGGACACATTGATAGATCGATAATCGAAAAATCCAACATGGCCGATTTCCCTGCTTCTAAGCCGAATCGATCAAAATGTACATCACGCACACTTAGTCGATTATTCACAATATTCACCGAACGCATGATCGGCGGCGCTGTAAAGAAATTAAAAAGAAATAGGGGCATAGACAACACCGCATTGTCTATGGCGGCGCCTCAAAGAAGGTTCGTTGCAACACAGAATTTCTAATGAATTTGATTAGTTTATTACGCGTGACAAGATGGAGGCTTTTGATTATTTTCAAACAGTAATTGTTTGAATTTTAAGTCAATTGGAGTTGTGTTCGAAATAATTAATTTTGGGCTGCTACTGAATTACCTTTCAAAAGGTTAGTTGAACGCACTTCTACATTCCGTCACATTTAACCGATCTATGTCTGCCTCTTTGGTATAGCAGTCACAAGCGCGACTGCCGAGCATTAGGTCCTGTGTTCGATTCCCAAGTCGGGCAAAGTGTAATATAAGGGATCGGACAAAAAAAAACTAATGAATCCGTCAGATAGACTTCCAAAAAATATTGAACACATATTTTTGCTCGCCCCCTATTACATGGGGCTTAAACATAACTGGCGAAATGTGGGTGTACTGTTTAGTACACCTCTGCCTAACCCTTCGAGGATTACAGGCGTGATGTTATGTTAACATAACAACGGCTGGTTTTCATACTGTAGACTAGTGGCTCCCAATTTTTTTCTGCCCACGGACCATTATGATGTATTTATTTTTGTATTTTTTCGCGCCACACTAGTAAATCAGTTCTACACAATTTAGATTACCATCGAAACGCTAAGGCCCCTAGCACACGGCGTATTTTCGAGGTGTCGCGCGCCGACGGCGCGCTAATGACGCGCGTATACGCGCTTAAAAAGAGATTTGAATGCAATCTTGTAACCTACTAAGCACACGGGGCAATCGTAAAACGCGCGTCGTCGGCGCATACGCGCAGTTACAGCGATCCCAAACTGACCCTTTGTACGCGCTTCAAACGAGTTTCGAACGCGCTTCACACGCGCGTTTGAATCTATTATGTGCTAGGGGTCTAAGAAGTTCTTTCAAAAACCAATCTCAACTTTTTGTTTTCAAAAAACAAAAGAGAGTCAAAGGTTCTACACCAGTGGGGTCGAGATGCACTGCATCACTACACTATTCGTGTCTTAAGAGATATGAGCTGTAGTGGCCACCACCACGTGTCGAACGGTCGTCACCCCAACACACGTGGCGCTAGTGTCAATGGCCCAAACTAGACAACGTAGGGACAGTTAAGAGCAGCCCTGTCCTGAACACTGCTTTACTGTGTAGAAACGGACTCCCCGAATGGAAGAATTTCGATCTTGTACTCACTCAAATTGTCAGGAAAACTTTGATAGCGCGATGCAGAACTCGATTAAATGTAGTGCAAATTTAAGTTTTAATTCAAGGGTCGTACAGTTCACCCTTTAAAATCGTGTTGTAAAATGAGGGTCCGAATTCCGCGCATGCGTAATATGACGGGGTTGCGAGTTCTATCCTCAAACGGAACGGGTTCTTTTTGTGTTTAGTAAATTTTGCGAACGGTTTTATATTGAAGTTTTGTGATTTCTGGCAAAAATCGCTGGTATATGATGAAAAATAAACAAAATTGACGTATTACAAATGTGGGTACTGCAGAGGTAATCATAGAGAGAACAATTTAAAAGAAATATTATTATGACGTATAGTATTATAATATAATAATAAGAACGCAATGCTGGCGCCGCTTGTGGCCACCTCGATTAGGTACACCTCTGCCTAACCTGCCAATACAGGCGTGATATTTTGTATTTTAAAGTCTGTTTTTTAATCTCGGAGACTAAAATGACATTACGTGGGTTGTCAGTTTTTTGCAAGTGATGTGTCACTACCGTAAATTGCCGTTAGTGAAATCAATTAATATCGTTTTTCTATAATAAGTTATCCTGAGTAAAAGGTGTAGGTAGTTATTTAAAACGAAATAATACACAAGTAATAAGTTGTAGATATATTTAACGTGAAACATTTTTAAATAATTAATTACAGGAATTCATTAATCATGCATGCATGTCATTTTACTTTAAATCTGTGTATATTTTAAACTATTAATGGGTGAAATAAAAGACATTTTAATTTTAAATATCAGATTCCGAAAATGACTCCATGTCTGAATCATCAGAGTCGCTGGCTACTTCTATTATAAATCGATCAGTAATGTCTTCGACTATATGGCCCAGATGACACATTTCATCCTCAATTTTAATAACGTGAGCCACAGTCTTTCCACCGCTGCGGGGTCACTTGACGAAGCCCTTCTTCAATCAAAAAGGCTTCGTACTTCATTCAATTTGAAAGTTTTATTATTTTTAGCAAGCGTGATTCGTTTCTATAAAAAATTTGACGGCACGGTTGGCGCAGTGACTAAGGGATTGGACTACTGCGCTGCGTGTCGCGGGTTCGATCCCCGCACAGAACAAATATTTGGATGGCCTACAGATAGTAATTGTTTCGGGTCTGGGTGTGTTTGTGTACGTGAGTTGTAAGTGTTTGTAAACGCAACCACGATAAACGAGAAATTCTTAGTGTGGGGCAACGTTAATTTTTTTTTTTTTAATCTTCGACGTATAGCCGAAAGAGTGAAATCGTCCAATTAGTCTTTGAAGTTTAATTTACGGCCAGGTATTTTCGGAGAGCTAAAATTTTAATTCTCTTTGTGCTCCTTCATCAGCACCCAGAAGATTGTAGCTCTGGATATGTTCAGGATTTCGGCAGTTTAACACATTCGTTTTTTTTCGGCGTCTCGGTTGGAGATTCGGTTTTCGTTTCAGTACGAACATATTTGTAAGCGTTCATGATCATATCTTTTTCTGTTTGACTAAATGATAATATGAGCTTACGTTTTTTTCTTGGCGATAAACTTTCTTCTTCACGCCTACGCGACGAAGTAGAAGGCTGAGCGTCCATGATGAAATGTTCAGTGAAAACAAAAAACGTAACAAAACCACAACACTTAACACAAAAAAATAACAAAGTAACAGAAACAAACTCAACGAAAATATAACAAAAAACACTAGATAATTGTATCGCATTAGACACAACGGGCGTATTCGAACACT
This sequence comes from Diarsia brunnea, assembly GCA_949774965.1. Taxonomy (NCBI): domain Eukaryota; kingdom Metazoa; phylum Arthropoda; class Insecta; order Lepidoptera; family Noctuidae; genus Diarsia; species Diarsia brunnea. The sequence continues at coordinate 8,876,595 of OX459023.1, forward strand.
TCAGAGGTTGAAGGACGAATAAGGTAAATAAAATGGCATCCAGTGTTGTTCCTGTTTAATGAGGGTTGGAGTTGGGGTGGGGGGTTGGTGGTCAAAATCACACACTAACTGCCGTATTATCATATTTATTTTTAGAATTGCAATTGTTTGTATGGTGTCAAGTTCCAATAATTGCCGTATTTTTCAAAAGTGCTGCAGTTTTATAAGAAAATGGTTCATATATCCGTTTTATCGTGTACGGGAACAACACTGATAGCATCTGTAATTTTTTCTAATCGTCTAATAAATATAAAAAGTTACGATTCAACAAACCGGTATCGTAGGTACAACACTAAACAAAAAAGCTGGCAGCATTATTTGCAAGTTTGACATTTGCATCTGTCAATTTAGTCTCAGGGATTAAAAAACAGACTTTAGGTAGATAGTTGACGTTTGTACGCACCTTTACATATCACTTCACTACATAGTATAAAACAAAGTCGCTTTCTCTATCCCTATATCCCTATGTATGCTTAAATCTTTAAAACTACGCAACGGATTTTGATGCGGGTTTTTTTAATAGATAGAGTGATTCAAGAGGAAGGTTTTAGTATATAATTTGACCGACATCCACGCGGGTGAAGCCGCGGGCATCAGCTAGTTATACATATATTCAATAAACACCATCAATACGTTAAATGTGCCAAAAAAAAATGCAGATGACTGCCATTAACAAAACAATGATCATTCCGCATTACAAATTCAATAATCCTAATTCAATTTACATTCTAAACACGTATTTCATCGGCGCCATTGTTTTTTTATCACAATTTCTAAGAGATCCTTCTTTAATCCCGCCGGATTTGACAAAAAAACTGTTACAATAACATTTTAATATTCATTTTATTTAAAAAAAGAAGTTGGCGCCTTCGCCGCCGAAAAAAATCGAACAATACAGATTATGTCAGAAAAAAGTGTTATGATTTATTTGGTCTATGGTTCGGAGTGTTTAGTATGCATGAAGGATAATAGATGGCGCCAAAGGTATTTGAAAATTATGCATTTTTCCAAAATCGTGAGTATAGACTGATGAGTTTATGATAATAACAAAATATGTGGTGCCGGTGACAGGACTTAATAGTAAAAGTCATGTTTTTAAGAATAATGAATGTGAATTTATTTTAAAGTATAAATCTTAATTGGTGTTCTGTTTGCTCCAGCTAATATCCGACACAGCTGGACTGATTTTGACGGAACTTTCACTGGCAGTTCCTAAGGAGTAACAATTTAGGGTTGTTGTCATGTGGGGTGTGGTGTGAACTCGGTGACCATTGTGCTAAATTAGTCGTATCAGGCTTTAATGCCAAGACCATTAATCAACATCTGAGGAGGTTCTCGTCAGACAGCTGGATTAAACATAACTGGCGAAATGTGGGAGTATCTGGGTCTATCCTTCTTCTTAGCGCGTCGATGACAATATTTTTTTTTTGTTTTTTATAAAAACGTTGCCCCACACTAGGAATTTCTCCTGTATCGTGGGTGCGTTTACAAACATATAAAGTCACATACACAAATACCCAGACCCGAAACAACTATCTGCAAGCCATAACCCGCGACACGCAGCGCAGCAGTCCAATCGCTTAGCCACTGCGCCAACCGTGTCGTCAAATATTTAAAACAGTCAGCCCAAAATTTTGCGACGAGTTTGGTATTTTCTGTTCCATCCATCGGCTCCTGTGATGTGCAAGTAACGGAACAGGCAGAACACGATAACAAGTGTCAAAAAAAAAAAAAAAAAAATCTCCACTTGAACAAGTTTTCCTTGCTTCGGTCAACCTGTGTCCGCAGTCTACACCGTGAAATCGAAATCGTTGTATTCCCGCAGCGAAATGGTTTTGTCTTGGTAATGCAATCGTTTTATAAACAAATAAAATATTTTGGAAACCAAAAATGGCAAATTAACCATGCAGTGTGAAAAACAAAACTCGAAAGCTACCACGAACCAATAGTAGGTACCTCCCGATACCGACACTAGGCGCAAGCCGGGTGTCTAGTGGGCGCGCGGCGGTTGATCCGCGTACTTTTCAATCAGCTGATAACTTATTCTTGATAATTATAAGCGTTATCCCTACATACAAGTTATTAAAATTTTCCGTTCATACTTTTACGTGCGTGTCGAGTACTACCTACAAGTTATGTTTAGTGTCACTATTGATTCTCACGTTTTCGAGTTGATGAATATTTTTTTAATTATTTTAAAACAAAGACCATGTCTCGAAAGTACTCCTTATGGCAAGTTGTTCAGCCACGGGAAAACAACTATTTCAATTTCACAGTCTATTTAAGTAGGTATAAAGGGTGTAAAAGTACCCTTAACGCAAACGAAGGACATTTGTTCTCCCCACCACTGCGATCACTTTTTTGTTCTAGACCATACCTGGGAACCTCCTAGTTGCGGAGATATTGGAGGTCAAAGTTCCAAATATTTCACAGCTGTTTTTGTAAATACTAGTATTTCAGGTTTTAACTTTACTTAAATTACCTCCATGACCCGTTTACTATTCAAAGCATCCACTAGCACAATGTTTTAAGAGTGCTACTTTGAGTTTTACCGTAAAATGTGATTTTTGACCCCAAAAAAAAAAGTCATTTCCCAGCAAAAATTTTTGCGTAGGGGTACTTGGTTTGATGTACAGAATGCTTGGTTGTCGGATGCGTGAAGGGTTCGTTTACACCCTGTATGTACCTACTATTTATTAGGCACACCTTTGCTTAACCCTGCGGGGATCACAGGGGAGATATATTATATATGCATATTCTTCTCGTAGTAAGTGAGTTATCAAATTATCAGTCATGCTTTAGATCTTGACGGCGGCTGTCGCGGGGGAGTATGAGTATGAATTTTATGCATCGCCTGCTCGAGTGCTCGCTTTCCGGGGTAGTGATGTGACTAATGTCGGGATACTGTTATCGATAGTAGATGCATGATTAGTTTCTTAAAATTTAAATTAAATACGTGTCTTTCAACTTGAAATAAATTCAACATTACACAAAAACGGGATGTTCGCCATGTATATTACCTATTTGTTTCTAGTTCCCGATATTTCGAACCAAAAATATAGAATGGATCGATTGAATCGAGATGTGACTGACAGTACAGTGATAGCACTACCGAGCGCAAATAAAAAAATGAGAAAAAGAGGTTTGACCGATTTGTCTGCTCAAAAACATCCACCCGCAATAACTCTAGTTTATCCGTGATCATAGTGCAACACCGCCAAAATCTCGGGAACTCAAAACAAACGGTAAATATTCCGTTTTCAGAGTTAATGAAAATGTTAGTGACTACTTTTGACAGTTTAAAAACTTATAAGTACTTAAAATTTTACAGTAAACTATGGGCCTTGTTTTGTTTTGTCCTGCCGATATGGAGGAAAGTGGAAATTATTTTTTTTTTTATTTATTTCAACTTCATGTACAATAGTGGTACATAGGTGGTAGGACTGGCCTGTTGGTCTAGTGGTTAGTGACCCTAACTGCTATGCCGGAGGTCGTGGGTTCGATTCCCACCCAGGACAAATGTTTGTGTGATGAGCACGATCATTTGTTCTGTGTCTGGGTGTAATTTATCTATAATATGTATGTATTTAGAAATATATAAGTATGTTTATCAGTTGTCTAGTACCCAAAACACAAGCTCTGCTTAGCTTGGGACTAGATGGCGTTGTGTGATAGTTGTGGAATATTATTATATATTATTATTATTATTATATTATTATTATTATAGGCGGACTTAATGCCACAAGGCATTCTCTACCAGTCAACCTTTGGGTCAAATAGGACAGCACTGTGGTAGAGTACAAAAAAATAATAATAAGGATAAAAGAATAGCGGAATGCGGGTGCAGGGGCACCCGCATTCCGCTATTCTTTTATCCTTATTATTATTATTTTTTCTTTCAGATTAATTTCATTGCGGCATCCAAATGGATCCTAATGAAAAAAATTTAATATCGATAGGAAAAACTATCGACAACTCACCCCCTCACTACTGAAGGGGGATATCGTTTATACAAGCGGACATCTGCATAACAAATAAGACATGGAAATTGATTTAAACGCCGCGTGGATACCGCCATGGCATGGGGTGGGGAATGTTGAGCTGTAGACAGCTATAATGCTGAGCTGTAGACAGTTCTATTGAGCTTAGTTGAGCTGTGGGGGATGCGGTTGATCGTTTTGTTATGTTGGTAGCGGGATTGTAAGTACTTTTTTTTTGTTTTTTCATTAAAGGGCTTTGTCGCTTAGATTGTAAGTACTTACAGGATTATACAATGGGTATTAGAAATATGGGGTGGATCTTTAGGTTAAGCCGCGCTTGCCTAGTCGAGTCCGTGGATGGGTGACCACCCATTACATACCGAGTTTTCTCCGTGCCTCGGAATTCATGGTTAGCTGTTGGTCCCGGCTGTCACTTGGAGATCTTTGACAGACGTTACAGCTATTCAGTGGCCCATCCATAGGCCACCCAGGCAAGCGCGGCTTAACCCGAAGACCGACCCCAAGAAGGCTGCTATTATTTAGCCCCTACGTGGTCAAATAAATCATATTTTTACAATATAAAACGTGACTTACCCATATCTTCCTGTGGGTGTCGTAAGAGGCGACTAAGGGACTTACCAGAGAATGGGCAGCGGCGTTCTCTGTGCCTTTGTAACAACCATACTGCGATCGCCAACCCGCCTGCCAAGCGTGGCGATTATGGCAAATCCCCCCCTTCTGGGGGAGGCCTATGTCCAGCAGTGGACGTGTTATGGCTGAAATTATAAATGATGAAACGTGACTTTGTCGAATTATTTTGTATGAAAAATGAATACAAAAGAAATACAATTGATAAATTATTAATTTAATGTTGATTGATTTTTTAAATGGCCTCGTTCATACCCTAGACTAGAGTTATGGAAAGTAAAAAAACCCTTTGTATACGTTTGGAATTTGGATCAACTATATGTAGGATTGGAACGTTGTATACGTCTCAGCTGATTGTTTTTCCAAGTTAAAAACTGTTATGTAACTGCATCTCATATGAATGGAAGCCGAACCCAATCATCATCTGCCTCGCCTTTTCCCAACTATGTTAGGGTCGGCTTCCAGTCTAACCAGATCCACCTGAATACCAGTATTTTATATGAAGCGACTGCCTATCTGACCTCCACAACCCAGTTAATACTGGGTAATACGATACCCTTTGGTAAGACTTGTTGTCAGACTTTCAGGTTTACTGACTACCAGTAACGACTGCCAAAGATCTATATATGGTAGCCGGGACCAACAGCTTAACGTGCTTTCCGAGGCACGGAGGAAACTGGGTATGTCGGGCGGTCACCCATCCACAGACCGACCTAGGCAAGCACAGCTTTACCTAAAGATCGACCCGAGTGGCAGTTCTTATTAAGCCACGAGCTCCTCGGAAGAAGAAGAAGAAGAAAAGAAAGAAGCCGGACCCAGTTGGGAAAAGGCTAGGCTCTATCATCATCATCATCATTTCAGCAGAAAGACGTCCACTGTTGGACATAGGCCTCCCCTAAGTGTCGCCACATTGACCGGTCCTGTGCATCTCGCATCCAGCGGATCCCCACAACCTTCACCAGGTCATCGGTCCACCTAGTGGGAGGCCTTCCAACGCAACGTCTTCCGGTTCGCGGTCGCCACTCCAGAACTTTCCGGCCCCATCGGCCATCCGTTCTGCGAGCAATGTGCCCTGCCCACTGCCACTTAAGTTTGGCAATTCTTCGGGCTATGTCGGTAACCTAACCAAGGTTACCGACATAGCCCGAAGAATTGATGTCTCTTACGGATGTCCTCATTTCTAAGTCGATCACGCAAAGAAACTCCGAGCATAGCTCTCTCCATTGCTCTAGGCTCTATAAATATTTTAAATCTTTGTGGTTTATCAAAATCAAATAATGCCAAAACTCTTATATGCGGAGTCTCCATCTGGCCTGATCCTGCTCATTATTTTGATAAAATCTCCCTTCATCCCTCATACAAATACTCCATACAAAATGACAGTTTGACTGTCACGCCCTTTTAAATTGACATAATGGGTAACTGTTTAGGGGCGTAGATACGTTAATTCATCTTTTGTGAACTTATTAATTGTTAGTATTTATTGGGGTGGCGAAACTAAAACGATAATTTTATAAAAAAATATGTCAAGTAAAACAGTTGACTAGCAAATGCTGGCTATTGTATTGTTGTTCGCGACTGTTATTGATTTTCAGAGAGTAAAGTTTTTTTTTGGCGGGTGGAAAATCATCAAATAGTCTCGCTCTTGGGCAGACTTCTACTGACTAAAAACCACCCATGTTCCTTCTTAGCCCTTGTGCCGAGGCCGCGGTATCTCTTTCGAACAACCCTTAGCCCCGACGGGCGTCGGTCCTTGCGGCCCCCTTCCATGTTGCTGACATCTCTTTGAGCCGCGCGTGGAACACGAACGCGCCGTCGACACGGCTTTTCGTCGTCATAAGACGGACGGACGGCGAGCTAGCCCATTACTCACCGTCCACAGGCCCGCGTCTACGGTGGCTGGAAGCCGTCACGTGGCCCCCGACGCCCGGAAAGCCTCCCGCGATGGCTTGTGTTTGACCCTTATTCCTATTTTGGCCAGCAAATTGCAATGCTTTGTCGTTGAAAGAAAATTTTAAGAAGTAAGTTACTAGTTTATGAAAGGTGAGCGAGAGAGAGTAGCGCTCAATGAAGTTTCATGCGTTCTTCTCCATCTAAGAGATCTGTGCTTTGGAATGGGCAACTACAGTACATACACATCAGAACCTACATATACATAAACCTTTTTTTTTTGGGTGAGAAATCATCAAATAACAGGGGTTATTTGATGATTGGGCAGAGCGGAAGGGAGTGTCAGACTTCTACTGACTAAAAACCACCCATGTTCCTTCTTAGCCCTTCATGTCGAGGCCGCGGTATCCCTTGCGAACAACCCGCAGCCTCGACAGGATATACATATACCTTGTCTTTGTTTCGACAATTTAATAAAGTGCTTGTAACTGGCCTACTTGATATTATAAATACTTGCATTTTGACAATGTCAATTTTTCAAACCATAAAATCCTACACCGTTATACCCATTTGCGGTTATTCTGTCCCTAAAAGACCTATGAGTCAAATGCATAAACTACAACAATTGGTTATGAAACGTATAATAGTTATCTACGATATTTTATCAGGCGAACAGGGGGCGTGGTTGCCGCATATTGGGGCGCGAGACGCATCTGCGCAGTTCTATAATGTCGTAAGTAATGATTGAGGAAACTATACAGGGTGTAAACGAACCCTTCACGCATCCGTCAACCAAGCATTCTGTACATCAAACTAAGTACCCCTACGCAAAAATTTTTGCTGGGAAATGACTTTTTTTTTTGGGGTCAAAAATCACATTTTACGGTAAAACTCAAAGTAGCACTGTTAAAACATTGTGGTAGTGGATGCTTTGAATAGTAAACGGGTCATGGAGGTGATTTAAGTAAAGTTATAACCTGAAAAACTAGTAATTTACAAAAACAGCTGTGAAAAATTTGGAACTTTGACCCCCAATATCTCCGCAACTAGGAGGTTCCCAGGTATGGTCTAGAACAAAAAAATGATCGCAGTGGTGGGGAGAACAAGTGCCCTTCGTTTGCGTTAAGGCTACTTTTACACCCTATATAGAAGAAGAACACGGAAACTTCAAGTCAGAAGAAGAAGGGTGGCACAATATCCCGTCGGGGCTGCGGGTTGTCTGCAAGGGATACCACGGCCTCGACATGAAGGGCGAAGAAGGAACATGGGTGGTTTTTAGTCAGTAGAAGTCTGACACTCCCTTTCGCTCTGCCCAAGAGCGGGAGGGGTTATTTGATGATTTCCTACCCCCCAAAAAAAAAAAAAAAAAAGATGTGTAGTTATAAAGTCGTTTAATGTCTAGGTATGGTCCACCCACAGTCGATCTACTTCGTGGCTTTAAGATCTTAAAATCAAAAGTCATTTATTCAAACTAGGCTGACATTCAGCACTTTCCGAACGTTAAAATTTACTTTACTTATTTACAAGTGACAGTCCCCCAAAACGCCCACCCTTCGACACTTCAGTGTTTTTGCTGGAAAGAAGAAGCTTAATTTCCTTGTTAGTGTTTAGATGGCAATCTAAATTGAGTCGACCCAGAACAGAGCTACTAGTTTGTCGCTTTCGGTAGCGTCCATCAGTTCCTGTAGTGAACAAACAACAGGATACGCAGAACCCGATACTAAGTGCACCATCGGTTTTGGAACAGCATCACATTTACACTCCAGCAGGGCAATTGCGTGTCTTTTTAAATGTCAGTGACTATCATAGTGTCCATCGATTAACTGTCAAATGGTTCCATTTTGTACCAAACTGACAGTTAATCGATGGACACTATGATACCCACTGACATTTTACGCAATAGCCCTGCAGAGCAGATTCATTAATGAATTTCCACCTTAGTAGATTTTTATTCTCTTTTTTTGTGCTAAAACTTTTTTTTTTATACACTGACCTTAATGGTGAGGGTCTTCAAAAAGGACAAGTCCGTAGTACTCGTAACCGGCGTGAGTGTATGACCAGATGTATGAATGTGGACGAGGCAAAAGGAGTATGTAAGGATCGTAGCAAGTGGCGTTCTGTGGTTTTTACCTACTCTGACGGAAAAATTTCGTGAGTTTATGTATGTAAGGAAGTAGTCTTATTATAACTTGAACCCAGAAGCCACAGTCACTAGCAGACCTTTTAACTTACCATATTGCTATAATATTACTATGTTTTTCCCACTCCTCTGTTATTATTTTTTTATTAATTTCGTTGCGGGATTTAAGACCGTTAAATTGTTTCTTTAACTGCCGTACTCAGGGATATTTAATGATTACTTAAACCGTAACTAACTACCGCACTCAGAGAGCTTTAATGATTACTTAAGCCGTCACTTAGTAAAGGTTTTGTCAGTTTTGTCATACAAACGTATGTCAAATCTTTACTAAGTGACGGCTTAAGTAATCATTAAATATCTCTGAGTACCGCAGTAAGTAAAGATTTGACATATTTTTGTGTGACAAAACTGTCAAAACCTTTACTAAGTGATGGGATAAGTAATCATTAAAGCTCTCTGAGTGCGGCAGTAAGACTTCGTCGAGCTTCACTGTCTCGGCGCTTTTCTGGTGGTCGCCTCTGTTGATTCTGGCTTTCAAAAGTTACAATGGTTTGGGAATAGTGTGGCGGTTGTCCAAAAAAAAAAGCTCGGCCCCTATTACAAATAACTGGCGAAATGTGGGTGTACTATATGGTACACTACTGCCTAATCCTTCGGGGAATACAGGCGTAAGTTTATGTATGTATGTAGGTCCTAGGAATTAAACCCGAAAGCTACAATCACAGGCCGTTTGTCTCCAAACCAAGCAGCTGACAACTCCCATTAATTCGTGACGTGTTAAACTCCCGATTAAAGGCACAATGCTGTATAATATCAAATATGTCACTGTTATTGTGTTCACTCCCCTGCGCCCGCGCAACTGCCACGCCCATAGATTAGCGACATCTATACTGCTATTAACTGCGCATCTGTCGTTTAGTGCTGGTATAAGACGAATTATAATAAATTGGTGAAGGTTTGGCAGTTGTTACTCTGTGAATTAATGGTTAAATCGCTGGTTTCTGAGTGGTAGTACGTTCGATCTTCACCCTTTGCGCTATTTAACAATTCCTACATGGTAAAATAAAATCGTACAGACGAATTGAGAACCTCGTCCTTTCTGGAAGTCGGTTAAAATTGGTTGAACACTCAGGTTTTGCGAAGTGTTATTAAGTTTATCTTTCAGTGTCACCTTAGTAGCAGCTACGGAGTCAAGATTTGTGCCCAGTTGACGGCAATAGGCTCGCCCTAACTAGCGACAAGTAGGTGTAGTATTAGGTAGGTACACGTCGGTATTGGGCGGTCACCCATCCACAAACCAACCTAGGCAAGCGCGTCTTAACCTAAAGATCGACCCATGAATGGCAGTTATTATTAAACCACGAGCACAACACACAATACACTGACAATATTGATAGCAATTTTGTTTTATCGTTTGGCATTAAGCGACTCGTTATGGGGTGTAAAAGTACCCGTACGGCGTAGGGTGTAAAGTACTCGTTTTTGTAAATACTAGTTTTTCTGGTTATATCTTTACTTAAATTACATCCATGACTACTATTCAAAGCGTCCACTAGCACAATGTTTTAAGAGTGCTACATTGAGTTTTACCGTAAAATGTGATTTTTGACCCAAAAAAAAAAGTCCTTTCCCAGCAAAAAATTTTGCGTAGGGGTACTTAGTTTGATGTACAGAATGATTGGTTGATGGCTGTGTGATGGGTTGATTTACAGCCTGTATATGGGTAAAATCCTTATCATACAAATAAATTCAAGTTAACTAGCTGTACACTTAATACCTTGTTCGATCGTACGTCTCCGGATTTCCACGTTTGTAACTCGGATTACTAGTTTTATGCCGAGCATGGAGCGTTCCATGCCCGGGATAAAACTATTAGTTAGACCTACTCAAGAGGATGTTTACTGACTAAAAAAATATGATTCTAATTAGTCCGTCTGTTAGATTATCGAAAAATATTGGATACGTACTTTTTCGTCAAAGATTTGAGTGGGGGTCGTGACGTCACTCACTGGTAAAAAATGTCATATTAATGTCTTAGAATATGACGTCACACGAGTTTTCAAAGCACTGTATCGTCTTCATTGTTTGTTTACGTGAAAAAATACGTGTCCAATATTTTTTGGAAATCTATCTGACGGACTAACTAGATTTTTTTAGTTAACTACCCTATTAATACAAATAAACCAAATCATCTATTCTCTATGTCAAAGGATAAAAGCAGTCCTCTGCTTGTGATATTAATCATAGCACGATCATCGTCAAATCAGTGTAAAGTAAACCTTATAATTTGATCATAAGTTTACTTTTTGTAGGTACACTACTGCACTGCAACAGGACTAGGTAATATTTGTTTTCAGATAAACTGAACTTTAGAGCGAGGCTGATAGGGTTTAGAATTCAATGGCGTGCCCAGTATAGATTTTATCAGAGCGTATTCTGAAAATCAAGTGTCTCATTTTACATGAAAAGTTAGTGCTTAATATACCTTATCGTAGTCACATAAGGTTGAGTTTTGTTTTACTTAATGCAGAAATATTTACCAGACACGCCCCCTGCGGTATTATAGATAGGGTGTTTTCAAAATGAGTGTATTTTTAACTGCTACGTTGGTCTAGTGGTTGCAAGCTTGATTGCTGAGCTAGAGGTCCAGAGTTCGGTTCCCAGGTCGGCCAAAGTGTTGTTGCGTTTTTCCATCAGGAAGTTCTCAGTAGCAGCCACGGTGTCTGGATTTGTGCCCGTTTGATGGCAATAGGCTCGCCCCCTATTACATGGGACTTAAACATGTGGGTTACATGTGGGTGTATTATTAGGTACACCTCTGCTTAGCCCTTCGGGAATTGCAGGTATGATGATATTATGAAGATGTAAAAGTGTTAAATAAAATCACAGTAACTTGATCACACATTCTTTAATATCGATAATAATTTGACATTATAGGCATTGCTTTTATATTTTTAAATATTATACATGTTAAGTTACATCTATGTCTAATCTACTTGGTTTTCGGAGCTTTGCTTGAATTAACTGTCAACAGATTTATACAAATACTTAGATACGTTCATTGACTTTGACGCCTCGAACTTGGTCCTAAATCGGTCTTTCCTAAGCCGAAGTGAACTAGTCCACGATCGGCTCTCTTCGGGTGCGGTCGTAAATTTTATTAAAAGCTTTATTTATGTTCTTTATACCTCGAAAATACCACGCCGCTTTAAATACAAGGTTACGTTAACGAGCAGACTACACCGATTCTCTGTATGGCGAACGCGTCGAGCAAATGTTCGGACGACCGTATCTTTTGTTTTTATATCAATGGATAGGTTGTTCTTTTTTTTGGGACAAGCCCGCTACACTATTCCCAAAATACTACAACTCGTGTGCACAATAAGTATAATCAACAGTGGCGACCACCAGAAAATCGCCGAGACAATGAAGCTCGACGAAATCCCAGAGAAACAATTTAACTGTCTTGGATACCGCAATGAAACTAATAAAAAGTTGGTTAAAAAGAATAGTGGAGGAGTAGGAAAAACATAATTTTCACTTTTTCGAAGTAGGTACCTAGTTAGGCTACTTTTTTAAGTATTTCAAGCCATTCAGAAATCAAAGGCGATCAGCAGGGCTTTTGGGTATCTATTTAAATGTCAGTGGCTATCATAGTGTCCATCGATTAACTGTCAATTCGGGCACTAGCTGCTCGGCAGTTTGCTGAACTGGACCTTTGGCGTTCCCGTGAGACACACAATATTATCTCTTTTTGTTCCCTGTTTAGTTTTTGTTTTTTATATTTTTTTGTTGTGTGTACTTGTGGTACCTATTTGCCAAATAAATATGTTTTCTTTCTTTCTAAATGGTTCCATTTTGTACCAAACTGACAGTTAATCTATGGACACTATGATAGCCACTGACATTTAAAAAGATACGCAATAGCCCTGCAGGACAAACTGATGCTAGCACCGTGATTTATTTTGATCGATGAAAATAAGGAGAGACTAGGATTTTCATTTAATTTTAGTAAAAGTGTGTGACTGGCATTTCTGTAATAACTTTTTATAGAATGTAAAAAATAAATATTCAGCGACAGTTCAAGCTAGAAAGCTCCAAAAAAAACATGGTCCATTATCAAAAATATCCAACCAAAAATTAGCTCGGTCGCCCATTTTGATAATGCCTCAAATTCACTTGACTCATTGGCGCCATTCGGCCTGTCATTGAAACGTCAAACATAGTGTTGCGACCATTCACAATCGGTTCCCGATCTAGTCGATTATTCGGATCGATTTTCGTTGCACTTAAAAAAGCTGACGATTGTGATTGTAGAAGACTTCCAGGTAATGGCTGTTGCCTTTCTAGTCTGTATTGAAGATTCTGCTTCTCCATCTGGTGATGTTGAGTTCGGATCGCGAACCGGTTCACGTGAACGGGTATTGGGACGACTATTTTTGTGCCGGATCCGTTTTTGCTTGAGTGACTGCCGGATGCGAGGCCGGCTTTCACGCGTTTCCATTTTGCTCGTCGATTTTGGAACCATATTTTTACCTGGGGAAAAGAATTTTGTTGTTTAATATTGATTCATCATCATCAGCCTAAAATATTCCCTGGGACGAAGGCCTCCATCCCTATGAGAGGGAATGGGCTATAAGCCACAACGCAGGCCCGGTGAGCGTTAGTAGATGTCACATGTCTTAGAATTTACGTCTTTCTTCACTGTTTAAAAGCAAGAGGAGTGGTGGGTTTCTGGGGAATCTGTGGTTTTTTGTAAAAATACAAATTTCTGCGTTTTAGCCCTACTATGATGAATATTCAAGTTACAAGTAACCATGTGAGATCTGATCTAGTACAACAAAAGTTTCAAGAAAAGCGCTGGTCTTCTGTTTCTGTCTTTTTTTACTGCTTAACAATATCATTAAAACCATCCCTTACCTGTACTTCACTAAGCTTCAAAGCAGAAGCGATCTGCGACCTCTCCGTGAGACTCAGATACTTCTTGGCGTGGAACTCTCTCTCGAGCTCCAGGAGCTGCTCTGACGTGAAGGCAGTTCTTCTTCTGCGCGCCTTGCTCTCTCGTGCTGCGTCCGTGCTTGAATCTTCTGGATCTGGCTCTGAGTCGTTACCTGGGGGAGAAAAGGGTGTTTAGTGAATAAGTTCTTCTAAGGATGATGATGATGATTCGGGGCTGCGGGTTTTTTGAAAGAGATACTGCGGCTTCGGACGTAAAAGGGTAAGATGGAACATGGGTGATTTTCAGTCAGTAGAAGTTTGACACTCCTTTCCGCTCCACCCAGAATGGGTGGAGTCATTTGATGATTTTCCACACTCCAAAAAACAATGGTTGCTGATGATGTCATCTAGCTTACTTCAGATACAGCAACTGCATCCGATGACTTTTCAAGGAGGTTGAGAGCTTATTCATATATTATGGTTCGTTCATGTTCATATATCCCTTAACACGTAACATCATGCCTGTAATCCCCGAAGGGTTAGGCAGAGGTGTACCTACATAATAGTACACTCACATATCGCTAGTTATTTTATTCAAATCTCATGTAATAGGGAGCGAGCCTTTGCCATCAACCGGGCAGTAATCCTGGCTTTTTTTTTTATGGTAGGTGGAAAATCATCAAATGACCCCTCCCGCTCTTGGGCAGAGCGGAAGGGAGTGTCAGACTTCTACTGACTAAAAACCACCCATGTTCCTTCTTAGCCCTTCATGTCGAGGCTGCGGTATCTCTTGCGAACACCCGCAGCCCAGTAATCCAGGCTCCGTTATACTAACGCTACTATTGAAAAGTTCCTGCTGTGAAAACCCCTCTTTTTTCCACTATTTATTTGCCCGCTCTGTGAATCAAATCTTTTCTCACGCAAGCCTATTTAATATTAAAAAAAAAAAACAAAAAAAACATATATACAGAAACATACTATCGGTATCAAGCCATTCTTTATAAAATCAATGACCGAGAAAAAAAATACGAAAAACTATTAAAAAATAATACGTCTCTATCTGTCAAAAGAACTATTAGTCATTGGTCTCCCCATTTCCCGCGCTTTCTGCATTAATGGCGGCGGCAGCTTTATGGTCGATCGTTTAGGCGATTTTATTGCTATGTCGTTTAGTTTTAGGCGATTATGAATTTTTATCTTGCAACGATTGGTAACTTTATACTGCAGATTTTTATTATGCTTAAAATAAATTAAATACCTCAACTAAAAAAAAAAAAGTTACCATGCACGTATTTCTACATTTCTCACACAATTATAATCAAAATATCAATGATGAAATCAAGATTTGTAACATTATTTTGATTTAAAAGATTGTAGGTACTGCCATGTAGTTTCTTAACCATTGTTCTCTATACCTAAAGACTTACACTGGAATGAATAACTAGTTGCTTAATTAGTGAGTGCAACTGTATCTTTTTGTTTTTGACAAATCAAAAGTACCTACCTGACTAGTATTGAAATAAATACTTTTAGGGTTTTGCGGATTATTTAATTATTAGATACCGAGTTTCCTCCGTGCCTTGGAATGCACGTTAATTCGATACAGGTAGTCAGTGGCCCGAAAGTCTGACAACCAGTCCTACCAAAGAGGATAATATTATCCAGTAGGTACTATCTGGGTTGTGGAGGTCAGATAGGTAGTCGCTCCATATAAAATACTGATATTCAGCAGCATCTGGTTAGACTGGAAACCGACCCCAACATATTTGGAAAAAACCAAAGCAGATGATAAAAATATGAGTAGATAATAAAAACCACGCATGTTCCTTCTTAGCCTTTTGTGTCGAGACCGCGGTATCTCTTGCGAACAACCCGCAGCCCCGACGGGCTATGGGATACCCTGGCGTTTCCACCGAACATTATTTACAACTTTGCTTTGTGCAACGAATAAACTGACCGTTAAGGCGACGGCTAACCTTATTGAAAATGGTTTACTGCACCCCGCGGCTGTTAGTCGGTTACACCAAAGGGTTTTCCAAGCGAATAAGGGCCTGATATTTCAGGGAAATTGCCTCGATGTGGTCACAAGCGTAACTGCTAAGCATGAGGTCAATAGAAGCCACGGAGTCTGAATTTGTGTCTGGTTGATGGCAATACGCTCGCCCCCTATTACTTACCTAGGATTAAAAACATAACTGCTGAAATATAAAAAAAAATGGGGATTACAAACCGGCGGGCATTGCTGTTTTTTCAGGAGAACTTTGCACTCCAAACCGGAAAATTCAAAAAAATAAGTAACAAAAAAAAAATCAGCAGACTATCTTTCTTTCTTTTTTCTCAAAATCTCGCAACTCAACAAAACAAACGGTCCACCGTCAAATCATGTTTTCTGTCCGTGTCAATCTCTCCCCGAGTTTTTGCGCAGTCATAACCCCGGGGGCGAATGGCCGATAAAAAGCAACGGCCGAAAGCCGAGAGCCGAATGCCGAGTCAGCGCCACGCCCTCTGGTGGACAAATCTAATGATTAGATTGTTGGGGTGACTGGTGAGGAGTCCGGGGTTGGATTTGATGAATTTTTAAAGATTTTTGAGAAAAATATTTTTTTTTTGGTCAGGAAAAAGGTATTTTTAGGATTCCGTACCCAAAGAGTATAAACGGGACCCTTTACTAAGACTTCGTTGTCTGTCCGTCCGTCTGTCTGGTACCAGGCTGTATCTCAAGAACCGCGACAGCTAGACAGTTGTTTTCACAAAACATAAATATATATATTTTAAAAACGTTGCCCCACACTAGGAATTCCTCCTGTATCGTGGGTGCGTTTACAACAACATTTAAACTAACATACACAAACACGCAGACCCGGATTATGATTCTTTCTAGGTTAGCTACCTACTAAAACTATACGATTTTGGGTAGGGTTAAAAAATTACGAAAAAACATCACGTGATTAACGGACGGCCTCTAATCGGAATCAAATATTAATAAGAACTTAAGAGACAACGATATCATTTACACAGTAGCTTCTTGAGCAAGATCCTACTTGGATTGTTGCCATATTTAGATAAGAGATACTAGTGGATCTGGCAGACGTCGTCCTGCCCGCACAGCAGCGCCACCTACCGGCTCCAATTGTGAATCTAAACCATTCTCAAATACACTGGAACACAGAACAAAAAATTCATCTAAATCGGTCCAGCCGTTTAGGAGTTCAGTGACAAACACACGTACAGTAGAATTATTTAAATAGAGATATAGAATATTATAACGTACAATATAACTTCCTTAAACATGAAATAATGAAAGAAGAAGATATGCTGAGCCGACCCCAAATTAATTAGAGTAAGAGCAAGAGAATAAGATGATGAATTCCGTAAACTCAGAAATCAGCAAATATTGGTTGATAGAAAATGATGTCAGTCTCCTTCCATCGTTATGATTTCCTGCAGGTACGTACATTGTCATTGTCCTTATCGTGCTAACCACGTAAACCCAAGTCGTCTGCTTTCAAAAAACTGTCGCAAGCAATAGAACTTTTTCTAAGAAAGAAGTAATAAGTTCTTCAAAATCACAATAAAATATCTATTACGATACTAAATACGTGCTGGCAAACACGTAGACACTTCTTAAATACCGACCGAACCAACAGTTTCCATGAAAATCACGATAAAAGATCCCTATAGCAAATAAATATATTTATTCCTTACGACAGAACAGCGATTGACAGTTATCGAAAGCGCCAAATGAATTGTAAAATCCGCCATCTTTGATTTGCCGTCAAAAAAGAACGATTCGAACTGGGAATAGACAATACAACTGTATAAGCAAACTTTGTAGACGCATAAAGTCCCGCGCGATCGCGTTTCGAATTTTAAATTAAATTGTACGAGCGGCGAGTTAAATCGATTGTGAAGTAGAATGCATTTTAGTCGAATCAGATGAATCGATTACGTTAAACAGTCCGTTCATAATGGTGGTCACGTTTTATTTCAGTTTAAATTTTCACTCTGTCACTTTGGCAGTTTTCCTCGAATGAATGATGAATTGGGAATCAGTGTGGCGTAAAGATGTTGATATATTTGTTTACTTGGTGGTATTATACACTTAAACAGGGTGTAAATCAACCCATCACTTTTTGCTGGGAAACGACTTTTTTTTTGAGGTTCAAAATCAGTTTACGGTAAAACTCAATGTAGCACTGTTAAAACATTTTGCTAGTGGATGCTTTGAATAGTAAACGGGTCATGGAGGTAATTTAAGTAAAGTTATAACCTAATTATAAACTTAATTATAAACTTGAATGTGCAGGTATACGAGGCTGCACTTGAATGGTTTACGAGTTACCTATCTGATCGCAAACAGCTGGTCAAAGTAAATGAACAATCAAGTGACGTACTTCCCATCGCTTTTGGAATTCCACAGGGCAGCACACTCGGCCCGACTCTCTTCAGCTTCTATATGAATGATATTTTAAACTCACAATTAAACGACGCTGAAATAATATCGTATGCTGACGACACAGTGATAATTTTTCACGGTAAAACTTGGGAACAAGTGTGCCACCTTGCCGAGATCGGACTAGTAACTGTCTCTAAGGCTCTTGATGCAAATCTCCTGACTCTAAATATAAAAAGAACCAAATTCATAACATTCTCCAAAACAATAGCCTCTCGACCTCCACGTCATCTTGTACTTAAATACCACACATGCTGCAGTTACCAGACTTCACCGCTAACACACTGTTCTTGCCTAGTCATAGATCACACTGCCTCAATTAAATACCTTGGCATCACACTAGATGACAACATCTCATTCAAATCTCACATACACTTGCTCTCTGGTCGCGTTAGGAAGCTGATACACGTTATGAAAAAACTACGTAACTGTACACCCTTTAAAATTCTACGTACAATTTACATCGGTTTGTGTCAGTCAGTACTTCAATACGGGATTTCTGTTTGGGGTGCAGCCGGGAAAAGCACTGTTTTATAGGTAGAAAGAGCTCAAAGAGCAGTTATAAAAGTAGCTAAGTAGTAACATCGATATTTTAAGCGTAGGTATTTTAATCTTCGATATTCAAATACGTACCCCATGTAACACCTATAATTCGTCAGTTACGTTTTTTTAAACAAAAGTTACATCACGTTTGTAATCCCCGCATGATTCGGGAGAAATCTGACTAATAGAACAATCACATTTAGCCAGGATAATGTCCCATGTAATAGGGGGCGAGCCCGGGTATGAAGCTAGACTCCGTGCGTGACTGCTACTGGGAAATCTATTTTCGATGTATTTGTAATTCTTGTAAGAAGGTATAAGTAGATCAGATACAAAAAAACACGACAAAAACCAAACGTTTTGATAACAACAATCAACAAAAAAAGAAAAGAAAGAAGTGACAGCTGTCACTTGGACAATTCGTGCCAAAAGCGAAATAGTTCAGATGCGTTCGGATATGCGTTAATTTCACGCTACAGATGCGTTCGAGTGGCGTGACATAACCTTTGTAATGTCAAGCAGCCATTTCTAATTGGTTTATTTGTTGATTTTCTACGTTTAGGGGAATGTGTGTGAACTGTGAGTGTGTATGAATTGTAGGAAAGGGAATTGCGAGCTAAGGGCATTCGTTACAGTCAATTTGGATTGGAAATTTTGATAACCAAGCAGGGATAATTTGTGTCATCTGGATAAATACCTACCCACATGCCAGCCGTTGCTACACGAGATATGGAAGAAACCTGGTATGAAATGACGGTTACCCATCTACAGACCGACCTTAGCAAGCACGGCTTAACCATGAAGATCGAACCGTGTGGCTGGTATAATTTAACTACGAGCTCCTTGCTGTTTGGACTAGCAAAACCTGATGACGTCAGACGTGATAAATTTACCAAAATATTTACAAGTAGCTGTTGCCCGCGACTTCAGCCCACAGAACAGATAACTTTTATCTGTTCTGTGCTTCACCCGTCAGTTTTTTTTATTACAAAAATAATATTTCCCTATTTGTGTCGGATTTTGCTAACGAACTAACTACTTTTAACATCAGTTAACTGCCAGTAAAAGTCTCGTAAAAATCAGAAACTGTCACAAGAGCTATGGAGATTAGCCGGAATAAACAGATAGACAGACACAGAAGAAAATTAAAAAAAAAAATGTATTTTCACACTTTAAAAGAATAATTATATTTAAAAAGAATTTGAATCCCATAGATTGCATTTTTTTAATGATCAATAATATTCAGAAAAATGTCTGGAGAATTTATAGGTACCTAAATGGCTACTGAAGAATTAGCTTATTACATAACCTCATTCATCATCTGCCTAGCCTTTTCCCAACTATCTTGGGGTCGGCTTCCAGTCTAACCGGATTCAGCTGAATACCAGTATTTTACATGGAGCGACTGCCTATCTGACCTCCACAACCTAGTTAACATTAGGTAATACGATACCCTTTGGTAAGACTGGATGTTAGACTTTCAGGTCACTGACTACCTGTAACGACTGTCAAAGATCTCTATATTTATGACAGCCGGGACCAACAGGTTAACGTGCTTTCCGAGGCACGGAGGAAACTCGGTATGTAATGGGTGGTCACCCATCCACAGACCAACCTAGGCAAGTGCAGCTTAACCTAAAGATCGATCAGAGTGGCAGTTCTTATATGCCTCATTGTGTCCTAAAAAAAGACTAGAAGTGAAATACAAGTTTTTGTCGCATGTAGTCTTAAAGGACGATTGGAAACTGGTTTTCGTTTTTTTTTTTCAAATAAATCCGGACTCATGTAAATATTTGGGGGAGGCCTATGTCCAGCAGTGTATGTCTTTTGGCTGAAATGATGATGATAATGATGTTAATATTCCCAATAGGGTAGTTAACTAAAAAAATATAATTAGTCCGTCAGACAGATTTCCAAAAAATATTGGACACGTATTTTTTATATTTTCACGTAAACAAACAATGAAGTTGATACAGTGCTACGAAAACTCGTGTGACGTCATATTCTAAGGCATTAGAATGACATTTTTTACCGGTGAGTGAGGTCACAACACCCCCCACTCAAATCTTTGACACGTTTTATCTTCGTCAATTTTTATTGATTTGATAAAACAAAAAATACGTTTCCAATATTTTTCGATAATCTAACAGACGGACTAATTAGAATCATATTTTTTTTAGTCAGTAAACATCCCTGTTGATCACCGCTCCCGAATACTTCCACTGCACAACTCTATGGTTCCCAGATCGGGTGACGTGTTTGGGTTTCTCCATCAGAAATTTCTCAGTTGCAACCACTGAGTCTGAATTTGTGCCCTGATAGCATTGACTTATATATTACTGCGTAAGGACTGGACGGACGGCATGTTAAAATGACGCCTCGAACGTGGTCCCAAAATGGTCTTTCCTTAGCCGAAGTAAACTAGTCCACGATCGGCTCTCTTCGGGTGCGGTCGTAAATTTTATTAAAAGCTTTATTTATGTTCTTTATACCTCGAAAATACCACGCCGCTTATACAAGGTTACATAAACGAGCAGACTACACCGATTCTCTGTATGGCGAACGCGTCGAGCAAATATTCGGACGACCGTATCTTTAGTTTTTATATCAATGCCTGATAGGCATAAATCCAGACATAACTAGCGAAAAGTGAGTTTAGTAGTACCTACACCTTTTTTTTTTTGGAGGTTGTGAAATCATCAAATGACTCCTCCCGCTCTGGGCAGAGCGGTAGAGAGTGTCAGACTTCTTCTGATTAAAAACCACCCATGTTCCTTCTTAGCCCTTTGTGCCGAGGCCGCGGTATCTCTTTCAAACAAACCGCAGCCCCGACGGGTAGTACCTACACCTTTATCAGTCTTTCCAGGACTACAGACGTGATTTTATGTCCGTTTAGGACGTTTAGAAACTATAGGTGGCTTATTCATTAAAAACTAGCTTTCGCCCGCGTGTTTGTCAAAAATATCCCAACAAACTTTCATCCCCTATTTCACACCCTCATGGGTTGAATTTAGAAAAAAACATTTATTGAAACTTTCCTCGAGAACCACTCTATCCATTGGCCAAAACAGCATGAAAATCGGTGCAGCAGTTTTTGAGTTTATCGCAAACAGACAGACGGACGTGGTGGAGGACTTTATTTTATAATTTGTAGTGATAATGTCAATTTATCAGCACTCAGGGTACAATTAAATACCAGTCACTGCAAATATGGCGATACACATTTCCTTAATATCCAAGGTGTGTTCCTAATGGCCGAAATATAGCGCCGCGGCGGCAAGTAGGCCATTTATCAATCGCACTTGGAACATCGCCGGGAAAAGGTGTCGGGGACAAATCTATTAGGATGAAGCTCTTTGGGAAATTATTTCAAAGCATTTTCGGGAATGAAATGTGACGGCGCCTGGAAGGAGAACGCAGGGGATCGTGAAAAATGAAAGGAGTGGAGGGAGACCTTTGCCCAGCAGTGGGACAGAGCAGGGTAGGAAAAAAAGAAGGTATACCTGTAACGACTGGCAAAGATCTACAAATGAGAATTACAGCCCCATCAGATTGATGTACTGTATGCGTGGTTTTAGCGTCAGTTTCACCTTATGGCATTTTTTTTGCAACAAGCACAGTTAGGTATCATCCATCACCTGCCTAGCCTTTTCCCAACTATGTTGGGGTTTGCTTCCAGTCTAACCGGATGCAGCTGAATACCAGTATTTTACATGGAGTGACTGCCTATCTGACCTCCACAATAACCCAGTTAATACTAAGTAATACGATACTCTTTGGTAAGACTGGTTGTCAGAACTTCAGGTCACTGACTACCTGTAACGACTGCCAAAGATCTATGTATGGCAACCGGGACCAACAGCTTAAAGTGCTTTCCGAGGCACGGAGGGCATACCGATGTCGGGCGGTCACCCATCCACAGACCGACCTAGGCAAGCACAGCTTTACCTAAAGATCGACCCGAGTGGCAGTTCTTATTAACCCACGAGTTAGGTATCATCCATAGTTACATTTTTTTATTTTGAAATTATTCATATTATATTTTACGTGAAACGAGTAAGTATATCCAATTTAAAAATCGTCGTATTTACGTCACGGTTACAGCACGCGCTCGTATTAGGGACTCAGATCAAGTGAGGACCCTGCAGTTTCGCGTACGCTTTGCCCAAGGGATATGTCCGAATTTTATCGAGTAAGTCCCTACTCCCTAGAGTCACCGTTCATCCTGGGGACCTGTCCCTTGTCTTGTACAGTGTCCGCAACCCTTATTCGAGGGATTCTGTTTTTATTCTGATTATTTCGCTTCGACCAATCTAAAGTCACAACTTAAGTTTTTAAACTGGCATGGTCATTAAAATTATCATTATCGCTGAAAACGGGATATTTACCAGCATGTTTACTTTCTTGTTTTGAGTTCTTGATATTTCAGCGCTGTTGCAGACACCGAGATAGCAGGTAAACATACACACACACACGTTTATCCGTGATCGTGGTGCTTGCAACAACACCGAAATGAAATCTATATCTGAAGTCACAACCAGAAGAATAATGATTTGATTAGTCATAATACTGATTTGAATTACCAGTAGGTAAGCTAAAAGATGGAACCGATCAACCTGATTTTTAATTACTTAGTTACTCTTTAGATCTCTATCACGAACTTCAAACTGTGACAGAGCATAATAAGTACATGAGGAGTAACAGAGATTTACCTACTATATCATGAACGAGAGAAGAAGAAGTAATAGAGAGCTATGGAAGAAGAAGAAGAGATGCCGCGCCGACCCCCAATGAATAGGGTATTTCACCAAAAAATTCTAATTAGTCCGTCTGTTAGATTATCGAAAAATATTGGAGACGTGTTTTTTGTTTAATCAAATTAATAAAAAATGACGAAAATAAAACGTGTCAAAGATCATAAGTGGAGGCTTTTGACGTCACTTTGTGGGTAAATAAGTAGGTACTAACCATGTGACGTCACACGACTTGACACGACTTTTCGAAGCACTGTATCGTCGTCATCTTTTGTTTTTGGGAAATCTATCTGACGGACTAATTAGATTTTTTTGGTGAAATAGGCCCCTATTGCGATAAGGGCAAGAGAATGATGATGATGGAAGTTGGTCTTGTTCGTTGTTATAATAAGCAAGCCTGTCTCGTGGGACTGCTGAACATGAGGGTTTGGTCTGGTTTGCGCTAGTTGCTATTTTAATTTTTCCAAAGATATTATAATACATAAGCGTGTTTCTATCTGTAATTTCTCAGTAGCGGCCTCGGAGTCTGGATAAGTGCCGGTTGAGGAAAATAAGCACGCCATCTCAAATGTGGATGTTCTAAGTAAACTTTTGCCTAAAGCTTCAAGGATTACCTACAGGTGTAGGTGTGTGTTATGTTATGTAGCTTGCGGCTCCGTGAGTGAATGTCGGAAATTATCTCAGGGTATCACATACCCCGTCGGGGCTGCGGGTTGTTCGCAAGAGATACCGCGGCCTCGGCGCAAGGGCTAAGAAGGAACATGGGTGGTTTTTAG
This sequence comes from Diarsia brunnea, assembly GCA_949774965.1. Classification (NCBI taxonomy): domain Eukaryota; kingdom Metazoa; phylum Arthropoda; class Insecta; order Lepidoptera; family Noctuidae; genus Diarsia; species Diarsia brunnea. The sequence goes on from OX459023.1 coordinate 8,900,756, forward strand.
TCAGTAGAAGTCTGACACTCCCTTTCGCTCTGCCCAAAAGCGGGAGGGGTTATTCGATGATTTGCCACCCGCCAAAAAAAAAGGGTATCACATACTAGGATGGAAAGTATCTTACGTCCTGGACTAATCTGCCCAGGTCATGTTTACCATAATTGTCAATTTACACCAGAATACAAGGCCAGTTAGCAGACAGATTTTATTTTGGAACAAGACAGGCAACACCTGCAACTCCTCGAAGCCAGAAACCCGAAGAAGTCTCAGAGAAACTATTTAACTGTCTTGGATCGCGCAACGAAATTAATCAGAAAATAATAGCTGCAGAGGAGTAGGAAAAGGCAACCCTACTAAGACATAGATAACTAGAAAGTAACAGAGAATTGTGGAAGAAGAAGACAATGCTTCATTTCATTTTTTATTTTTTTTCATTTTTTTTTTATTTTTTTTTATTTTTTTGCTTTATTTCAATGCTGCGCTGACTCCAAAGAAGTTTTCAAGCCGATATAACTAACACTATGATTAACACCGAAAACAGAAATATTTACCATGTTTACTATTTGTTTTGAGTTAATCCGTGATCATGGTGCTCGCAATAGCACCAAAAGATCAGGAACTCAAAACATTTGTTTTGAGGTCCCGATATTTTGGCGTATGGTAAGTAAACATGGTAAATATTCCGAACAACATATATGTAATACTAGCTGTTGCCAGCGGCTTCACTACTCGAAAATTATCCCACAGGAAGATAAAATCGGGATAAAAACTATCCTATGTGTTAATCCAGGTTATAAACTACCTGTGTACCAAATTTTATCCAAATCCGTTCATAGTTTTTGCGTGAAAGAGTAACAAACATCCATCCATCCGTCCTATGTAATACAGGGCGACCCTATAGCCATCAACCGGGCACAAATACACACTCCGTGGCTGTTACTGAGAAATTCCTGTCATAATAACCTAATAACCCTAATAAATTAGGATTAGATTAACAGAACGATGAAAATCTACAAACCTTGATTAGTTTCTTCTCCTCCATCACTCTCCGCTTCACTCCCGACACTCACAGGACTCTCCCTCTTCTCTTCCTCTCTACTCTCTCTCACAGGAGGAGGCACAGTACCTAACACCCTCGACAACCACGGCTCAGGATATCCAAGTAAAAACGGGAAGCCATTTTGTTGTAAAAATGGCGCGTAATACCGCATCTGATTTAATCCGTCCAATCTTTCATTCTCTTCTTCTTCTGAATTTCTAGAATTTTCTGAGATATTATTTTCTATATCGATTTCTGGAGATTTTCTGTCTCCGATAATCGATTCGATTGAAAATGGTTTTGGTACTCTTTTCTGAGTTTGTGTCTCTGCGATTTCTAGTTTTGATTCCATTTTTAGCACTCACTGTTTTTTTTTCATTCACTTTTGTTCGGGTTTTCACAAGGAAACAGTCTCTTTTCAATATTTCATTATTACGTAGGTATTTCCGATTTTTTTTTCTATTTGACCACTTCGAATACACGTCCAATTATCTTTTTTTTAGAACTTAATTTCTCACTGTCCTTTGCCAGCATAACATTTTAATTTAAAAAATCACCTTAGTCACACACCGAAGTTTTAATTCAACTTCAAAATACTGATTTTAACAATATCACAATAGAATTATATTGGCAAAAAATACTGTTCGATTTTCTATAAATTATTATTAAAGTCTTATTTAAAATCATAAACGTTAAAATTAAAAAGTCACTCAACGATTTTTGACGTCCTAACGTCCGCGCTCCACCGATTCCGCGCGTAAACTCACTCGCCACGCCTCCCATACGGGGTGTAGTCAAAACGTAATTTTATTTTATTAGTACTAACCACTGGACGAGGGAATGTAAGCTTTATTGCTATCGTCATAATACTCCTGTCATTATCTCCTTACCACAAAGCTTACGAGCCTATTATTCAACGCCTTTTAAATAAAAACCACTTCTTTGTTGATCACGTTAAAGATCACTTCAGTTTCACACAAGTTTAGCTCAAAATCAACCAATTAACGTTGCAATTTAAATCTTAACAGCTTCGTCTTATAGTCCAACACAAAATAGCACTCTAAACACATACGACCTTTTAGTTCTGTCAAACAAATGATTAAAAACACTATTGTGAGACGCGCGAAAGGGATGGATAGATCGTTTTGAATATGTTAGAGGGAGAAGGTGGTAGTGATATTTGTGGAGGCAGTGTTCGGTGGTAATTGGTGGTGATCACAATGTTTTGCCAGTGTCAGCACGGGGTATAAATTTCATCGTTTTGTGCCCCGTTTGAGTGAAGACAGAATACTTACCAGTCACTTTTGATTTGGACGTTTTCTTTTTTCTTTAAGACGTTGACTATAAATCTGTCTAGTTGTTTTTTTGTTCCGTCATGTTCTTTTTACAAATATTTGTTAAGCACGTCATGTCGCTGAGACAATTTTTTTTTCTTTCTTTCGTACATAAAAAAGAGAACAAAATCTTTCCACCAAGAAAAATAAGTTTTACCTTAGACAAAGTCCCAGTTCTATTAGAAATAACTATGTTGAAAAAGTCAATACTGAACTTGGTTGACATATGATGCAAAGGATAACAATTATGTTAGTTCTGTAAAATATCGTTGTAGCAATAAAAAGTTTAGAAAAAAATGCCATTACATTTGTTTTTTGCTAAATGTGTCTGCTATTGGCTTTGATGCCTGTTCACTCTTAGGGTTAAATGTGGGAGGGAACACAGATGAAAGCAGAGAGTTCCACGCTTTGGATGTGCACATAACAAACGTGAAGGAGAATACGTCTCGTCGAGACAAGACATTCTGGGCTCGTTATTAGTGAACTTGTATACTACGACTGCGTACTAGTCGATTGGACTCACTTAAGAAGTACCAACGCAACGGCCAAAACTATTTCAACCTTTTCTTCAAAATAGATTGTGTAAGATATCATTGTTGTTCTTTTTAAGATTTTTTTTAAGTTCTTTGTCATGTTTGTGACCTTAAAATGATCGGATCGCTGTCAGCATTTATAGGCACAAGAAAAATCTCCCTTGCATTGCATCAGCATAGGTCTCTCTCCATGACTTCAACTCCTTCCTATATAGACCCAACGTGCCCACCGGTAGTGAGTAACTTGCTCCAGCTCGTTTCACTATCTTCTACGAGGTCTACCGTGACGACTTCCGACTGTGTCAGGGCTCCATGCAGTGGTTACTTTGGCCCACAGGGCATTCGGCAGAATACGTTACAAAATATTTAATACAAGTTGATTTTAAACACATCCTTGCCTTTAATCTATTCCCCAGAGTATGAGCAGGCGCACTTAATTTAATGCCTGTCAGTGTCAGGATATATTTGCATGTGTCTGTCTGTGCCACAAGGGAATATAAAGCGCGAAGTCACGAATTAGAATCGAATGGGATTACGTTTCATGGGATGCCTGCATTGTAATGCTTTTGTAATAGTAACAGATTAAGTTTCAAGATAAGTAATTAACAGTGGAATTCAGTTTTTCTTACCTTAATAACAAATCATTGAACTATTAAATAAATAATAATAACCGCTTTGATCTTCAAAGTTACTATCATCCGTTACACATTACACGCCCAGTTTCCTCCGTGCCTCGGAAAGCACGTAAACCCGTTGGTACCGGCTGTCATTTCTATAAATGACAGCCTATAGATCTTTCGTTACAAGTAGTCAGTGGCCCGAAAGTCCGACAACCAGTCTTTCTAGAAGGTATCGTATTGCCCAATCACAGGGTTGAGGAGGTGTTACAGACAGACATTCTGTACTTTTCCTACTCCTCCGGTATTCTTTTCTGATTAATTTCGTTGCAGGATCCAAGACAGTTAAATCGTTTCTCTGGGACTTCGTCGAGCTTCATTCGGCGCTTTTCTAGTGGTCGCCACTGTTGATTCTGGCTGACAGGAGTTACAGTGGTTTGGGAATAGTGTGGCGGGCTTGTTTAGCTGTATTCAGAAAGAAAATGGGTAGATCAATAAATCTTCATCATAAAATTCTTGCTCCACATAGGAAACTGAATGTTCAGACCGCTTTATTTCCTGCCTGGCCCAATTACTAAATTCCATATATTTCTTAGATAGTATTTTGAAAAGACGAGAAGAGAAGTTCTTCCTGATATCACTAGCCTATCTTCCAATCTTTCTATTCCACTCTCCCACATCTAAAGCCAGCACAGCCACTTGGCTCGCCCGGTGGTCATTAGCGAGCAATTTGTCCCCTCCCCCCACCACTGTAACACCCCCTCTAAATTGATTGTGGCTATTCGGTACACCACTGATGTATACAAGATAATTTACGACTTTTGTGGGTTGATGGCTTTGAGAGGAGATGGTATGATATGATGTAATTTTGTCGTAGTTTGGTGAAGGATGAGATGCTGCTAGAAAGGAGGTGGCTGCTGAGATTACGAGTAATGCAAAAGTGTGGAAAAAGACATGACTAACCACTACCCAGTACGAAGTGGGTTGTGGGTGGAGGTCCTACAGGCAGTCGCTCTATGTAAAAGGCAGTTATTTAGCTGCATCCGGTAAGATTGGAAGCCAATCCCAACATAGTTCGGAAAGAGCTAGGTAGATAATGATGAAACGTTTCTATAAGTGCCGAGTCTTTCTTAAAACTCTTATCCTGTTTGAAAACTCAACTGTATGCAACAGACATGCTGCACCGACCTCAAATAAATTGGGATGAGGGCACGAGAATGCCAATGATGCTGATGACGTGATTTGGTGATAGAAAAGAAGAGAGAATGGAATATGGGATTTCACCAAAAAATCTATCTTATGAACGTTTTTGGAACTTAGAACTTACAGTGGCAACCTCTTTCCAAAGCTATGTGAACTTATTGGTGCATGGAATAATAATTTTAGTACTGAATTCTGATTCTGAATACGGTAATTATTCTTATGTCAACATTTAACATCGGTTGGTGTTCTTTAAGTTAGCACTTCTCAGAATCTACATTTAAATACCTCTTATTTCAATTTCTTCAATTTTATCTTCCTGTGCCTACAACTAAAAGTACTCTGTTTTCAAACAAAAAAGTTGGATCTTATCTCTATTTATTGGGGCCATTTTGTATTGCAAAATGGGCCCTTATCCATAGAAAGCTATGGATAAGGTCTATGATGAAACGAGCGACGGAGAGAGAGAGAGATGTACAGGAGATGCCTGTCATTTTCCCTTTCTGCGATCTCACGATAAAAAGATTATAATTTATGTATCTCATAGTGAACACCTCAATAAATATAGCTGTCTTCTTCATTATTCATAACTCCAAATCATTATCGACTTCCAAAAACTTCTCATTCGAGTCTCGTATAAAGTTCTCACAAATAAAACTATACCTAAGCTTTGAATTAGCTTTCCAAATGTCTTCACGGACTGCATGCGTTATTACAGCGGCTATAAATTTTATAACAATAGCTCATTCACTCATATCGGTTCATTAACAGACAATACAGGACTTAGGCACAGTATACTTTTTACTAGTACCTATTGTTATACAGTATTCCAACTGGAATCTAGACTAATATTATAAAGTTTGTAAGTTTGGATGTAGGGGTAATCCTCGGAAGTCGGAACTCCTGATCCGATTCGGAATATTATATTTCGCTATCTTCGCTAATATCACCGATTGAAGTAGGCTTCATAGACGCTCCCAATTTCATCCATGTCATACAAACAGTACCAGATTACCAGGCTGTGACATACAGACGGGCAGACAGACAGACGGACGGAGTGGGCGAATCGAAATGGGGAACTAATAAGTAGCAAAGAAAGGAGGAAGAAGACATGCTGTGCCGACCACACCTACCTAATTGGTTTACCGCATAAGTTCATACAGTGACTTCGGTCATAAGGACTCTAATGCTGATAAAACTTATGTTATTAAGAGTCATGGCATGAAGGAAATCATTTATTGGATTTTTAGCGTAAAGATACCATGTGACTCTAGGATTAAGAGTCAGCTATGGCAGAAGCAATTTAATTTTGCAAAAACAGTCTGCTGCCAATCGGTTTTGGCTATTTTATTTTTAGAAATAAAAGCTTACTGATAAGGTGTGTGATGCGGAGGAATGAGGAAAATGGCGTGAGGAAAGTTTAGAGTAGGTACCTATGAATATGGACGGGTATAAAAGTAGAGGAAGACCAAAGAAACGATGAATGGACTGTGTTAGATTCTTCGATATTTTGTGTAAACTGTTGTAGGACGGTTTTAATGAGGAGTCCAAGCTTGGCACAGTCAAAACTATTTATTATAATATTTTATACACGGATTACACGGACACAACGTCTTAGTCCTCGCAGCGTATTATGAAGAGAGAATGAACGATACAGAGACAAAAAAAAGCTCTTCAATACAGACTATTAATATTATACAACTTGTGTTGCTGGCAACAGACTGTGTATAGGATGATAAAATATTACGGTAAGAATGGAGGTGACTGATATGTTTACGAGTAGGTTATGGAATTATAGTATGGAAGAAGGAGAGCAGCGTTTATTTCATCACCGCTGCTCTCAAAACGGTGAAGGAAAACGTCGTGAGGAAACCGAAAGGAAAAATATAGAACCAAACAAAAAATCGAAGACAAGAGACATCTGCCAAACCGCACTGGGCCCGCGTAGTGGATTATAGCCCATCCCTCTCCTAGAGAGGAGGCCTGAGTCCCTGCAGTGAGAACATTATAGACTGATCATGATGATGATGATGATTGACGGAGTGAGGGTGTTTAGAGTTAACTCTCAATCAAAGCGACGCGGCGAAGCGGCGGTAGTTAAGACAAGAATCCTGAGTGCACACAATGTCGCTTTGTAATTTTTGCCTTTCAAGCGTCGTTCTCGATATGTCCTCTGCTTTGTTGGTCCATTATAGGCTGATGATGATGATGATGATGGAAGAAGAAGACATGCTGCGCTAACCTTAAAGGCACGGGGATAAGGGCAAGATAATGATGATTATACTTAAGTTGTTGACTACTGTTTTTGACGAAATACCTAAACAGTTATTTTTTTGGTCTGACTGTTGTTTTAGTTGCAGATGTTTTATGTTATAAAAAATACCGTGTAAAAAATTAAAACGCATGAAACAAAATCAGACTGAATTAATAATATTTTAAACTTATTTAATAACTTCACGTGAACGAAGGTCATGGCCACAGCTAGTTAGTTGTAAGTATAAATTGCATTAATTAAAGATGGTTCTTTACCGTGATAATAATTAATCATTGTGATTATTCATCCTAATGTTTATTGTAATGTTTTAATAGCAGCTGCAAGAAGTCCTTGTTTGGTATCAAAGATACCGTGACTGAATTTGTAATCGTTAAATTAGGTACCTACTCATCAGCAGATATGTAAGTACCTACTTATATTGATCAGGTTAGTCAAAAATAAAAAATTAAATAAACTAAAAAAAACACCGGTATTCAGCTGCATCCGGTTAGACTGGAAGCCGTCCCTAACATAGTTGGGAAAAGGCTAGGCAGATGATGATGATTATGATTAGGTTAGTCATGATGCCTGCCACGTTGGTCTAGTGGTCGCAAGAGCGAGTGCTGCGCCTGAGGTCCTGTGTTCGACTCCCGGGTCGGGCTAATTGGTTTCTTGTCAGTAGCATCCACGGAGTCTGAATTTGTGCCCGGTTGACGGCAATTTGCTCACCCCCTATTATAGGAACTGAAACATAACTGTCAAAATGTGGGTACGCCTCTGTATATCTCTTTGGGGACTACAGGCGTGATCTTATGTTATACTAGCTGTGCCCGCGACTTCGTTCGCGTGCTTGTCGGAAACTAAAATGCGTCGCTTAGATAAAAGTACGTTAAATCATTGCCCTGCGTTAACTTACTGCCGCTGTAGAAAATAAGAAGAGGGTAATGCAAAGTACTGACTATGTCTAATACTAAAGTTTAGATGGATGGGTGTTTGTTAATCAACCACGTCAGAACGGCCGAACGGATCTTGAAGAAATTTGAAACAGGTACATTATAGTCGACAGGTACTGTCGTTGGCGCGTTCGTGTTCCACGCGCGCCTCTAAGATATGTCAGCAACAATTAAGGGGTCCTTTGGGGCCCCTTAATTGTTGCTGCCGTCGTCTGCCGGGGCTGACGGTTGTCCGCAAGAGATACCACGGCCCCGAAACACAAAGAGCTAAGAAGAAACGTGGGTGGTTTTTAGTCAGTAGTAGTCTGACACTTTCTTCCGCTCCGCCCAGAGCGGGATGAGTCATTTGATAATTTACGAACCACAAAAAAGGGGGGATTAGAGGCTGTTTCGAGAGGTACCTGTACCGAGTTTGGGACATCGAATCTGAAATGGAACGCCGTCACCTCCTTCTGCGAAGCAGTAATGCTAGCGAAAGAGGTGAACGTAAGAGGGACACAACCCCTCTTCCCAGCCGCCGCGGGAGACGCTCCGGGGATCGGGGGCCACGTGATGGCTTCCGGCCACCGTAGGCGCGGGCCTGTGAACGGTGAGTAACGGGCTAGTTAATCGTTCGTCAGTCCTATGACGATGGAGGCGCGTTCGTGTTCCACGCGCGTCTCAAAGGGATATCAGCAACATTGAAGGGGCTCCCAAGGACCGACGCCCGTCGGGGCTGCGGGTTGTTCGAAAGAAATACCGCGGCCTCGACACATAGGGCTAACAACACACCACATCTATATAGACATGTTTGGTGCAGTGGCTGGACGATTAACAGTAGCACTGCGTGTCTCAGGTTCGATTCCCACACGGTACAAACAAAATATGCCGTGGGTTTTATCCAATTTTAATTTAGTTTAAAAAAAATAGTATTTTCATACTGTGTAATTGGTAAATCTTTATTTGTTGACTATTCATGAAACATATGTTTATTTAATAACACCGCGGTTTAGAAAATGACATCAAATGAATAACGCCATCTGTCGAAGACGAAGATAAACTGCTAAAAAAGAGCGATCAAACACACTATAGGGTTTAGGCTATGTAGATTTTGAAAACAGCGTCATTTAGACTAATATCTACGTACCTTTTGCTATCATTACTTATTTAAAGTTATTTTGTGAAGGCATTTATTAATAAGTACCATATTCGTTCAATAGATGTCGTTGCTTGTCTCATTCTTGACCATAATGATAAGTTCTTCTTGAAAACTATAAATGCATATATCTTTTGATAGAGAGCACCGATTACGATGAAACAAAGACTAAGTAATAGCCCAAGTTACGCACAATATTTATGTATAAAAGTTATCTACATTCGTTTCGTAAATTTGACGTGATGCTTAGTCATCGAAACAGACAAACAGATAAACAGACAAACAGACAAAAATTCCAAAAATGCTGGAAATGTGTTCTGTTGGTTATACTTTAATACCCTGACAATTTTTTTTTTAATATTTTCGATGTACAAAAAAGATTTTCCTACAGATTTATTATATGTATAGATTAGTCATGATTCAAGAAAAACAATGTTATTGCTAACCAAAGCTATAACATTTTATTTAGTCATGCTGTTTCTTTTTAAGAGCGAGAGCCGTTTTTGCTGTAAGTCTAATAGATGCATTTATTTTGTTTAAAAATCGACATTATGTACCCCTAGCTAATACCACTTTTTTTTTTTGGCGGGTGGAAAATCATCAAATAACGGGGTCCCGCTCTTGGGCAAAGCGAAAGGGAGTGTTAGACTTCTACTGACTAAAAACCTTCCATGTTCCTTCTTAGCCCTTCATGTCGAGGCCGCGGTATCTCTTGTGAACAACCCGCAGCCCCGACGGGTACCCAGTACCCCTTGGCATCAAAAAAGCGGAAAGCAAAATGGCTTTCAAAAGAACTGTGCGGAAGCACTTTTTAAAATCAGACTGAATCAATAATTATTGTTTGGTTTCTCGTTTATGAATTGTTTGTATGTATTATAATATATATTAGTTTATTTAATTCCATCTTTATGTATTTAGTATGTACCATTTATGTAGGTATATTAATTTATGTTAACAAAATAGTATTCCCCTAATTTATTTATATTTGTACTCTACCACAGTGCTGTCCTATTTGACCCAAAGGTTGACTGGTAGAGAATGCCTTGTGGCATTAAGTCCGCCTATGTACCACGTTTGTGCATGAAGTTTAAATAAATAAATACCTAGTAGGTACGCCTATACAGGGTGTAAATCAACCCATCACACAGCCGTCAACCAAGCATTCTGTACATACAACTAAGTACCTCTACGCAAAAATTTTTGTTGGGAAACGACTTTTTTTTTTGGGGTCAAAAATCACCTTTTACGGTAAAACTCAATGTAGCACTGTTAAAACATTGTGCTAGTGGATGCTTTGAATAGTAAACGGGTCATGGAGGTAATTATAGTAAAGTTAAAACCTGAAAAACTAGTATATTTACAAAAACAGCTGTGAGAAATTTGGAACTTTGACCCCCAATATCTCCGCAACTAGGAGGTTCCCAGGTATGGTCTAGAACAAAAAAATGATCGAAGTGGTGGGGAGAACAAGTGACCTTCGTTTGCGTTAAGGGTACTTTTACACCCTATATATACCTACCTATTGAATTAATTCAAATTCATTCATTAGTAGGTACCTACCTACCTAATTATAATCATAGATTATATTATGCGACTCTTTTTACCAACTATTTAGGTAGGTTAACTAACTAAGTGTTGTAAGACAAAATCGACTCCAACTCCCAACAGCATATCTGCAACTAATTCCTAAAATAAACTATCTCCAGAGACATACCCTAACGAATCCCATTAAATGACGTTCACACCAAAATCAACCTCTTATCGAATCAACGCCATCTATCGTGTAATCTAAACAAATCACGTTTCCAAACATTAACACGAGTACGGAACGCGCCATTACCGGCCCTCGACATAAATCTACAATAATATAATAATCTTATTCATAACAAACTTAATATGGCCATAAAATTAAATATTAAAACACGCTGTGTAGTGACTCAACGATCCGCGCCAAATTGCTCAACACATATCGCTATCCCTTTCCAATCCCGTACTAAAACAAGAGATAGATATACATCTGTGAACTCCTACTAACAGTTTTTCTGTAAGTAATGAGTGCAGTCACGCCCCGCAATCAAATTCCGGCACCATGATTGGTCGTTTAACAGGGTTCGAAGTTTGAACTGCTTTTTTTTCTCTCTGTAATCTTCGTTCATTAATAGTGTGTAAATGATGCGTTCATTCAACGCGCGACGGTAATTTTTTAATCTCGTTACTGAGTTTACGTTTCATTAAATGGTTTTGTAATTTGTTTATTGCGGGTAATTTAATTTTGGAGAGTTAGTTTTTATTTGTGTGTTTGTTTTTGTGACCAAACATTGGGGTGGAAAGAGACTCTTGTTAACATGTTTTTTTTTCATAGTTGTGTGTTAGGATCTCTCATTCCTTGACAATATCCGTAGCTCTTTTCAGCAGTTTATTCATTCGTATCGATGGAACATAACATAACATTCCGGATCCTCCCTAAGGGCAGAGGTGTAATACCGAATGAACATGCACCAACATTTCTCTAGATAAGTTTATGTTCCAAGTAAGTCTATTTGCCATCATCATCATCATTCATCATTTCAGCCATAAGACGTCCACTGCTGGACATAGGCCTCCCCAGTAGGGCGGGATTTGCCATAATCATCACGCTTGGCAGGCGGGTTGGCGATCGCAGTATGGTTGTTACGTAGCCAAAGAGAACGCTACTGCCCATTCTCTGGTAAGTCCCTTAGTCGCCTCTTACGACACCCACGGGAAGATATGGGATGGTGCTATTCTTTACGTCCGACACTATACGGAACCATGGATTTGACATCAACCGGGTACAAATAAAAAGTCCGTGGTGGACTGAGAAATTGCTAATGGAAAAACCCAACAACACTGCCCTACCTAGGAATCGAACCTAGAACCTCAAGTTCAGCCGCTGCGCTTGCTACCACTAGACTTAATTTAGTATAAATGGCTTAAGCTGTACTAAATGTAATAATAAATAAATAAATAAATAAATAAATAAATAAATAAATAAATAAATAAATAAATAAATAAATAAATAAATAAATAAATAAATAAATAAATAAATAAATAAATAAATAAATAAATAAATAAATAAATAAATAAATAAATAAATAAATAAATAAATAAATAAATAAATAAATAAATAAATAAATAAATAAATAAATAAATAAATAAATAAATAAATAAATAAATAAATAAATAAATAAATAAATAAATAAATAAATAAATAAATAAATAAATAAATAAATAAATAAATAAATAAATAAATAAATAAATAAATAAATAAATAAATAAATAAATAAATAAATAAATAAATAAATAAATAAATAAATAAATAAATAAATAAATAAATAAATAAATAAATAAATAAATAAATAAATAAATAAATAAATAAATAAATAAATAAATAAATAAATAAATAAATAAATAAATAAATAAATAAATAAATAAATAAATAAATAAATAAATAAATAAATAAATAAATAAATAAATAAATAAATAAATAAATAAATAAATAAATAAATAAATAAATAAATAAATAAATAAATAAATAAATAGACCAACAAAGTAGTCTGACGGAACAGTTCATCGATGGAACATCTTAAAATATACTTAGCCCCAGTGGGTTCCAGTAGGTTGACAGATAAATCATAGCTTTTTTTTGGAGGTTCCTCCATCACCATTACAAAGTCTGCCACCAAAATGCAATCCGGCTCGAAGGACCACTTGCACGATCTCTTCAGATTCCCACCTAGTGCACTATCTGTTCCGTTTCTCTCCTACTTTTTTTTGGGGGTGGGACCCCACCCGCTCTTGGGCAGAGTGGAGGGGTGTCAGACTTGTACTGACTATAAACCACCCATGTTCCTTCTTAGCCCTTTGTGCTGAGGCCGTGGTATCTCTTTCGAACACGGGACGAACGACGGGCGTCGGCCCTTGTGGGCCCCTTCTATGTTGCTGGCATCTCTGAGGCGCGCGTGGAACACGAACGCGCCGTCCACGTCGACACGGCCTGTCGTCGTCATAAGATAAACAGACGGTGAGCTAGATAAATCATAGCATAGCTTCAGTTGCGTTTTACTTACCCTTTTTCTAGTCTGATGTGAGAGCGTTTGGCTATGACCTACAAACTAACCTATAACACCGACTCTACAAAGAATATATGTACTTTTGTTTCAAGGCCTAATTATCTAAGAAAATAACTTTAGTAATACCAAAATTCGCTCTCCCCAAAAATCACTAGCACCATTAAATAATATATTCAAAACGGCACAGAAAATATGAATTGCAAATGTTAACAACAAACACTTTTACATCCCTACGGATACGATAAAATAAAATTATAATAAAACATTTTCGTTACGCGTATCCGAAAATCCGAACGTCATCTCACATCACTATTTGAGTGCACTTAAAAACCGTTACTAATGTCACATTCTTATTACAAACTTATTTTTAGATCCCGATCAAAGGATATTAAACCTTAGTACTCAGAAAATTCGTTTTAATAGACGGGAATATGACGTTTGTATTTTTATTGACGGGATAGAATAGTCTGTAATATATTTTAGTTGGAAGGCAAAGGAAAATGTATTTTATGTTAATACGTGACGCTGCATTTTCCACTGAAATGTGGTTCGATGTTTGACTGCTGTCCGACAAAAATAAAGATGCACTTTATGAATAACTAATAGAATGCTAGGGCTTAGTATATAAAGCACAAAATTGCTTGAAAACTGTTTTATGAATAGTAGAAAATAAAATTGGAAAGTTATGCGATTTCGCGCGGTTTTCCCTCGTAAATGGCGGTCTTTTGACATTTTGACAGTGTTGCTAAAGGGAAGTCTTGTCGCATTTGTGATTGAATCTGTTATTCCTGGAGGGGTTAGCAGGGCTCAGAAGGGTTTAATTCGAGTGGTGTGGAGACAGATTTATGAAGTTTATGACTGATAACTGTATTTACTTACCTATATCTGATACCTAATACATGTATTATTCGTATTTAACTTAAGCCTTAGAAAAAGTAATCTGTCAAAATTTATTTTAGCAAGTAAGTGTCTATCTACCTACTCATTTAAATATTAGCTAATAATAGGCGTGCACCCTGTCAGCTAGCGGAGGGCGGTCCCTATACACCCTGTAAGTATAAGAATAAAAAAATGTTTTCTCTGCAGTTTAAGTAAACAGCCTAAAAATAAGCTAATTACGACATATTTTTCAACACCTTCGTTAACAAGATAGGTAACTGACTAGCTACTTGTAATGCTATTATGCTACTAATATTATAAATGTGAAAGTTTGTGAGGTTGGATGGATGGATGTTTGTTACTCTTTCACTCAAAAACTGCTGAACGGATGTGAATGAAATTTAAAACACAGATTGTTTATAACATACTAACTGTTGCCAGCGGCTTCGCCCGCTACAACTCGAAAATTATCCCACGGGAAGATAAAATCGGGATAAAAACTATCCTATGTGTTAATCCAGGTTATAAACTATCTGTGTACCAAATTTTATCCAAATCCGTTCAGTAGTTTTTGCGTGAAAGAGTAACAAACATCCACACATCCATTCTCACAAACTTTGACATTTATAATATTAGTAGGATACTAGCTGTTGCCAGCGGCTTCGCCCGCTACAACTCGAAAATTATCCCACGGGAAGATAAAATCGGGATTAAAACTATCCTATGTGTTAATCCAGGTTATAAACTATCTGTATACCAAATTTTATCCAAATCCATTCAGTAGTTTTTGCGTGAAAGAGTAACAAACATCCACACATCCATTCTCACAAACTTTCACATTTATAATATTAGTAGGATAGTAGGATTAGTAGGATCTACATCCTGTATAAAACATAAAAACCTAAACAGATCATAACAGCTTATTGATTTAGATATGGCCGTCTCGCCACTTATTACGAGTATAAGTGTACGAGTGCACGGGTCCCCCAACTTAGCACAATACACGAAGGGGGATAGGAGGACGTCGGGAAAATGCTTAAGGTACAGCCACAAAATGTATAAAGTTTACCGTGGCTTGACTTCTTTTGATAATAATATAATTTTGCCATCATCATCACATCATCACAGCTCGACTTCACCCACTGCTGGGTATATGCCTCCCACTTCTGGTGCCAATTTCCACATTCCTATGCCACTCTCATCCAAGTTTTTTCCCCAATGTCAACTATGTCGTCTGCCCATCTCGCCGCCGGACGAGCCACATTTGTTTCCCCGTTCCAAACGCCATTCGTTGACGGCCTTAGTCCACCTGTCACTCTCATTGTCACTCATTTGTATTTAAAAAAAAAAGTACTTGGAATCAAAAATCGTTTTAAACGTCAAAATTTCACAAGTTCCTAGTGCTTGAATTGAGAGGATGTGGTGGATGTGGAAAAAAGCATCCAGCAAATACACCTGCAATTTTAAATTCAATAGATAGACGTTCGGCCATGCAGTTGTAGTGTGGCTAAACACGTAGCGGGAAATAAGATAGTTTTTGACAAGTTTCCATTTATTAATAGTTTTCAAATTCGGTTAAACTGGAAGCCGACCCCAACATAGTTCACTATTTCCTAGTGGTAAAGGAAAAGGTATATTTGGAAAAGGTAAGACAAATGATGAAATGGCAAAGATATCCAACCGGATATCTTTGGTAAATTGGTAGAAAACGAATTATAAAGCTAACCAGCTTTATAACTAGTTTCTTTCATGATAATAATTAAAAGTATAGGTAAACACTACAGTGAAATAGCTAGAAGAGAAAAAAGCAGCTCACCTAACATCTACTCCCGTCACATAATAATTTAATAATAACTACAAACCCCAAAACTCTTTTCCGCAAACTCGAAACCACAACATAATCTGTGGCATGTAATTTGGCGCGCTGTCACGATGACAGCTCGGCGGAAGGGGCGTGGCTTCCGGCCGCGTTCCGTTTTACTTAACGCACGCTCGCAAAATGACACGACCCATTAAAATCGGCCAGTATATCTTGAGCTACCCTCTGGTTTGCTTTTGATCTTAAATGTTGACAATCTTTTAGAATCAAGTGGTTTGGGAAGTGGGTATTTTGAATTGTTATCTGATTACGTTTTGAGTATATTTTTATGCTTGATTTGTGGTTGCTGGAGAATGTTAATGGAAATTCTTATTCAATTTAGGTGTTTTTTTTTACTTTTACCACATGTGACTAAAATAATGATGAAAATAAATGTTGATGGATGGAGAGATAGAGAGAGGAAGACCAAATAAAAGATAGATGGATTGTGTGAGGAAGGAAAAAAGAGAAAATGATAGTGTGAACATTGACATGGGACCCGTCGGGGCTGCGGGTTGTTCGCAAGAGATACCGCAGCCTCGACGGGAAGAGTTAAGAAGGTACATGGGTGGATTTTAGTCAGTAGAAGTCTGACACTCCCTTTCACTCTGCCCAAGAGCGGGAGAGGTTATTTGATGATTTTCCTCCTGCCATAAAAAAAAGATTGACATGGGAGAATGGATGAAAAAAAAACGTGTTGCACCGATCCCAAATAAAATGGCCCAAGGGTATGAAGATGATTGTTTGATAGAAATATTATTTTTATGGACGCATGATGGTAAGCGACTGATGAGGTTCATCATGGTGTAAACGTGTTGAGGAGATACACTTTTCTCTTGTTTTGACTATGGTAGATTCTTACGTGTTGTGTTTATGATAGTTCCGACTTACCTGTTGTGTCCATGGAGTTCTTTGCTCGATCTTCCCCTCAGGGATCTACACTTTGGAATAGGCAACTACAAGACTGAGATTATGGACTAATTTTTGTTTTTGACAATTCAGAAGTATCGGTAAAGATGTAATTGAAAGAAATGCTTTGAGTTTGAGTAAGTGTCTAATTAGATAAATCTATAGGATTTCAGAAAACTATTAAGTTTAATTTGACTACCATCTACAATCTATTATCTCAAATCTAAATTACCCTTGAAATTTATATTTTAGGAGGCTGAGAACGATGGAATAGTAAGTGTCGAAGGGTGGGCGTTTTGGGGGACTGTCACTTGTAAATAAGTAAAGTAAAGTAAATTTTGACGTTCGAAAATGGCTGATTATCAGCCTAGTTTGAATAAATGACTTTTGATATTGATTTTATAGATTGCCCAGATTTGTCCCCAACTATAATAGGTTACGAGACCTCAAAAAATGTCCTTTTTCCTGCATCCATTACCCAACAAAAGAAACTAATGCCTCTAATATTTCCCTCTATCATACTTACTTACCGAAACCAACGCACCATTAGGGGTGGTCCCCTATAAATAATCTTTAACAATATATCGAGAGCTCCTCTCAAAATGGCCATCTTGACTAATAGGATAATTAATAATGTCAAGATTTATGGCGCGTAACGAAACGACTCGACGCCATTTTGAACACAGACAAAAAAATAATTGAAAAGATGCTTACAGTTATTTCACAGATATTTTACATCTGAATTTGTATCACTGTCAAAATCCGAGTGAAGTTTAACTAAGTAACAATAAGGTTGCTTTTAGGTTGCTGTTACTGACAACAAAGCTTGCAATCCCCAAAGGTTCATATTGGGTGCAAGTTGCCACACTATTCCTATATCACTGCAGCTCCTGAAATCAAGAATCAACAGTGGCGACCACCAGAAAAGCTCAGAGACAATGAAGCCCGACGAAGTCCCAGAGAAACTTGCTCTAGTCTTGGATCCCGAAACGAGATTAATCTGACAAGATTTTTTTTTTTGGGACAAGCCCGCCACACTATTCCCAAACCACTTTAACTCCTGTAAGCCAGAATCCACAGTGGTGACCACAAGAAAAGCGCCGAGACAATGAAGGCCGACGAAGTCCCAGAGAAACGATTTAACTGTCTTGGATCCCGCAACGAAATTAATCAGAAAAGAATAGCTGAGGAGTAGGAATAGGTTTTTACTTCACAGACAGAACAAAGTAAGGTACACGAAGAGCCTCGAAAGGCCTCGAAGGAAGAGTTGTCCCAATAACACACCTATATTATTTCACTAGTATTTTTAAGTCCCATCTTCTTCTTAGCGTGTCGATGGCAAATTTCTATACGATCAAATCGTTTTGGCCCAAAATTCAGCTATGCGGACTCCACTCGCTGATGCACTCATAAGGTCGTCAAGTGTGCAGGTGTCAGGGCATGCAGCGCAAGATGGAAGGTGGGACATTGTAATAGTTAAACACAATTCAACCCATTAATCCAGACTCTGTGTCTGCTACTGAGGAATTTCTGATGGAAAAACCCAATTACACTTCGCCCGAAGTAGGAATCGTACCCAAGACGTCGTACTCAGCAGTCGCGCTTACGACCACCAACGAGACCTTCTTCTGACAAATCTTTTTTCAACTTTGAATTCCCCATTTTTTACGTGGCTGCAACGCTATCCGCGAAAAGCCAAAAAAAAAACTTAGTCTATAGCCAATCGCCATTGTTACATGCGCGCGCAGGAAAACTGATAATTTTTTTCCCGCCATTGCAAAATTTTTTTCACATCGCATTTTAACTGTTAAAAATGATTTTATTGTGTTATTTTCTTCACAAGTGTGTTGAAAAACGTCGTATGATACACGTGTGTATTGATGATTACCGTCCTCGGCTCTCTTAAGACCCTCACCTAACGGCTCGGGTCTCAATGGCGCCTCAGCGGTAATCACCAACGTTACACACTTATACCATAAAACATCCTCTACTAAAAAACATCTTCATCTTTGTTACAATAAAGTTGCTTTTTGAGTTACGGCTATCATGGGTTAAATATTTGTGAAAGGACTATAATAGAAATATTTTGAAGATGTGTTAACAAATTATCTTGGTGATGCGGCCGAGTTGTTTTTACGCTAATTTAGTGTTGTGGAGTGTGGAAATAAATAAATGCTTAACGTGGCATTCTTAATTTATTTGTGGAAAAATATTTTAGCCCTTTGTGTCGAGGCCACGGTCTCTCTTTTGAATAACCCGCAGCCCTTCTGAAGCGCCTTAGGCCGAATTTTTATGTGAGGTGCGCCATATGTAGCCTGTCCAATTACATATGAATAACATCCTAAATAAGTAAATAAAGTCCCAATTAAGTAACGCAATTTCAAAACAAACGCCTAAATACCTAAAACCAATATAAATGCTTAAAACTCGACAAAAAAGCAAACATTTATTTTAAAAGTAAACATAAGAAAGGTATAATGATACTAATGCCTACCTCGTAACAGTAGGGTGTACGTACCAATTATCGGTTCGTACAAATTGTAGCAAATTATCGAATTAATATTGATCTGGTAGTATTGGGGGCAATGTTTGGGCCAACTTATGGGGTATTGGAATAAAGTTGGTGATAATATTGTGTGGTGTGTGTGTTTTTTGACCAGTATTACTACATCATCCGCCTAGCCTTTTCCTAACTGTGTTGGGGTCGGCTTCCAATCAATCCGGATGCAGCTGAATGCCAGTATTTCATTATGTAGCGACTCCCTATCTGACCTCCATAACCCAGTTAGTACTGGGTAATATGATACTACTAGGTAAGACTTTCGGCCAACAAGCCAGCCATATTTTTTATGCGTAAAAATAAACATACCATGTTTATTGTTCTATTTTGTCATTTTGTATGCCCATCATGAAACGGTAAAGGAAACCATCGTGAGGAAACCGGCATGTCTTAGAACCACATTTATATTAAAACGAAGAAGCGAAGATAAATGTGACATCCACCAATCCTCACTGGGTCCGCGTGGTGGATTATAAAGACCATCCCTCTCCTAGAGAGGAAGCACTGGGACCTTGCAGTGGGAACATTATAGGCAAATGATGATGATGATATACCAATCATGGATCTGAGATAATTTCTTTTTCTTTTATTATCGTTAGAGTCATTTACCCAGGCTAGTCCAGGCCGTCGGGGCTGCGGGTTGTTCGCAAGAGATACCGCGGCCTCGACATGAAGGGCTAAGAAGGAACATGGGGTGGTTTTTAGTCAGTAGAAGTCTTACACTCCCTTTCGCTCTGCCCAAGAGCGGGAGGGGTTATTTGATGATTTTCCACCAGCCAAAAAAAAAAGCCATTTTGGAATCGCAATTACTATTCAACCCTTTTTCAGTTTTTTGAAGGCCAAAGTTGGCCCAAACATTGGCGACGAACAACCCCAGTTCACTCGGAGGTATTTAAAGGCTATAATTGATGGGTGCCCCTGGCTCATGGCTCAATACGTGTTATTTGTGCCACAAACGGTGGGGCTACTGTTTGTTTTGTCGTATAGACTGCTGGCGCTGGTAGAAGTGTCATGGGGATGAATGGATGTAATTTTTTTGATATTTTAATTACTTTTAATTCCATACAATGTTTCCTAACCACCTGAGAGATATTTCTTGACGGAATGTAAAGCCAAGTCAGAAGCCCTAATGGGTGGCATTAAAACTCTCACCGATTAGACTGCTGGTGTTCTTAATAGGGGATGGTTTACTGACTAAAAAAAATATGATTCTAAGTAGTCCGTTTGTTAAATTATCGAAAAATATTGGAGACGTATTTTTTATTTTATCAAATCAATAGAAATTGACGAAGATAAAACGCGTCAAAGATTTGAGTGGGGGTTGTGATGACACTCACCGGTAAAAAATGTCATACTTATGTCTTAGAATATGACGTCACACGAGTTTTCAAAGCACTGTATCGTCTTCATTGTTTGTAATAAGTGAAAAAAGAAAAAATACGTGTTCAATATTTTTTGGAAATCTATCTGACGGACTAATTAGATTTTTTAGTTAACTACCCTATTGTTGTGTTTTAAAACTGGTTGTTTAAAAGGTTATTTAAAATGGCTTGTGTTTAAACACCGCCCAAAAAAGTACCTATTTCGCAACCAAAAAAATTCTAAACGGTTACCAAAATGGATTAATGGTCACCAAATACGTCGAACGTACGTCGCCTAAAGCAAAAGCTTTTTCAACGCGCGCTCGCTTCGCTCGCATATTAAATAACACTAATATCTTCTGTCCCCGAAGTGCCGGGCCTCCGCCGCTAAAAATTGGTAGTAATATTAATCTTTGAGTTGTATAGAATTTGGTGACCGTTGATCCATTTTAGGAACCAAAAATTTTATTTGGTGCCTAGGCTTAGAGTCTTAAAAATATTTTTGGTGGCCGTGTAAATTATACCCATTTAAAATCTCGACTCTTTTGAGGAGAGCTTTTTTGAGGAAGCTTTAATCGAAACTTTTCCAATTTCGTAGTTATTTGAAAAATATAGCTTATTTTTCAAATGACTAAGTAAGTTAGTCTTGTAACTTTTTTTTATTTGACTGTACTGGCCTACTGCTGGACAAAGGCGTCTCCTAATTTCTGACAAGAGCTGTTTTCCTGTGCCTTCTCGAACTAGTTCTCGCGGTACGCTTCCAGATCGTCTCGCCACTGCTTTCCTTCTTAAACTGTAACATAGAAACCTTAAAATATTTCAATATCTCACACTGGCAACTCCATCCCTTCACAGCTCTGTAACCTCATTTGTGTAATCAATATATAATTTGATAACGAGCGGGTGTGAGCCCTGCTTAAGCATCGATTCATTGTCCGTCACGCCATCACTAACATTTACAATTAGAATTCTATTTGCGAACTTGCAGTGACCAAGCTTGGTGACATATTTCTGAATGTCATTAATATTTTCTGCGATCTCTCAAAAGCATTCGACAGCGTCGCCCACAACTATTGCTATTCTTGTGCTTTCCTACTTATCAAACAGGCAGCAAAAAGTAAAATAATGTTAATCATTGAGGTATAATGTACTACGTATACCTCAATGATGTTAATGGGGCGACGTCCTTCGGGTCTCTAGTCAAGATGGGCGTGCCCCAAGGTTCAATTCTCGGCCCTTTCCTATTTCTACACTGGCAATTCCGTCCCTTCACAGCTATGTACGCTCATTTGTTTAATCAATTTATAATTTGAAAACGAGCGGGTGTGAGCCGTGTCACGCCATCACTAACATTTACAATTAGAAATCTATTCGCGGACATGCAATGTCCAAGCTTGGTGACATATGCGAGTCTTGTCTTTATATGAGAAGAGATCTTCCTTTGCAGAAGGATTTGGGTACGGGTTAGTATTACTAATAAAGACCTTGTGGCTAATTTATATCAACCACTCGGATCAATCATCTTAAGATTAATTTCTGGTCTGTGAGGTGGTGACCACCGTACATACCGGGTTTCGTGCGTGCCCCTTCCATTTTGCTAACATTTCTTTGAGACGCGCGTGGAACACGAACGCGTCGACGACACGGCCTGTCGTCATAATAAGACTGACCACCGTCCAGAGGCCCGCATTGTGATACCCCTTGAAAAGAAAGTTTAAAGTTTTTATATTTACCTGACTAGCTGATGCCCGCGGCTTTGATTATATTAAAACATTCCTCGAGAACCACTCTATCCATTGATGAAAATAGCATGACAATCAGTGCAGTAGTTTTTGAGTTTATAGCGAACAAACAGACAGACATACGCGGTGGAGGACTTTGTTTTATAATATGTAATAATAGTGATATTCAAAATATAACATCATCTCAATACGATTTTTTATCAATTTTGTCACCAATTTTTGCACAATAATCATCGAGTGGACTATTAAGGGATCGATAGCCAAAATCAAATGTATTCAAAAGAGTGCCAACTTAAATCGAATGCAAAACAACTAGGGTCAACAATTGGTGGTGTCACCCTCTTGTATTGTTTAAATTCAATCGATGGTTGAAATAATGCTTACACTGTAATATGAGGGTGGATTTGTAAAGGGTGGTTATTATATTAATGTTTAGTTGCACCAAAATGTTTGTTTTAATTTAATTTTGAGACATTAATATTGCTTGAATTTTTATTGACTGTTTCTTGATCTAGTCGTCGCAATCACGACTGCTTAGCATAAGGTCCCGAGTTCAATTCCCGGGTCGAGCTAATTGTTATCAGGAATTTCTCACTGGCCGCCGCAGAGTCTAGATCTATGCCCGGTTGTTGTCAATAGGCTCGTCTATTCTGCAAAATGTGGGTGTGCTAATAGGGCGGCTAGAAAGCAGGTGACTGCTGACATGATGAGAAATAGAGAAGTATGGAAGAAGAATCCAACATGTTGCGCCGACCCCGAATAAACGCACAATTGAAACAATTAAAACAAACAACAACACAACAACAGTGAACACAAACAAACAAACAACAACAAACACAACAACAACAAACAAACAACAACAAACACAACAACAACAAACAAACAACAACAAACAAACAAACAACATCAATTGAATTTGACACAATTTTCTTTCTACCTTTCATTAAATGTGATAAGGGCAGGAGAATGATGATGATGATGATGTGGGTGTGCTAATAGGTACACCTCTGCCTAAACCTTCGAGAATTAGGCGTGACCATTTACTAGGTACAATAGCCAAGTCAGAGGTCCATAGGCCCCCGTCGGAGCTGCGAGTTGTTCGCAAGAGATACCGCGGCCTCGACATGAAGTGCTAAGAAAGAACATGAGAGGTTTTTAGTCAGTAGAAGTCTGCCACTCCCTTTCGCTCTGCCCAAGAGCGGGACGGGTTATTCGATGATTTTCCACCCGCCAAAAAAAAAAAAAAAGAGGTCCACGGGCCCATGACATAAAATCTCTGGCACAGCTTAGACACTAACCACATTATAAAAGAAGAAGGAACAAAACACATTGTAGCAATCTTTCGGAGTAACGTACCTACATGGGAGTAACGAACATTCTGAATACCGTACTTCGTCATAGCGTACATTCTGACTGACGTAATTCGGACTCACAAACTTTCTGTATACCGTACATCGGTATTTCGAACTTCGGAGTAACGTAATACAGTCGTATTCTAGCACCAATGCGTTAGAATCTAATCTCTGTTAACACACGAACAAGAAAGAGTGTAGACCGATTTATCTGCTCATAAACCCGCAATGACTTCAATTTATCCGTGATCATGGTGCTTGTAACAGCGCCGAAATATCGGGAACTCGAAACAAAAATTAAACATTGTAAATATCCCGTTTTTAGTATTAATAACAATTTTTATTTGTCCAGAACTCTAGACCTCAGTGGATGCTGTATGGCATCCATTACAACAAATGTGTTAAAGTGTGCACACCTGGTTTGCAACAAAGCGGAAAACAATTACCTTTAAATCTGTCACCAGCTTTCACGCACACAACAAAGTAATCAAAGAAATGACACATTTTTGCCAACAGACATTTTCTAGCTTGTTAAAGGTGCGGTTTTAGGTTTTGTAGCTTTCAGTAAAGTGTATCTCATCATTTGCTTCGCTTTTTCCCAGCTATGTTGGAGTTGGCTTCGAGTCTAACGGGATGGAGCAGAATTCCAGTATTTTACATGGGGTTCGCCTATCTGACCTCCACAACCCGGTTAGTTCTAGGTAAGTAAGGTGGGGTACCCTTGCTCAAAACTATTTGTCATACTTTCAGGCCACTGATTACTTGTAACGACTGTTGAATATCTACAAATAAAAATCCGACGGCTTAACGTGCTTTCTGAGGCACGAAAGAAACTCGGTGTTCAATTGGTGGTCAGCACGGACCAGCCATAGACAAGATCGGCTTAACCTGAAGATTTTTGATACTTTCGTGGTAGGCCTCTACAGAAAACTGTCAAAGAAGTTATTTAAGTTATCAACAAATCTATCCCGGGAATAATTGAGCAGCATATTGTGTTATGGGTACCTCCCTAAAATCAGCCAACACCTTAAAAATAAAAAGTTAATCAACTGACTCATCTTCCACACAAAAAAAACTCCATAACATAATTAAAACCCCGTCAACTCACATTGTCAACAACCCTAATTAGAACTCCTTACTCAAAACACAATCTATTATTAAACATGGCAATTAAATAATTTGTTTTCGACGCTGGCAACACGCATCGGTTGCCGCAGTTTATTACTGTGGCAACATTTTACTTGCAAGTGTGAATTACGTTTTAGAATGGCAATGAGACGTGAAATGGAGTGTTTTCGCGCCTTTGAATCTAAAAATGGTTGACAGCTGTGCTTCAGCCGTTTTGGTTGACTTGTGGTGATTTTATTAGTCTTGTTTGACTTGTGGAAGTATACTTAGTGATTTAGTGGTTTGTTTTAGTTTTAGTGCCTTGGGAATTTAGAACGAAATAATTACCTACTGAAATTAATTTTAATGATGATAATGATGATGTTTGAAATTATGAACAAATTCCCTAGCTAAAATAAAATTGAAATGATGCAGAGTTTACGGAAAGCACAATAAAAAGCCGTTGTTCCAGGCTGCCATTTGTATTACTTATTGACAGTTCCAAAATTGTTTTCTTGATCGGGTGTGGAGACTGTTATATACACGTCAGTGTAGTAATTTGGATTGATTTATTTAGTTTCATACAATGGCAGCAGTTTAGTTTAACATGAGTTTTAGTATGTTAGCTTTGTTATTGATTAGCTGAAAACGGATGTAGAAGATAATTATTACTTTACTAAAATCATTTACAGAGTGTGTTACTTGCCAATTTTAAACAAGCATCATTATCTACAAACCTACACCTAAACAATAATACACGATTTAAAATCACTAAAAATAAATTAGCCATTGATTGTACTAAATACTTGCAACTTATAACGAACGCGCCTCGATCTGTTCGCGCCAAAACAAACGTCAAAATTCCCGCCCATTTATATCAATCACTTTGACAGCTCAAGAATAGGGTTGACAAATAATGATCGATGGAATAGTAAATTCAATTAGTATTTTAATGTTTTAAAAAACATTTTTGTTAAAATATTCTTTTCGCTGGTACAGTATTCAAAACAATATAAATTGTTATAAAACATTTTGGGATCTCTATTTCTAGAGCCAAAATCTTTTATCTCAACACTAGTCGTAGTCGTATGGCAAGATTGAACGTTTAAAACCAGTGGGTGCACTGCTTCTGATGACTGTTACTTTTATTATTAATTAAAAGTCATCGATTCGAGATGAATGAAGTAAGTAAGCTTATATTATAATAACAAAAATAAAACCGACTTCAACAAAAAATAAAACACAAAACGTGAAAAATAAATCTTTAGAAGAAAAATCAGTTTCTGAAGTCGGTGACTTTTGTTTGTTTGATTCTATTTCTCCAGGATCCCATCATCAGATCCTGACTTGATGATCATGGGACCACCTGGGAAGTATACCCTTTCAAACAAGACAATAAAAATCTGAATCGGTCCAGCCATCTTCTTTGAACCAGATTTGGTTACCAAATTCTAGAGTTTTATTCTTTTGCCACATCCTTTTACTAAAATAATAGTAGCCTATATAAGTGACTCCGTATAACATTAGCTATCTGCCAGTGAAGTACCGTATAAACTTTCATATACACTCAGCAAAAAGGTGTTTATAAGAAATTACAAACATCCACCTTAATTTAATTCATCTGTATGTATGCACTCACAAGTCACAACACACTGCACTCCAAAACACAAATTACTGAATGCTCAATTAGCCGCTAAGCTGAAGTGGGACTGAACTGGCCGCATCTGCCGCGAGCCCAAAGGGTTCTGGGCCAAGACTGTCTGTCTTGGCCAGCCACTCTCTGGAGCCCTTACACAGCCAGAAGGCGTCGCGGCAGACCTCGGTGAAGATAGCGGGACGAGTTAGACAAAAGCCAGTCGTCCACATTAACCCTGGATCGAATTCGAAACAACTGGAAGGGATTGCGAGAGGCCTTTGTCCAGCATCGTGATTACGCGGGCTAACAGTATCACTATCTGCCGCACTCAGAGAGCTTTAATGATTACTTAGGCCATCACTTAGTAAAGGTTTTGACAGTTTTGTCATACAAAATTATGTCAAATCTTTACTAAGTGACGGCTTAAGTAATCATTAAATATCTCTGAGTACCGCAGTTAGTCGCTATTGATTGGCTAGAAACACAGCCACGTCAAAACATAGCCACGTCAAAACCCAGCCACGTCAAAACACAGCCACGTCAAAACACAGCCCTTAAACTCCCCACAATTGCTCGTTAAGCACTAATGGCTTCGTTAATTGTAAACGAGCCCAGAATTAGATCTCTAATGAAACAAACTAACGCATTGACGACACCTTATTGATCGTTTCGCATACTTCTGAGTACAAGACATGTTAATTTGAATTCTTTTGAAAGAGATACGTCGCGAGAGGACTGTGGTTGTGAATGTGAATTTGTTGGAGGATGTGACGTATTGGTGATTAGTTAGGTCGATTGTAGACAGTTTTTATTTTTTGTTTTTGGTCTACATTTTCCTACTGCTAGGAAAAAAACCCTCCATAGCTTTTTTTTTTTTTTTGGGGGGTGGGAAATCATCAAATAACCCCTCCCGCTCTTGGGCAGAGCGAAAGGGAGTGTCAGACTTCTGCTGACTAAAAACCACCCATGTTCCTTCTTCGCCCTTCATGTCGAGGCCTCGGTATCCCTTGCGGACAACCCGCAGCCTCGACAGGCGTCGGCCCTTGCGGGCCCCTTCCATGTTGCTGACATCTCTTTGAGGCGCGCGTGGAACACGAACGCGCCGTCGACACGGCCTGTCGTCGTCATAAGACGGACGGACGGCGAGCTTACCCATCACTCACCGTCCACAAGCCCGCGTCTACGGTGGCCGGAAGCCATCACGTGGCCCCAGACGCCCGGAGCGCCTCCCGCGGCGGCTGGGACGAGAGGTTCTCTCCCTCTCACGTTCCGCCACCTCCTTCGCTAGCATCACTGCTTCGCAGAAGGAGGTGACGGCGTCCCATTCCTCCTCGCCCCGGACCATGGCTTGCACCAGGGCCGGACGCGAGAGGTCGCCGCCGCCGACCCTCCATAGCCTTCCACTGTTCCCTGTGTACGGTTTTCTCCTTCCAATTTGTCACAAACGCTTAGTTCTATGTAGCTCCAGCGTTTTCGTGGCTTCTATCCGGGACGACGCCCGTCTTCTGGCACCCACTGCGTGGCAAGTGGCAACTCTAAAACACTAAACAAGCAGTGATTCACTGTAAACAAGTCTAAAATAACTTTATGTTAAGGGACTATCGGTGACTGTTTGTTTTTTATTTATTTTTTGCCACTGACCTCCGAAAGTAGGTACCTACCTACTTAAAGTTATTTGAACTTTTTAGTGTTGTTAGGGTTCCGTACCTCAAAAGGAAAAAACGGAACCCATAAAGGATCACTCGTGTGCATCTGTCTGTCCGTCTGTCACAGCCAATTTGCTCCGAATCTAATGAACCGATTAAGTTGAAATTCGGTACACATAATATGTATTTATATGACCCAAACACGGACGTATAATAAATAAATGAATTTTGAATCACTTTTGGGGAGCTTAACAGATTTTTTTTAGTTTTTCCAACTGTACCGTGCGATATATCAAATGACTTTTTATTTGATATATCGCACGGTCGGTACACAATAAGCCTTTGCTTATTGTGAGGATCTCAAATATATAATATTTTTTAATAATTTTAAGATAAACAGTAATAAACACATTTAAAGATATTTAAGAAAATATATGAAAATTGACCATTCCCCCCCCCTTATCTTGGAAACAATTGAGCCTAAAATTTTGAAAAATATACAGAAATTAGTTCAACACTTATGACATTACATGAAAACCTATAAGAAGTCTATGGTGCTAAAATAACTTGGAAAATTTCTCAATATTATGCGTACAATCTTACATTTGCAGTTGGAATGTATGGGTATACATGTTTTTCAATTACAATGTTAAGTTTGGTCGATGGTACGGAACCCTTCATGTGCAAATCCGACTTGCACTTGGCCAGTTTTTTGGATGTCAGTTTTTAATACGAAAAGTTTTTATTTTCCCCTTTTTGTTGTACACCTACCACATAAATTCTTGTCAATCAACTTTACATTGCTTATAAACGCCAAGAAAAAAAAACCAAATTATTGAACCGATTTGATGAAATTTTTATGAGACGTTACGAGAATCAGAAAGGGAAATGTCACATTAATAAGATTTTTCTAATCGCTAATAAACAAAAAAAATCAACCAAATTAAGAACCTCTTTCTTTTTTGAAGTCGTTTAAAAAGCCCTTTAAGTTGTTCCGGTATGGAAATACTGAATTAGTTCGTGAAATAGTAGGTACTCAAGTTGCTTAGTTACTTTATGTATGTTACGTATTTTAATCATTCTATGTAGGTACAGTCGAACAAGCTAATAAGTATACAGCCAGCTAATTTGTCTTTACTTTTAAGATTATACAGATACATTTAGATACTGATGTCAAACGATACAGCGTTTGACATCAGTCGCTTAATGCGAAACACTTTATAAAACAAAATTACAATCAATATTTTCAGTGTTATAGAATTTTATACATCTCTACCCTGTATACTTATTAGCTTGTTCGACTGTACTATGTAGTGAGTGTAGTTCCTTGTAAGGCCCAAGCTAAATTTCGCAAGATGAGCTATACGCCCAATGTGCGGTACAATGAACAATATCGCCAAACATGGTTCTGGCCCAAGGACATTGAACTTTTTTTTTAGGAAAACGCAATCCAGATTATTTTAAATATTTTTGGAAGAAAAAAAGCTAAAATTTAATGAATAAATTAAGATTTTAACTTAGGTACGTGTTTCCTAAATCGGTTAGGTGGCAAAGTGGCAAAAATGGCGGATTTTGACAGATTGCTTAAGAATTTCTTCCAAATGTCAGCTGTGAAAATTCCTCTTAAAGTAATAACCAATTATACCATTCACGCCATATGACCGTTGGCGCTATAATTTAAAAGCTACATGAATTTAAATTATATATAGATAGTTTTATATCCCATCACGTAATGCTTGATAAATCTATTAATTTTAATTTTAGTTAAGTATACTTAAATATTGATCTTTAATTATAGTTCAGTGCTTGTGGCACATCTAATTTGTTTATGGGGCATGCGGTGCTAACCTGTAATTAATTGTTACTTAGTGTAACAAATTTAGATATTATATACTTACTTTAAATGTTATCAGTATAAACAATTGTTGGTTGGCCAATTAAAGAAAATAAAAATTATATTAAATGTACATTGTTATGTACATTGGGATAAAAACAAAATCTTCTAAACGATTACGAAGATTTTGTTTTTAGTGCTGGGAAGTAATGCTAAATGTTACTTTGTTCAGTAGGTACATTGTACATACATTGGGACAAATTACAATTTACAGAACTAAAATTATATAAAATATGTACGGTCAGCAACAGAAGTAGCTTAATACTACACAAAGTTTCAAAGCAGTTTTTTAAATAAAAACTTGTTTGATATTACTCGTTACTAACAAGTTATTGAAGAGTAAGGAATATTTTTAAGCATAATCATCTGAAACATTTTTTTATTAAAATTCCGAAATGTTAAGTTACTTCTGTTGCTGACCGTACCTACAAGTATCAAAAAGGGAAGAATTACGGGGCTTCAAAAAGTTCCTTCACATCGCTGTCAACAGGAAAAGCTGCGGGTTGTCCGAAAGTGTTGCCGCGGCCTCGACACACAGGGCTAAGAAGGAACTTGGGTGGTTTTTAGTCAGTAGAAGTCTGACACTCCCTACAGCTCTGCCCAGAGCGGGAGGAGCCATTTGATGATTTCCCACCACAAAAAAAAAACAAAAAAGGTCAAGACATAGACATTTAATTGATTCTCTGAGGCAAATGATGATGATGATGATGATGATTACCATAAGCACCAATACCTATTTAAAATGTAGTAACTACTAGAATTGAATTCAAGAACCCTCACCGGTGCATAAAAGGAGCCTCCCCGTGTGACGTACCCTACTACCCCCCGATACGTCCGGCGCACCCTGGGCAATCGACTTCTGTCGATTGGCTATTCCTTTCACCACGATGGCAAATTTAGGTAATAATCGGCCCTTCTCAAGGCCAAACAGTCCACTAACAAAACCAGCATTGTGTGTAATCTCGATCAAAATCGAAGGGTTCTCTCAGGATAAAGCAGAAATCCTTTCTGAATTATCTCGCAAAACGCATTGTGACATCTTATGCGTTCAAGAGACCCACCGGGATTCCACTCAAAGCAGGCCTCACATTCCTGGACTGTCACTGGTCGCCGAGATCTGTCACCCGAAGCACGGTAACGCAGTGTTTGTTGCTCCCGGCGTAAGTACCATCTCCACAAAGTGCATAGTGCAGTAATTTTGGGCCAAAACGATTTGATCGTATAGAAATTTGCCATCGACACGCTAAGAAGAAGACCGCACAGCCGACGCAGAATCTAATCCATTTGCGACATCTGTATGAATGGTTCACGCCATCTGTTATCGAATTACCCTTGTTAGTTTCGGAAATGTAAAAATACATGAAACATACAGCGCCATCTAGCGTCGAGTAGCAATTGCCAAGGTCACATGGAATGAACCATAGACAACGTCATAAATCATTCAACTCCCTTCAAGTATTACCCGGCTTATTTTAACAGTTCGATTCTAATTAGAAAATACATATGCAAGTACGGTTTTGTATTTGAGTTGGTTCATGCCACTTTCAGGGTCACGTTCAGAACACTAAAAATTTTACCAAGACCTTTATTAAAACAAAATTAATCTTATTTTTAACGCAAATATATTTTATTTGTAGATTAATATTGACTCAATTATAGAAAGAAGTTCATCAACACCTCTAATTATTTGATAATACTCACTTTCATAGAAGTTTTAACATCCAAATTGTGATTTTCAAACGCACTTTTGCAGTGGCAAGAAAAAAGAACAAAAATAAACACGTCAGCTGTCAAAATTTGTTGTGTCATGTCGCCGTAATATTTTTGTAGAAAACCAAACACTGTGAATTCGTCTAAAATAGGAATAATCAACACTTCATAGTTTAAAACTGAACTGGAAAACTACCGCGTCGGTCTCACTACGATGCATTGGTACGGCGGCAGTATCGCGGAAGCGGTAAATTTATCGAAGCAAAAGAATGCAATTTTCGTCGTCTTTGTTGAAGGTAATTCTTTTTTTTACTCTTGTGTTTCGGTTTGAAGTCTTTTGTAATATGATTGATAAAGAAAATCTAGTATTTCAAACGTTTTTGTTTGGTAAAATTAGGTCAAATCCTGTGTCATGCATGTGAGGTTAATGAAAACATTTTGACGTCATTGAAAAGAATTTCGTAATGTATTCTGTAGGTACTAGATTTTACCCGCTGACTTTGCTCGTGTTATGGGCTTGAGTTAACCCACCGAAACGTTTCAAATAAAGCCTATGACACTCTAGGATTTTGTAGCTTCCCATTACTGAAAGAACTTTCGAAATCAGATCATTAGTTCCGAAGAATACTCCATGAATCTAAACTTAGTATGTTTACCTCTTTACATATGTATCAGTTGTGATGTGTAAACTATGTTAAAACAATTGATGATGTTAATAAGTAGGTACTTACTGTAAAACGGTGAATCACCTTTTGTGTACTTACTGCGAATAGCTGCTGAAAATCATGATAATTCAATTTTAAATGTTGTTTGCTAATCATCATCATTCTCGTGCCCTTATTCCAATTCATTTGGGGTAGGTGCAGCATGTCTTCTTCTTCCTTATTTCTCTGTTTCTTGTCATCTCATCAGACACCTCCTTTTCTGCCATATAATTTATAACTCAGTCCATCCGCTGTGTCTTTAGTCTTCCTCTTCCCATTCATATCCAAAACCTTTCTCACGACATTTTCCTAATTCCTTTGCTTCACATGGGCCCATACCATGACAACCGATTTCCACACAACTTTTCAGTCACCGACATGCTAATGTTTTGAATAAATACATACTGTAGGTGGAGGGGTTAGGTCATTGAGTGGCTTTCTGGCTTCCAGGATCAACAAAAGTACAACTCACCTTGGGCTAAGTTGACACCAATTTTTAAAGTTCGCATACTGTCTGTCATTATTGACATTATGGCAAGGAGATACGATCCCCATTAACTCTCCCAGAAGCCTGCAGCAGTCTGGGAAGGCTGCTAAAATTCTGGGACGGCCTATGTTGGTTGTAGTAGGTATTCTTTAAACATCACGCACAATGGCCCAATCAAGAGGCTAAGTGCGGACAAAAGCCCAGTTAAACTAATGGCAAGGAGATCCGTATCAACAGAGCGTTTATTTTGAATACCCTATGCTAGGGATGGCGAACCAATAGCACGTTACACACTATTTCAGCCACACCACCGAATTTTTAACCATATTATTACATATTTTTAAGAATTATTACATATTCCTATTAGTAATTATTTTCAATGATGTATAACATAACGATTAGAAACCGTTTGGTAGAGGAGCCCAGTTGCAATCTAAGTACTAAAAGTAACCTCTTACAACCTATACATATACTTACATAAGTTAACTTATTAATCATCCAATCAGCAACAACAGAAGTTATAATAATGTTACTTTAATTTGAATTCCACGTAGAATTGAAACCAAAAAGAAAAAAATAGCCTAGGTATAGTAGGTGTAAAAAAGTATTTTAATTATCTACCTTTAAAGACTAAGCAATATTATTGGACGGCATGTGCAAGGTCTCAATAAACATTCATGTAGAAAAAATGGCACATTGATCCATATAGGTTCGTCATCCCTGGGCTGTTGTATTTATCCATTCTTGTCAATCTGGTTGTGGTTTATCACAATTAGCTATACCTGCCATGCCTCTCCAAACTGAACTAATTCTACCATGAAAGCTTCACACTTTGTTTTCTTACACATTATTATTATTAACGTTAGTGAAACCTACCCAAAACTGATCATTTTGAAGATTATTCACTGATTCATATCTCTGGTCACAATCTGAATTTCCTCTTGGTGAGATGTCGGTCATGAGTTGTCTTGAACCCCTCACACCTCTGAGATTTATCAAAATGCATAGTTAAGTGTAATCTGGGTCATAGCGGCATATTGTCTATACATCAACGAAAACATAACATATATGTAGTGTAAGTTATGGGCACGGGTCGTAAATTATCACAAGGAAAGGTTTTAATTATAGTCTAGGAGACTTGAGAATAATTTGGCTTTCCATTGACAGAATTTTTGGAATTGCATTAGTAATTCCAAAGATTCTCAATCTGCCTAGCCTTTTCGAACTTATGTTGGGGTCGGCTTCCAGACTTAGTAGCGACTGCTTATCTGACTCCGGAGGAGGAGCTCGTGGTTTAATAATAACTGCCACTCTTGTTATAAGTACGGTTGCTAAATTTTATGAGTACAGTAATTAAACGGTTTTCGCAGATTTATGAATAAAGTACTTAGTGCCACTGATTTTACTAGTCATGAGCACGGTTGTTCAATTTTATGAGTACAGTAATTTAACGGTTTACGCAGTGGTATGAGTACGGTACTTAAAATTACTGCGTAGTACATTTGCTGCGTGCTTTCGTGCTCGCAGTGTTCGTTGTTGCGGGCATTCGGCGGCGTGTGATTCGGGCGGCGTGGTGGCTTTCGGGATGACGTATTGCACTCGTAGTTTAGTTTTATGAATTGTTCTTCTGACATTCAAAAGTACCTGGTAATGGTTTAATTGAAATAAATGCTTTGACTTTTGATTTGTTTTTTTAAAGAAGGTGTACTAGTTCGCGTCAAATAAAATTGCCCCTCTGAAGTTAGCCATTTGCAAAGATCGCGCAAGTGCAGTCACGTAGAAAATTATTTGAACAAAATAAATAGGTACATATTTTTTAGAGATAACATAGTTTTGTATAAATGTTGTATAATTTTTGACTGCTTTTTGACTTTTTGTTTCGTAATTTTGACTGCTGCGCAGCCACTCATAGCCAACTTCAGAGGGGCACAGTTATTTGACGCGAACTTATAAGAATGCCGAATAGCCGAGAGCCCGAGACCGGCCTGGCAGTCTGTCCATACCAGTTCACGAGTGTAGACGGCTTTTAAGTATTGTAATACTAAAGTGCAAAGTGAATAATTATATTCATCCACAATCAAAGGTTATTTTAATTTCTGAACCTAATCCCATAATACCGAGTCTCCTCCGTGCCTCGGAGAGCACGTTAAGCTGTTGGTCCCGGCTGCCATATATAGATTTTCGTCAGCTGGATACAGCTGTCATATAACAAGTCATGAGCTTGATTTCCAACAGATGACATAAGAAAATCGGACATGTATAATATGAGTCACAACTCACACCATGATTCACATAGCACATACACATGTGTTAGTAAATTGTACACACAACGACACATCAAGGTCAACATTTCCAGTATAAAATGGCCTCGCTTTGTATAGATGTCCTTTAGAATGAAAGATCCGCATTAACTGGATTGGTCACCATGTGTAAGTTTTTCTTTTGGTAGGTCTTATGAGATTTTCGGGCCACTTTCTGACTTTCTGTTTTTTTTTACGTTCTATCATATACCTGCAACTGATAGGTGGGACCAACAGCTTCAAGTGCTTTCCGAGGCACTTGGAAACTCAATGGGAGTGGTCACCCATCCAAGGCCTAACGTATGCAAGCGCGGCTTAACTTAAAGACCGATCCTAGCGGGAGTTCCTTCTCTAGACAGGCAATGCTTTCGTCCCGAATGTAACTTATTAATTAGGTACAACTAGCATAATAGGCTCAATAGTAGCTCACTCATCATCTGCCTAGCCTTTTCCAAACTATGTTGGGGTCGGCTTCCAGTCTAACCGGATGCAGCTGAATACCAGTATTTTACATGGAGCGACTGCCTATCTGACCTCCACAACCCAGTTAATACTAGGTAATACGATACTCTTTGGTAAGACTGGATGTCAGATTTTCAGGTCACTGACACCTGTAACGACTGCCAAAGATCTATATATGGCAGCCGGGACCAACAGCTTACGTGCTTTCCGAGGCACGGAGGAAACTCGGTATGTCGGGCGGTCACCCATCCACAGACCGACCTAGGCAAGCACAGCTTTACCTAAAGATCGACCCGAGTGGCAGTTCTTATTAAGCCACGAGCTCCTCCTCAATAGTAGCTCACTATAGTCCATAATTGTGTCAAAATAATTTACCTATTACCTGAATATGTATATCATACATTGCAATAAACAGTTTGAATTACTTGGGGGTTAAATATAACTGGCTAAATATGGGTGTATTATGAGGTACCTCCACCTCTGCCTAACCCTTCTGGGATTGCGTGATGTAGCATGAAACATTTACCATATAAGTACAAACAGCGCAGTAAAGTTAACATCACAAATAAACAGCTTGTCCACCTGTTAGTGAGTCAACCTGTATGTCACACGGTACATTGCCAACTGTACACTCGGTGCCAGAAATAAGTATGCAATTTGTTAGATTGATTTTCTTTGTTGGTTGGATTCGAAGTATTGTAGGTAAAATAACCAGGTGGTGGTGGTATTGGTGGCTTTAATACTTGTGCCCGGTTGATGGCAATAGGATCGCCCCCAATTACATGGGACTTAAACATAACTAACGAAATATGGGTGTACCAATGTTTACACCTCTGCTTACCTCTTCGGAGATTACAGGCGTGATGTTATGACGTAGTAGGAAAAATAAACATTTCCTATATAAGTACAAACAACACAAATAAACAGCTTGCCCACCTGTTAGTCAGTTACCCGTATGTCACACGGTACATTGCCAACTGTACACTCAGTGCCAGAAATATGTGTGCACTTTGTTTAATTGACCAAGTTTTAGATGATGATGGGGATTGGGATTTGAAGTAAGTACCTATTGTAGAAATGGCTTCTTGTATATTTTTAACAACACAAAACCAACAAAGTTAAAGCCATCTTCAGTACAAAAGTTCATACATATATCGAAAATAAGACACTTATGACTTTTTTTTCTTATACAAAACTTGTTGATACCAGCTATCGATTAATATAGATTTAATGAGTAACGCAGCTTTGAAAATTAATTAATATCCTAATCGTTTTATAGTGCGTAAGTGATATAAAACCTTGGGGTGCAAAGAGTAGGAATGTTTTTTTGATATTTTTGAATTACATACATTAACATAACTTGCCTGTAATCCCGTCGGGTTAGGCAGAGGTGTAGGTCGTGGGTGTACTGATTAGTCCCATGTAATAGAGGGCGAGCCTATTGCCATCAACCGGGCCAAATCCATACTCCGTGACTGCTACCGGGAAATCGAACCCGCAGGCTTCATGCCACGCGCGCCTCAAAGAGATGTCAGCAACATGGAAGGGGCCCGCAAGGGCCGACGCCCGTCGGGGCTGCGGGTTGTTCGAAAGAGATACCGCAGCCTCGGCGCAAGGGCTAAGAAGGAACTTGGGTGGTTTTTAGTCAGTAGAACTCTGACACTCCCTTTCGCTCTGCCCAAGAGCGGGAGGGGTTATTTGATGAAATTCCACCCGCCAAAAAAAAAAGGCCAGCAGCACTAGACCAACCAACTACTTTTATAAATGTTTTATTTTATTTTATATGAAGTCCCTTTTGCTTTGTTCACATGTTTTTGCCATCGACTGTACAATTCTGGCAATATGCCACATTGCAGCATCTTTGTACGAGAATTGGCAATTGGCACCGCTGGCCGTGACAAAAAACGTTGTTATTGGTTAAAGTTGCAGTTAAAAATGTTATTTGGGATATTATTAACTTTGTATACATTTTTTATTGGTATTTTTGGTTAAAATGAGTCATCATGATCGAGTGATGACGATGACTCATTTGACACAAATGAATTGGGATAAGCTCAAGAATTCTCTTCTCCAATTCATTTGTGGTCGGCGCAGCATGTCTTCTTCCATACCTCTCTATTACTCGTCATGTCATCAGACACCTCAATTCCTGCCATATCATCCTTTACACCAGTGGTTCCTAACCTTTTCAATATTGTTACCCCTGTGACCGGTTACAAAAACCGATTTTACCCCGGCCAATAGTTACCGATCGAAAAAACAAAACTATATAGCAAATACAAAATATTTTCATAAATCACAAATTGCCAGTGGCTTCTGCAATTCGATACCCAAGTACATCATATTAGTTTTTTTTTGTCAGTTAAATTGTATTTTTTTAATTTGTGTATTATCGTCCACATTTCGTCAACTTTTTACCGTTATTAGTATAAATGTGCACAAGGGGATCGCTGTGGAATTTCTTTTTGACAGAAGCTATCTATAATTTTATATAGCTACGTATTGTATTAGATTCTTTGCTACCCCCAGAGTATAGCTGTTTTACCCCCGCGGTGAAAATCATCCTGTTCAAGGCATACTGCCAATCCTTCTACTCGAGCAGCCTATGGGTGAGTCATACCCGGCGGGCCGCCAATGTCCTTAGAGTTCAGTACAACAACATATTCAGGATGTTGTTGCGGCTGCCTCGTTACTGCAGTGCATCTGCAATGTTTGCGGAGGCACGCACAGACGGCTTTCATGCGATTTTCCGCAAGAAAGTCGCGTCTATTTTTAGACGCGTGAGAGACAGCAGCAACGGCATCTTGAAAATGGTTGCTGCACGTGCTGATTGCCCAATCCAACAGAGATGGATGAGTGTCATGTTGGGACGCTAGATATCGGCAAACTAGCGCAGGAGTTTGGTGGTGTCTGGCGTGCGTAATAGGGATGATGGTGACGTGTCTGGCTCCCTGATTGATGGTGTTTTTTTTTTATTTTTATTTTTTTTAAATATTTCTATGGGTGACTCAATATAATTTAAATTTTTGATTCAGATATAAATGTTCGATTTTTTTTTTTTATGTAATTATTGTGTTACGGTTTTTGTTTTCTGTTTATTTTGTGTTGTTTTGATTGTGATTTTTTTATGCTATGGATTTATGAATCTGAAATAAACGAATAATAATAATAATTACCCCCAGGTTCGAACCAGTGCTTTACACAGTCTCTATCGTTGCTTTGGTCTTCCTCTACTCTTATCCAACCACGTTCAAACTTCCTTAAGACATTTTCCTCATTCCTCCGCATCAAATGCCCATAGGTACCACGACAACCAATAACCACTTAACTTTTCTGTCATCGACGCCATTCCGTCACTAGCAACCCGCTCCGGCTTCGCACGGGTACAATGTACTGCATAAACCTTCCTCTTGTATCACTCTATCTATTGCTGAAGACTGCATTCAAATCCGTTGCGTAGTTTAAAAGATCTAACCGTACAGCGGGAGTGACTTTATTTTGTACTATGTACATATTATATTATATTATATAAAGAACTAGCGGACGTCACGCGGTTTCACCCGCGTAGTTCCCGTTCCCGTGAGAATACAGGGATAAAAAGTAGCCTATGTCACCCGGGGATAGTGTAGCTTTCCAACGGTGAAAGAATTTTTGAAATCGGTTCAGTAGATCCCGAGATTACCCCTTACAATTTAACAAATATACAAACACACAAACTTTACTTCTTTATAATATTAGTATAGATATATAATTATAAGATTTCTTATTTTTTTTATTCACCTCACACCACATATCCCCCGGGCGGGTGGAAAATCATCAAATAACCCCTCCCGCTCTTGGGCAGAGCGAAAGGGAGTGTCAGACATCTACTGACTAATAACCACCCATGTTCCTTCTTGGCCCTTGATGTCGAGGCCGCGGTATTTCTTGCGAACAACCCGCAGCCCTGACGGGACCACATATCCCCCTTTGCGTCCCATTCTTAAACGGCAATTCATGCAACAGTTAATCCCACGAAAATTATGACTATTCGCTTAATTAATATTAGATAAGATATTGCACAACTATTTATTATTATTTCCGATCTATGATTAAAATTATGACGTCAAACCGTTGAGGAGTTCGTGGCTTAATAATTACTGCCACTCGGGGTCGATCTTCAGGTTAAGCCGCGTTTGCCTAGGTTGGTCTGTGGATGGGTGACCACCCATTACATACCGAGTCTCCTCCGTGCCTCGGAAAGCACGTTAAGCTGTTGGTCCCGGCTGCCATATATAGATCTTTGGCAGTCGTTACAGGCAGTCGGTGAACTGAAATTCTGACATCCAGTCTTACCAAAGGGACTCAAAGAGTATCGTATTACCTAGTATTAACTGGGTTGTGTAGGTCAGATAGTCAATCGCTCCATGTAAAATACTGGTATTCTACATGGAGTAACTCGTGGGTTCGAACTAAGGCAGGCGCATTACTTTGTGTAATTTATTTCATCACCACTGCTCTCAAAACGGAGAAGGAAAACATCGTGAGGAAGCCGGCAAATCTTAGAACCAAAAATTCGAAGACATGTGATATCTACCAACCAGCACCGGGCCCGCGTGGTGGATTATAGCCGATCCTTCTCCTAGAGAGGTGGCCTACTGAGTCCCTGCAGTGGGAACATTATAGGCTGATGATGTCATGATGTCATGATTTTAAGTAAAATCAAGATTAAATATAAAACAAAAAGTTGTGCCAATTACTGTGACTAAACTTACCAATTTAGAAAATTCGGTAGCAAACACTAATCTTCTATTTTTCTAATTTTGTTTATTCATGGCATCGCGTCTTCCTGATTGGGTAAGCAGTAAAGTATTTAGTACACCCACATTTCGGAATGGGATATAATTCACCACGTGCTTCCAACGCGCGTTGCTACTGACTCATTTTTCTTCGTCCGTCTTCCCGATGTTTTCCTTCTCCATTTTGAGAGCAGTGCTTAGTGATAAAACTCAGATAAATTGATTCTTTGTAAAGAGTGTAAAAAAGCCTTAACCAAGCCGAAAGACACTTGTTTTCCCAGTGATTGCAATCATTAACGGTTACGGATCTCTCTCTGGTCGGTCCCTCATGTCTGAGGATCGTGGTCAGCATGTGGGTTGCATCTGGAGCAGATGATCTGCCTCCACCGGCTTCTGTCCAGCGCGTCTCTCACAATCTCATGGAATTTGGACGACGTCGTTTCTTTTATTTGGTCGGTCCATCTAGTTGGCGAACGACCGCGCCATCTTTTGCCCTCGGTGTTCCCAACCATAATCAATTTTTCCAAATTGTCGTCGCCCCTGCGCACTGTGTGGCCGAAGTATGACAAGATGCGTTGCCTGCATATAGTGGAT
Organism: Diarsia brunnea; assembly: GCA_949774965.1. Taxonomy (NCBI): domain Eukaryota; kingdom Metazoa; phylum Arthropoda; class Insecta; order Lepidoptera; family Noctuidae; genus Diarsia; species Diarsia brunnea. The sequence continues at coordinate 8,941,882 of OX459023.1, forward strand.
AAGCGAGTCTTTATATGGAGCTGGCTCAGGATCGATACATTAGTGCGTTTCGCAGTCCAAGGTATTCTCAGCATTCGCCTCCAGCACCACATCTCGAATGCATCAATCCTTTGCCCGGTTACGGATATTGGAGCACAAAGTTCCAAGTTTTTTTTAACTAGTTTTTAAGGCTATTATAACATTAAAGTAAGTTACCTCCATGACCTTCCAAAGCATCCATGAGTACAATATTTTTTGCGTTGAGTTTCTTGCTTTGATGAAGTTTGATGTACAAAACGCTTTGTTGAAACCATAGTGAAGGGTCCGTTAAATTTACACCCCGTTGGGGCTGCGGGTTGTTTGACAGAGACACCGCGGCCTCGGCACAAGGGCTAAGAAGGAACATGGTTGGTTTTTAGTCAGTAGAAGTCTGACACTCCCTTTCGCTCTGCCCAGAGCGAGGGGTTCCTAGGAATTGCTCCTGTATCGTGGCTGCGTTTACAAACATTTAAATTCACATACACAAACACACCCAGACCCGAAACAACTATCTGTAGGCCATACAAATCGCTGGGCCCGGGCAATAAAGCGGTAATATCAAAAATCGAATTTTACAGGAGAAATAAAAGAAGCTAATTTGTTTATAGTGCAGCGTACACTGATCCAAAATAGACGTTCAAAATTTCAAATGAAAGTTAATTTTTTTACCAATCTAGCCTTTTAAAAATAATTGTAATAAAATAAATATTTAAGGAAATAATTGAAAAAATGTATAATACAAATTATAGACGATACTTTTTCAATTGCAACATCATTAATGACTTTATAAACACACCGACCACCGAGATTTAGGAATGTAAGAATATAATACGACGTAATTTCCGCTTTAGATCTGGAGCGTACCAGCCGATTACCACCTTCTTCAGGGAAATTTTATAGCCAAAGCTTAGCTGTATCATCCACTAATCGCTATTTTAGAATCCTATCAATTAAACATATTTTTATGTATCCATTGTAACAGACCGACCTTACAATGTTATTTATTTTTATTTTTAACCACTTTAGACAGTATTTTATGAAATTTATACATATTTTTTTTTAATGTTACTACTACCTAATTTTTGTTAAGTTAAATTTTAAATGATAATAACTTTGTAAGTATAAAAAAAACCTTTCAAATCACATAATTTTTATTGAATACTAAACTTTGGAAACAAACACACAAAAAACTCTTAAAAAATAAAAAATACTATGCTACCTTAATAAAATCACATTTTTTTTTTATTAAATATTAAACTTTGGAAACAAACACCAAAACAATACTATGCTACCTTAATTTGAAGAAAATCACATAATTTTTAGGAACTGTTTTATTAGGGAAACAAAAATAAAATGGTCGAAACCAATGGTAAAAGGAAAAAAAAAATATGTTGCTTTAATCTGAATCTTCGCTTTCAATATCGATTTCTGCTTCAGAGTTCCTAACACAATGCAAATTGTTATAAAATGTATGATAATGTTTCGGGATTGCTTCGGTTTTGCAGAGACTCATCAAATGATCGTAAAGTGGTTTTGGTAAGGCGATTGGCTCTCTGTACAGATTTCTCAGTTTATCTCCTGATACATCAGTCACTGGCGTCTTTTTGGGTCATCCTCTTGAAGATCTGGTGTTTGATGCAGTATTTAAAGAAATATACTCATCGTCAAAGTTATACTTTAAATAAATAACATCTGGATGAGCTAGAGTAATCTTGATTTCGTGAATCTTTGTCCACATAACTTTTTCATTAGTTTGGTCTGCCCGCAACCAGTGTCTTTTGTCCATTATCTCCTTCAAATTTAAGAAACTATGTTGTTCCATTTCCTTAAGATGAAATTTTTCACCATTGATCTTAGCATTCATAATAATTATACCATACATTTTATCAGGAGTATAAATCGTGTGGTTCTTTTTTGCGCGTTCGATAAGAGAATGCATCGAATCTCCTTCAGACTGGCTATGGTCAGTTTCAAAGTACCTATGTATTATGTTAACTCCATACTTTTTGGACAAATATAGATACAGAGCAAAGATAATCCTATTTTTATTCTGCCCAGCACAACCATCAGAATAAAATATAAAATTCTTGATACCACGTTGGCTCTCAGTTTCAATGAAATTTAGGACGCAACAGCCGATTTCATTAGCACCCCTTTTGGCCACTTGATAGTGCCAAAGATAGCAGTAACCTCTTCCACTTAATGAGTTGTAAATTGTAAAGTTATATATAGGATACTTTTGCTTGTAATGAAAGATTCCTACTTCTGATTGAGGGATCGTCAAGACTTTTTCAAGATCATAAATAGCGACGACAGTAGTCGTAGAATCGACTTCTGTTTTATCTTTAGATTTTAGTTCACGAACACATTCCTTGTTTCTAATGTGCTTTGTGTAAGCTTCTTGGAGTTGGCCTTTTCTTTCACCATCAGCTTGACGATACAATGTACATTGACCGCAACCTAGTGATTGCAATAATTCTATAATTTAAGCATTATGTATTCTGATGAATGGTTTAAGAGTGCAAATTATCCAAATGATGTAAAGATGGCCACAAAACGACAGTATGAAACTGTGTTTAATACAAAATTCAATTATTCTTTTCACAAACCTAAAAAAGATAATATATGTGCGGCCAATGTACATTGTATCGTCAAGCTGATGGTGAAAGAAAAAGCCAACTCCAAGAAGCTTACACAAAGCACATTAGAAACAAGGAATGTGTTCGTGAACTAAAATCTAAAGATAAAACAGAAGTCGATTCTACGACTACTGTCGTCGCTATTTATGATCTTGAAAAGTCTTGATGATCCCTCAATCAGAAGTAGGAATCTTTCATTACAAGCGAAAGTATCCTATAACTTTATAATTTACAACTCATTAAGTGGAAGAGGTTACTGCTATCTTTGGCACTATCAAGTGGCCAAAAGGGGTGCTAATGAAATCGGCAGTTGCGTCCTAAATTTCATTGAAACTGAGAGCCAACGTGGTATCAAGAATTTTATATTTTATTCTGATGGTTGTGCTGGGCAGAATAAAAATAGGATTATCTTTGCTCTGTATCTATATTTGTCCAAAAAGTATGGAGTTAACATAATACATAGGTACTTTGAAACTGACCATAGCCAGTCTGAAGGAGATTCGATGCATTCTCTTATCGAACGCGCAAAAAAGAACCACACGATTTATACTCCTGATAAAATGTATGGCATAATCATGAATGCTAAGATCAATGGTGAAAAATTTCATCTTAAGGAAATGGAACAACATAGTTTCTTAAATTTGAAGGAGATAATGGACAAAAGACACTGGTTGCGGGCAGACCAAACTAATGAAAAAGTTATGTGGACAAAGATTCACGAAATCAAGATTACTCTAGCTCATCCAGATGTTATTTATTTAAAGTATAACTTTGACGATGAGTATATTTCTTTAAATACTGCATCAAACACCAGATCTTCAAGAGGATGACCCAAAAAGACGCCAGTGACTGATGTATCAGGAGATGAACTGAGAAATCTGTACAGAGAGCCAATCGCCTTACCAAAACCACTTTACGATGATTTGATGAGTCTCTGCAAAACCGAAGCAATTCCGAAACATTATCATACATTTCATAACAATTTGCATTGTGTTAGGAACTCTGAAGCAGAAATCGATATTGAAAGCGAAGATTCAGATTAAAGCAACATATTTTTTTTTTCCTTTTACCATTGGTTTCGACCATTTTATTTTTGTTTCCCTAATAAAACAGTTCCTAAAAATTATGTGATTTTCTTCAAATTAAGTTAGCATAGTATTTTTTTTGGTGTTTGTTTCCAAAGTTTAATATTTAATAAAAAAATATGTGATTTTATTCAAATTAAGGCATAGTATTTTTTTCTTTTTAAGAGTTTTTGTTTCCAAAGTTTAATATTTAATAAAAAAAAATGTGATTTTGTTAAGGTAGCATAGTATTTTTTATTTTTTAAGAGTTTTTTGTGTGTTTGTTTCCAAAGTTTAGTATTCAATAAAAATTATGTGATTTGAATAGTATATTATGCAACTAGTGAATAAAGGACGGATTTAAAGCGAGGGCCGTAGATGAGTCACGAGCAAGTGAAGGATTCTAATGATTGAATCACGAACGCAGCGAGTGATTCAACTGTTAGAATCCTGAACGACGCGAGTGATTCATGGCCCTCGATATAAATTCGTACTTTATTCAGGAGTTGCATACTATACTTTATACCATGACTACGACAAAAGACATAATTTAAGCGAAAATAGAAATTTAATCAAGAAATAAGCATTGTTACATTAATTGAAATGGACATTAAAATTAGAGCAATGACTGAAATTATGCGTAATTTTCTTATTATTATCATTAGGGTAGTCAACTTGTGAAACAGTATTTATTAATCTAATGCCAAACTCCTTGTCGCAAATATCGACCAATCAAATCTCGAGAATTTATTTGCACCAAAGAGTTTTGAATTTCGAATCTTAGCGCAAGGAGTTTGTGTAAGCATTGAAATAGAGACCGGATATATTTTTGTGTTCCAAATTCAAAAACCAAAATAGTGAATAAAAACAAAACAGTGAATAAAAGGCCTTTTTATTCACTGTTTTGCGTGAATAAAATAAGCTTTTCAGAGTAGGTATGGTATAATAGTATATTATGCAACTAGTGAATAAAGGACGGATTTAAAGCGAGGGCCGTAGATGAGTCACGAGCAAGTGAAGGATTCTAATGATTGAATCACGAACGCAGCGAGTGATTCAACTGTTAGAATCCTGAACGACGCGAGTGATTCATGGCCCTCGATATAAATTCGTACTTTATTCAAGAGTTGCATACTATACTTTATATCATGACTACGAAAAAAGACATAATTTAAGCGAAAATAGAAATTTAATCAAGAAATAAGAATTGTTACATTAATTGAAATGGACATTAAAATTAGAGCAATGACTGAAATTAAGCGTAATTTTCTTATTATTATCATTGGTCAACTTGTGAAACAATATTTATTAATCTAATGCCAAACTCCTTGTCGCAAATATCGACCAATCAAATCTCGAGAATTTATTTGCACCAAAGAGTTTTGAATTTCGAATCTTAGCACAAGGAGTGTAAGCATTGAAATAGAGACCGGATATATTTTTGTGTTCCAAATTCAAACACCAAAATAGTGAATAAAAACAAAACAGTGAATAAAAGGCCTTTTTATTCACTGTTTTGCGTGAATAAAATAAGCTTTTTAGAGTAGGTATGGTATAAAGGTTTTTTTTATACAAAGTTATAATCATTTAAAATTTAACTAAACAAAAATTAGGTAGTAGTAACATTAAAAAAAAATATGTATAAATTTCATAAAATACTGTCAAAATGGTTAAAAATAAAAATAAATAACATTGTAAGGTCGGTCTGTTACAATGGTTACATAAAAATATGTTTCATTGATTTATTTGTATCAATTGTTTACCTAAACATGATGCTAGAAAGCATGCGGTAATCATTTATGCGTAGGAGTGAAAGGGATGGCGTTTAGCGTAACACGACAGTACGGCGCCGGGGTTACAATACATTTCCGGGAAGAAAGGCGTAATAGCTTGTACAGAATAAAATCTCTTGTGATTACTTCGTATTAAGTGTTTACAGTTTATTGATATAATACGTTTATTTCCAAAAAGGTGGTTAAATTTATTACTGTTACCATTTGTTTAGAAATTTTGTGTAAAGATGTTCACCGTTTTTTTGTGTTATGTTTCTTAGAGTATTGCAATAATACATTTTTAGTCGTAAGAGAATTTTCCATGCAATAAAGCTGTTATTGTCATTTATTCTAAAGAAATATTAATTTAAAAAATTTGAAAAAAATAAGAGTGATAGATTGATACTCCGAGAAGCCAAAAATCAAATAACATTAAAAAGGGCGTAACCGGCGTTTACCGCTATATTGCCCGGGGCCAGCGAAATATTTGTTCCGTGCGGGGATCGAACCCGCGACACGCAGCGCATCAGTCCAATCGCTCAGCCACTGCGCCAACCATCGTCATTATATCTATGACATGTTATATGAATGCTGGTTTACCAGTTATTGGCGACTGTGTAAGTTTGAGACAACAAAACCTATGTACTGTACTATGATATATTGTACACAGAAGCTGTTGGTGAACCCATATTAATAAATAAATAAATTATATTCCTTGCATTACAGGCGACAACGAATTGTCCGAGGAGATGGCAACCACAATCGATGACGCCGTAGTGTTGTCCCGGCTGTCAGACGAGGCCAACTTCCTCGCTATCAAGCTGAAGAGCGGATCGCCCAGCTACACACATTTTGCACAGATTTGTATCCTTTATAAAAAAACGTTAAAGCATTTTTACAAGCTTTTATTTTGCTTGCCATGTTTTTTTAGGTCTAAAACATTTTTTTTTGCGTAGATGTACAAAATGGTTGATCGGTTCGTGAAGGGTACGTTTACACCCTGTATTTTACACAACAAACACATTTTCAGGTGGCTTTCATTATCAATCGCACCCGTCGGGGCTGCGGGTTGTTCGCAAGAGATACAGCGGCCTCGACATAACGGGCTAAGAAGGAACATGGGTGATTTTTAGTAAGTAGAAGTCTGGCACTCCCTTTCGCTCTGCCCAAGAGCGGGAGGGGTTATTTGATGATTTCACACCCCCCAAAAAAAAAAGCTATCAATCGCAGCTAAAGTAAACACAAAAAATCGACCGACTTGACTACCAACTTCAATAATCCGCACTTAAGTCATTTACCGATAGTATGAGATGACCAAGGCATATAGGGTGTAAAAGTACCCTTAACGCAAACGAACGGCACTTGTTCTCCCTACCACTGCGATCATTTTTTGGTTCTGGACCATACCTGGGAACCCCCTAGTTACGGAGCTATTGGGAGTCAAAGTTCCAAATTTTACACAGCTGTTTTTGTAAATACTAGTTTTTCAGGTTATAACTTTACTTAAATTACCTCCATGACCCGTTTATTATTCGAAACATCCACTAGCACAATGTTTTAAGAGTGCTACATTGAGTTTTATCGTGAAATGTGATTTTTGACCCCAAAAAAAAAGTCGTTTCCCAGCAAAAATTTTTGCGTAGGGGTACTTAGTTTGATGTACAGAATACTTGGTTGACGGCTGTGTGATGGGTTGATGTACACCCTTTATTTATTTATTTATTTAAGGAAAAAAACTTTGTAACTATTAATTTATCAGATTCTACCTACTGATGAGGCATCAAAATCTTAGAATTTGTTTGTTTCTTTGTGTCAACTGTAGGTATAAAAAAAAAGCAAAGCCAGTAACGGTACTTCTTGTACAATATCTGTATATTTATATAAACCTCATCGACACTTAAAAATACGCCGTAAACGAACTCTAAAACCATTAAATCTCGGTTACATAATCTTCTACTCAAAATTGTCCCTAACTCCAACAAAACAGATCAATTCGTGCCAGTGCCATCACTGTTCTTCATAGGCAGGAATGGCACGCCACTCGAGGTGGTCTGCGCAGGGGTGCAGCCAAGTAACCTGGCAACCAGGATAGACCGAATTCTTGAGGAACATTGTGAGTATATCAACAAACAGGCCCGTAGATACATACCTTACAGACTAAACTTAATTAAGATAAAATACAATTTGTGTTAGTAAATGGAAACTTCAAACTATGTTAATAAACACTTCACTTGAGTACTAAGGAACACCACTCTCTGCGGCAATAAGTCCTCTTCTAAGACGAGATGCAGATAACATGTTTTTGGAACGAAGTTCCTTATCGCGCGTTGCGAAAGGGGGCTAGACGGAAAAAATTAAGACCAAAAGTTGTAACGACACTTTTTGCTATAGTTGTAAGCCGTGCGGCGTGCGCGTGTTTCTCTGTCTGTCTCTCTCTCTCTCTCATAGAAAGCAAGCCAGTTATTTTAGGAGCTTCGTTCCATTCGGGTGTCCCTTAACACCTCTCAAGTTTTTTTTTTTTGCAACACGAACCACCATTATCATCACACTATCTAATACACAAGTGGGAAGATGTTATTCCGTTAAGTAACTACTGCAATGAAACAGCAGCGCGGTGTGGTTGTGGAGCTGTGTCACAAACTATGCTCTACCTCCTGTCCTACCTTCTTAACCCAAAAACATAATATGTTATTATAGCCGAAAATTACTTAGGAGGAGCTCGTGGCTTAATAAGAACTGCCACTCGGGTCGATCTTTAGGTAAAGCTGTGCTTGCCTAGGTCGGTCTGTGGATGGGGGACCGCCCGACATACCGAGTTTCCTCCGTGCCTCGGAAAGCACGTTAAGCTGTTGGTCCCGGCTGCCATATATAGATCTTTGGCAGTCGTTACAGGTAGTCAGTGACCTGAAAGTCTGACAACCAGTCTTACCAAAGGGTATCGTATGACCTAGCATTAACTGGGTTGTGGAGGTCAGATAGGCAGTCGCTCCATGTAAAATACTGGTATTCAGCTGCATCCGGTTAGACTGGAAGCCGACCCCAACATAGTTGGGAAAAGGCTAGGCAGATGATAGCCGGAATTACTTATCGCTGCTACCGATGACTCTATGGTGGCAAACCACAATTGTACTTTGCTCTACCTAAAAACGAACCGAGCGGGCTAATTGTGTGAGGCACTCGCATTAATAATGCTATTCATAGACAATTCAACATCAATCATTGTATTTTTCACACTGTGGAGCAGACGAACAAAACACTTGTAGCTATGTATTACTTTTACGGGACTATCCTGAATGTGGCTGGCATACGAGCGTGGACTTTGACACCAGCACGGAGAGGCCTATACCTAGCAGTGAGTGAAGACGGGTTGTGGATGGTGATGACGATTACGATTATCTTCAAACTTCTTCGGAATGCGATAGAAAAGCCTGAAACACAATCAAGGTGAAGACTACATGCTCGACCCTTGAACAAAAAGAAACATTGACCTCATAAACAATACCTCTTCTTTTCCAGTCAAAGACAAGCAGCCAACCGTCTCAGCGACCCCCATGGTGCAAGCATCGACCTCATCATCCAACCTGGCACCACCGGTTCAGCCGACGACCCTCAACCAGAGTATCCCCCATACTGTCAACTTTGCGCAAGCTGAGGCAGCTGCTTTGAGGCGGCAAAATGCTCCGCCGACTGCCCCAACCGTGGAGCCTGAGTCAGGTGAGACATACATCCCGTCGGGGCTGCGGGTTGTTCCCGTCGGGGCAGCGGGTTGTTCCCGTCGGGGCTGCGGGTTGTTCCCGTCGGGGCTGCGGGTTGTTCCCGTCGGGGCTGCGGGTTGTTCTCGTCGGGGCTTCGGGTTGTTCAAAAGGTTACACAACACAGTATAAATGGTGTTATTTACGCAAAATTATGCTTATTGGTGTCTAATACCAAGGAATTTATGCATAGATGCCTATAGCTGTTGCCCACCGACCTTATGAAATTATTAAAATAAATCTGCCCTCGTCATAATAGCAAATGCAATACTTCTTGCAAATTGCGGTTTCGAGAAAAATGCGTCTAACTAATAATTTCACACGAAATGCTGCATTTTTCCCTTAGTATTTCATCATGTTCCAGTCATCCAAAAATATAAAAAAATCGAGTTTTGCATTTCATAGTACGAGAGCAGCTTAATAGTACGCCCACATTTCGCCAGTTATGTTTAGGTCCCATGTAATAGGGGGCGACCTTATTGCCATCAACCGGACACATATCCAGATTCCGTGGCTGCTACTGGGAAAATCCTGATCGTGCAACCCAATAACACTTTGCCAGACCCGGAAATCGCTTGGCATGGCTTCGCCCGCATCGAATTAATACCTAAACCTTCCTCGAGAACCACTCTATCCATAGGTAAAAACACCATGAAAATCGGTGCAGTAGTTTTTGAGTTTATCGCGAACAGACAGACAGACGCGGCGGAGGTCTTTGTTTTATAATATGTAGAGATAATAGTTTATGTGTATGTATGTATTTTTCAGAGACAGGCTCCCCTCCGGCAAAGGTGCCCAAGACGGATATCGCAGAAACCAAGACCCTGACTCCCGATGACATGATCTGCGATGGTGATGTCTGCGTCCGAAGACCTGCTAACGCTGATGAGCCCGGTCCCAGCCAGGCCCCGACTCCTAGCTTGCCTGATACTCCTGCTAATCCAGAGGTAGGTTAAACTAGGGAAGCAGATCTTTGAAAGTCGTTACAGGAAGTCCTGTAGCCTGAAAGTCTGACAACTATCGCGTCTTACCAGAAGGTGATGTACTACCCATTACGAACTGGATTGTGGAGGTCAGATAGGCAGTCGCTTTATGTAAAATACTGGTATTTAGCTGCAGCCGGTTAGACTGGAAGCCGATACCAACTACAGGGTGTTAAAGTACTCTCCGCGAAGCCGTGAACCAAGTATTATGCAGGTACATACATCAAACTAAGTACCCCTACGCAAAAATGTTTGCAGGGAAACAAGCTTTTTTTTGGGGTGAAAAATCACGTTTTACGGTAAAACTCAATCTAGTACTCCTAACTCGTAGTGCTGATGGATACTTTGAATAATAAACGGGTCATGAAGGCAATTCAAGTCAAATGATTACCTTAAAAAATAAATAAAAAAAAAAACTTTAAAATTCGAAATAGGGTAGTTGCCAAAAAAATCAAATTAGTTCGTTAGATAGTTTTCCAAAAAAATATTGGACACATATTTTTTCTTTTTTTACGTAAACAAAAATTTAAGACGAAACAGTCCTTCGAAAAGTCGTGTGACGTCACAGTTTGGTACATTTTTACCAGAAAGTGACGTCACAAGCTCCCTGATGATCTTTGACACGTTTTATTTTCGTAAATTTGTATTAATTTAATAAAACAAAAAACACGTATCCAATATTCTTCGATAATCTAACAGACGAACTAAACAGAATCATATTTTTTTTGTCGGGAAACTTCCCTATTGTGACCAATATCTTCCGTAGCTAGAAGGTTCCCAGGTATGACCCAGAACAAAAAATTATCGCAATGACGGGGAGAATAAACAAGTACTTTTCGGCGTCGTTAAGGGTACTTTTACACCCTTTATGTTTGGAAAAGGCTAAGCAGATGATGATGACCAGTCGGAACAACACCCGTAACTATGGCTATACTTTTCTGATTGACGCTGAATATAGTATTTCACATGTTTTGAATTATGTATGTGTATTTTAATTTCTTAGCATGTCACTTTTATGGAGAATTCCATTTTTTTTTTTTTTTTTTTTTTTATTCATTTTGTTTTTTTCGAAAATTTCTTTAGATTCGGCGACGTAAATAATTATTGTTTTTTTTTACTTTAAAGTTTTGAAAAAATTTTGCATGTTGCACGTTTCATTTAGGAGATATATATGCTTATTTTTTGTTATTTTTTTTTTTAGTTATCAAATGGGGAATTTATCTATTGATGTATAAAAAAAACTGAGGATAAGGTTAATTTAATTTGTAGACTGCCTCATTGGTCTAGTAGTTGCAAGCGCGACTGCTGACAATGAGGTCCTGGGTTCGATTCCCGGGTCGGGCAAAGTGTTATTGGCTTTTTCCATCAGGAATTTATCAGTAACAGCCACGGAGTCTGGATTTGTGCCCGGTTGATGGCAATAGGCTCCTCCCCTATTACATGGGACTTAAACATAACTGGCGAAATGTGGGTGTAATATAAGGTACACCTCTGCTTAACCCTTCGGGGATTACAGGCGTGATGTTATGTTATGTTAATTTATAGCATTAATTCAACAAATATCACAGAATTAGATATACAACACCAGCTACTTTGCGTGCATGGCTTAAGTATTTTATACATAAAGAGGTTACTGTCGCAGCAAGGTAATATTTTAAATTTTGCTCACATAAATTATAAGATAATTTTTTTTTTAATTTGATTTGATTTTTTTTTTAATTTGATTTGATTTTTTTTTGGTTTGTTTTTTTTTTTGATGATATTTTTTGTTGATTTTTTTTATTTTTTTATGTTGATTATGTTATGATTTTCTTGTTATTTTTTGAGTTTTGAGATTAATTTTATATTATTTTGATTGTTTTATTATTTTTTTGATTATTTTTTATTTAATTATGTTTCAAAAATCTGTTTTTTGTCCTTGAGTTTAGTTATTAATATAAGAGGGATATTGAATCTTATTTCTAGGACCGTTTTTTTTCTTAATTTGCCCACAACAATATTACAGGACATACTCCTCCACGGTACAGAGAGTGGGGGAAGTGTGGAAGAGAAGATGGAACGAGCAAAGGAGCTGATAGAAGCTAAGAGGAGAGAGAAGGCTGACAAGGAGAAAGAGGTAGGGAGTCTTTAATAGTAAGAGTTTTAAGGTGGAGGGCGGCAGAGATACTACCGAAGGTGCATCAGCGCTCCCGTCGGGGCTGCGGGTTGTTTGAAAGACATACCGCGGCCCCGGACACAAAGGGCTAAGAAGGAACATGGGTGGTTTTTAGTCAGTAGAAGTCAGACACTTCCTACCGCTCTGCCCAGAGCGAGAGGAGTCGTTTGATGATTTCCCAACCTCCATAAAAAAGGTGCGTCAGTGCTGCGCTAAGCTCAAAAGTGAAATTACTCTTTAAGTTTAAAAATAAATCCCGTCGGGGCTGCGGGTTGTTCGCAAGAGATACCGCGGCCTCGATATGAAGGGCTAAGAAGGAACATGGGTGGTTTTTAGTCAGTAAAAGTCTGACACTCCCTTTCGCTCTGCCCAAGAGTGGGAGGGGTTATTCGATGATTTTCCCACAGCCAAAAAAAAAAAGGTTAAAAATAAATTAACATAATTGGCAAACGGGACAGGTATGAAATTGCATGTTTAAGCGTTCACGGTTTATAATTAAAGTATGTAATACTGTCGCTTACAGTATATCTTCCGTGCATATTCTTTATTATAAGCTTGCAACATTCCCGCCATCCCGCGATCATGGTGCTTGCAACATTGTCGAAATATCGAAGCTCATAAGTGTAATATATGGTGGGTGAATTGATTATTTATTAATGGATGAGAATGTTGAGGTGGATGTGTGGTGTGACATGAATGGATAATGGTGGAGACCAATAAATACTTTTTCTTTCTTTCTATATTAGAAGAAGTTTAAAATTTGTGCCAGTTACAGAAAAGTTAAAAGGTAATCGAATGTCGTGGTATGGACATGTTATGAGGAGGGACGAATCGCATGTGACTAAAAAGGTTATGGATATAAATTTTGATTGATGGAGAGGGAGAGGAAGGCCAAAGTAAAGATGGATAGATTGTGGGAATGATATGAATGAGATTTTTTTTTCTTTATTATTTTATAAATTTATTCATATTCTCATTATGCTTTTGACAGTCTTTCGATACAGAATTTTTTGTTATTAGTTATGTGATTATTAATGTATTTTTTATTCCTGTTTGTGACATTCCAGCAATCTCGTAATTATTGACATTATTAAAATATACTTTTTTTACCTTATCTGGACTTGTTAAATTATGTATTTAGAATTGTACTCATTTTCTTTATTTTTTGAAAGTATTACTAACAATATTATTGAGTATATTGAATATTATTAATTTATTTAATTTTGAATGCTTAAACTCAGGCAGAATGTAGCCGGCTCACTATATTAAAAATTGTAACAACATTATTGTACCTACATTCTATGCAAATAAATGATTTGATTTTGATTTGAGAAAGGAGTAAATGCCACTATGACGACTAACAGGGAAGAATGGAAAAAGAAAACGTGTTGCGCCGACCCCAAATAGAATGGGATAAGGGCAGGAAGATGATGAGATGATGGAAGGTTCTTGTTTGTGCTAAAATAATAGGATTATTGAGCTATTTATTACATTAATATTAATTAATTCTAACCCCCGAATACTGAAACGTCACTCAAAATTTAAGTAGCACTTATATTTAACAGATACTCAAAAGTGACGTTTGACCATACGAAATCTAAAGTTTAGAAGCTGCTCAAATGTTAAGCAGCCCTTAAATTTTGAGTGACGTGTCAGTATTCGTGGATAAGTGTTTTAAAATCCCAGAATATTTCAGTAATAAAGGAAAACCATAAAGGATATCCCGTAAGTGACAGTATAAGTTTAATGCATGTTTATTTTCAATTTAATTCAATAGAAATATAATTATGCTTGAGGATACTAATAAGATATTAGCATGTTAGAGCCTGTCCACGCGGCGTATTAAATAAGCCCCGACGACGCGCGTTTTCGGCGCATGAAAAGCTTATTTTTGCGTTTGTATCAATTCTTAATTTTAACAACGTAGCGATACAGTTACGCGCTTGTATAACACTCCCTTTTATATGTATTTGCCCTTTTTGTAACACTTTAAAAAGAAACCAATCGTGCAGCAAAATGGCCTGTCATATCGATCGGGCTGCAGTATGGTCCCATTTAGATAACCACAAAAAACCTCAAAAGAGTGGCCATGCTAGTAGAAAAATGATTATAACTTTCTTTTTTAAAAAACGTTGCCCTCTAGGAGTTTTTCCTGTATCGTGGGTGCGTTTACAAACATTTAAACTCACATAAACACAAACACCCGGATCCGGAACAACTATCTGTAGGCCATACAAATATTTGTTCCGTGCGGAGATATAACCCGCGACACGCAGCGCAGCAATCTAATCCCTTAGCCACTGCGCCAACCGTGCCGTCAACTGTCTTTGTAATGATTTGTCTTCTCTTTCGCTCTTACAGAAGGAGAAAGAGAAAGAGATAGAGCGTCGGGAAGCAGGGAAGGGAGTAGCCGAGCTCAAGCGGTGGCAGGCGGACCAAGAGATGAAGCAGATACAGGTAAGAATCTTTCACCAAGAGTATACTGTGGCGACAACGACATCTACCGCAACACATGAAAACTAAAATGACAAATCCTACATCGCGCTATCAACTTTTTTTTTTATAAAAACGTTGCCCCACACTAGGAATTTCTCCTGTATCGTGGGTGCGTTTACAAACATTTAAACTCACATACACAAATACCCAGACCCGGAACAGCTATCTGTAGGTCATACGCCCAATCGCGAACTTTATCCGCGACATTAGCCTATATATAAAATCCCGACTCACATAAATGTCGGGCAGTTAGCCCACCAGACACAACACCCGTCTGGTCGGAGGATCCTCCCTTTTCTATGGGGGATGAGGAACTATACACCCTGTTCCTCATACCCCCCAAAGACACAGAGGGCCGGTAAGTGTGGTGGAAAAAAGGGAGGCCCATAATCATAATCAAATAGATTTTCTATATAGGCTAATGTCGCGGATAAAGTTGATAGCGCGATGTAGGATTTTGCCAAATTAGTTCGCATGTGTTGCGATACATATCGCTGTCGCTACATCACTCCTCTCCGAGACCGGAGGAAGTCAGGAAAGTGGAAGGTTTCAGTGAGTCCAACCTAGGGGTTATCCGCAACTTTGACAATATTATCAACCTAACGAGCTTTACGACAGCCCTGGTTTCTTTGGCTACCACTCGGTCAAAGCCTTGCTCCATCCGCCATCTCCACACCAAGAAGAAAGGCCTGACCTCATCTTATACCTTTGCTACCCTCAGGAGGACCGTCGCCGCGAGAAGATGGAGAACAACCTAGTTCGTCAGCGTATCCTGGAGCAGATCGCCCAGGACAGGGCAGAGAGACGCGCGCGAGACCTGCCGCAGAGCAACCAGCCGCAGGCCTCCGTGCAACCCACCACACCCAGTATGTCTATAGTTTTAGTTTATTTATTAATAATTATCAAAAATTACATGACAGGTTTTGTGTCACAAATCATTATCCATTACAACGTCATCAAACACAAAATATAAGATTTTAAACTGACATGGTCACTAGCACTATTATTTATACTGAAAACGGGATATTTACCATGTTTACTGATTGTTTCGAGTTCCCGATATTTCGGCGCTGTTACAAGCACCATGATCACGGATAAACTGAAGTCATTGCGGGTGGATGTTTATGAGCAGACAAATCGGTCTACCCTCTTTCTTGTTCGTGTTTTGCGTTCGGTACCACTACCATTGTCACTCACTACACGATTCTGTTCCCGACACACAAAACTCACTGTGTCCACTCGCGAGCTTTTCAATGACTAATGACTTCAGTTTATCTGGACTGGTGGAAATCCAAATCCAAATTTGACAAATTGACAGAACTTGCTCGTAAGTACCTCAGCGCTCCTCCTGCCATTGTACCAAGTGAGCAATTATTTAGTGCAGCTGGCCTGATATATGAGCCTTTACGAAATCGTCTCATGGGTAAATCAGCAAAATTACTGTTTTAAAAATATAATCTGCCCCTATTGAAATTCGATTATTTGTTTGTTGTTAATTTGATTGTGTATATTAAATAAATACACTGTATAACCTTAAATAAATAAAAATCGATTATTAAAATCATGGCTTGATATTTCTTTTTTGCTCCTTCTCAACATTCGCACTCGCATTCGTACATTCGCCTTTCAAACACTCGCATGTCTAAAATATGACATTCGTAACATCCCTAATACATACAACCGTTTATTTATACTCATCTGCCCACCCTTAGCATATTATTTGTTTTGTTTTAAAAACGTTGTGCCTCACTAGGAATTTCTCCTGTACCGTGAGTGCGTTTAAACAAAATGCAGTTTTGCATCCGAAAATGTTCATTTTCATTTTTTCAGTTATTCCTCTATTTTAATGTAAAATTATATTCCCACAACACAGTACTTCATTTTTGTAAATAATACTGCTAAAATAAAAAAAAAAACAACATTTTGTATGTTCAATAATTTTGACGAACGACGCATGAAATCAGCTGTTAAAGCGACTAGTGCTTGCCGTTCGCTGCGTGTGTTTTGCCACGGTAACGATACATTGTGCATGAGAAAATAAAACAGTACTGTAACTTAGCAAAACACGTATAAATGATCAGCCTACTATGCTCTCAGCAATGGGATTATTGTAGGCTGATGGCCATGGCCCACGGCGAATTAGTGTATGTCCAAGGACTCTCTACATATAGGGTGTAAAAGTACCCTTAACGCAAACGAAGGGCATTTGTTCTCCCCACCACTGCGATCATTTTTTTGTTCTAGACCATACCTGGGAACCTCCTAGTTACGGAGATATTGGGGGTAAAGTTCCAAGTTTTTCACAGCTGTTTTTGTAAATACTAGTATTTCAGGTTTTAACTTTACTTAAATTACCTCCATGACCTGTTTACTATTCAAAGCATCCACTAGCACAATGTTTTAAGAGTGCTACTTTGAGTTTTACCGTAAAATGTGATTTTTGATCCCAAAAAAAAAAGTTATTTCCCATCAAAAATTCTTAGTTTAATGTACAGAATGCTTGGTTGACGAAGGCGTGAAGGGTTAGTTTACACCCTGTATTTTCATTCCTTTTTCCAGCACCAGGCGACAGCGGTGGTCGGGCTCGCATTCAGTTCAAGTTACCGGACGGCACGTCGCACACGGCACACTTCGACGCTAACGGCACACTGCGGGAAGTGCAGCGATATGTCACTGACAATCTACGGGTGAGTAACTGCCACTCATTAGGTGACAGCACGGCACGCATTCAGTTCAAATAGTATCGACTTAGAATGCATGATATTGAAATTCTGCTTGGCAAGGTCTCTTCCTTCGCATCTCCAAGAGATGGTAGCAACATGGCGTGGGGTCTGCAAAGGCCGTTGCTGGGGGCTGCAGGACTGATCCAAAGAGATACCGTGGCCCTGGAACACAAAGGTTGAGTGAGCATGGGTGGGTTTTATTCCGTACAAGTCTAACACTCTTTTCCGCTGTCAGCCAGAGCGAGAGAAGATGATTTCCCACCAGAAAAAAAAAAAGAATGAAAAATGGCTAAGGTGGACCATTGGTCCCGTCGGGGCTGCGGGTTGTTCAAAAGAGATACCGCGGCCTCGGCACAAGGGCTAAGAAGTAACATGGGTGGTTCTTAGTCAGTAGAAGTCTGATACTCCCTTCCGCTCTGCCCAGGAGCGGGAGGGGTTATTTGATGATTTCCCACCACCCAAAAAAAAAAAGGTGGACCACTGGTCGTTGGTTCTGTCCAGTTCCTCCAACCATCGTCTACGACGACTGCAGCACCGTCTTCTGGCTATTTCAGGGCCCACGGACAATTAGACAATATGCATATTAACACAACAATGTTTTTTTTAATCATTTCAGCTATCATCAACAAACTTCTCCCTCTGGACGGCGTTCCCACGACGCGAGCTGGTCGAGGAGGACGCAACTCTCCGCGGTCTACAGCTGGCGCCTTCTGCCGCACTTCTGGTGCTACCACGACGTACTCCCGCCGTGGTGGCCAGGCCTTCGTCTGTGTCGAGTCTTATCAGTGAGTATCTTGGCCTTATTGAAAGGTGGTAGTAGTATAATCAGCCTATAACGTTCCCACTACTGGGACACAGGACTTGTCTATATATATATCTACGTGCGCCCAGTTCGGGTTGGTAGATGTTGTGTAGCTTGTATAGGGTGTTGGGTAGCTGGTGAGGTGCTGGTACGTTGGTGCCGAGGAAGATTCAATAAAATACAGCAAATAATAAAATGTACGTCTGTATTGGACCAGTGTCGCAGATGGAAGGGAATAGTGTTGCCACTATTTACAAGAGGATTTACATTTAATGTTGGTGTTGCAAAGTCTTAGAATTTTTGGTTCTAGGACATGCCGTTACCTCGCGATGTTTTCCTTCACCGTTTTGAGAGCAGCGGTGATGAAATAAATTACACAAAGTAATGCGCCTGCTTAGGTTCGAACCCACGTTCGTAAGTCGGGGCCCGTCACCTTTGCTCCACCTTTGGGCCACCGCTGCTCTATTTTAATCATGATACAAATATAAAAGTTACATATAGAAGTATCAAACGATCTTGATCCACATGCTCTCTAATGCCTCAAACAATGAGCATTTATCTGACCGGTGATCAAGTTCTTCCATTTAGTAACTAGCCCAGATTGGCCACCTACAGTTTGCATTATACTTAGTTCAACTTGACTTTATTTTTAACATCAAAAGCCCTATTAATAAACTGTAAGAAACTTAATCTAAAAAACTCCCTAATTTCTTCTCCACAGCATTCTTCACACAGCTCTTCACGACCATCATTCTCGAACCAACCCAAAACCTCGTCACCTGGCTGCGCGCACGCATCTACCCAGTCGCCCCCCGTCCCCGCACCCCAGTACCGACACCCGCCTCCCCCACCACCCCGGCCCCACCCTCCCCCCTACCCGGGGGTGCTAGACGCCGCGGCAACATCCACCGTCTACCCTCGGAACGGCCTGATGATGACAACAATACTTGGAATGGTAACTCTACTCAGCAGATGTAATCATGGTGAATTTTAGTCTAAGAAGGAGATCGTACTTCGCGTGGGAAAAGGATCGTGTGTATTTAGGGGAGGTGGTTGCTTGTCTATGGGATGAAAAGGTCTCGGATATGCCTTTGGCTGTTGAGTTGTCTATAGGCGGGGAGTATTGCCCTTCTGAGGGTCGAAGACTAAAATATGCTATTCTGATAAAAGTACTTATTATTTTTGGTATTCTCTTAAGATGTGACCGTTTTTTATGCTTTGAGTGCCTTTTATTTGTATTTTCATAAATTGCGACCTGTTTTGGCTTCGCATGGGTCCAATTTATTCATGAAAAATATGTGCGCTGTGTCAATAAAAATTACAAAAAAATCTGTCATACAAAATTTGTCTTGAAAATTAACAAAAAATTGCAAAATCTATCGAACCGGCCTCAAGTGATGTTCCGTTAAATATTTAGTGATTGATTATATATGTTGTTTAGATATCAGACCATAGTATCCCAGTGCTGGGTAAAGGCCACCATTCTTTCCTACGCGAAGTATTTTTTTCTTGTTTAGTAATTTAGCCTAGTCCGCACTAGGCTAATGTAATTATGAAGAATATATTTTAATTTGTTCCTATAACAATTGATGGTTTTATTGTAAATATTGCAATTCTGATACTTGTCTACTATATAAAAATGTTCCACTTCTGATATTTGTCGACAATATGAAAATGTTCCACATCTAAAACTTATTGAACATATGAAAATATTCCACTTCTGATACTGTTCGATTATACAGGGTGTAAACGAACCCTTCACGCATCCGACAACCAAGCATTCTGTACATCAAACCAAGTACCCCTACGCAAAAATTTTTGCTGGGAAATGACTTTTTTTTTTTGGGGTCAAAAATCACATTATATGGTAAAACTCAAAGTAGCACTCATAAAACATTGTGCTAGTGGATGCTTTGAATAGTAAACGGGTCATGGAGGTAATTTAAGTAAAGTTAAAACCTGAAATACTAGTATTTACAAAAACAGCTGTGAAAAATTTGGAACTTTGACCCCCAATATCTCCGCAACTAGGAGGTTCCCAGGTATGGTCTAGAACAAAAAAATGACCACAGTGGTGGGGAAAACAAATGCCCTTCGTTTGCGTTAAGGGTACTTTTACACCCTTTATAAAAATGTGTGAAACATTTTCTGATACTTGTCGGCTATATGAAAATGTTCCACACCTAAAACTTATCGAACTTATGAAAATGTTCCAAATAATACAAATACAAATACAAAAATACTTCTGATACTTGTCTACTATATGAAAATGTGTCACTTCTGATACTTGTCGATTATATGAAAACGTTCCACTTCTGATACTTGAATATGATAAGATTGACTTGAAATAGCAAGCGACATTTCACAGGTTTATTGATATCTGAAATTCAGAATTTTATAAAAATATAATAATTATTTTTATGCTGTTTTGTAAAGTTCAGAATTTCAAACTTATAAAACTCATGGGGCTTGGAATTGGCAGAAAATACAAAAAGAAACGATGATAGCCTTTTCTCAACTATGGTCCGGTTCTACAGTATTTTATCTTCAGAACTCAATTAGTACTGGGTAATGCAATACCCCTTGGTAAAACTGGTCACTGACTGCCTGTAACGACTGTCCAAGATCTAGAAATGGCAGCCGTGACCCACAGCTTAACTTGCTTACTGAGGCACGGAGAAAACAGTATGTAACGGGTGGTCCCCCATCCACAGAAAACCCAGGCAAGCACGGCTTTACCTGGAGGACGACAGAGCGGCAAGATAATTTGTTAACGCTTGTTTTCATACGGATCGTGATACTTGCCTTATCTAGGTATGCCTATATCTGTGTATAGGCATACCTAGAATATATTAAACGACCTTTGAATTGTCTCATGCTAAGTACAGTAGCAAAATTGATCCTTATTTCGGTTGCGTTAACGTTGGTGTTCGAATGTTTCGCTTAATGACTATGACAGACGCTTGTAGTAGTGCACATTATCTAAATAAGATTAAGGTTTATTTTCGTATGAAGCGCTACTGTACTTAACCTGCAGGCAGGACATCTAAGTTCGCTGTATACAGGGTGTAAACGAACCCTTCATGAAACCGTCAACCAAGCATTCTGTACATCAAACTAAGTACCCCTTCGCAAAAATTATTGCTGGGAAACGACTTTTTTTGGGGGTGAAAAATCACATTTTATGATAAAACTCTTAAAACATTGTGCAAGTGGATGCTTTGCATAGTAAACGGGTCATGGAGGTAAATTAAGTAAAGTTATAACCTGAAAAATGAGTAATTAAAAAAACAACTGTGAATGATTTGGAACTTTGACCCCCAATATCTCCGTAACTAGGGGGTTCCCAGGTATGGTCTAGAACAAAAAAATGATCGCAGTGGTGGGGAGAACAAGTGCCTTTCGGATTCGTTAAGGGTACTTTTACACCCTTTTTTGATGTCTGCTTAAGATACTTTGCTCTTATATGTATATAGATTTAAAAGATATGATTGAAACTATTGAAACTTGACAGAGTTAGAAAATCTAAGCAGTGTTACTTGATAAAAGTTGTCGATATGATTTGCAGCACAATAGGGTAGTTAACTAAAAAAATCTAATTAGTCCGTCAGATAGATTTCCAAAAAATATTGGACACGTATTTTTTCTTTTTTCACGTAAACAAACGATGAAGACGATACAGTGCTTTGAAAACTCGTGTGACGTCATATTCTAAGACATTAGTATGACATTTTTACCGGTGAGTGACGTTACGATCCCCGCTCAAATCTTTGACGCGTTTTATCTTCGTCAATTTTTATTGATTTGATAAAACAAAAAATACGTATCCAATATTTTTCGATAATCTAACAGACGGACTAATTAGAATCATATTTTTTTAGTCAGTAAACATCCCTATTAATAGGTGTTTTTACGCTTGACTGCAGCCGAGATTTATAAACTTTACTTAGAACTTTGGGCGTTATTCCTGTCACTATCGAACTTATAGAGCGAGAAAGAGACGGGGAATTTCAATATCGAAAAAGGTATGCTGATGGTGCCTAGCCATTTCCCAACTACGTTGGGGTCGGCTTCCAGTGAATTACTAACAGGATCAGGTTATTTTAAGGTTTATAGATCTTGATCGAAGATTTTTGACTGTTATTTAAAATATTTAATGTAAGTCACTCATATCATAAGATTCTGTCGTTAAGTTGACCTAAAAACCGTTCCTGGTTTCTATACTGTAACTTGGGACCTAGGCCCAAAAAGTGCGTTAGAACAAAAAAAGAAACGTCATTTATTATCTGTGCCATTTGACAGCTGTCAGTGGACTGTCATTCATCGTTTGAATTACTGTTGTAAAATAGTTATGCGTAGGCAAGGGGCCAGCATGTCAGTCGTAAAATAATTGCGAAAGAACTACAAAGTCCTTTCCCAATTATTTTACGTCTGTCAGAATCCTTATGTTAACGAGAATAAGGGTCCGTTCACACAGACCAGCTCGGAGAGGAGAGCAGATTTTTATTACGTTTAAAACAGAGTTTTGAATCATTGTAATAAAAATTATTTATTTTTACATGACACTACGCTCAAGAACAAATTGCTTCAAGATAGCTACAAATGAAGTGACATGTAAAAATAAATCTTATAACAATGATATCAAAACTCTGTTTTAAACGTGATAAAAAACTGCTCTCTCTGTGCCGGTCTGTGTGAACAGTCAATATCAGAGTTAAAATAATGAAAAGACGGTACTTTTATGTTATTATTATAAATATGTACGTTAACTCATTCATATCACAAAAGTTCATGTTACTCTGCAAAACCAAGTTTGTGAAATAAATTTAAATATTAAGTTAGATATTAATATTTGACTTTAAATGAAATATATAACCATTTGTCGCTATAAACTAAATGTATGAAAATTTTCTATATGTATATATTGACCAATGTTTAAAAAACCATTAATGAAATATTATAGACGGTCGAGTTTAAAAAAAAAGCTATAATTTGTAAAAATCTCTTCGTTTTGCCAAAATGTGCTAATCCACACAGAATGAGCCAGTCAAAATCAAACATAGAAGCAATGAGGAATTTGTGAGGAAAATGTTGAGAATGAATCATCATCTGCCTAGTCTTTTCAAACCATGGAGCGACTGCCTATCTGACTTCCACAACCCAGTTAAACTGGCTAATAAATACCCTTTGGTAAGACTGGTTGTCAGACATTCAGATCACTGGACTACCTGTAACGACTGCCAAAGATCTGTTTATGGCAACCGGGACCAACAGCTTAACGTGGTTTCTGAAGCACAGAGGAAACTCGGTATGTAATGGGTGGTCACCCATCCACTGACCAACCTAGGCAAGCGCGACTTAACCTAAAGATCGACCCGAGTGGCAGTTATTATTTAGCTACGAGCTCCTCTAAACTCAATCAGTGTGATCCAAAATAATTTCTTCACAAATTGGAAAATTTCTTAATGTGGGTTAGTACATTTTGGAAGAACAAAGTTATAATTGGAAATTAAAAATCTGAAGTAGGTACAGTCCCCAGCACATCAAGCTTTTACAAGCTGTCAAATTGCTTCAATAGATTTTCAACTTTATAGCTAAAGCATTAGGTTCATGTTTGATTGGAAAAAATTTATTGTTTCGGGTAACTCGATGTGATGGGGACTGTACCTTTTGACGATTCAAGTTATTTATTCTCCTTTTTATGTTTCGCATGACTACGATATAAAGTTTTGATTCGTTCAGTGTTACATTTGATTCTTGTTTCTATCTGCACTCTACTGTTAACTTTTATCTA
Organism: Diarsia brunnea; assembly: GCA_949774965.1. Taxonomy (NCBI): domain Eukaryota; kingdom Metazoa; phylum Arthropoda; class Insecta; order Lepidoptera; family Noctuidae; genus Diarsia; species Diarsia brunnea. The sequence continues at coordinate 8,966,080 of OX459023.1, forward strand.
TTTATATATTGAAAAAAAAAACGTAAATATAATTAAACTAATATATTTTTCCCACTTTACTTTATCAGATTTTTGTTGAATCCATAAACTTATCTTTTTAAGAAGTCGATAAAAAAATATTAAAAATTGTTTTTAACCGACTTCCGAGGAGGAGGTTATGTATTTGACGAGTATCTATTCTTTCTTATATCACATTGAATGGTTCAAGACTATAATAAATAAGTTTCCTAGATTACTTATGAACAAAATTTGAAAATTTCTTTGTAAATTATATTTAAAATAAATATTTGTTAAATATATGTACATTGATTTTGTTTTATTTTGAACTTACTACCTTTGTATGCCTTGTTGGCTGGGGTCTAGTGGTCGCAATCGCGACTGCTGAGCATGAGGTCCAGGGTTCGATTCCCGGAGCGAGCAAATTGTTATTGCGGTTTTCTATGAGTCTTTTGTGCCCGGATGATGTTAATATGCTGGCTCTCTATTACAAGGAACTTAAACGTAACTGGCGAAATCTGGGTGTACGAATGGGTACACCTCTGCTAACACTTCGGGGAATACAGGCGTGATGTTATGTTACAATTATTATGAATTACTTTTTGATAAAAATGTTTCAAGCTGCTGTTGCATATTACGACAGGCAGTGTCGCTGGCTCGCTCGTGTTGAGGGCGCTCAAAGAGATGTCAGCACATTCGAAGAGGTCCGCAAGGGCCATCGCCCGTCGGGGCTGCGGGTTGTTCGAAAGAGATTCCGCGGCCTAGGACACAGGGCTAAGAAGGAACATGGGTGGTTTTTAGTCAGTAGATGTCACTCCCTTTCGCTCCGCCCAAAGCGGGAGGAGTCGTTTGATGATTTAAAACCCTCCAAAAATATCAAGGCGGTGAAACATGGCCTAGGTGTGACGGACCCGTGAAATGGATGGACACCATGGAGTTTCTTGACGGTTCTTCGTAGGAATCGACCAACCCGATGATATCTTTACATAGTAGGTATAAAACAAAGCTTTGTTTGCGGGAGCTCCCGCTGTTTGTACGCTTAGATCTTCAAAACCACGTAACGGATTTTAATGCAGTATTCAGCAATAGATAGTGATTCAAGAGGAACGTTTATAATGTAGTACATTGCACCCGTGCGAAGCCGAGGCGGGCCTATAGTTTGTAATAAAATATTTTGATTTTGATGTTATCGCAGAAAGAAGTTTAAACCAAGAAGTTATGCAACTGTCTAATTATGTTATAGTCTCTTCGTTAATTACCGACAAACTTTCATATGTAACGCATTTAAATGCGTGTTGGTCACGCAAGCATTATTCTTCATTCGTGAGGTGTCGCTCGAAATTGTAAATTCAATGTCTATTTCTTCAAATTTCACTTTACTAACACTAAACTGTGCTGTTAAATTGATTAATTATTGTATTTCGGTTCCGCGTGACCATATATGTTAGAAAGAATTGTAGGTAGGTACCTACTTACTTTTACAATCGGACCAACCATGTTAGTGGTTAATTTTATAGAAAAAGTCGTTCTTATTGATGAGTAAAATAACCTCTCACAAAACAGGACCTAGAATTAATCCCTGAGGAACTCCTGCTAGATACAGCTTACTAGAATACGTTAAATGTAGTTATTAGCCTGTGTTATTATCAAGCCAATGTCTCTGAGAGGAATTTTTCATTTATTGAACACATAAAAACCGTCGGTGAAAAAGCTAAAAAAAACTTTTATGCCTTAACGAGAATATCCAAATCTACGTGGGGTTTGTCATTTTTAACTCTAAAGACGATCTATGGGGCTACTTACTTGGGGTGTATGTGCTACGGGGCACCAGTTTGGGCCGATAGGGCCTCCATAGGAGCGGTACGACGTAAATTGCTTCAAAGCCAGCGGTTGGCCTTAATTTTCTTGTGTAAAGCGTATAGGACGGTTAGTACTGAAGCCTTACCGGTTCTGGCAGGGGTACTTCCAGTCGATCTTGAAGTGCAGCGTCGTGCTTCAATGTACTACTGCGCACGAGAGACCGCAGACGCAGACTTTTTAACGCAACGCGACCGTGCTAAAATAGCTAGATTACTTAAGCCACAGGCTGACGTCTGGGAGGAACTTTTGTCCGAATGGCAATGTAGGTGGGATAATTCCATCAAAGGCCGACACCTCCATCAGTTCTTTCCATCCGTTCGTGAGCGGCTGGCCAGGACATGGCTGGAGGTGGATCACTGTGTTGCCCAATTTCTCACAGGTCATGGTAACTTTAAGAGTAAATTATTTTCCTTCAAACTTGTTGACTCGCCTTTTTGTCAATGTTCTACATCTGACTGCGAATTTGAACAATCTGCACATCACATTTTATGGGAGTGTAGTCTTTGGCAGAATGAACGTAATATTATGTTAAATAGTGTACGGGTTACATCCGGAGTTATTTACTATACGGACCTTGTAGAAACTAGAACAAATTTCCGTGCGTTCAAGCATTTTTGTCATACCTATTATTGGAATCAAATATAACAGCTCACAACTTAGGACCCAGTAATATTAATGACAATCCGTGGTGCTAGGCAACTGGGCCTATCCCAGTTGTATACGTCCCTGTATGCCTATTGGCCTTGTTCTGTTCTGTCTCCTGCTGATATGGAGGGAAGTGGAAATTATGTTTTTCCTACTCCTCCGTTATTCTTTTCTGATTAATTTCGTTGCGGGATCCAAGACAGTTAAATCGTTTCCCTGGGACTTCGTCGAGCTTCATTGTCTCGGCGCTTTTCTTGTGGTCGCCACTGTTGATTCTGGCTAACAGGAGTTACAGTGGTTTGGGAATAGTGTGGCGGGCTTGTCCCATTAAAAAAAAAAAAAATGCCAATGGCTCGCTATGTTTTTAGTAATTTCAGTATTCATAAATATTTCTTTCACCATTCATGGTTAAACAAAAAAGAACTGTTTTCTGTGCCGTGGTTGATAGAGTCAAATGCCTTGCTATATCTCAAGCGTGACAAAGTGTTATGGCTTTTTTTTTGTTGTTTTCTGTATTATGTTAACGGTGTCATCTCCGGTTCAAGCGAGGGTAATAAATTATTGCGGCTTACGTGCGGAACCAACTGTTCATTTTTATCACGCTGAATTAACCTTAGAACTCTTCTTTATTGTGTAGGCATCGTTGCGGCTATAGCATTGGGACCAGACTTAAAAATTTACGAGCGATAGACGAGACAAGACAGGAATATCGTAATACTTGTTACTACTTGGTAACAAATCAGCCTGTATAGATACAACAGCATAATTATATCAAAAGTAAGAGATACGAGGAAGAAAGCTGGGTGTTTAATAAAATGATAAATTTTATTATAACTAATTACTAAGTTAATTTACTATTCGGCTTCCTGAAGATGAAAACGATAAAGATAAATGAATCCATCAACGTTCCACATCAGGCTAACGAACCAATAGTCTCACTATCAAGATCAGCACGTCACGATATATTGTCAATCACGCATCGCAGTGCCTTCACGTGGATCGATATGCGATCTGTTAGGTATACTTTGTTGTGAGCTTTTTTACATAAGTTTTACTCATTAGGGATTAAGGGTAACCCATCCTAACCAAATTGGCAACGCCCTGGGTGACCTCTCTACAATATTGGTAGGTGTAGCTGATAATTAAGCGTTTCAATAGTTTGTTGTTGCTTTTTAACAAAATTTTGGTGTCAAATCATGCATTATGGAGTAGGTGTGGGCGTTTTTGTATTTAATTAATACTTGATTTCTAAAACTGAGTCAAAGAGTTACTAGTAGCCTAAATGCTTGGAATAAAATAGCCAACTTGTTGAAAAAAATCCACCGACCTCTAAAAACAGTGCAAAATAACTTTACTTTCGGAAGCCGGTAACTTTTGTTTGTTTCATTGACATTTTTGCCAACAACTTCCGAAGATAAACTTATTTTAGACTACATACCTATTTGTTTTTTTTGGAAATCAGTTGATTTTTGCAAAAACTTTTTTATTTCACCTTTTTTGAAAGTCTAGCAACCAATCTTACCAGAGGTTATCGTATTACCTAGTACTAACAGGGTTGTGGAGGTCAGATAGGCAGTCGCTCCATGTAAAATACTGGTATTCAGCTGCATCCGATTCTACTGGAAGCTGACACTAAAAAACTTAGTCAAACAAAGGCTAGATGAATTTGGTTCTCTGATCATCTCTGCCCACCCCTAATTTCAATACAGCAATATCCGAACAGCTGTCAAAGACTTCTACAGAGCAATACTCTCATTTCGCACCCAACCGTGACCGACTCACACGCAAGTCGGCAAACTTTTTATAAACGCATATTTTCACTTACACTAAACGAATGCCTGCCTCGTTGGTCTAGTGTACGCAAGTACGCAAGTGACTGCTGAACGTGAGGCCTTGGGTTCGACTTCCAGGTACGAGCAAATTGTAATTAGGTTTATCCATCAGGCATTTCTCAGTAGCAGCCACGGAGTCTGGTTTTGAGCCCGGTTGATGGCAATAGACTCGCCTGGCTCGTGGCTTCATAAGAACTGCCACTCGGGTCGATCTTTAGGTAAAGCTGTGCTTGCCTAGGTCGGTCTGTGGATGGGTGACCGCCCGACATACCAAGTTTCCTCCGTGCCTCGAAAAGCACGTTAAGCTGTTGGTCCCGGCAGCCATATATCGATCTTTGGCAGTCGTTACAGGTAGTCAGTGACCTGAAATTCTGACATCGAGTCTTACCAAAGAGTATCGTATTACCTAGTATTAACTGGGTTGTGGAGGTCAGATAGGCAGTAGCTCCATGTAAAATACTGGTATACAGCTGCATCCGGTTAGACTGGAAGCCGACCCCAACATAGTTGGGAAAAGGCTAGGCAGATTATGATGATGATGGGAATATACTCGCTAGATATTACATAGGACTTGAACATAACTGGCGAGATCTGTGTGTCATCATTCTCTTGCCCTAATCCCAATTCATTTGGGGTCGGCGCAGCATGTCTTCCTCTTCCATACTTCTCTGTTTCTCGCCATCTCATGAGACACCTCCTTTTTTACCATATTATTTTTTAACACAGTCCATCCATCGTTTCTTTGGTCTTCCTCTACTCTTATATCTTTCCACATTCATATTCAAAACCTTCCTCACAACATTTTCCTCATTCCTGCGCATCACATGTCCATACCACGACACAACTTTTCAGTCACCGGCGCCACTTTCAGACTTCCTCTTATGTACTCATTCCTTATTTTATCCATTCGCGTAACACCGTACATCCCCTTAAGCATTCTCATCTCAGCCACATGCAAATGCCTTTTATTCATCCCTTTTGTGGCCCAATGAGATCTGTGCTATTAGATATCTACCTGTCTGCCTTACCCTTTGGAGATTTCAGGCGTGTTGAACCGAACGCCTAAGTAAAACCGTTCCGTTAGGTTTTCAACGCTAGGAGTCTTCAACTAAAGTTCATAATCCAACAACAGACATTAATTTTGAAACAAGTGAAACCGGCGATATATTTTCACGTGTTCGTGTGTGAAGACTATCACTTACGCTTTCATCTTTCTTGGAGTAACAAACCTTTACTGATTTAAGCAAATAAAGTTTAAGTACTCACCTTGAAGAAATTGTGTGAAAATGCGTCTGGTTAGCGTCTCCGAATCGGGTCGATTTCCGAAGTGCTATATGGGCAAAAATTTCTATTGGATTTTTTCATCATTCGAAATTTCTCAGTAGCCCGGAGTTTGGAAGTTGGCGGTATGATAACCCAAGCCTATGGTCCTGCGGCTGATCTCTCTCCCTCCGGCCATGTTTGCCGTCCCATTGGACTGTGAGAGTGTCAGAACAGAGAGTGCACCTGTGCCTGCGCACACACTTCATCATCTGCCTAGCCTTTTTCCCAACTATGTTGGGGTCGGCTTCCAGTCTAACCGGATGCAGCTGAATACCAGTATTTTACATGGAGCGACTGCCTATCCGACCTCCACAACCCAGTTAATACTAGGTAATACGATACCCTTTGGTAAGACTGGTTGTCAGACTTTCAGGTCACTGACTACCTGTAACGACTGCCAAAGATCTATATATGGCCGCCGGGACCAACAGCTTAACGTGCTTTCCGAGGCACGGAGGAAACTCGGTATGTCGGGCGGTCACCCATCCACGGACCGACCTAGGGAAGCACAGCTTTACCTAAACATCGACCTGAGTGGTAGTTCTTATTAAGCCACGACCTCCTCGCCTGCGCACACACTTGTGCACTATATAATATCTTCCGTGCCGATTACTAATCGCCGCTGAGTTTGCCCGCTGTGACTGAAACCGGCCAGGACGACTATTATTATTCGGGGTTGCGGGTGTTTTGGGGCTGCGGGTGTTCGCAAGAGATACCGCGGCCTCGACATGAAGAGCTAAGAAGGAACATGGGTGGTTTTTAGTCAGTAGAAGTCTGACACTCCCTTCCGCTCTGCCCAAGAGCGGGAGGGGTCATTTGATGATTTTCCATCCATAAAAAAAAAGGACTATTACTATATTTCTTTGACCAGTTATCACGCTCGTGATGAGTACTTTAATATGTATACTGCTTCGCGTTGCGATATTGTACTTAATAAATAATAATAATAATAACAATATTTCTTTATTCAGATATCAAAATCCATACCAATTTAAAATCACGTAAATAAAACAAAAAATGTCACAATCAAAATTAAAATCAAAAACATAAATGAAAATTAAATAACAAAAAATTAAAAATCAAAATCAGAATCAATTGGACAAATAAAATAACTGAATGTCAAAAGCAAAATCATAATCCGAAAATTAAATCAAAAACGGAAATCAAAATCAGAACTACAATCAGAATTAAAAATAAAACAAAATCAAATTCAGAATAAAAATAATCTACAATATTTTCGACTGCTACACTCTGCACTGCGGCGTGTCGCGGGTTCAATCCCCACGGAACAAATATTTGTATGGCCTACAGATAGTTGTTTCAGGTCTAGGTATTTTATGGTTGTGAACGCACCCACGATATAGGAGAAATTCATAGTGGGACAAAGATAAAGAAAAAAAAACATTGCTTTGGTGGTTTTCCGTCAAGAACTTCTCCGGTTGATGGCAACAATTTCGCCCCAATTAAATGGGACTTAACAATAACTGGCGAAAAGTTATTTACATACCTAATTGCACCATATTCGTAAAGTCATTATTATTTAAATATGTTTTCCGCCGCCTCTCAAATAGAGGACATCAATCAAATGAGTACCAAAAAAGGAATATTTATAAACGAGAAAGACAGGAAATGACGCAATGGTTGGAGGCAGTGAACGAAATTTTCGTTCACTGGTTGGAGGCCATTTCCGAACCAAATACTGACACTAGTTTTATCGATTAAACACCGATTTTAATTTTAAAATATAATGAAAGGAGGAAGTTTATGTAAGAATTTTCGGTGATATTGAAATTCATTTTGTAAATACAATCACTGTCGTTTACTACAAGGAAGATTACCTTCGAGGTGCACAAAATTGATCGAAACATTACCTTTTTTGCGGAAATCGTCAAATAACCCCTCCTGGAGGCAGCGGAAGGGAGTGTCAGACTTGTACTGACTAAAACCCACTCATGTTCGCTCTTCGACCTTTGTGTTCCGGGGTCGCGGTATCTCTTTCGAATAGTCCCGCAGGCCAGGATCAAAACGAACCTTACCCGCAGACACTTTTGTTGTTGCCATCATCACCAATCCTTGTGTAAGTTTATAGTAAAAGAGAGAGAGATTGTGAGAGTGTGAGGGTGTGTGTGGGTGTGTGTGTGGGTGTGTGTGTCTGGGTGTGTGTGTGTGGGTGTGTGTGTGTGTGTGTGTGTGTTCGTGAGTGTGTGGGGTGTGATGTGAGTGGCATCGCCGAGAAGTGACGCCCTAGAAAGACTTAAAAGTACACTAACCCGATTGGTGAGGTTATTCAGAAAGGACAGGTGCGGAGTTTTCACAACCAATGTGCGTGTATGACGAAATAGCCTACCCACATGGGAAAAAGAAGTGTTTTTGTACTTATGTATACCCGAAAAAGTAAAATTTTCGTAAACAATCTTGATTTTAAACCTAATGCTTTAGCGATTATGTTGAAAATCTATTAAAGCAATTTGGCAGATTGTAGTAAGTACAGTAGCGTGATGTGCTGCTAACAGAAAAGTCCAAGCTATTGTACCAACCACGGTAACGACATAATAAACAGAATAGTAAATAAATAAAGCATGCTAAGTGAAGCTAAGCGACTAAAGCGACACTTTCGCTACTCGCCGCCATTTAATTTTCTCCTGAGGACATGTCATGATTTATTTATCCTTTCCAATGAGAGTAAATAACCGTACCTCGGAATTTCGGAAATCACGTTAACCCATTGGTCCCTCGACTGTCATTTGTACATTTTTGCCAGTCGTAAACTCTGCCTAACCCCTCGAGGTTTACAGGCGTGATGATAGGTTTTCAGACCAAAATACTTAGGCTCCGACATGCATACCATTCAAACCGGAACTCAATTACAATCAGCAATGCACAATGCTGCAAACTGACAGATTTGCACTTGGGCACTATAATTAAACCAATTTCGCTTCGTTCTCAAAAAAACAAAATGGCTAACACAGTTTATCTTGTAACAAATCTAGAAATTATCCGCAAACAGATCTTCACACACGGCGTAAAGAGAGCATAGATAATCTAAAATTATTTGTAACTAACTTATGCTCGCGGTTTTGCCTGCACGGAGTTCTGTAATTATCCCAGGGATCATACTACCGGGATAAAAAATACCCTGTGTGTTCATCACAAAATATTATATAACAAGTACTACGCCGCGTCTGTCTGTCTGTTAGCGATAAACTCAAAAACGACTGGACCGGTTTTCATGCTGTTTCAAGCAATGGAAAATGGTTGTCAAGAAAGGTTTTAGTATACAATTTCACGTAGGCGAAGCCGCGGGCAGCAGCTAGTTTAGGTTTAATGTTATAAACCATCTGTGTGAAAAATTTCATCCAAATCCGGTGTGTAGTTTTTACGTGAAAGAGTTACAAACATCCATCCATCCATCTTCTTATATATATTAGTAGGAATGGAAGTAGGATTTAGGTGGTCACTTATATAGGTACAATCTGTGGGCTACAATCATCATTAGTGTATTAGAAAAGGTGTGGCAGTCTTAGAAAATAATTTAGATTGTACACTAGAACAAAAAAAATCGTTTTAATAATAGCAAACCGGCTAACAGTCTAACCGCATGCATCTGAATGACCAGTATTTTATATACAGACGTACAGCCTATCTGACCTTTTATGTCGAGGCCGCGGTAACTCTTGCGAACAACCCGCAGCCCCGACGCGCGACGGGTCCTTGGAAGCCCTTCGACGGGTTTCAGCTGATACTGACATAGCCCTGGAGTGTAAATGTGGTGTTGCCTCACAAACGATGGAACACTTGATGTCGTGTCCTGCCTCTCCTGTTATTTGGACATCACAGGAGTTGATGGACGCCACAGAAAATCCCATACTCGTCGCCGAACTTGGGCTGCGTCAATTCGAATTGTCATTGACATTCGAGAATAGAGCTCATAGTATGGTGAAGATACAGCGAGAGGAGCTCATAGTTTGGAGAGATACAGAGTTGGGAGTAGTCGGTTACGATAATTTCATAAATTACTCTTGAGTATTTTTAAAAGACCACGTGTTACCAATATCATTAACACTGAAAACGGGATATTTAAAATGTTTGCTATTTGCTTCGTTTCCGATATTGCGGCGTTTTTATAAGCGCCCGTGATCGATCATTGATTACGGAATTAAAACTAAAGTTAGACGTGGGTGTGTTTTTATGTAGACAAATCGGATTCGGGGTTTTAGTGTTAGTCACCATGTCAGTTGAAAAACATGGATCACGTGTTATTCTACCTTTAGCATTTTGCATCGCCTTGTACTGGCCCGATTTAAGAGATTCTTTTTTTTTATTTAGAAGAAGGAGCTCGCGTGGTGTTTCCTTGTAAATTATATTTAGATTGCTACTCATAAAGTTATTTTCCTCAAATTAGTGGTCGTTTTTAGAAGTCGGTTATTTTTTAGCAAAAAAGTTTTATTGATGATTAAATTTATTGGCTCCCGAGTGTCAAAAGGTAACTTAAAAACTTTGGGTTTACCTAAATGCATAATGAGCTAAATTATTTCTAAGAAGGATGTAGGAAATTTCAATTAACCAAACGACATCAATTCTCGTTTAATTCCTATTCAATCTATGGCCCCTTCTATACTAAAGCCTAGATCATACTGGTACCTGATATAATGTTAATGAAAAGTTTTTAATATACTTTAATTGTAGATCTAAAGTTTGGAAGTACTGCCTTGTTGGTCTAGTGGTCGCAAGCGCGACTGCTGTGCATGAGGTTCTGGGTGCGATTCCCGGGTCGTTCATAGTGTTATTGGGGTTGGAATTTCTAAGTAGGTAGCAGCCGTGGAGACGTAATTGACAAGTTTTAGCTCTTGCAAGGCGTCTATCTAACTGAAATATTTCCACCTTAGAAAGTGGTTCTTACGTTAACATTTCGTAACTTTTCTTCAAAACGACGTACTTAACAAAAGATGTACAAATTGACACATGATTGACACAAAAAAGGCTAAGTAAAAACAATTATCTTCCGGCTAAAGTCATTGTTAAAACAATGCCTAAAGCAGACGCGACCTAAATAAAAAAAAACTTTCTCAAATTTTCTGATCTTCTTCCGTTTCCATAAAATCGCTCGAAGGTTGCACATTTTAAGTTAAAATCGGACAGGACATGAATGTTAATACCGAAAAAAGCGAAAGTTGTGAGTTTGTGACGAAGTTATTTATTTTACCGTATGGCAGTGTGCAAACGTCTTTAGGTGAAAGAAGAAATGGGTTACCGACCTCTTCGCGCGCTTAGTTTCGACCGAGCGTTTGGCGCGAAATGTCGTTTCACGTCTTTTTAAATTCGTCGCGCGTATATTTGAACAAAATACGCTCCTAAACAAGTTTAATAAATAAATAATGGATTTAAAAGAAATAATAAAGTGGTTTATACCGTGTTTTCATATATTGCTATTAAAAAAAGTGAAAATGTGCGGCCGTTTGACTTACATCTGTTTGTTTTTACTTTTTATTTTGCGACCCAGTTATGGCGCGGACACAAATCGAAACAGCCTAGTTAGTGATGATAGTAATAATATCAAAAATGTAGTTAATTTTACGTATTTAGACTTAAAAAATAACCAAAGTGATTATTTAAGTGAGGAAACGGAAAGGAATGAAGGAAGAAGTGTTGACACAGCTGTCGGTGAGTTATACTTTATTTTTGTAATAAAACGTTTTTTTTTTAGAGTTGGTACTTGAAGGGTTGCTAACGGGACCCTGTTACTATCCGTCTACCGTCGTCAGTTTGTCTGTCAACGGGCTGTATATCTTAGGATCCAAAACAGGTAGACAGTGCACGCTATAACAACAAAATATTAATTAAAAATTAAAGGGAGCCTTTAATTTAGCCCCCTACTATGATGGTACAGAACTCTTCAGACGCGAATTCGATTCGCACTTGGCCAGTTATTTTTATTTATGTAAAACTTTCGTAATATCGCCATATAAATCTACTAATAATATTCACCAATCAGCAATGTAATTACATTCCAATATTTTGAAAGTTACAAAATTGAGCGCGCTTTCTTGGCTTTACCAGGAAGTAAAGTATTAATATAATAATGTAAGTATTGTAATTGTATGTAGTTAAGTTTAAAAATAAATTAATATATGTTATAAAATGTAGGCTGATATTGAGCATAGGTGAATCTTCTTCTGCAAATCTTGCAATCGAAATTAAGTTAAAAACCCAATTCTGCTATATTATTCCAATTTGTATGTATACTTTTTTGTGCGTTATAAAATAAAGAATAATAATAAGTAAGTGTTTAGTGAATTGCAATGATAGTAATTACAGGTAGTAAAATGAGAAGTGAATGTTGTCAAAAAGAGCCAAATGTATAGAACCCCACTGTAAGTAACGGGATTGTCACCAGATATTTTAAGTAGCTATTGTCATATGATCCGTTAGTACACTCACTGGCCCAAATTATATATTTCTTTAGACTATTCTCCGTCATTATGAAATGTCTCTTTTAAAGACGGAATGCGTATTGATTAACATTTGCCACGCTTGACCTCACGTTTTTATTTTCATAAAAAAAAACACAATGCTTCACATGGGCACATAATGTCTAGAAAGGGTGCTCGGTTCGGGTATGTATGTCGTTTTCTATGGAGGCTAGAACCATCAAAAAACTCCATGGTTACTTTAAGAAAGAAGAGAAGCGGAAAACAAGACTATCGGATTTGTTAAAACTACTTCGACGCTTTTATAACAACAACACATTGACATAAAACAATTAAATACTACAAAATTTTTAGGACTACACATAGACTCAAATATGACATGGAAGACCCATATGGAACAAATATGTACAAAGTTAAACCGGTATTCCTATGCACTATATATGCTTCGTAAAGTTGTCAATCAAACTGCACTGCTATCTGCTTACCACGCTTACGTTGGTTCTATACTAAAATATGGCATAATGTTTTGGGGAAATGCCGCTGAGAGAGAATCTGTATTTAGGGCCCAAAAGAAGTGTGTTCGAGCGATCTGTTCTTTGAAACCAACTGACACATGTAAACCATATTTTGTAAATTTAAAAATATTGACATTGCCATCACTATATATTTATGAACTTGCACTAGACATTAGAATGAATATAAATAATTATGAGACATTAAAAAGTTCTAGACTTGCCAGTATACTTCGTGCCACAAGCCACAGAACTGTTATGTTTGACAAGAGCCCATTTTGTATGGGTCCTAGAATATATAATAAGTTGCCCAAAAATATAAAGGAAGCAAAAAATTTTATTTCATTTAAACTTAAATTAAAAATATATTTGATTAATAAAGCCTACTATTCAATTAATGATTATTTAAATGATAAATGTAATTAATTAATGAATTTATAATGTTATGTATAATTATGTAAAATGACAATTGTTTACTATTATTGACATCCCATTCTCTCGTGTTTTGTTTTAGATTTTTATTTGTATGATCCAATTTTGCACACCTGTTAGGGTAGGATATGGTTTAAAGGTCTATTATTTGTATTTTTTCATCTATAAGTGTACCCATATTTCATGCAATAAATGATTTGATTTGATTTGATTTGATAACTTGTAGTAATCAGTACCACATTGACTGATGCTAATTTCATTAAAATTCGAGTTCGAATCCAAGATCACCTCTGATTTTTCGAATTCAAGTGCGTATTGCATAACTTTTTTTTTTGTTTTTTTAAACGTTGCCACACACTAGGAATTTCTCCTGTATCGTGGGTGCGTTCACAAACATTTAAACTCACATACACAAATACCCAGACCCGAAACAACTATCTGTAGGCCATATAAATATTTGTTGCGTGCGGGGATCGAACCCGCGACACACAGCGCAGCAGTCCAATCGCTCAGCCACTGTGCCAACCTTGCCGTCAATTATCACCTTACTGGGATGAAGGAAAACATCGTGAGGAATACCTGCATACCACTGAGAGATAAGTATTTGTCGACGGCATGACGTAAAGCTTAGTTAGGCTCTAACCACAAGAAAAATAAAGAAAGTAGCTTGTCCAAAACAAGCTACAGTTCAGTTTCTTTGTTTTTCTGACATTCAGAAGTGCCTGTTAATAGTAAAGTCCATTTCACGAAAGAAGTCCCGCAGACGCAGCGCTGTATGTCGCGCGACATAATGTTGTTTCACAACTTTTGGCATCGTAAATAAACCTTATAACGCACTAATCCATTAATAAACTCACAAAATATCTACCACAATAAACGCACCTTGATAACATCGACAAACGACAACATGGCCGATCTGTTAAATTTAGTTCCACAATTGTCCGCGGGACTTCTTTCGTGAAATGGACTTTAGTTTCAGTTTGACATAAAAGCCAAAGGAGGTTGTCAAAGTTCATCTGACAGCTGACCGGAAGTCTATGGCCGCTGACATAAATCACAATAACAATGCTGTGAACTTATAAGATGTCATAACCATTCAAACAGCTGTGATAGACACGACAATTTGTTCTTTGTAAACGTATTTGTTATCAAGACATTTTGAGGAGCTTGGTGAGAGGGCTTGATGTATTTTTGATTGTTATTTCTGTTTCATTGTTGCCATAGATGGGGTCGTCCTTTAATAACTTGAAGTTTATTAGGCCACTTTTATAAACCCACACAAATACGTGCACTCCTCAAACATCGAGAGTAGATTAATTATTACTTTTTAATTTTTCAGCATCAACTTCATCATTTTCAGTGTTAAGAAACCACGGTAGAGTGAGGGTTCCGACACAAGTACTATTGTAACTTACTGGGACGCCTACCTCAATATTTTTTTTATTGGGACAAGCCCGTTGCACTATTGCCTAACCACTGTAACTTCTGCAAGTCAGAATTAACAGTGGCGCCCACCAGAAAAGTGCCAACCATGAACTCCGAGGAAAGTTATGTTATCCCTACTCATCCGCCATTATTGCCTGATTAATTTAATTGCTGGATCCAAGACAGTCAAATAGTTTCTCTGGTACTTAGTCAGTTTATGTATGGCCATTGACTTATATATTACTGCGTAAGGACTGGGCGGACCGCATGTTAAAATGACGCCTCGAACTTGGTCCCAAAACGGTCTTTCCTAAGGCGAAGTGAACTAGTCCACGATCGGCTCTCTTCGGGTGCGGTCGTAAATTTTATTTAAAGCTTTATTTATGTTCTTTATACCTCGAAAATACCTCGCCGCTTATACAAGGTTATGTTAACAAGCAGACTACACCGATTCTCTGTATGGCGAACGCGTCGAGCAAATGTTCGGACGACCGTATCTTTAGTTTTTATATCAATGTGTATGGCACAATGTTTGAGATAGTTTTTTATTGGTTGACTATATCAAGTCTTACCATCAGTATCACGTTTAGCTACCTTAGCTTGTAGCTACCGAGAAAAGGAAGCCTAATGTTTACAAATGGACATTTATATAGAAAACAAGCAAAATTGTATGTGTCATTGAACACAGGAACCATGTTGTATTGTATGAAGCACACAAAGTATCTAATTAATAGGTAATTATAGCAGTTGTGCTAAAAGCCTGTGTACATTCTTGATGGTATTTCAATGGCTTTGTTTTTGTATGAAATAGGGAGTGCCAAATACTAACCGAATCGCAGAACCAGCAGAGATTTAGTGTAGCGAGTACCTAATAACATCAGGATACCAGAACCGGTTGATTGATGCTACGATGACCCAACAGAGGCCATGTAGGAAGTGCCCACTAGTCACATAATCGCAGGACTGTTTGGAAGATGCCTACGTCCAGCGGTGACGGAATTTAGGAAGTGGCAAATAGCCACAGAATTGCAGGACCATTTGATGCAGCAAATTGCAATGTTAGGGAGAGACCTATGTTAAACGCCGATGTAGTTTAGGGAGTGCCAAATAGCCACAGAAACGCAGAACTGTTCGACGTGGTGATGCTTGTGGTCTACTTCACTTCCGTGGTAATGATCTTTCAGCTATTATTTCTGTATCGTATGGTTAGCGCTAAGGCACGTCATGTACTCGTAAGTCAAGTCGCTATAAATGTCGTCGAGAAATATCCCTCAAATATGCTGGTTTTCTCACAATATTTTTCTTCACCGAAGCAAGTGATAAAATTGACGGCACGTTTGGCGCAATGGCTCAAGAAATGGACTACTGCGCTGTGTGTCGCGGGTTCGATCCCCGCACGGAACAAATATTTGTATTACCTACAGATAGTTGTTCCGGGTCTGGGTATTTGTGTATGTGAGTTAATAAAAATAAAAAAGTTTTGTACCAAGGAGGTAAACAAATAAGCAATTAAATAATATAACTAAATAAATAATAAAAGAATAGATAGACTGCATATAAAATATTAATAGAATAAGTATAATATAAATAGCGATATAGATTAATCTATCTATATAAATAAAAATGAATTGTTGTTCGTTAGTCTGATTAAAACTCAAGAACGGCTGGGCCGATTGAGCTAATTATAGTGTTGAATTATTCGTGGAAGTCCAGGGAAGGTTTAAAAGGTGAGAAAGTGGTAGGTAGGTAGGCAGGGTAGTAGGTAGAGTAGTAGGTAGGATAGTAGAGTAGGTAGGGTAGTCGGTAGAATAGTAGGTAGGGTAGTAAGTAGGTAGGGTAGTAGGTAGGTCGGGTAGTAGGTAGGTCGGGTAGTAGGTAGGTAGGGTAGTAGGTAGGTAGGGTAGTAGGTAGGTAGGGTAGTAGGTAGGTAGGGTAGGAGGTAGTAGGTAGGTAGGTAGGGTAGTAGGTAGGTAGGGTAGGAGGTAGTAGGTAGGTAGGGTAGGAGGTAGTAGGTAGGTAGGTAGTTGGTACACAGGCAGGTAGTAGGTAGGAAAAAGGGCATTGCAACGCATGCCGGGAACAGCTAGTAGGATATAATTATAAGTTAAGTTAATAATAAATTAAAAGAAACAAACCGCTCTTCCTCTCTCTACTTATAAACATTTGCTGTGCCCGACAGGGTCCATAACTGTGTCTAGAATTATTTTACCTATTACCTGAAAATGTCCATTATGGATTGCAATAAAGAATTTGAATTTAAAATGTTTGTGAACGCACCCACGATACAGGAGAAGTTCCAAGTGTGGAGCAAAGTTTAAAAAAAAATACAATACGCACATTAATCCAGAAAATCATTGGTGGGTGTCTTGGGTTCGAACTCGAGACCGATAGTAAGGAAATCCTACGAATCCTACTAACGTTCATCATCATCTGCCTAGCCTTTTTCCAACTATGTTGGGGTCGGCTTCCAGTCTAACCGGATGCAGCTGAATCGAATCCTACTAACGTTATAAATCCGAAAAAGTTTGTGAGGATGAATGGATGTTTGTTACTCTTTCACGCAAGAGCTACTGAACGGATTAGAATAAAATTTAGCGCACAGATAGTTTATAACCTGGATACTTTTATACCTGTAGTATGATCCTGTGGGACAACAAACTCTACACAAGCGAAGACGCAGGCATAAACAAGTGCAATAATAAAGAAGTGAAACAATATCAACCAATTAGTAAGGCGCATTTTTTAATTTAAAATTAAATGCTGTATCAATAGAAACCATTGTATTGAGGGCAATTTCTCCAACCGTGAAACTACCTGGATTGATTTGAGAGACAGTTGAAACCAATTTATTATTACTACCATTAGCTGTTGCCAGCTGCTCGCCCGCTAACACTCGAAAATTATCCCACGGGAAAATAACATCGGGAGAAAAACTATCCTATGTGTTAATCCAGGTTATAAACTATCTGTGCACCAAATTTTATCAAAATCCGTTCAGTAGTTTTTGCGTGAAAGAGTAACAAACATACACACTCACAAACTTTCGCCTTTATAATATTAGTGTGATTATTGGAGACTAGCCGTATCTCCCGGTTTTGCTCGCGTTAGGATCAGAGATTATAATTTTATGATTATGTAGCTTCCCATTTTTGAGGAAGTTTCCGGAATCGGATCAGTTCCTAATGCATGTGTCATTCCTCACACATCTTTTCTTTGGCCTTCCTCTCATCTCATCTCATTCATCAACGTTCATACTCATCATATTTCATCACCTCGTGGTGATAACAGTCGCTATGATCAATCTTCAGGTTAAGCCGCACTTGCCTAGGTTGGTCTGTGGATAGGCGACCACCCAGTACTTACCGAGTTTACTTCGTGCATCGGAAACTACGTAATTTGTAGATTTTTGGCAGTCGTAACAGGTAGTCAGTGGCCTGAAAGACTAACAACCCGTCCTATGAAATGGTATTATATTACCCAGTAGCCTTAGGGTCAAAAATAATCCCACGGGAACATTCAAAATATACTCAGGGACAACGTATCTTCATATTTATGAAATATTTTTTGCAATTATTGGATCAGTAGTTTCGAAGATTACGCCTTACTTTTAAACTTAGAAACATTTAAATTTAACCTTTTAATAATAATTCAATAGATTATTATTTAATAAATAATTATAATCTGTTCGTAAATAGGAAAGACAACATCACTCGGGGAGCCATTCAATTCGTCACTTTAACCAAATTAGTACCCCTAACGCAACTAGATGGCGTTGTCGTCGAATTAGAAGTCGCTATGGTTACGTTACATCGGCTTGTATAAGAGGGCTAGCGAACAAATTCTCGTTCTCAGTAGCATAAAGCCCGGAGTCTGGATTTATGTTTTATATTATTTTTGATAGCGAAATGTCACTGTAAGCTGACTTATCGCTTTATAATACTTTAGGAAAATTGAATTTATTTATTTATTTATACTTGTTAGTGTTAAGTTTAACTACGGAAAAAATAAAATTGCTATTTGCTTGTTTTTTTCCTTCAGGCGATGCCAAGTGCTGCCTCCAAAGGTACTTACTCTTTCTAGATTGTTATAATTTTCGTATTCCATGAAAAATACGCTTATTTCTTGTCTTATTTTAATATTTATTTCATCATTCATCATCATCATCATGTTTGTTCCGGTGAACTCTTACAACACTCAATATTGTATCTACAACCGATTGAGTTGTTGCACGTATAATAAAATATGTATTATTTGGCAATGCAATATTAAGATGACATTGAGCTGATCTGATGATGGAGCTGGAAGGTGGCCATAGGAACTTTGTAAGGAAACTACATAACCCTATCGAGTTTGGGCTCGTATGATTCGTCTTCACGAGTACTTTGTCTTTAGAAGATGTTCAGGGTCTGATGATGGAGCTGGTAGGAGGCTATAGGAACTCCGTTTTAAAACGACATAACCCCATCGAGTTTGGACTCGTTTGATTCGTCTTCACGAGTACTTGGTCTTTAGATGGTGGTCAGGGTCTGATGATGGAGCTGGAAGGTGGCCATAGGAACTCCGTTTTAAAACGACATAACCCCATCGAGTTTGGACTCGTTTGATTTGTCTTAACGAGTACTTTGTCTTTAGAAGATATCCAGGGTCTGATGATGGAGCTGGAAGTTGGCCATAGGAAGTCCATAATGAAACGACTTAACCCCGTCGAGTTTGGACTCGTTTGATTTGCCTTGACGAGTACTTTGTCTCTAGGTGGTATCCACGGTCTGACGATGGAGCTGGAAGGTGGCCATAGGAACTCCGTTTTAAAACGACATAACCCCATCGAGTTTGGACTCGTTTGATTTGCCTTGACGAGTACTTCGTCTCTAGGTGGTATCCACGGTCTGATGATGGAGCTGGAAGGTGGCCATAGGAACTCCGTTTTAAAACGACATAACCCCATCGAGTTTGGACTCGTTTGATTTGCCTTGACGAGTACTTTGTCTCTAGGTGGTATCCACGGTCTGATGGTGGAGCTGGTAGGTGGCCATAGGAACTCCGTTTTAAAACGACATAACCCCATCGAGTTTGGACTCGTTTGATTTGTCTTGACGAGTACTTTGTCTTTAGAAGATATCCAGGGTCTGATGATGGAGCTGGAAGTTGGCTATAGGAAGTCCATAATGAAACGACCTAACCCCGTCGAGTTTGGACTTGTTTGATTCGTCTTCACGAGTACTTGATCTCTAGATAGTATCCAGGTTCCAATGATGGAGCTGGAAGGTGGCCATAGGAACTCCGTTTTAAAACGACATAACCCCATCGAGTTTGGACTCGTATGATTCTTCTTCACGAGTACTTTGTCTTTAGAAGATATCCAGGGTCTGATGATGGAGCTGGTAGGAGGCCATAGGAACTCCGTTTTAAACCGACATAACCCCATCGAGTATGGACTCGTTTGATTCGTCTTCACGAGTACTTGGTCTTTAGATGGTGGTCAGGGTCTGATGATGGAGCTGGAAGGTGGCCATAGGAACTCCGTTTTAAAACGACATAACCCCATCGAGTTTGGACTCGTTTGATTCGTCTTCACGAGTACTTGGTCTCTAGATAGTATCCAGGTTCCAATGATGGAGCTGGAAGGTGGCCATAGGAACTCCGTTATAATATGACGTAGAATTTGGGCTATTTTGATTCATCTTGATGATTATACTGGAAGCCGACTCCAACGAAGTTAGGAAAAGGCTAGGCATCTGCCTAGCGTTTTCCTAATTCTCATCATCATCACCTGATGATGATGAGAATTACAATATGGTGCGCTGCGCTCAAAAACAGTAATTAAAGACGTATACAAAAAGGGTTTCCAGGCTCAAATGGGATTGGGCAGGTTACATGAGGTCCTAGGTTTGAATCCCAGGTCGGGCAGTGTTATTGAGTTTTTCTATAAGGTTACAGAAGCAGCCACGGAGTGTGGACTTGTGCCCGGTTGATGGCACTAGGCAGACCAGTAATTAAATAAATTGCGAGTTAAATAAAAACAGTATATAATAGTATATAGCCCTGTGTGTGGAGTGTAGAAAGCGTGAATTTTTATTTTTCTCGTTATTTAATTGTTATAATAAAGATGAAAACTAACTTAATTACATTAGAGACAAGATAATAATTATTATGTACGCTTCACGCCTCTGGTTACACTTTTACTCTCATAATAATGAAGTAAAAAGTTAAGTAAATAATACATAATAATTAAGTATTAAAATTATAGTGTACCTTGGAACAGGCTACAGTTGGTCGGTGCCAATCCAATTTGACTAGAAGGGGTATAATCGATCCCGTCGGGGCTGCGGGTCGTTCGAAAGAGATACCGCGGCTAACAACAAGGGCTAAAAAGGAACATGGGTGGTTTTTAGTCAGTAGAAGTCTGATAGTCCCTTCCGCTCTGCCCAAGAGCGGGAGGGGTTATTTGATGATTTTCCACTCGCTAAAAAAAAAAAGCGGCACTGGTTGAATGCTATGGCGATCAAATCCAGAACCTCATACTCAGTAGTCGCGCTTACAATCACTAGACCAAGGAGGCGTTAAGAATGAGGCAGTTCCAATGTTTTCTATCATAATAACTCGG
Organism: Diarsia brunnea; assembly: GCA_949774965.1. NCBI lineage: Eukaryota > Metazoa > Arthropoda > Insecta > Lepidoptera > Noctuidae > Diarsia > Diarsia brunnea. The sequence goes on from OX459023.1 coordinate 8,987,138, forward strand.
AACAAATGACATAAAACAACATCACAATATAACCATTACCTCTAATTCTCTCCGCGCTGCAAACGTTTTTGCGTAAACTACATTAAGGTTAGTGGATCGACGCATTTCCTGGTCATTTGCAGTTTGTGGAAAGCTGGTAATAGAAAATTGCCTATAGAGGGTCGGTATATCATCATCTGCCTAGCCTTTTCCCACAAACAGGGTTTAAATTAACCCTTCACACAGCCGTCGCCTGTGGCCATACATATAAATGTTGATAGATGGAGAGAGAGAGGAAGACAAGGTAACGATGAAGGGATTCTGTGAGGAACTGAGGAATGATAATTATAAAAGAAAAAGGAATAAATGATAGAGTGACGATACTGACGATTGACAAACGAGAATAGAAGAAGAAAACGTGTTGCGCCGACCCCAAGTACATTTATTTATTCTTTTTTTTTTTGGCGGGTGGAAAATCATCAAATTACCCCTCCCGCTCTTGGGCAGAGCGGAAGGGAGTGTCAGATTTCTACTGCCTGAAAACCACCCGTGTTCCTTCTTACCCCTTGTGCCGAGGCCGCGGTATCTCTTTCGAACAACCCGCAGCCCCGACGGGTACAATACGATCTACGCTAGGGAATGGGCAACTACAGTACTTTCACAAGTTATTATGCCTTGTGACTGTGACTGTAGCTTAGTTTTATGAATTGTTCTTCTGACATTTAAAAGTACCTGTAATGGTTTAATTGAAATAAATGATTTGAGTTTGAGTTTGAATAGCATTCCAGATCGGTAAAAAAGTATTTGGGTCCCCAAGTTTTTATCTTATGCTTTTTGTTTACGAACGTCAAAATCACAGAGCGTCGAAAAATCAAGTGTTTTACAAACACTAAAGTTTCAATAAGTTTTTCTAGTAATAAGGTACACCTATACACTATAAGTGTTGAATGCGAAAATATATAACCATCTCCGGAAAAGCGATTTGTATTCCGCACAATTAACTGGTCCGTCGGTAATTCGAACCTGCGCATAAAAAGGGTGTGAAAATACCCTGTTATCCCCGTCATAAGCCGTCATTGCAATATTTTTTCTGTTCGGGACCGTCTAGTCTTTGAGGTATGGTAGGTCAAAGTTATATACTTTTTTAATTTAAAAAAAAACTAGTTTTACAGTCTATTAGGTGTTGCCAGCGGCTTCGCCCGCTACAACTTCAAAATGATCCCACAGGAAGATAAAATCGGGATAAAAACTATTCTATGTGTTAATCCAGGTTATAAACTATCTGTGTAAGTGTGAACAAAATGTTACCCAAATCCATTCAGTAGTTTTTACGTGAAAGAGTAACAGACATATACACACTCACAAACTTTCGCCTTTATAATATTAGTGTGTTATATAAGTAGGAAGTAACTTCATGACCAGTTTACTATTTAAAACATCCAGCACAATGTTTTGAGTGTCTTACAGTTGTATCGAGTTAAAATTTTATCTATAAACGTGATTTTTCACCCCAAAAATAAAGTCCGTTTCCCTGCGATAATTTTTGTGTACGGTTCCTTACAATACTGTATGATGTGCAGAATGCTTGTTTGAAGGCTTAGTAAAGGGTTCTTTTACACCCTGTATAGAACAGACGCTTACGGCCTTGCCACTGCGACTACCGTTATACTGACCAAACAGAGATTCGAACTTACGACCCTGAAAGCAGATAACACACAGTCACGGTCAAAAACTTGCAAATAAACTCACGTAATATTTGTTTTCTTTCAACATTTGAGCCTCTTCACCTTGTCGTACTGACTTAATGCGACCTCTGTGTCAATTACTTTGTTAATACATTTAAATGTTCTTAGAAACATTTTATTATTATTGAAGTAGGAGCCATTTGGGCCCGGTTGATGACAATAGGCTCGTCCTCCATATGGGACTTAAAACAACAACAACTGGTATGTGGGTGTACCTACTGTTACGTACTATACCTCTGTCTAACTCTGCGGGGATCATAGGCGTGAGGTTATTACCAGTACAGACTTTGTTTACGTTAGTAATGCTAAAGTAGAGTTCCACAAGATTCAGCTAGATACCCATTTCAGGAGCCAGGTGTTCTAACCTCCCGTCGGGGCTGCGGGTCCCGTCGGGGCTGCGGGTTGTTCGAAAGACATACCGCGGCCTCGGCGCAAGGGCTAAGAAGGAACATGGGTGGTTTTTAGTCAGAAGAAGTCTGACACTCCCTTCCGCTCTGCCCAAGAGCGGGAGGGGTTATTTGATGTTTTCCACACGCCAAAAAAAAAATCTGTTCTAACCTTGTTCGAATGTTCGTACTTATAATTTTTCTGCCCTAGTCCCATGTTATTTGGGAATTATGTCATTAAATTTAATTAATAATTAATTAATTACATTATTAATTATGTCAAACGGAGGAGCTCGTGGCTTAATAAGAACTGCCACTCGGGTCGATCTTTAGGTAAAGCTGTGCTTGCCTAGGTCGGTCTGTGGATGGGTGACCGCCCGACATACCGAGTTTCCTCCGTGCCTCGGAAAGCACGTTAAGCTGTTGGTCCCGGCTGCTATTTATAGATCTTTGGCAGTCGTTACAGGTAGTCAGTGACCTGAAATTCTGACATCCAGTCTTACCAAAAGAGTATCGTATGACCTAGTATTAACTGGGTTGTGGAGGTCAGATAGGCAGTCGCTCTATATAAAATACTGGTATTCAGCTGCATCCGGTTAGACTGGAAGCCGACCCCAACATAGTTGGGAAAAGGCTAGGCAGATGATTAATTATGTCAAACGTTATTTTCTTACATTCTTCTCAGTCAGCCGTCACGCTATCATTTACTCATTTTTCTTTCATACAAATCCACACATCGTTTCCTAGGTCTTCCTAGCTCCCTCTCCATTCATCCACCCATGTCTCTTGTTCGTTCCATAAATAAACAAATGATAAGAAGAACGAGGTCCAATACAACCGATGCATGTCTGAAACAGATAGAACTGAGCCGACCGGTAGACCGGTTCGTATCTGTTACAGCATACTGGCGCATGCGCTGGACCACTTTCTTCCCATACCTGTCTCTATTTAACACTAGTGGTTGCCCGCGACCTTCCTCCATGTGATATTATTATAAAATGTTTGATTGTCATTGATATAAAAACTAAAGATATACGGTCGTCCGAACATTTGCTCGACGCGTTCGCCATACAGAGAATCGGTGTATTAGTCTGCTCGTTAACGTAACCTTGTATAAGCGGCGTGGTATTTTCGAGGTATAAAGAACATAAATAAAGCTTTTATTAAAATTTACGACCGCACCCGAAGAGAGCCGATCGTGGACTAGTTAGTTCACTTCGGCGTAGAAAAGACCGTTTTGGGACCAAGTTCGAGGCGTCATTGTAACATGCGGTCCGCCCAGTCCTTATAACGCAGTAATATATAAGTCAATGTTGATTGTTATCTACTTAGCGTGTCGATGACAATTCAAATAGCGACAAAAAATCCAATTAATACGTCAGACAAATTCCAAAAAATATTGGACACATATTTTTCTTTTGTCACTTAAACAAAAAAGAAATATTTTTCAACTTGAACAATGGAATCTAGCAGCCCCCATATACACTTAAGAGAGCCGAGGACGGTAATCATCAATACACACGTGTATCATACGACGTTTTTCAACACACTTGTGAAGAAATTAACACAAAAAAATCATTTTTAACATGTTTTCAACAGTTAAAATGACGCATCTAACAATGGCGATCGGCCATAGACTAAAAGGATGCGGTTTCTTTTTTTTGCTTTTTGCGGATAGTGTTTTAGCCACGTAAAAAGTGAGGATTTCAAAGTTTTTTTATTACAGAGAAAACAAAAGTTTTATTTATTGAAAACGTATACACAAGTTGAAATTATCTATTTATATTAATAAATTATCCTGAGCGCGCATCTAACAATGGCGATCGGCTATAGACTAAAAGATTAAGTTTTTTTTTTGGCTTTCCGCGGATAGTGTTGCAGTCACGTACAAAATGCCCATTCAAAGTTTTTTTTAATACAGAGAAAACAAAAGTTTCATTTATTAAAAGTTGAAATTATCTATTTAAATTCGAAGTTGCATGAAATGAGCAAGGAATAGGTACATTAATTTATTTTTAGTATTGAACACAATCTTTTTAGGATCGAAACTTTTTTAAGAACAGAGCAACTCAACCAAAAAATTAAAAAAAAAGCCTATAACTCACTTGTGAATAATGGTAATGAAAAATTCACAGTTTGATTACAGGTGTCATTATATGCCTAATTACGGTGAAATTAGAGCCACTTTATGAGCAAGTGTGTTGAAAAGAATATTACAAACAAAAAAAGTCCGCGAAAAACATAACCCTTTCCTTGCAGTCGGGTAAACATGAAGACGATACAGTGCTTCGAAAACTCGAAGAGCTTTGAAACTTTTTTTACATAAAGGGTACCGTCACAAGCCACTCATGATATTTGACGCGGTTTGTCTTCGTCAATTTTTATTAATTTGATAAAACAGAAACCATGCATCCAACATTTTTCTGTAATCTAACTGATGGACTAAACAGAATCATATTTTTTTAGTCAGTCGGCATCCCTAATATTAGCGTCTATCAGCTCCTCTGATGTGCAAAATATAACAGGACAGGCAAATGTCAAGTGCCCCATAGTTTGTGGGGCAACACCACATTCACAATCCAGAGCAGAGTCCTACTAATATTATAAATGTGAAAGTTTGTGAGAATGGATGTGTGGATGTTTGTTACTCTTTCACGCATAAACGGCTGGACCGATTTGGTTGAAATTTGGTATGTAGATAGGTTATACCCTGGATTAACACATAGGATAGTTTTTATCCCGATTTTATCTTCCCGTGGGATAATTTTCGAGTTGTAGCGGGCGAAGCCGCTGGCACAAGCTAGTCATCTATAAATCTCCACCTGAGCAGATTTTCTTGCGTCGGCTAACTTGTGTCCGGAGTCTATTTAAAGACTTTGTTAGTACCGTATTAACTTCAAATGCATTCAGTAAAAACCCTTTTACAAACAGACACATCAATTTTATTTATTTATTTGTATGGAAAGAGTATCTATAGGGTGTAAAATTACCCTTAACGCAAACGAAGGGCACTTGTTCTCCCCACCACTGCGATATTTTTTTTGTTCTAGACCATAACTGGGAACCTCCTAGTTACGGAGATATTGGGGGTCAAAGTTCCAAATTTTTCACAGCTGTTTTTGTAAATACTAGTTTTTCAGGTTATAACTTTACTTAAATGACCTCCATGATCCGTTTACTATTCAAAGCATCCACTAGCACAATGTTTTAACAGTGCTACATTGAGTTTTACAGTAAAATGTGATTCTTGACATAAAAAAAAGTCGTTTGCCAGCAAAAATTTTTGCGTATGGGTACTTAGTTTGATGTACAGAATGCTTGATTACACCCTGTATAGATGTTGTGATACCCATAAAATGGTGCAAGTAGATAATTATGTAATTAAATACAGAATCAAAACCATATCTTAATATCCGGTGATGATGTCAGATAGGGTAATTAATCAGAGCGGAGAGAAATATATTTTACCTTCAAACCCTTTTGAAATGCTATCAGAAAGTAATGTTAGTGATCTAAGATTGTGTTATATGTAATGCAATAGAGTATTTTACCAAAAAATCTAATTAGTCTGTCTGTTAGATTATCGAAAAATATTGGATACTGGTTAATAAGATTTTTGCACCTATCCATCCATTATTTTGGTGTTATTCTTACAGAATTAGTTATGGTTTACTGGCTATGGGTGCCGGCCGTCGGATACCATTTATTATGTTTCTGATGTTTCGTGGTTCTGTTTGCCAATGCCATCAAAATGTGGTGGGCTTTTGAATATTTTTAAAATATAAGGTGTAACTAAGTATACCAGCAGGGCTATTGCGTATCTTTTTAAATGTCAGTGGCTATCAAAGTGTCCATCAATTAACTGTCAAATGGTTAGTTTAATATTTGAAACCATAACCATTTGACAGTTAATCGGTGTACACTATGTTAGCCACTGACATTAAAAAGATATGCAATAGCCCTGTAGGTACGCAAGTAGCCCTACGTAAAAATGTTGGCTAGGATTGGGGGGGGGGGGGGTGAAAAAAATACGTTTTGCAGTAAAGCTCAATATAAATAACTCCAAGCATGGTGCTGGAGGATGCATTAAATAGTAAACAGGTCATAGATGTAATTAAAGTAAAGTTAGAACCTGAAAAACTAGAATTAATAAAAACGAAATCCAATCCAATATATTATCTCAGTTACTACAAGGTTCACTTTTGGACCATACCTGGGTGTGGTCCACAAATCCACAAGTCCCTTTTGGCTTCGTTTAGGGTATTTCTACAACCTTTATTTAATAAATTCCTATGGTGTTGTTTAAAGCCAGGGTGTTGTATAAAGTATTCTAATTTCTTAGATAGCTGCGTGTCCAAAGTAGTTCTTTGATTTGGTACAGGTGTCGCCAAAATAGCTGTCATGCTTCAAGCTGCATTTGTCTTATTAACCGACTTTCGACCGGAGGTTCTCTATTCGTCCCTGTCGGGGCTGCGGGTTGTTCGCAAGAGATACCGCGGCCTCGACATGAAGGGCTAAGAAGGAACATGGGTGGTTTTTAGTCAGTAGAAGTCTGACACTCCCTTTCGCTCTGCCCAAGAGCGGGAGGGGTTATTTGATGATTTCCCACCCCCCAAAAAAAAGGTTCTCTATTCGTGTGTTTGTATTTTTTTTTTAATATTTTCGCGCATTTCTCCGTCAATTGTGGACCGATTTTCATAATTCTTTTTGATTCTAATACCATTACCTTTATCATTCCAGGCCGTACCTTCGGTCGTCCGTTCAAGAAGATGATGGCAGCGATGATCCCGCTCATCTTCCAAATCGGCGCAGCGTCCACCTGGGCTGTAGTCGCCGCGCTGGTGGGAGTCAAAACGCTGATCGTAACACTGGTTATATTGAAGATATTGCTAGTGGCGGGAGCTGCTAAGGTGAGATCACTTTATATATATATACCTATATTTACATACTTATATACTTTACTTACTAAACCTACCTTTACCATCTTATTTTATCTTTACCTTACTTTACTTTTATTATATTTATATACTACCTATGGTATACCTTTATATATATATATATATATATATAAATAATAAATAATATATATAATAATATATATAAGATATAAAGATATATATATATATATATATCTTTATATCTTGTACTAGTGTCTCGCCGCGGCTTCGTACGGGTGCAATGTAGATATAAACCTTCCTCTTGAATCACTAGGTACCTATATCTATTGCTGAAAAATAAACTTCAGAAAAAAAAAGTCTTCTGAAGTTAATTGTTCTTTTTTTTAAGTCGGTTTTTACCCAGAGAGAACCACACAGATTTTAGTGGACCTGTTCAGTCAGTGCAAGCAGTTATCGTCGAGCTCGATTTGTAACTCAAGGAGCTTAAAACTGTTGATGAGTTATACTTCCTTACTTATTAAGTAAGCTAGTAGGCTAACGTACAATCTCATTCATATTATAATCAAGTCATCACAATACCTTTGACCCACACTACAAGGTCATTAACAGTCGTCTGTCAAAATAAATTAAAACGGATTATAACATAACATAAATTTTTGCACATTCTTGTCAAGTGAAAGTTACTTTTATAACCGGTGTGAAGAAAGGGATGGATATATAGTTTAGGATGAGTTGGAAAGAGACGGGTGGTATTGGGTGGGTTGGTGATTTTCGAGAAACAATAGGGGATCGGACTAAAAAAATCTAATTAATCCGTCAGATAGATTTCCAAAATATACTGAACAAATATTTTTTCTTTTTTCACGTAAACTAAAAATGAAAACGATACAGTGCTTCGTAAACTCGTGTGACGTCACAATGTCAGTACTTTTTTTACCTACAAGTGACGTCACAAGCCCCGACTTATGATCTTTGACGCGTTTTATCTTCGTCAATTTTTATTAATTTGATAAAACAAAAAACACGTATCCAATATTTTTCGATGGTCTAACTGACGGACTAAACAGAATCATATTTTTTTGACTCAGTCCGATCCCCTATTGGATTGAATTTCACTTTGACTTCCTCGTTGGTATAGTAGGCACAAACGCGACTGCTGAGCATGACGTCCTGGTTCGATGCCCGGGTTAGGCAAAGTGTTATTGGGTTTTTCCATCAGGAATTTGTCAGTAGCAGCCACGGAGTCTGGATTTGTGCCCAGTTGATGACATTAGGCTCGCCCCTATAACATGGGACTTAAAAATAACTGGCGAAATGTAATCTCGAGTGTACACCTCTGCCTAACTCTTCAGGGATTACAGGCGTGATGTTATGTTTGAATTTTACTTTGGTTTTGAGGTAGTCAGCTTTAGCAACCCACTATTTTTGATTTAGAGTCACGTCACTTGGCTAACAAACAAACATAAAAATAAAAATATAATGAAAAAACATACAGGAGAATTGAGAACCTCCTCCTTTTTGGAAGTCGGTTAAAAATACACACAGATAAAATACATACAGTGGACCCCAGTAATCCGGCCATTGTTTAATATGCAAAATTTCGGCTCTATCGGTTTGGGGATAACCTGCTTTAAAAGTCTGTCAACTAAATGTCTTGCCACAGAATATCAAATTGGTACCTAATTGTGTTGTGGAGGTTAGATAGGCAGTCGCTCCATCTAAAATACTGGTATTCAACTGCATCCAGTCAGACTGGAAGATGACCCCAACATAGTTGGGAAAAGGCTAGGCATATGATGAAATGTCGGTCACCAAGAATCATTTTTCTAGAGAAAATCTTTCCATACATTTAAATTGCCAATTTGTATTTAAAAAGTTTTTTGCCTCTCAATGGCTGTACTTAAAACTTTCAACGTAATAGAAAACGAAAGTGACATTGATATAGGTACTATTGTATATTGTATACTGACAGCCTCGGGCCCTTCAATCTTGTACAGATGTTAGTGGTAGGCAGACATAAGGCGATCATATTATACAGGCGGACGAAAATGATTGCGTTACTATTCATAATCGACGGAATGTTCAATTGATTAACTTTCTCTGTGTGCGGTAGTTATCTACATAATATAACATCACGCCTGTAATCCCTCAAAGGTTAGGCAGAGGTGTACAAAATAATACACCTACATTTCGTCCCATGTAATAGGGGGCGAGCCTCGGCCTATGTAAACTACTGACCGGATTTGGCAAAAATTTTACACATCTATAGTTTATAACTTGGATTAACACAAAATGATGATGATGCCATCTAACCGATTTCGAACTGCATTCGCTGCCTTTCTATAGATTGTCAAGAGCTTTGTTGTGCTGCTCGTTCGTGTGGTCTTAAGTGGCTAGCATATCCAACTTTAGCCAAAAAACTACGAGCACGAAGTGGACATGTCAGAGCATCATTGATGACATTATAAGGTACAGCTGTAGGTGGCCTAGCTTTAAGGTGAAGGCGACAAGGTACCGCGAAAATCGAATTTTCTTTCGTTTTTTGCAATTTCCCGGTCAAAAATAGTCACTCAAGAGACGTTTATGAACTGAGACGGTTTTATCGGTGATTTTAACCATTACTACTAAGTAAATAAACATTTGTTATTGCCACGAATCCCATTTTATTTAACATACGACTTGACACTGAGTGGGAAATTGCAAAAAAACGTAAGAAAACTCGAATTTCGCGGGATATCTTGTCGCAGCCACCTTAAGGTCCTCGCGTTTTTGATCTAACTATAATGATACGTTCTATCCCAGCAGTATGATCCCGTGGGACACTTACATTGGCTAGTAATAACAATTTAGATACTTCTAGTAATTGCACTCGTAGTATAATTTAAATTGACTTTCACGTATTTAGATTTATGCTGATGAAAGGTTTAGTAAGCTTTCACGCATAAATCGACTAATTGATCAGATTAAAATTAATCTTCTCTTTTTATGGTGTGTGGTAAAAATTAAACTAAATTAAACCATGGTGTATGGTGTCAGCGATTTTATGCCACTCATGGGCTGTGTGTGACTTGGCTCTTCATGCCGACGAGAAATATCTTGCACACCGTCGCAGTCTGCTCCGCTTGGGCTGAGGACCCGTGTCCTCTTAGCGGCGATTGACGGCGGCGATCTCTCACGTCTGGCCCTGGTTCAATCCATGGCCCGGAGCGAGAGGGAATGCGAAGCCGTCACCTCCTTCTGTGAAGCAGTCATGCTAGCTAAGGAGGTGACGGAAATTGACAGGGAGAGAACCCCACGTCCCAGCCGCAGCACACATCACTAGGCCATCACTGTTTAATTAATCTTTCGTATGCTAATCAAACCATCTCCCTTTTTCTTTCAGGTGGGAGCCCTATTCGCTCACAAGACGCACGGTAGCAGTCACGGAGGAGGCTGGGAACCTCCACATCAGAAGGAGATACACCTGCATATACACAACGGAGGACACCCTGAGGTCCACGATGACCATGGACCTATATGTAAGAGGGATTCTATTAGCTATTGGATAGTATTTTTTTTTTAGTTTTAAAAACTTTGCCCCTCACTCGGAATTTCTCCTGTATTGTGGCCTCGGGTGCAGTTACAAAAAAAAAAAACAGTTGAAGACGTGTCCGAAAAAACGAAAGTAGGTATCTATAGGCACTCTGGAATCGTCCATTCCAATGCATGGTAGAAGTTCCAGCAGATAGGCACAGCTAAGAAACACTTGTAAATCAAAATATTGTAAGAATGAGACTGTGTGTACTAAAACTTATTTTACCCAGTGTCCGAATGGAAGCCCGAACCCATAGGAGTTCCACCCCCTGTAGCGGTAACACCCGTCGCCCATGTGGGTAACGGATACTACTTTGGTCCACCACCATCACCATATCACACCCCTGGAGGGGTCAGACCAATGGGGTTCTTTATCGGTCCTGCTCCTACAGATGCCACCAGAAGAATACTAAATATTAAGCTCTAGAAGATAATATTGGATCAGTAAGTGGTTACTTACGGATTGGTCACTTGAAGCTTACCTTGTTTTATTCTACTACAATGTTTCTTGGTGAACACTTGTTTGTACTGCTTATTGTCAACATTTACAATAATTTCGTCTTTACGTGTTTTCGGTTTGGTTTTATCCACCTCTGAATCTTGTCTTTCTACTCTTTGTTAGTCTATTTTTACACGACTGCCCCAAAAAAAAGAGTGTTATGTTTTTAGCGTTCATATGTATGTTTGTTTGTGAGTTTCTTTATTCCACCATAACTTCTAAACGCCTGAACCGATTTTGATGTATGTTGTATCGTTAGATTCATCGCGTCGCCCCGGGTAACATAGGCTAGGGGACCTGTAAAGAATTGTTCCACCGAACTGTCCCCCGACTGCAATAAAAGTTTTAGTTTTCAGTTTTCCATTTTCGAATACATTTACGCATTACGGGACCTTGCTCCCATTCATCACTGAATTCGTTTGACTTGTTTTTTATTTTTTAGTTTACTTTTTGTCATGGCAGGCGTGTTTTTTTTTTTTTTTTTTTTTACTGTTGATCCAAATGTCTTCCTCTTGGAGCATCGATTAACAGGACTATTAAATTCTTATAGACTCTGTTCTCTATCGTTCAGGTCTTCAATATCAACTACTCTCTCACAGGCATGCCAGTTTCTTCACGATGTTTTCCTTCACCGAAGCAAGTGATAATTGTAGATACAAAACGCACATAAATCTGAAAAATCAGAGGTTTCCTGGGTTCGAACTTAAGAACAGTTCTGACCTATGAGTTGGAAGTCCGACAGTCAAAGAACTGCACATGATTGCACTAGCTGTCTCAACTCCGCACCAACATGTGACTATCAATCAGACTTCGTTTATTTCGTCCTTCATCGACAAGATTTGTAAAATTTTCCTTATTCTTCTCAAAATTCACATGCACGTTCCTCTTTTATTTTATCAACTCTTTTTTTTCACGTTTATTAAGGTTCCTTTCCAAAAAAACTGTTGCTTCGTCCCTTTTATGTGAAATGATGCTTTTCGTTTTTTTTAAGTAAACAAATACATCGTCTTTCTTGGTTCCTATATCAAAGCATTTCATAGGCCACAGAAAGCCTTTGGGTTTATTTATTTAACCTTTTGTGGCTAAATACGGTAATAAACCGAGAAAGTGATTCTTCAAAAGTAGGTTTTTTTGATGACGCATGACGAGGCTATTTGCCGTATTGCCTTGAAATGGGCAGAATGGAATCAGTGAAAGTTTAGATAAGAACGAATACACGTGAGAAACGATAGTTATGTACTTATTTGTTATTAAACAGGATGTCAGGATGTTATTTCTAGCGAAATAAGTGACACCTACAAGTAGGTACTTACACGGTCTATTTGATGTTGTTTATTAATGTGATTAAAGTTTAAGGTTCTTGCATTGTTTCCTTACTTATTGTTTCACAGCGTTATTTGCGCTTTTTGATGTGTTTACAGTATGAAATCATTAGCGGTATTTTAATTTGGTACCTAGTTCATTAGGACATCTGCTGTGATAGTTAAGCAAAACTTATTGTTCTGCTAGCGAGATCTATGATCGAATAGCGCTACTATTTGGACGTTTAACAACCACTAAGTCATTATGGTTTAAACGGTTTTCAATAGATGGCAACACAATGGGTGCTTTAAAAAGAATGAAATAAATATTTGTTCAGTGTCTGTAATCACAATAAAATTCAAAACAATTCCAAAACCTTCAATTTATAATTCTCATCTTATTTTAATGACGCACAAGTTACTATTTTCAATTCTATCATGTTGTCTTTGTTTTCTGTTACTAGATGGCGTTACTATACACACTTGGAACTTTATTTTCTTTAGTTTACCTACTCAATACTAGATGGCGTCACTATAAACACTTCAACTTTATTTTGTTTAGTTCAACTACTCAATACTAGATGGTGTTGCTTAAACAATGTTTCATTTTCGCAGCTACATGGAACAGAGATAGCACGGCAGCCGCTTCATCATCAGACAATAAGAATATCAACCTAGTTATAAACCCCTATGCTGCAGCCGCAGGACCTCAGACTATAAGCACACCTTACGGGAACTATGTGAGGGTAGATAATACTCCTACGAATGCTTTGTCTTCATTGTCCAGTCTTAGCACGTAAAATGTTGTATGAATGTGTTTTCAAAATGTTTAGAGCAAAGTCGCTTGTGTTCTCAGATACAAAGTATTCGTACAATGATGAAATTTCACTATCGGTTTACTTTGGCAACGGTAGGTTCCTAGCTACCTATTAGTAGGTACCTTATATCTACTTTGAAACCGCTGATTTTACGAGAGCCTTTAAATCTTAATTTTTATCAGTTTTTCAACACAATAACTGCTGAACACCAATACTATTCCAAGGATAAAAGACAAAGATCTGACGTTGACAAAATAAGCATGGTTATAAAGTGCACAGTGTTAAAAAAATAGGTTGGTGAAAATATGCAACTTTAAATCATCATTAAACGAGTACTCAGAGAGAAGAATCAATTGTTAAGGCAGTATTTCTTTACTGTTGGCTGTTTACCCATCATTCTATCCGTTTGCTTAACCTAGTGACTGCTAGCATTTCCTCATATTTCTTGAGGCCATGTGTAGCAGTTGTCTACGTTAGGACAGATTGACTACAAAAATGCCTCTATTTTAAGAAAATCCTCGGTATTTTTAGCCGCTTTGATAATAAAGTTCGCCGACGACCACTATATTTTGGGATCGATTCCCAGAAAGCTTAATTTCTTGTACAGACTAGTACATAAAGCTACCTACTAAAATCTGTTAAATTTTTTCAGTAGATTTTCAACTTTATTGCTATAAATCGCATTTAGTTCAACGTTGATTGGGAAAATTTGACTATTTTGAGTAACTTAGTGTGCTGACCATTTGAAGTTGTATTTCTCAGAATTTGACTGGATCGAAGTATGCCTTTAAATTCCTAAATGAGCCTTTATTGTCAAGAAGACAAACTATCTCCTGTAAGTAATTCTTACTTAAAAATAAGTGATTTCTATTGTCAATCGTGATCGCTTGATTTTAGAAATACTTTCGTTCTTTATTTTGCTTTAAAGCTTTGTTAGCTATATAGCTTTGAGATATAAGTATGTTACCAAGAAACACCTAGTAATTTATGAGGTATTATATAATAAAACTACTTAATATTAAATAGAAGTAATATTTATTTATTTTTTATTAAATTGGTTATTGTGTAAACTAGTGCAGACAATAAACGTTTCTACATTATTTTGTACCTTTTATTTGAACCCCTTTATTTTGTGGCTACAATCATTTTATCATCATCATGCATTGTTTGCTTAAAAGAAGGCTCCAATCACAAACTAAGTAATTGCTGTAATCTTATTGAAGACTAGCGGACATCACGCGGTTTCACCCGCGTAGTTCCCGTTCCCGTGGGAATACAGGGATAAAAAGTAGCCTATATCACCCGGGGATAGTGTAGCTTCCCAACGGTGAAATATTTTTTGAAATCGGTCCAGTAGTTTCGGAGCCTATTCGTTACAAACAAACAAATCTTTCCTTTGTATAATATTAGTTTAGATATACACACAGCCCGGCTTCGCCTACTGCTGTCTGCTGGATATAGGCCTCTCTTAGCTGGTGGCTTTAAACTACTAGGAATTATAGAAGCTGAAGAACTCTGTCTGTAACAGTCGCTCAGGTCGATCTTCAAGTTAATCCGCGCTGGCCTAAGTTGGTGCGTGGATGCATGACCACCCATTACAAACCGACTTTCCTCCGTGCGTCGGAAATGCTATATCATTTGTAGGTCAGATAGGCAGTCGCTCCCTGTAGAATACTAACAGAACAGCTGCATCTGGTTAGACTGAAAGCCGACCTCAACAACATAGCAACATATTTAGGTAAATGATGAGAAATCTTTTTATAAAATGTATTGTTTATAAGTACCGTACATACTTTCAAATCATCATCATCTGCTTAGCCTTTTCCCAACTATGTTGGGGTCGGCTTCCAGTCTAACCAGATACAACTGAATACCAGTATTTACATGGAGCGACTGCCTATCTGACCTCCACAACCCAGTTAATACTAGTAATAATACGATTCCCTTTGGTAAGACTGGTTGTCAGACTTTCAGGTCACTGACTACCCGTAACGAACGACTGCCAAAGATCTATATGAAACACAACTTACAAACAAACATACTTTCAAATACATTCAGTAAAAACCTGTTATTTTGATATTTCAAACAGAGTCTTCATTTTTATATATTTGTATGTATAGATATATATTTATCTACCTCAAAGCTTACCACACTACCGTTTGAGCGCCAACGTTAGACTCTATCGCACGACCAGCTACCCTTGACACATAACCTTGCCAACTGGTTCCAACGATCAAAATGTTAGACCACACTTCTAACCAGTATATTTACACTTTTAGCTTTATTTTATGACTAGTCGTCTCGAGATTTTTACCTGTAAGAACCGTGTTTTCTGAGACATTTTTGATTGAACCACATTTTACCTTGTTAGCTGAAACGGTGTACTCAGCACTACAGTACCCGGCGATAAATATTGCACATCGACCTTTGGAAAGAGATGTATTTTATAAAAAGAATTAACAAAAGAAACAAATCATAATTGTTTTAACAGCTCTTAATAGATACCGGACTGTTTGTATTTCGTGCGACAGAGATAACGCTCTACGAAGCCGAAATTAGCCGATTGTCTCTTTCCAAAGGTCGATGTGCAATATTTATCGCCGGGTACTGTACTTCTTGTTCGTGTCGCTGTCACGACAATTTTTAAATTTTGGTAAACCTTTTTTTGTGGTTGGGAAATCATCAAATGACCCCTCCAGCTCTGGGTGGAGCGGAAGGGACTGTAAAACTTGTATCGACTGAAAGCCTCCCGTGTTCCTTCTTAACCCTTAGTGTTCCGGGGCCGCGGTATTTCTTTCGAACAATCTGAGGGATATTTCTCGACCGTATGTAAAGCCAAGTGTTCATGTGCGGCATATAAGCGCTGATACCAGCTTAGTCACTTCATCATCATCAGCCATAAGACGTCCACTGCTGGACAAAGGCCTCCTCCATAGAACGCCATAAAGAACGGCAACCTGCCGTTTGCATCCACCGGTTGCCCGCGACTCTAACGTCACTCTCTCGTCACTCGTCTTAGTTACTTACCACATGCTAAAGGAAATGGAAATCCGCAGGCTTTAACTGGCAGGTAAGGGCTCTCTTACTGAACCAAGAGATGCTGTATGAATGCATACCAACGCCATGAGTGGTTGAGATCGTGCAGTCATCAGCGTTAAGTAAATGTCCAAAGATTACATTAGGATGTCGTCATCTGTGACAGTGAGCTCATTGGTTCTAGGAAAGGTTACAAATGTAACACCTTTATGTAAGTAAGTAGGTTAGAGAGTAAAGTCTCTGTGACTCATTGTGTGAGATTTGTTCTTATACTAGCTGTACTGTTAGTTAAATATCAATTGACTACTGTTAAAAAATCACGAAAATGTAATGTTATTTCAAAGAACTAACAGAAATAACACGATATGTAAAAAAAGTAATAATATCGATTAAAAAATGGAGTAGTTACATGCTTTAGAAGTTTTTGGTGGGGGCACTTTCTATATGTATGAAATATGACTTATTCAATGTAAATTTGATGTATTCTATATCGCTGTCTTAGCGTTGTGTCTTACACGTCATTTAAATAAAATCAGTTAAAACTAAGCCATTTTCTGATCGATTTTATTACTTTTTTCACACATCGTGTTATTTTTTTCTGGGAAGCCCGCTGAAAAGGCACCGATCCAGGCTGATGATTGATTTGTGACGGTGTTGAGGAGGAAGCGCCGACAGCGAACCATCAAGAACCGCTGCGGCACGGCTCCATCGGAGCCCAACGT
The DNA here is from genome assembly GCA_949774965.1 of Diarsia brunnea. Classification (NCBI taxonomy): domain Eukaryota; kingdom Metazoa; phylum Arthropoda; class Insecta; order Lepidoptera; family Noctuidae; genus Diarsia; species Diarsia brunnea. The sequence continues at coordinate 9,004,095 of OX459023.1, forward strand.
GCCTATTCGTTCCGCGAAGCCGAACACTCCGGTGTATATCACCCGCCTACACTACACCACTACGGCGGAGGACATCGTGGAGTACTAGAGGAGCTACATGGGTATTATAGTGTCGATAGCAGAGTAAGCCAAGTGACTGAGAGTGACTGACAAAAATGATTTTTTTCTCCAATTTCTATTCGTATCTGACCATCACTTTGAATCCTATCAGCTAGTATTTTATAATAAAAAGGGATTTGTGTCTCTCCCTGACAGCAGGGCAAAGGACAATATTTAAGGTACGAGTCGAGTTCGTCCCGCCATCCCCTTCTGGACAAGTCGTGTCGCCGCCGCCTGCTGCTGTTTGGGTCCCACTGTGTACTGTGTGGTCATTTTAGCCTCTCGGCATCATTGCGTATTATACGGCAGATTTGGCCGGCTCAGTTCCATTTAAGTTTGGCAGCCATGTGGCTAACATCAGCAATTTGAGTTTTGACGGCGACTGCTGCACTGCGTGTCGCGGGTTCGATCCCCGCACGGAACAAATATTTGTATGACCTACAGATAATTGTTCCGGGTCTGGGTATTTGTGTATGTGAGTTTATATGTTTGTGAACGCACCCACGATACAGGAGAAATTCCTAGTGTGGAGCAACGTTTATTTTTTTTTTAAACAAACAAAAAAAAACTTAGAGACCATCACTGCTTTTAGTGCAGCAATGAAGTGCTGGAATGAAGACCATATTGTACCATATTTCATGCAAACAAAGAATCTTGAAATCTTGAAGCTGCATCCGGTTAGACTGGAAGCCGACGAAAATATAGCAAGGAGAAGGCTATATTATGCTGATGATGTGAAAAGAACATCTAAGTATAGTGTGTACACACGGCGACAAATCGGCCTCTTCATTTCCCGTATAACAAGGCCTCGCTTTGTACAGATTTCCCATACAATCAGCTGCAGTTAACAGATTTTAAATTAGTCAATACACACCCACTCGGTTGTCTAAACTTATGCCAACATCTTCCAAATAAGCGAAGACTCCATTTTGTTTTAGTTCATTGTCAAATTGTTGCTTCATTTACCGACTGCCATATCTGTGAATATCGATATCTGTAAAATAAACATCCTGGAAATATATCTGTAAGTTTTTATTTAAAAATCATAAATGTTTTTAGGATTCCGTAACCAAAGGGTAAATAAATTAAACGGGTTATTACTAAGACCCCACTGTCCGTATGTCTGTCTGTCACCAGACTTTTAAGCTATTGCATAGCTTCTATCGCGGGCCTTGAGCGTGGGGATCGAATCCAGAAATTCCGTAACGAAAAAAACCTAACACTCATTTATTTAATAAAAGAAAAAAAAATGTTTTTTTATCGGTCACCACGCTCAAAGTGTAACTTGAATTAATATCAAAGAAAAAAAACAAAGGAAAAAAATACTGCATTAATAAAATAAATAAATAATTTTAATTGCATAAGTTGATAAAAAATGCTATGCAATAGCTTTACCGCGGCAGTCTCCAGTGCCACACGTCTTTTTCTCATGAACATCTTATCTCATGTCTTGATAGTTGAAATTACTTATTAAGGGCTGATTGGACGCGGCACAAGAAAAGAGCTCTTGGAAGGATTTAGGGGAGCAATTCCCCAGCTGCAGTGAGACTGTACAGGCTAATTAAAAAATAACAGAATATACTATAATAATATTTAAGTAAACGGCAAAAAATCACGTTTGTTGTATGAGAGCCATACAACGTATGGGCCATACGTGATTTTTTGCCGTTTTGGTACGGAACCCTTCATTTACGGGTCCAACTTGCACTTGGCCAGTTTTATGTATTGCTAAATAGGCCTGTTCTTGACCTCAATCCCGCCTGATGGAAAGCGATAAATGAGGTCTATGATAGAACGAGTGTGCCCAAAAGATGTCTGTTCACTCTTGTTTTGAAGGCAGATAAGTTAAATGTGGGAGGGAACACAGATTCCAGCAGAGAGTATATGCACAATAAACGTGGAGGAGAAGTGTTGAGTACGACTCATCGGTATATCAACCAAGTGTGGATGGTACGCTGCTGTACGTCTGCTAGTCCAGTGGTAAAATGGTGAAGGTGGGATCAGGTCGTGGAGCTCCTAGGCACACTCTCCGAAGTACAATCCGTAGGCAGGCGACATTAGGCCGATGAGCTAGGCTGTGAAGCGTAGCCACCAACGTCTCGTTGCCTGTAACCGTCTGTCACCTGATGGCAAGCAATGATCAAATAACATAGCATCACGCCTGTAATTCCCGAATGGTTAAACAGAGGTATACCTAATACCAGTAAGTGCGAACCTATTGCTATATCAACGAGGCACAAATCTAAACTACGTGGCTTACTATTGGAAATTCCTTATGAAAAAACCCAATAACACTTGGACCGACCCGGGAATCGAACCCAGAACCTCATGCTCAGCAGTCGTGCTTGCAACGACTTAACCAACGAGGTAGTCAAGAATAGTGTTGCAGCCACTAAAGTAAAGTCCATTTCACGAAAGAAGTCTCGCAGTTTCACAACTTTTGGCATCGTAAATAAACCTTCTAACGCACTAATCCAATAATAAACTCACAAAATATCTACCACAACAAACGCACCTTGATAACATCGACAAACGACAACATGGCCGATCTGTTAAATTTAGTTCCACAATATTGTCCGCGGGACTTCTTTCGTGAAATGGACTTTAGCTATCATTCACAATCGTCTGTGCGGCATATTGGCGCCATCCACCTTAAATGTCAGCCTTCAAACCTAAAATGTCGGTAATATGAAACCTGCAACTGATTGTCAACCGACTTGTCGAGCAACTAGTTGGGCAACCAGCACCACGCGCGTTCAGAACATGTTGGCAAAGAATTAATTTACACTTTAATGTAAAAATTATAATCTAAGTATAGATTAATGATTAGATGTCTGTCTGTTATAGGCACTATGCCTCTAGGCCAATCTAGGTACAATGAGTAAGCCGATAAAATAAAATAAAAAAATTGCAAAAACAGCGACTTCCAAAAACGCAAAAAAAAAGTATTCACTAAAAAAGACTTTCGGAGACAAAATTAAGGTTTTTGCCACTTACGTGGTGGCAAAAACCTTAATTTATATATATAATTTAGTCTCAGACAACAGTGATCCATAATTTTGTTAGTAGGTTTACTTAAAAATAATGTTAGCAACACACTAGATACTATTACATCCAACGACCAAATAAAATGTTTATTAACTCATGTCAAAATATAAAAAGTTTAATGTCAAAATGTAAAATTTAATTTTAAAACGTCCGTAGACAAATTTAAAAAATAAAATCAAAATAATTTAAAATAATGAAACAAACAAAGACATCGACTTCCGAAAGTAAAATTATTTTACTGGGTTTTTAATGTTTTTTTAATCCGTTTTTTTTCTAATTATCTTGTTGATCCTCGATCGTTAAATTAATTAAATTACTTAACATTTAAATTGACATTAAATTAAATAAATTAGTCTTTTTATGTAAAGTTCAGACGGTAGTCATGCAATAAAAATCTTAATAAAATAGATTTGTGATATTATCGATAAAATTAAGCAAATCGGTTTCATGTGACAATTTATTTATAGAAATAAATAAATATAGTAATAGGTATGGTATGGTATCTAAATCCATTTCAAAATTATAAAGTAATTCTAAGTAAGGGAAAACCCTTCATCAGACTGAGATGAGCCTCAAAAAAAAATCATTTAATTGAAGTATCACTGACTCATAATAGAAATAATAATACATTCACACAGTCACATTACATGCACAACATTTCAATTAAATTCAATAACAATTTTATTTGGCACAGTGGGCACAAGCTAGCCCAAACCTTATGTTGTAATAATAGGCCTAAGTTAGCCTGCACCCACCGCACCGTTTTCAACGTTTTTTTACCGTTTTGAAAACGGTGCGGTGATACTAGATAGGTCAATTAAATTGAATCTAAAAAATATAAGTCACAACAAAAACATACAAAACAAAAAGAAGAAACAAAGAGAAGAGATGTACGCAACATTGCGAGGGCCGACGCCTGCCGGGACTGCATGTTGTTCAAAAGAGATACCGCGGCCCCGGACACAAAGGGCTAAGAAGGAACATGGATGGTTTTTAGTCGGTAGAAGTCTAACCCTCCCTTCCGCTCTGCCCAGAGCGGGAGGAGTTATTTGATGATTACTCAAACAACAAAAAAGAATGGGTGAAGTCGGGCTGTGGATGATGATGATGGTGATGATGATGATGATGATGATGATGGCAATAGGCTCGCCCCTATTACATGGGACTACTCTGAGGCTGCCTGAACATTCTAAGATTTTACATTTATTTAATGTAATTTATTTCAATGTCAGATTACAGAGATCCATAATGGTTGGTAACAATTGGAACTTATAAACTACGAGTATGTTAGTAAGGTTACAAAAATTCAATTACAAAATACATAGAATACAAAACACATAAAATACAAAACACATAAAATACAAAATACAATAATATAATAGTGTGTCAATACGTTTGAAAATATAAAATGTTTCATCTGCTTGCACTACAAATCACGCATTTAAAAATTAGTATCACATGCCATCATGGTGCAAAAATTCAACAACATTTTACTCGACCTGGGAATTGATACCAGGACCTCATGCTCAGCAGTCACGATTACCACCATGATACCAACATTTAATATAATTTTCAAATCTTCTAAATCTCAGGCAAACCTGTGCAGGCGACTAATTCTATGACGTCACATCTGGACGCCCTTGAGACACGCGTTGACTTCTAGTCAACGCGTGTATATATTTAAAAGTCAAATTATTTACCTGTTTTTTAACATTTTTATTTTAAATGTAAAAATGTTGTATTTTGTGGCTAAATTTGTGTGTTGCTATGGTAAAATTTCTGAATGTTATTTTAAGGTGAAAGCACCTACATTTTCATAATTGAATTACTTTTTCGTCAAATAGAAGAAGCAATGGTTCGGAAAAAGCTGTGATTCTTCAGACATCCCCTTTTTTTGGCGGGTGGCAAATCATCAAAGAACCCCTCCCGCTCTGGGTGGAGCGGAAGGGAGTGTCAGACTTCTACTGACTAAAAACCACCCATGTTCCTTCTTAGCCCTTTGTGTCGAGGCCGCGGTAACCCTTTCGAACAACCCACAGCCCCGACGGGACCCGCAGGTTCCCCGACGGGGAAATTCAACCTTGGCTGCCACATTTTCTGCCACCTTTTCCCGTTCCTCGTTAGGGTCGGTTTCCAGTCTATCCGGATGCAGCTGTATACCAGTATTTTACATGGAGCGACTGCCTACTTGACCTCCATAACCCAGTGGTCATTATCTAAAAATTTAAATAATATTTCAATGCAGCATCAGTTCTTCACAAATTCAAAGAATGACTTGTGAATTGATCATAACTGGGTTCTCACGATATTTTCCTCTACTTCTTCTTAGAACTAAATATAACGATAATTTTATGATTATCCATGTCGGAATTTATGTTAGAAATAATAACTATAACTACATTTACACAATTAGATTCATCGAATTGATTTATGATTAACAGAAACAGAATTATCTTTGTAAAACATTCAGATTTTGACGACACGTTTGGCGCAGTGGCTGAGCGATTAGACTGCTGCGCTGCGTGTCGCGGGGTCGATCCCCGCACGGAACAAACATTTGTATGACCTACAGATAGTTGTTTCGGGTCTGGGTGTTTGTGTATGTGAGTTTAAATGTTTGTAAACGCACCCACGATACAGGAGAAATTCCTAGTGTGGGGCAAAGTTTAAAAAAAATAAAATAAAAAAGACCTCCAGAAATCTATCCAAATAAACAAAATTGAAGTGTCTGTTTGTAATTTTTAAATAATTGTTTTCTACATTAAGAACAAATTAAAACTAATTGTTCATTAATTAAATACGAACTAAAAATAGATCCAAAAATGATAATTAAAAAATTAAGACTAAGAACAAGTAAGTATAAAAAACTTGCTTTTTACTGAATGGCATATTATTACAATAATGAGATATCAATAACAAAAAAACTTTTGTTTTAATTTTTGTTAGTCGGTCTGTATGTTCCGGTTAATATCCGAAACAGCTGGACCAATTTTGACGGGACTTTTAAGGTCTTGTCCAGCTCGTCCCGCCATTATCATACACTGATGGAAAATAAAAAAACTCTCTCTTTAAAACCCGCTGTCTCTATAAAAAGCACACAATCACAGAAATACAATAAAAGCGTATTAGAAAATTATCATCTTTAAAACAAATATTCTTCTTTCTTGCATCATCTTCAGATCCATCGCAGAAACGAAGGGATAAAACGTAACCTCTATCAGGCTATGTCTGAAACATCTCAACGACACAGACAAAGCCAAGGAGAGGCTAGGTCAAAGTCCCTTTGAAGAGCAGAGGTCCATGGTCCCAGATGTCCATAGTCCCTGATGTTCATGGTCCCAGATGTTCATGGTCCCAGATGTCCGTGGTCCCAGATGTTCACGGTCCCAGATGTCCATAGTCCATGTTCTCAGTTAACTGCAATGTCTTGGTCTTCGAGGTGTTCAAATACGCAAGTTACAAGAAGCTATAAAATAAAGTTAATTATTTAAATAACATCTCCCGTCGGGGCTGCGGGTTGTTCGAAAGAGATACCGCGGCCCCGGAACACAAAATGCCAAAAGGAACATGGGTGGTTTTTAGTCAGTAGAAGTCGGACACTCCCTTCTGCTCCAGCCAGAAAAAAAAAGGTAGCATCTTCGGCATGTACCCAGTGTTCATAATGTAAGTAATTAAATTAGGTAGTCGCATTAATTAATTAAAATACATAGTACCAGAAGTTGTACCTCTGTCAAATTAAGACATAGCTTATTACAGCATATTTTATTAAATCGAACCCAAGTATGAAATATCCCTTACTAGCTGATGCCCGCGGCTTCACTCACGTGGATGTTGGTCAAAATATATATTAAAGCCTTCATATTGAATCACTCTATCTATTACAAAAAACCGCTTAAAACTACGGTTTTAAAGATTTAAGCATACATAGGGACGGACACACAGCGACAGCGACTTTGTAGTTTGTAGTTTTATACTTTGTAGTGATTATCCGTTCATGTTATATTTTGTATAAAGGGTGTATATCAACCCACCACACAGCCGTCAACCAAGCATTTTGTACATCAAACTAAGTACCCCTACGCAAAATTTTTTGCAGGGAAACGATTCTTTTTTTTGGGTCAAAATTCACATTTTACGGTAAAACTCAATGTAGCACTCTTAAAACATTGTGCTAGTGCATGCTTTGAATAGTAAACGGGTCATAAAGGTAATTTAAGTAAAGTTATAACCTGAAAACTAGATTTACAAAAACAGCTGTGAAAAATTTGGAACTTTGACCCCCAATATCTTCGTAACTAGGAGGTTCCCAGGTATGGTCTAGAACAAGAAAATGATCGCAGTGGTGGGGAGAACAAGTGCCCTTCGTTTGCGTCAAGGGTACTTTTACACCCTTTATAGGGTGATTGGTCAAATAATTATATTATTGACATATTTATGTTCGCCTAACTGGTCAAAATGTACTGAACAGATGATTTTTTTTTCGCGATTTCTGGTTTTGTCCTAGTAAAAGTTGTTTGTTTTCATGAGTACAATCACGTGTTTTAAGTAAGTTAGTAAGTAAAGCTAGCCTATGTTGTCCCACTGCTGAGCAAAGGCCTCCCTCCATTTTTTCCAACGGTCACGATTCTGTGCAACGTCTCTCCAATTCTCAAGGAAGACATCCAGTTCTTCCCGCCATCGCCTTCGTGGTCTGCCACGACCTCGTGTAACTGTTTCAGGGCACCATTCCTGAGCTTTACGGGCCCACAGCTCGTTCGGCATGCGACAGACATGTCCTGCCCAGTCCCATTTTCCAGTGTTTTAAGTATCGGTCACTAATTACTAGTCGCCTTATAAAAGCCCACAGAGGTCCGTCATTTTGATGAATACTAGGATACGGAAAAAAAAACTTAATTTAAAAATAAATGCCATAATTAACACAAAACACTTAAAAGTCACGGATCATTAATAATGATTCATTATGTAGGTATGTACGTACACGCTTAACTCCGAAATCATCCGACCGATTTCAATGAAATTTTTTGAATGTGTCATGTGAAGTTCCTGCTACAGCACACACACACACACAGTTTACACCCTATAGATGGCGCCTTGTGAGGCCAGGTCTGTCAGTAAAACTTCTTTGTATGACTGGTTGTCAGACTTGTTGAATTCTAACTACTCGTAAGAACTATCAAAGATCGCGCGCCGACCGTGTGGACGGTGAGTAATGGGCTAGCTCGCCGTCCGTCCGTCTTATGACGACGACAGGCCGTGTCGACGGCGCGTTTGTGTTCCACGCGCGCCTCAAAGAGATGTCAGCAACATGGAAGGGGCCCGCAAGGGTCGACGCCCGTCGGGGCTGCGGGTTGTTCGAAAGAGGTACCGCGGCCTCGACATAAAGGGCTAAGAAGGAACATGGGTGGCTTTTAGTCAGTAGAAATCTGACTCTCCCTTTCGCTCTGCCCAAGAGCGGGAGGGGTTATTTCATGATTTCCCACTCCCCATAAAAAAAACAGCTTAAGGTGCTCTCTTCGGGGCATGGTAGACGCTCGGTATGTTATGATGGTCACCCATTCACGGACCGACCTAGGTAAGCACTGCGCGGCTGTTATTATTAAACCTCGAGCTTGTTTGTAGTGTTGTAAAATGGAATCATCATTTACCTAGTGTTTATCCAACTATGTTAGGGTCGGCTTCCAGTCTAACCGGATTCAGCTGAATACCAGTATTTTACATGGAGCGACTGCCTATCTGACCTTCACAACCCAGTTAATACTAAATCAAATCAAATCAAATCAAATCAAAAGTCATTTATTCAAACTAGGCTGATAATCAGCACTTTTCGAACGTCAAAATTTACTTTACTTTACTTTACTCATTTACAAGTGACAGTCCCCCAAAACGCCCACCCTTCGACACTTCCTAGTGTTTTTTGCTGGAAAGAAGAAGTGGCGGAACAAACTCCCCAGCAACACATCTGTCTGTTTGGTTAGAAGAACCAGACTCGATACAATAGAAAGGTGTAACTTAATATTACGATTGATTACAGACACAAGTCAAAAATAAAAATGTATATAATAATAAAAACATAAAAAAGACATAACATGTCAGTAAACTAATTTTGGAGAAAGAACATAAATAACAAACAAACAAACATTGTCTTGTGTTCAACTCAGCGACCAACTATTCCTATCATTTAAGTAGTCGTTAATGGAATAGTAAGCTTTTAAACAAAGATTAGATTTTACTTTGGCTTTAAATGCATTAAATGGCAAGTCTAGAAAAGAAGATGGCAATTTGTTATAAAATGTTATACCGAGCCCTACGAATGAATTATGAACTTTGTGAAGCCGGTGAAAAGGAGCGCGTAGTTTATGCTTATTTCTAGTGTTAAAATTGTGAATATCACTGTTTTTAGTGTACAGGTGAATATTTTGTCTAATATATAAAATGTTGGCAAAGATGAACTGAGAAGCAACCGTGAGAATACCAATCTCCTTAAAAATATCTCTAAGAGAAACTCGGGCACCCAGCTGATAAATTGCACGAACCGCTCGCTTCTGCAGAACAAATATATTTTGAATATCAGCAGCTTTGCCCCACAGCAGAATACCGTAGGACATAACGCTGTGAAAATAACTAAAGTAGACTAACCGTGCTGTATCAACGTCAGTGAATTGTCTTACTTTTCTGACGGCGTATGCGGCCGAACTTAGCCTTCCCGCTAGGCTTGATATGTGTAAACCCCATTGTAATTTTGAATCTACTGTTATGCCCAGAAATACAGCAGAGTCGGCAGTTTCCAGCTCTTGATTGGCGAGGATAATATTGGGACCTAGATTTCTAACATTGGGTAAAGCGAACTTAATTATTTTAGTTTTCTTAGCATTAAGAACAAGGTTGTTTGTTGTGAACCAATCCGTGACCATTGACAGCGTGCTGTTTACGTAGTCAAAATCGTGTCTATTCCTATCTACTTTAAAGATAAGAGAGGTATCATCTGCAAATAGCACAACGTCACAAAAACCTTTTAAATAATATGGTAGGTCATTAATATAAACCAAGAATAAAAACGGACCCAGTATTGAACCTTGAGGTACACCAAGCCGAACCGGTAGTCCGGAAGATTTGGCGCCATTTACGTCTACACATTGGAATCTATTTTGTAAATACGAATCTATCACATTTAGGGCCTCATTTTGAACACCGTAATGACGCAGTTTCCGTAAAAGCGTGTCGTGATGTACGCAATCAAAAGCTTTAGAGAGGTCGCAGAAAACACCGACTGCATTTTGTGCGTTCTCCCATGCGTTAAATATGTGTTTTAGCAAAGCAACACCTGCATCCGTAGTCGAACGACCCTTTGTAAAGCCATATATATTTATGTTCTTTATACCTCGAAAATATCACGCCGCTTATACAAGGTTACGTTACCGAGCAGACTACACCGATTCTCTGTATGGCGAACGCGTCGAGCAAATGTTCGGACGACCGTATCTTTAGTTTTTATATCAATGGTCTTATGTAATACGGGGCGAGCCTTTTGCCATCAACCGGGCAGAAACTCCGTGGCTGCTACTGACAAATCCCTCGTAGAAAAACCCAATAATCCTTTTCCTGACCCGGGAATCGTACCCAGGACTCATGCTGAGCAGTCGTGCTTGCAAACACTAAACCAACGAGGCAGTCAATGACTCAGTAATTTAATTTCCCTTAAATAACTTTGTTAAGTAGTACTTGTATAATTAGATCTCTGACATACACTGATCTTATTGGTGCCGTTCTTCTGAAAGGACAGGTGCGTAGTACTCGTAACCGGCGTGCGTGTATGACCAGATGTATGAATGTGAACGAAGCAAAAGGAGTATGTAAGGATCGTAGCAAGTGGCGTTCTGTGGTTTCTGCCTACCCCCATGGGAAAAGGGCGTGAGTTTATGTATGAGTTTATGTATGTAGATCTCTGTAACTCTGACCTCTGGGATACGTACAACGCAAGCCTTAAATAAGTTTCTTGAATAGACATTCAAAATCAAAGTAATTAGTTCAAATAGGCCATACTAGCACACTTTTGAACAGGGTAGTTGACAAAAAAAAACTAATTAGTCCGTCAGATAGATTTCCACAAAATATTCGACACATTTTTTTTCTTTTTGCACGTTAACAAACAATGAAGACGATACAGTGCTTTAAAAACTCGTGTGACGTCATATTGAGATTTTTTACCGGCGGGTGACGTCACAAGCCCCACTCAAATCTTCGTCAATTTTTATTGATTTGATAAAACAAAAAATTAGTATCTAATATTTTTCGATAATCTAACAGACGGAATCATGATTCTTTTAGTCAGGAAACATCCCTATTATCTAAGCAAAGTCAACAATGAAACGTAGTTAGACTCACAGTCACAAAGGCATAAAAACTATAAGTGTAACTGTTGTAGAACTGTTGTCTAAAATTAAATTAAATTAATTAATAATTAATTAAATTCTAAATTCTTGTCCATTCTTCTCTACGGAGAAGAAAGAAGAAACTGGACATAGGCATTCTTTTCTTCTCAACGCCATGTAATGCCAAGTCAGAGGAACAATGGCGCATAAAAACTCTAAATACCAAGTTAAACACCAGAAAGAAGAAGAAGAAATCAACAGATTTAATTAGCGAGAATACTTTTAATCTAATTTGAAAATATTTTGCTATCAACATTTCACTTCACTTACTACACTAGCCAACTAAGAATAGGATTGCGCTTTCTACCAACTTCACACGGCAGCAGTACTTATCTGACAGTTATGTACTGCCAGCAAAAAAAGAAATGCGAATAAGAAATGTTTTTTTTTTAATCATAGATTTAATTATACATGTTCATTTTTATAACATACTAGCTGACCCATGCAACTTCGTCTGCGTCACATAAATCAAATCATATCAACATAAATTGAGTTAAATCGTAATAAACAAAAAATCTTATCTTTCCTCTTTATAATATTAGTTTAGATTTTATTAAAGTGTGAATTACTATAGGTATCTCTTACTGTTAAATATACAGTAACACCTTGTACTTGTAAACATTATGGTGCAGTAAATATTTTGAATTTGAATTTCCCGGAGGCCAGAATCCCCACGTAGGGGCCTACATTGCGATGGAACGCGCGTCAGCCGGCTGCCGTACCGGACCGAACGAATCACTGCCGCGAGAGTAATTATTTTGTTGCGCGGATATTTTTACATTGCGATATCTTCTAAGGTATTTGTTTAAACTGTATAAAGTAAAGAGCACAAATATTCTATATTAAATTTCCGTGCTAACAAACACATTTATTTAGATATAGATTAATACCATATGGGTTAAATAAGCTTCGCAAACTATCACTCATTTTAACCTAAAATTATAATAGTAAAAAAAGGTTATAGTGAGTCAATCTTAAAAGATAGACATATGCTGTCGCGGACTTTTTTTTAGAACTTTAAAGAGGAACAATTCCACCATACACAATATTTGCGTAAATTAAAGCGTTTTCGCAGCGCACGCAACGGAAGCTCTCAAAAACGAAATATTTTTCCCGTTTTTGCAACATTTTTCATTTATGCTCAGCTCCTTTTCGTTGTAGCGTGATGTTATATGCCCTAAAGCCTCCCTCGATAAATGGACTATCCAACACAAAAAGACTTTTTCTATTCCAACCAGTAGTCCCTGAGTTTACCGCGTTCAAACAAACAAACAAACAAACAAACAAACAAACAAACAAACTCTTCAGCTTTATAATATTAGTATAGATTATATTATTTCTTGAATTCCAAAAAAAAAAATTTCAACTCAATATGAGTTCAAAGAGAGGTGCTGTGCTCCATCCTAGAGCACGAGAAATCCTTTTAATGTGCACAAGTACTTTGAAAGTGAAAAAATCGTGTAAAATTTTTATTAACATGCTTTTTTTTGACGTAAAATTGATTAGAAATACCAAAAAAGTGAACATTAAATAATTAAACTGAGTACAATTTCTTAATTAATTTTTCTGCACACTGTACGCTTTATTAATGAAGTTCGCGAGTTTTGCTGAACAAAATGGCGTCTTGACAGCGCTATTCTTAGTTGGCTCGCATAGTACACAAATCTTAGAAATTCGGTAGTTCAAAAGATTTCAACGCGCTGTAGCTTTTTATTTATTTTATTCGTCATCATCTGCCTAGCCTTTTCCCAACTATGTTGGGGTCGGCTTCCAGTCTAACCGGATGCAGCTAAATACCAGTATTTTACATGGAGCGACTGCCTATCTGATCTCCACAACGCTATTAGTACTGGGTAACACGATACCCTTTGGTAAGACTGGTTGACACATGGTAGCACTATGGAATGTTAATTTTTTTTTTTTTAATTTAAAATATTAGTACTTGTAAACTGTTGGCGGAGTACACACATAAACACTTGTATTAATTACTATAATAGTTTTGTAACATGTTAGTTTTCGTTTTACACGTTACGCGGCTTTTTGTAAAATTACTTAACATTTTTTTCTCTTATTTTAAAAAAATATTTAAAACGGGCCCAAAAAATACTTGCAAGTCTTGTTGAGAATTTCCTCCGTTTTTTCGTCAGTTTTTAGATAAGACGAAGGTATGAGATGAGAAATATCCTAAAGGGGTTTAAAAGGGAGATAAAGATTGTATGGAAATCCGTAATTGATCCAATGCAAGCTCCCATAGGGCAGTCGGCAGAAACTTCAAAAAAATTCTAAATTAACTACAAATCATATATTAACTACAACAAAAAATTCTAAATTAATACAAATGGCATTGTTCTACCATAAAAACGTCGCATCTGTAATAATCACCTAAAAGTACCACCTTTTAGTAACCCTCTATGACCGTAACTCAATTTCTTAGATTTTTGATTTTATTTTTTTTGTCCATGTCATTCTGAAAGGTGCGATTTGTTTGAAATACCGGGTTCAGAATGATAGAGGAACATATTGTGGTTTGTACGGCAGTGTACCTTCCACCTTGATGTAGTTTTTGCGAACCTTGATATTCATTTGAATGTATTAACACAAAAAATTAGGATGATTAACCTTTTAAGCGACATATTAACGACTAGCGGACGTCACACGGTTTCACCCGCGTAGTTCCCGTTCCCGTGTGAATACAGGGATAAAAAGGGTAGCCTATGTCACCCGAGAATAGTGTAGCTTCCCAACGGTGAAAGAATTTTTGAAATCGGTCCAGTAGTTTCGGAGCCTATTCGTTACAAATAAACAAACAAATCTTTCCTCTTTATAATATTAGTGTAGATTTTGCTATTTCACCATCAAACACTAATTTAAACACTTTTAAGGTTATGTAAGTACCTGTGTGGTTGAACGAACTGTTATGGCGTTTTCATTGACATGTTACTAGCGGTGGAAGGTCACCGGAATAATAAAATCTTATTTATTCTAACGATTTTGGTACTCATGAAGATGTTACGTCTGTCTGAGTTTAAAATATAATAGTTTTATATTAATATAAGAATCTTAATGAAATGAAAATACATGCCAAAATGTTTGTATAATTCGCTAATCTTCGAAACCAGCTTACCGATTTCAATTATATTTTGTGAATAGGAGATCGGACAAAAAAAACTAATTAGTCCGTCAGATAGATTTCCAAAAAATATTAAACACATATTTTTTCTTTTTTCACACAAACAAAAACTGAAGACGATACAGTGCTTCGAAAACTCGTGAACCCCTCGAAAACGTCACATGTCAGTAAATTTATTACCTACAAATGAGGTCACAACCCCCCACTCATGATCTTTGACGCGTTTTATCTTCGTCAATTTTTATTAATTTGATAAAACAAAAATCACGTGACTAATATTTTTCGATAATCTAACTGACGGACTAATTAGAATCATATTTTTTTGATCCAGTCCGATCCCCTATTAAAGCGGCTGGTTAATTATGTTCTTATATTAGTTTTTCCAAAAATAAAACGATTAAATTAAGTGACCATGTATTAAAATATTTTATGTTACATAGTGTGGATCCAAAGACAGAATCGATAAACACAGCAAAACGAAACGAAACAACAAAATAACCACGTCAATCGAGTTAGTAGTTTAGGAATTATTAGCACACAAACACGCAGACATCAAGACGAGACACATGCTAGAAAATATATTGACTAAGCTAATTTATCTTGCAGTTTATCAATTATGAACTGCCTCGTTGGTCGCGTGGTATTATATTTTTATATTATTTTGCCTCTTACGATAGTGAGACGATCGAGTTATAAAAAACGCATGTTTGACAAATAAATTATTCTTATTCTTAAAAATGATAAGTGTTTCATATCTTTTAGAAAGCCAAAAACCATAGAAATAAAACTAACTTCGAAGCCAAAACACCAGCGCCATCTATCACCAAGTACCGAAACTACAGAACCAGTATAAAAATCTAATAAAACATATTAATTAAATCAATTCAAGATTCGCCTGCCTCTCTACCTGATTATCATATATTAATAATAACCATTTTTAGTTGACATTCACGCCAGCCGGTTTCTCCCCGAGGGGCCTCTAGTTTGTATGGTTCAAGGGGGGCAGGGTATGTATAGAAGAACTGGTCGAAGTTGTGATAGCAACCACTCAAGGTTTTCTTGTATTTTTCCATGCAAACCGCGGTTTTTTTCACATTCTAAGTTTTATTCTTTGATTTCTTGAAGTTGTCTTGTGATTCTTTTTAATTTATTGTGATAAGACTAGAAGTAGCATTTTATTTAATAGTTTGAATTGGTTTAATAAATTATCTTATTGCTTGTCTCATTGGTCAAGTAATTCCTAAAGGAAAATCTCAACAAAACTTTGCTTGACTTGCGTATTGATCCCAAAACTTCATACTCAGCGCTTGTGCCTCATACTGATCAAGTGCCTAGCCTTATGCCAATTATTTAAAAAGCCCGGTGTCTCGATTTGTGCAGGTTCTATGATAAAATGGCCTGCACCTGATAAACGGGACTTTACGATGTAAGAGTATATGGCTGCCTAACCAAAAATTAAAAACGTGACGTATATGACGTAAGTATAAATGAGGATTTGGAACCTACGTTTGTCCCGAACACAACTAGGTATACTCACGAGCACTAATATGTATACATGCAGCAAAATTCAAAATCAATTTTCTTAGGAAATAACTTAAAACTGTGGCTTCTAAAATGATATGATCGTGAAAACGTAATACGTTAATCAATACAGTAGCAGAAAATCGCTTTTAAAAGTTGCTTCTTGTATACATAAAGGGTGTAAAAGTACCCATAGCGCAAACAAAGGGCATTTCTTCTCCCCACCACTGCGGTCATTTTTTCGTTCTAGATCATACCTGGGAACCCCCTAGTTACGAAGATATTGGGGGCCAAAGTTCCAAATTTTTTACAGCTGTTTTTGTAAATACTAGTTGTTTAGGTTTTAACTTTACTTAAATTACCTCCATGACCCGTTTACTATTCAAAGCATTCACTATTGAGTTTTACCGTAAAATGTGATTTTTGACCCCAAAAATTATCCCAGCAAATTTTTTTGCGTAGGGGTACTTAGTTTGACACACAGAATGCTTTGTTCACGGCTGTATGATGGGTTAATTTACACCCTGTATAGTGATTGTTAAATTATAGAATTAGATTGTAAACTACATTAAATTAACACTTGTGGACTTAACTAATACTCGTTTGGGAGGGGCTCGCCGTGTTGTACCGAGGTCAGGTCTGAATTGATGACCACTTAGTAAAAATAATATCTGAAAAATCTATATTTGTAAAAAAAGGATGAAGAGGTGTGATGAATAAAGATCATAGACACGGAGGCAGGCCCGCGCGGGAAAATGTGTCACTGACAGCTGTCACTCGAACCGAGCGGGCTTGCACCCGATTGCTATTTCAAACCACCAAACTATTGTTTTATTTAATAAACTATTTGTGCTTACCCCTGTGACTAGTGGACGTCACAAATGGACACCTAGACCTTATGACTAGATTTAAGACTTTGAGATATTACGAGTTAACTAGTATCAAAGTGCAGCGATGGTCCAGTGGTTCATTACTTCAAGTAATTTATTTCATCACCACTGCTCTTCAAAAACGGTGAACGAAAACATCGTGAGGAAACCGGCATTTACTAGAACCAAAAATTCAAAGACTTGTGACATCCACAAATCCGCACTGGGTTGTGGTAGATTATAGCCCAATCCTCCTCAAAGCGAAGCAGTGGAAACATTAGTAGGGTGACGATGAGTATCAAAGTTCTTGAAGAAGTAATATCTTCATTTCATGCTGTATGATAATCGAAATGTACAGTCACCTGCACAAATGCATGTAGGTACTTCACGAAAACGCTCACAGGAAAAAAAAAAAACATACCGATCGAATTGAGAACCTCCTCCTTTTTGGGAAGTCGGTTAAAAATACACATTAAGGTATCCATGCAATTTTGCAGGTGACTGTAAATAAATTTGGTTATGATATTCCTACCAACAATATATAATACTTCCTTTATGTTTCTGGCCTTCGTATTGTCACGAGCTTTGCAAAGTGCGAATGTACGACCTACGCCAACAGTATGAACTATGAGTACAAAAATCACATACGTTTTTAAGTACAATTTTGTTATAAGACCAACATTGTGTAAATGTGTAAATTGTGCATAAATAAATGGTAAATTTTGTGTTGGTGGTTCTACGCTCTTGTACCACCTGAAATCGGAGGGCTAGTGGGAAGTAAAATTCACATTAGCTCTACCATGAAAGTATTCAGTAGAACTAGTGGGAACGAACCGTATTTTTGGACTAACTTAAATAATCCAAGGATAATATCGACTGGGACCAAGGCTTCTTTCTTAATTTGCTAGATGTCACGTCATGTCTGACGATGTTTTCTTATCACTACATAGTATAAAACAAAGTCGCTTTCTCTGTCCCTATATCCCTATGTATGCTTAAATCTTTAAAACTACGGAACGGATTTTGAAGCGATTTTTTTTAATAGATAGAGTGATTCAAGAGGAAGGTTTTAGTATATAATTTGACCGACATCCACGCGGGTGAAGCCGCGGGCATCAGCTAGTATATTAATAATAATACTTTGCCTGCCCGGGAATCGAACGCGGGACATGCACAGCAAGCAGTGAAAATCTCTTAAAAACACTAATTTCGGACACACTTTAAAATAAAACACTAAAAAAAATATTTAAAATGTCCAACAAAATCGTTATTTAAAACAACTCGATACCTAAGATTCAAATCCGGATTGTCTATGACATCATAAGCCACGTAGGAAGATCATCTCAAAGTCACTTTAGCCAACATCACAGGTCAAATGTATTAATAAAACCTTTTTTTAGAACGGTAAGGACAAAGCGTTCTCCGGACCAAGGATATTTGCTTGTTTGATTTTGAATTAAGAATGTTATGATAGCATAGCTATATTGATTTGGCGCTAAAATGAAAAGACGTGACGTAAAGTGACAGAAAATCAAAGATGGACGCCTTGAAATGTCAATGTCAAGTTGGTTTCGAAATTTGAACGGATTTGGATCATTGAATTTGTGATTTGGAAGGTTAGGTTTTAAAAATACATCTTTGATATATTTTTCTTCCATTTGCCGATATGCAAATGGAACATCGTTTTGAGTTATCTTTATCCAAAGCAGCAATAATAAATCAGGACTAAATCAATAAAAATAAAACTTACACTGATAAGTGTAAGTTTTATTATGTTTAGTAATGTTAAACAAAATATGTATGTATGTCTGAGATATCGTGGCCTCAGACACAAAGGGCTAAGAAGGAACATGGGTCGTTTTTAGTCAGTAGAAGTCTAACACTCCCTACCGCTCCGCCTAGTCATTAGATGATTGGGACCCACCAAAAAAAAAGACTACGGTCTGACCAACAAAAGCACTGCTTAAGAATAGGAAACAAAGGTTTTGTGAAGAGTTCACAGGCTGCAAACTTTATAGAAAACGTGCCAAAAACTTAAAAATTACCATTCAAAAGTTCAAAAAGATGTACTTTAGTCATAACACCGTCATTGTACTCATAGAATGGGCAACATTGTGAAATAGCTAGGTATTTATGTAATATTTTGTGTAGTCTGTGGTATTTTTTTTTATCTATAGTCTGTCTTTAGCGTTGAGTTGACTACGAAATCATGTGAATGAGACAATATTGTAAACGCAAACAACTCACCTATGTCATACAAATATTTACTTAAGTTTTTGAACACGTCCTTAAATTATGATTAATATGAACATAAGAGATTTATAGTTTGTGATTATTATAAAACGCTTAAGGCTTCTAAAAACGAATTAAAATAATAAAAAAAACCTTTAGAAAATTAAAAAGAACTAGAGGGCATTAAAAAATTTGACCACATTTGCTTTTAACAAGCAAAGGGGCCAGAAGGGTGGCATTGCCTCTTCGTGGTATCCAGAAATACTAAGTGGGCACTTGGACTCCATCTACACATCTAAGATAAATGTTTTGAAATCTGCCTGTCTGTTTGTTACCATTCTATCTATCTCCGAAACTGCTGGACCGATTTTTCCGGGGCTTTTATGAGCAGATACAATAAAAAAAAAATTAAAAATGACCCACTGACTAAAGGCGTTGCCAAAAATAGCGATCTTGACATATCTAAAATTTAATGTATACGCTGCTTCCACGTGTCATCATGAGTTGATAATTTGTCTTCCATGTAATAAGAATTAATTAACACTTTTCAAACAAGACAATTGACCACATAAGAAACTACAAAAAAAGTCAACCTTTGTCCGTCTACAACGTTTTTCTCAGAAACGGCTGTGCAGTGAATGATTTCATCAGATTATAGCGAATTGTCATCTGCCTAGCCTCCCAACTATGTTGGAATCAGCTTCACGTCTAACAGGATGCACCTGATTACTGGTATTTTACATAGAGCGATTGCCTATTATGGCCGATACAACCCAGTTACTATTGGGCAATGTGATAATCCTTGGTAAGACTAGTCAGACTTTCGGGCCACTAACAGTCGCCCAGGTAGTGTTTAACCAAACAGACAGATGTGTTGCTGGGGAGTTTGTTCCGCCACTTCTTCTTTCCAGCAAAAACACTAGGAAGTGTCGAAGGGTGGGCGTTTTGGGGGACTGTCACTTGTAAATAAGTAAAGTAAATTTTGACGTTCGAAAAGTGCTGATTATCAGCATAATTTGAATAAATGACTTTTGATTTTGATTTTGTAACGACTGTCAAAGATTTAAAAATTAAAAATGAATTAAAAATGACTGCCGGGACCAACGCAACGGCTTAACGTACTTTACGAGACACGGAGGAAACTATTGGTACTTATGTAATGGGTAGTCACCCATCCACAGACTTGAAGATTGATCCGAGCAAGTGATTTCATCATAGCGAATAAAGACGGTAATAATTAACATTAACATTTTGCAACAAAAATACCTACCTACTAATAAAGATTATCACTTTGTAGAGGTTATTCCATTCATTTTAATATAACGAGGAAAAAATGCAAATTAAGAATCTGTGGTAGCAATGAAAATGGCGGTAAAACGAAGTATAAGGCAAAGGTATTTCAGTATAATGCCAATCGTGTTTTAAATTCTTGGCTCTAGAATCTAGAGAATTACAAAGTAGGCTGTATACATCTAGAGTCAAGATGTATACAGCCTACTTTGTAATTTTAATAAGAAGTATAGGAATTTGACATTTACAAGAGTTAATAAAGAAGATAATTGCGAAATCGTTTTGATTTTACAGTCATAGTTTTTAGCGAGGTCTATTAAAAGTTTAGGTACTGAACATATTATATACTAATACAATACCTAGTCATTTATTGTAACAAAAAAAAATATTACGTAAACTGTTCCAACAACTAAATTATTTCTTTTACAACTAACACAATTTTAAAATTAGAATCAACTTTAAAAATTCACAGAAAAAAAACCACAAACAATTTAAAAAGAATAAAAATTTAAACTCACCGTTCATAATTTCGACCAAAGACAACACAAAATTTAAAAAAAAATGTTTAAAAAATAGAAGACCTACAGACCTTCAACACGTCCATACACATAGGCACACAAACCACACTGAACGATTATCGCTTCGGACTGAGATATCGGTTTAAGGAATCGATTAAAATCGTCAAAACAGGTTGTAAGTTTAATTATGTGGCATTATGATGAGACTGTTAGGTTTAGACTCTTGAGTCTTGGCGGATTTTAAAACGATGTTCGAAAAAATATGGCGCGGATTCGTAGACAGTTTTTTTTTTTGTTTTTTGGAGGGAAATTTTCGTGTGGGTTCTGTAGGTGTGTGGAGTGGGAATATTAGGTTTAACTATGTGTGTAGGCGTTAGTTTTCACCATATTGGTGACTGGTGAATTAATTACCTGTATTATTCAAGAAATATCCTGGCTGAGGCTGGCACAAGAAAATAACGTGGGGTTTAACAAACAACGAGAGGGTGGGTGAAGTCAGGCTGGGGATGATGATGGTGATGATTCTTCAAGGTGATGAACCTACCCATCGCATTTAAGGTAAAAGAGCCAGGGTGGCTCGCGAACTTAAATTTCTAACGTTTTTTTGTAATTTGCCTGGTCGGTGTCAAGCTGTGTGCTGGGGAGTTTGTTCCGCCACTTCTTCTTTCCATCTAAAACACTAGGAAGTGTCGAAGGGTGGGCGTTTTGTGGGACTGTCACTTGTAAATAAGTAAAGTAAATTTTGACGTTCGAAAAGTGTTGATCATCAGCCTAGTTTGAATAAATGACTTTTGATTTTGATTTTGTATGATGAACAAAGGTTCGCGGCCTTTATGCAGAATTACGATCATTCAAATTTAAAATTTGACCCCGTTGAACTAGGATTTCATTGAAGATAAAGGCAGAAACACCGTACTTAGAACCTCGTCTTTAGCAATAGTGCAAGCGACCAAGTTACGACACCATCTGCCTTGCATTTTCTGTTATTGGTCGGCTTTCAATGGAACCGTACTGCTGAATACCTGTATTTTACGTGGAGAGCCTATCTGACCTCCACAACCCAGTTAGGTAATACGATACCCCTTGGTAAGGTGGTTATCACACTTTCAGGTCCCTGACTACCTGTAATAATAATAAAGCCTTTTATTCCGAAACCAGACACACAATAATAATAATAGTTAAACAAAAATCACAAAATGTCACGAATTTCGGTGTGCCTCGTGGCATAGGTCTCCTCTAACAATTTCCATTGACGTTTGTCGCGAGGTATCCTTCTCCAATTTGGGCCTGCTGTCAGTTGTAATTCATCCTCCCAGCGAGTAGGCTGCCTTCCCCGATTTCTTTTGCCGTCCCTTGGATACCACTCTGTCACTACCTTGCTCCACTTGCCTTTAGAGTCTCGCATCATATGGCCTGTCCACCTCCACTTTTGTTGGTCTATTCTTGTTAAGACATTGGTCAGTTTAGTTTTGGACCAGAGATCTATTTATATTCCTAACTCTATGCCATTTTGAAGGCCATTTTGTCAGATATGAAGAAAAAATAGAAAAGTTTGAGAATTTGTACCTCTTCATTATCAATATATTCTGTAACTTTATTAAACGAGTTTCATTAATGAAACAAGACTATTTAGATTTAGATTATAATGTACAGATTTTAGACTGCAAATAAGTTAAGGAACCCTAACAATAAACACTTTAATCTCTATTAATAATAGTTTCTGTAACTCGTCTCAATATTCTTCACGCGCACGTTTTGTCACCCGCCCACGGATCTCCGAGCCCCTTCTCTTAAATGTCAGTGTTCAAGGGCAATGGCGGCTGGAAATGTCAAACTATTTATTTATGTGAATAGATATTAGGTACAGACGACTAGTATTGGCCGCCATACTATTAATATTATGTTTAGGAGCTCGTGGCTTAATAATAACTGTCGAGTTGATCTTTAGGTTAAGCCGAGGATCGTCCATTAGAACTTGCTGAGTCTCAAAAAGAAGGCGTTGGACCCATTGAGGTATAATGTACTACGTACTTGGACCCGTCTTTACACCTGTAAAGACAGCCAAAGATCTGACGGGTCAAGTCAGTGGCCTGAAAGTCTGACAATAAGACATAAGAAAGGGGAAATCATCAAATAACCCCTCCCGCTCTTGGGCAAAGCGAAAGGGAGTGTCAGACTTCTACTGACTAAAAACCACCCATGTTCCTTCTTAGCCCTTAGTGCTAAGGTCGCGGTACCTCTTTCGAACAACCCGCAGCCCTGACGGGATGACAGTCGTTGTTTACTACAGGGCCGCTTCTACTCCGGGCCGCTTCTACGATGTCATAGTGTGTGCAGTACTAGTAATAACAACACAGAATTTCTGTTTGTTTTTACTTATAATCTCTTATTAGGCCGGTGCATCCCCTAACGGGAATCTTAGAGGCCACCTAAAATTATGACATATACACGCAATAGACGTTTTGTTGTGGTATGGAGATGTGTTGCAGAAATGAGAAAAGTGTCGTGAGTAGCGAAAGACCAAAGAAACTATGATAACAAAATATTTGCACACCAATATGCAATGGTAGAATGTATAGGACCCATTTTTAAGTCCAAACCCTGTAAACCTACATTCTGGCAAATAAATGCGTATCTTTATAAGAGTCAGTGGCTATCATAGTGTTCATAGTCTTATCATAGTGTCAGTGGCTATGGTTATGGTTTGGTACAAAATGGAACCATTTGACAGTTAATCGATGGACACTATGATAGCCACTGACATTTAAAAAGATACGCAATAGCCCTGCTGCACGCTTAGTATGGCGATTCTATCTCTATTCTACCAAGAATAGACAAAGCTTTTTCCATACAATTTGACACGAAATTTTGCTACAATCTGTCATTTTGTCGATTCTTCCGTCGACAAAACCCGTTTCTACGGTGGTCATGCTACGCGTGCTGGTTAGGCTAACCACACGATAAAGAAAGAATTCATTTTCAAATTGTAAAGAGTTCTTGAGTTGACTGGCTCAACATCTACTACAGTGTGTGTCTACCGCCTACATACACACATCAAAAGTGTCTAGGGATCAAGCATTTTTATGCGGATTTCTTGAGATTGAGATGTGGCTTTGTAATAAATTTATGATTTTATAAATTTATATGGATCCTTTTTGGTGCATTTCATAATTTGAATCAGGAACTGTGAATCAAATTCGAGTAAAAGATGAAAATCAGCTGTCAATATTTTCCCTATAAAAACATACAACGCATTGAAGACATTATTAGTGCTACTGTTTCCCTACTACTGATTAAAACCAACGTTATTATGGAGCGGCGACGTCATTTAAGCAGGGAAGAAATGCTCAGAGCCGTGGGAATGATAGAAGCTGGTTCCCGGCAACGTACTGTGGCTTTAGCTCTGAATACAAGTCAGAGTGTTATCAGTCGACTTTGGACACGTTACCGAAGCACTGGTACCGTGGCTGAGCGCCATGGAGGACGGTATCGCTGCACCACACGGAGACAAGACCGATACATTCAAATCTTAACTCGAAGAGCTCCAACAATAACCGCCATGATGTTAGCCGTGAGGCTTCATCACTCTTCAGGGAACTTAATTAGCGACCAAACAGTCAGAAACCGCTTGCATGAAGTGAACCTTCATTCCCGAAGACCGCTACGGGTACCACCTATAGCAATGCACAATCGTAGGATTCGATATCAATGGGCTCTTGAACACAGAAATTGGGCAGAAGAACAATGGCGTTTCGTGTGCTTTTCTGATGAGTCTCGTTTTGGTATGTAAAAAATTGACATAGGTGGTGGTGCCAAGCATGTGGATGGTGAGGACGTAGAAGCTGTCGCAACACTTTCAGGTGACGCGGCTGCAGGAGCAAGTCGCGGCCTCATGTGATCTGCATGTTTCCTTTGCTCTACCCCATTAGATGTGGTGACCACGTAGGAGTATCGGTGTTTACGGGTCGCTACTGTAGCAGGTTGCCACTTTTTTTCCAGTTTAGTTTTTATGTAGACCTTATCGCCTGTCTGGTATGTAGGAGTAGATGACACGATGTCCGCCTTCACATGTTGGTATTGCATATTTCTTCTCTTATTCGGTCGGATATTTGATAGAACACAGTTCAACTGCCTGCCGAACATCATTTGAGCTGGTGATTTGCCGGTAGTGGTATGCGGAGTGTTCCGGTAAGTGAATAAAAACTCCAACAATCGACGCTTAAGTGGGCTTCCGTCACTGGAGGCCATTCTGTTCTTAAAAGTTCTCACAAACCGTTCAGCTAACCCATTTGTTCGGGGATGATACGGAGATGAGGTGACATGTAGAATGCCCTGATTTTTACAGTAGTCCTGGAATTCCTGTGATGTTAGTTGAGGGCCATTGTCAGATACAATCATTTGTGGGAGTCCAAAGGTGTTGAAAATCTCATCCAGAACAGTGCATAGACTTTTTGAAGTTATGTTTTTCATTGGTCTTAGTTCACACCATTTCGATAATGCATCACACAAAACGAGCCAGTAGCTGCCCTCGAATGGACCTGCAAAGTCTATGTGAACTCTTTCCCACACTTGCTCGGGAATAGACCAAGAGAATACCGGTAGTTCGGGATTAGACGGTCTGTTTTCTTGACACCTGGTGCATCTCTTGATAAAATTCTCGATGTCCTCGTCAAGTGATGGCCACCACACATAGAAACGTGAGAGTGCTTTCATGGCCGATATCCCTGGGTGCCCTCGATGCAAATAGCCTAAGACTGTCTTTCTTAGAACCTCAGGTATGACCATCCTTCCTTGCCACAGTACAATTTTACCTTCTACAGACAGTTCGAAACGTTTTCTATAGTATTGTTTCATCTCTTGCCTGTAATCCAGGTCTCTCCACCCGGTCTTTAGGTACTGGCACACGAGTGACAAATTTGGGTCTCTAGATGTTTCCAGACTCAATATTTTTTCTGTTAATTGTAGGTCAACAATTTTGTTTTCTTGTAGGCGTGACACTACTCTATGTACAATGTTTTCCACGTGTGAGGGTTTTGTTTTGGGATTTGGTAATCTGGACAGGCAATCGGCCAGAATATTGTTTTCGCCCTTCTGGTAGCAAATTTCATACTGGTAGCTTCCAATCAAAAGAGCCCATCTTATAAGTCTATTATTTACAAGCTTCGGCAGGTTACGTTGAGGTCCCAGAATGTACATCAGAGGCTTGTGGTCAGTTACCAAGGTAAATTTCGTTCCTCTTAGATATTGATCAAATTTCTGTATTCCAAATAATATGGCTAGTGCTTCACGGTCAATAACAGAATATTTGCTCTCAGCTAGTCGAAGTTTTCTTGACGCAAATGCTATCGGTTGTTCGACATCTTTGTGTTTGTGGTATAGTACTGCCCCGACTCCTTTTTCTGAGGCATCACACGCTAGGAAAAGGGGACGTCTTTCATCGAACGCTAGCAATGAATTTGAGTTAGCTATGTTACTTTTAGCATTCTCGAAAATTTGTTCTTCATGTTCGGACCATCGCCATTTTTTTTTTTCCGCTTGTTAGCTCGTACAGGTCTGCACATGATCCATGAAGATGTGGAATGAATCTTTCATAAAAATTTATAAGGCCCAGGAAAGAGCGTAATTCCTTTGCGTTTGTGGGTTGTGATGCGTTGGTTATAGCGCTAATCTTCGCTTTTGTTGGCCGTATTCCGTTTTGATCGATTATGTGACCCAGATACTCAATCTCTTTACTTAAAAAAGTACATTTTTTTAAATTAACTTTCAAACCAGCCTGTTTTAGCCGGCTTAATACTGTGCAAAGTGTTCGTAAGTGTCCATTCATGCTTTCTCCTGTCAATGCAATATCATCAAAATACACTGCTACGTTTGGTATGTCTCCAAGTAGTTGATCAAGAAAATTTTGAAAAATTGATGGTGCTGTAGAAATACCGAAAGGCATCCTGTTGTACTGGTAGTATCCTCTGTGTGTGGATATTGTTAAATACTTTCTTGAGTCCGGAGCTATTTCAAATTGTAAATACGCGTCTTTGAGATCAATTTTGGAGTAGACTATGCCGTTTGCTAGTTTCTGTCGTAATTGATCAAACACAGGCACTGGATGTAAATGTTTTGTTAAAACAGGATTAAGTGTAGTGCTGTAGTCTCCGCAAATTCTGACGTCACCAGTTGGTTTCAAGACATTTACAGTAGGTGTGGCCCATTCCAAAGGAGTAAGATTTGGATCTATTCTGTTAATGATACCTGTATCGACAAGGCGATCCAACTCCCGTTCGACGTTTCTCTTCATGCTGAATTTGATTGGACGTGCAGGTAGGTGTACTGGTTCTGCGCCGGTTTTGACATGTATGTTAACTTGGTAGTTATTGACTTTACCTAGTTTGCCGTCGAAAAGTTCGCTGTATTGCTTGAGTATATGTTTTAATGTCGTTGGAGTAACATGCTTCTCTTGGACTGAATAAACTGGTTTTGGAAATTCCATTCCAAAGTTCTCGCTCCATCTCAATCCAAAAAGCAATGGGTTTGCGTTTTTCATTACTACGACAGGCAAGGTTTCGTATCGTCCGTTCACTTCCACATTTACGTTTGCGATTCCTTTGGTTTTCAGCTTGGTATTTCCATATGCTTTTAGTTTGGGCCCCTTTGTTAACGTTGGTGATCCAACCTGTTTCCAAACTTCGGAACTAATGATAGAGTAGGTAGAGCCAGGGTCCCAATCCATTGTGCAGTGAACTCCATTTATGAGAATGTCGATTTGTTTGCAGTCCTTAACTCGAGTGTTCGTGACGTTGTGGACAAACTCGTCGTCATCTTCACTATTTTCCGTTGAAACTTCTGTAGAGCTTGACGTGGAAGCTTGATTATCGCTTATCCGTTGTAGTCTACGTTTGGAAATATTTTTTCCCTTGGCTGGCGATATGTAAGCACGACCAGTTTTGATGCAGCAGTTCTCAAAGTGCCCCTTAAAATTGCACTCGTCGCATGTGTGGTTTTTTGCTGAGCATTTTGAGAGATCATGTTTCTCGAATTTCCCACATCTAAGGCATTGATCAGTAGAGTGCAACTTACGTTGTCTATTGTAATGAGATTGCGGTGTTGTTGTTTTTTGAGTACGGTTCCTTTTTACTCTGTTTACACTTGTAGCTGTGCCTGGTGTGTCATGTTCTGCCTGTTCTCGTGATTGTGCGATTGAAAAAATTTCTCTAAAAGTAACCTCCCTTCCTGACTCCTGCAAATCAGGCCACTTTTGCTTGAGGTCTGTCTCTAAATCTGTATGATTCAGCCCTGTAGCAAAACGATCGCGTAGCTGTCGTTCCAACATCTCTTCTTTGTAGCCGCAATCCCGGCTTAGACTTTTGAGTCTGTTAGCGTACTGTTCCATAGATTCTGAAGATTCTCTGGTGCAGTTCCAGAACTCTGTTAATGCACGGTACCTGGTTTTCTTAACTCGAAACAAGTCAAGAAGTTTGAGGCAAATGTCGTTATAAGTACTCGTGTCAAAATTCGGTGTAAGCGCTATTTTTAACTCACGGAAAATCTCTGGTGTTAGGGTATTCAACAGGATGTCCTTTCGTAGGTTTGGCTCCGTAACGTTCATGATTTGACATTTGTTTGAAAAGAAGTCTAAAAAATCTTCAATCCTGCAGCTGTCGGGGTTGTATTTGTCCATGTTAAAATTTTTAATCACCATCATCTTGTCAGACGATGTGACCGACAATGATGAAACGCTCGTTGAATCTTTTGTTTTCGTATCTTCTTTGTTGTGCATTGTCTGTACCAACAATGTAAGTATTTGTGTCACCTGTTCTTGCTGCGCCTGTTGAGCTTGCAAGAACAGCTCAAATTGTTCTTTGTCCATTTTTATATTATTTTAAATCCTCGTCGCCAATAAAATGAATCACATTTTAATGTAAAATTTATTGAATGACAGTATAAGACATTTGACAATACGTCCATAGATATCACAGTATGAGACCGGATACAAGACGTATACGACACTGGAGAACCCCTGGACGCCAACAGCGATTAAAATCCTGCCAGGAAGTCCATCCTTATAGTGGTGGAACCATCATGGTATGGGCGGGTATTTGGATCGGCGGAAGAACTGAGTTGATTTGGATCAGAGGCAACCTCAACGCTCAAATTTATGCTGAGACGATTGTATCAGACGTCATCGTTCCTCTACAAGTGCAAATCGGTCCCTTATTTCAGTTAATGCATGATAATGCACGACCGCACACCGCAAGAGTTGTAAGACAGACTCTCGCCGCAGCTAACATCAATCTCCTGCCCTGGCCTGCTCAGTCGCCAGACTTGAACCCGATTGAGCATGCATGGGATATGCTACAGAGAAGAGCTCTGCCGAATATGGAGGGTATCCAGTCGCAAGAAGACCTTTTTTTGTTGTTGCAACGAACATGGGCGGCCATTCCACAGCGTGATTTGGATGAACTCATTTTGAGTATGCCAAACCGATGTTCTTGTGTTGTTAGTGTTCGCGGTAGAAACACGGATTATTAATTGTTTAAGTTACCCAATAAAATTTTGAAGAAAACTGTTATTTCAGTCTTTTTTTCGAACTTTAATGTTAGTGGTTCAAATGTCAAAAATCCCTTTATTAGGAAAATGGCAAATTTCTTTATTAATGCAAAGGTGACTTGGTTTATCGTTACTGTGACAAACGAAAACACTTTATTTGATGAATCCTTAAAGAAAATTTTAATTAATATCAATCAGGAGAAAAGTTATTGCAAAAATATATGTTGATCCCTAGACACTTTTGATGTGTGTACTTAGGTAAAGTTAGGTAACAAAAAAGAATGAACATAATTTTGCAATTTGTATTTTGGCCTTAAACACGTAGGTACATACCTACGGGTTTTCCAAACATAATTCTTACGCAGATGTACTTACCTAATACTAGCTTAATAAGGAAGGAAAATGTGAGGAACCCGTACGTTTTTAGAAATACGTAACTTGGAAATATTCAAGGTGGAATTCAATGCTTTCCTGTGACATTGTGATTATCATGGAACATGCAATGAGAACAAGAAGATAATATAAAGTCTATTTATAGTATATTTTTCTGAATACCACTATTTTACAGGGCTGTAAGCTGAGTGAGTAGTAAGCGGTGGCAAATTACTACGGTAATTTATTTCACCACCACTGCTCTCAAAACGGTGAAGGAAAACATCATCAGGATACCGGCATGTTCTAGAACCAATAATTCAAAGACATGTGATATCTTCCAACCCACGTGGTTGATTATAACCCATTCCTTAAAAGTAGGAAGCCTTTTTTTTGCTGATGGGAAAGTATCAAATGACTCCTCTCGCTTTGGGGGGAGCGGAAGGGAGTGTCAGACTTGTAATAACTAAAATCCACACATGTTTCTTCTTAGCCGCTTGCTTTCCAGGGCCGTAGTGTATACATCTCTTTCGAGCAGCCGGCCCTTTTTTTTTTTTTGGGGGTTGCGAAATCATCAAATAACCCCTCCCGCTCTTTGGCAGAGCGAAAGGGAGTGTCAGACTTCTACTGACTAAAAACCACCCATGTTCCTTCTTAGCCCTCCATGCCGAGGCTGCGGTATCTCTTGCGAACAACCCGCAGCCACGACGGGCAGACCAGTCGGCCCTTGCGGACTCATTCTAAGTATACAGAGACGAAGCCTGTGTTTCAGCAGTCGATCATCATCATCATCATCAGCCTATAATGTTCCCACTGCAGGGACTCAGGGCTCCTCTCTAGGAGAGGGATGGGCTATAATCCACTACGCGTGCCACCAGCAGGGCTATTGCGTATCTTTTTAAATGTCAGTGGCTATCATAGTGTCCAACGATTAACTGTCAAATGGTTCCATTTTGTACCAAACCATAACCATTTGACAGTTAATCGATGGACACTATGATAGCCACTGACATTTAAAAAGATACGCAATAGTCCTGCAGCAGTGGACAATTATGCTATACTAGGCTGAATGAAAAAACATGTGGAGGATCAATGAAGGATAAATACACACACCAGCCTTACCCATAGGCTATGTTCAACGCACCATAGAGTAGGCTGTAGGCGCCGGCGCCATTTTTTATTCCCACCACTTTTTGCGGCAACATTGGTAACTGGTTAAATTACCGGTTGTAGGTTGCTGATGTCATCAGCACATTCTTCAATGTTATGTGTGTGTCTTGGCTAATGGAGCCGTCATCACTAATGTATGTGATATGCTGAAATAGGACTAAAACTGACTGACTGTCATGTTTGTCAAATGATTGTAAGTGCAACTACTGAGCGTTGGGGTTTTTTTTTTTTTGGGGGGTGGGAATCATCAAATAACCCCTCCCGCTCTTGGGCAGAGCGAAAGGGAGTGTCGGACTTTTACTGACTAAAAACCACCCATGTTCCTTCTTAGCCCTTTATGTCGAGGCCGTGGTATCTCTTGCGAACAACCCGCAGCCCCGACGGGGGCGTTGGTGTCCTTTTTTTTTGAGGGGTGGGAAATCATCAAATAACCCCTCCCGCTCTTGGGCAGAGCGAAAGGGAGTGTCGGACTTCTACTGACTATAAACCACCCATGTTCCTCCTTTTCATGTATCTCTTGCGAACAAGTACTCGAGTTCCGGGTCGGGCAAAATGTTATTAAGTTTTTTAATTACGAGTTTCTCCGTAGTAGCCACAGAGTCTGGATTACGCATGTTAGTGCAAAAACTAGCGCTCCGTTGCGGGATCCAAGACAGTTAAATCGTTTCTCTGGGACTTTGTCGGGCTTCATTGTCTCGGCGCTTTTCTTGTGGTCGCCACTGTTGATTCTGGCTTACAGGAGTTACAGTGGTTTGGGAATAGTGTGGCGAGCTTGTTCCTTAGTATTTCCGATCAGACTATTAGGGCATCAATTTTGTACTCCTAAATACTTAACTGGTCGTGACTAGATAATAACCGCCGCTCGGATTAATCTTCGGGCGTGCCTGGTTGTTTTGATGTCTACCTTTAAAGTAAGAGAGAACAGGCATGTTATGGGCACGCTGGTTCCTCGTGATCGAGGTCAAGAGCAGACCCATTTTCCAATAAAAGTAAGATCTTAAAAAAAGCTTACTTTCCTTAGGCCTTACTCGACCCCGTCGGGGCTGCGGATTGTTCGCAAGAGACACCGCGGCCTCGACATGAAGGGCTAAGAAAGAACATGGGTTGTTTTAGTCAGTAGAAGTCTGACACTCCCTTTCGCTTTGCCCAAGAGCGGGAGGGGTTATTTGATGATTTTCCAAAAAAAAAAAAAGGCTTACTTACGCTTTATCCATCACTCGTTAGTTACATTGCGTTTCATCCCTTCTTATTACATATCTATACCAAGACAAAATACTTGCGACCCACGGATGCCCCTCAAGTTAAAGGGGAAAATATACAAGTCCGTGATTAGACCTGTCGTACTG
Source organism: Diarsia brunnea (assembly GCA_949774965.1). Taxonomy (NCBI): domain Eukaryota; kingdom Metazoa; phylum Arthropoda; class Insecta; order Lepidoptera; family Noctuidae; genus Diarsia; species Diarsia brunnea. The sequence goes on from OX459023.1 coordinate 9,036,657, forward strand.
TATGGATCAGAGTGCTGGGCTTTGAAAAAGATGGATGAAAAACGATTGCATGTAGCGGAGATGAGAATGTTGAGATGGATGTGCGGAGTGACAAGAATGGTTATAGTAAGGAATGAGTACATGAGAGGAAGTTTGAAAGTGGCACCTGTTACAGAAAAATTGAAAGGAAGTCGTTTATCTTGGTATGGTCATGTAATGAGGAGGGATGAAACGCATGTGACTAAAAAAGTGATGGATATAAATATTGATGGATGGAGAGGGAGAGGAAGGCCAAAGAAAAGATGTATGGATTGTGTGAAGAATGATAATTATGAATGAGAAAGGAATAAATGCCACCTTGACGTGTAACAGGGAAGAATGGAAGAAGAAAACGTGTTGCGCCGACCCCAAATAGAATGGGATAAGGGCAGGAAGATGATGAAATACTTACCTTCAATATGTTTGTAGTTCTGTATCAGGCGGACCTTTCAAACTCTCTGCAATGTGACTGTTCTATCCATCTCTTCCTTCTCCTCCTCACTTGTCCACCTGTAAACCCTTCATGGATTACTGGCGTGATTTAATGTTATGATAGAAGAGGTAAATAAAATCAGTTAATATTAAAGGTTGCAACACATTCGAAGGCTTATTGTCAAAGAAATAATAATCACTATCAATCAGCAATCAATTAAAAGTTACCTTGGTGAGTTTTTCAATCGATGGCAAAGACTGCTAGTTGCCAGTAATTATTGCTTAGAGTCACGAGAAAACCAGGAAAATTGTGGTCTTTGGCCTTCACGTCAAACTGACATGAGGAAGATGGCTTTTATTGGATAATCCTGTCGTAAATCTGTGAACGACCTTATCCGTATCTTGAAAATAATACACACCTTTCTATTGTATCGAGTCTGGTTCTTCTAACCAAACAGACAGATGTGTTGCTGGGGAGTTTGTTCCGCCACTTCTTCTTTCCAGCAAAAAACACTAGGAAGTGTCGAAGGGTGGGAGTTTTGGGGGACTGTCACTTTTAAATGAGTAAAGTAAAGTAAATTTTGACGTTCGAAAAGTGCTGATTATCAGCCTAGTTTGAATAAATGACTTTTGATTTTGATTTTGAATATCTATACTTTTTTTTTGGCGCGTGGAAAATCATCGAATAACCCCTCCCACTCTTGGGCAGAGCGAAAGGGAGTGTCAGATTTCTACTGACTAAAAACCACCCATGTTCCTTCTTAGCCCTTGTGCCGAGGCCTCGGTATCTCTTTCGTACAACCTGCAGCCCCGACGGGGTAATATCTATACTTGGCATTTACTTCACGTTCCTAGTTCTAGACAATGATGGTCGAGCCTATTTCCATCAGTTAGGCACATAAGCAGGCTTTGGGCTCATCATCATCATCAGTCTATAAAATGTTCCCACTGCTGGGACACACACAGGTCTCCTCTCTGTGAGAGGGAATGGGCTTTAATTCACCACGCGGGCCCAGTGTGGGTTGGTAGATGTCACATGTCTTCAAATTTTTGATTCTGTGTCAGGTTTGCTCACGATGTGCTCCTTCACCGTTTTTAAGAGCAGTGGTGATGAAATAAATTACACAAAGTAGGTAATGCCTTTTTTTTTGGCGGGTGGAAAATCATCAAATAACCCCTCCCGCTCTTGGGCAGAGCGAAAGGGAGTGTCAGACTTCCACTGACTAAAAACCACCCATGTTCCTTCTTAGCCCTTAATGTTGAGGCCGCGGTGTCTCTTGCGAACAACCCGCAGCCCCGACGGGAACTATGCCTAGCCTTTACCCAACTGTGTTGGGGTCGACTTCTAGTCTACAGTCTAACCGGATGCAGTCTGAATGCCAGTATTTTACATGGAGCGACTGCCTATCTGACCTCCACAATCCAGTTAATACTGGGTAATACGACACCCTTTGGTAGGACTGGTTGTCAGACTTTCAGAACACTGACGACTACCTGTAACGACTGCCAAAGAAATTTATATGGCAGCCGGGACCAACAGCTTTACATGCATTGCGAGGCACGGAGGAAACTCGGTATGTAATGGGTGGTCACTCATCCACAGACCAACCTAGGAAGCGCGGTGATCAACCCGAGTGACAGATATTAAAAAGCCACGATCTCCTCGCGATTATAGGGACTGATGGAAAATATTGTGGAAAACCTCAGCCAGCTTAAAATGGCCACACACAAGATAAGTGATCAATACTCGTTTCGTCTTGTGGTATATTATCCCTCTATATTGTCGGCTCTTAGACGCGCGTGCCCACTTACTACCGCCGCTCACAGCTGACTGGCTGCTTTACGACCGCACGTGCGCTAGAGATGACATAATGCTTCCTTCTCTTTCACTCACAGACACTACACGTCTTTACATCCATCCTTTCTCGTTTGCAAATAATAATATCACAAATCAGCTGTTACCGGTCCGCCATGTTAGGTTAGTTTTTTTTTAATCAAACGGCGAAGGAATGCAAGGTTATGCCTGTCACGGAATATTTAATTTAATGATGTCTGCTGGATATATTGTGTATTGTGGTCGTTTTAAATTAGAAATAGATGGAATAGGGGGAATCATTTTATCCAGTTACTGAATTGTGGAGGTCGGATAGGCAGTCACTCCTAGAATAACAGTTATTTACATGGAACGAATAATCAGTTAGTACTGGCCAATGTTGTTACTGGGTAATGTAATAAGAAAATTTTTGGTCACACTGGTTCTCAGATATTCAGGCCACTGACTCCCTGTGACGACTGTCATAAGATCTACAAAATATGACAACCAGGAACAACGACGGGTCAACGCACTTTCCGAGGCACAGAGAAATCTCGGTATGTTATGGGTGGTTACCCATTCAGCGACCAACCCAGGCAACCACGGCTCCCGTCGGGGCTGCGGGTTGTTCGAAAGAGATACCGCGGCCTTGACGCAAAGTGCTAAGAAGGAACATGGGTGGATTTTAGTCAGTAGAAGTCTGACACTCCCTACCGCTCTGCCCAGAACGGGAGAAGTCATTTGATGACTTCCCACCCTCCAAAAAAAGGCAACCATGCTGTTATTATTAAGCCACATACTCTTCTAATAATAAAATGTAAAAATTCCCAAGCAATGGTTATTTCGCTCATCCTAGATATCGGAACATGCTGTTTGCCAAAATCTTTATCTGTCTATCGGTATATTTATAAGGCAAAGCTGACTGACTAAGGTTTAACGCACAGGTCAAACCCTTAGGGCTAGAAGCTTAAAAATCGCAGTTTGTATGGCAGTTTGTATGGCAGTTTGTATGGCAGTTTGTATGGCAGTTTGTATGGCAGTTTGTATGGCAGTTTGTATGGCAGTTTGTATGGCAGTTTGTATGGCAGTTTGTATGGCAGTTTGTATGGCAGTTTGTATGGCAGTTTGTATGACAGTTTGTATGGCAGTTTGTATGGCAGTTTGTATGGCAGTTTGTATGGCAGTTTGTATGGCAGTTTGTATGGCAGTTTGTATGGCAGTTTGTATGGCAGTTTGTATGGCAGTTTGTATGGCAGTTTGTATGGCAGTTTGTATGGCAGTTTGTATGGCAGTTTGTATGACAGTTTGTATGGCAGTTTGTATGGCAGTTTGTATGGCAGTTTGTATGGCAGTTTGTATGGCAGTTTGTATGGCAGTTTGTATGGCAGTTTGTATGGCAGTTTGTATGGCAGTTTGTATGGCAGTTTGTATGGCAGTTTGTATGGCAGTTTGTATGGCAGTTTGTATGGCAGTTTGTATGGCAGTTTGTATGGCAGTTTGTATGGCAGTTTGTATGGCAGTTTGTATGGCAGTTTGTATGGCAGTTTGTATGGCAGTTTGTATGGCAGTTTGTATGGCAGTTTGTATGGCAGTTTGTATGGCAGTTTGTATGGCAGTTTGTATGGCAGTTTGTATGGCAGTTTGTATGACAGTTTGTATGGCAGTTTGTATGGCAGTTTGTATGGCGGTTTACATGGCAGTTTGTATGGCAGTTTGTTTACATCCACGCGGGCGAAGCCGCGGGCAAAAGCCAGTAGATAATAAAACATCAGTAGGCTACCTACAACAACTTGAATGCTATAATTAAAAGTAAGACGGTTAAAACCTAGGTCTCTCAGTGTAAAGTCTAGACTTCGTCTAAAGGTTACTTGTTAGTCTAGGTCATTCGACCTAAGTGGTGTGGGCAGGACACCTACATTGTAAAAGATGTTTTGTTACAAAATACAACAAAAAAATACAACAAGGGCGGGAAAGAAAATTACCACAGATAACTTACACTACGTCCAAATCGATTAAAACAGGAAATTTAAAAAAAAATCACCACCAAGAGTCGGCGGTGTTTTCTTTTTAATTTCGTCATTTTGATTTGCGTCTTTACAGCATAAAATAAGTTTTGAATAATAAATTGTGTTTGTAAAAAGAATACTTTAAATAAACGTGATTATTTTAAACAATTATTTACTTTTGTGAACAAGTAAACATTTATTTGTTCTTAATTAAAAAAAAAAAAAAAAAAATTTCCTGTGAGGCTGTTTAGTGGCTTCATACCTTTGCTTCTTCTTAAACCTGGCGAAATAAACCGCGGAAAAAAAGGCAAATTAAATCATAGTCTCTTAAAAATTGATGATAAAAATACTTATCGTTTTATTAGTTAATTTCTTCGAAAGTGTATTGAATAACGTCGTTTGATACACGTGGGAATTTATTATTGCATTTCTCGACCCACGAACAATGCGCCTCGAATGCAATAACAAACTTTCTGCATTTGTATAAAAATGTACTATTAATCACTAGGTATTTATTAATGTTCTACATCTGACTGCGAATTTGAACAATCTGCACATTACATTTTATGGGAGTGTAGTCTTTGGCAGAATGAACGTAATATTATGTTAAATAGTGTACGGGTTACATCCGGAGTTATTTACTATACGGACCTTGTAGAAACTAGAACAAATTTCCGTGCGTTCAAGCATTTTTGTCATACCTATTATTGGAGTCACAACAACAACAGCTCACAACTTAGGACCCAGTAATATTAATGACAATAATATCCGTGGTGCTAGGCAACTGGGCCTATCCCAGTTGTATACGTCCCTGTATGCCTATTGGCCTTGTTCTGGTCTGTCTCCTGCTGATATGGAGGGAAGTGGAAATTTTGTTTTTCCTACTCCTCCGCTATTCTTTTCTGATTAATTTCGTTGCGGGATCCAAGACAGTTAAATCGTTTCCCTGGGACTTCGTCGAGCTTCATTGTCTCGGCGCTTTTCTTGTGGTCGCCACTGTTGATTCTGGCTAACAGGAGTTACAGTGGTTTGGGAATAGTGTGGCGGGCTTGTCCCAATAAAAAAAAAAAAAAAAAATAATAATAATCACTAGGTACCGAATTATTTAAGTTTTATCTTCATGCCTTTTCCCAACAATGTTGGGGTCGACTTCCAGGAGCGACTGCCTGTCTTATATTTTCAACCCAGTTAATACAGGGTAATACAATATTCCTTGGTAAAAACATGTTGTCAACCTTTTGGCCCACTGACAACCTGTAACGACCAACGGCTTTGCACGTGCTTAAATGATAAATGATGTTTATACCATACCTACTCTAAAAAGCTTATTTTATTCACGCAAAACAGTGAATAAAAAGGCCTTTTATTCACTGTTTTGTTTTTATTTACTATTTTGGTGTTTGAATTTGGAACACAAAAATATATCCGGTCTCTATTTCAATGCTTACACAAACTCCTTGCGCTAAGATTCGAAATTCAAAACTCTTTGGTGCAAATAAATTCTCGAGATTTGATTGGTCGATATTTGCGACAAGGAGTTTGGCATTAGAATAATAAATATTGTTTCACAAGTTGACCACCCTAATGATAATAATAAGAAAATTACGCTTAATTTCAGTCATTGCTCTAATTTTAATGTCCATTTCAATTAATGTAACAATTCTTATTTCTTGATTAAATTTCTATTTTCGCTTAAATTATGTCTTTTCTCGTAGTCATGATATAAAGTATAGTATGCAACTCCTGAATAAAGTACGAATTTATATCGAGGGCCATGAATCACTCGCGTCGTTCAGGATTCTAACAGTTGAATCACTCGCTGCGTTCGTGATTCAATCATTAGAATCCTTCACTTGCTCGTGACTCATCTACGGCCCTCGCTTTAAATCCGTCCTTTATTCACTAGTTGCATAATATACTATTATTTTCCAATTAGGTTTTTACATATCACTTTTTTTAAACTAGGAGCTCGTGGCTTAATAAGAACTGCCTGATCTTTAGGTTAAGCTGTGCTTGCCTAGGTCGGTCTGTGGATGGGTGACCGCCCGACATACCGAGTTTCCTCCGTGCCTCGGAAAGCACGTTAAGCTGTTGGTCCCGGCTGCCATATATAGAGGTCTTTGGCAGTCGTTACAGGTAGTCAGTGACCTAAAATTCTGACATCCAGTCTTACCAAAGAGTATCGTATTACCTAGTATTAACTAGGTTGTGGAGGTCAGATAGGCAGTCGCTCCATGTAAAATACTGGTACTCAGCTGCATCCGCTTAGACTGGAAGCCGACCCCAACATAGTTGGGAAAAGGCTAGGCAGGTGATGATTTTTTTTAAACTAGAAGGGGTCGGTGTTTCGTACCTGACTACTCTGAGAAGAAACATCCGAAACAAACTCAGAGGTCATAGTCTCTTTTAAGGTCCAGACATAATCTTGGTATACACACATGAAGACTATGCAGATTAGTGTCTGAGATGGTCTTTTGATGAAAGCACCACACAGATTTGAGTGGACCCGTCCAGTCAGTGCAAGCATTTGTCAGTTATCGTGGAGCTCGACTTGTGGTTACACATCCACTGACGAATACCACAGACAGATCATCACGAATAGCAATATTAATATTATATAATCACTGCCGAATTATTTATTTATTTTACTATTTATGTACACACAGTAGACAACACAGGAAAAATATCAGTATAAAGTTTATGTTTCCTTTATGATTTTTTATTTTATTTTTGTCTTGTACAATAATTCTTCAATTGGCATTTTACAACTTTTTGTGAAAACTTTGAATGTCAGTTTGGTGTTATTTTTAAATCTAATGTCAATTGTTTCGTTTGTGTCTGACATTCATCTGTCACTTTAATGTCAGAAGGTGGATTCGTTCGATAAACTAGTTTATTTGCTCCATTTTTTTTGTGATTCTGTGGACTAAGGACGTCATCTGCCTAGCTTTTTCTTAGCTATCTTGGGGGTTGGCTTCCATTACGTCTACCTGGATGCAGTTGTTTAACATAGTGCTACTGGTTTAATAATAACTGCCATTCGGGTCGCTCTTTAGGTTAAGGCGCGCTTGCCTAGGTTGGTCTATGGATGGGTGACCGCCCATTACATACCGAGTTTCCTCCGTGCCTCGGAAAGCACGTTAAGCTATTGGTTCCGGCTGCCATATATAGATCTTTGGCAGTCGTTACAGGTAGTCAGTGACCTGAAAGTCTGACAACCAGTCTTACCAAAGGGTATCGAATAGAATAGAATACATTTATTTTCATGGAACAAAGACCCATAGACAAATACCTTAACCTAAATATACATCCTAATAACATTTATCGGTTTTTTTTTTAACATTTAACGGGTTTTTGGGTTTCGTATTACCCAGTATTAACTGGGTTGTGGAGGTCAAATAGGCAGTCGTAAATACTGGTACTCAGCTGCATCCGATTAGACTGGAAGCCGACCTCAACACAGTTGGGAAAAGGCTAGGCAGATGATGCCCGCACGGTACAAATATTTGTACCGTGCGGGGATCGAACCCGCGACACGCAGCACAGCAGTCCAATCGCTCAGCCACTGCGCCAACCGTGTCGACATTAACATTCACCAGTTTCCTACAATACGTCCAATGAGTTCCACCTTGGCAAGACTATTTTATCAGAAATTCGGACCACTGACTGAGTGTAACGAACTAACGACTGTCACAGATCTACGAATGTAGTCGAGAACAACGGGTTTCCTAGCCGCGGCAAGGTGTCTGTTTGTTTGTAAATGGATGGTTACAAATCCATAGACTGACCTTAGAACGCGCTGCTTAACCTTGAAAGTTGAATATCGACCCGTGCGTCTGTTAATACTCAATCAACCACAGTCTCCCTGCACGCTCAGGGTATACATTAACAAATTAAAGACAGAAAATTTAAAATGGCTACCAAACGCCATGACAGCTGTCACTTTTCATTCTCATAATTATTTTCTAAATTAAGTTATTGCCACAATGTTTCTCTTATTACACGAGTAATATTCTCATGTCTAGCATATCCGTATCCTCGCCCAAACAGGCTGAGTGGAGGCAACATCGCTTGATATTCAAAATGTTGCGGCGAGCGGATGTATGCGAATACCAGTATAACAGACTAAGCAAGTAGGGTTCCTTAGGATGAATCGTAAAACCAAAGCGTTTGCTTGACAATCAGTTTATTGTCGGGCTACACCCGGGCAGCCGTTGTTAAGTTTGATAGTAAAGTAGAAGTAACGGTTTACTGGAAGCTTTTAGCAATTAGTTCTACTTCTAGCGGTTTATGTGGAAATTTTTATGTTACTTTACTAATTGGTAAAACACTTATAAACTTGTAGCGGTGTATGTGTCTACAGAAACCGACAAAGTTTGCGGGAACCATTTGATGTCGAGGGTTATAATTTTAAAGAATTTTTGCAACCATGTAAGGTGAATTTTTTCAAGTGAGCGTTAATGGAGAAATCCAAAACTATGTGTAACACCTGGGGAGTAGTATAAGGTACACATCTGCGTAACACTTTGGGGATTACAGGTATGACGTTATGTTATGTTTGCTTCAAAAGTTCGTCTACTTGACAACGCAGAAACGATACTAAATAATCCTGCTAGTTTCTTTTAACTTACTGTGCCTGCGCCAGGATGAATAGTTCCATTTTGGACTGAATAATAATAATGATATTTTCTAGATACACATAGATCAGTGCAGAGCAGTGGTGGTTCAGTGGTAGCGTCCCCGACTTACGAACAGTGAGTCGTGGGTTCAAACCCAGGCGCATTACTTTGTGTAATTTATTTCATCACCACTGCTCTCAAAACGGTGAATGAAAACATCGTGAGGAAACCGGCATGTCTTAGAACCAAAAAATTCGAATACATGTGAGATCTACCAATCCGCACTGGGCCCGCGTGGTGGTTCATAGCCCATCCCTCTCCTAGAGAGCAGGTCTGAGTCCCTGCAGTGGGAACATTATAGGCTGATGATGACACATAGATGTCCAGAAACTAAATCATCAGTGCAATTTTTATTCCCGGCAAGTTATTTCGTAACAAGAACATGCAAAACTAACACGCACGTTTATTCGAAGGTTGGTTGTTTCTGCAATTATGTTTTGTAAGGAACCCGCGCCACCAAAACAAGCGATCGCACTTAACCACTTTTTTTTGGTATATCAAGAAACTCAGGAATGTTAATGGGCCAACAGTATGCATGAAATAAAACTACAAAATTTTGAGCCCGAAATATATTGTGCCTTACTTATATATACATATATTATGTAAAATATGTTTTGGGATATGTGGTTCCATGGTGGATGGTTGACTGAGTATCATGGAGATATGGTATTCGATGGCTAAGCGATTCAGTGGCTAAGCGATTGGACTACTGCGCTGCATGTCGCTGGTTCGATCCCCGCACGGAACAAATATTTGTATGGCCTGCTGATAGTTGTTTCGGGTCTGGGTATTTGTGTATGTGACTTTATATGTTTGTAAACGCACCCACGATACAGGAGAAATTCCTAGTGTGGGGCAAAGTTCTACAAAAAAAAAAAATATTGTACTTTTTAGCACGATTATGATTTTGGGACATTATCTGCCTTGCCAGTGCAATAATTTAAAGTCTCTAAGTTCACAACTATGTTAGGGTCGCCTTCCAGAAACTGGATGCAGCTGTAAGTATACCAGTACATTTAAATGAAGCTACTGCAGATCTGACCTCTACAACCCAGATAGTACTGGATAATATCAAACTCTTCGGTAAGACGGGTTGTCAGACTTTCGAATATTTGACTACCTGTCACTACTGTCAAAAATATAAAACTGACAGAAACAGCAGCACTACCATTGACTTATATATTACTGCGTATGGACTGGGCGGACCGCATGTTAAAATGACGCCTCAAACTTGGCCCCAAAATGGCCTTTCCTAAGCCGAAGTGAACTAATCCACGATCTCTCTCTCTCTCTCTTCGGGTTCAGTCGTAAATTTGATTAAAAGCTTTATTTATGTTCTTTATACCTCGAAAATACCACGCCGCTAATACAAGGTTACGTTAACGAGCAGACTACACCGATTCTCTGTATGGCGAACGCGTCGAGCAAATGTTCGGACGACCGTATCTTTTTAGTTTTTATATCAATGAGCACTACACAGCAGTAGCAGCTACATACAGTACCTACCACTACTATAAGAACCTTGGTAACCAATGAGAATTAAACCACTTGAGAGCTGATAGACCGATTTCGTCTAGGCACACGACTCACCGCTGCGAGCCGGGGGACGAAGAAAATACAGCGGTTGCGATTGGCCGATGCCGATTAAAAATGTCAGGACGAATATTCCAAACATAGTGATTCGCAAGTCAGTTTTACAATAATATCGATATCGATAAAATCGACATCTATTAATTCTACATTTTTTTAACAATGACGTCACACTTCAAATTTAACTTTATTCAATTAAATCAATGCTAAAATTTATGTGTAGCGGCGTGGTATTTTAGAGGTATAAAGAACATAAATAAAGCTTTTAATAAAATTTACGACCGCACTGTGTGGACTAGTTCACTTCGGCTTAGGAAAGACCATTTTGGGACCAAGTTTCGGCTTCAAGGCGTCATTTTAACATGCGGTCCGCCCAGTTCTTACGCAGTAATAAAGGGTGTAAAAGTACCCTTAACGCAAACGAAGGGTACTTGTTCTCCGCACCACTGCGATCATTTGTTCTAGACCATACCTGGGAACCTCCTAGTTACGGAGATATTGGGAGTCAAATTTCCAAATTTTTTACAGCTGTTTTCGTAAATACTAGTTTTTTAGGTTATAACTTTACTTAAATAACCTCCATGATACGTTTACTATTCAACGCATCCACTAGCACAATGTTTTAACAGCTACATTGAGTTTTACCGCAATATGTGATTTTTGACCCCAAAAAAAAAAAAATCCCAGCAAATTTTTTTGCGTAGGGGTACTTAGTTTGATGTACAGAATGCTTGGTTGACGGCTGTGTGATGGGTTGATTTACACCCTGTATAGCATCCGAGGTGCTACTAACAATTGCAAATTGAAAAACTCAATCACGCTTGGCCAGACTTTGAAATCTAAATTAGACCAACGAGGCACAAAAAATGTGCTGACTGCTGAGTACTGCATGACGTCTGTACATTCGCTGCCTACACTTCAAGATATATAGTCGAGATGTTAAGATCATGGTTAGGTAACTATCCGTTAGCAGAGTATATCGTGGTAACAGCAAGGTGACGTGACGTCACAGAGCGGCGGAGAGTTTTTATCGTGTAGAAACACCGTTGTGATCAAATGATGTTAGTGCCGGAGCTAGGAGATGGCTTTATCAAGTTATGTAGCATAAACGTAATCAATCAGCCTATACCTGTGATAATAATCTTAAAGCAGTCTAATGGTGCTGGAGCAGCGGTGGCCCAGTGGTGGCGGCCCCGACGTGGGTTCGAACCCAGGCAGGCACATTACTTTGTGTAATTTATTTCATCACCGGTGCTCTCAAAACGGAGAAGGAAAACATCGTGAGGAAACCGGCATGTCTTAGAACCAAAAATTCGAAGACATGTGACGTCTACCAATCCGCACTGGCCCCGCGTGGTAGATTATCCCTCTTAAAGAGGGGAGGCCTGTGTCCCAGCAGTGGGAACATTAAAAGGCTGTTGATGTTGATGATGATGAGTCTAATGGTATGACCGTCGGACTGCCAAATAATAGGTCTCAAGTCCGAACCCAAGACACGTACCTCTTTTCGGATTCATGTCCGTATTGTATAATTATCACTTTTTTCGGTGAAGGAAAACATCGTGAGGAAACAAGCATGGCTGAGAGGTATTTCTTGGCGCCATAAAAATTCTGACAGGTGAAGTAATAACAGCACGAATCATGTTCCCACTACTGGGACAAATGAGCCCTCCAAACCACCGAACCAATGCATCAGTGAGTATTTTTTTGGCTTAGGACATCATCATCATCATTCTCTTGCCCTGATCCCAATTCATTTGGGGTCTTAGGATATAATTGCTAGTTAAATCACAATGTTTTGAAATTGGTGAAACAGTAATTTACAGAAAGTAAAATGCATTTCTAGCTTGCAGTTTCCCTAAGACCAGACGCATAATATTGCATCCCACCGGACCAGACTCGTTGATTTAGAATCCTAGGTCCAATTCCCAGGTTGATATTATTGTTTTATTATATAGCAGTATGAAGCCTAGATATTATGTAAACAGTTAATGGCCAATAGGCTCGCCCCTGATGACATATAAACGTAATTGGCCAATTGTAAGTGTATTACAGGACTACCTCTGGCCAACCTTTCGACAATAACAGGTGGGGTGCAATATTATGCGTTCTTGCCTTCTTCGGTGTTAAAATAGCAATGAATAATGCAATAACTTATTACGACGGCGCTCTATCTCCGAGACTAACGCATCCGGGTCATCTTATGCATAAAACATGATCAGTATGTCAGCTGTTAAACTAAGATCGCCAAACCTCGCTGGCAGCGACGACTTGAATAGTAATGCAATGAAACTATCATCACGCCTGTAATCTCCGAAGGTTTAGACAGAGGTGTACGAGTACCTAACAGAACTGCACCCATATTACGCCAGTTATATTTTATTCCCATGTAATGGTTGGCGAGCCTATTGCCATGGAACCACTCTGTGGTAGCTGCTGAGAGATACATCATCTGCTTAGCCTTTTCCAACTTTTTGTGGTCGGCTTCCAGTCTTTCTGGATGTAGCTGAATTAGCTGAATACCAGTATTTTACATGGAGAGACTGCCTATTGAACTGCACAACCCAGTTCGTAATCCGAAAAGTAAGACTGGTGGGCTACCTAATTCTGCGCGCAAAGTTTTTTTGGTGTTTGTTTTTATCTCTTTCACGCAAAAACTACTGAACGGATTTGCATAAAATTTGGCATTCGGATAGTTTATAACCTTAATTATGACATAGGATATTATACTAGTTCAACAGTTAGCGAAATCTACGCGGGCAAAGACAGAGACACGGGGATATTTTAGTACTAAATAAAATCACCTGTATGCCCTGAAGAGTTAGTATCTACAGTATCCCAGCAATATTTTTTACGTCCCTAGGTAATTACTTAGATTCTGCCAGGGCTGTGGGTTATTCGAAGGAGATACCGTGGTCCCGGACACAAAGGGCTAAGAAGGAAAATTTGTGGTTTTTCGTTAGTAGAAGTGTGACACTTCCTTCCACCCCGCCCAGAGTGGGAGGAGTCATTTGATGATTTCCCACACACAAAAAATTAACTACAGTACCCGGCGATAAATATTGCACAACGACCTTTGAAAAGAGTTGTATTTTATACAAAGAATAAAAATAATTATCAAAAGAAGCAAATTATAATTGTTTTAACAGCTCCTAATAGATACCGGACTGTTTGTATTTCGTGCAACAGAGATAACGCTCTACGAAGCTGAAATTAGCCGATTGTCTCTTTCCAAAGGTCGATGTGCAAGATTTATCGCCGGGTATTGTAATACAAATACAACTCGATTACTAGCGTATACATATTATAATATTTAGGCACACAAGAATAATATAAATGTAATAAATTAATAACGCCAACACAACCTAGATTGAACTCAGAACCTCACGATCGTCAGTTAACCTTGGGTCTACCAGACCATCAACTAGTGACCCCATAAAAAGGAACTTATAATAATAATCTACTGCATTCTCAAGCCTGTCTGTATATTATACACGTAGGCTATACTTATAATATAATAATTATTATATGAAGAGGCAAAGTTTGTAAGGTTTGTTAGTTACTTACTTTTTTTTAAATTGCAGAATGGGCCTTTGTTTTTTTGGCTGGTGGAAAATCATCAAATAATCCCTCCCGCTCTTGGGCAGAGCGAAAGGGAGTGTCAGACTTCTACTTACTAAAAACCACCCATGTTCCTTCTTAGCCGTTCATGTCGAGGCCGCGGTATCTTGCGAACAACCCGCAGCCCCGACGGGTGCAGAATGGGTCTGCTCTCGTCGATCACGCCTGGTGGAAAGCGATGGATGTGGTCTATGATAGAACGAGCGTGCCCAGAAGATGCCTGTTCACTCTTGCTTTGAAGTAGGGTTAAAGTGAATCCTTCAGGTTAGCCCGCGAAATTAGTTTTCTTTACGTTTTTTGCAATTTGTCAGTGTCAATTTTTTGTCAGTGTCAGGTTGTATTATTAAATTAAATAGGGTTCAGTACAGTCGCGAATCCCATTTTATTTAACTTACAACCTGACATTCTGACACTGATCGGCTAATTGCAAAAAAAAACGTAAAAAATAATGAATTTCACGGGCTACCACGGAGCATCAACCTATGATCTGATACTTACTAATGACTATTGATCCGCTTTTAAAAATTCTTTCTCTGAAATAAAGCTTTACTATTGCAGTTTCATTTTTAGGGGAATGTTTTAGGGCCGAGCCTATTGCCATAAATATACACACAAATTCAGAATCCTGGGGGTCTAAAATGCCAAAATTTCGTAAAGTGTTCACAAAGTGACAATTCAAACTGCGCTGCAAACTCAGTAACTAACTACGCCTGACCATTTACGAATTTTAACGCAATTGTCGCAATTCATATTATTATATTCTTTATGATCTGCTTAAGTCGCCATTTTAAACCCCCTGGCTATTATGTAAGTACATGACAAAAAACAATTTTGAAGTGTCGTAAACTCGGTAAAAATCGTGCGAAGCAAGGTCTGGTCGCTAGTGTACCTACCTATATAATATGTATGAATAGGTATGTGTTTGTATGTATATGTATGAATGTAGATATGTTTGTATGTATGACGTCAGTCTACCTGAACAAGTTCTAAGAACTAACGACTTAGACCACTCCTGATTTTGAGGAGCTACGAAGATTTGAGGAGGAGGCAAATAAACTTAATGAAGTAGACAAACGTGACGAAATAACATCGTGTAGGTAAGTAGACATTTTATAATATGGTCCATTTGCCTTATATCCACTGGAAGGCCTCCTCTCTTCCCGTCGGGGCTGCGGGTTTTTCGCAAGAGATACCGCGGCCTAGACATGAACGGCTAAGAAGGAACATGGGTGGTTTTTAGTCAGTAGAAGTCTGACACTCCTTTTCGCTCTGCCCAAGAGCAGGAGGGGTTATTCGATGATTTTCCACCAAGGCCTTCTCTCTTTGTACTTCTGTGTTGGTCTAGTGGTCGCAAGCGCGACTGCTGAGCATGCGGTTCGATTCCTGAATCGGGGATAGTGTTAATCTGTTTTTTATGAGAAATTTCTCAGTAGCAGCCACGGAGTCTGGATTTGTGCTGATGGCAATAGGCTCGCCCCCTATTACATGGGCCTTAAACATAACTGGTAAAATGTGGTGACACCCTTTTTCGTAAGAACGTCTTCAGAAAGCAACAGACTGGCCTAGACTTTGTTCGTCTTGCTCTGATAAATTCATCATTCTCTTACCCTTATCCCAATTCATTTGGGGTCGGCGCAGTATGTCTTCCTCTTCCATACTTCTCTGTTTCTCGTCATCTCATGAGACACCTCCTTTTTTACCATATCATTTTTAACACAGTCCATCCATCGTTTCTTTGGTCTTCTTCTACTCGTATATCCTTCCACATTCATATTTAAAACCTTCCTTACAACATTTTCCTTATTCCTCCGCATCACATGTCCATACCACGACAACCGATTTCCACACAACTTGCTCTGATAAATTATAATACTTTAATAAAATATGTCCTTAGAATACCTACGTACTTTATACTACGAATAATGGATGTGGCTATAAACCTCAGTTTATAGCCACATCCATTATTCGTACATCCTTGTATACGACCACGCGTTCTTGGGTCATTCGTATTTTTGGGACAAATATGCGCGTTTGATCCGCCATATCGATACGTGAGGCCAGTGGTTTGTCAACGCAAAGACTTTTTAATAGAAACACATTCAAATAAAACTGAGAAACGAATAAAATAGGTACGTTACTAACTGGTTTTTATAGCCAAAACAAAGCAAGCAAGCAATTAGCGGATTAATGATGATTTAATTACTCTTTTTATAATTTAGTAAATGTAAATAAATATTCGAAGAATAAATACTAATTGCTGCTAGATGTGATGTAACAGAGAGTGACAATGAATCGGTATTGTAGTAGTTTAATCATAGTAGTTAATTAAATAGTAATGCCAATAAACGGCAGTGTGTAGTTTTAATATCTACCTAGCGACATCTAGGGGCAATCATGTACAAATACTTAAGCGACATCTATGAGTGAGTAGCGGCGCTTTTTCAATGTTCAGAAGAGCAATATTCTTAATTTCGCATAAATAAAAAAATAGATGTCGCCTGCTAGCCAATGGAGTGCGCATGTCAAAAATTCATGTCATTTACTCACACATCATTTTATTTAGTGATATCGCAAAAACGACTTGAATTTGTGAAAATATAAGGACGTGGTGTCTACGGGCATGACTGCCATATATAAACGAACGATTGTGATAAATAAATAACCGGAACATTATATTAGTGGATGTTAAAACGGGAGTGTAACATGGTGGTCCGATCCTGAAAGGAAAATCGACTTTATTGCAGTTTCCCTCTGAATTTCCGTGTGGTGTGTTCTGTTCACTAAATATATTGTTTTGTTTCACATTCCCGGGATGATGTGACTATATATCAACTTGTGTGTATAGTGGATAACTTATTGTCTATTTTTGACTACGTTTTCGATCTATATTTAACGACAGTGAATCCGATTTAATGAATTACTTGTATGAAGACTAGAAAATTGCGTAAGTTGCACATTTGTTTTTAATATTTCAGCATTCGTATACTAACTAACCCGTTGGAAGCAGTTGCTACTGCAAAAGATCATGAATTTATGCATAAAATAATACCAAGATGTATGTTTACATACATAGTATACAAAGACAGACTGAATTTCAGCTGTACTGATAGATGTTAAGTTGTATTTTTGCAATTATATATGTACTAATATTATACACATAAAAATAAATTGACTAGGATTTTGAAGGTTTTCCCATAAACAGATTTAAAAAAACAAGAAAACAGAAAATTACAAAAAAAACATTTAGTTAAATACCAATTGGCTTATCTTTGCCAACTTGTAAATATAAACTAAAATAAAATAATTTGACAGTTTTTACAAATCTAATAAGCTATGCAATTACCAATAATAATTTTGACTTTGTTAATGGTCTGTGTGCTATGTTTAGGACCAGATAAAAAATGAAAGTGGATTAAGTAAAAATATATAGGATCTATGCTGTATCATACTCCTAACTATTATATAGTGTCTGCCCGTCTATATTTAAAAAGGATGTGAATTCTATGATAATGGCGGCATTACCAAACCTTTTGTCATCATCTCCCTATCCTTTTCCCAACTATGTTGTGGTTGGCTTCCAATTCCAGTCCGTCTAACCGACTGCAACTGAATACCAGTATTTTACATTACAATACCAATCCTTTTGTTTGCAAAGCATAATTAATGTTTCGCATCAGATTTCTACCACTAATGGTGTTTTCTGTTAACTGGGTATTGATTTATGTACATAATTATTGCTTGTTACTATTGTTGCTTAAAATAATACCAAGATGTATGTTTACATACATAGTATACAAAGACAGACTGAATTTCAGCTGTACTGATCGATGTTAAGTTGTATTTTTGCAATTGTATATTAGGTACTAATATTATACACATAAAAATAAATTGACTAGGATTTTGAAGGTTTCCCCATAAACAGATTTAAAAAAACAAGAAAACAGAAAATTACAAAAAAAACATTTAGTTAAATACCAATTGGCTTATCTTTGCCAACTTGTAAATATAAACTAAAATAAAATAATTTGACAGTTTTTACAAATCTAATAAGCTATGCAATTACCAATAATAATTTTGACTTTGTTAATGGTCTGTGTGCTATGTTTAGGACCAGATAAAAAATGAAAGTGGATTAAGTAAAAATATATAGGATCTATGCTGTATCATACTCCTAACTATTATATAGTGTCTGCCCGTCTATATTTAAAAAGGATGTGAATTCTATGATAATGGCGGCATTACCAAACCTTTTGTCATCATCTCCCTATCCTTTTCCCAACTATGTTGTGGTTGGCTTCCAATTCCAGTCCGTCTAACCGACTACAACTGAATACCAGTATTTTACGTTACAATACCAATCCTTTTGTTTGCAAAGCATGATTAATGTTTCGCATCAGATTTCTACCACTAATAGTGTTTTCTGTTATCTGGGTATTGATTTATGTACATAATTATTGCTTGTTACTATTGTTGTATGTATATTTACTAGCGTGTATGGTTTGTCTTAATGGCAGAAGGCACTCTAACAATCAAGATGAATTTATGGGTTAATCCATCCATACTAATGGCTAATTTTGAGTATGAATTTGGATGGCTATAAAATTAGAAGAAGATCAAAACAATAGATGGACCTTCATATCCTTCACACATGAAAGATGATATGGCTAGAAAGGTGGGGTCTGATGAGATGACGAGTAATAGAGAAGTATGGAACGAGACATGCTGCACCAACCACAAATAAACTGCGGGTGAATGATGATGATGCTTATGAAATGTATAGTTAATTCTGTATTGACCTTTTTATGGCTAAATTTAAATTCAATTAAACAAAATGACTTCTTAACGGTAGTACTCATGGCCGTTGGAATTATTTCGAACCTCCTAATAAACAAAGCCGCAGGAAAAGTCATAGTTTTATCTAAAAATCCTTTATAATAATTTAATTTTAAACCAACACCTATCTCGTTACTATGCAAAACTGCTAATTAGTACTAATGAACACAAAATCTGGTACGGTATCTACAATTTTCATTGATTTGGTTCACAATATCCGAAGGTTAACCGTTGTGTGTAAATAATTAGTGTTGCCTAGTAAATTAGCTAACGTCATTGTTAACAGGATTGATAAGGTCTTGTCACCAAACTGGGGGGCCTAAAAAGGTCGGTCATTATTGGATAACAAAATGAATCATGTTACAATTAGTTTTCTTCTTCTTGTCAAATCTCGTATCTGGATGGTTATCTATCATTCATTACATGACATGAAAGTGTCCTCTGTCTCTAGGAAACCACGTTGAGCTGTAGGTCTCGGCTGCCATTTGTAGATCTTAGGGGGTCAGTACAGACAGTTGCCCGAAAGTGTAACAACCAGTCTTAGCACGGTACGGTTGTACACCCTGATATGTTATAGTGCTAAATTGTTAAATGGTACCGAGTGACTGAAATGGCAAAACATCTGTTAAAACTTTGATTAAACAGTTGTTCTTAAAAAATTACTACAAATAAAAACTAATTTGAATCACTCATATTACATGGGATTTAAAACATTCTTTTTCATTAATATTTAACACCACTTTTTTTTTGTGGGTGGGAAATCATCAAATGACTTCTACCGCTCTGGGCAGAGCGGTAGGGAGTGTCAGACTTCTACTGACTAAAAACCACCCATGTTCCTTCTTAGCCCTTTGTGTCGAGGCTGCGGTATCTCTTTCGAACAACCCGCAGCCCCGACGGGTACTAACACCACTTTTTTTTTTTTTGGCCGGTGGGAAATCATCAAATAACCCCTCCCGCTCTTGGGTAGAGCGAAAGGGAGAGTCAGACTTCTACAGACTAAAAACCACCCATGTTCCTTCTTAGCCCTTTGTGTCGAGGCCGCGGTATCTCTTTCGAACAACCCGCAGCCCCGACGGGTACTATACACCCCTGCCTTACCCTTGGGGATTACAGCACATGATATTTTACTAAATATCACCACAAACATAAAGTCTATATTAAAAATACCTTTTATTTATATTACTGACCTCATCAATCCTTATTATAATTTTCTAGAACCATTTCTTACAACTACCTACATCATTTCTAGGAACTTTTCAGCCTAGTCTAGGCCTGTAGGCTTGGTAATAAATAATGTTTTATCAGGTAATCTTTAACCTTTCCCCCACCCACTGGGGGTTTTACCAAGAAGGGGTGGTGGGGGGGTGTAATGCTCCCCCCTCTTGAATCAGATGCAGTGAGTCAAACGGCCGTGACATTTGATTAGAAGGCCGTTTGTGTTGATATTAGATAATGAGGTATGGTATGATGACTGATTTGAGTTGTTTGTGATTTGATTGGTTAAGTTTTTATGTCGATGAGTGAATAATGAACTATTAACGCGCACAATATGCAACATTATTGGATAAAGAGCGTTCCATGCTCGGTACAAAACTAGTAGACCGAACTCCATACTTTGAAATCTGGAGACGTACGGAGATCTTCGATATTGGAAATCGCGTTACGGAACTCAAATACAGTTGGGCAGGACACCTAGCAAGGCGCGGTCATGGCAGGTAGAGTAAAGCTGTGGTGACAGAGTGGCAACCAAAGAATGGAAAAAGAAGTGTTGATAGCCAACCGTCCTGGCAGATGACATTGTAGCCATTGCAGGAATATCCCGGATGAGGCTGGCAAGAGAGCGTGGAGCTTGGCACAATTTTCTTGATAACTATAGAGCTCTTACTGACTTACTCAAATCGATACTGCGTCGAAAACTGTTCAAGTCTTACATTTTGAGCATTTTCAATTAGTCGTTCTGTAGTATACTGCCTCGTCGGTCTTGTCAGTGGTAGCAAGCGCTACTGCTGAGCATATGGTCCTGGGTTCTTCCCGGGTCAGGCAGTGTTATTGAGTTTTACCATCAAGATTTTTTTTAGTAGCAGCCACGGAGTCTGGATTTGTGCCCGGTTGATGCCGATAGACTCGCCTCATATTACATGGGACTTACTATGTTTGTAAGTCCCATGATTGACTCTGACTTACCCTTCAGGGCTTGATGCCTACTGGGGCTGTGGGACTGTTCAACTCAAAGAAAGAACATGGGTGGGTTTTGGTCAGTAAAAGTGTCACACTCCCTTCCGCTCCGACCAGAGCTGCAGCAGGGGTCATTTGATGATCTCCAATTGCAGGAGTGATTTTATGTTGTCTGTAGTCATCTAACAGTGACTGACGTAGTTTCCCCGTTTATTAAAACCAGGAGTTCCACATGTTTTTCACTAACTCTGAATTCGACTCGTAAATCTTCGCAGTTCAATGCATTGTATGGTGTAAACACTAAACGGTGATAGTTTACACTGTTTAGTTTCAGATCCGGGTACTGTGACGTCGGTCCTAATCTTGGAGTTATTATTGTATTTTAACTGGGGTTTGCCATACATCTATGAGCGTAAGATGTCTGTGTGTTCGTTTGTGGCTAGATTTTGCACAGAGAAAGATCTTCGAGAAATGAAGCGGAGAAATAGACCGATCTTACGATTTTTTAATATGTTTTTTTACTTTTAAAAAAAAACGTTGCCCCACACTAGGAATTTCTCCTGTATCGTGGGTGCGTTTACAAACATTGAAACTCACATACACAAATTCCCAGACCCGAAACAACTATCTGTAGGCCATACAAATATTTGTTCCGTGCGGGGATCGAACCGCTTAGCCACTGCACTAACCGTGCCGATTCAAAGACATTACACTAGTTTACCCAAATTATAAGACCGAGGTGTGTAGTGTGTTCTTATAATAACTCCGATACTTATTTTGTCAGTGCGCAGAAAGTGTTCTTCTTCCCTAATCTAGCCATATCATCCTTCACACAGTCCATCGATCGTGTCTTTGTTCTTCCACCATTTGGTCAGCCACATTCATAGGCCTCATTTACAGACACGCGGGGCGTCGTGCGGCGCGTTGTGCTTTTTTAATTCAAACACTTGGCGATGTATGAAAACGTTTACGATTTCAAACGTCGATTTTACGATAAGCGATTTATCGCTCGTTAGTTAACTCGTTAATACAGCGTTCGTTGCGGTGGACCTGCCTCTCAGTAAATGGATAAAAAAGCACACGAGCCTTCTGCACGCGCCACGCTACGCTCCGCGTCTCCGTAAACGAGCCCAAATGGAGGTGCACGACGTCCATATTACGGTTTGCAAATACACCTCTCCTCTGCAGTTGCTGTCCTAACGATGTGTTATCATTTGAGTTTTTGAAGTCGCTTTGAATGTAAGCTTTCTCTAGAAAGCTTTATTGTTGGGAAATACTCCACGAAAGACTGCCTCGTTGGTCTACAATGGCAACTGCTGAGCAAGAGGTCCTGAGTTCAATTCTCAGGTCGGGCAAAGTGTTATTGGGTGTTTCCATCAGGAATTTCTCCGTAGCACGGAGTCTTGACGTGTGCTCGGTTGATGGCAATAGGCTCGCCCCTATTACACGAGATTTAAATATAACTGACGAAATATGGGTGTACTATTAGGTTTACTTCTGCCTAACTCTTCGGAAATTACTATGTACGGTATTACTACTACGGACGTTGCTGTGTTTAATGTATGTTGTTCGGAGTTTCTGTTTAATAGAACTCGCGTTAGTATAATCATGAGTAACAATATTATTTCGGAATTAGTAGTGACGGCATATCTCTGGGATCCAGAACTGCATTACGCATACTACCTGATTAACTATCGTAAAGTTTTTTTCATGTTACTGTTACAGTTACGTAGGTTTGCCTGCTGTTAGCAAATAAACAAGCATTCTGCTTGTCCCATATCCATGTGCACATCAAGCTACTACAGCATCCGGGGCTGCGGGTTATTCGCAAGAAATACCGCAGCCCCGAAACGCAAAGGGCTAAGAAGGAACATGGGTGGTTTTGTCACTACAAGTCTGACAATTCTTTCCGCTCTGTCCAGAGTGGGAGGAGTCATTTGATGATTTCCCAACCACAAAATAAGCTACTACAATCTGTCAAATTCTTTAATAGATTTTCAACTTAACCGCTAAAGCATTAGGTTCAAGGTTTATTAGGAATTCACAGTTTCGGGTATTTTAATGTGCTGGTCTGTATATTCTCTTGATCATGTGTGGATTGAGGGAGTTTACAGAGGATGGATGAAAAAACGTGATAGGTCGACCCCAAGCAACATGAAACGAGGGCAGGTAGATGATAGGGCACGCCACGATAGTGGCGGTAAGTCCCCTCTTTGAGGAGTGGCTGGAGAGGCGCCACGGCGCCCTCACCTTCCGTCTGACGCAGGTACTCACCGGACACGGTTGTTTCGGGAGGTACCTGCACCGAATCAGGCGGGAGGAAACGCCCGGATGTCACCATTGTGAGGATCGGCCGGAGGACACGGTGGAGCACACCGTGGAGGTGTGTCCCGCTTGGGCAGAGCCACGCCGTGTTCTCGTAGCGGCGATCGGCGGCGGCGACCTCTCGCGCCCGGCCCTGGTGCAAGCCATGGTCCGGGGCGAGGAGGAATGGGACGCCGTCGCCTCCTTCTGCGAAGCAGTGATGCTAGCGAAGGAAGCGGCGGAACGTGAGAGGGAGAGAACCTCTCGTCCCAGCCGCCGCGGGAGGCGCTCCGGGCGTCGGGGGCCACGTGATGGCTTCCGGCCACCGTAGACGCGGGCCTGTGGACGGTGAGTGATGGGTAAGCTCACCGTCCGTCCGTCTTATGACGACGACAGGCCGTGTCGACGGCGCGTTCGTGTTCCACGCGCGCCTCAAAGAGATGTCAGCAACATGGAAGGGGCCCGCAAGGGCCGACGCCTGTCGGGGCTGCGGGTTGTTCGCAGATACTGCGGCCTCGACATGAAGGGCTAAGAAGGAACACGGGTGGTTTTTAGTCAGTAGAAGTCTGACACTCCCTCTCGCTCTGCCCAAGAGCTGGAGGGGTTATTAATTTGATGATTTCCCACACCCCAAAAAAAAAAAAAAAAAGGGCAGGAAGATGATAATTTGGTCATAAACTCATAAACAGATAAAAAAAGGATAGCATTTTACAGAGTTGACCGATTTTAAAATTGGAAAAGGAGTCGATTGATTTTAAAAATCAATCGACTCCTTTTTATTTTTCTATACTATTGAGTTTTTATTTTCCAATTTTAATTAGGACATTATAGCATTTTACAGAGTTGTTCGATTAGGTACATATTATGAATTACATAATTATTTCTTCTTTCGCTCATTCCCGTCATTTTATTTTATTTTCAATACGAGGCAGTCATTTTAAATAAAATTTCATTATTTTATCTAAGGTTCAGTTCGTGTAAAACTTTTCCCCGCGGGCGCAACTAGTGAATATTATAACAAAGAGATACCGTCCTCTCTTTGATAGAAAGCCATACATGACCCAGTTATAGACATCTGCATTGCCGGAGGAAATACTAGGAAGTCGAGAGAGGATATAAATTAATCAATAGTTTGTTAACGAGATGTATACTAGGAAGACTTTGAGAGGAGCTCGCTTGGAGTGATACCGAGAATCGGTCTAATAACGATGTTGCGTTTCAGTTTGCAGTGTGCTAGTGTATTAACAGTCTGCTAGAAATAAAGCAGGTTAGATATTAGTTTACTTTTTTTTAATTTGCGTAGGCTGTTTGGTTGGTCTATTGGCGACTGTTGAGCAAGCAAGTCTACGTCCAAAAAAATACACACACTCTCTCTGGTCGGTCCCTCATGTCTGAGGATCGTGGTCAGCATGTGGGTTACATCTAGAGTGGATGATCTGCCTCCACCGGTTTCCGTCCAGCGCGTCTCTCACAATCGCATGAAAGGACGACGAATTTTCTTAAAAATGTCAATGAAAAGAACAAACATCATGAACATGTTCCCGTGATGCTGTTATTATTTTGTCTCGAGCTCCTCGACGTTTTGACAGCTGCGGTGGTGAAGAGTATAGCCACCTTGGGTAAAAACTACACATCTTTATCTTTCTACCGTTGTCCCATGACTCTCATGTCACTTGGGGTCGCCATGTTTATTTTCACCTGCCACGCTATCATTAACTACTTTTTCTTTCCTTTCAATTCTTACACAATCCATCCATCGTTTCCTTGATCTTCCTCTACCTCTCCATCCATCAACATATATTATTTGTCACTCTTTTAGTCATGCAAATTCGTCCCTCCTCATAACATGTCCATACCACGACGGCGACGGTCGAATCCCTTTCAAATTTTCTACAACGGGCGCAACTTTTAAACTTCCTCTAATATGTATGATGACCAACTTAATCTAATAAAATAACAAAAAGTGCCATCCTTATCTTCATACATTTAATTACAACTAAAATAAAACAATGTTTACTGCACACAGATTTAATTATAAACTCCCGAACGATTGTTTATAAAATATGTTTTTATTATCGGCATAACATTATTTTGACTTTCGCTATAACGTCGGTGATGTGATTGGCTCCACAGAACAGATAAAAGAGACCTCTTTTATCTGTTCTGTGATTGGCTCAGTCAAGGTTATGACATAACAGCACGCTTCTAATTTCCAAAGGGTTAGGCAGAGTTGTATTAATAGTACATCCACATTTCACCAGAGTTATCGTTAGCTTCCATTATTAGCGGGCGAGCCTATTGCCATCAACCGGGCACTTATCCAGACTCCGTGGCTGCTACACTGAGAAATTCCTATAACAATTTGCGAAAGTTTGTGAGGATGGATGAGTGTGAGTGTATGTTTGTTTGTTACTCTTTCACGCAAAAACTACTGAACGGATTTGGATGAAATTTAGCACACAGATAGTTTATAACCTTGGTTAACACATTTTAATCCTGATAGAATGATCCCATGAGACAATCATCGAACAACACGCGGGCGAAGCCGCAGTTATAAGGTAGTGACTTAGTGAGCACATAATGTGCTCAGCGAGTGTGTCCGTTACCCGTTATAAATAATTTTGCTGCAAAAATGTGGAAAAAAAACTATTTTTAAAAGAATACAAAAACAATATTAGCTGTCCCTCATTATTATCTCGAAAGAGAGTAAGCAAGCCATACCCAATATACCCATAGGCAAAACAAATCCGCTAGGAGGCAGCACTGAGCACTGCATAGAATGGAACAAAATCCACAATATTTTTTTTTAGTTTAGTAACTAATTATTATTATTAGGTATTTATAAAGCGATAAGTCAGCTTACAGTGACATTTCGCTATCAAAAATATATTATAGAACATAAATCCAGACTCCGGGCTTTATGCTACTGAGGACGAGAATTTGTTCGCTAGCCCTCTTATACAAGCCGATGTAACGTAACCATAGCGACTTCTAATTCGACGACAACGCCATCTAGTTGCGTTTCGGGTACTAATTTGGTTGAAACGACGAATGGCTGCCTGAGTGAAGTTGTATTGTTGTCTTTCCTATTTAATGGACGTATATTATACTTATTAATTAATAATATAATCTATTGTAATATTAATAAAAGGTTGAGTTTGAATGTTTGTAAGTTTATAGTAATATTTATTTATTTAAACTTTATGCACAATAATGATACATAGGCGGACTTAATGCCACAAGGCATTCTCAATATTGGCAATATCATGTAGGGTGCGGTGCTTCTTCGTAAGTACGGATCCGATTCTGAAAATAATTTCACTAATATGAAGCTACATTGAGGAGCTCGTGGCTTTATAATAAGTGCCACTCGGATCGATTTTTAGGTTAAGCCGTGCTTGTCTAGGTTGGTCGGTGGATGGGTGAACACCCATTACATACCGAGTTAACTCCGTGCTTCGGAAAGTACGTTAATCCTTAGGTCGACTGTTTTTTGTAAATCTTTGACAGTAGTTATGAGTAGTCAGAAGTATGTGATGTGTCATATTATCCAGTTACTGGGTTGTGGAGGTCAGATAGGCAGTCGCTCCATGTAAAATACTGGTATTCAGCTGCATTCGGTTAGACTGGAAGCCGATCCAACGCAGTTGGGAAAAGGCTAGGGAGATGATAAAGCTACTTTGTCCCTGAGAGTCAAAGGCTATTTTTAAATGATCCCATGGGATTATTTCCGACCATAAGCTGTGGTTAAAAGTTTGTCTGCTATTTACTAAGAAATAGCAACTTTATTCCTTAAGGCCAATAGGGTATTTCACAAAAAAAAAAACGAATTGGTCCGTTAGATAGATTTCCATAAAATATTGGACACATATTTTTTCTTTTTTCACGTAAACAAACAATGAAGACGTTACAGTGCTTTGAAAACTCGTGTGACGTCATATTCTAAGACATTAGTACTTATGACATTTTTTACCGGTGAGTGACGTCACAAGTCCCCACACAAATCTTTGATGCTTTTTATCGTCGTCAATAAAACAAAAAATACGTATCCAATATTTTTCGATAATACAACAGACGGACTAATTAGAATCATATTTTTTTTAGTCAGGAAATATTCCTATTAGTAAAAGTGATTCCCGTGTTAACACGCAGCTGCAATGCCGGCAGAAATACCGGGAAACCGAGGGAGGATGAATATTGATCCATAGTTTGCAAACAGCCACTAAACAGTAGGGATAAAATAATATTCTAGCTATGTTTGAAATTGAAGAGTTCGTGGCTAAATAATAATAGCCTCTCGGTTCAATATTCAGGTTAAGCCTCGCTTGCCAAGGTTGGTCTGTGGATGGGTGACTACGAGTTTTTCCGTGCCTCGGAAAGCACGTTAAGCAGCTAGTACAGGCTGCCATCACTCGCTACTGGTAGATAGTGACCCAAAAGTCTGACAGTCAGTCTCACCAAAGTGCATCATATTAACCAGTACTAACTGGGTTGTGGAGGTCAGATAAGCAGTCGCTTCATGTAAAATACTGGTACTTAGCTGCATCCGGTTAGACTGGAAGACGACCCTAATCATCATTCTCCTGCCCTTTTTTTTTTGGCGGGTGGAAAATCATCAAATAACCCCTCCCGCTCTTGGGCAGAGCGAAAGGGAGTGTCAGACTTCTACTGACTAAAAACCACCCATGTTCCTTCTTAGCCCTTCATGTCGAGGCTGTATCTCTTGCGAACATCCGCAGCCCGACGGGAATCATTCTCCTGCCCTTATCCCAATTTATTTGGGGTCGGCGCGACATGTCTTCTTCTTCCATACTTCTCTATTTCTCGTCATGTCAGCAGTCACCTCCTTTCTAGCCATATCATCCTTCACACAGTCCATCCATCGTTTCTTTGGTCTTTCTCTACCCAATATAGTTAAAGAAAAGGCTAGGCAGATGGTGATCGATAAATTCCGTGTTTGTTATTATATATATAGTCGTGCATGTTTCATCAAAAACAAGACGTAAAGTTTGAATTATAGTTTATGTGTCTATCTCCGAGTCTCCGACTGACTAGCATCTGTTGATGGATCACTTTTACGCGATATTTCCGGCGTTTATGTCTTAGTGTTGTGCTGTGATTTATCGATATTGCGGAAATACACCCACGAATTATGAAAATCGTATCATAACGTGTTGCAATCACACTTTGACGACTGAGAAGTGGTGACCTCCAAGGGCTTTTGTGACATTAATCCCTAATGAGTGCTGATGGATTTTTATTGTCACTCTTGCCTCTTGGTTTTGGTCCAGTCACTCTGCGTCATAAAAAGGATGGGAGACTGTAAAATATTGCTAAAAAGAGAATTAATACTAAGATGTCGGCTAATACAGGTGGCTGCCTGTATTAGCCGAAATGATGAAGTTCTGTGTCATGAGTTCATGACCTACCCCAATATAAATCTCTTCAAAAACAGGAAATTTAAAGTTACACCTAATTTTAAAATAATTCTTAGGTAATTGGAAATCAACGGGGCGCTTCAGCGAGCGGGGAACTTTTCGACTCGCTTTGCTTTCACGCCCGCTATGTTGCAGATGCAAAGAAAAAAGTACCCTATTACTACAGAAACAAGTTTTAAAAACTATATTGTTTGCGCCAATACCTAAGAATTATTTCATCACAAACGTGAAATTATCGACAACATTCAATCCAGCGACAGTTTCTCCTCACTAGGACATAACTCGACATTGACCGCTGCAGATGCTCCCATTCTTGCTAGTGATGTAACTGTAACGATATTCAGTTTCTAATAGACTACAATACTAGTTGTTTTTTGTGCTAGGTTTGTAACTGACGGGACTGACGTGGTTGAAGATTGCGTTGTTGATCTAGCTATAATATCGATGTATTTGAATTGCATGAAATGATTGCTAATACATTCCTAGTAGTTTTGTGACTACATATGATTAATTCTGAATATGGTTCACTCTAATATATTTTGGGCTTTTTGGGTTCTACCTTTCAGCCTCTCTGCTACAGCGGTGGCCAATTTAGGTAAGCAAAACCTCTACCACTATCTCTACTAGCTTACGTTTTTAGTGTTTACCACGGATATGATTTTAGAGGAAGTTTAAAAGTGGCTCAAAAAAATAAAGGAAGTTGGTTGGTATGGGATGGACATGTGAGGAGGGATGAAACGCATGTGGCTAAAAAAGCGGGTTTTATTGGGTTTCTTAGGAATTTCTCAGTAGAAGCCACGGAGTTTGGATTTGTGCCCGGTTGATATCAATTAGTCCACCCCTTATTACATGGGACTTAAATATTACTAGCGAAATATAGGGATACTGCTAGGTACATGTGTGCCTAACCCAGAACCCTTCTCGTGATTTTTGTACGCGTAAAATTACTGATCAGTCTTTAAGAAACATCTCAGGGTAAGACCAGGTAATCCAAATATTGCTCATTAAAACAACGAGCTGACGTCTAAGAAACACGTGCGCGATACATGGTAAAACCATGTGTTTTACCAATATACGTACAAGTTTAACAACGCAATGCAATGAGAGTTATTGGCAAACAGCCATACTACGTCGTACCATAATTATTGTCTTGCCTTTCTTGATATTTTGTTGAGGTGGCGATGACTTCATAGAAAATCTGGCTCCTTATCATACCGTCTGATTGGTGCATGGAAACAGGCTGATCTACTTGAGCCTACGTCCTAGCCGTGGCTCGTGAAAGCGCGCTAGTTCCCATTGTTCATGGGAACATAATATTGCTTTGAACCTGGACCGGAGATCATGGGATCTCCAGGTGTCGGAAAGGAACACCGGAGTGGTTTTTAGTCAGTAAGAGTGATAGACCCCTCCGCTCGCCCCAGGGCGGAGGACATCCATGATTTTCCAACCTCGAACAAAAGAAAAGAAGAATTAATGACGACTACTCACACTCCACCAAAGCGAAGATGTGTGAATCGGAGAGGGTTGTATACATACAACCTAGCTCTTACGCATCGCCTCTCCTCATCCTCCTTCGGTGTATAACTGTATACACCAAAGGTGTGCGGATATGTGCAAAGCGGGGATGCAAGCCGCTGGCAGCACACCGATCATAACACGTCGCTCAAGTCTCCGCTGTGTGCTTGACCACTGCGTGTGGAGGCTGGCCTAATCAATGGGGATCGGACAAAAAAATACTAATTAGTCCGTCAGATAGATTTCCAAAAAATATTGAACACTATTTTTCTTTTTTCACGTAAACAAAAAATGAAGACGATACGGTGCTACGAAAACTTGTGTGACGTCACAGTTCAGTACATTTTGCCCGGCGAGTGACCTCTTAAGCTCTTTGACGCATTTTATCTTCGTAATTTTTCATTAATTTTATAAAACTAAAACACGTATGCAATATTTTTCGATAATCTAACTAACGGTGACGGGACTAAACAGAATCATATTTTTTTGAGTCTATCCGATCCCCTATTACAAGACATATCTTCTACTATAGATGACATACTGGGTTGACCCCAAATGTATCGGGCTATGGACAAGAGAGTAATGATGATCTGCTCCTCTCTGCTCAACCGTTTCCACTAAAGTTAAGCAAAGACAACACATGTAACAATAACGAAATTCTATTGACGGTTTAAATTTAAAACTATCAAAAATCGCGGAACATACATGGGATATTTTCGGATCCCCGTGACCACTCAATACACCAACGGTATTCAAACAAAACTTCCTTTCTCATGCAAATTACAAAGAAGGGATCTTTACAATGTTCACCCTTCCTATTCCTGACCTTGTCCGTAACAGCTTAACCTCGAAGCTCAGTCCCAAAGCACGTGTTAAATAAACAAGAAAGACACGTGGTCTAGTGACATGTTTTAAAAATTTGAGTAACGCGCGCTCTGTGACAGTTTTCTGGTAGTTTGCCAGGTTATGACTAATTTCGATCGTCATATTTCCTTGTATTTATTTAGTATTTGTTAGTCCTTACACGACTGTTTCTAATGGATGTGTGATTACCTATTACATGGCGTGTTTCTTCCTCGGAAAGCACGTTAAGCGTTGGTCACGGATGTAATTTTGAAGATCTTTGACAGCCGCTACAGGTCTTACCGAGGCTCATATGGCCCCATACTAATTGGGTTGGGGTATCCAGATGAGCAGTCGATTCATGTAAAATTCTGGTATTCAGCTCCCAACATAGTTTGGAAAAGGCTAGGCAGATGATGACAGGGCTGTTTCTAATGCAGATTTTGCGAGCTAATCAGTAAAGCCACTTTCAACATTTCATTTAAAATTGGTTTTTGGAAGAGACAAGCTACTGATAGACCAAGAATCATTGATCTGAATCTTTCTGGGACCTTTTTGTTCCTGAAGGCCAGAATCAACAGTGACCACCAGAAAAGCGCCGAGACAATGAAGCTCGACGAAGTCCCAGAGGAACAATTTGACTGTCTTGGATCCCGCAACGAAATTAATCAGAAAAATAAGTAAATAAAAATACTTTATCAGACCTTGATCCATATGATGTTAGTAATGCTTATAAACTATGTATGTTAGTAACAAATGTAATAAAAAAGAAGCGGTACCTACGAAAAATAATTTCCGCTTTTTTTTATCGAATGTTTCGAAAGTGCTAATTCGATATGTCTTTGACCCCTTCGAAAAGATACTTTGTCTTGTATTCATAACATGCTTTGTTGATTGTTTTAGTGCGCATCATTTTCTTGTTGCTTAGAGAACGCCATTTTGGCTGATTTGCCAAAAACATCAAAACCATAGCGTATTAATTCCATAGCAACAAGATGCTTCAAACCATCATAAAAATGAAAGTCCTGGCTTTCACTGACTGTCTCACCAACGACCAGCTATATCTCATCACACCCTTATACCAAGTTTATAATATACAAGGAATAAGACAGATTTTGTCGGATTTCGCTCCGAATGGGTAATTTAGGGCAAACGAAATCGCTAGCAAAGTCTATCGATATACTTACTATCCCATCTTTCTCAAGGGCGTCCAATATGCTTTCTCCCTGTCTCCTAGCATCTCCTTTCTACTGTAAGGCGTCTCGTTTATGCAAGAGCGAACAGGCATCTTTTCGGCAAGCTCGTTCCATCATAGACTTCATCCATTGCTTTCTATCAGGCGTGATTGAGGTCAAGAGCAGACCCATATTGATGCTGAATGGTAGACGGATGTTTGTTACTCTTCCACGTTAAAACTACAGAACGGATTTGGATGAAATTAAGCATACAGATAGTTTATAACCTGTATTAACACATAGAATAAAAAGATCCCGGTAGTATGGTCCCCTGGGACAATTATCGAACTTCACGCGGGCGAAGCCGCAGGTATAACCTAGTAACCCATAAACCCGTCAGTTCATATCCATATAGCCATCACAAAGTGGGTTACGTCTTCTAAAAGGCCAAAATTCCTTCTCGCTATCTCCTCCGCATCTTCTCTGAACCAAAACCCGTACCCATAAAGCTAATTACTGTAACTCCTGTAATACATGCAGCGCTCGCGCATATGACGTCACGTTACATTTGGCCGTCTATTTATAATTCGCGTTCAGCGGCCCGCGCCGCGTGCCAAGTATGTATACGTGTTTACAAATACCATCACCGTTAGAAGAAGGAATTGGGTTGGAGGAAGATCGATTGTTTCTGTTTTGTTCTTGTTTCTCGTGAAGATGGAGAGCTTTTCTTCATATTTTATTATGCGCACAGCCAAGGAGTGGAATTCCCTTCCTGCGTCGGGGTTCTCAAGTTCATATGACCTCAATCTATTTAAGTCGGCTATATAATAGGCTACTTTTGGGTTTGCTCGTTCCATCATCGACCTGGTCTCTGGTCCTCAGGACAAGATTGACGTCAAGAGTAGGTCCATCGTGCTACATATTATAAAACCTCCTTTTTGAAGTCGGTTAAAAACAAAGTCCTCCGCCGCGTCTGTTTGTCTGTTCGCGATAAACTCAAAAACGACTGCACCGATTTTCATGCTGTTTTCACCAATGGATAGAGTGGTTCTCGAGGAAGGTTTTAGTATATAATTTTACCATCTACGCGAGCGAAGACGCGGGCATCAACTAGTTTAATATTTATAAAAAAGATCAAAAGAACACGCCATATTTTGCCTGATGAAAGGCATTTGCATGTGGCTTAGATGAGCATGCTAAGGGGGCGAAAAAAAAGAAATGAGTACATAAGAGGAAAGATTTTAAACTGACATGGTCACTAGCACTATTATTTATACTGAAAACAGTAAACATGGTAAATATCCCGTTTTCAGTATAAATAATAGTACATAAGAGGAAGTCTGAAAGTGGTGCTTGTGACTTCTTCTACTTCACTTCTTTTAAAAAACGTTGCCCCACACTAGGAATTTCTCCTGTATCGTGGGTGCGTTCACCCACGATACGCACTGAAACATTGTGTGGTATGGGCATGTCAGTGAGGAAAATGTCGGGAGAAAAGTTTTGAGTATGAATGTGGATGCTGGATGGATATAAGCGCAGAGATGGATGGACTGTGTAAAGGATGATATTTCAAGGAAGGAGGTGTCTGAAAGTCCCGTCGGGGCTGCGGGTTGTTCGCAAGAGATACCGCGGCCTCGACATGAAGGGCTAAGAAGGAACATGGGTGGTTTTTAGTCAGTAGAAGTCTGACACTCCCTTTCGCTTTGCCCAAGAGCGGGGGGGGTTATTCGATGATTTTCCACCCGCCAAAAAAAAAGGTGTCTGAAAGTGTTGTTTAATAAAATACTTCTCTATTACTCGTGTAATAGAGAAACATTGTAGAAGATCTAGCCTTCAGGAGTTACAGAGGTTTGGACATAGTGTGGCGGGCTTGTTTCAATAAAAAAAATTATCAATACTAATTCCCTTTCCTCGACCTTCCTATGTTATTCCAATGTACTTTCTGAACTTTTGTGAAAATACCTCAAGCTGATTAATATGAAATTCAACTAAGCTGAGGAGCGAACTGCCCTTGGCGTTTACTTCAGTTGCGCCTCACCTACTGAAAGGAGTTTTCAGAAGACACCTTCTGTAGAAAATTAAATATCTAAATACTTTCAAGAAATCCCCGTGCAATTTATGTCAGAATACTTAGTATTATTAAAGTGACTTCCAGGAACAGCTTGCTCACTAATATTAGATTAGACTACCTTTAAACCGTGACTTCGCCCGCGTAGAGGTCGGAAATTAAAACAAAGGGATCTCACTGATCTTCTTTTTATCGTGTTGGTAGTAATGAAATTCTCTGACATCCCGTCGGGACTGCGGGTTTTTCGAAAGAGATACTACGGCCTTGGCGCAAGGGCTAAGAAGGAACATGGGTGGTTTTTAGTCAGTAGAAGTCTGACACTACCTTTCGCTCTGCCCAAGAGCAAAAGGGGTTATTTGATGATTTCCCACCCCCCAAAAAAAAAAAAGGCCCTCTGACATCCTGTCGGGGCTGCGGGTTTTTCGAAAGAGATACTGCGGCCTTGGCGCAAGGGCTAAGAAGGAACATGGGTGGTTTTTAGTCAGTAGAAGTCTGTCACTACCTTTCGCTCTGCCCAAGAGCGGGAGGAGTCATTTGATTAATTACCACCCTCCAAAAAAAGGTCTTCCACTATTTGCACCGATGATCTGGTGAAGGTTGCGGGATTCGTTGGATGCGAGACGCACAGGACTCGTCAATGTGACGACACTTTGGGGAGTCCTATGTCCAGCAGTGGACGTCTTTCGACTGAAATGATGACAATGATGAATTAGTACACCTCTATCTACCCCTTTTTTTTGGGGTTTTAAATTATCAAATAACCCCTCCCGCTCAGGGCAGAGCGAAAGGGAGTGTCAGACTTCTACTGACTAAAAACCACCCATGTTCCTTCTTAGCCCTTTGTGTCGTGGCTCTACCTACCCTTTGGGGATTACAGGCGTGTTGTAAAGTTAGCATTCTTTATTGCCTCATAGAATTTAACTTTTAACAAACGAGAGCTTGGATTGTATTTTAAATTCACTGGCTCATCTCGTATATTGCAATCTGTGGTCTATAAATGGCACGTGTATTGATTTTTTCAGTCGGCTAGGGCTCGGACGATGCAGAACGGAGAATGTAATTTAATTTTAGCCTGGTATGGATTTTTAGCCCTTGAAGAGTGAAAGGTGGTTGATTGTAAACGATATTTTGTTGCTTTAAAAGTATTTAGTTGGGTCTTTTGTTAACCGACTTCAAAAAAGGAGGAGGTTATATGTTCGTGTGTATGTATTTTTTATGTATGTTACCTGATTTCTCCTCCATTTGTGAACCGATTCTCAAAATTCTGATCCTGACCTTCGGAGATATACAATAGAACTCTTCAAAAATAGACAGCAAATCTGTCGTGATTGCTGCAATCGCTTGGATGTTTATTGTTTACGCAACATCTTAACTTACCATCACGCCTGTATGCTCTGACGGGGTACGTAGATGTGTACAGGATGCCCAGATTTCGAGAGTTAGGTATGTTAAGTTCCATTTTATTGCGGATAAGCCTATTACCGTGACATGTATTGTTAACAACGTAAACTTAATGAATATCAAATATTTTGTCCACTAACCGTCTTGTTGTTCTAGTGAAGGGACGGCGAACCTTTATGGATTACCGTGCCATTAATGGTAATGGAAGTGGATTTTTTCTAAAGAAACATTTATTGAGACCTTGCACGTCCCGTCGGGGCTGCGGGTGTTCGCAAGAGATACCGCGGCCTCGACATGAAGGGCTAAGAAGGAACATGGGTGGTTTTTAGTCAGTAGAAGTCTGACACTCCCTTTCGCTCTGCCCAAGAGCGGGAGCGGTCATTTGATGATTTTCCACCCGTCATAAAAAAA
The DNA here is from genome assembly GCA_949774965.1 of Diarsia brunnea. NCBI lineage: Eukaryota > Metazoa > Arthropoda > Insecta > Lepidoptera > Noctuidae > Diarsia > Diarsia brunnea. The sequence continues at coordinate 9,072,982 of OX459023.1, forward strand.
AAAAAATAGACCTTGCACGTGCCGTCCAATAATATTGTAGATAATTAAACTAAATATTTTCAACTAAAAACTCCTTATTTACTACAAAAAAGAAAAAACTTGACCTATGTCGTAATAAATGTTTCAATTCTACGTGTAATTCAAATTAAAGAAAGAAAGAAAACATATTTATTTAGCAATGCCACATGTGCACACAACAAACAATAAAAAATATATAAAAATAAACTAAAAAACTAAACTGAAACAGTGTGTGCATCTCACGGCTGCGCCAAATAGGACCAGTTCAGCGAAATGCCGAGTAGCTAGTGCCCGACGCTGGTTTTCAACTGGCCCTGCGATGGTGATGTGACGAACGTAAAACAGTTTTGTACTCTGCGTTTATGTGTATGTAAAGGTACATTAGTTAAACTTCTGTTGTTGCTGTTAAGATGCCAAGTAACTTATATCATGTTTAGTTTAAGGGTTGTAAGAGGACACTTTAAGTAAGTAGATTGCATGTTGAACTCCTCTACCAAACAGTTTTTAATCGAATTTTATGTTATTCCTCTCTAAAACTGATTTACACACAGATGGAACAGATGAAAATATGGTTAAAAATTCGGTGGTGTGCCTAAAATATTGTGTAACGTGCCATCAATGGCTCGCGTGCCATTGTTTCACCATCCCTGGGCCCCGAGTCTGCTATTCAATAGTGTCAGAATGGTCTATCATTGATCTCATAATTGTTGATTTTGACAAGGTTGTCAAAATCAACAAAAAATCAACTCATAATTGTTGATTTTGACAAGGTTGTCAAAATCAACAATTATGAGATCAATGATAGACCATTCTGACACTATTGAATAGCAGACTCGGGGCCCAGGTTTAGTGGTTGCAAGTTGCAAGCGCGACTTTTGAGCATGAGTTCCTGAGTTCGATTCCCTGGTTGGGCAAAGTGTTATTGAGTTATACCATCAGGATATTTTCAGTCAGCCATGGTGTCTAGATTTGTGCCAGGTTGATGACAACAGGTTCGCTCCCTATTACATGGGACTTTGAAACACGTAAACCAAATACAATAGTTTAAAAAACATCCTAAAAATCTAAATTACCCAAAGAAAACTACCCTAGATAGAGTACTGGAAACTTAACTGACGAATTGTGTACTTTTAGAAACACCACAGCTTTGCCCATCGGGGATTACAGGCGTGATGGTAATGTTATATTAAGCAAGTTGCACGATTTAAACCATTTATTTTATAAATACTGATGCATTTAACTGATTCAAATTAGAAGACAGCGTCTTCATAACATTCATAAAACGACACATAGTCAAAACAATTTTCTAAATAATCTTTCAAACATGAAACAAGAACGAAATTACATAAACAAGGAAAAAAAACTTCAAAAAATGCCTCCCATGTTTACAGAAATAATGAAAATAAAACTAAAAACAGATGTCGGTACTAATATATCAAAACACGAATTAGTAACAGCGTCTAGAGGACTTCATTCAAGAAAATGACGTATACACATATATTAACAAGGTTACATACTTATATAAATACTAAATACAATTATGACGTTTAAACGTCACCGCCAATGACAGTTGACATTTGACAGTTTGCAGGTTGACAGTTGGGTGGCGCCACTTTCTATGCATTACGTTAGTTCTAATTTTTGCCGCCTGTCACCAAAATTGGCACTGTTTTGTATCCATGTTTTATCTTTTTGTACGTTAGTGACGTGTGTGGCGGTTGACGTGTATAACGCTGTATATATTTTGACCTTGTGTGTGTGTGGGTGTTAGCATGTAATACATGGTTGGCATTTCCTGTCGGCGAATGTTTTAAATAACTGTGGTTTGTAGTTCGGAAATTAATTGGTGAGTTTAGATTTTTGTTACGTTAAGTCTTTAATCTCAAACCATTTGTTTCAATTAAAGCGTTACAGGCTCATTACCATAGTCAAAAAAACTTCCTGCAAAAAAAAAACCGACATCTGAAAACCGCCAAAAAGTCTTAAATAAATAACTTTTCTTTCGGATGTCGGTGATTTTGTTTGTTTCATTTTTTTTTACGACTGACTTCATAATAGCAACAACTGGACTCATATCCAGACTCCTTGGCAGCCGCTGTGAAAATCTTAATGTAAAACTTAAAACAATTTGACCGTTACATACAGGACCTCATGCTCAGCCAGCAGTCATTAAGTTTGCCTCATAATAAGATATTAAATTATATTCAATGTGTCATGAGTTCATGACCATTAACAAAAAGTTAAGTGTTAACAAAAACCCCTATCCCTTTCACCCTGATTTGTAATACAACCACAAACTCATTAACCCTTAAGGGATATTGCTTGCAATGCTACAAAATAAACGAAAACAACCCTTCACGGGTGGTTTTTTTTATGTCTGGTCACAGACCAGATCAAATTTATTACTTTCGTAAATTGTCGCGTAATGTAGATAGCTATAAGGGTAGAAATACCAAAAAAAAGATGGATGGACGGACGTGTGAACGATAGGGGTTCGGACAAAAAAAAACTAATTAGTCCGTCAGATAGATTTCCATAAAATATTGAACACATATTTTTTATTTTTTCACGTAAACAAACAATAAAGACGATACAGTGCTTTGAAAACTCGTGTGACGTCATATTCTAAGACATTAGTATGACATTTTTTACCGGTGAGTGACGTCACAACCCCTACTCAAATCTAGGACGCGTTTTATCTTCGTCATTTTTTATTGGTTTGTTAAAACAAAAAATACGTATCCAATATTTTTCGATAATCTAACAGACGGACTAATTAGAATCATATTTTTTTTAGTCAGTAAACATCCCTATTGGGGTCTAAATTGGGATATGGGGAGGAGAATTATGATAGACCTTTGCCACAACCGATTTCGAAATTCTTAAAAAATACATTTAACAGACAAGAAACCCTGTTTGTAGTCTATTTAACTGTCAATATTACAAAAGACAGTCACCCAAAACGTCCGCCCTTCGTTTTTCACAACTCAGTCACCGACCCCACTTTCAGACTTCTTCATAAGTAAGTACTGATTTCTTATTTAATAATTATCACTACGAATAAAAATACTCCGCTAAATTTAGAACCGGTTCCTTTCTTAGAATCAGTTACAGAGGGTTTAAATTTAACCTCGAATGTCAACGGTCATCAAATAACCGTTTAGTCTGTTAAGTTTCCTGTTACAAACTGGTTTCTAGATCTTCTATCTACATACATATATATATAAGCTAGTCTGTAGCACCCTCCTAACAGCTTTATTTGGAACCCTCATAATATTGTTACTAGGGCGCTCTGTCTGGCTTTTGATGAAAGGTGCATTGATTCTTTTTATTATTCTGTTTGGGGTTACATTCTGTTATTCAAAAGGGTAGTTAACTAAAAAAATCTGATTAGTCCGTCAGATAGATTTCCAAAAAATATTGGACACGTATTTTTTATTTTTTCGCGTAAACAAACAATGAAGACGATACAGTGCTTTGAATACTCATGTGACGTCATATTCTAAGACATTAGTATGGCATTTTTTACCGGTGAGAGACGTCACAACCCCCCACTCAAATCTTTGACGCATTTTATCGTCGTCAATTTTTATTGATTTGATGAAACTTTTTCGATAATCTAACAGACGGACTAATTAGAATCATATTTTTGTTAATCAGTAAACATCCCTATTGGGGAGATTTTTACGATTGTTTGTGTGAAATAGTTATCTGCACGTGTTTTGTTAACTGAATTCTAATTGTAGTCTAGTAGTACAGCAGATGGGAGTGTCAGACTTCTATTGACTAAAAACCACCCATGTTCCTTCTTTGCCCTTGCGCCGAGGCCGCGGTATTTCTTTTGAACAACCCGCAGCCCCGACGGGCGTCAGTTTCGTGCCTCTTAAAGCCATTGGCCCCTACCCATTTGTAGATCTTTGGCAGCCAGTCTTACCAAGGGGTATCGTATTACCTTTCCTAATTATAATCGTGTTGCGAAGTTCAAAGGTAGTCGCTCCATGTAAACTACTGTGTGTTAGACTGGAAGCGAACCGCAACGTAGTTGGATAGATAAATAAAGTATATTCTATAAATGCTATGTATCTGGGTAAAAGTTTATAATCTACTTTAAATACTTACAGTCTTAGTGACTAATAAACTACACCCAGATTTTCAAAGGCTAATACCAAAGTCGCCTTTCATCATCAGCCTACGGTAGTCCTCTGCTGGACATCATCATCAGCTTATACTGTTCCCACTGCAGGGATTCAGGCCTCCTCTCTAGGAGAGGAATGGGCTATAATTCACCACGCGGGCCCAGTGCGGGTTGGTAGATGTCACATGTCTTAAATGTTTGCCGTAACGTTTTTATGTGAATTCTGAATTGTTAAAAAAAACAATGTTTCGTAACGCGCAGTTCAAACCCGCCCCTGTAACGCACTGTAACGTTTTACAAGACCCCCCTCTCCCCTCAAATTCGTTACGTATTACTTGAACGCTCCCAAAGTCACCTTTAACAATAATGCTAATTTAGCTATTTCCAGACACATTCTAAACATGGGGTATAATAACACGTAGGTACCTTTCAATAAACATGTCCCCATGTCTCCCTGTCCCCCCTGTATCGATACCATATCACCCTCTGCCCTTGGGACAAAAATAAAAGTTAACGATGTGACCGACGACTGTAAATCGCCCCCGTATGCCCTTTACAACCCCTTTAGACCCCGTCCAGTGTTTCTGATGTGCTCTAAAATTAAGGTTTTTTAATTAACAAAATGGATGACATGTAATTCTTAATGAAGCGCAAAGACCGTGTCTAAGGCCCGTAGCACACAAAAGAGATGTCAGCAACATGGAAGGGACCCGCAAAAACCGACGCCCGTCGGGGCTGCGGGTTGTTCGCAAGAGATACCGCGGCCTCGACATGAAGGGCTAAGAAGGAACATGGGTGCTTTTTAGTCAGTAGAAGTCTAACACTCCCTTTCGCTCTACCCAAGAGCGGGAGGGGTTATTTGATGAATTTCCACGAGCCAAAAAAAAAATGGCCCATAGTACTCGGGGTATTTTCTACGGCATCGAAAACGCATTGATAACCTTGTAACCTACGCACACGGGGCGATCGAAAACGCGCGTTGTCGGCGCGCATACGCGCTGATACAATTATCCCAAACCGACCCTTTGTACGCGCTTCAAACGAGTTTCGAACGCGCTTCACACGCGCGTTATCGTGTTTTACGCGCGTTTGAATTCTATAAAAACGCAAAAACTACATCTACGGAACACGCGTCGTCGGCGCGTTTAAAATACCCCGTGTGCCTAAATTTGCCGATTTTTATGCAGGGCCCTTGCTTTTGTTTTAGGGATTTAATCACGATACTCATGTGCCAAAGAGCTCCTTGAAAAAGATTATGGAGCTACAGTGGCATGAAATCTAAGATCTTTCTTCTTTATCATTTGGTTAGTACCTAACCTCTAAGTAGTTTTAATGCCGCACCATGGATGCTTTGAATAGTAGACGGGTCATAGAGGTAGTTTAAGTAAGTAAAGTTATAACCTGAAAAACTAGTATTTACAAAAAATTTGGAACTTTGACCCCCAATATCTCCGTAACTAGGGGGTTCCCATGTATGGTCTAGAACAAAAAAAAAATATCGCAGTGATGGGGAGAACAAGTGCCCTTCGTTTGCGTTAAAGGACTTTTTACAGTTTTATGCACAGGGTGTAAATCAACCCATCACACAGCCGTCAACCAATCATTCTGTACATCAAACTAAGTACCCCGACGCAAAAATTTTTGCTGGGAAACGATTTTTTTTTTGGGTCAAAAATCACATTTTACGGTAAAACTCAATGTAGCACTGTTAAAACATTGTGCTAGTGGATGCTTTGAATAGTAAACGGGTCATGGAGGTAATTTAAGTAAAGTTATAACCTGAAAAACTAGTATTTACAAAAACAGCTGTGAAAAATTTGGAATTTTGACCCCCAAAATCTCCGTAACTAGGAGGTTCCCAGGTATGGTCTAGAACAAAAAAATTATCGCAGTGGTGGGGAGAACAAGTGCCCTTCGTTTGCGTTAAGGGACTTTTTACAGTTTTATATAAGCCAAGCCAGTGGCCCATGGGCGGCATAAAACTCATCAGGTTATAGGCACTATCCACACGTTAAAGAAACAAGACTTACAACACAACTCATACTATTTTCTAACCCATTCGGGGTTATAATCTAAGTAATTAGAATGTACCATTATTACTAAACCACAGAAGGTTTAATAGTCACTTTCCAAACAAACCATTAAAAACAAAGCGACACTAAAAATCCGCTAATTTATCGACAATAAACTACCCTCTCGACGTTCGGGGAACTTCGGGGACGCTCGGGAGAGCCGAACGATCCGCTTCAAACCGGTTACCAGGTTATTAGGGCAACGCACACGCGCGTTGTGTACTTCCAGCCCTTTGTCCTGTGGATGCAGTTTCTGTGCAATCTCTGGGAGTATTCAGATATTTCATAACATAACATCACGCTTGTAATTCCCGAAGGTATAGGCAGAGGTGTTATGTACTTGATTGTACACCCACATTTCGCTAATTATGTTTTAGTACCATGTAATAGTGTAGTTTCCTAAAAAAATCTAATTAGCCCGTCAGATAGATTTCCAAAAAATATTGGACACGTATTTTTTCTTTTTTCACGTAAACAAACAATGAAGACGATACAGTGTTTTGAAAACTCGTGTGACATCATATTCTAAGACATTAGTATGACATCTTTTACCGGTGAGTGACGTCACGACCCTCCACTCAAATCTTTGACGCGTTTTATCTTCGTCAATTTTTATTGATTTGATAAAACAAAAAATACGTATCCAATATTTTTCGATAATCTAACAGACGGACTAATTAGAATCATATTTTTTTTAGTCGGTAAATATCCCTATTGGGGGCGAGCCTATTACCATCAATTGTGGAAAAATTTAGACTCCGTGGCTGCTACTGAGATATTTTTTTGGAAATACTCAATGTCATTTTGCGCGTCCCGGCAATCCAAGCCGAATGTAGATGGCCATAAGTGTATTATAGGACGACCAAAGACGAGATGGATGGACTGTGTAAATGATGATAAGGCTAGAAAAGAGGTTCCCGTCGGGGCTGCGGGCTGTTGGCAAGAGATACCGCGGCCTCGACATAAAGGGCTAAGAAGGAACATGGGTGGTTTTTAGTCAGTAGAAGTCTGACACTCCATTTCGCTCTGCCCAAGAGCGAAAGGGGTTATTTGATGATTTTCCTCCAAAAAGAAAAAAAAAATGCTAGAAAAGAGGTGACTGCTTAGATGGCGGTTATAGAGAAGTATGGAAGAAGAAGACATGCTGCGCCGATCCCAAATAAATTAGGATTAGGGGATAATGATGAAATCGAAAGCCCCCGACGCACATTGGGGATAGAGTCAATTTTTTGTTCAAAACCACCTAGAGATCGCAAAAATAAACCAAATGAGACAATTTTTGGACAGAAATGTTTGTAATTAAATTCTAAAGAGACTGACGAATTTCTAATATTCCCGGATTTCTAATATTCCTTAAATCTAAAACTTCATAACCCACTAAAACCAAGGTAAAGCGAGTTTTAACCTGTTCTTTAACCCTTTCAGTCACGCATTTCAACTAGCACTTGTATGGAAGTGCAAATATACGCTTCCGATGTATTTTTCGTCGCTGAAAACGAATCAGTCATAACCTAAAAAAAATAAAAAAATAAATTCAATTCATATGCTTTAATTACAAAAAAAAATACAACCTATTTTCGCAAATTCGTGAGTGTCTTTGGAATATTTAATTTCAAACATTTCTGTGCAAAAATGGTTTAATTTGGTTAATATTTAAGGTCTCTAGGTGGTCCTGTCGAGGCTGCGGGTCCTGTCGAGGCTGCGGGTTGTTCGCAAGGGATACCGCGGCCTCGACATGAAGGGCTAAGAAGAAACGTGGGTGGTTTTTAGTCAGTAGAAGTCTGACACTCCCTTTCGCTCTGCCCAAGAGCGGGAGGGGTTATTTGATGATTTCCCACCCCGCAAAAAAAAAAAAAAAGGTCTCTAGGTGGTTTTGAACATTCTGTCCCCAATGTGCGGCGCCACCAATTAAAAACTAACTAACATTAACCTAACTATCAATTTACCCACCTCATCAATTCCACGTTACCATCGACCCTCAGACACTCTGAGTCACCTAGTAATTTACCTTCCTAACCTACACGTGGTCCCAGCGTTGCCACTCACATATAAATACCTTTTGTTAGTCAACTTTCGTTCCGTATGGTGTCGGACGTAAAGAATAGCACCATCCCATATCTTCCCGTGGGTGTCGTAAGAGGCGACTAAGGGACTTACCCGAGAATGGGCAGCAGCGTTCTCTGTGCCTTTGTAACAACCATACTGCGATCGTCAACCCGCCTGCCAAGCGTGGCGATTATGGCAAATCCACCCCTTCTGGGGGAGGCCTATGTCCAGCAGTGGACGTCTTATGGCTGAAATGATGAGTCATCTTTCAATCATCCTCTTCACATGACCAAACCATTGAAACATACTCTTTTCAATTTTCTTCTTTTTTTATCGTGTGATAAGTGACTAACCTGATGTCAGAATTTTTATGCTGTCCATTGGTCTCTGACTTGGCTTTCATACCGTTGAGATATATCTCCCACGCATGCTAGTTTCCTCACGATGTTTTCTTTCACCGGAGCAAGTGATAATTATACATTTTTTTTCTAAATACGTTGCCCCACTCTAGGAAATTCTCCTGTATCGTGCGTGCGTTACAAACATTTAAACTCACATACACAGAACACCCAGACCTGAAACAACTAACTGTAGGCCATACAAATATTTGTTTCGTGCGGGGATCGAACCCGCGACACGCAGCGCAGCAGTCCAATCGCTCAGCCACTGCGCCAACCGTGCCGTCTCGCCTCACGATGTTTTCTTTCACCGGAGCAAATGATAATTATACAACACGCACATGAATTAAAAAATCAGAGGTGCGTGTCTTTTCAATTTTTATCACTTCATCTTCTTTTAAACCGCAACGTTCTCGTAAAAACTCGAAAGTCCAAGCCACCAATAGGGATGTTTACTGACTAAAAAAAATAAGATTCTAATTAGTCAGTCTGTTAGATTATCGAAAAATATTGGATACGTATTTTTTGTTCTATCAAATCAATAAAAATTGACGAAGGTGAAACGCGTCAAAGATTTGAGTGGGGGTTGTTACGTCACTCACCGGTAAAAAATGTCATACTAATGTCTTAGAAAATGACGTCACACGAGTTTTCAAAGCACTGTATCGTCTTCATTGTTTGTTTACGTGAAAAGAGAAAAAATACGTGTCCAATATTTTTTGGAAATCTATCTGACGGACTAATTAGATTTTTTTTGTATACCATTAACCTAACTGTCTTTAAATCTACTCCATAAATTCCACTTTCACATCGACCCTCAGTTCTGAGTCACCGAGTAATTTACCTTACCCTACATTCATTGAACCATAATCTACAAATCTAACAAGCCATTATTAAATAGAAAAAAAAACAGCGATTTATTACATCAGCGGTTACGACCTCATTTCTACCCTAAAACCTTTTTCTCGGAACCTCAGCAGTTTACCTTGGAATCCCATGACTAATTTTCTAGCGAAAGTCTGTGGTTTGGCATTAAGGTGTGTTACACGATTGAATATATTATATAGCAGTGAGAGTCTAGTGATATCGCCGTCGGACTGCCAAGTCAGAGGTCTTAAGTTCGAACCATAGACACGCACGTCTGATTGTTCGAATTTATATGCGTATTGTATCACTTGCTTCGGTGAAGGAAAATTATAATAAGTCTTTATTCGTAAAAAAAACAAAATTACAACCTTGCACATTTCGAGGTGTAAGTTACAAATAAGCAGTACATAGATGTTACAGTTTTGATCGCTACTTACGTGTTGTTACATAATTATGGATGTTAACATAGAAACTGATTCACTCTGTTCCCCGTACTAGTATAGACTGTATTACGGTGGAACAGTTTTCCTCGTTCTGTGATTGTACATTATATGTAGCAAACTTGTAACAAAACTAAAATTTTACTATAACAAATAAAGAATTTTAACACATCGTGAGGTGACTAAGCATGCAGTCAAAAATATCAGTTTTTAGCATTTTTCTCGTTGATGATGTCGACGTCGATGCGTTTTATTGCAAAATTAGTTCAGAACAAAATTGTAGATCATAAAATTGTCTTATCAATGTATGGTATGGACATGTGATGCGAAGGAATGAAGAAAATGTTGAATATGAATGTGGATGGCTATAAGAGTAGAGGAAGACCAAAGAAACGATGAATGGACTGTGTGAAGGATGATATGGCTAGAAAAGAGGTGACTGCTGACATGACGAGAAATAGAGAAGTATGGAAGAAGAAGACATGTTGCGCCGACCCCAAATCAATTGGGATAAGGGCAGGAGATTGATGATGAAAATTGTCTCATCATCATCATCATTTCAGCTAAAAGACGTCCACTGCTGGACATAGGCCTCCCCCCAGTGTCGCCACATTGACCGGTTCCGTGCGTCTCGCATAAAATTGTCTACATGCGAATTATTGTTTTTAACCACCTATTTACGCTTACTTGACTGGACTTTAAGATAAAAGAACTGGCCCCCTAGACAAAATCCCTTTTCTGTAGATACTCAATACAATTTGATCTTTCCGTTGGCGTTAACGCTTACAGAAAAGGGATATTGTCTAGGCCCCCTTGTCATTTAACAAATAAATACTGCCGTATCCAATTCACCGATCCAATAAGTGTGGCACACCTAAAACCCCCGTAACTATAGCTACATTGGTAGAACCCAAGGTCAAAGCCGCATGAGTCAGCTCCACCAAGGTGAAATAGGCCCACCATATGTCTCGGTTTGAAGTTCAAGATTGCTAGCATTCTAGGTGGGCTTGGATGGGTATTTGGCATGCTTTGGTACCGTGTGTTTATGAAGTTAGGTTTAAGGTTTGGAAGTAACTGACTTAATGACTTTAACCTTTAGTTGTAGTGAATTGTTTCTCTGGGACTTCGTCAGGTTTCATTGTGTCGGCGGTTTCTGGTGGTCGCCACTGTTGATACTGGCTTTCTACACGCGTAGAATGGCGATTTATATCTCTATTCGGCCAAAAGTAGACAGACCTCATTGAATATAACTCAACATGAAATATTTTTACAATCTGTCATTTTGTTGATTCATCCGTCGACAAAACCCGTTTCTACGGTGGTCTTGCTACGAGTTGCACTGGTTTGGGAATAGTATAGCGGGTTATCCAAATAAACAAAAAATTGTAGTGACTACAGTCTTGGCACATTTATTTTATATGACAGAACTGGCAACATTTTATCAAATCAAATCAAAATATTTTATTTGCTAGAATATGATACGTAAGATGTTATAAACAACTAACTGTTACCCGTGACTAAGTGCGCGTGAAACGTATTTTTTTTCTGAAATAAAAGAAGCCTACGTTACTCCTTATAACATCAGGTATCTGCCAATAAAATTCCCGTCAAAATCGGTCCGCCCTTTTCGGAGATTAGCCGGTACAAACAGACCGACTTAACTAAAAAAACTAGATTTTTGTTTGTCGAGGTGTACTCAGAATCGAACCCTGAGCTTCACTTGCAGCAATAGCTTAAAAATCAAAATCAAAATATTTTTTTTTTTTTTTTTTTTTTTTTATTTCAAGTAAGCCAGTTACAGGCACTTTTGAATAGTCGAACAAATCACTACATAGTATAAAACAAAGTCGCTGTCTGTCCGTCCCTATGTATGCTTAAATCTTTAAAACTGCGCAACGGATTTTGAGGCGGTTATTTTTTAAAGATAGAGTGATTCAAGAGGAAGGTTTTAGTATATAATTTGACCGACATCCACGCGGGTGAAGCCGCGGGCATCAGCTAGTACTAAATAATCTAATAAACTAAGCTACAGTCCCAGTCACAAGGCATAATAACTGTGAGTATACTGTAGTTGCCCATTCCACAGCGTTGGTCTCATGAGAAGAACGGCAAGAAACTCCATGGACACTCTTTTAAATCGTAATATTGTTACAAAACCTTGTTTACATCATTCATGTTGACCATTTCATACTATGTATATCAACGAAGCACTTGACTATCTAAAATCCTCAAAACAAATCAATTCAAACAAAGACTTTTCGAATGACGTCACAAAAATCCTGCACGTATGATAGATAACCTACATAGCCTAGATGGGTTGAATCCTGTATCTAGGTCACCTGTACGCCCCCCCCCTCCTCCCCCGCACTTACCCCCCCCCCCTCGCATCGACTATAGAGTAACGCCCAATAATACAGATGTGCGCTGTTATAGTGCAATTTGATATTACGTTTGTAATTTTATTGTAGGGCTTACAGAAACCCGTCGGGGCTGCGGGTTGTTCGCAAGCGATACCGCAGCCTCGACATGAAGGGCTAAGAAGAAACATGGGTGGTTTTTAGTCAGTAGAAGTCTGACACTCCCTTTCGCTCTGCCCAAGAGGGGGGAGCTGTTTGATGATTTTCCACCCGCCAAAAAAGTGCTTACAGAAACATCACGCCTGTAATCTGTGATAGGTTAGGCAGAGGTGTACGTAATACTCGTAATACACGCTTAATTATTTTATCACTTATGTTTAAGTCCCATGTAATAGGAGGCAATTCTATTGACACTAACCGAGCACAAATCCAGATACTGTGGCTGCTATTGAAAAAATCCACCCATGTTCCTTCTCAGCCCTTGTGTCGAGGCCGCGGTATCACTTTCGAACAACCCGCAATCCCGACGGGTGTCGCATTCACCTTAAGCTTAATTGGCAAAATATTGGTATACTATTAAGTTCACCTCTGCCTAACCCTTCGAGAATTACAGGCGTGATGTTATGTTTGAGAAATCAACGCCCTAATTACACCAATAATTTTTACTGCCGCACTCAGAGAGCTTTAATGATTACTTAGTAAAGGTTTTGACAGTTTTGTCATACAAAAGGATGTCAAATCTTTACTAAGTGACGGCTTAAGTATTCATTAAATATCTCTGAGTACCGCAGTCAGTTTCATTTCTTTTAAGCACCCATTACACATTGTCGAAATAATCATCATTACTGCCCCACATATCCCGTTCAGTAGGCCATCCCGGGACGGCGGCGACCCCACAAATAGGTCACCGTGCACCCCGCGACCCGCCCCGCATCCCGGTGCAATGTAACTGGTGACCTACCCTTTAGGAACGGCCTGTAGCCATTAGCTGTACTAAGTTGTATTGATATCTGCTTATCGATTTTTGAAGTGGAGTGAAGATTTTTTTTATTTTTTTTAAGAACGTTGCCCCACACTAGGAATTTCTCCTGTATCGTGGGTGCGTTCACAAACATTTAAATTCACATACCCAGACCCGGAACAACATCTGTAGGTCGTACAAATATTTGTTCCGTGCGGGCATCGAACCCGCGACACGCAGCGCAGCAGTCCATTGCTTGAGCCACTGCGCCAACCGTGCCGTCTTAAAATTAATTAAAGAGGTAACTTTCTCTCAAGATAATACTTGTGTTCAGCTGCTTCCGGTTAGACTGAAAGCTGGCCCCAACCCCAACGTTGGGAAAACGACAATAATGTTTATTTATGCAAAAACCTAGTGAATAATATATTAGTTACTTACTCACTAAAAGCCAATAAAACGAAGCAAGTCTAACTACGGTACACAGAGATATTTAATGATTACTTAAGCCGTCACTTAGTATAGATTTGACATACTTTTGTATGACAAAACTGTCAAAGCCTTTGCTAAGTGATGGCCTAAGTAATTATTAAAACTCTCTGAGTGCTAAAAGAGAGTGAGTGAGTAAAAGGCTAGTTCTGCCTTTTACCCCAGCAGTTACTCTGTAGGGAAAGGTTCCATGCAAAAAAAGTAAATCCCATGAAATTATTAACAAAATCTGTTTCAAATAGGAAAGTAGTAACTTTATAATAATTTCAAGCGAATGAAGGTCGCGGCCAACAGCTAATAGTTTCCCTATAAAACTCATAAATTAAAGGTTCCGATGAGTCATGGCACTTACTTCAAGGGCATTGGGTCATGGTTGTATGTATCGCATTTGTTTCTATTGTACCGCACATCAAGCCACCTTCACCATCAAGCACATCTACCTAGCCTTTTTCATGCCTTTTTCCTGTCTAGCCTTTTTCATGCCTTTTTCCTACCTAGCCTTTTTCATGCCTTTTTCCTGCCTAGCCTTTTTCATGCCTTTTTCCTGTCTAGCCTTTTTTATGCCTTTTTCCTGCCTAGCCTTTTTTATGCCTTTTTCCTGCCTAGCCTTTTTCACGCCTTTTTCATGCCTTTTTCCTGCCTGGCCTTTTCATGCCTTTTTCCTACCTAGCCTTTTTCATGCCATTTTCCTGCCTAGCCTTTTTCATGCCTTTTTCCTACCTAGCCTTTTTCCTGCCTAGCCTTTTTCATGCTTTTTCCTGCCTAGCCTTTTTCACGCCTTTTTCATGCCTTTTTCCTGCCTGGCCTTTTCATGCCTTTTTCCTACCTAGCCTTTTTCATGCCATTTTCCTGCCTAGCCTTTTTCATGCCTTTTTCCTACCTAGCCTTTTTCCTGCCTAGCCTTTTTCATGCCTTTTTCTAACGATGTTGAGGTCCTTTTTCGATGTTTTATTACTATGTTTTGGGGTTGTCTTCCAGTCTAACCAGATGCAGCTGAATACCAGTATTTTACATGAAGCGACTGCCTATCTAACCTCCACAACCCAGTTAATACTCGGTAATACCCTTTGGTAAGACTGGTTATGGGACTTCAAGCTCACTGACTACCTGTAACGACTGCTAAAGATCTATGTATGGCAGCCGTGACCAACAGCTTAACGTGCTTTCCGAGACACGGAGGAAATTCGGTATGTAATGGGCCATCCACAGACCAAAAGATCGATCCAAGTGGCAGTTATTATAAAACCATTACTTCAATGGCATTGGGTCACGGCTGTATGTTATAGCGCTATTGTTTCCATTGTACGCCAGCACACCAAGGTATTCATCAACGCTGCTCCCAAAAACGGTGAAGGAAAACATTGTGAGGAAACCGGCATGTCTTAGAACCATCAAATTAGAAGACATGTGACATCTACCAACCCGCACTGGGCCTGCGTGGTGGATTATAGCCCATCCCTCTCCTAGAGAGGAGGCCTGAGTTCCTGCAGTGGGAACATTATAGGCTGATGATGAGATCAAGCTATCCACCATCTGCCTAGGCTTTTCCAAACTTTGTTGAGGTCGGTTTCCAGTCTAACCGGATGCAGCTGAATACCAGTATTTTACATGGAGCGACTGCCTGTCTGACCTCCACAACCCAGTTAATACTGGGTTGTGGAAGTCATTCGTTTGCGTACAAACAAACAACCTCTGACCCTAAACGCATATACGTTCTCCGTTCTGTCGTGGGTTAAAAATAATCTGCTAAGTATAATGTAATGGTCCAAAGAAGTCGGTTAAAAATTCACGAAGGCACTTAAACGTTACATTAAAATTTTATTGTTTGCAATAGCGCGTTTCTCTCGCATTCCATCTTGACGCACATAAATAATAATTATTACCTGACTAACAAAATAGCTGGTCTACTGACCCTGATGCCCGGTTTAGTTTTAGTTAAATACCTTTTTTTCCACTGAATAAATGTATTAATTTGAGCTCGTGGCTTAACTCATCGTAGGTCGAGTATATTGACACAATTAAAAAGCTATTGTGTCTCGCGTGGATCTACGTTCCGACACACGAAAGGTTAATAAGAACTGCCACTCGGATCGATCTTTAGGTTAAGCTGCGCTTGCCTAGGTTGGTCTGAGGATGGGTGGCCGCCCATTACATACTGAGTTTCCTCCGTGCCTCGGAAAGCACGTTAAGCTGTTGGTCCCGGCTGTCATATATAGATCTTTGACAGTCGTTACAGGTAGTCAGTGACCTGAAAGTCTGACATCCAGTCGTACCAAAGGTTAAGTCTTAATTCTTAGTGTAAGCACCGAGGCTTGAAATTCCAACAATTCGCTGTTATATAGGCATTCGTTTAGGCGTCTCTTAGTGCTCATGAAAAGACGCATGAAGCAGCACCGCTACGTAACTAAGGAATGAGTCACTCAAGACTTTGCTACGAGCTACGGGCTACGCGCCTGAACTTGCTACGATCAGGTCATGGCTCTACGGCGTAGCACCGTAGCCGTAGCGATAATGATTTTATGTCTATTGTTTTATCAGTTAACAATACAATACAAGAGTATTACAGGAAATAATAAATCAGATTAAAATGATAACTAGTAATGAAACAAGTTGATAAGAGATTTGATAACAGGCTGGCACAAACGAGTACCACGTATCACGTATTGATCATTCCAAACCTCGAAATAACATTTGTTATAAGGATTACTACAAACAGCTGTTTACTAGTTTCAGTTCAACACATCATTCGGAACACCTCCACATAGATAATTTATCATCGATAATTAAAATATACTAATCTAGGTGATGCCCGCGGCTTCGCCCGCGTGTATGTCGGAACTTGACAAATTATATAATAAAACCTTCCTCGAGAACCACTCTATCCATTGGTGAAAACAGCATGAAAATCGGTGCAGTAGTTTTTGAGTTTATCGCGAACAGACAAACAGACAGACGCGGTGGAGGACTTTGTTTTATAATATGTAGTGATACTAATAAACTTACATCATTTTGAGAACTCTTCAACCGTTAATAGCACGGACATGAAACTTTGTATGTAATACACGTTAATTGTCAATACTGATACTGTTAGCCTGCTTCATCCCACTGTTGGGCAAAGGCCTCTCCCCATGACTTCTAGTTGTTTCGATCCAAAGCCTATATGGACCTCTGGTCGCTAGTCTTGTCCAGATCGTCCCGCTATCTTCTACGAGGACTGCCACGACGCCTTCTGTCTGTGTCAACGTAAACAATGTTGATATATAAACCTAATTTTCTTCTTTTCGTTTTAATAACAACTTGTATTTTGTTGTTTTTTTTTATGGTTGTGAACAAGAATTTGTGCAAAAATATCCTTATCACAATATTACAATTCTGGCAGCTAGTCATTCTCGTAGCACAGTCGTAGCACTTGACGGCGCTACACAACACATTCTCGTAGACGATGACTCAGTGTCGTAGCCACTGTCGTAGCACGACTCGTGAACTCGCTACGACCATGGCATTTGGTCATGGCTTTACCGCGACTGCGGTACTGTTTCCATTTACATAAGTGACGTTTTAAAAGTGACTTGTATATGACTACCTCGTTGTTCTAGAGGTCGGAAGCGCGACTGCTGAGCATGAGTTCGTGGTTTCGATTCCCGGGTCGGGTAGTTTTATTGGATGTTTCCATCAAGAAATTCTCAGTAGACGCCACAAAGTCTGAATTAGTATCAAGTTGATGGTAATAGGCTGGCTCCCTATCACAGGCACAACATAACTGGCGAAATGTGGGTGTACTATAATTTATGGAAAATATATTCTTATCATAATATTACAATTCTGGCAGGTAGTCATTCTCGTAGCACAGTCGTAGCATTTGACGGCACTACACAATACATTCTCGTAGCACAGCCGTAGCATTTGACGGCGTCACACAACATAATTCTCGTAGACGATGAGTCAGTGTCGTAGCACTCGTAGCCCGTAGCATCTGAACTCGCTACGACCATGGCTTTACCGCGACTGTGGTACTGTTTCCATTTACACACGTGACGAGAAAGGTCGATTCCCGGGTCGGGCAAAGTATTATTGGCTTTTTCCATCAGAAATTTCTCATTAGCAGCCACGGAGTCTGGATATGTGCCCGGTTGATGGCAATAGGCTCGTACCCTTTTACTTGGGACAATATAACGGGCGACTATAATTTGGCATTAGGTCACTGCATCATTAGGCTACAACCATGACATTAGGTCACGGTTTGACCGTGACTGTGCTACTGTTTCCATCTTCATACGTGACGAGAAAAGACGTGCTTTTTAAAAGTGGATGGAATTCTCGTCAAATTCAAGAAAGTAACTATACTCATGATTCTCGGCCCGAATCTCCGTAGCACTGTTAAAACATTGTGCTAGTGGATGCTTTGAATAGTAAACGGGTCATGGAGGTAATTTAAGTAAAGTTAAAACCTGAATAACTAATATTTACAAAAACAGCTGTGATAAATTTGGAACTTTGACCCCCAATATCTTCGTAACTAGGAGGTTCCCAGGTATGGTCTAGAACAAAAAAATGATCGCAGTGGTGGGGAGAACAAGTGCCCTTCGTTTGCGTTAAGGGTACTTTTACACCCTGTATTTAGGTTAAGGTATATATCTATGGGTATTTGTTACCTGAAAATAAATATATTCTATTTTATTCTATAAACCACAATCCCGTACCGTCTTTAACAACGCACTCACACCCCAGATGGGTGGGATTCGATAGCGCTGACTGATTGCCGCATTCCGTTCCGCCTTACGTAACTACCGATAGCGCCTTGTTTTACTGCTTTACTGCTTACACCCTCACGGTGACGTCATTATGATGCGGGTTATAAATTATAACTGAGGAGTTACTTAGCATGTCTTTGAATGTGCATGGGACTTATACACGACTGGTGGCATGTAGGTGCTTGATTATTTGGATGCTACTGGACTTAACACACGAGCTCGGACAAATAATACCACACGGTAAAGAAAGAAAGAAAGAAAACATATTTATTCAGCACAAAATAAGGAACGAGTACATAAGAGGAAGTCTGAAAGTGGCGCCGGTGACTGAAAAGTTGTGTGGAAATCGGTTGTCGTGGTATGGGCATGTGATGCGGAGGAATGAGGAATATGTTGTGAGGAAGGTTTTAAATATGAATGTGGAAGGATATACGAGTAGGGGAAGACCAAAGAAACGATGGATGGACTGTGTTAAAAATGATATGGTAAAAAAGGAGGTGTCTCATGAGATGACGAGAAACAGAGAAGTATGGAAGAGGAAGACATGCTGCGCCGACCACAAATGAATTGGGATAAGGGCAAAATGATGACATGCCACGAGTGCACACAACAAGCAATAAAAGAATCCAAAAAATAACAGAAAAAAAGGAGTGTTCATCTCACGGCTCCGCCAAATAGGACCAGTTCAGCAAACTGCCGAGCAGCTAGTGCCCGGCGGTAAATGTGAATAATGGCAGCCGGTTCGTTCTTCAAGGTTAGGCCGCGCTTGCCACTCGGTTATGGATGGATGACCATCATTACATCCCGTATAAGCCGTTGGTTTCGGCTGCCATTTGTACATTTTGTCTGACAGTCGTTACTTACAGGTAGTCAGTGGCCTAAAAGTCTGACCACTAATCTTACCAAGGGGTCCCGTCGGGGCTGCGGGTTGTTCGCAAGAGATACCGCGGCCTCGACATGAAGGGCTAAGAAGGAACATGGGTGTTTTTTAGTCAGTAGAAGTTTGACACTCCCTTTCGCTCTGCCCAAGAGCGGGAGGGGTTATTTGATGATTTCCCAACCCCCAAAAGAAAAAAAAAGTTATGGATGGATGACCATCATTACATCCCGTATAAGCCGTTGGTTCCGGGTGCCATTTGTACATTTTGTCTGACAGTCGTTACTTACAGGTAGTCAGTGGCCTAAAAGTCTGACCACTAATCTTACCAAGGGGTATCGTATTACCCAGTACTAACTAGATTGTGGAGGTCAGATAGGTAATCGCCCCATGTAAAATACTGGTATTTACCTGCATCTGGTTAGACTGGAAGCTGACATCAACATTAGTAGGCGAAAGGCTCACTTTTTTTTTTTTGGCGGGTGGAAAATCATCAAATAACCCCTCCCTCTTGGGCAGAGCGGAAGGGAGTGTCAGACTTCTACTGACTAAAAACCACCCATGTTCCTTCTTAGCCCTTCATGTCGAGGCCGCGGTATCTCTTGCGAACAACCCGCAGCCCCGACGGGGAGTAGTACACGTCTCAGAAGATCACATATGGGACCTTTGACAGTCATGTACCCTTTTTTGTTTGGGGGTGGGAAATCATCGAATGACTCCTCTAGCTCTTGGCGGAGTGGAAGGGAGTGTCAGACTTCTACTGACTAAAAACTACCCATGTTCCTAGCCCTTTGTGTCGTAAAACACACAAAACAAAAAGAAAAAACATAAGTGTTTAGAAAATCGGCTTACAAGCAGTGAGTTCAAGTCGCGAGTCACACAGGCTAGCTCTGCTGTTATTTGGCTTCTGTCTACCGCATTCACTAATTACAAATAATAGATATAGGTAGGTATTTAATTGAACACCTGATACCTTTTACTGACTTTCATGTCGACCTTTTAGAGCTAGCACGGTAGCAGGTGTTCAGACTTATTTTTTATTTCATTTATCACCAGCAAAAGAAGATGTAGTGACAAAAATTGAAAAGAGTATGCTAAGGTGGTTCGGTCATGTGGAAAGGATGAATGAAAGGCGATTAACAAAAAGTATTTACAAGGCAGATGTGAGTGGTAATGCCGGGAGGGGACGCCCTAGAAAGACATACACTGATCTTATTGGTGCCGTTCTTCTGAAAGGACAGGTGCGTAGTACTCGTAACCGGCGTGCGTGTATGACCAGATGTATGAATGTGGACGAGGCAAAAGGAGTATGTAAGGATCGTAGCAAGTGGCGTTCTGTGGTTTCTGCCTACCCCCATGGGAAAAGGGCGTGAGTTTATGTATGTGTATGTGTTATCATCAGCATATAATGTTCCCACTGCAGGGACTCTGGCCTCCTCTCTAGGAGAGGGATGGGCTATTATCCACCACGCGGGCCCAGTGCGGTTTTTGAGATGTCACATGTCTTCGAATTTTTTGTTTCTAAGACATGCTGGTTTCCTCACGATGTTTTCCTTCACCGTTTTGGAAGCAGCAGTGAAATAAATTACACTAAGTAATGCACCTGCCTGGGTTAGAACCTACGACTCACTGTTCGTAAGTCGTGCTCGCCATCACTAGGCCACCATTGCTCTCATTCTGATTTTTCATTACTTGAAATTAAATGAAAATATGACATACATAACCTTATGGGTGTAAAAGTACCCATAACGACCCGCTCCAACTTCGCACGGGTGTTATGCAAATATAAACTTTCCTCTCGAATCACACTTATCTATTGCTGAAAACTGCATTAAAATCCGTTGCGTAGTTTAAAAGATCTTAGCGTGCAAACAGCTGGAGTGACGTTATTTTATATCAAGTATGTAAAGAAGATTATTTATTTATGTACACACAACATACTTAACAGGACAGTACATTAAAATAGGAGAGCATTAACTGCCGCACACAGAGACGTTTAATGATTACTTAAGCTATCACTTACTGCGGTACTCAGAGATATTTAATGATTACTTAGCCGTCACTTAGTAAACATTTGACATACTTTTGTATGACAAAACTGTCAAAACCTTTACCAAGTGATGGCCTAAGTAATCATTAATAAGTAAAGATTTTGACACTTTAGTGAAGGTTTGTATGTCAAATCTTTACGTACGGCAGTATGATACTGATCATTTCTAAAAATGTTTGTACTAATATTTTTTTTCCTTGTTACAGATACATGGCGTCCGTGGTACCGCAGAAACACCAACTAAACTCCTCCTCTCACCCCCCGTTTTCAGCCATCTTGCAATAATAACGAATTTACAAAAAAAATGCGCTCCGCCAACAGCCGTCCACACTCACACACAATAAAAGTCATAAAAAAACTAAAAATAAAAAAGAAAAGCGAGCTTACTACCAACATAATAATAAAACTGTGTTCGAAACTATAGTTACCAACTTAGGCGCGCGAATTTTTTTGTTCTAAAAAGTTTTTTGACTAAAGAGGCTTTAACTGTGTAGTTTATGGGTGTAATATTAAATAGTTGCCTTCTCTTAGTAGTAGAAAGTCTTGGTCCAATCTCTTTAATAAAATATAAGTAATAATTTTCCCCCTTTACATATAAAGAAACTGTTTTAGAGGTGTTATATTTCAAGAACGAGTGAAGGTTAGTATATAACTTTTTTATAATTATTACTTAGTATTAAGGAACACTTATTATAATATATTAATATTAAACAAAATGGGTTCAATTCCCTTTTTTTTGGTGTGTGGGAAATCATCAAATAACCCCGCCCGCTCTTGGGCAGAGCGAATGGGAGTGTCAGACTTCTACTGACTAAAAACCACCCATGTTCCTTCTTAGCCCTTGCGCCGGGGCCGCGGTATCTCTTACCCGACGGGAGGGTTCGATTCCCTCAAGCTTTGGTTGTAATTGGACCCAAAAACTAAAGAGTGTCCATGGAGTTTCGTGCCCATTCTTCTCCATAAAGATCTACGCTTTAGAATGGGCAAATACAGTAGTTTCACAAGTTATTATGTCTTGTGTTTGTCACTGTATACATACAGGCATCTCCCGACAGTTTGCTGGGATCCGCTGGATGCGAGACGATTAATGTGGTGACACTTGGTGAAGGTCTATGTCCTGCAGTGGACGTCTTTCAGCTGAAATGATGATGATGATACGGGCATAACATAATTTGAAAGTATAATCGTGTTTATCAACTCCCATATTGATTTTTTTCAGGTCCAAAATCGACGTTCTTAGTACAGAATGATCTACAAAGCCATCTTTATTTAATTTTCCAGTTTGAAAACATAAGCAATGGAGACTACGGAGGTAGAAAAGTGTGCCACCGGCCCCGACGATACCAACCAGCTTAACAGAAACAGGGTGAGTAGAACTCCTAATTCCTTAAGGTGGAAGGGACACTGGCTCTAAAACGGTCAACACATATTCAGTACTTCATTTTGAATCAAAATCAAAAGTCATTTATTCAAACTAGGCTAAAAATCAGCACTTTTCGGACGTCAAAATTTACTTTACTTATTTACAAGTGACAGTCCCCCAAAACGCCCACCCTTCGACACTTCCTAGTGTTTTTGCTGGAAAGAAGAAGTGGCGGAACAAATTCCCCAGCATCTCAGAATCTCCCGAACCTTCCCCTCACATTACTATGTCGTATGAATGAAATATGAATGTCGTACGTATAAATCATTTAAAACTACTGTTTTAACTGATTTTGGCTTAGTCCAAAATTTGGCGACGAGTTTGCCATTTTAGTAGCTTCCATCAGCTCGGGCGAGGGATAGTACTCGTAGGAAGGACTTACCCTACCACACAATTCAACCAAAATTGAAAGTGGTTCAACAAAGTCCCAGATACCAATCACATACAAGTTGCCAATAGAATTTAAAAGCATGACCAGTGTAAATTTATTTAAAAACAAATTAAGGAGATATTTATTGAGGAAGGGGCTACTACAGTATAGAAGAGTTCAGTATGGACAAATGTTGACAAATGTACCTATTTATTATTTGTGATATTTATTTAGTTTCGTCTTTTTAAATTATTTTTTTTTTTTCTTCATATAAATTTACACTAATTATTGTTTGAAATGAGTTTATTTTTAATTTAATTATTTTTTTTTAAGACTATCTAATGTAATAATTTTAAGTATTTTTTTCTACACAATGTATTTTGTAATGAAATAAATGACTATGACTATGACTATGGCTCCTGTGATGTGCAAGTTACAGGACAGGTAGGGCACGATATGAAGTTAGTGTCCCATTGTTTGTGGAGCAACACCACATTTAAACTCCAGCACGCGTAGCATGCCACCGTAGAAACGGGTTTTGTCGACGGAAGAATCGACAAAATGACAGATTGTAGCAAAATTTCATGTCAAATTGTATGGAAAAAGCTTTGTCTATTCTTGGTAGAATAGAGATAGAATCGCCATACTACGCGTGCAGGACAGAGTCGTCTATGAATCTCCACCTGAACAGGTTTTTCTAGCTTCGGCCAACCTGTGTGTGTGGATTTTTTAAATAGACTCCTATTTAAAAACGTTAAGGTCAGCCATGGCAACTCGTGTCCAAAAATCAACTGTACCATGTAGGTACCGTTTTGACCGTGTAGGTATTGCTGTTTTGTAGAAAACCGCTGTTTAACCAAAGAAATGTGTAGGTATGTCATTTCTCTATAACAGCCACAGAGTTTTGATTTGAGCTAGGTCGAGGGCAATAGATTTGCTATCAAATAGAAGGGACTTAACCATAACATAACATCACGCCTGTAATCCCCGAAGGGTTAGGCAGAGGTGTACCTAATAGTACACTCACATTTCGCCAGTTATGTTTAAGTCCCATGTAATAGGGGGCGAGCCTATTGCCATCAACCGGGCACAAATCCAGAATCCGTAGCTGTTACTGATAAATTCCTGATGGAAAAGCCAATAACACTTTGCCCGACCCGGGAATCGAACCCAGGACCTCATGCTCAGCAGTCGCGCTTGCGACCACTAGACCAACGAGGCAGTCTGCCTAACCCTTCGGGGATTACAGGCGTGATGTTATGTAATGTCCATAATCAATTCTATATTCACAGAGAGCTTTAATGATTACTTAGGCCATCACTTAGTAAAGGTTTTGACAGTTTTGTCATACAAAAGTATGTCAAATCTTTACTAAGTAACGGTTTAAGTAATCATTAAATATCTCTGGGTACCGCAGTAAGACCTTAAAACTCCCACATTAGCTAATAGCCTCCTTCATGAACACCAACATATATTTATAACGTAATAACCTTGTCAGATAGTGCCAACATTACTATATATACACCAGGCCTTACTTTTAGACCTTGTGCTTTCACCTTGACATTGAGAATAAGGGTGCTGTAGTATTTTATTACGGGTTGAGACTGCAGTATAATTTATGCTCTAACGCTTTGTTGTAGATTTATAGTGCTAAGTGCATTGATATAAAAACTAAAGATACGGTCGTCCGAACATTTGCTCGACGCGTTCGCCATATAGAGAATCGGAGTAGTCTGCTCGTTAATGTAACCTTGTATAAGCGGCGTGGTATTTTCGAGGTATAAAGAACATAAATAAAGCTTTTAATAAAATTTACGACCGCACCCAAAGAGATCCGATCGATCGACTTCGGCTTAGGAAAGACCATATTGGGACCACGTTCGAGGCGTCATTTTAACATGCCCTACGCCCAGTCCTTACGCAGTAATATATAAGTCAATGGCTAAGTGTATTTTCAGGGAGCTTGGATTATTATTTAAAACACGTTACATAATAATTAGTCTATAATAATAATAGTTTATTCATTAAACAGACTCCCTTTTTTTTGGCGGGTGGATAAACATCAAATAACCCCTCCCGCTCTTGGGCAGAGCGAAAGGGAGTGACAGACTTCTACTGACTAAAACCACCAATGTTCCTTCTTAGTCGTTTATGTCGAGGCCGTGGTATCTCTTGCGAACAACCCGCCCGACTCCCTCTGGTGATCTTACCAAGATGACATTTTATTTCCTAGTACTAACTGTGTTGTGGAGTTCAGATAGGCAGTTACATGTAAAATACCGGTATTCAGCTGCATCCGGTTAGACTGGACGCCGACCCCAACATAATTGGGAAAAGGCTACCCAGATGATAAATATTCTATGAGAGGGACTTTGGTTCTGAGATAAAATTTGTAACAGGATCCCTTTTGGTCCCAGTTTTTTTTCCCTTCGGGTACTGAACCCTACAAATGTGGTCGATTAGAAAATGTATGGAATCAAAGTAAGAATCGCCATCATTAAGTTCCACCCTCCTAGAACACAGTGATGCTTGCTTTATAAATCCTACTAATATTATAAATGTGAAAGTTTGTGAGAATGGATGTGTGGATGTTTGTTACTCTTTCACGCATAAACGGCTGGACCGATTTGGTTGAAATTTGGTATGTAGATAGGTTATACCCTGGATTAACACATAGGATAGTTTTTATCCCGATTTTTTCTTCCCGTGGGATAATTTTCGAGTTGTAGCGGGCGAAGCCGCTGGCAACAGCTAGTTCTGTAATAAATAGAACTACAATCCCTGTCCCTCCACCCTGTTTTATGCTCAAAACGATGTACAGAATCTCTATTGTAAATAAACTAAACCGTTCCAGCTTACTAATAATTTTTCTCTCTTCTATTCCAGAGTTTCAAATCAAAACAACTAGTGCGCAGTCAAGCATTACGCGAGACGCATTCACCACCACGCGCGCTCTCACCAGCACAACCAACTCCTGTGGTCACAATCTCAGCCATTACCGTCGCAAACTCGGACATTACCGTCGCAAACTCAGACATTACCGTCGCAAACTCGACTGCTGCGCCCATCGTAGACTACAATACTACGACTAGTGTGAACACAGCTAGCAATGTCGATAATGTCATCGAGAATGGCACGAGTAACATTGACAACGCCTCGAGTAACACAAGTACATCTAGCGTTGAAAACTCACCGCTTACCGCGGTAAACTCGCCCCTTACCGCAGTAAACTCGCCGCTTACCGCGGTAAACTCGCCGCTTACCGCGGTAAACTTGCCGCTTACCGTGATAAACTCGTCGCCCAGCTCCGTTAACTCGCCGCCTAGCGCGATAAACTCGTCGGGTATGTCGCCTACCGTGGCTAGTTTTACTCCTACTGCGGGTTACTCCGGTGCTTCAACGAGTAATGAACGAACTGTCAGTGTCAGTGATGATTCTAGTCATGTTAGTGTTAGGTGTAGTGGTGTGGTTAACAGTAGTGATGTGAAACATAGTGATAGTGATGATTTTAAAAAGAAGTTGCCCGTTGAGATTCAGGTGAGTGTTATTTATGCTTCTTTACTTAGTTTTTTTCTTTTTCTTCAAATTTACATGTCTTCTCTTTGGTTTAGTAATGCAACTTCGCTAATCCCAGTTGTATACGATCCTTTAAGTGCCTATTGGCCTTGTTCTGTTCTGTCTCCTGCTGATATGGAGGGAAGTGGAAATTATGTTTTTCCTACTCCTCCGCTATTATTTTCTAATTAATTTCGTTGCGGGATCCGAGACAGCTTTTCTTTTTTTTTTAGATCGTTGCCCCACACTAGGAATTTCTCCTGTATCGTGGGTGCATTCACAAACATATAAAGTCACATACACAAATACCCAGACCCGAAACAACTATCTGCAGGTCATACAAATATTTGTTCCGTGCGGGGATCGAACCCGCGACACGCAGCGCAGCAGTCCAATCGCTTAGCCACTGCGCCAACCGTGCCGTCAAATTGTTGCAAGTTCAAATTGTTTCTCTGAGAATTCGTCGAGCTTCATTGTCTCGGCGCTTTTCTGGTGGTCGCCACTGTTGACATTGGCTTTCAGGAATTCCAGTGGTTTGGAAATAGTGCGCCGGACTTGTCCCGTTTAACCCTTTAGGGATTGCAAGCGTGATGTTATATTATGTCTTAATTATCCTCTACAGATAACATCAGGCAGTTGGGACGACACTCACCACGAACGTTACCGGCCCCGTCGCTGGCATTCGGACGCGCCACGTGACCTGCTGTCGAACAACCCGCGCGTTAGCTGCGTGTGCGGCTACTGTGCTGCCTGTGTACATTGCAAGTACGTTATAATCATCATCTATACTTTGCCCCATGAAAAGCTATAAGTTTTGTAAAGAAACCAAATTAAGCTGATCTCTCACAGTAGGGGAAGCTTATACGAAGCGAGGTCAGGTTATACTGGTTTTGAATATCATCCATACTCCGCGCCAAAAAAGATATATTTTTTCATTTTTTGTAAAGTAACCAAATTAAACTGATCTCTAATAGTACGGGAAGCTTGTACAAAGCGAGGTCAGGTTATACTGGTTATGAATAGCTTGACGCGATATACATTCGATTCGCTTTCAACTTTTCTGTAACTGACGCAACTTTTAAACTTCCTCTAATATACTCGTTCCTTACATTATCCATTCTTGTCACACCACACATCCACCTCACCATTCTCATCTCCGCTACATGCAATCTTTTTTCATTTATCTTCTTCAAAGCCCAGCATTCCGATCCATACAGTACGACAGGTCTAATCATGGACTTGTATATTTTTCCCTTTAACTTGAGGGGCAAATAGTCATCATTTCAGCCAAAAGACGTCCACTGCTGGACATAGGCCTCCCCCAGAAGAGGGGGATTTGCCATAATCGCCACGCTTGGCAGGCGGGTTGGCGATCGCAGTATGGTTGTTACGAAGGCACAGAGAACGCTGCTGCCCATTCTCTGGTAAACCCCTTTTTTTTTGGGTGGGTAGAAAATCATCAAATAACCCCTCCCGCTCTTGGACAGAGCGAAAGGGAGTGTCAGACTTCTACTGACTAAAAACCACCCATGTTCCTTCTTAGCCCTTCATGTCGAGGCCGCGGTATCTCTTGCGAAAAATCCGCAGCCCCGACGGGACCCGCAGCCCCGACGGGTCTGGTAAACCCCTTAGGGGCAAATAGTAAACATGGTTAATATACCGTTTTCAGTGTATAAATGTTTGTATTTCAGGGGCCGGCGGCGCCGCCCTGCGGTGAAGCAGGACTCGGGCATCGTGTGCCCCGACGACGACCCTTCCGATAATGACGCAGGTGACTACAAAATACGACTACAATCATATAGACACTAGCGAGTGAATCCGCGGGCAAAACCAGTGGCTTCGCTCGCGTAGAGGTCGAAAATAGGGATGTTTACTGACTAAAAAAAATATGATTCTAATTAATCCGTCTGTTAGATTATTGAAAAATATTGGATACGTATTTTTTGTTTTATCAAATCAATAAATATTGACGAAGATAAAACGTGTCAAAGATTTGAGTGGGGTTTTTGACGTTACTCACCGGTAAAAAAGTCATACTAATGCCTTAGAATATGACGTCACACGAGTTTTCAAAGCACTGTATCGTCTTCATTGTATGTTTACGTGAAAAAAGAAAAAATACGTGTCCAATATTTTTTGGAAATCTATCAGACGGACTAATTAGATTTTTTTAGTTAACTACCCTATTATACCACCGAAACAGGAATATCCTAGTGACACAAAAAGAGCCCTAGAAAACTAAACGTTTTTTTTAAATTTTCGAGTATCGTCCAAGCAAAATTCCCTCGTTGGCCAAGTGGACGCAAGCGAGACTGCTGAGTATCAGGATCTGAGTTCGATTACCAGGCTGGGTAAAGTGTTATTGGATTTTTCCATCAGAATTTTCTCAGTAGCAGCTGTGGGGTCTGAATTTGTCCCCAGTTCTTTTTTCTTTTCTTTTTTTTTTTTAAAAACAAATTAATAGGATAATAATTTAGTTAATAGGATTAAAATACAACTGTCGAAATGTGGGAGTACTATTAGGTACACTGCTTTATCACCCTTTGGAGATCACATGCATCAACATTATTCAAAATCAAAAGTCATTTATTCAAAATCAGCACATTTTGAATGTCAAAATTTACTTTACTTATTTACAAGTGACAGTCCCCCAAAACGCCCACCCTTCGACACTTCCTAGTGTTTTAGCTGAAAAGAAGTGGCGGAACAAACTCCCCAGCAACACATCTGTCTGTTTGGTTAGAAGAACCAGACTAGATATAATAGTAAGGTGTAAGTTAATATTACGATTGACTACAGACACAATCAATAATTAAAATGTATATAATAATAAAAACATAAAAAAGACTTAACATGTCAGTAAACTAATTTTGGAGAAAGAACATAAATAACAAACATTGTCTTGTGTTCAACTCGGCGACCTTAATCTTATCATTTAAGTTATTCATCGTCAATCTCCTGCCGTATCATGTTTTTTTCTTCCATACTGTTCTATTACTCGTCATGTCAGCAGTCACCTTCTTTAACCGACTTCCCAAAAAGGAGGAGGTTCTCAATTCGATCGGTGTGTTTTTTTTTAATTCTATGTAATCACATCAACACTGTCTAGGGATATTTTGGATTTACTCAATTTACTCAAAATGTATTAAAAATAGCATACAACATGTATATATTTTTATAAAGCCCATTTATCAGACTACACTCCAGAATAAAAGAAAACAATGTTGTTTTTCCGTAAACAAATTTTTATTCAAATAAAGAAAAAACAAGAAATAATAGTAAAACTAACAACGAATGTGTTTCTCAAGAAAAATTTACAAATAAGGAAAAAATAATTTGTTTTTAACAGTTCTGTGAAAATCAGTAGTCAGTAAAACCACCCATGACGTTATAACGGTCCTGCAACGGTTTTTCATGCTTTGGATTAAGTTATCCAAGTCTTGCTGCGGTATATTGTCCCAGGTCCGGCTAAGATGCAAAAAAAGTTGCTGTACACCGATTACGCCGAGATTTATGATCCGATTTACGTGATTCTTTTTTAGTTTGATGCGCAATTTGGTCAAAAATAAACTTTTTCAAAAAATAAAAACCGACTTCAAAAACACCAAAAAGTGAAAAATAAACTTCAGAAGAAAAATCAGCTTCTGAAGTCGGTGGCAAAAAACGAAATCAAACAAACAAATGTCACCGAATTCAGAAGCTGTTTTTTCTTCTGAAGTTTATTTTTCACTTTTTGGTGTTTTTGAAGTCGGTTGTTTTTTTTGCAAAAAAGTTTATTTTTTAGCCATATCATCCTTCACACAGTTCCATCCATCGTTTCTTTGGTCATCCATGGCAGGATGTATTGATAAGTTAAAGTATTTTGTTTTTTTCAGGCGCGTCATGTAGTAACGAACCGATGACAAAAGCGAGCAGTCTGGATGTCGACGACCAACCATATTACTGCAGGTAAGGCACTCCATCTTCTGCCTAGCCTTTTCCCAATGTTGGGGTCGGCTTCCAGTCTAAAAGGATGCAGCTGAATACCACTATTTTACATGGAGCGACTGCCTATCTGACCTCCACAACACAGTTAACACTAGGTATCACGATACTGATGGATGCGAGACGCACGGGACCGGTCAATGTGGCGACACCTGGGGAGGCAAATGTCCAGCAGTGGACGTATTTTGGCTGAAATGATGATG
Source organism: Diarsia brunnea (assembly GCA_949774965.1). Taxonomy (NCBI): domain Eukaryota; kingdom Metazoa; phylum Arthropoda; class Insecta; order Lepidoptera; family Noctuidae; genus Diarsia; species Diarsia brunnea. The sequence continues at coordinate 9,103,975 of OX459023.1, forward strand.
ATGATGATGAATGTGATACCACGTGGTAAGACTGGTTGTCTGACTTTCCACTGACTACCTGTGACGAGTGTCAAAGATCTAGAAATGATAGCCGGGTCCAATACCTTAACGAGCTTTCCGAGGCACGGAGGAAACTAGGTATGTAATGGGTTGTCACCCATCCACGGACTAACCTAGACAAGGACGGCTTAACCTAAAGATCGACCCGAACGGCAGGTATTACTAAGCCACGAGATATTTAATAGCGAATGTATATTCACATTTCTTTTCTCCGTTTTCAGATGCCCAGAGCGTAAAGAACCCAAACCAAGGCCGTTACATAGATATGAGTACTACGGTAAGAGTATTATCAAACTATCTTATTAGGGTTCCGTACCGAAAAGGTAAAAACCTTGACCCTGTTACTAAAACTCCACTATCTGTCTGTCTGTCGGCAGGCTGTTTCTCATGAAACGTGATAGCTAGACAGTTAAAAATTTCACAGATGATGTATTTCTGTGGCCACTACAAATATTAAATTTTATTATTTTTTGTTATAACAAAAAATAAAAACAGAAATATTTAAGAGGGGTTGTTGTTTTTGCCCTTCGAATAAAAAGTCTAGAATAACTTTACTTTCGGAAGTCGGTGACTCTGAATAAACATTTATTATTATTATTCCCTTTATTAACTTTTTAACAAATTTTGTACATTTTTAAATATTCCTATATCAAATAATATAAAAAAAACATTTAAAAATATAAAAAATTGTAGCCCACCGGTATCGGGAACAGGGTCCAAGCTACCGGCAGTCAGGGCTCCAAAGAAAGGAACCTCCTAACAATACGAGCCGTGTCCAGGAGTACCGCTCTCTGCATCAAGCCCTTGATCCAGCTGCCTCAGGTGTTGATCGAGGCTCTTGGCAATTAAGCCATTGGCTGTAACGACTATCGGCACAATGATCGCTGAGTCCACACTCCACATGTCACCAACCTCGCGAGCCAAGTCAAGATACTTGATTTGCTTATCTTTCTCGGCTTTCACGAGGTTCTCGTCATGTGGAACGGTTATGTCAACAATCATTGCGCGCCGCTCTGATCGATCCACCACCACTATATCAGGCTTATTAGCTATAATAGTCCTGTCAGTGATGATGGATTGATCCCAGTACAGTGTGATATCGCCATTTTCGAGAACTGGGTCGGGCACATACCTGTAGTACGGCACTTCCGATTCCACAAGGTTGTATTTTAGAGCAAGTTGCTGATGGATAATCCTGGCTAAAAGGTTGTGTCTATGCAAGTATTCTCCGTTATTATTATTTATTATTACTGTTTGTTTCATTGACTTTTTGCCACCGTTGATATTTTTGCATGTCGTTTTTTTTGCATTTAGTTCAAGACAGTTCAAAAGTGCCTATAACAGGTCTATTTGAATAAAATGCTTTAATCGTAATAGATGTGATCACGTTAGAAACGCCGCCCTGCGCTCCATAACCCAAATAGCTGATGTTGGAGAAAAAACAGCCAGGCTGAAGTGGGAGTGGGCAGGCCACGTAGTACGGATTCACCCAGAGAGATGGGCAAAGATCGTCACTGGACGACTGAGGAAGGACGGCGCTGTCGCGGTCGACCGCGGTGAAGGTGGCGTGACGATCTGATCATGTTTACAGGGCTAACATGGCCAGAGATCGCACATGATAGAGAGTTATGGAAGGAGAAAGGCGAGGCCTTTGCTCAGTAGTGGGACACAATGTAGGCTAGTAAAAAAAAATTAAAAATTTAATACACTATACATAAAAATCATGTTTCATCTTTCAGATGACCGAGGAATATACGAGCCAACAGTTCCAGAGCTAGTTGCCTTCATAAAGGACACCCTCAACAAGAATATGCGCGATAGGATGGCGTTGTTCAAAATAGAGAAAGAGCTGAACTCACTCGTCAACGATATGGGGTAAGCAAACGTGGTGGACTTAGTTCTTGCCTATTATCAGATCCCTGTCTTCGGTCGTATCGATTGAAGGAAGAGAATTAACCTGTGCCAGAGCTAGTCGCCTTCATTAAAGGCACTCTTCGAGATAGAAAAGGAGCTGAACTCACTCGTCAACGATGCGGGGTAAGTAAACGTAGTAGAGTTAGGTCTTGGGTTTCATCAGATCCCTGTGTCCGGTCGTGGAACAAGGTAGCTGTTAACCTTTTGAACGCCATGATCAGGTATAGCTGACAACTAAAACCGTGCCCAATGACGTTTTCTGGTCGTCTTTAGACGACTACGGTGGCGTGGTGGGCATATTTTCATTTTCCGACCATGGCGTTCCAAACATTCAGTTAGTTAGTTCAGGAAGAGAGAGTGTAACTGTGCCAGAGTTAGTCGCCTTCTGAGGATACTCTCAACAAGAACATGCGCGATAGAATAGCCTTGTTCAAGATAGAGAAGGAGCTGAGCTCACTTGTCAATGATGCGGGGTTAGCTGACTTTGTAGACATAGGTCTTGGGTCAGCAACATTGCAGGGGCAAGTGCCGACGCCTGTCGGGACTGCGGGTTGTTCGAAAGAGATACCGCGGCCCTGACACAAAGGGCTAAGAAGAACCATGGGTGGTTTTTAGTCAGTCGAAGTCTGACACTCCCTTCCGCTCCGCCCGCCGGGAGGAGTCATGAAGAGAAAGTGACGAAGAGATCTTGAAAATTATACTTTGATAATTATTTCAATAACTAGCTGTACCCGCATGCGTTGCTATGCCTTTTTTCCTACATAATACCTGTCTACCTACCTGCTACATACCTACTACTTACCTACCTACTACCTCCTATGTTACCTACCTACTACCTACTACCCTACATACCTACTATCCTACCTACTACTCTACCTACCTACTTACTACCCTACCTACCTACCTACTACCCTACCTACCTACCTACTACCCTACCTACGTACCTACTACCCTACGTACCTACTACCCTACCTACCTACTACCCTACCTACCTACTACCCCACCTACCTACTACCCTACCTACCTACCTACTACTCTACCTAGTCTACTATCCTACGTACTAAGTTGTGTTTTGTTATTCTGTCAGTTGCGTAACTTTCGAGACATAGACAATAGCTCAAAGAGTATATAACCACTACGTATGAATAGCTTATCAAGAAAAATCATAGACAACCTATAAAAAGACATTTACACTTTTGTTAACCTATAGAATAAATCTTAGAAAGGTATTATTTTCGGAAATTAAAAATTAAATAATTAATAAACAATTTACACAAATTAATGTCTAAAACAAACAAATATAATAGTACCTGAACTTTCGAGACATTTTACAAAAAATAAATTTCTGAACGCACACATGAATAGTTGTTACAGTATTTGACAGGATTGGACAACAAATGTTTGACATTTAATGAACAAATCAGCATTTATTGAAATGATTAAGTATTCATTACACATATCGAGTTTTCATTGTTTTTAAGAAGTATTATGCTATTCGGGGCGGAGACAAATCTAACGAATCAATAACCATGAAAATTGGTTCAGCAGATCTCGAGTTATAAGTGTTGTAACAAACCCGTATTTCTTTTATATATATAGATTTTTGTCTATCTTCGCAAATTCTCGAAAATACATGAAGTGGACTGCCGTTGTAAGACGACTAATAAGTCACGATATATTAAAATATGCTTTTGTTTTAAATGTGCTGTATCTCAACAACTGCTGACTATATTTATATCGTTCTTGTCAAACAAATTTTTGGTTCAAAGTTTTTATTGAGTTCTGCAGCATTTAATTTGTTTAGATTTTTTACTATAATACGTCAATGAGGGATTTTATTTTTATTTTTTTTAAACGCTTCCCTAGTCGATAGATAGATGGCGCTGAACTTAGTATGTTACTGCAATGAACGGAACGTCACGTAATTATTTGATTTTTTTCACTTCGATGAATTTTGAGATCGTAAAACGAAACGTACATGTCATGTAACAATAATAACAAAGATGATACAACAAAACAAAAACTTAACAAAATTTTAACGAAAACAACGAACAAACAAAACTGAATTTTAACAAAGCGCAAGCGCGAGAACTCTAGGTTATATTCGGAAGCATAATATAAACAAACGAAAGTGTCAGATACTTCAATGATTGACATTTATAAAAGGCAATGTTTTTTTTTTTTTGCTTTGGCACCTAGTAACGTAGTAAGTTCAACGCCATCTACAGAGTTCTTGGAAACTACTTTTTTTTTTTAATACTCAAAAAAGAAACTTCTCATTCATAACACATTTCCCCCAATACACACTACTACCACACATACACCCACACTTACACCCACACATACACCACACGCAAATACGTACTAAACGTACTAACGCCAAGCACCAAAATATTGTAATTACTTTCGTTATTATTTCTTTATTGTTGTTTTTTATGTATACAACTTAAAAATTCATTCATTTCATTTTCATTCGCATTCATATAATATCTTACATAACATTAAAATGTAAACATTACCCAAAGGGTGGAGACCTGGTGTCCTGAAATACAGACCTCACGGTCTAGCTTAGGCACCAGTCTCCCACAGTATAATTATTGCTGTTACGAATTTTTTACTTTTCTGATGTATTTATATTGTGGCGAGAAATAAATCATTATTATTATTATTATAACGCACCAATCTGCCGAACAAAAGGAAAATGTGTCATAATTAAATTTCACAAAATTAAACCATCATATTCTAGCTTCTCTTTTCCATGTAACTTGTGAATGTGATGATTAAAACGGGATTATTCAAACCTGCATTTTCCATTTACCTACATGAAAATTAAATAATTTTCATTCTGGGAAAAGTAGATTATAATGAATGTCCGCGCAAATCTCCGTCAATTGTAAACCGATTTTCAAAATTCTTTTTGTTTGAAAGGGTATACTCCCCATTGTCACCAAGTCAGGATCTGATAATGAACCTTGAGAAATCGAAGGCAATCCTCAAATTTTATAGGCACACATTACGTTTTCCATATATTTTCTGAAGCTGTTCAAGTATTTGCGTCTGATAATCATAATCTCATGTGGCTGCGCTGATGATGGATAGTACAACTCCTCAACGGTTAGGAGTTGAAAGAAAATACCTTATTCAGAAAGTGTACTTACGGTTCTTGTAACAAAAAAACGTTATTTTTTGGTACGTTTTTTCTCCGAATAAAATGTTAACAAAATCCGATTCGCATAGGAAAGGAATATTTTAATAACAATTTTATACGGACAGTACAGTAGTATAATAGTTCGTCAAAACACCGAATACTTTTGTGAAAGCCTGAATCCACAGGTAGCCAATATTTCATTTCAGTGTATTCATGCAATTAGTCGGTTGTTCGGTACTCGAATACCAAAATGATTTATTGTTTTGTCCGACTTTGGTTAAACAATTTTCCAGAATTCAAATATCATTGATACAATAACAACTAAAATAATGCATTATTTTTATATCAGCAGGATAATAATACTTCAATTTTTTTCGCTCCAAGTATTTCGTTAATTAATAGCAAAAGAGATAATGTGAAATCATTTCTAAAAGGAGAACTACTTCTAAAAGAAGACATCCGGTGGAAGCCTCCACCGGATGTTTTTTCATACGGTCTAGAAAATAATAAAGGTGGGTTGCCTTGTGAACGTGAAACGGAAGCCGTAATTACATATTCGACTATTAATACTCATACTCAGAAATAATGTATTTTTGTCAATGTAATATAATCAACGCTCTTTGTTACTATTTCTAAATAAGTAACATGTATAAATACTACACACTGATAGGTAGAGTAGATGTTACATACAAGATATATGGTTGATATTGGATATATGGTTTTATAAATACACTAGCTGACCCACGCAACTTCGTCTGCGTCACATAATATACCTTACGTATTTACGTAACTTAAACCGTTTTCGCAGCGCACTAACGGAAGCTCTCAAAAAGGAATATCTTTTCCCGTTTTTGCAACATTTTTCATTTATGCTCCGCTCCTATTAATCGTAGCGTGATGTTGTATAGCCTAAAGCCTTCGTCGATAAATGGACTATCCAACACTAAAATATTTTTTCAATTCCAACCAGTAGTTCCAGAGTTTACTCCGTTCAAACAAACAAACTCTTCAGCTTTATAATATTAGTATAGATAACCTTTCTCGACAAATCGACTATCCAACAACTCTCGCTGCACTCACTCCACAAAATTCACCCTTATTCACACATTGCTTACATACATCTCCTACAAATCAGACACTTCACACAACATAAATTAATACTCACTCACTTACCGTCCCACCACATTACTCAATATTTCTGCAAGATTTTATAGTTAGGTATTTTTCTGATTGTTATTACTTCTTTTTATTTTACGCATATTTTTTTTTTTATCTTTTACTGCTTTGTTTTTTATGTTTTTGTTATGCATATTGTTTAAATCTTACTCTTACACGGTATCTCTGTACAAACTAATTCTAGCCGAAAGGGGCCTGGTGACCTGTAACACAGGTTTTTTTTCTAAAAACCTACATCAGGCACCAGTCTCTCACAAAGTTGGAATACAGTTTACCCATTTTCTTGTTCTTATTAATATTAACTTTAGTCAACTTTGTGAAGAGAAAATAAATGATATATAAATAAATAAAAATATCCAACATATTAAATTGAGTTAAATCGTACCCGTAACAAACAAAAAATCTTACCTTTCCTCTTTATAATTTACCTATTAGTTTATATTGGCTTCGATTATATTATTAAAGTAACAATTACTATAGGTGTCTCTTACTGTTTAATATACAGTAACACCTTGTACTTGTAAACATTATGGTGCAGTAAATATTTTGAATTTGAATTTCTCCGGAGCCCACAGAGGCCAGAATCCCCACTAACCTACCGCACCGGACCGAATGACTGCCGCGCGCTTAATTATTTTGTCGCCCGTATATTTTTATATTGCGATATCTTCTAAGATATTTGTTCAAACTGTATAGAGTAAAAGGCACAAATATTCTACATTAAATTTCCGTGCCAAACACATTTATATAGATATAGATTAATACCATATGGGTTAAATAAGCTTCGCAAAATATCGTTATTTTTAACCTAACATTTTAATATTAAAAAATGGTAACAGTGAGTCAATCTTAAAAGATAAACATATGCTGTTGCGGACTTTTTTCTAGAACTCTAAAAGAGGAACAATTCCCTCATACATGATATTTACGTAACTTAAACCGTTTTCGCAGTGCACGCCACGGAAGCTCTCAAAAAGGAATATCTTTTCCCGTTTTTGCAACATTTTTCATTTATGCTCCGCTCCTATTGACCGTAGCGTGATGTTATATAGCCTAAAGCCTTCCCCAATAAATGGACTATCTAACACTAAAAGATTTTTTTAATTCCAACCAGTTTTTTCAGAGTTTACGCCGTTCAAACAAACAAACTCTTCAGCTTTATAATATTAGTATAGATTAAACATCTCCCTTCCCCCTTCGGGGATTACAGGCGTGATATTACATATATATTTTATATTACTATTTGTATGTTCGTAACCGAAAAAATCTTCTTGCTTCCGTGCCTTATTATTACTCTCTTAGCTAACACGTAGTTTTCTTCAATTCCAGCCGCTACTTAGTTCGTTTCCCGGTGATGACGTCATACGGGCGTATGTTGGTACACCGCTGCGCGTCGCTGTTCCAGCTGTCACATCATCTCGACCTCAACACCAAGACTGCGGTCACCGTGTCTAAGAGTGGTATGTATACAGAGTGTAAATCAACCCATCACACAGCCGTTAACCAAGCATTCTGTACATCAAACTAAGTACCCCTACGCAAATTTTTTTGCTGGAAAACGACTTTTTTTTTGGGTCAAGAATCACATTTTACGGTAAAACTCAATGTAGCACTGTTAAAACAATGTGGTAGTGGATGCTTTGAATAGTAAACGAGTCATAGAGGTAATTGAAGTAAAGTTTATAACCTAAAAAACTAGTATTTACAAAAACAGCTGTGAAAAATTTGGAACTTTGACCCCCAATATCTCCGTAACTAGGAGGTTCGCAGGTATGGTCTTGAACAAAAAAATGATCACAGTGGTGGGGGCAACAAGTGCCCTTTGTTAGCGTTAAGGGTACTTTTACACCCTATATAATTAACGCCAAACTTTGACTCCTTCCAGGTACATCCGGCGGCCGTATCCCATGCACCAGTTTCAAGGAGTGGTGTACAGCCAACTTCCCGCCCAGCCCGGTGCGACAGGCACCTGAAGCGGCGCCACATGCAAAGTAACTATACACCTGCTTACCTACATACATGAGCGATATATCAACTGCACGGGTCGAGTCTCGTTGTTAGTCGAGGTCGGTCTGTGGATGGGTAACCTCCCTAGCGTGTCAATAGCAATCTAAATTGTGTCGGCCCAGAATTGGGCTACTAGTTGCGCTTTCGGTACCGTCCGTCAGTTCCTGTAGTAAAACAAGCAACAGGACCACCCTTACATACCGAGTTTCCTCTGTGCTTCGGAAAGCACATTAAATAGGAGATCGGACAAAAACAAACTAATTAGTCCGACAGATAGATTTCCAAAAAAATATTGGAACACATATTTTTTCTTTTTTCACATAAACAAAAAATGAAGACGATACAGTGCTTCGAAAAATTTGTGAACTCCTCGAAAACGTCACATGTACATTTTTTAACCTACAAATGACGTCACGATCTTTGACGCGTTTTATCTTCGTAATTTTTTATTAATTTGATAAAACAAAAAACACGTATCCAATATTTTTCGATAATTTAACTGACGGACTAATTAGAATCATATTTTTTTGACGCAGTCCGCTCACCTATTGTTGGTCCCAGCTGTCATTTCAAGTAGATCTTTGACAGTCGTTACTCGGTACATGTAGTCAGTGGCACGATAATCTGACAACCAATCTTACCAAGAGGGGGAAAGTCAGATAGGCAGTCGCTCCATGTAAAATACTGGTATTCAACTGCATCCGGTTAGACTGAAAATGGAAGGCCAAAGAAAATATAGATTGTGTTAAGAATAGAGATGTTTACTGACTAAAAAAAACACGATTCTAATTAGTCCGTCTGTTAGATTATCGAAAAATATTGGATACGTATTTTTTGTTTTATCAAATCAATGAAATTTTACTAAGATATAACGCGTCAAAGATTTGAGTAGGGGGTTGTGACGTCACTCACCAGTAAAGAATGTCATACTAATTCTTAGAATATGACGTCACACGAGTTTTCAAAGCACTGTATCGTCTTCATAGTTTGTTTACGTGAAAAAATAAAAAAATACGTGTCCAATATTTTTTGGAAATCTTTCTGACGGACTAATTAGATTTTTTTAGTTAACTACCCTATTACATGAAAGCGAAAGGAATAAATGATGCGTCTGGCAGAAGTAAATGGAACCTCAAGTAAAATGGGGGGTATAGATTAGACTATTTTGTTGCCTTCTTGCCCAGATAACTAGTTTGGCTGTCTGATTATCATAATGTCATTTATCACTATTGTATCTAGCTGTAAGTCTTCCAAAGTCTTTAAATATATTTTTTTTTTTTGTTAGCCTACGTTGTGTCCCACTACTGAGCAAAGGCCTCGCCTTTCTCCTTCCATACCTTTCTGTCATATGCGAACTCTGGCCATGTTAGCCCTGTAAACATGATCAGATCGTCACGCCACCTTCGCCGCGGTCGACCTCGACGGCGCTGTCCTGCCTCAGGCGTCCAGTGTGTGACGACCTTTGCCCATCTCTCCGGGTGCATCCGTACTACGTGGCCTGCCCACTCCCACTTCAGCCTGGCTGTTTTTTCTCCAACATCAGCTATTTGAGTTATGGAGCGCAGGGTGGTGTTTCTAACGCGATCTGTTCGCTTAACACCTATTATGCTGCGCTCCAAATAAATAAATAATATATGTAAAATATACATTAATATTATCCATTTGTCTTCCTCAGGTCCATACTCAAACGCGACACCCACTCACTAGACGAGCCGGGCGCCGGTGCGTTAGCCAACAACAGGAGCAAGTCGCTGGAGCAGAGAGAGAAGGAGTACGAGAAAGTGAGACGGAGGATATTCAGCTCGGTACGTGTGTTACTTACTCTGGTCCACCCATGCGGTTAGTAGGACGGTTGTGGGGATCAAATAGTTGCTGAAAAGTAAAAGTTTAAATTTTTAAATGAACTTATTTATTTTAATAATAATAAAGTTTTAATTTTTTTTTTTTTTTGTAAAGTATTAATTTTTAAATGTAATATCCTAATTTTTTAAATTTAACATAGTTTTTAAGTCGCTACTAACAAATGTTATGGACCAAAATGTCTGAAATAAAAAGTTTTTTTTTTGTAAAAATCATAAATTTATTAATTCAAGTCCGTTTTAATTATTTATCTCCTAAAGCTAAAATAGGTTATCAGAGTTAGTATGGGAGGTACTTTTTACTGATTATTGGCGGAATTTCTCTGAAATTACTGGTAGGTATTATGGTGTAAAATCAAAACAAACCTGACTTCAAAATCACAAAAAGTGAAGAATTACTTTAGTTTTTGAAGTTGGTGACTTTTGTTTTTTGGTTCAGTTTTTTTGCAAATGACTCGAAACCGACTTCAAAAGCATAAAAAAGTGAAAAATAACTTTATTGGGACCACAATCCAAACAAAAAACGAATCACCGAAATCGGATCTCAACTGGCCAAGATACCGCTGAACATACATGCAAAAAAAACTGACGAAACGAAAACCTCCTACTTTTGGAAATCGGTTAAAATGTAAAAGAAAATAGTAAAATGTTCTTATTCTAATCCAAGATGGCGCAGCATGTCTTCTTCGATACATTAACTGCCACAATTAGTTATAATCTCCATATTAAGTGATGTATTTATATTTCCTTGCAGCAAGACGAGACCCAATGGCCGTGGCTTGCAACGGGACCTATCAAAGTGCTCACACCCGAGGCTGGCTGCAGAAATAAACTGTTGAAGGTATGATTACAACTGGTGTTACTGTTAGTGTTGGTCAAAGAGCTCGTGGCTCATTAGCAATAGGGGATCAGACAAAAAAAAACGAATTAGTCCGTCAGATAGATTTCCAAAAAATATTGAACACATATTTTTTCTTTTTTCACATAAACAAAAAATGAAGACGATGCAGTGCTTCGAAAACTCGTGAACTCCTCGAAAACGTCACATGTCAGTAATTTTTTTACCTACAAATGACGTCACAACCCCCCACTCATGATCTTTGACGCGTTTTATCTTCGTCAATTTTTATTAATTTGATAAAACCAAAAACATGTATCCAATATTTTTCGATAATCTAACAGACGGACTAATTAGAATCATATTTTTTTTGACTCAGTTCGATCCCCTATTGCCGCTCCATGATCAGGTTAAGCGATGCTTGCCTGGGTTGGTTGCGGGACGAGTGACCACCCATTACATACCGAGTTTCGTCCATGCATCGGAAAGCACGTTGGCGTTGGTTCCGGCTTTAATTTTTACATCAGTGACCAGTCTTACCGAGGGCTATCATATTTCTCAGTACTAACTGTGTTGTGGAGGTCAGATAGGCAGTCGCTCCATGTAAAATACTGGTACTCAGCTGCATCCGGTTAGACTGGACGCCGACTCCAACATAGTTGGGAAAAGGCTAGACAGATGATGATGTGTGTTTTGTGGCGTCTTAGTTTTGGTCAAGGAGATTTATTTTTAAATGTCCAATGAGACTTATAACCAGTGATCGGATATTCGGATGCATAAATATGCATCCGAATATCCTAACCAAAAACAGCAACATGGAAGGGGCCCGCAAGGGCCGACGCCCGTCGGGGCTGCGGGTTGTTCGCAAGAGATACCGCGGCCTCGACATGAAGGGCTGAGAAGGAGCACGGGTGGTTTTTAGTCAGTAGAAGTCTGACACTCTCTTTCGCTCTGCCCAAGAGCGGGAGGGGTTATTTGATGATTTCCCACCCCCCAAAAATAAAAAAAAGGTATTTACCTAAAGTTCATTTTTGGTTAGGAAATTATGGAAGCGGCTTCTTAAAACAACCGAAACTTTCTTAAAACATGGTGAGGTAACGTCGTCTTCAACATGTGGTATTTATTTTATTTTTAAATAGAGGGATTAGGTACATAGTTATTAATGTGTATTTACTTAAAGTTAATTTTCCCCATCATTCATGACTATGTTGAGTGTAAGAGGAATAGTAGGTGTTAATTAAAAAAAATGAATACAATTATACTTTACTAGCTGTTCCCGGCATGCGTTGCAATGCCCTTTTTCCTACCTACTACCTGCCTGTGTACCAACTACCTACCTACATACTACCTCCTACCCTACCTACCTACTACCCTACCTACCTACCACCCTACCTACCTACCTACTACCCTACCTACCCACTACCCTACCTACCTACCTACTACCCTACCTACCTACCTACTACCCTACCTACCTACTACCCGACCTACCTACTACCCGACCTACCTACTACCCGACCTACCTACTACCCTACCTACTTACTACCCTACCTACTACTCTACCGACTACCCTACCTACTCTACTATCCTACTTACTACCCTACCTACTACTTTACCTACTACCCTGCCTACCTAACTACCACTTTCTCACCTTTTAAACCTTCCCTGGACTTCCACGAATAATTCAACACTATAATTAGCCAAATCGGCCCGCCGTTCTCGAGTTTTAGCGAGACTAACGAACAGCTATTCATTTTTATATAATATAGCTGTACCCCGCGTGCGTTGCAATGCCCTTTTACCTGCCTACGTACCAACTACCTACCACCTACCTATTACCTACCTACCTACAGACTACTAATTTCTCACCTTCTCTGGAAAAATGTTTCAAAACCAAAATTAGACAAATCGGTCTAGCCGTTCTCTAGTTTTAGCGGGACTAACTAACAGCAATTAATTTTTATATTATACGCAAACACCATTTGAAAAATCGTTTTTCTATTGGGAAAGAAACAGTAATTATTTGTGATTATTGTAATAATGTCATATGGTCTGTTTGAAGTTGTCATTCGTTGACTGAACAACTGAACGTCACTCAATTGTTTTGCCTTCCCGGAACCTCTCCACTAACACTTGAACTTTATAGTACGGTATTAAAGCTCAAATTGATTTGACGTTTTAGTTAGAAAACGTTTGTATGGGAAAAAGAAAAGGGCTGTTTTTAGGGCTTTTCCGGCCATTATTCGATTTTTTCTCGCCGTAAAAACCATCCTTGAACTTCAACGAACATTTAAAAAAAAAAATCAGCCAAATCGGTCAAGCCGTTTCCATGCCAAGTCGTGACAACGGAAAACGGGTTTCATTTTTATATATATAGATAGATAGATTGCACACAAGTACTATAAATATCCATTATTGAAGTGTACAAAGGTGAGTAAGAGATATCAAAAAATAAATTCAAATTCAAATATTTTAATTCAGAATGACATCCATATTTTGTTAGAAACAATAAAATAACTTAGCCTAATGTTAGTATGGTTGGCTGTTGTTTGGTTGTTGGTATTGTTGTTGTTTATTGTTAGTGTTGCCTTCTGTTGGTATTGTTGTTGTCGCATTGTTTGTTAGTGCTGTTTGTTTGTATTGTGTTTTTTGCCTTATGTTAGTGTTGTTGTTTGATATATTCCAACTAGCCATACTGATATCCTGATTGGGTGTAAATATTACCTCGGTTATACTACAACTTTAATCACTATATCACTATATCACTGTGCTTTGGTCACTGTTGATTCCGAATTCCCGGGATATTTTCGATACAAAAGTGCATTCCATAATAGCCAACACCTACACTTTAGGTAAATATGCATCCGAATATCCGAACACTGCTTATAACAGAGCCTTAACTGAATTTCGGACATCTGGAACTTCTTCATTCTTTACCGTGTAGTTATTGGCTAACAAACGATACCTGAACACCAACTCAAAATGGTGTCCCGTTAGAATTCGTCCCTTTAAAAAAACATTATTCAGACCCAATATATCTATCTTGTCTCCAGGTGCAATCTCTAGAAGGCAGTGGTCCAGGTTGCAGTACCGGGTCCTGGCGCGCCAACCGCGGTCCTGTGTCCAAGAGTCACAGCTTCGGGGGATACGCTGCAGCAGAGCCGCCGCATACTCCACGGTTGCTCAGCAGACAAGGTATGTGGCGGGGTTTTGGTTATTTCTGAAGAATTCTTGGGTGGGAGCACTCGAAATACGGGAATAAATAATAGACGTAGTCACGGTTAGATGCAACGTATAATGACTGGCCAAATCATTGACAAGTAAAGCTAAGTACCCACAATACTTTATGTTATACAATATGAATGTACCCACAATTACCTAGACTGCTACATAAATCACAATTTCGATCTATGGATTATTGACAGTCACTCTTATAGCCATAGTGTATACAGGCTTTCGTTTTGCAAGCTCGTCAAATTCAAGAGAAAGAAAGAAAGAAAAAGTATTTATTGGTCTCACACAGGACAAGAAATCAATAATAAAAAATTAACAAGAAAAAAAAACAAGAAGAACACTTAAAAAATAAAACAGTATTAAAAATAAGTCCCGTACGAGGCCAAAAGGCCACTATCTAAGAGAGGAACTATACTAATAATTCTCTACGCGAATCAATAATACAATAGGTAGGTAACTTTTTTTTGTTATAAACTGATATTGGTAAGTGTAAACCACCTGCGGTAAAATGCGCCTTATCAAACACAAACGTTTATTCGATCATTTCTGAAATACTGTTAATTTTTTAAAACTAAACGGTGTACATTAATTATCCCCATAATTTAAATCGAATACTTATGTATTCCATGTGACAATCTAAATTGAAATGATAAACTGCATCTTGTATTATATGTTACCGGCCAAACCCGATTTCAGGCCAAACTAGAATGTCCTAGGCCAAACTGTTTTATTGTGTCAATATACACGAATCCCAAATAATGCAATTATATTAATAAATAAAAATAATGCATTTAGCCTAGCGCCCTAGGACAAACTAGTTTGGTCTGATATCGGGTCGAGCTGGTAACATGTGCAAAAATATTAAAAAAACGACTGCATTAGCGAACGGGGTTCGCATAGCTGAATTTTGGCCCAAACAGCCAAGCCAAGCAGCAAGCCAAGCTTCAGTCAGCCAAGTTTCACCTGCGTAAGTGGCAGTCAAATTGTCCAAACATATTAAACTAGCTGTTGCCAGCGGCTTCGCCCGCTACAACTCGAAAATTATCCCATGGGAATATAAAATTTGGATAAAAATATCCTATGTGTTAATCCAGGTTATAACCTATCTACATACCAAATTTTAACCAAATCGGTCCAGCCGTTTATGCGTGAAAGAGTAACAAACATCCACACATCCATTCTCACAAACTTTCACATTTATAATATTAGTAGGATTTAGTCACAAACCTTAATGCAGACAATCAAAAATGCGTCGCTAGCGCGCGCGAGGGCAATCCTCGCCCCGCGCGCCCCTCGCTCGCTGTCACTTACCGTGCTCATACATCGGCCATTTCTATTTTTGTAACCCACTAAAATTATATATAGTCTTCATATCGAAAGCAGTTTTATTTAGTCGAGACCACCAGGACCCAAAACTGGAGCTTGACACTCAAACATATTTTAACGATAATTTTACATCGACACGCTAATCGCGATCATGTTATATTGTATTACAGGAGACCTGGCGTCCAGTAGTTGGCGCTTATCTCCATCCAGCTCAGGGTACAAGACCCTCAGCCTCCGCAGTACTGATTCCATCACTCCATCGCCGACCGGTAAGTTCGATAAACAAACATCTACAGCAAACGATTAGTCTCTTAAATAAATTAGGTGATAGAAGTAACAGGATACAGGGTGTAAATCAACCCATCACACAGCCGTCAACCAAGCATTCTGTACATCAAACTAAGTACCCCTACGCAAAAATGTTTGCTGGGAAACGACTTTTTTTTTGGGGTCAAAAATCATATTTTACGGTAAAACTCAATGTAGCACTCTTAAAACAATGTGCTAGTGGCTGTTTTGAATAGTAAACGGGTCATGGAGGTAATTTAAGTAAAGTTATAACCTGAAAAACTAGTATTTACAAAAACAGCTGTGATAAATTTGGAAGTTTGACCCCCAATATCTCCGTAACTAGGGGGTTCCCAGGTATGGTCTAGAACAAAAAAAATATCGTAGTGATGGGGAGAACAAATGTCCTTCGTTTTCGTTAAGGGTACTTTTACACCCTATAGTTATGTTGAAGTTCCATGTAATAGGGGGGATCCATCAACCAGGTACAAATGGATCCTTTTGATGTGCTGGACCATACTGTCACGTCATCACTACCTCAGGTTCAGTTGAAAACCAGTGTCGGGCACTAGCTGCTCGGCAGTTTGCTGAACTGGACCTATTTGGCGCTGCCGTGAGACACACAATAATATTATCTCTTTTTGTTCCCTGTTTAGTTTTTGTTTTTTTATATTTTTTTGTTGTGTGTACTTGTGGTACCTATGTGCCAAATAAATATGTTTTCTTTCTTTCTTTCTAACTGGGTAACCACAAATAGATTTAGACGTAAAGTTTTATTTAGGTGTAAGTTTCAATAATATTTAGTTTTAAGTACATTTAAATATGTCTAGAGCTTAGAGTAAGAAAGCTATAGAGGATCGGGTAGCGTGGCCACACATGAGACAAAAAACTAACATAACCATAATGTCTATAGAACTCAGTGATACCATAAACCTTACCCTTTACCCAGAAACAGGGAGATTTAAGTACCACGCAGTTTCAACCCGTAGCGGAGCACAGATTCGGAATAGAACGTGGCGTGGAGCGATAAAATATTAATAAGTATATAAATTATATTATATACGATTGTGATGTATAAAAATAAATATTCTTCTACGTAACGGTGAAACGGGGTGAATAGGGATACAGGGGTGAATCGAGACGAAACTTTGAAATGGATTTTAATGTTGAAATATTATAGTTTGTTGCCAACAAGGACACTTAATCGTTAATTATAATACAGTAAACACATTAGAGTCCTTTTTGGCAACAAACTATATTATTTCAATGTTAAAATCCCTTTTAAAGTTTTCTCCCTGATCACCCCTGCATTCATATTCACCCCGTTGGGTAGTTAAAAGGCTCGTTATACGATCGGATAACGAGATCGATGGTTAATTTATATCAATGGTTCATTATATATTATCAAAAGCTTAAAATTTTAGTTCCTCGAAGGTTTGTCAAATCAAGGGTCCAAAAATAAAAACATTACCTGAATCACAATCAACATTTTTATTAATGTAAACATCTATACAAGATCACAGACTTAGACAAAGAAAAGTATTCTTACTCTAAGATCACAGAGAACAGAGAGATCATTTATTGCCCTTTGAATAACACTAGTTTATTATGTACATTACGAATCCTATCGCTGGGTGCAAAAAATTGTTTGGTACTGTGGTGAATCCTTACTTCAAAGTAATTCATGGCGACTGCTTTCAAAAGCATTATTCTATGATTTCCAATTAGTGTTTGATCATTATTGTGAAGATTTTCAAATATATAAATGTCACATATACAGCGCTTAAAACATGAAAGTATTAATTTCTGCATTAAGTTTTTCTCATTGTAAAAGCTGATACCTTCATGTGAACGCAATCTAAATATTTTTTCAGCACATTCACATATTTTGATTACGCTCCTTGATGGATAGATCAACCCTCCTTTATCCTTTTTGGCAATAAATCCATCATATTTATTCGAGATTAAAGATAGGAGGCATTCCTCACATTTAATTACTTTTCTCAACTTTTTTACAACGAATCCGGCTATGTACGCAATGACTTCTTGTGAGTACAAAGAAAGCCTAGAGGGGTCTGCCAAGTAGTCATGGTCACTATCGACAGCTGGTAGACTTTCTACTGACTCGTAATTATCATTAGATTCAGTTGTATGTGTAAATAAATTAATTTTATTTTCGTACCGCATTTCACTGAACGTTAAAATTTTTATGTCTTCCAGGGGGATGCAATTTCCTGATGTAATATGTTTTATTTCCCCATGTATAACTAGTCTTTTATATGCGCCTTTAAATTGCATAGCAGTTGGGTTATTGTTAAATCCACCTTTGGCACGAATAGAGCTAAAAAAACCGGCCAAGAGCGTGTCGGGCCACGCTCAGTGTAGGGTTCCGTAGATAATAAAATATTATGTAAACGAAGTTAAAAAAAAAATACGGGCAAATGAAACTTGACCTCTGGATTGTATAGGCGCTCATACGATTCAGGGACCAAATTATATTGGTTAACTGCAGTTTCCATCTGTTGTTTCCATCCAAGTTCAAAATAATTTTCCTAAAAAGTCCTTATAAAGTTCTACTTTTCAGATTTTTTTCGTATTTTCTAAACTTATGGTTCAAAAGTTAGAGGGGGGGGGACGCTTTGTTTTTTACTTTTGGAGCGATTATTTCCGAAATTATTGACATTATCAAAAAATGATTTTAGTAAACCCCTATTCATTTTTAAATACCTTTCCAACAATATATCACACATTAGGGTTAAAATTAAAAAAAAAAACACTTCCCACTTTACATATAGGGGGGCTACCCTAATAAAACATTTTTTTCCAATTTTTATTTTAGCACTTTGTCGGCGTGATTGATACACATATTGGTCCCAAATTTCAGCTTTCTAGTGCTAACGGTCACAGAGATTAAGCGAGGACGGACAGACAGACAGACATGGCGAAACTATAAGGGTTCCTAGTTGACTACGGAACCCTAAAAACATTCCAGGTGATCCTGGCTCATTTTGTACAAGGGCACAAAGTTCAAAATCTTCGAAGCGATTACATTTCGGTAAACATTTTTAAGACTCTGAATACAAATATAGAATCCGAAAAACCCTACTTTTCTATTAGTCTGTAATATTGGTTGATCTTTTAATTTCAATCCAACTATGTAATTTTCCATTTCATTCAAGAAAATTTCAATGTCAGGGTAGTTCTTATTATTCATAGGTTTTTTGAAACCAAATGTATGGAAGTTTCTGCTATTGAAAATATCAAATATACTATTAATTTTTTTTATAAATTCTACAGTAGCTTCTGAATCAACGAAATCTGCCAATCCTAAATCTTTTCGACACAATTCTATAGATTCAGCTACAGAATTACTGAACGTTTGGGCTGCCAATTTTACTTTCATAATTTGTTTAGCAAAATTGATATGTTGGCTTCGGAGTCGATTAGCTAAATGAAGGCCTTCATTATTTTGTAAATTATGAAGATTAACAATAAATTGCCAAGATATTTTTTGACCATTTAAGTTAGTAAGCTCATTTTTTTCTCCAAGGGTGTTTCTTATTAATTTCAGCATATGTGCTGGATCGGGAAAAATTGAGATTTCTTGATTCTGAATGGTAAAAGAAGTTTTAAGATTACTCAAATCTAAAGGATTCAAAAGACAGTCAAGGCATTTGGCCATAGAAAAATTGGCAGGGCAACCGTCAAACGTCAGTGAAATTATATTAACTCCACATGAAATTAAAAGTTCCACACATTGTTTTACCAAATTTGCCTTTTGTGCCCCTGTACAACCATCCACCAAGAAATAGCCCACTGGAATTTTCCAACTATCGTTTACAGCGGTGACCATAAATACTAGAGCTTCCCTAGCAACAGCTACATTATGTCCATCTAACACTTCTCCAAAATTTACTAATCCCACGCATTGCTTACCGTCCCACTGCACATGTTTCCGAATCGCCATTTCATCCAGAGATAGAGCGCAATAAATTGTTTTACCTTTAGCACGCTTAACTAATAACTTTATACATTGAAGTGATTCATCAGTAAATCCTGGGCTACCGTCAAAACTCTTATACCATGTACGTAAAGTAGACGGATGTGGTAAACAAGAATTGAATGAATTTCTTACAAAGTTGTATGCCCTCGGGCTTATAAAATGCAAGCAAAGCGCAAATTTTCGGAGAGATGGAGAATACTTAGAATTAGCAGGACCAGGGCTAATAACTTTTTTCAAGAAATCTTTGTTGACGCATTCAACTGATCCAATTAAGTCGCAATCTTCTTCAATAACAAGTGATCTTGACCTTAATTCTGTTTTTTTTCTAAATTTGCCACTTTCTTATTCAACCTTCGCGATTTTTCTCGAAGCGCCCTTAATTTTTTCATTCGTTCTTTAGATCGTTTTTCTTCATTTTTCCATTTTTTTTTCAGAGTCTTCGGCGTGAATTCAGGTGATTTTTCCTAAAAAACATATATATTAAAAGAAGTAGGTACTTATTTCATATTTACATGACAACATCATCCTAAAAACTACATAACAATAATTAGTAGAAGGGGTATGTGCCCCATGAATGTCAATAGGCTCGCCACCTATTACATGGGGCTTATTACCAGCGGCGAAACTTGGGTGTAGAAAGTCCTGTAATAGGAGAACATCTCTGCCTACCCCGTCGGGGGTTATAGGCGTGATGATATGTATGTATCTTATTGTAAAGAGAAACTTACAGGCAAAGATTTTTTACAGCATTGCATCACGTCAGTAGCCGCAGGGTAACTTTCTGTGATGGTCGCCAACGGTATCACGGTAGATGCAGATGTCATGCGTTCATTCAGATTTTTCATAGCGTCAAACTGAAAAATATTTATTACTAGCTTTTGCCCGCGACTTCGTCCGCGTTTCCGTCGTTTCATATGTCCTTCCTCACGGTTCAGTGGTTTTGATGTAACAGACAGATTAACTTTCGTATTTTAGTAGGGAAATATAATATGTCAATCCACAATACTGTTGAAAAATACCGCAATAAGGAACCGCAGAATATTATTATTAATAGCTGTGCCCGCGACTCCGTCAGCGTGTAACTCCTTGCTTGTTATTTAGTTAATGTATTGATAATATTATATTAATATTGAAAATACTTCAGCGCAAAGCTTCCGGGTAAACTATGTTGAAAGTTGACCCGTCCGGCACGTGAACATATAGATTTCTAGAACTGCTAACCCGGGAAAGAGCGACATATAACTGACCATGCGAGAAACAACTGACACCGAGATCTACTCCAGCAACACGAAAAGTCTGCCCTTGTGCCTTATTAATTGTCATTGCATAACACACTGATACTGGGAATTGCGTTCTTTTAAATTGAAATGGAAAATTATTTGGTATTATGGGAATTCTGGGAATAAAGACGGTCTCTCCTGCACCGCAGCCTGTTAAAATTTGAGCCTCGATTACATTTTGTTGCAACTGGGTTATTTTTAGCCGAGTTCCATTGCAAAGTTGTGGTGGTCTTAAATTTCGGAGCAGAATAATCGGAATGCCAATTTTTAAACAAATTTCATGAGAAGGAAGTCCGGGCATATTTAAAGAATTTAAAAATTCTATGGGGTAATTAGTGGTTTCTTGTTCATCGACCATTCTATTAATTGAACTATAAACTTTGCTTTCCCCCTGGATATTCGACAGTATTTTATTATTAATTTCAGATGCCTGGTCATTGCGAGGAGTTAAAATGGACCTTTCGCATAGCCAAGAATTGTGCCTATTTAATATATTTGTTACGTCACCGTAAACCGACGATATAAGATGTTGTTGGGATTGCACTATAAAACATAACTCAGGTGTCAGAATAAGTTTTCCTTGGTGTAGTTGTGGATAGGTACCTTCACCAATCTTTAATAATATATCAGAAAATTCACGATCATCCGGGTTATCTCCAGTTCTCACTCGCATGTTTATAGTCAAATGCACCGATTGTATATCACGCCACAAATAAGAGCTTTTCAGGCAAGCCCTAACCTCATCAGCTCGGGTTCCCCGTGGTATTACCGGTAAGGTTTGTCGGAAATCACCACAAAATAAAACTGTGATACCGCCCATTGGTCGATCATTTTGTCTTATATCCCTTAAAGTTCTGTCTAC
This sequence comes from Diarsia brunnea, assembly GCA_949774965.1. NCBI lineage: Eukaryota > Metazoa > Arthropoda > Insecta > Lepidoptera > Noctuidae > Diarsia > Diarsia brunnea. Next base: position 9,125,967 of record OX459023.1, read on the forward strand.
CGCTTCTACTCCTTTTCGATGGGCCATCGTACATTCATCCCATATGATTAAATTACACTCACGTAATACCTTAGCTTTGTCGCTATTTCTTGAAATACTACAGGTTGGACTTTCCGTGCGATCTAAATCAATTGGTATTTTGAACATAGTGTGAGCAGTTTTACCTCCTGGTAGCAATGTTGCAGCTATACCTGATGAAGCCACGGCAAGAGCAATTTTACGCTGATTTCGAACATAAGCTAATATTAATTTAGTCAAAAAGGTTTTGCCAGTTCCTCCATGTGCATCTAAAAACCATATTGTTCCCAAATTATTCTGAACACTCTCGCACACGCGATCATAGACTGAACGCTGTTCTGCAGTCATCATTGGGACACCGTTTTCTAATGTTGCCAGCAGTTCCATTGAGTTGTAACCAATCTCTGCGGAATATTCCCTATTGGTAACCTCTCCGACTGAGGTTGGTGTTGGCAAACCATATTCACAGAGTGATTTACCGCTTACTGCTGTTAAGTCTTCCTGAAGAGCTAATAAGCACTGATTTATGGCAAGATCACGGAAATTATCATTAGTTGCGCCTTCATCATTGTGAGATATATTCCGAAGAAAGTCTTCTGCAAATTTTTCTTTATATTTTTCCCATAATTGGACAGGATCTGACAAATTACAAAATGTGAGCAATGTTACAAATAAATGGCGTAACCGTCGTGGATTATCACTAACACAGGATTCTGCTAAAGCGTCATCCCAATGCTGATCATTTTCAAGCAAACGACGCGCTTGGCAAGCTGCATGGTAAGTTGGATAAACAACATCGTCTACTTTTCTCAAATCTATAAATGATGTTGGTCCTCGCACTGTATGTAATAATAATCTCAAATAGAAACACTCGGCGTTGTTAGGATGAACGGTATACACTCTACCAAGAACATGTTCTTTGAAAATACCTGACTCGCCATCTACAGACCTGCCACGGCGTCTACGGTTAAAGACACCTCGTTGCTTATCGTAGGTATAATACGACGGAACTTCCTCGTACAAAAGAGATTTTGCATAATTATCAGTTTGGCAAAGTCGAAAGAATGCTAATAAAGTTGTTTGTCTAGGGTTCTCTAATCGTTCTGTAACATTTTCGGCGTTGAAATATATACGTTGACCGCCTTCGAGATGAACATCCAGATGGGTCACAGGTGGATATCTTTCGTGAATATTGAAACTTAAGATCCGCCACACAGCTTCTGAAGAGCTGATATATCTGCCTGACTGAAATCTAGTAACTTCATCATGTTCATTTCTCAACGCAAACGTAGCTTGGTCACTGCCCTTATTAATATACTTACAAATATATTTTATTGACTCTACACTATTACACATTTCTACATTTATGTGAGCTTGAAATGCTCTAGACAACACAGGCGAATACGGAACGACCCACCTATTATCTAAAGTAACCTGTTGTCCAGACACTCGCTTTTCAACTGTAAAACCACCATTGTCTCTTGAACGGCGACGATATAATGGGTATCCATCATGTCCTGTTACAGTTTCATCTACTAATGCTTTTGGATATCTTTTAGTGCAACGACCGTCTTTCATGCAAGGAGCATTCCTGTTTAATGCACCACATGGACCATGTATCATATGAGTTTTAACAATGTCATATAACAGGGGATCTGCAATCGGATCTGGAATTTCAGCACTGATTGAACTGTCTACATCATTAGGTCGAACCTTATCTTTTAACCAAAGCAAGATATGTGCGTGAGGTAAGCCGCGTTTTTGCCACTCAACACTATACATATAACACAATACTTCTCCAAAAATGTTATCTTTTGTAAGTAGATTTATCATTGATTTTAATTTTAAATGAAAAACTCTTGCGATTATATCATGGCGGTCATGCGGTGCTTGACCCTCAAGAAGCTCCCGAGTGATTTCATCCCACTTGGGATTGGTAGTTACAGTAATAAATAAGTCGGGACGTCCATATTTTCTTACGTAACAAAAAGCGTCTTGAGTACGTTCGTGCATGTAGCGTGGACCACCAGTAAAAGAAGAGGGTAAAATAACTATACGGCCCATATTCACAGTATCATTATCTTGCTGCATGGCGTCGCGAAGGTGCACGTATTCTTCAGCGCGCAGCTGCCTTTGATTAGATCGTATATAAACTAATCTTTCGGTTTCAATTTTTGCATACATGTCAACAATAAACTGATTAAATATGCCACGAAAACGTTGAAAGTATACAAATCTATTCCGTCTCACTTGCAAGTGGTAACAATAAAATTGAAGGCAAGACACCTTTTTATTATAATTAGGTGCGCCTGTACGCGGATCAGTTTGGTATACAGCGAAATTATAACCATCTTCCCCTCGACAGTATATCAAAGGATATTGCAAACTATCGTAAGCCCTGTGGGTTTCGAAAATACGTTGCAAACGATTGTCTCTGGAACGTATAACGATATCACGCCTATCACATTCCTGGTCGACCAATACTACAGCAACTTCATTCGTGGATGGAACGTTATAACGCCCAGGGTGTTCCTGAGTTGGACGCCTATCGGCATTTATAACAATTTTATAATTGTTATCACCATCTTGAGGAAGAGCTTCTAATGCCGATTTAAAACTGCATACATACGAATTAACCTGATGCAACATGTTCTGAAGTTGTGAAATGAGTTCAGTATTTAAATTCGGGAAATATTGATTTCTTATATTCGACTGTTCGTTGTAGTCGGATACAAAATATATTTGAAGAAATTTAGGTTGGTCTTCAGGCAAAAGGGACCCTATCAAATGGTAAACCTGACCTTGTATCTTAAAAGTAGGCATGAAAGGACCTTCTGAGATTTGTTGAGCACCAAAGGATGTCATTTGAAATGCACTATTATAAGTTCGAATATTGTCTAAGAACTGTTTAGATTGCATATGTTCCCCTAAAAGTAGTGATTTCAAAGGTTCCGGTGGGTCTTCGAACAAAGGCAAATTTATTTTACCTCCAGAACAACAGAAACCAGCAGACTCCTTACTCCACTTTGAAGCATTACAAAAAGAACATACTACGTTCATATCGCCTATTACAGAAGATGATCTGTAATCAATTGAGAGGTTATAAGCAAACCCACTTTTATATTTGTCGGACCACGCCACCGAATTTGTAGCTTGATCTTCTATGTGTACATCTAAGTCATTAAGACTATGTCGAAATCTGTCTGCAGTAAGACGGGCCTCTCGCTGATCGTCTGTTTCAAGAGACCGAATATTTTCAATTCTTAATCTTTCATTAGACAAAGTTATTAATCGTTCTTGTCTCAAAGAATTGTAATAATCGCGTCCCGACTCTAGTCGTTGTTCATGCTCATGTTCGTCTTCAAGAGATCGAATAATATTATGGTGCACCCTATCATTTGTCAAACGGTCTTGATATTGAGTAAAAGTTTCAGATTCTCGAGATAAAATATGACGGTCGCGATCAGCTGTAAGCCGTAATTCCCTCTCAGTGTAAGTTTCGGACTCGCGAGATAATGTATGCCGTTCGCGGTCAGCTGTGAGACGTAATTCCCTCTCAGTGAAGGTTTCGGACTCGCGAGATAGTGTATGCCGTTCGCGGTCACCTGTAAGACGTAATTCCCTCTCAGTGAAGGTTTCGGACTCGCGAGATAATGCATGTCGTTCGCGGTCAGCTGTGAGACGTAATTCCCTCTCAGTGTAAGTTTCAGACTCGTGAGATAAAGTATGCCGTTCGCGGTCAGCTGTGAGACGTAATTCCCTCTCAGTGAAGGTTTCGGACTCGCGAGATAATGTATGCCGTTCGCGGTCAGCTGTCAGACGTAATTCCCTCTCAGTGAAGGTTTCGGACTCGCGAGATAATGTATGCCGTTCGCGGTCAGCTGTAAGCCGTAATTCTCGTTGTTCAGCAGTTTCAGCTTCTCGGGATAACGCATATTGTTCTCGGTCAATGGTACGCCTTAGCTCTCGTTGAGAAGAGCTTTGAGACGCCCGTGATGTAGCTCGTCTCGCTCTGTCAGCTGCTAATCGCATTCCTCTCTCTGGAGAGCTTTCATTGGCTCGAGAAGTTGAGGCACCAAGTCTCATAGAGTTTAACCGATGTGCTCTTTCCTCTGCCGATTCTTGAGAACGCGTTATTCTCATGCTCTTAGCTTTACTCGAAGTTCGAGATAAAGATAATCGTTTTTTAGGAGGCATTGTGTGTTTTATTTTTTATCGACGGTAACGGAAAGGCTGTCAGTTACCTAACAAAATAACCTACGTTAGAGGTCCTAACTATAGCTATCTTACACTTAAAATCTAAGTGCCTATTTAAACTAAAATATTCTAATAGAATTTACAGAATAGAAATATGTACAACTTACAACAAAAAAGAAATGAAAATAAAGCTGAAACGCCTGTGCAAAAAAAGTAAAAATACTATCTACCTATACCTACTTCACTTAAAAATAAATACCTATAACTACTGTAATTAATAAAAGTATCTACACTAATACCTATTTTATAAAATAACAACAAAAGAAATTCTAATAAACTATTTAAAGACTAAAAGTCGCGCTGATAAGCACGGTTTGATAATATCAATTATTGTCTGTCAATAAGGTCGAACGCTCTGAACGCATCAACAGCCAAATATTGAATGAAGCTCGCGCTCGGACCCCCGCCTTTTTATACCCTACCGCCACGACCCGCGTCGAGCGCGGCAACCGTTACACAAAAATAATCCCTATGGCATGATTCAGTATTCACGCGCGATGGCTTATTAGCGTATTTCATTTATAGGTTTGGTGTTTCTATACCGATTACTATGATTCTTTTTTTATTGAATAGGTAATAATATTAACTTCTTTTAATTACGTATGAGTGAGAGTATTATAAACGTAAGAGTAAACAAATTTTAATATAATCAGAAAGCTCCGAACTGCTAAGCTATCGGGAGTTACACGTGTTATAGTGAGTCAACCATAAAATATAGACATATGCTGTTGTGGGATATTTTTTAGATAATTTTATGTAGAACATTTCCGTCATAAATGATTTCTACGTAGCTTTAACCATTAAGGCTGCACACGCGACGGAAGCTTAAAAAATGGAGCAACTTCTCCCGTTTTCCCAACATTTCCCTTCACTGCTCTGCTCCTATTGATTGTACCGTGATGAAAAGTATACTATAACCTCCCCAGGAGTATGAAGAATAATTGTACCAAGTTTCGTTAAAATCCGTCAAGTAGTTTTTGTTTCTATAAGGAACATACAGACAGGAAGACAGACAGAAAGACAGACAGACAGACAGACAAAAATTTTACTGATTGCATTTTTGGCATCACTATCGATCACTAATTACCCCCTGATAGTTATTTTGAAAATATATATCATGTACAGAATTGACCTCTCTACAGATTTATTATAAGTATAGATAGATTATCGGGAATTCAGGTGTCATTTTGGGCCTTCATAAATATAAAAATGACAATTTAATACTTATAGCTGCTAAAAAAATAAGTCTAAAAATGGAGATTTAATCGCCACTATACTGTTAATTTATAGCGTATAAATTTTCTTGTATTATATCACTTTTATTTATATTTTTGGTATAATAGGGCAAGAACTTTATATAATTTCTTCTTGTTTGGTTTACCTCTGGCAGACGGACGGATGGACGGATTTATGAAAGGAGACACTTACAGGCACAGATGGTGTATCGCATTGCAACACGTCCGTAGACACAAGGTGACTATCTGTGATGGTCGTCAACTCTATTACTGCTGATGTCGATGGCATGGGTTCAGATAGCTTTTCAGATAGTTTTTTAGAATTTTCGTCATCTCCAAGCTGAAAAACAAAAAATATCATAACTTAACTGTATTTTATTTAAGTTGAGAGATGACATAGGTAATTGTCAAACGTTACCATAACTAAAATAAAACCACGGCCAAGTGCGAGTCAGACTTGCGCACTAAGGGTTCCATACCATCCGTATCACCTTATGGATATTTTTTCCCGAAACTACTGAACCCTTAATTTTATTATGAAGGGAAATCATACTATAAGAATCAAATGTTTATAAATGTTTCTCTCACCATCATAACTGGAACAGCTTCAGGATGAATGTAAGTATATCTTCCTTTTTTTAATATATGGTCCGCATCAAAATGTCTGCTGCAAATTTTGGAACTTTTTTTTGGAACCCATTCATTTCGACCACAGGCAGTAATCCATTTTTTTCGAATATTAGGGTTATACGGGAAACTGTAATTTAAGATAAAATTACATTACTTATTGAAATTATTAAATCAAATAATTTAATAGGTATCTGCTTCTATTTTTGATTCTGTATCTGTATGCATCTGTATTATCTTACATTATTTAACTAATGACTATTGTATAAATCGTTGTCACACTTTAAATTGAACTTGAATGTAGGTTTTACAAAATATTATGAATAAGATAATAACAATATATTGATAAGATTGTGACGGACAAATGGGAAATTGCACGACCCGATACTAGCAACACTGCATTTTAGGTTATTATGAAAACATTATTTTGAATCGCGATTTTAAGTCTTCTAACCACTCCTATTATGACAAAAACTGGTACTGTCACTTAATTAAAACAGTTAAAATACAGTACATTGTTATAATAACTAAAACATTTAAGAAAACTTGAAACGTACGTATGAAAGGACAATCCTGGTATTTGCCGCTCACTATCGCTTTTACAGCTAAGTACACTACACCGCATTGTATTATAGGTTTATCTCGGCTTTAAAACAATATACACAAGCAAATATATTAATAAATGATGTAGAAAAGTGCTAAAATAAACTTCACATTTCCACAAAGACGAGATAACTGTCAAAGTTTGTTTAGCTACACAAGTCGCTGGCCTTGAAAAAACGGGCACGCACTGAGAGACGGAAATAGTATAGCTTTATCCTTTTCTGTTACTTACAATAACTCGATACTTTATCCCTTTCTTGTGGAAATGAAATGGCGCTACCCGCCGTCTATACTTTTCTTTGTCTAAGGTCTAGAGACTCAACGACCCCACAGTCAAGCCATTCCAACTGTTTTGTGAGGCTTAGCTTATAAGTTACTTTGGTACCTTTTTGGAATAAAGATAAATAAATAAAATAATAACCTTCTACTTGGTCACATCGATTTAGAACATCAAAATACCAGCATTTATTTATCGTGGTCACTGAGCATGAGGTTCTGGTTTCGAGTTCGGGGTCGGGCTCGAACCGAATTTCCCAGTAGCAGCCACGAAGATTGGATTCCTGACTGTTGATGATTCGTCCCGGTTGATGGCAATTTAGTCTCGTCCCCATTGATATAAAAACTAAAGATACGGCCGTCCGAACATTTGCTCGACGCGTTCGCCATACAGAGAATCGGTGTAGTCTGCTCGTTAACGTAACCTTGTATAAGAGCGTGGCATTTTCGAGGTATAAAGAACATAAATAAAGCTTTTAAAAAGTTTACGACCGCACCCGAAGAGCGCCGATCGTGGACTAGTTCACTTCGGCTTAGGAAAGACCTTATTGGGACCACGTTTGTGGCGTCATTTTAACATGCCGTCCGCCCAGTCCTTACGCAGTAATATATAAGTCAATGCTCGTCCCCCTATTGCATGGGGCATAAACGTAACTAGTGAAATGTGGGTACACTATTAGCTTTCAGAACATTACTTCAGATTCATCATATCTGTTTCCAGGTGGTGCGAGTCCCGAGCCGTCAGTGAACGCGAACATACCCGTGACAGCGAATGTGGAGAATGCGGGCGTCGTGTGGTGCGTCACCGACATGTCTGCTGTCCCACCCGGCGCTATGGTCATACATCCACATGTACGTTATTATTATAGACAAAATAAATAGTGATAGCCGTCGTGGTGTGACCATCGGATTGACAAGTCTTAGGTCTCCCCAAGACACGCAACTTGGTACTTGACATAAAACATCTAATTAGTTCGTCAGATAGATTTCCAAAAAATATGGAACATCACTAACATAGTATAAAACAAAATTGCTGTCTGTCCGTCCCTATGTATGCTTAAATCTTTAAAACTGCACAACGGATTTTGAAGCGGTTTTTTTAATAGATAGAGTAATTCAAGAGGAAGGTTTTAGTATTATAATTTGACCGACATCTACGCGGGTGAAGCCGCGGGCATCAGCTAGTATATTATATTTTATCTTTTTTCACGTAAACAAAAAATAAAGACGAAACAGTGCTTCGAAAACTCGTGTGATCTCACATTTCAGTACATTTTTTATTGAAAATTGACGTCACAAACCTCCACTCTTGATCTTTGACACGTTTTATTAATTTTATAAAACAAAAAACACGAATCCAATATTTTTCGATAATCTAACCGACGTATAAATAGAATTATATTTTTTTAGTCAGGCTTTACCCAACTCTCCGTCGGGGCTGCGGGTTGTTCGCAAGAGATACCGCGGCCTCGACACGAAGGGCTAAGAAGGAACATGGGTGGTTTTAGTCAGTAGAAGTCTAACACTCCCTTTCGCTTTGCCCAGGAGCGGGAGGGGTTATTTGATGATTTTCCACCCGCCCAAAAAAAAAGGGCCCTCGAAATTCGAATTTTCTTACGTTTTTGGCAATTTGCTGGTCAGTGTCAAGTCGTATGTTAAATAAAATAGGATTCGCGGCAATAACAAATGTTTATTTACTGAGTAATAATGATTAAAATCACCAATACAACCGTCTCAGTTCATAAAGATCTCTTGAGTGACTATTTGATGAAAACGGCATTCTTGAGACGGAAATTGCAAAAAACGTAAGAAAATTCGAATTTCGCGGGCTACCTTGTCGCAATCCTAGTTACCACAATCTTGCCTCACCTAATAACTTAAGGTGAATGCTCCAACTACCCCGCGAAATTCAAATTTTCTTACGTTTTTTGCAATTTGCAAGCCTCCAAGTTCATAAAGGTGCAAAACTGCACCTATATGAACTTGGAGGCTTGTATTGATGATTTTGATGATTATATTTCTGTAACTACATACGTCTTACAGCCGCAATTTATATTTTAATCAACATACAAACTAGCACTGGCCTGTAAATTGCAAAAAACGTAAGAAAAATTGAATTTCGCGGGCTAGTTGGAGCATTCACCTTAAATATCTGTTACTCCACAGACCGGACGTCCGCTCACGAATCCGGACGGCAGCGTGTACCAGTTCGACCCGGCCAACCCGCCCTTGTTGTACGACCCCACTGTCGTACAAACTGAACTGCAGCAAGTGAGTGTAATTATGATTTGGTTATTGCATTTAGAGAGCTGTTTAAAAAAAAAAAAAGATCTCTTTTTTTGGGGGGTGGGAAATCATTAAATAACCCTTACCCCGCTGCCCAGAGCGGGGCTGCGGGTTGTTCAAAAAAGATACAGCGGCCTCAGCGCAAGGGCTAAGACGGAACATGGTTGGTTTTAGTCAGTAGAAGTCTGACAGTCCCTTCCGCTCTGCCCAAGAGCCGGACCCCTTTATAATGGTTTTGTTATATTTTTCAGTTGGATCCGTGCAGTGAAAAACGCCGCGGTAGATTGGAGAAACAGCATTCATTCATTGATAATGGTAAGTCGCCAAAGTTACTGAAGTTTTTGATGTAAAACATTTATCTATTATATCATCACACGAGCTCGTGGTTTAATAAGAACTGCCACTCGGGCCGATCTTTAGGTAAAGCTGTGCTTGCCTAGGTCGGTCTGTGGATGGGTGACCGCCCAACATACCGAGTTTCCTCCGTGCCTCGGAAAGCACGTTAAGCTGTTGGTCCCGGCTGCCATATATAGATCTTTGGCAGTCGTTACAGGTAGTCAGTGACCTGAAATTCTGACATCCAGTCTTACCAAAGAGTATCGTATTACCTAGTATTAACTGGGTTGTGGAGGTCAGATAGGCAGTCGCTCCATGTGAAATATTGGTATTCAGCTGTATCCGGTTAGACTGGAAGCCGACCCCAACATAGTTGGGAAAAGGCTAGGCAGATGATAATCATCGCGTGGTGTGTAACATCTAAAGGATGTAAAAATACCCTGAACGAAGCTGAAAGACATTTGTTCACCCCATCACTCCGATATTTTTACAGTTCTGAACCAAACCTGGGAACTTTGTAGCTACGGAGATAAATACAAGTTTCTAAGGATATAACTTCAGTTTTATTACCTCCATGACCCGTTTACTATTCAAAGCATCAGTCAATTACTGTGATGTTGTCACCCAAAAAAAAAGTCGTTTCCTGGCAAAAAAAATTGCGTAGGGTCACCTAGTCGGTTGATGGTTTCGTAAAAAGTTTGTTTACTCCCAGTATGCAGAGTGTAAATCAACCCATCACACAGCCGTCAACCAAGCATTCTGTACATCAAACTAAGTACCCCTACGCAAACATTTTTGCTGTTAAACGACTTTTTTTTTTGGGTCAAAAATCACATTTTACGGTAAAACTCAATGTAGCACCGTTAAAACATTGTGCTAGTGGATACTTTGAATAGTTAACAGGTGAAAAACTAATATTTACAAAAACAGCTGTGAAAAATTTAGGACTTTGACCCCCAATATCTCCGTAACTAGGAGGTTCCCAGGTATGGTCTAGAACAAAAAAAAATATCGCAGTGGTGGGGAGAACAAGTGCCCTTCGTTTGCGTTAAGGGTACTTTTACACCCTATATGCACGCCAGGCAGTAAAACTGGCTTGTATACTGTGACGGAAGTTGATACGATATAAAATGTTACAGAAAGCGAGTGTCATCCGAACGAGGAGTGTCGCAATAAAACCTGTTGCGATTATCGCAGGGACGACGGCTGTCAGCTGAAGAATGGGACTGACAAGGTAATCTGTTACACTAGCATCCTAAATACTGCAGTCTTAGTCTAGAAACTAGGAAAAAGGTGTGGAACACCCCCTTAACAATTGGCTATTTGATTCCTACTGTTAAAAATTCACGAAAATGTTATGTCATTTCAAAGAACTGACAGAAATAACACGATGTGCGAAAAAAGTAATAAAATCGATCAAAAATGACTGCCGCACTCAGAGAGCTTTAATGATTACTTAGGCCATCACTTAGTAAAGGTTTTGACAGTTTTGTCGTACAAAAGTATGTCAAATCTTTACTTAGTGACGGCTTAAGTAATCATTAAATATCTCTGAGTACCGCAGTTAGTTTTAACTGATTTTAAATGACGTGTTAGACAAAGATAGTGCTATAGAAACGTGACGTCATATTTCATACCGCCATAGTTACGTAGTACAAATGGCCGTTCTGCGCGACAAGGATAGAAAGTGCCCCCACCAAAAACTTCTTAAGCATGTAGCTACTCCATTTTTTGATCGATTTTATTACTTTTTTCACACATCGTGTTATTTTTGTTAGTTCTTTGAAATAACATAATGTTTTCGTGAATTTTTAACAGTAGTCAAATAGCCAATAGGGGATCGGACAAAAAAAACTAATCAGTCCGTCAGATAGATTTCCAAAAAATATTGAACACATATTTTTTCTTTTTTCACATAAACAAAAAATGAAGACGATACAGTGCTTCGAAAACTCGTAAACTCCTCGAAAACGTCATATATCAGTACATTTTTACCTACAAGTGACCTCACAAGCCCCCACTCATGATTTTTGACGCGTTTTATCTTCGTCAATTTTTATTAATTTGATAAAACAAAAAACACGTATCCAATATTTTTCGCTAATCTAACTGACGGACTAAACAGAATCATATTTTTTTTGACTCAGTTCGATCTCCTATTATAACCGTTTTGTTTTGTAACTAAAGGGTGTAAAACAGCCTAGACGAAGTAAAAAGTCCGACTTCTACTCCCCGTCATTGCGATTATTATTTTTGCTCCTAGACTATACGTGAGAAACGTTCACTTACCTACGGAGTTGTTAGAGGTCAAAATTACAAACATTTAAAAAGTTTTGCTCTAAAATGATATTTTTAACGTTAACCGAGTTTTACCGTAGAACGTTACCTTTCACTACAAAAATATTTTACGTATTTCGTTACTTATGAAAATGAAAATTCATAAAAAATGACGAAGATAAAACGTTGTGACGCCACTTTCCGGTAAAAAATGTTGTGCTATGTGACGTCACACGAATTTTCGAAAGGCTCTATCGTCTTCATTTTATGGTTACGTGATAAAATATTAATACGTTTCTATTGTCACAGGAAATATCCATAAAACCAGCAAGTCCTCCCACCTTCGCAACAAACACACAAATAATCGTTGCAGAAGAACCAATACAACAAGTGCAACAAAATCAATCAGAATTCGAACTACCGACCACTCTGGAGACAGAGTCATACGAAGTAACCAATCAGCTTGCAGAGCAATACGAAGTCATCAATCAGGAAGCAGAACAGTATGAAATAGCTAATCAACAGGCAGAACTATATGAAGTAGCCAATCAGCAGGCAGAAAGATTTGAAGTAGCCAACCAGCAGGCAGAAAGATATGAAGTAGCCAATCAGCAAACAGAAAGATATGAAATAGCCAATCAACAAGTAGAAGCTTACGATGTAGCTAATCAACAAGGAGAACGTTATGATGTAACCAATCAACAAGGAGAACGTTACCATGCAGCCAATGAGCAACCAGAACGTTATGAAGTCGCCAATCAACAAGCAGAAAATTATGAAGTAGCCAATCAGAAAGGAGAACGATACGATATAGCCAATCACCAAGCCCAAAGATATGATTTAGCCAATGAGCAACCAGAACGATACGAAGCAGCCAATCAGCTAGTAGAACAATACGAAGTAGTCAATCAGAAAGGCGAACGATACAATGTAGCCAATCACCAAGGAGAACGATACGAAGTAGCCAATCAGCATCAAGTGTACGAACCGCCCGCCAATCAGAAGCCGTATGTGTCGCCGAGGGCATTTGAACCGGCCAATCAAAACGTTGTTAGTAACGGTTTTAATAACCGCCAAGTGAAATCGGTCAATGAAGGTCAGGAGATCCAGTACCAGTCGTATCATCAGGGATATAGGACGGATGAGGTAATGATTTTTTGTAATCTATAGGGTGTAAAAGTACCCTTAACGCAAACGAAGGGCATTTGTTCTCCCCACCACTGCGATCATTTTTTTGTCCTAGACCATACCTGGGAACCTCCTAGTTACGGAGATATTGGGGGTCCAAGTTCCAAATTTTTCACAGCTGTTTTTGTAAATACTAGTATTTCAGGTTTTAACTTTACTTAAATTACCTCCATGACCCGTTTACTATTCAAAGCATCCACTAGCACAATGTTTTAAGAGTGCTACTTTGAGTTTAACCATAAAATGTGATTTTTGACCCCAAAAAAAAGTCATTTCCAAGCAAAAATTTTTGCGTAGGGGTACTTAGTTTGATGTACAGAATGCTTGGTTAACGGATGCGTGAAGGGTTTGTTTACATCCTGTATACTTATATTGGACAGCATCGGTGGCCCAGTTGTGGCGGCCCTAACTTACGAACAGTAAGTCGTGGGTTTGAACCCAGGCAGAGACAAACTTTGTGTAATTTATTTCAGCACCACTGCTCTCAAAACGGTGCAGGAAAACATCGTGAGGAAACCGGCATGTTTTAAAACCAAAAAATTCGAAGACATGTGACATGTACCAATCCGCACTGGGCCCGCGTGGTGGATTATAGCCCATCCCTCTCCTAGAGAGGAGGCATGAGTCCCAGCAGTGGGAACATTATAGACTGATGATACTGATGTTATCCAGGTGTTTCCCCCGACTTTGACGATATCGTCAACCCAACTAACTTTAAGACGGCCCTGGTTTCTTTGGCCACTGCTGGGTATAGCCCCCCCCCCCCCTGTCCGGTCCTGTGTATCCCTGTTGAGCAAGGCTTTGACCGGTTAGCTTATCACATATCCAGTACATCATAGTGCAGGCCCTCAAATAAAAAAATACCATTTGGATCTTTATTCTCGATGATCATACTCTTCTATTATTTTTCTTTTCTATTATTTTCTTCTACTCCTCCGCTATTCTTTTCTGATTAATTTCGTTTCGTTTCTCTGGGACTTCGTCGAGCTTCATTGTCTCGGCGCTTTTCTTGTGGTCGCCACTGTTGATTTTGGCTTACAGGAGTTACAGTGGTTTGGGAATAGTGTGGCGGGCTTGTCTTCTATTACTCTGACTACACTAACTCTTCACATCAAATCACCGTAATAACCACATCATCACCACCACCAGGTTACATCACCGCCGCAGCTAAGTCACTACGTGCAGCACGAGGTGAACATCCAGGCGCAGTCGCAGCAGAAAGTGCAGCAGCTGCCGCTACACCACTCTAATATACGTGAGTATACTATACTGATCACCATCCCCAGGTGACATCACCGCCGTAGCTGAGTCACTACGTGAGTATTCTATGCAACATAATCATTTCAGCCAAAAAACGTCCACTGGTAGACATAGGGCTCTTCCAAGAATTGAAATTCATTTATTTGTCCGAAAATGGTACAGAATAGGGATGTTTCCTGATTTCAAAAAATATAATTCTAATTAGTCCGCCTGTTAGATTATCGAAAAATATTGGATACGAATTTTTTGTTTTATCAAATAAATAAAAATTGACCAAGATAAAACGCGTCATAGTCAAATCTATGACGCGTTTTATCTTGGTCAATTTTTGGGGGGTCGTGACGTCACTCACCGGTAACAAATGTCATACTAATGTCTTAGAATATGACGTCACACGAATTTTCAAAGCACTGTGTCGTCTTTATTGTTTGTTTACGTGAAAAAAGAAAAAATACGTGTTCAATATTTTTTGGAAATCTATCAGACGGACTAATTAGATTTTTTAGTTAACTACCCTATTATGGTCTAAAATTACATTAACGGGCTCATCACATTCTGCCACATAGGGCGTGCAAAAATCAGGTATTGTCACGTCGTCCGGTCCCGCGTCTCTCTCATCCAGCGGGTCCTCGCAACCTTCTAAAAAATTTGTAAAAAATCTTGACTACTGTTTAAACAAACTTGACATTGTATTGAAAGAAGTATCACGAGCACGTTATAAAAACATTGTTATTGCTGGCGATTTCAACATCGATGTGCTTAAAAAAAACCGTCACTCAAATGCATTTGAATATCTATTAATGAGGTATAACTTAAAATTGGCATTAAGGCAGCCTACTCGCATGGCAAGCATGACATGTATAGACAATTTTGCGCATAATTTTAGTAAATCTTGCAAAACTGATGTGCTAGAATTTGCCTTGTCCGACCATACGGCACAGCTCCTTCACTGTCCTGTTCAAACAAAATGTGTCATAAACAGTTGGTATGCGGCTAAAAGGGATTATAGTGTTGAAAACATAGCCAAGTTCAAAGACCACATCAAAAATTTTACCTTTTCTGATATCTATGAGACGGAAGACCCGAATATTGCCTATTGTAATTTTATCGACTCTTTCAAGCTTCTATACGATTTGTGTTTTCCAATTAAATTAATTAAAATTGATGTTATCAAAAAACCTAAGTGGCTGTCAAAGGGAATTAAATTATGTAGCCAAAGAAAAAGAAAGTTTCTGTGGCAGATGAGATTAAGCCGAAATAGAGAAAGTAAAACAAAATTCATTTAATATTCCAAATTGCACAGAAAAATTATACATTTAACTCAGAAGGCTCAAAACAATCATAAAATTAATCTATCTAAAAACAAATCTAAAACTACGTGGCAAATTATTAATCGCGCGAAGCATAATTTACCCAAACAAAATATTTATAAACTTAAGGTTGGAAACAGTACTCTAACAAATCCCAATAGCATTGCTGAAGCATTAAATGACTTCTTTATAGATAAAGTTCAGCCAAAACAGAATGACACCGGGAAACCCAAGCACTGTAAAATAAACACGAACACTAAATCAATGTTCATGTCGCCTAGTATACCTTTTGACATACATAAAATAATAATGACATTGAATAACACAAGTAGCGTAGGATATGATTGTATTAGTACAAAGATACTCAAACACGTATCAATGGAAATATGCGGTCACCTGAGCCATATAATTAATTTGAGTATCACCGCGGGCGTCTTCCCTGATGCCTTAAAAATTTCTGTAATAAAACCGATGTTTAAAAACCGGCCAAGAGCGTGTCGGGCCACGCTCAGTGTAGGGTTCCGTAGATAATAAAATATTATGTAAACGAAGTTAAAAAAAAAATACGGGCAAATGAAACTTGACCTCTGGATTGTATAGGCGCTCATACGATTCAGGGACCAAATTATATTGGTTAACTGCAGTTTCCATCTGTTGTTTCCATCCAAGTTCAAAATAATTTTCCTAGAAAGTCCTTATAAAGTTCTACTTTTCAGATTTTTTTCGTATTTTCTAAACTTATGGTTCAAAAGTTAGAGGGGGGGGGACGCTTTGTTTTTTACTTTTGGAGCGATTATTTCCGAAATTATTGACATTATCAAAAAATGATTTTAGTAAACCCCTATTCATTTTTAAATACCTTTCCAACAATATATCACACATTAGGGTTAAAATTAAAAAAAAAAACACTTCCCACTTTACATATAGGGGGGCTACCCTAATAAAACATTTTTTTCCAATTTTTATTTTAGCACTTTGTCGGCGTGATTGATACACATATTGGTCCCAAATTTCAGCTTTCTAGTGCTAACGGTCACAGAGATTAAGCGAGGACGGACAGACAGACAGACAGACAGACATGGCGAAACTATAAGGGTTCCTAGTTGACTACGGAACCCTAAAAAGATAATAGGGAATTAATGGAAAATTACCGGCCGATCGCACTTATACCTGTGATTTCCAAAATATTTGAGAAATATATTTATAACGAGCTATATAAATTCATTGACAAAAATAACGTACTATGTGACGAACAGAAGGGATTTAGACAACATAGAACTATCAATATGGCTGTATTTGACTTTATTAATAACGTAATCCAAAATGTTGACAAACGAACACCGGTATGTGGCATATTCTGTGATATGACACAGGCCTTTGACCATGTGGATTATGAGATTCTATTAAAAAAACTTGAAGCTTACGGAATTAGAGGTAATTTACTTAGTCTTCTTGAATCTTACCTTAAAGATCGAAAACAAGTAACTGAAATCTGTCATATTGATCCAGTAACTAAGCGTGAAGAAATATATCGATCCTCAGAGCGTAAAGTTATGTTTGGAGTACCGCAGGGAAGCGTTTTGGGACCTTTTGTATTTATACTATATATAAACGACTTACCTGAATGCATTGAACAACCAGTAACACTATTTGCAGACGATAGTACTGTGACAATCCCATGCAAAAATGTGGAGACATATGAAAGGGACATTAATAATTGTTTAACAACTGTTGTTAATTGGTTAGAGGCAAATAATTTAAAAATAAACTTAAAAAAAACCAAAATTATACATTTTAATCAGCGGATTCCTAGAATTAGTCCTAATATACATTACAACAATGATGTTGTAGACGAAGTAGAGAACACAAAATTTCTGGGACTCATCATAGATAAAAACCTAAATTGGAAAGCACATATTGATGCCTTGTGTAAGAGGATTAGTAAGTCTGCGTACGCCCTACACTCACTATCGCCAGTAGTATACATTGATGCACTTCTTACTGCTTATTATGGCTTAGTAGAATCCCACCTACGATACGGTATAATATTCTGGGGAAATTAAACCGAAAGAGAGACAGTTTTTAAAGTCCAGAAAAGATGTCTACGGGCGATGTTTAAGCTACAATTCACTGATAGTTGCATGCCATATTTTAAACAGCACAAAATCTTGACACTACCTAGTCTGTACATAATGGAGGTAGCTGTGTTTGTGAAGTCGAACCCAAGTCGTTTTAAACGTCTGGCTGACGTAGTTCCACGTAATAGACGCGACAATGATTTGATATGCTCCTATCCCGCCAAAACGGCACTGATGCGCAAAAGTGTCTACTGCATGGCTTCGACCATATATAATAAATTACCTAAACAATGGAGGGAATTGCCATTAACATTGTTTAAAAACAGGCTCCGAAACTTTTTAACTCATAAGGCATACTATACTGTTAGCGAATTCCTCACTGAGAAAGATTTTATGAACGACAAAATCACCTAAATATTTGACATGTTTTCTTTTTTTTTTTTTTTTTTTGTCCTCATTGAATTTTGACTTATGTATTTAATCTATTTTATAGCTATTGTTCAATTTATTATGAATGGTAAAACCTAAATGTTTGTCATTAAGTATTTGCCTATTATTCATATTTAAGCTTTTGACATTATGTATTGCCTAATAATCATATTTAATCTTTTTGACATTTGTGAATTTAATTATATTATTTGTAACTCGAATGATTAACAATGTAATTTTAATGTAATGATGATCCATGACCTTGTGATGCAGTGATCTACATAAGTTGCGTTTGAAAAATATTCAGTGTACCTATTTACTTGTATTGATTGCCTTTATTGTTTCTTATAACTTTGCATGCCTATCGGTAAAATATGGCTGAACCTCTTATTTGTTTACCACCATGTACTGTACCCATATTTGCAAAATAAAATTTACTTACTTACTTACTTACTTACTTACTTACTTACTTCACCAGGTCATCGGTCCACCTAGTGGGAACTAAACACTATAAAAGTTCAAAATAACTTTACATGCAAAAGTCGGTGGCTTTGTTTGTTTCATTGACTTTTTGCCACCGACTTCCGATAGTAAAATTATTTTAGACTTCGTCAGAAGACGATTTCTTTTGCAAAATGTTGTTATTTTGTCCTGTTTACCCGACTGCGGCGAAGCTCAAAAGAAGGGTTATGTGTTTGACGTGTATGTATGTATGTATGCTGTTTCTTTGTTAGTTGTACACCACATAAAGTCCCTTTTAACAGTATCTAAGTCAAGTAATAAAATAAGTTTATTGACACAAAATACCTTTGGATTTTGGAAAAAATTGTGAAAAACCCTGCCTCCTAAACTAGGGGTACACTGTAATGTGTGTGTGTGTGTGCTGTGATTTTGAAGTCAGAGTTGTACTGTGACTTGGTGTACAAAAGAAACCTTTATTTATGGGTATGGCTGTGTATAAATATTACATAAACGTTTTTTTTTTTGCATTTACAGGACCAATGCAAATAACGAATATGACGAACATGGTGTACCAAGCACCCATGCAGCAAGCTTACAACCCCTATCAATGCAGAGTTGTAAGTATTTTATATATTACTTTATTCATTTCCTTTATTTATCCTTTCTACACACACATTTAAAATGATCGTAAAGGCGACAAAAATACTTGGTAACTCTAGGAAAATGGAAACTAGATCGCTAGAAATGGAAAGAGTTGATAGGCCCAGGAGAAGGACGGTGAAGACTTGGTGTTTGCGCCAACAACGAGAATATCATCTGCGCCGCGCGTCCCATCACTACAGGGCACCCCGCGCCTCACGCCCCGCAACGTGTCTGCGTCGAGGGAACCGCGCTCTCGGCCTCTTGCTTCCGCTACCGCCAACGAAGACACACGCGTCACGCGCCCATGCGCTCCCTCCCGCGCTTCCACATCCACAACCTAGCTATTGTAATAATAATAGTTTAATGTAATTGTAAGGTTAAAGTAATTAAAACAGCGTAATTGTTTACTTCACCGAACTACCATTATATTTGTGTAAGTCGTGAAATCCACGCGCTTACACTAGGAAAAAGACAGGTCACTATCAGGCAAAAGACAAGTCTCCCTCCATTCTTTCTAACGATCACGATTCTGCGCTACTTTAATTCCAATTCGTGCGGGTTTGATCCCCGCACGTAACAAATATTTGTATGGTCTACAAATAGTTGTTCCGGGACGGGTATTTGTGTATGTTAGTTTAAATGTTTGTAAACGTTATTTTAGAAAGATTTCTTTAAATAATCCAGAAAAAAAATTGTTAACAAAATAATTCTCATTTTAATCAATAAATACCATTGTTTCTTCAGGAGCCATCTCTTCAGATGTACCAGCAAGTACTACAGACAGATGAACACAAGCTCGCTCCCTCGCCGCACTCCAACGAGACTGCCTTCAGGATCGGTGAGTTATCAGTTAGACCACATTGTTGCCATTAGGGGAACACTCTGGAAGAGGCCGGCACGAGAACGTGAGCTAAGCACAATCAAAGAGATGCCCTGCAGTGGTTGAAGTCGGGCCGTGAATGATTAATTAATGGCAGTACTAAATTCGTTTTCTGCTGACTGCTTAACTGACCTCAGTTAAGCAGTCGCCCCATGTAAAATACTAATATTCAGCTGAATCCAGTAAGACTGGAAGCCGGTCCTAACTAATAGGCTATTGACTGTCATAACCTTCAACGACTGTCGACTTTGTACGTTAACTGCCGGGACCAACGGCTTAACGAGTTTCATCCGTGTTTAGGAAAACACACAGAGAAAACTCGGTGTAAAATACATTGTTGGTTCAGGTTAAAAATATGTTATTCTCATATTACTTTTGTATGGTGTATGTGTGTTTCGTAGTGTCGGACGTAAAGAATAACACCATGCCATAACTTCCCGTGGGTGTCGTACGAGTAAGAGGCGACTAAGGGACTTACCAGAGAATGGGCAGCAGCGTTCTCTGTGCCTTCGTAACAACCATACTGCGATCGCCAACCCGCCTGTCAAGCGTGGCGATTATGACTAATCCCCCCTTTCTGGGGGAGGCCTATGTCCAGCAGTGAACGTCTTTTGGCTGAGATGATGATGATGACTTTTGTAAAAATTGTATTTCAATTCAATTCAATCATTTATTGTATATCACATGTGTTTTACAAGATCTTAATAATCACACACACACGGTACACATCGACCATGTCGGGCACAAAATTTTTAAGCTATTGCATAGCTTCTATCGCGGGCCTTGAGCGTGGGGACCGAATCCAGAAATTCCGTAACGAAAAAAACCTAACACTCATTTATTTAATAAAAGAAAAAAAAAAAGTTTTTTTATCGGTCACCACGCTCAAAGTGTAACTTGAATTAATATCAAAGAAAAAAAAACAAAGGAAAAAAAATACTGCATTAATAAAATAAATAAATAATTATAATTGCATAAGTTGATAAAAAATGCTATGCAATAGCTTTACCGCGGCAGGAGACTGCCACACGTCTTTTTTTTTTATTTACTTATGGTATGTGCCAAATTAACGTATTTTCTTTAATTCTTACTTTTAATGGAATTATCCTGAAGATCGACACGAGTGGCAGTTATTGTTTAGCCACAAGATCAAGCATTATTTATGTGTAAATTGTTGTATTTACCTGCTAAAATGCATCTTGTCTCCCAGATCCGAGCTACCCGTACGCGGCGCTGGACTACACGTCGGCGTGCGGCGCGTGCGACAACAACATGCCGTCCGCGCAACAACACAACATGCAGAGGAGGTAATACTATAAAGCTGAGACGTATATTATAAAGCTGAACAGTTAGTTTGTTTGGTTCATTGATTGAGGAAGGCTTTAGACAATATTTCACGCGGATGAAGTCGCGTGCAAAAGCTAGTCATTAATAAAAAAGGATTGTGTGGTTTTATGAAACCACGGTAAAAGTGAAACTTTTTTTCACACTATAGACATTTAACTAAAAATTTTTGGGTATAAAAATCGCTTTATCAATCTTAATTTTATACTTGGAAAATTGGAATGATAATGGGAAATAATAAAAGTAGACTAAGTCTCCAACTAATATTTTTATTGAACTCTGTGTCTTATAGAGTACGAAAAAAAAAACAAACAAAACAGTGACACAAATGAGTAATAGTCTATACACTACACGGTCAGCTGCTGCGAACTATAGGCGCCGCCATATTGGCCCTGGCTGCTCTGACGAGCGCCTTTCACTTTATCCCTACTCCGCGGCCGACCATCACGCGACATGCAACACACAGACGAAAAAGTTTGAGACGATGTAATAAAAGTTTCACTTTAAAATAAATAAAATAGCCTAACTTGACATAAACACAAGCTCAGCGACAGAATACGCAATACCACATTACGCTTAAAAACTGGAATCGCTGATGTGGGAAATAAAACTGCTGGCTTGAAGTGGGATTGGGGGGGCCATGTCTGTAAGATGGATCAAGACCGATGGGCTAGAGTCGTCACGCAATGGGTGTCAGAAAACGGGTGTCGTCGCCGAGGGAGGCCTAGAAAACGCTGGCGTGACGACCTAGAAGCGTTTATGACGAATTGGACGGAGAAAACCACACAAAGGGAGGAGTGGAAGGCTATGGGGGAGGCTTTTGCCCAGCAGTGGGACAATATATACTAAGAAAAAAAAAACTTAACATGCAGTGGCCAACCTGACCTTCGGCCACTTTCGACCAGAAACGCCAGTGTTTTGTTTTTGGCATCCACAAGTGATTGACTATGGAGCGCAGTATCTTAGATGTAAAATTAACAGATCGTGTTCGAAACACCACACTGCACTCCAAAACGCAAATTGTTGACGTGGCTAAAAAAGGGCTACCGAACTTCAATGGGACTGAACAGGACATGTCTGTCGTATGCCGAACGAGGTGTGTGTGTATGGGTATGGGCCCGTAAAGCTCAGGATTGGTGCCCTGAAAAAGTGCTATGGGCGACCACGAGTGATGGCGGGACGAACGGGATGTCTTCCTTGAGAATTGGGGAGAGAGACATAACTTAAGAGTTGCACAGAATTATGACCATTGGAAGGAATAGAGAAGCCTTCGACCAACAGTAGGACAACATGGGCTAGCTATATCATTTCTTGCACCTATATTCAACTCGTGTTTCGCCGCGCAGAATCGTCCGGTAATATGATAATATACTAGCGGACGTCACGCGGTTTCAGCCGCGTAGTTCCCGTTCCCGAGGAAATACAGGGATAAAAAGTAGCCTATGTCACCCGCGGATAGTGTAGCTTCCCAACGGTAAACTAATTTTTGAAATCGGTCCAGTAGTTTCGGAGCCTATTCGTTACAAACAAACAAATCTTTCCTCTTTATAATATTAGTGTAGATGTACTGATTGAATATCATTAATTAAGTAACAGATTGTAATTATTATGTGTTCCTTACAGTTACAGCGTGCCGTACGGTCAGATGGAGGTACCACAGCAGGTGCTGCCTTCCTATCCTGTGGGCAACGTGATGCTACCGCAGTCGCACATACAGCAGCTACCTGCTTACCCGGTAAGACTCGTCTGCCTAACTCCTTTACAGCGTGCCGTACGGTCAGATGGAGGTACTACAGCAGGCACCTGTATCTCCTGTCGAGGCTGCGGGTTGTTCGCAAGGGATACCGCGGCCTCGACATGAAGGGCGAAGAAGGAACATGGGTGGTTTTTAGTCAGTAGAAGTCTGACACTCCCTTTCGCTCTGCCCAAGAGCGGGAGGGGTTATTTGATGATTTCCCACCCCCCAAAAAAAAAAAGCCACCTGTATCTGACCGGACTGTCTAGCTCCCCAACTACTTTGGGGTCTATTTCGATGTGTCTTGCCCATTTGAGTCGTTTCTTTTTCATACTGTCGAATAGGCGTGGTTTTGTTGAAGGCCGCCGTCCCATCAAGTTCTCTTCGACCAACCGCCTCCGCATTGTCCTCTCCGAAATCCTTAGGCGTTCATCATCGTTGTCAAATGCGCAACGCTCTTTTGACGATTTTCGAGGAAGATGTGCCTAATTCTTCGATCGGTATGAAGTGTGGTGAAACTTTTCCTGCCACATTTGCCAGCTCGATTTGCCTCAAGAGACTTGGCACCTGCATCTGACCGGTCTGTCTAGCTCCCCAAGTATGTTGGGGTCGGCTTCCAGTCTAACCAGATGCAGCTGAATATCAGTATTTCATCATCATTCTCCTGCCCTTATCCCAATTCATTTGGAGACGGCGCAGCATGTCTTCTTCTTCCATATTTCTCTGTTACTCGCCATTTCATCAGACACCTCCTTTTTTGCCATATCATCTTTCACACAGTTCATCCATCGTTCCTTTGGTCTTCCTCTACTTTTATATCCCTCCACATTTATACTCAAAACTTTCATCGCGAAATTTTCCTCATACCAGTGGTATGGGCACAAAACTTTTCAGTGACTGGCGCCACTTTTAGACTTCCTCTTATGAACTTCCTAGCTGATTGATGCCCGCGGCTTGGCCCGGCTTGGATTAACCCCTCTCGCTCTTGGGCAGACCGAAAGGGAGTGTCAGACTTCTACTGACTAAAAACCACCCATGTTCCTTCTTAGCCCTTTATGTCGAGGTCGCGGTATATCTTTCGAGCAACCCGCAGCCCCGACGGGCTCCTTTCAAGCCCTTACAACCTTTTTTTCGCATTAAAAAGTACCTATGTCCTTTCTTAGGCTCTAGATTTTCTTTGTACCAAATTTAATTTAAATCGGTTCAGTAGTTTTGCTGTGAAAGCGCGACAGATACACAGACTGACAGATAATTTCGCATTTATAATATACGGATTTTATCTTCATATATCGTCGTTGATAGTTCAATTCCGCGTAACTAACATTGTCAATACAGTCTATGCCCAGTGTTACCTGACACCTCTTCTCCCACCACTTCGCCTCTATTAGGGGTCCAGGTAATACTTGGAACAGACTTTATTGACAATGTTAGTTACGCGGAATTGGACTATCACAGACGATATCACGAAACATCCCTCTTAGTATTCTTCAGTAAAGCAAATAAATCAAATATGAACATATCATATATTAAATATCTTTTACAGCAATATCAGGAACAGCTCCCCTGGGCGGTTCCTTCCCACGGCATGACGCAACAGAAGCTGATGCTGCCGGTCACAACTCCTGAACTGTATCCTATCATGCAGTACCAACAACCAGCTTACCAGCATTACAACATTGTGTATCCACAGGTAAGCATGTACATACTTAAGAATTATAAATGATGAGCTCGTGTCTAAATAACAACATCTGCGAGGTCGGTCTGGATGGGTGACCGTCACCACATCTTCCACTGACTATTTTTTTGGAGGGTAGGAAATCATCAAATGACTCCTCCCACTCTGGGCGGAGCGGTGAGGAGTGTCAGATTTCTATTGACTAAAAACCATCCATGTTCCTTCTTAGCCCTTTGTGTCGTGGCCGTGGTATCTCTTTCGAACCACCCACAGCCCCAAAATATTAAACCTTGAAATTGTTAATAAAATCAGATTCAAATAATAAAATAATAAATAATATTGTTTTTAATACCAACACTACCATCTTTTCCATAATTCCAGGTAATCCAACAACCATACCCAATCTGCCAGCAAGTCTACCCAGTAATAGACAACAAGCACCAAGACCAAAGACGAAACAGTCTATCGAACCACCACTCTAAACGCAACTCGGTGTCCGGTTCCGCTCGAGCAACGCCCTCTAACGATGACAAAGTGAACTATGAAGACAGCAACAGGAGTTCTGAGATAGCGGCTAAGATACAACAGATAAAGTCTCAAATGGCGAATTTAGATACAAGAGATTATAGTAGATTTGATCGGGAGAAGAGAGGGGAATGGCGTCGAAGGAACAGTGGCAGCGGGATTCTGGGCAACTGTCCGGTTAATAACTTTAATCAGCGAGTAATTGGGTGAGTAGACGTTCATATTTCTTTATAGCCGGATAGTCAAAAATCTGTCATACTAAATGTGACAATCAAATAACCGTCATATCAAAATCGTCAGTCAAAAATCTTTCATATTGATAGTCAAACATCTATCATGCCGATACCGACAGTCTAATATCTGTCATACTGATATTGACAGTCAAAAATCTGTCAGACATAAAAAGCATTAGTCTGTCCAAAACTGTTCAGAAGTTGTTAAGTCAGGTCGAAACTCAGTCAGTCCGTTTATATTCAAGATAGAATAGATAAAGTTTCAAATGGCGAACTTAGATACAAGAGATTATAATAGATTTTATCGGGAAAAGAGAGGGGAATGGCGTCGAAGGAACAGTGGAAGTGGAATACTGGGCAATTGTCCGGTTAATAAGTTTAATAACACAGTTATGGGGTGAGTAGATGTTTAAACTACTTTGTTACTGGATTGACAAAAATATGTCATACTAAATGTGACAGTTAAAAATCTGTCATATCAAAATCGGCAATCAAAAATCTGTCATACTGCTATCGATAGTCAAATATCCCCGTCATATCAAAATCGCCACTCAAAAATCTGTCATAATGATAGTCAAGTATCTGTCATACCAATACCGACAGTTATATCTATCATACTGATATAGGCAGTCAAAAATCTCTCGTACACAAAAAGCGTTAGTCGGTTCAAAAGTTTTCAGAAGTAGTTAGGTCAGGTCGAAACTCAGTCAGTCCTTTTATATTTAAAATAGAAAATATTTAGTCTCAAATGGCTAACTTAGATACAAGAAATGTTAATAAATTTGATTGGGAAAAGGGACGGGAATGTGTAGAAGGAATAGTGGAAGTGGAATACTGGGGAACTGTCCACTTAATAACTTTAGTAATAGAGTTATGGGGTGAGTATTGTCAAAAATCTGTCAAACCTATATCTGTCTAAGTGACAGTCATAATTATATCTGTCATACTCAATATGAGTATGACAGATATAATTACAGTCAAAAATATGTCATACCAAAAGCGACTGTCAGAAAATCTATCGTAAGCGACGAACTTGACTGTCGCTTTAAGTATGACAGAATTTTGTCTGTCATATTAATCTTGAAAGTCAAATATCTGTCATACCAAAAGTGACAATCGAATAAATGTCGTCGTCCAGTGTAATTCCCAAAGGGATCGGCAGATGTGTATCTAGTACATTTCGCTAGTTATGTTTAAGTCACATGATGTAATAGAGGGCGACTCACGGTTCTGCAAAGGAGAACTAGTTTTACGTGTCATCTTTATTCAATTATTAAATCATTCTATTTCCCGTTTACAGCCGCAGCCCCGGTGACGATAGACATCTGACGACTGCCGCACGTGCCATCGTCGACACGATAAGGAATATGCAAGCTAAGACTACATGTAAGTTATAACCTTATACCTACTTATATTGCAAGTTTAATCTTTCTCAACTGGCGTACGTGTATGTTCAGATGTACAGACGTGGACGAGGCAAAAGGAGGTGGCAATCTGTGCCCCATAGAAAGAAAGAAATATGTATTAAAATACCAATAATGACCAACGGCACGGTTAGCGCAGTGACTGAGCGATTAGACTGCTACGATGCGTGTCGCGGGTTCGATCCCCGCACGGAACAGAAATTTGTATGGCCTACAGATAGTTGTTCCGGGTCTGGGTGTTCTTTGCGTATGTGCGTTTAAATGTTTGTAAACGCACCCACGATAAAGGAAAACTTCCTAGCGTGGGGCAACGTTTTTAAAAAAAAAAAAAAAAATATTGGTCTCTCACAGGACAAAACAAAGTAGTAAAAAAAATCAATAAAAAAAGAAAAATAAGATCATATGAAAAATAAAACATTTAAAACTAAAATGGCTCCTATACGCAACATGGTGTTGTAATATTTTAGACAAATGTCACTGCGTAGGACCCAAAGTGATCAGAGTCAGATACGAATAAAAATGGGAAAAAATATCAAACATTAACAATTAATAAAATAACATTTAATTAATATTTAATTTTTTTTTTTTTTTGGAACGAAGTTCCTTATCGCGCGTTGTGAAAGGGGGCTAGACGGAAAAAATTCTTACGAAAAGTTGTCACGACACTTTTTGCTATAGTAAGCTATTGTAAGTTGTGCGGCGTCGCATGTTTCTCTGTCTGTCTCTCTCTCTCTTATAGAAAGCAAGCCAGATATTTTCATTTCTACATTTTTTTTTACTTTTTTTTTTTTTTTTCATAATAAAAAATAATAACAATAACTTCGTTCCATCCGGGTGTTCCTTGACACCTCTCAAGTTTTTTTTAATTAATTATATTCCACAGATCACCACGACAACCGCCGCGACTACCACAGCCAACACCCTCGCTACGAGCACAACAACCACAGCAACCACAACAACTACAAGTACGACCGGACCGACCGACCGGACTACCGGCGTCGTGACCGGGAGGACAGGGACAACGACAGCGCACGGACTGGGGAAGTACAGGAGCGATACGACGCAAGGAATAGGGTCAATGCGCCCGTGTATAGGCAGCCTTATTTGTTTAGACAAGTGAGTATGTTGCCAGACTAAAAAAAAATATGATTCTCTTTAATCCGTCTGATAGATTATCGAAAAATATTCGATACGTGTTTTTGTTTTATCAAATTAATAAAAATTGACGAATATAAAACGCGTCGAAGATCAGTGGGGGCTTGTGACGTCAGTTCGTGGTAAAAAAATGTACTCCGATGTGACGTCATACAAGTTATTATAGTAATTTTTTGTTTACGAGATTAAAGAAAAAATATGTGTCCAAATTTTTCTTCTGGAAATCTCTGACGGACTAATTAGATTTTTTTGTCAAGTACCCTAATAATACTGGTGTAGTTTGAGAGAAAGGAAAGTGTTTATTGGTGTCACACAAGTCTTCAGACACCTGTAATAGGGATGTTTACTGACTGATAAAAATATGATTCCAATTAGTCCGTCTGTTAGATAATCGAAAAATATTAGATACGTATTTTTTGTTTTATCAAATCAATAAAAATTTACGAAGATAAAACGCATCAAAGATTTGACTGGGGTGTAGTGACGTCACCCACCGGTAAAAAATGTCATATTAATATCTCAGAATATGACGTCACACGAGTTTTCAAAGCACTGTATCGTCTTCATTGTTTGTTTACGTGAAAAAAGAAAAAATACGTGTCCAATATTTTTTGGAAATCTATCTGACGGACTAATTCAATTTTTTTTTGTTAACTACCCTATTAAAGGCACTAAATGTTCTACTGAAATTCTGTAGTTTTAGATTTTTAGTTTTCATGAACAATCTCGGATGCAAGATTCAGATAATTTTATCATTGCTGCTTAATTTATTGCATTTCAACTCTACTAAACTTTTAATTTTTTAAAGAAATAAAGTGTAAGGGGTTATTGGTCTGTCGGGGCTGCGGGTTTTTCGCAAGAGATACCGCGGCCTCGACATGAAGGGCTAAGAAGGAACATGGGTGGTTTTTAGTCAGTAGAAGTCTGACACTCCCTTCCGCTCTGCCCAAGAGCGGGAGGCTTATTTGATGATTTCACACCCCCTAAAAAAAAAAGGGGGGTTATTGGTAACTTGACGTATTCCTTGCAAGTTGCAGGACGCCATAGTCATATTATACCTACCTGATATTTTTGCTTCTCCAGATGGCACCCGGCACATGGTGTCGTCGCTCACCGGCTCCTATACATCATCCAGGTAAGTATCTTATCCGCGACACTGGCGGCCATCTTTGAAGTCAGTGTTCCTTGTAGGAATACTTTTTTGAAAGAACTTTTATGCGATTACCTATTTTGTCCGCTGCCAACAGAGGCCTAGTGTACAAATTTATCTACTATTTATGAAAAAAGAAAAACATAGTATCACAGTATAATATACAGGGTGGTCCGACAATACGACAATAAATGAAACCACTGGTTGTTCTAGTTCATACAAACATTTTTAAACTATCAAATAAATCCTTACACCGTCGTGGTGCCGACGATACGACAATAACCTACCTAAATGTCTTTGCCAAATTCGTTTGTTACATTTTATTTCCACTCGTTAATCGGTGCAAATTATTCCTAAGGTTAGTAAACCCAAATTTTGTTTATAAATTGTAATGTATTTCGTTTACAGTTTTATGCTACTTAGTTTTATTGTTTTTTTTTCAATTTCTTTATTTTGGTGTTAAAATTTATTTGATAGTTTAATAATGTTTCTATGAACTAGAACTACCAGTGGTTTCATTTATTGTCGTATTGTCGGCACCACCCTGTATACTTCTTATTCAGTTCATGAAATAATTCTTAAATTGGTCTAATATTAGTGGAGAAAATAGTTGAGAGGTAAGCTATTCAGGTCAGATCCGCAGTTGTCCTTATCGAACGCATGTCGAAATCGCGCTAGTTTCGACAGCGATAGTTCCTTCAAATAACTTATATTCAAAAGTTTCTCCGCCCGCATTTCCTCGCAACGCACTGGCTTTTTCAAATCCACCCCTCCACTTAACCACATCTATTTCTGTTTCAGTTCTAAACGCGCCGCGACGACCTTACCCGGACGCACGCAACCCGCGTCGTTAACCTAACACAATATACAAGCAATAACATGTACATAACTGTATCTACGGGGGTAGGCAGAGATATAGCTGGAAACATTTTCATGTCACACAATCATACATGGCATGACCTAGAACCAACAAATTCGAAGACACGTGACATCTACCAACCCGCACTTGGCCCGCGTGGTGGATTATAGCCCATCCCTCTCCTAGAGAGGAGGCCTGAGTCCCTGCAGTGGGAACATTATAAGCTGATTATCATTGTTTTAGTTAAAAGATCTTGTGAAGTTTGGGAAAAGATTTTACTTTTTTTTTACAGCAATGTGGACGAATTTTTGTTTTAATTTTTTCACGGGAAGATAAATGCGGGATACAAAACTATCCTATGTGTTAATCCAGGTTATAAACTACCTGTATACCAAATTTTATCAAAATCCGTTCAGTAGTTTTTGCGTGAAAGAGTAACAAACATACAAACTTTCGCCTTTATAATATTAGTGTGATGTGATTATTATCTTCTAAAGTGGCCATTTTAGACCTCCAGGCATCCTCTTTGCAAGAAGCAGTCGGCTTTAAATCCACCACGCGGGCCCAGTGCGGGTTGGTAGATATCACAAGTCTGCGAATTCTGGGCTCTAGGACATGGCCGGTTTTCTCACGGTATTTTCCTTCACCGTTTTGAGAGCAGTGGTGATGAAATAAATTATTCAAAATGTCTGGAAGGGTTTGAACCTTTGACATGTAAATCAAAGCCTAAACTAAACTATAACCGTTCTTCTCTGTAATAAAGAGGTAAAGTTCATAAATATTTATAAACTTTATTTTAGAATTTCTAGATGCGATCATTAGTTCCAGAGAAGTAACGTACATAGATGAAGAGTAAAATTACACATTTAAATTATAAAGCTTTATCTCTGCTTACCCAATGATATAAATAAAGTCAAAGGAATCTACGTAGTCTTAAAGATCTCACGCATAAACCGGATCTAGTCATTTTTTTTTAATAAAAACAATCATAGATAAGTCGTTTAAACTTTTCTTTTCTTTTTTCGAAGGTTTTTTTTTTTTAATTACTACGAAATATCCTTTGACTATAGTAATTGTACGATAAGTTTAACTTATTTAAGAATTTTAGGTTCTTCCCGGTTTTATTTTAAATTTTTACGTGGAATTGAGTTTTGTGAGAAAAAAACTTCATTTATGAAAATTACTAGAAAAAAGATCTAGATGCGTTAAGACCGGACACGTGATTTTACTAAGCCTTAGTCTTGTTATCACGCAATAGGGATGTTTCCTGACAAAATAAAATATGATTCTGGAAGTCCATCAGTTTGATTATCGCAAAATATTGAATACGTGTTTATTGTTTTCTCAAATTAATAAAAATTGTCGAAGATAAAACGCGTCAAAGATCAAGTCACTACGTAAAAAATATACTGAAATATGACGTCACACGAGTTTTACAAGCACTTTATCGTCTTCATGTTTTGTTTACGTGAAAAAAGCAAAAATACGTGTCCAATATTTTTTTGAAAATCGTATCTGGTTGACCAATATTTTTTTTTTTTATCAACTTCCCTATTATCCAAATACACACGAGCATACAAAACAAGTTTATGTGGATCTTTTATTGGACGGGAAACATGCACAAAACATTTTTTGCCTTGCTCTGTCTTCCATCATACATGTCATCCGTCGCTTGCCATGGCGCAGACGTGATCGACGCATTTCGCAAAAAAAACCTGCTAGGTTATGTTTCAAGATCTCAACCTAAAAGACTTATCATAACCCTCCTTTTGGGATTCACCGCAGTCGGGTAAAAAATCTGCTCTCAAATGTTTTTTTTGACTTTTTCATCATTAAATATTACATAACGGCACAAACTCTTGTTTAAAAATAAGACTAAAACACAAGATCACAAGGTTCAATTCCGCGTAACCTCACCTTATTGTTAGTTTTAAGTTACAGTTAAGTTATTAACTTGAATACACGATAACTAAGTTATGTTTTATTTAGTGAACACTAAATATCGCAGAACGTCACTTAAGACTCAAGCATTACTTACTTGAAAGTAGTTTAAACCAGGTTGCGGAATTATATATATATAAACATACGCCGTTTCCCCATGAGGCTAGGCAGAAACAGCCTGCTACGATCCTTACATACTCCTAATTATCACGATAATTATTGAATAAAAACAGCATGAAAGCGAGCATCCGTTTAGGAGCTACAGTGACGTACATGCAGACACTGCGGTGTTCACTAAATAAAATATAACTTTTATGGCAATGATAATAAATAAAAACTATTGAAAGTAAGCAGAGTTATCAAAAACAAAATAAAATGAAAATAATAGACAATGTACTGAAAATAAATACATTAATATCTCGGACATAAACATACCTACAACTCGAATGTCATCATCTGCCTAGATTCCCAACTATGTTGGGGTCGGCTTCCAGTCTAACCGGATACAGCTGAATACCAGTATTTTACATGGAGCGACTGCCTCTACATACAAAACCCATTGGCAGGACTGGTTATTAGACTTTATGAAAAAATGCTAATATTCCGCAAATATAAAGAATACGCAAATAAATAAATAAATGGATGTTTGTAAGTAGATTTTGGTGTCTAAAAATAAAAAAAATAGAATTGAATAACTTCCCCAGTCTTATTTATTTTGTCTTCTTTTCTGCCTTTCCTTATTCTTGAATAACTATGTAGGCAACACTCCGATTCCGTAACCAAATATTTTTATCACAGTCCTAAGAATTGCGAGTGAAACGGCCATAGGCATTTTTCTAGGAACTCTGGGCGTAAGATGAAGATAATTAAGTCATATTAGGGGATCGGCCAAAAAAACTAATTAGTCCGTCAGATAGATTTCCAAAAAATATTGAACACATATTTTTTCTTTTTTCACATAAACATAAAGTGAAGACGATACAGTGCTTCGAAAACTCGTGAACTTCTCGAAAACGTCACATGTCAGTACATTTTTTACCTACAAATGACGTCACAACCCCACACTCATCTTTGACGCGTTTTATCTTCGTCATTTTTTATTAATTTGATTAAACAAAAAACACGTATCCATTATTTTTCGATAATCTAACTGACGGACTAATTAGAATCATATTTTTTTGACCCAGTCCGATCCCCTATTGAAATACTTGGAACTTTAATTCATTCTTGAAACAACAAGTTCCGAAGTCTCTGGAGAACGATAAAGGACCGCCTCTAAATCCATTACGTGTTAGTGGATTAATCTATGTGGAGAAAATATTTTAGTTCATATCTGAAATGACTAACTTTTAAAGACATTCTGTCTGTCTGTCCATCTTGTGTGATCATATTTTATCACTCTGCTTACCTTTCCGTAGAGAACACGAAATTAAAGGAAATAATTAAATTAAACAATAATAATAATAGGAATTAAAATTGTTAATGTATCGTAATGCTAGTGGTTGCTTTTTTTAAGAATTTCATCTGCAGAGTTTCATAAACTATGTTGGTGTCGGTTACCTGTATTTTACATGGAGCGACTGCCTATCTGACCTCCACAACCCAGTTAATACTTCTTGGTCAGATTTTCGGGTCACTGAGTATTTGTAACAACTGACAAAGATCTACAAATGGCAGGTTGTCAGTCTGAAAACCAAACAGAAAGTCTGACAACGAGTCAGAAAGTCTGACAACGAGTCAGAAAGTCTGACAACCAGTCTTACCAAGGGTTATCGTATTACCTAGTATTAACTGGGTTGTGGAGGTCAGATAGGCAGTCGCTCGATGTTGTTACCAACTATATTTAGTATATATCAAGGTTTAACTGAAAAAAACAACCGCTCGTATTAAAAAATATGTTTTTATTTAACGAAATTCCCGTTCGTTAGTCAGTTCTATGTTTTGGATGTAAAAGTAGGTATTCAACTGTGTCTTGGTAAATGGCTACATTGAATATTACTAAAAATGTGTGAACATATCAACAATGAAATTTTTAGTTTGGCACGAAAGAGATTTTTTATCGTGTGTAGGTACCTAACCTACCCCCGTAATCGCAAATACTCCAATTCGACGATACGACGCTTCGAATCGAAGCATTTGCTTATTTTATTTTGGCATTACGGAAGCGAGCGAGACAGACATACGACTTTCCAAATTTTTCTCTATCTTGGCTTTAAATGCTGTCGAGAAGTATGAAAGATTTGCGTTAAAATCTAGCTCACTCAATATCTGCTATTTTATATTGTAAAACAAAATTTTAAAAATCGAAATCGGTTCAGCCATCTTCGAGTAATCGGCGAACATACGTAAAAAAAAGATTCCAACGAACTGAGAACCTCCTTTTTGAAGTCGCTTAAAAAGTAAATATGAGGTATTGTGTACTGTCCTGTCGGGGCTGCGGGTTGATCGCAGATACCGCGGCCTCGACATGAAGAGCTAAGAAGGAACATGGGTGGTTTTTAGTCAGAAGAAGTCTGACACTCTTTTTCGCTCTGCCCAAGAGCGGGAGGGGTTATTTGATGATTTCCCACCCCCCAAAAAAAAAAAAATGGTATTGTGTACTGTTAGATTCTCGACTTACGGTGCTGAAGAACTTGCAAGTCCCTTTCGCGCTAAACGGCAGTCTTTACAATATTCTTACGTTCATATACCACAGGTCAAGCTCAGGATAAAGCACAGATTTCTTTACCAAACTAAAAATAACACTGCTGCAATTAAAATAAAGTTCAAAACAAAACAAACAAAGCATGAGAACGATTATAATTATCAAAGTTTATTGTTTTTGCGACTTTATTCTTAAATGGGCAATGTTGATATTGGTTTGGCAGTAACACCTCTACCTACAAAATCTTTGACGTAGTCATTTAACAGAATACGGTATTGAATACTATCAACAAAATTTGTAAATACCAATCTAATAGGCAGGTGGTATTGTAAACACTGATTGATTTTAAATTGTATCTGATAAAAGAAAAAAAAACTTTAATTTAGTAGCAATTTCAGCCTAGCCTTTTCCCAACTACGTTAGGGTCGGCTTCCAGTCTAACCGGATGCAGCTGAATACCAATATTTTACATGGAGCGACTGCCTATCTGACCTCCACAACCCAGTTAGTACTGGGTAATACGATACCCCTTGGTAAGACTGGATGTCAGACTTTCGGGTCACTGAATACCTGTAACGACTGTCAAAGTTCTTCAAATGACAGACTGTCAGTGGTTTGGCAGTCTGACAACCAGTCTTACCAAAGGCGTCTTACCTTTGTATTACCCATTATTTGATTTGTGAAGGTCAGATAGACAGTAGCTTTGTATAATTCAGCTGCATCCGATCAGACTGGAAGCCGACCCCAACACAGTTGGGAAAGGGCTAGGCAGATGATGAAAGGGTGAAGTGATGGGTCTCTTCAAAGATTTAAGCTAGTAAGATTTAATTCCTAATGATTTGTATTTGATCCCCATTTCCACTAGATAGATAGAATACTCTTTATTATGTACACCATAAAAATTACAAAAAATAACAATAGTAAAACATTTTACAAGGGGTGACGCAATGGGCGGTCTTATCGCTTAAAGCGATCTTATAAAGACAACCTTTAACAACCAACCTTTACTAATCGACGTTTTAAGGTTGAATTTTCATCATCCGACTGACTGCCGTACTCAGAGATATTTAATGATTACTTAAGCTGTCACTTACTGCCGCACTCAGAGAGGTTTAATGATTACTTAGGTCATCACTTAGTAAAGGTTTTGACAGTTTTGTCATACAAAAGTATGTCAAATCTTTACTAAGTGACGGCTTAAGTAATCATTAGATATCTTTGAGTATTGCAGTTAGTAAAGATTTGACATACAAAACCTTCACTAAACTGTCAATTTTTTACTAAGCGATGGCTTAAGAAATCAGTAAACATATCTGAGTGCGGCAGTTAGTGTCTAATGGGTTAATTTTCAGGCGATACTGTATTTTAAGTTGCACTTTAATCACGTGCTGTATTTGTTACTTTAACGTAGAGTGATCGAGACCGCAGGAGTTTTGAGGGTTACTTATAATTGAGTAGTTATGAGTAAGAATTCCAAAAGGTCAGTAATATTTAGGCATTCACACAATGAACAATCAAGCTATGCCATACCAAATTAAGGTGATCTTCCATTGTACGGGTAGCTGATATAAAACGGGATCAGGTTATACTGGATATTGTTAGCTTGATTTGTCGCCTTGTCGCTTAGTAATACAGAAA
Organism: Diarsia brunnea; assembly: GCA_949774965.1. Lineage (NCBI taxonomy): Eukaryota > Metazoa > Arthropoda > Insecta > Lepidoptera > Noctuidae > Diarsia > Diarsia brunnea. The sequence goes on from OX459023.1 coordinate 9,162,454, forward strand.
TAGGACCTTAACTTTCAACTATGAAAAAAAACCCTTGATGAAAGAATAATTATCAGTTTAAAAGAAGCTACTAAATTAAAGAATTAATCTTCCATAAGAATCGTCATAATAATAAAAATCTTTCAGTTTACCGCCAAAAAATGTCCTGTCATATGATTATGTACAGACGCCAGTACATAAAGCCACCATCTTTCAAATTTCCCTAATCAACCATGAATCTAAAGTCTTAGCGATAAAGTTGAAAATCTATTAAAGAAATTTGACAGATTGTGGGTAGCTTGACGTTCTGACATCTGTACTGTCACATTGACAGTTTTAAGTTTGACAGTTGAACTGTCAGGGCGTAATATCGTAGGACGCTATTTGTAAGAAAGTTTATTGTAACATGTAGAGTATATTATTGTTAATAATAAAGATTTTAGCCTATATGTTATGTGTTTTATTTTGAATGGTACCAATTTTAATTGGGACAAGCCCGCCAACATTCTGCCCAAACAACTGTAAGTTACAGTATGTAACTCTTGTGCGCTAGAATCAACAGTGGCGACCACAAGACAAGCGCCGAGACAATGAAGCTCGACGAAGTCCCAGAGAAACAATTGGATCCCGTAACGAAATTAATCAAATAACCCTCCTTTTGGGCTTCAATCGTGTAAAAAGAAGTGCGGAGGTGTAGGAAAAACATAATTTTCACTTTCCTTATGTCAGCAGGGGACAGAACAGAACAAGGCCTATAGGCAATCTAAATAATTCAATACTACTCAGCAGACATAATGCTCAGTGATAGCTTAGTGTTGTGACCGTCCGAATGCCAAGGCATAGGTCTGAAGTTCATATCCGAGACTACCCCCGGACCACCAACGCCAATAATTGTTTCCATATTTTGTAAATAATTAGTGTTTAATTGGTACTAATTAGCACTAAATTTGCAGTTTCTCCTATACCGTTGGTGCGTTTACAAACATTGAAACTCACTCACCACCCAAACCTGAAACAACTATCATACGGAAATCAACCCGCAACGCACAGCACAGCAGCCAATGCGACGCCAAACAACCATGCAAAGAGGCTCTCCAGACTAATAAGATAATGAAATTGTAGAAATAATAAAATACAACGCTCGGTTTGTTATAAAAAGAATGGTAACTCCATAGTTACAGGAATTTATTATACTTGTGATCCGGTCATTACAGCACAGGTAACAAAAAAGAGCTAGGCAAATGATGAGTAGAGTAGGTTCAATTTATTGGCCACAAGCGGCGCTAGCATCGCTTTATTGTTATTCTGTATGTCATAGTATTTGACGGTTTCTTTTAACTGATTCTCTATGATTAAACCTCTTCAGTACCTACATAAATAAAATGTCTTTTTTTTTTATTACAAGCGTTTATTCAACTTGCAATGTAACAACAACAACAACTGCAACACAACAACGCAACTTGTTCAGGTGGATTCTTGTAACTCAATTTTGAAGCAGATACCTTCAACCTATTCAGCTGAAATTTTGCACGCTTAAGCGTATTGCGTGACAATGCAATATTATGATGACATGGAGCTGATCTGATGATGGACCTTGAAGGTGGCCATAGGAACTCCGTAATGAAACGACACAACCGCATCGAGTTTGGGCTCGGATGATTCGAGTGATTCTTGGCGAGTTCTTTGTCTCCAGGTTGTTTCAAAGGACTATTGATGGAGTTAATTCTTTTTAGCTCATTTTAATAAAAGCTTGTTTATTAGAAAAGTATTTTTACTTTTAATTTAATTAAATAAGCAATTTTTGCTTGAAATCACAAAGTTTTATTAAAAACCCATTTGATAAATCTGCTAAACACAAAAAGAACCTGTTCCGTCTGAGAATAGAACTCGTACCCTCGTTGTATTACGCATGCGCGGAATAAATCAGACCCTCATTTTACAACGCGTTATAAGGGGTGGACTGTACGACCCCTGCATTAAAACCTAAATTTGCACTACATTTAATCGAGTTCTGCATCGCGCTATCAAAGTTTTCCTGACAATTTGAGTCAGTACAAGATTCGAATTTATACATTCGGGGAGTCCGTTTCTACACAGTAAAGCAGTGTTCAGGACAGGGCTGCTCTAAGCTGTCCCTACGTTGTCTAGTTTGGGCCATTGACACTAGCGCCACGTGTGTTGGGGTGACGACCGTTCGACACGTGGTGGTGGCCACTACCAATACCTAGCTATTTCTTAAGACGCAGGTAGTGATGCAGTGCATCTCGACCCCACTGATGTAGAAGCTTTGACTCTCTTTTGTTTTTTGAAAACAAAAAGTTGAGATTTGTTTTTGAAGTGAAAACTTCTTTAGCAGCGTTGTGCACTTTTTTTGGGATGGGTAAAAAATGTCAATGTCAGGACACGTGACATCAGGTCACGTCCTGAGTTCCTGACGCAAATTCGTAAGACGGCGCAGGGCGCTTGCGCGAATGTGCGAGTGTCAAATGTCAAAAAAATTAAATGACAAGTCGATTTTTCTAAGACAATAAACTTTATAATGTAAAATAATTGTAGATAACAGTTCTGAAGTGTTAAATTTTTTATGTAATATAAATTGTAATGTTTGTGTACGAGAGCGCTATAAATTAATATTGTATTTAACCACATAAATGATAGTACTTGTATGCTGATAAATAAAGCAATTCGTGCGAAATTATTGCCTAACCATTCCAAAATATTCAAAAATGCACAACGTTAATGTTCAAGTTTTCACATCTGATCTCACTCCCGGAGAGCAACCCGTTGTTTTTTTAAAGAACTGATAATGTTAGATACATATTTTGTCATAGGAGATAACTGAAAAAAGCGCATAACACCCTCAGAAGGCAGAGGGGAAAAGGAATAAATACATCAAAATGGTAAAATGTTTTTTTTTTGCATACTGTGATGAACTGATGATGCAGCTATGGTTTAAATGGATCAAACTGTCATCTGTTAGATAAAAGTTGTATTACTAAAAACTTATATAATGACACTTGCTTGCGGCCGCTAGACAAAACCGACACTTTGCACTGCCATCTCGCAGCACCAAAACAAAGCTTAAAATAGTGACATCTAGCAACGAGAGGACGTACTACAAACTAAAATTGTGTGGAACATTGACCAACAGATGGCAGTCTACTATAGAAAAATATTTTTAAAAGTAAAGGAAAGAAGGATTATATAATTTACGTGAAGCACTTAACAAAAATAAAATGTGATTAAATGTCTTTAATTAGTAGATTGAATAATGAAAAGGCGCAATGAAAAAACAATAAGTAAAACTGAAAAAGAATAGAATAGAATTAGTGTTGGGATTGTATCCGGATAAATACTCAAAATGGATAAATACTCATAAATGTCCGTTTTTACTTGAGTATTTATCCAAAACAGCGGATAAATACTATCTCCATTTTTTGTAACGTAAATTTTATCAATTTACAAACAAAAGAATTGAAATAAATGAAATCCTGATAAATTGATATGTATCGTACTTTATTAATCACTTTAACAATTATGAAAAGCCTTTATTAACAATGATTTCACCCAATCATGAAAATGTTCACCAATCACTATCCAAATCAGAAAAAACTATACGTATTTTGTGAGATACTTAAATAATTGTTATATATTTGGGGGGTATGAGGAACGGGGGGTAAAGTTCCTCATCCTCCATAGAAAAGGAAGGATCCTCCGACCAGACGTGTGTTGTGTCTGGTGGGCTAACTGCCCGACATATGTAAGTCCGGATTTTCTATATTGGCTAATGTCGCGGTTTATGTTGATAGCGTGATGTAGGATTAGCCAATTAGTTCGCATGTGTTGCGATAGATGTCACTGTCTCCACATCGCTCCCGTCCAAGACTGGAGGTCGATAGCAGGTTGAGTGTTGATTCTTGCCAAGCCAGTGGGAGGTTTTAGTGAGTTGGAACCGAATGCCGCATAGTTTTCGGTGAGTCGAAACTGACTGCGGTGATGCTCCAGTGTGTCGGGGTGATGCTGCATAGTATGTACAGAGGGCGCGGAGTGATGCAGTGCTGCGTAGTGGCTGGCTGCTGCGTTGACCAGGAGAGAAGTGCGTCGCTGCTTGCTGACCGGCCGAAGTGCGGTGTGCTGTGCCAAGGTCGCTGATGATTCTGAGGACCAGGAATGCGCTTCCGCTACAAGCTGGTGGTCAGGATACCAAATGAAGCCGTGGTTGCTGGGTGGCGGTATGACTCGCTGCTCGAAGGCTTGAGGAAGTGATGATGACGTTTGAAGTAGCTGCACGAAGGCTGCGCTGACGTTCGTGCTCGGGGCCACCAATTTGGGGGGTATGAGGAAATGGGTGTAAAGTTCCTCATCCCCCATAGAAAAGGGAGGAACCTCCGACCAGACGGGTGTTGACTGGTGGGCTAACTGCCCGACATATATAAGTCGGGCTTTTCTATATACGCTAATGTCGCTGATAAAGTTGATAGCGCGATGTTGTATTAGCCAACTGGTTCGCATGTGTTGCGATAGATGTCGCTGTCGCCACATACACAAAGAAAATTACTAAAGTAATAATATAAGCAACCACGGCTTCAACGGGTATCCTGACCACCAACATGCAGCGGAAGAGCATACCTGGTCATCACCCTCAGCCACATCAGCGACCTTGGCACAGCACACTGCACTTCGGCCGGTCAGCAAGCAGAGACTCACTTCTCTCCTGGTCGACGCAGCAGCCAGCCACTACGTAGCACTGCATCACTCCGACTCACTGGAACATAATGCAGCATCACCCCGACTCACTGGGGCATCACCGCAGACAGTTCCGACTCACCGTGAACTATAAGGCATTCGGTTCCGACTCACTGGAACCTTCCACTGGGCTGGCAAGCATCAAGACTCAACCTGCTATCGACCTCCGGTCTCGGAGGGGAGTGATGGACAACCACATCTATCGCAACACATGAGAACTAAAATGACAAATCCTGCATCGCGCTATCAAAGTTATCCGCGACATTAGCCTATATAGAAAATCCCGACTAACAGTTGTCGGGCAGTTAGCCCACCAGATACAACACCCGTCTGGTCGGAGGATCCTCCCTTTTCTATTGTGGATGAGGAACTTTACACCCTGTTCCTCACACCCCCCCAAAGACCATTAGCATCGAAATCTACTAGCCATTCAATACGAAAAACCAACCCATGCGCAAAAATAATATTTATCCATCATTTTAAGTAAATATCCGATAAAAACGAGTAATAACGAGTATTTATCCATTTCTGATAAATACTCGAGTTTTTATCCTCCGAGAATTTATCCTCCGCCCATCACTATTTATTTTCAGGTAAGTAAGACCCATAGACAAATACCTTAACCTAAATATACCTAATAACAATTGTCTAGGTATGTATAAGTAACTTAAAACTATATTAGTAGCACTTCACTTCACTTCACTTGCACGATACTTAGTGCGATCTTGTGGAATTTGTCCGCGGAAGCGCCGGAACACCACATCCTGTGGCCAAAAACTTTCTTCCATCACCGATTGGAGATAGCACGTAGGAACACCAACGCTTTGAAATTCACGTTGTGGCGCGACTCCAGCAGCTGGACTCTTGGCGTGTACTTTAGTCTCTGGCGCTCATGTCCTCTACCTCAGTGGTGCAATGCAGGCGAGGAATGTACACCGGGGTGTTCAGCTTTGCGGCGCGCAGATTTACGTTGGGTTCCACAGGAAGGCTCCTGTCGCATCGGCTCTTGCAGCTGAAGTCAGAAAAAGAAAAAAAAAAACGATAGAAATCCAGAGTTTTTGACATAGCTCACAGAATAATGTAAGCTGAAGTGGCAATGGGACGGCCATTTTAGCCACAGAACCGGTGACCGGTGGGTTGTACGTGTTCTTATGTGGAGACCACGACTCAGGCACGGTGGAGCGACGGTCTTGGCAGGGTCGCAGGGAAGCTGGTAGCAAATGGATGAGAGGTACCGACTATCGAGTTGAGTGGTGTGCGATTGAGGAGGCCTTTGTCCAGCAGTGGACTGCCATAGGCTGGTGATTTAGAAAATTCTGACAAAATGTATTTTAAAAGAACCAACCTAGAACGAGTTCATTTTTTTTTTTTTTTTTTTAAAACCCTTGCGTGGGTGCGTTCACAAACATTTAAACTCACATACACAAATACCCAGACTCAAAACGACTTTCTGTAGGCCATACAAATATTTGTTCCGTGCGGGGATCGAACCCGCGACATGTAGCGCAGCAGTTAACTGCTTGAGCCACTGCGCTAACCGTGCCGTCAAATCATTATTAATACATATTGTAAAACCCAATCATTTTAAAAGTAACCATGGAATTTCTTCTCCAAGGAAACGACCAACCCGAACCGTGAGCCTGTTCTCGACATATAAAATATTTTGATTTTGATTACCTACCAATTTATAACACCAATAATCCCCAAAACCATCTCCAACAAAACACAACACCCCTCCTCTCCGCAGTCGAGTAACTCGTAACCCCAAGTCCGTCCCCACCAGCTCACAACAACAGTCACTTGATTAACGCTACCACTGCAGCCGTCTCGCTCACTCCTACACTCTCTGTCTTGCTCGCACGGTGGTAGCTTCACTTCCATTGTTTAGGTATTTTTTTAATTGAGATTTTTGTATGAGGATTTTTTCACCTCTATTTTTCTTGCCTCGTTGGTAGAAAGTTTGTCAGAAAGTAACATTTTTTATAAAGATGTCACCACGAATAAACGCTTCTCATATTTTTCTCATTTGATTAACGAGACAGATGACCTAAGGTATTGAACAAAATTAAGCAGACCTGATACTTCAACCAGTAATCGAACCTGCACTCCACCGTATCCCTCGGTGTCTCAGCCACAGTAGCAGTTCGTACATCGTCTGTTTCGTTTCATCTCATCTTTAATTTGTTCGTTCTGTCGGCCCACGACACCCGCTGTACCGGGAGCCTGGATCTCAGAAGCGAGATATTTTTAATTTTAAACTCATTAATTTACGATTTGTCTAGTATTTTCTGAACTATGATGAAGTCCGATTGAAGGAGCTCTAACTAATAATAGACGCACGGGTTAATCTTTAAGGTTAAGCCGCGCTTGCCTAGGTTGGTCAATGGATGGGTGAACATCATAACATTCTGAGTTTCTCCGTGCCTCGGAAAGCACGTAAAGTTATTGGTCCTGGCTGTTATTCAAAATCAAAATCGAAAAATCAAAAGTAATTTATTCAAACTAGGCTGATAGTCAACACTTTTCGAACGTCAAAATTTACTTTACTTATTTACAAGTGACAGTCCCCCAAAACGCCCACCCTTCGAAACTTCCTAGTGTTTTAGCTGGAAAGAAGAAGTGGCGGAACAAACTCCCCAGCAACACATCTGTCTGTTTGGTTAAAAGAACCAGACTCGAAACAATAGTAAGGTGTAAGTTAAATTATGATTTACTTCAGACACAAATCAATATTTATAGATCTTTGACAGTCGTTACAGGGTATTACAGTACCCCACGGTACTGTAATACCTAGTACTAATTAAGTTGTGAAGGTCAGATAGGCAGTCGCTCTATGAGAAATACTAACATCAGATACATCCGGAAGCCGGAAAAATTTGCAGTACAATTTCTTTTTACCCTGCTGGAGACAAGGAAACCTTCAAATAATACAAAATCAGAATATCTTTTAACCTATAGTAGGTTGAAGGATATTTTGATGTTCCAACCATAGTCTTCACTACAAAAAAAAAACAGTTCCCGTCTCCCGGTCCCCCACCCAACCTACAAAGTACTCCAGTCTGCTAATTGTCGCAATTACTGAAAATGCTCTCTCATTGCTCTGAAACTCGTTGACTACCCCCCTTCACCCCCCCTACTACAACCCCAGGGGGTGCTTTAGGCAATAATGTCACATTACATAGACTTATGAGCACTACAATCGGTAGATTTCAGCGGTTAGCTGCAAGGTTGCGTTTTGGATGGGTGGGTGTTATTGTGATTTGTTTGGGAGGTTTTGTCTTAATTGGGGATTAAGATTGCGTTTAAAATATAACTATAAGTAATACTTGAAGCCGTTTTTAGTTAAAACTACAAAACGTATGAAATAACTGTTACAATTTTGAATATAATATCATAAATATTAATTTAATGTATTTTGACTTTAAATTGTATGTTTGTGTGTATTGTTTTCATAATTTTTAACGTAATTCTATTAATTTTGCAATGAATTTTTATCTAGATTTTTAATGTTTAATTCATGTATGTATACAATATTGCTTGTATTGAGACAACGGGTGTAAATTACCTGAATAAACGAAATTATTAATATAGCTGTGTCGGTATAAAATTAGTAAGGTATTTTTTTATTCTCGGGGTTATTTCTGAGGGATTTATTTAATAAAAAATAAAAATAAGCATACTTACTAATATTTTTTTAGAAGACGCAGTAGGTACGTATTACATATATTACGTAGTTACGTACTGATTCTTCTAATAATTATGGCAATTGAATCCCCCAATAGAGAACTTTAGGGGAGAAACTTGTATTTATACTGTTTACTAAGTGGATTAATAATCGTAGTGTATATATTTAAATGATTGAACACTTCACCAATACGAAATTAAAGCTTTTTTCTACATGTTTCTGGTAAAAATACTGAATAATAAAGGAACATGAAACTACTTCTATTGAGGAAAAAAAAAATTAAATAACCAATAACCATTGTACATTAATTTTATACACTCCAACCGGATACAGCTGAATACCAGTATTTTAGCCTATCTGAGCTCTATAAGATATGTTGTCAGACTTTCAGACCACTAACAACCTGAAATCTACAAATGACAACAAAAACACAACATAACACAAAAAGAAAAATCCAATTATTTCCAATATTGTCCCATCGGAGTCCGACCCTGGCTGCCATCCAATTAGCGATGAGATTAAAGATATGCCGGGGGAGCTATTACCTAACAAATTACCCCTCGACGGTGAAACAGGCGCGCCCGGCCTCTGCCACCCAAGGCATAAGCTGTAGCGGGAGCGGGGGCGGGGAGCTACTGTTGTTTCATCCATTATTCTCTTGCCCTTATCCCAATTTATTTGGGGTCGGCGCAGCATGTCTTCTTCTTCCATACCTTTCTGTTTCTCGTCATCTCATGAGACACCTCCTTTTTTACCATATCGTTTCTTTTGTCTTTCTCTACTCGAACCCATCCACATTCATACTCAAAACCTTCCTCTCGACATTTTCCTCATTCCTCTGCATCACATGCCCATACCACGACAACCGACAACCGACGATCAACTTTCGCAGATCATAATATGATCATGATATGAATTACGGTAAAATTCGTAAAATGAACCAGTCGTAGTAGTAACTGTCTTTGACCATTTTAGACCCCCCCGCAAACAAGTCAAACATGATCATTAACATGTATCTATAGCTAGTCTAGTCTACCATTGAACTGTCAAGTCATAGGTATCCCAAGCTTTTTCGGATTTGTGTGCGTATTGTATAAATATCACTTGCTTCGGTGAAGGAACACATCGTGAGGAAACCAGTCCGAATCAAAATCGATAACTTAGCAGAGGCATTTTTGATTTTTGGATGGTGGGAAATTATCAAATGACTCCTCCCGCTCTGTGCGAAGCGGAAGGAAGTATCAGACTTCTACTTGACTAAAAACCACTCATGTTCCTTCGTATCCCTTTCTGTCCGGGGCCGCGGTATCTCTTTGCAGCCCCAGCAGGCGTCGGCCTTTGCGGGCCCTTGCAATATTGCTGACATCTCTTTGAGGTGCGCGTGGATTACGAACGCGCCGTCGACACGGCCTGTCGTCGTCATAAGATGGACGGACGGTGAGCTAGCCCATTCCTCATCGTCCACAGGAACGCGTTATCCTTCATACCTCCGAAAGATAAATAGGGAATAAAAGCTTGTAGGGAATTTAGAAGTTTTTACCCGATCAGATATCCCATCTAAAACACACCTTGTTTTAAAAACCAAGAAAAATCGTCCAGAACCGCTCTCCGCCCATACATTACACCACCACCCAAACGCAGTACGTTTCATTCACTGTTAATTGTTTTAATCGCACTCACCGACCGTTATATACGACGCTACATAGCGACACTATACTATATACATATATATATATACAGGTAGATGGATGGAGCCATCTGAATATATACTTACGTGTCACGTTGGAAATACGGTTGCGTGGAAGAATAGATTTTACATATACACTCACGCCCTTTTACCATGGAGGTAGGCAGAAACCGCAGAACACTACCCGCTACTAGCTCGGCATAACCCTACTAGACCGAGTGCGCAACACTGAAATCCGTCGTCGTACGAAAGTGTTCGACGTCAGGGACAGGGCGATTCACCTAAAGTGGAGTTGGGCAGGTCATCTGGCTAGACGCGGAGATGGCCGATGGAGTAAGATCCTGACCGAATGGTGGCCAAGGTTAGGCCAGAGAAACCAGGGCCGTCCAAAAGCGCGTTGGGTCGACGATACTGTCAGGACCGCGGGAAGCGGATGGATGAGGGGCACAGATCAGAAAGGAGTAGCAGAGAAAAGGGGAGGCCTATACCCAACGATGATTCCGGGCTGAAATGAATTAATGAACAGTATTTTACATTTTATCTGAGCTCTACAACCAAGTTAATACTAGCTAGGCGCTCCGAGCGTCGGGGGCCACATGATGGCTTCCAGCCACCGTAGACGCAGGCCTGTGGACGGTGAGTAATGGGCTAGCTCGCCGTCCGTCCGTCTTATGACGACGACAGGCCGTGTCACGGCGCGTTTGTGTTCGACGCGCGCCTCAAAGAGATGTCAGCAACATGCAAGGGCCGACGCCCGTCGGGGCTGCTGGTTGTTCGCAAGAGATACCGCGGCCTTGACATGAAGGACTAAGAAGGAACATGGGTGCTTTTTAGTCAGTAGAAGTCTGACACTCCCTTTCGCTCTGCCCAAGAGCGGGAGGGGTTATTTGATGATTTTCCACCGGCCAAAAAAAAAAAAGGTAATATGACAACCCTTGGTAAACCTGGTTGTCAGACTTTTGGGTCACTGACTACTTGTAACAACTGTCAAATATCTACAAATGTCAGCTGGAACCAATGGCTCAACGTGCTTTCCGAGGCGCGGAGCAAATTCGGTATGTAAAGGGTGGTCACCCATCCACGGTCCAACCTAACATTGACCCGTTTAGCTGTTAAGTTTAGCCACATACCCTATAGCACAATATACTTGACCATTTATTAATGACTAGCGGACGTCACGCGGTTTCACCCGCGTAGTTCCCGTTCCCGTGGGAATACAAGGATAAAAAGTAGCTTATGTCACCCGGGGATAGTGTAGCTTCCCACCGGTGAAAGAATTTTTGAAATCGGTCTAGTAGTTTCGGAGCCTATTCGTTGCAAACAAACAAATCTTTCCTCTTTATAATATTAGTGTAGATATAAGATTTTAAATTAGCATGGTCACTAACATTATTATTTATACTGAAAACGGGATATTTTCCATCACTCAGTTTATTTGCCTTCAGTTTATCCGTGATCATGGTGCTTGTAACAGCGCCGAAATATCGGGAACTCGAAACAATCAGTAAACATGGTAAATATCCCGTTTTCAATATTAATAACAGCATTTATACGAGTACATCGAATACTGCCTCGTTGGCTTAGTGGTCGCTAGGGCAAGTGCTGTGCACGAGATACTGGGATCGATTTCCAGGTCGGGCAAAGTGTTTTCCACCAGGAGTTTCTCTGTAGCTGCCACGGAGTCTGGATTTGTGCCTAAAATTTAAAATACTAGCGGACGTCACGCGGTTTCACCCGCGTAGTTCCCGTTCCCGTAGGAATACAGGGATAAAAAGTAGCCTATGTCACCCGGGAATAGTGTAGCTTCCCACCGGTGAAAGAATTTTTTAAATCGGTCTAGTAGTTTCGGAGCCTATTCGTTTCAAACAAACAAATCTTTCCTCTTTATAATATTATACAGTGTAGATGAGTGTACTAATAATTAAGTACACCTCTGCCTAACCCTTCACGGATTGTATTCGTGATGTTATGTTATGTTAATATTGCTACATTAACTACTTAGCTATTGCTTCAGATAATACTCAGAATGGAAGTCCATTGCATCCTATCATGTTTTATTATTATTATTTTATCTTGATTACTTACATAAAAAGCTTTGCATTTTCGACATTTACTCGTCCGCGGTGGATCAACGCTGTTTAAATAATAACGTGGGCGTTACGAACCTGGTTATACGGACAATGGTTCCGTATCTATTAAATATTTATTAGTAATGATAATGAGACTCTTTAGTTTTGAATACGAGGCCCGCGAGGTCCTGATTTCGATTCCCGGATCGACGAAAGTGTTATTGCTAGCTATGGATTTTGGGTTGATCGCAACGCAATGCAACATGGGACTTTAACATTACTGGCGAAAGCTAAAATTGTCAGATCTATAATTAGAATAAAATATGTATTTATAAGTATCAAAAGGGCAAGAACTGCAGTCGCTGTCAAATAGGAAAAGTGCCCAAAAGACAGCATTGCCACGTTGGATAGCAAAAAATAGGCTCACCTTTTTTTTTTTTTGGCGTGTGGATAATTATCCGCGGCGGCTGGGACGAGAGGTTCTCTCCCTCTCCCGTTCCGCCACCTCCTTCGCTAGCATCACTGCTTCGCAGAAGGAGGCGACGGCGTCCCATTCCTCCTCACCCCGGACCATGGCTTAATAGGCTCACCCTCTGGCCATGTGAAGAGTCGACCAACTTTTGGCGATTTCCCGAATTACAAATGTACGTGGGTCGTCGGACCCCATGGTCCTAGTGTTTCAACGCCAATCGGCACAAACATATACTATCAATTCAGTTATATTTTAATTTTAACAGTTAGGCAGGGTCGCAGCAGGCCACGAAGGAGATGGCGGGACGAACAACACAGGTTCTGTCAGAACTGGAAGGAGGAATCGCGGGTTCGCGAGAAATTGGAGGAGTGAAGTAAGGCCTTTCTTTGCCCAGGAGTGGCACAGAGTAGGCTTGGAAAAAAATAAAATAATATTGATTACAGGCGCGATGATATGTTTGCCATGTATTATTTAATTGTCGAGGACCCCTAACAGCTACCTTTCAGTGTTTTACCCGTATCAGCAGTTATCAGCGCGGAGTTAATTGACAGTAAGTGACGGCAAGTGTCCGGAGTGATGGTAAACATCATGGCTACCGTTCGGTATAACATGTGTTTTTGTGTCAATAGCTTTAGTTGGGGGGGTTTAATGCCTAAACAAATCGATAACGTTGATCTAAGCTCAGAAATGCAATGATATTCAACTTGTATGTATAGCTAATCAAAATGTTTGGGCATTCTTTTAAAACTAGCTACTACCCGAGATCTTCGTGCGTAAAATTATTATACAAAAATTACTTACTTCTATTTACACTGGGAAGAGAACTGTGGCCTGAAATACAGGCTCAGCCTAGCTCGGGCACAGTTGCTCATTTTATGTATTGTACTTAATTCTAACTGCATTTAAAACTGTTCAACATGTATCTAATTTTAAAAATTATTATTATTATATTATTATTTATATTTGTCCCGCGGCAAGCCTACTCAGTGAAAAAAAAAACACCTAAGGAGGCCTCAGGGATTTTTAACTATGCCTTGAAGAAAACAAATAATAATGAATTGCTGAAACACAAACAATAAACGAAGCTACATTCCTAGTCGAAACACATAAGAACTGTAGATCTATGCTCATTCCAAAGCGTAGCTTCACTATGGAGAATCATTATTCTCCATGCAAGAAACTCCATGAATTGTCACTTTTAAATCAGAATATGAAATCTGATGGACATTCTAATATTTTTATTTTATAGTACTTTCTGGTTTGAATGTCCTAAGACTTGGTAAAGGCAAAGTCAATTAATTTTTGCGTCTCGTAGCTAAACAAATAATAGCCGCTTGGTTCAATCTTTAAGTTATACTGCACTAGCCTAGGTTGTTCTGTGGGTGGGAGTCCACCAATTACATACCGAGTTACCTCCATGGCTTTTAAAGCAGGTTAAGGCTGCTCTCTCGAAAAACCTTAAAAACAGCGTGCAGATGAAGCAATTTTTCACCGGCACTTACAGAGAAATTACATCTGAGAAAAATTGTTAGTAATCTACATGATATGACACGTAATTTGGTTTAGCCATAATTTTTCTATCTGTATCACATAATAAGAAAAAAAATCCACAAAATCACCTCCAAATCGTTGAATGGAACCATTTTACTCCTTCATTTTTTAACAAAATAATATAAAAAAAATATCTACTGCTTTGAAATACAAAGGAAAATAATTTGTTATTGTTACTTTTTAAAAATATGTGTAATTTTAATTATATTAAATGAAAAATGCGTCCGTTTAAACTCCGTGTCTACGACTGAGAGGGGTAGTTAGCTATGCACAAGGTCATTGGTGTGAATACAAGCCTTAAGTTGGTCCCGGCTGTCAATTCAATCTTTGACAGTTATTAAAGTTAGTGGCCCGAAAGTCTGACAATAAGACTCTTATTTATTTATTTTAGAAAAGCTAACAGTCTAATAATTATAATTATAACAATAATATATATCTAAATTGCTAATAACAAGCTTCCACAGATAACAACAAAAACATATACTTCCTTTTTTTTTTTGGGCGTGTTGTAAATCATCAAATAACTCCCGCTCTTGGGCAGAGCGAAAGGGAGTGTCAGACTTCTACTGACTAAAAACCACCCATGTTCCTTCTTAGCCCTTCATGTCGAAGCCGCGGTATCTCTTGCGAGCAACCCGCAGCATATACTTCCTCATAGTTACTTCCAAAATTACAATATAAAAAATGTCTTGTATGTCTTGTCTTACCAAATGTTATCGTATTACTTAGTACTAACTGTATTGCGGAGGTCAAATAGGTAGTCGCTCCATATTAAAAACTTTTTAACAAAAAATAAAAACGAATGAGAAGTTTCTTTTTTGAGTATTAAAAAAAAAAAGTAGTTTCCAAGAACTCTGTAGATGGCGTTGAACTTACTACGTTACTAGGTGCCAAAGCAAAAAAAAAACATTGCCTTCTAAAAATGTCAATCATTGAAGTATCTGACACTTTCGTTTGTTTATATTATGCTTCCGAATATAACCTAGAGTTCTCGCGCTTGCGCTTTGTTAAAATTCAGTTTCGTTGTTTTCGTTAAAATTTTGTTAAGTTTTTGTTTTGTTGTATCATCTTTGTTATTATTGTTACATGACATGTACGTTTCGTTTTAAGATCTCAAAATTCATCGAAGTGAAAAAAATCAAATAATTACGTGACGTTCCGTTCATTGCAGTAACATACTAAGTTCAGCGCCATCTATCTATCGACTAGGTAAGCGTTTAAAAAAAATAAAAATAAAATCCCTCATTCAACAAAAACTGATTTTACTTCTAAACTTTATTTTTCACTTTTTTTGTGTTTTATTTTTTGTTGAAGTCGGTTTTTTTTGTTTTTTTTTTTTTTTCTCTTTTTAGTGGTTCACATGTGCTTATTCATAGCGCATCGGCGTGATGTTATGTTATGAACTGGTGTAGTATACAATAGACAGACATGAGATTTCAGTAATCCCAGTCCACATGCTATCATTTATTGAGGAGTTCCGTTGCCTATTTCCGAAGTTCTTCATCAAATCTTCACCTAATTGTAATGGGACCACTCCGAAAAAGTACTCTTCCAAAAACTCCTCAAATCACTTCAAGTGTGCCTATAAAATTTGGAAGAGTTCTCTCTATTTCTCCGGATTCCATCATCAGATCCTGACTTGATGATCATGGGACCACCTGAGAAGTATACCCTTTCGAACAAAACAAAAACAATCTAAATCGGTCCAGCCATCTTCGAGTAATCGGGGAAAATACATAAAAAAAAAGGTCGCCGACACATTGAGAACCTCCTGCAACCTGTGAAAGACTTAGGTGGACAACCGTTACTGCTGAGGTGACGAAGAAAAGAGAAGTATGAAAGAAGAATGCTGAATCTAACTGCAAAATTGATGCAACTGCGTCCGTGGTCGAGTGGTTTAGGCGTTTGCCTTGTGACCCGATGGTCGTGGTTCGTACCCCTCGCGAAGCATACTTTGTAAAGTTGTTTCCAGTTTGGCTCAGAACTAGGCTTGAATCACCTGATTGTCTGATAAAAAGATGTATAAGACGGTGGTCCCGGCCACCAAATGGCGTCGTTAAACCGTATCAGAGGCCCATTTGTTTTAGAGGGTGGAAAATCATCAAATAACCCCTCCCGCTCTTGGGCAGAGCGAAAGGGAGTGTCAGACTTCTACTGACTAAAAACCACCCATGTTCCTTCTTCGCCCTTCATGTCGAGGCCGCGGTATCTGCGAACAACCCGCAGCCATATCACAGGCCCTTGAGGTGATATCGAAACTCTGACACTAGGGCGTGTGGGGTCGTTAGACCTTACTGGCCACACGATAAGAAGAAGAAGAAGTGGGCCGAAAATCTGATGACCAGTCTCACCAAGCGGTGTCATCTCTTCCTACAACAGATAGGCAGTCGATCCATGTAGAAAGAAAGAAAGAAAATTGTGTTTATTTGGCAAAAAAATCCTTAAAAATTAACAAAACAGATTCAATATATTTCAAATTAATAATGCCAAAAGGGCCTCAAGAAGAAAGGGTAGAAGACTACCCATAGGGTAGTCGGTAGGGTTGGTAGGGGTGGGTGGAGGAGGGGGTGGGAGGGGTAAGGGTAGAATACTGGTATTCAGCTGCATCTAGGTAGACAGTAAGCCGACGCCCAGCATAGAAGGGGAAAAGCCAGCTCTCAAACTTTTGCATCTAAAAAACAGCCACAGCACTTTCCAAACCCTCACCAACTAATATTTATTACCAGACCCTGTGTACCATAGACCACAGAGTGTACTAATTACTTCCCACAGAGTACAACCACGTAATATGTGTACCCTCAATGTTTGATTTGCAGAGATAAGCGGCCAACGGCAAACACAGCGCGCCATGTTTTACGATTTAGAATTATTAAAATATGATTATGGGAATCGGGCCGTGGGATTTTAGAAATTGATGGTTCGGGAGATAATGTTATAGTTGTGCAGGTGAAATTATTGTAACATCACGCCTTTAATTCCTTAAAGGGTAGGCAGAGCTGGAAAATGGTACACCCACATTTCGCGTGTTGTATTGCCCTTGACTGCCTCGGTCTAGTGGTCGCAAGCGCGACTGCTGAGCATTAGGTCCTGGGTTCGATTCCCGGGTCGAGCAAAGTGTTATTGGCTTTTTCCATCAGGAATTTATCAGTAACAGCTACGGAGTCTAGATTTATGCCCGGTTGATGGGAATAGGCTCGCCCCTTATTACATGAGACTTAAACATAGCTGGCGAAATGTGGGTGTACTATTAGGTACACCTCTGCCTAACCCTTCGGGGATTACAGGCGTGATGTTATGTTAGTTTGTGTGTTGTATTGCCCTCGACCAGTCACAAATTCAGTCCTCGGTGCGACTCTGCAATCTCTTGTTGAAAAATCCTTAATATCACTTTGCCTGACTTGGGAATCGAGTCTAGAACCTCGTGCTCAGCAGTGGCTTTTGCCGACACTAGTCCAAAAGGCAGTCGAAACTATTCTTTAATTTAATAATAATGTTGTATGATGATGACGTACCAAGCCGAACCATTGTTCATAGGTACTTATTTATTTATTTATTTTACTATTTATGTACACACAGTAGGCAACACAGGAAAAATATCATATTATAACAAGTACAAAGGTACCGTTTATTTCTCAAGAAATTTACTGAGGTACTTACTGAGTTTCATGACAGTAATTTTCGTATTTTTTATGTAAGTAGAAAGGAGCAGTGACTGGCCGAACGTGCAGGGCAGGTTATCAGATCGGACAAATAAGTACCTACTACTTTGAGTTTATCTATGAATTGAATTTGTCAGGAGTTTTCCCAGTTACGTACTCATCATCTGCCAAGCCATTTCCCAACTATGTTAGGGTCGGCTTCCAGTCTAACCGGATGCAGCTGAATACCAGTATTTTACATGGAGCGACCGCCTATCTGACCTCCACAACCCAGTTAAACTAGGTAATGCGATACTCTTTGGTAAGACTAGATGTCAGAATTTCAGGTCACTGACTACCTGTAACGACTGCCAAAGATATATATATGGCAGCCGGGACCGTGCTTTCCGATTCGAGGCACGGAGGAAACTCGGTATGTCGGGCGGTCACCCATCCACAGACCGATCTAGGCAAGCACAGCTTTACCTAAAGATCGACCCGAGTGGCAATTCTTATTAAGCCACGAGCTCCCCTCGGTACTACGTTAGCAAAACGTTTTTCCTCTATTTCAAGGAAATTAGTCAATTGAACTACTAGTGTAAGTGTTGTCCACTGTGACTTTAATCTTCTAGCTGTCCCTTTGTGAAAACTAATCGTGATAGTACGCGAAGCAACAATGTCAACCATCTACTTTCAAACAAATTTAATGCCCTATCTCTCTAAAGTAGACATAAATGTCCTAAAAATCATCATCTTACGCAAATAAGCCATAGATTCTCACGTAGATAATATTATCTTAAAAAATAAAATGTTTTTCGATGGAGCATTTCGTCAACAAATCGTGGTGATACAGCGACACTAAAAAGTAAATAATTCATACTTACGTTGACATTATCTGTGACACCTGTCAATTTGCCCGCTTTAACTGACATGTGCTGGGGTTGCCAGCTTTGGAATATTTTTTCGACCGATTTTACAAATACTGCGTCGTTGGTGTAGTGTTCGCAAGCGCGATTACTTTGCATGAGGTCCTAGGTTTGATTCTCAGGTCGGACAATGAGTCAATGGATTTTTCCAACAGGATTTTCTAAGTAGCAGCCACGGAGTCTACATTTGTGCCCGGTTGATGGCAATAGGCTCGCCCCCTATAACATGGGACTTAAACATAACTGGCGAAATGTGGGTGTATTAAAAGGCCACATTTGCGTAAATCGTTATGATATTACAAGCCCTATTTTATGTAACGTATATCATCTTCCTGCTCTTATTCTATGTTACTTACGAAACTCGTTCAGACAGTATTTAAAGAATTATTATCTGCCTAGCCTTTTCCCAACTATGTTGGGGTCGGCTCCCAGTCTAACCGAATCCAGTTAATACTAGGTAATACGATACCCATTGGTAAGACTGGTTGTCAGACTTTCAGGTCACTGACTACCTGTTACGACTGCCAAAGATCTATAATATAGCAGCCGGGACCAACCGCTTTACGTGTTATCCGAGACACGGAGGAAACTCGGTATGTAATGGGTGGTCACCCATCCACAGGCCAACCTAGCCAAGCGCGGCTTAACCTAAAGATCGACCTGAATGGCAGTTGTTAATTAAGCCACGATCAGCACCTCTACCTACAGTATTTAAAGAATATCCACCTTAATAAAAATCGCACTGCTTCGAGGTACCACCCAACTCCTGGCAACACCACCTATCTTAAGAAAACCCAAAAACGATTCGGAAATTACATTGTGATTCACTGCATCTGACAAGAGATGTGTTTATCTTTGAAAGATAACAGATATCAGGATGTGTTGCGACATGCTTTACAAGTTAACATGTTTGAATAGGGTAACATTATTTGTTAGGTACCAATTGATGGCGTTTAGACGATGGGAATTAGGAATTGGTATCTACCGAGTAGTTTCATGGGGATTTATGTGGCAGCTTTATGTGTCAGGCCGTGTCGAAGGCAGGTTCGTGTTCCACGCGCGCCTCGAAGAGATGACAGCAACATGGAAGGGGCCCGCAAGGGCCGACGCCTGTCGGGGCTGCGAGTTGTTCGAAAGAGATACCGCGGCCTCGGTACAAGGGCTAAGAAGGAACATGGGTGGTTTTTAGTCAGTAGAAGTCTGACACTCCCTTCCGCTCTGCCCAAGAGCGGGAAGGGTTGTTTCATGATTTCCCAACCCCCCCCCCCCCAAAAGAGGACCCATGTGATAGGGTTTATAGGGGAGTGATTGAGCAGCGGTGGCAGCCTCGACTTACGAACAGTAAGTCGTGGGTTCGAACCCAAGCAGGCCTATTACTTTGTGAAATTTATTTCAAAACCACTGCTCTCAAAGTTCGGTGAAGGAAAACATCGTGAGGAAACCGGTAACGTATGTCCTAGAACCAAAACTATCGAAGTCATGTGATATCTACCAATACACAAACAGACACAAATCCAGACTCCGTAGCTATTACTGATAAATTCCTGATGGAAATAAGCCAATAACACTTTGCCCGACCCTGAAATCGAACCTAGGACCTCATGCTCAGAAGTCGCGTTTGTGACCACTAGACCAACTAATGCTAATGTAATAATTTAATTAATTCATAAAAAAAAATCACAAGTTCATAATATTGTTAATTAATAAAACAAAAACAATAACACATTTCTGCCAAAAAACGATCCACCCCCATTTTAACCACCCACCCCAAAACATACAAAACACAAAACTCGAATACATTAAATACGTTTACATCAAACCTCCTTAGTCCTCGCCTCCACACCTCTATACCGAGCTACGATTGTCTATGGCAATCCCCCTAATGGCGCCAATTTAAGTTAGAAATGAAATTTTCATCCATATTTCTCATCCCCTAACATCCCTCGCTCCCCTTCTAACTGCCGTTTATTAATTATAGCGAGAGCAGACTAATTTCGGCGACATTATATAATTTTATGTAGATTGCGATTTACGCGCCAAATGACTTTTGACAGGGGCGCCATATTTGTTTTTAGACGTCATTTTAAAGGTACTTTTTTTAAATTTTGTTGCCCCTTATTTTCCGTTACCATCATATTTAAGGTACCTACATCGTTTGTTTGTTGGGTTTGGCTTCCAGTCTGACAGGTTTCAGCTGAATATCCGTATTAAAATACGCCGAGACAATGAAACTTCGTCCTAGAAGTCCCAGAGAAACAGTTTAAAAACTGTGTTTGATTCCACAACGAAATTAATCAGAAAAGAACAGCAGAGTAGGAATAACATAATTTCATCTTAGGGGCGAGCCTATTGTCATCAACCGGGTACACCTGCAGACGATGTAACTCCTACTGAGAAATCGAATACTACGGATCGAAGACTAGGTACTGGGAAATCGACCTCACGCTCAACAGTCGCGCTTTCGACCACTAGACCAACAAATGCTAAAACATGGATATTCAGCACAAAACACAAAACATGGAACGACTGCCAATCTGACCGTCACAACGCCATTGTACCCCTTACTAAGACAGGTTTTCAGACTTTTAGGTGACTGGCTTATATTTAACGACTGCCGAAGATCAACAATTGGCAGCCGCAACCAATGGCTTAACGTGCTTTCCAAGAAACTCGGTATGTAATGGGTGGTCACCTGGTCACCCATCCACGGACCTACCTACGCGTTACCTGAATTAACCCTGCTCAACTCTTATAGCCATCCACAATAATCCACATTTCTACTCTTCTACTCAAAACTTTTCTTACGACCTTTTCCTCATTCCTTCTCATCACAAAGGGATTAAAAACAGGACTTCTGTTGCGTTCATTAAAAGAAAATCGGCAGACGTATCCAGTCTCTTGTCCGTCTAGTTTTTGAACCTTATTGAAGGAAGAACCTTAATTTTACTTAATTTAATTTATTTATTTATTTTACCATCTTACAACATATCATATTGTCTCTTAGAACACAACCATCGAATCACTGTCGCCAATTCAAACGATTACATAACAAAACACAACTAAACATTTACTAATCCCAAAATATTTCTCTACAAGCATTAGAAATAAAACAGCAAAACCACAAACAAAATTGTTCCACTCATCATTTTTCAGAAGCCCACTACACGCGGTTATATACCAACACATTCGAAATCCAGTTTTCAAGAACACTATCTTACTCTTTCTTTAATTCGAATAAAAGTGTCTATCCGTCTCTTTCTCGCTCATTGCGATTGGGTTGAAAAGTTCCCGCCTTTCGTCAAAAACAATGGTTGGAAGAAGGAAAAAGGAAAAGAATGGCGCTATCTCGCTTGTGTAGCGTTCGGATATTTTGGTAAAGGAAGATTTGGTAATTATTTTTGCGATTGTTTTGTTTTTTAACTTACTGTTTGTTGATGTTAACTTGCTTTTATTTGATGGTAGTTTTTAAGTGCATTTCACGAAGCGATTTTAGAGGTCTTTAATCTTCTGATTGCAAAACAATAATTTACGTATTCCTTCAAATATAACATATGCGGACTTTTATTGAAAAAAAACTATGTCTGAGTACTTACTGTGTGTGTATCTTATAAGTTCACGTCTCTATAATATATTAGTCTGCCTAAATAAATCTTATTTGCGACCCCAGAATATTGAGAAACGCAAGTGAAATGAAACCGGCTCCCATATGCTTCAAACCACAAACCACACACAAACTTACACAGCAGAAATGTAAAAATGCAATAAAAACCTCCACCAACTAATTAAGGTTGACATACCTATATCGTCATCACGCCTGTTATAATATGCTAGAAAAGCCACGAGCTCCTCAGGTCACACAGCAGAATATCGCTAACATCACCATGCTCGACTTGACATCCGAATGTAACACCTCACGCGCAGCAGTTGCGCCTACAACCACTCGACCAACAACGCGCGACGCATGCGGGAATTTCATTAATTAGTTAAATGGAGTTTCAGTAGGCATAAAGAACTTTAATAGGGATGCTTCCTGACATAAATAAAACATCTGTTTAGTTCCTTTTAGTTAGATTATCGAAAAATATTGGACACATTTTTTTTTTTTTCCACGTAACCAAAAACTGAAGACGAAACAGTGCTTCGAAAACTCGTGTGACGTCACAGTTCAGTACATTTTTACCGGCGAGTGACGTCATAAGATCGCGTCAAAGATCATTAGTGGTGGCTCACGATCTTTGACGCGTTTTATCTTCGCCATTTTTCATTTTAATTTGATAAAACAAAAAACACGTGTCCAATATTTTTCGATAATCTAACTGACGGACTAATTAGATTTTTATTTTTTGTTAGGATACATCCCTATTAAAGAAAATATTCACATTTCGGCTCTCACAAGCAAGAAGTGGCGCCTATCCATTAGATAAGCATTAAGTACACAAACACAAATATTGATTCTGATATCACGTCACTACACAATAATAACGACTAAACATCACTTTTCCAACTATTTGTCCATTAAAGTGGCAATCAGAATTCACTTTTTTACGTTTCAAAGAATCTTTGTGAACTTTTTTATGCGTCGTTTTCGCTATCACAAAATAATGCTTAAATATTATTGGTCTGATGGAATTTGATCTCTGGAATCGTAACTGAGAGTTGGAAATCCAATGGAGTGTGTGATATTATTTAGGTATGGTCTACTGTTGGTGAAATCGGACATGAGGACTCAAATAAGTATTTCCTGGAAAAACCAAAAAGTCACGAACTGTTGATAAAAGTTAACACCCTAATGTGTGTACTGATAAAATTAGTAGCATTCGAATGTCAGGGCATGGTATTTATGGAGTTAATGGCAATATTACATTTTTGACTGAATTTTGCCAGTCAACTGATCTGGTGAAATATTACGAAAAACTGATTTGTATGTTTCAACCATTGATATAAAAACTAAAGATACGGTCGTCCGAACATTTGCTCGACGCGTTCGCCATACAGAAAATCGGTGTAGTCTGCTCGTTAATGTAACCTTGTATAAGCGGCGTGGTATTTTCGAGGTATAAAGAACATAAATAAAGCTTTTAATAAAATTTACGACCGCACCCGAAGAGAGCCGATCGTGGACTAGTTCACTTCGGCTTAGGAAAGACCATATTGGGACCACGTTCGAGGCGTCATTTTAATATGCCGTCCGCCCAGTCCTTACGCAGTAATATATAAGTCAATGGTTTCAACACATATTGTAGCTGTTTATTGTCCCTAAATAAATAAAATAAAAGGCAGGGAGGTGATGATTAAAAATTTCGTAGATTTCGATGAGTACCAGATGATGAGTTTCAGATAAGTACTTATGTACGAGTGTGATACGTGACTCAGAAAAGTGTAACACCTAATATCACGTCCCCGTAAGTTTATGAATTCAAAACACTTAACCATCGAATGCACGCCACCTCGAAGAACTGAACAACGAATACACGCCACCCCGAAGAACTGAACAACGAATACACGCCACCTCGAAGAACTGAACAACGAATACACGCCACCCCGAAGAACTGAACAACGAATACACGCCACCTCGAAGAACTGAACAACGAATACACGCCACCTCGAAGAACTGAACAACGAATACACGCCACCTCGAAGAACTGAACAACGAATACACGCCACCTCGAAAAACTAAACACCGTAGCCATGTGACCTCGAATAACTAAATCTCTAATTCAGCTATTCGAAATGCACGCCACCTCGAAATACTCTACAACGAATGCACGCTACCTCGACAAACGTAACGCCCTAGCCGTACCATCTCGAATAGAATAACTAAACCTCAAAAAGACATCGTAAAATACGGCATCTTAGTGATTCACGTCTCAAGGTTGTTTCGTAGACTTCTGAGTCACAACTACTCACAACTAAGATCATGGTATTTTTCTAAAGATTTTATCTGTCGATGAGATATTAAGACAAGAAATATTTGTCATGCTGATTGTGAATGAAAATATATTATTTCCGCTAGTTATTTTAAACATAACATAACATCACATCACGCCTGTAATCCCCGAAGGGTTAGGTAGAGGTGTACCTAATAGTACACCCACATTTCGCCAGTTATGTTTAAGTCCCATGTAATAGGGGGCGAGCCTATTGCCATCAACCGGGCACAAATCGCTACTCCGTGGCTGCGAGAGACTGAGAAATTTCTGATAGAAAACCAAATACTTGTCCCGACCCGGGAATCGAACCCAGGACCTCGTGCTCAACAGTCGCGCTTGCGACCACTAGACCAACTAAGCAGTCCTCTTTTGTTCTACAGACTCATATTCATCATCATCAGCCTATAATGCTCCCACTGCAGGGACTCAGGCCTCCTCTCTAGGAGAGGGATAGGCTAAAATTCACTACGCGGGCCCAGTGCGGGTTGGTAGATAGATACCACATAATAATATCTTCGAATTTGTTGATTCTAAGACATGCCGCTTTCCTAACGATGTTTTCTACAGACAAGACAAGATTAAAAACACAGAAAACTGTTAATCGTCTAATTCTGTACACAAACGTGTGTTCGTAATAGAAATCAGAGCTTTAACAGCAGTTTATGAGTGGTACTAGTAAACCGTCATAAGTATATTTGATGTATGAAAGTTAAATTCCATTACGCATGCATACTCAAATCTACTCGAACGTGAATCATCCACAGCTCATTAAACATACATCCATATTATAATAAAACAAAATCCCTTTTTGTGTCTGTCTATGAGCACTTTGTTCTTTTACTTACTTAAACTGCGCAACGGATTTTGATGCAGCTTACTGCGGTACTCAGAGATATTTAATGATTACTTAAGCCGTCGCATAGGAATTTTAACGGGTCACTGTTCCTTAAACAAACATCTACACAACATAGGTGTAACAGATAGCCCATTGTGCAGAGGATGCATGGAGGCGGAAGAAACGCCACGGCACGTACTCCTAGAGTGCAGGAGCGTGGCAGATCACCGGGCATAAACTCTACGATCCCCATTAACTCTCCCAGAAGCCTGCAGCAGTCTGGGAAGGCTGCTAAAATTCTGGGACGACCTATGTTGGTTGGAGTAGGTATTCTTTGAACGACACGCACAATGGCCCAATCAAGAGGCTAAGTGCGGACAAAAGCCCAGTTAAACTAAACTAAACTACTAAACTAAGCCGTCGCTTAGTAAAGGTTTGACATACTTTTGTATGTCAAAACTGTCAAAACCTTTACTAAGTGATGGCCTAAGTAATCATTAAAGCTCTCTGAGTGCGGCAGTGAGACTCTTCTGTAGGTAGATATTTTAGGTGCGAAGCACGAATCGCTCATCTTTACTTTTATTTTTAACAAGCTGATGCCCGCGGCTTCGCACGCGTGAATGTCGGTAAAATTGTATACTAAAAGCTACTTCGAAAACCACTCTATTCATTGGTGAAAACAGTAAGAAAATCAGTGCAGTAGTTTTTAAGTTAATCGCGAACAGACAGACGCGGCGGAGGACTTTGTTTTTAACCGACTTTAAAAAGGAGGACGTTCTCAATTGGTCGGATCTTTTTCTTTATGTATGTTCTCCAATTACTCGAAGATGGCTGGACCGATTTCGATTATTATTTTATGTAAGTAGTGATGAGGAGGTAAGGTTTGAATTTAGGTGATAATCTCCAAAACTCACAATCGATCTCCTGCCCTTTTTTTTTTTTTGGGGGGGTGGGAAATCATCAAATAACCCCTCCCGCCCTTGGGCAGAGCGAAAGGGAGTGTCAGACTTCTACTGACTAAAAACCACCCATGTTCCTTCTTCGCCCTTCATGTCGAGGCCGCGGTATCCATCGATCTCCTGCCCTCCCAATACATTTGGGATAAGGGCAAGGCAGCATGTCTTCTTCTTCCATACTTCTCTATTACTCGTCATCTCAACAGATACCTCCTTTCTTGCTATGTTATACTTCACACAGTCCATCCATCGTTTCTTTGGTCTGCCTCTACTTTTATACCCATCCACATTCATAATCAAAACTTTCTTCACGACACGTGAAGAGGTATAGTTTATAAGTCTTCAAAACTACTAATCCGATTTCAAAATTCCTCCTTTCATGTAATGCAATACTTACTATTAATACCAAGTGCAGTAAGATAATTATATTTCTTAAACATAGACGCAGTCGCGGGCATCAACTAGTCAAAAACAATCACAGCATTTTACAAGTCATCGTAAAAAAGCAAAAGGCTTCTTAAAAACATAACCTGTTCTTAATTCAAAAACTGACAGCAATGGCCGTTGTAAAAAAAAAATTAAGAAAAAAAAACTACAGTCCAAATAGTCGTTAAGAGAAAATAAGCGAGCTAAAGTACATTATTTCGTTGTACAAACATAAAATCTGCTGTGGTTTTACTTAAACGGGTAGAATAAGGCGATTCAAGCGTGAATCCCTTTGAGCTAGAGCGAGAAAGACGATATAAAAGCGAGAGAGTAGACAAAGAAGGTGGGGCGTAGGAATGACCAGTATAACTCGAGCTTTAGTCGTCTGAAAAATTGTTAGAATTTAATACAAATGTAGGGATCAAGGTATTTTAGTTGAACCGCCCAGTCGTTCTGCAAAATCCAACATGAATTGAGCTTTGGTAGTCTGAAAATTTGTTAGTTAAGAATAGTAGAGTATGGGTCAGGGTTTTCTGGTTGGACCGCCCAGTCGTATTGTCCACATACGCCAGAATATGACGATAATCGTTGCTACTCGTCGACGTTAATAAAATAATTCAGTTGTTTGTAACTACTGCTCTCGGTCGGTATCCGAACGCGTTCGAATTTTGAATTTTATTATTTCGTTTTTATTGCACGGCTGTTTAACTGTTGAGGTGTGTGCCTGTTATTTTCGTTTAAAAAAAAAGTGTGAAGTGAACTTTTTTTGCCTGTGCTTTTTTTTTTGTTTATGAAATTTTTTTTGTGGATGCTAGGTGAGTGACTTGTTTTTTTTTTGTGGTAATATTAATAGAATTGATCAAACTGCTAAAAATAAATAATGTTTACTTTCATCAAAAATTATAACAAGTACTTACTTTATTTTTCTCTACATATTTATACAAAATATTCTTTTTGGAACTGTACTTCTTTCTCTGTAAGATTCTTATGAGATAAAGACTGTAAAATTCAGCAATATTGCTTTACTAGGCTTCAGTTAAATATTAATTAACCGGTAGGTAACATTAAATTACTTTTCCCGACAAATTTTGCCTCTGACAATAAAAGTTGTTTAAATACTTTAAAAAAAAATATATATATATTTTTGTTGGTTACTGAGAAAATAGTTTAGTTACTCAATAAAATAGAATATAGTATCTTTTCTTTATTAAATTACACGACAAATAAATTAACTAGCTTTTGGCCAGCGGCTTCGCCCGCTAATTCCATACGAACTTTTTCACCCCCTTGGGGTTTAAATTTTGAGAAATCCTTCCTTAGTGGATGCCTACGTCTTAAGAGGAGTACGTGTGCTAAATTTTAAGGTTGTAGCCCTAAGAGTTTGGCCTGTGCGTTGATCCTCAGTCACTCAGCTTTGTCTTTTATATGTGTCGTAGGATAATTTGATACTTCGAATCTTCGCGGAAATCCTAGGAAATCCTAGGGGTTTTGCGAAAACGCGGATAATTAGACATAGGCGAAAAATTTTTTTAGGGGCGGCATGGGCACCGGGCCGTAGGCCGGCGGAGGCCCGGCACTTCGGGGACAGAAGATATTAGTGTTATTTAATATGCGAGCGAAGCGAGCGCGCGTTGAAAAAGCTTTTGCTTTCGACGTATTTGGTGACCATTAATCCATTTTGGTAACTATGTCTAATTATCCGCGTTTTCGCAAAACCCCTAGGATTTCCGCGAAGATTCGAAGTATCAAATTATCCTACGACATATGTACAGACAGATATAACAAGAAGAGAAACAAGTGATGGAGAATTGAGATTCATCTTCGAAAGTTCAGTCGATGGTAGTTTGGTATTTTTATATTTGAAATCAAGCACTTCCACTCTTTAATATTTAATGTTGCCTCTTTTTCAAATCGTTGAGAAGCTCGTGGCCTAGCTAGGTAATAATAACACCCGCTCAATAGATATTGCGTATCTTTTTACATGTCAGTGGCTATCATAGTGTCCATCAATTAACTGTCAAATTATTTTAATTTGGTACAAAATGGAACCATTTGACTTATCCGATGGACACTATGGTAGCCACTGACATTTAAAAAGATACGCAATAGCCTTGCAGATCCATCTGTCACTTAAGCCACGCTTGCCTTGGATGGGTGACCAACTCTTGCATACCGTGTTTCCTCCGTGCCTCGGAAAGCATGTTAAAAGCCTCTGGTCCTGAGAGAGAGCTTTCCAAATAATCTTTACACTTCTAAGTACACTCTAGCATTCCTCACGGCTACCGACGCGTAAACAAAGCAAGATATATGTGTAGGGCATGCAAATATTTTACTGTGTGCGGACTTGGGGTCCCGGTTTCAATTTCCAGACCATTAAAAGAGTCAAGGCACATAAACCGCGGCCTCGACATATAGGGCTAAGAAGGAACATGGGTGGTTTTTAGTCAGTAGAAGTCTGACACTCCCTTTCGCTCTGCCCAAGAGCGGGAGGGGTTATTTGATGATTTTCCACCCGCCAAAATAAAAAAAGGCATGTAAACTCGTTGGGCTAGCGCCGGATTTCTCCTATGTTTTTGTTTATTACAATTAAGTCTAGAAGTCTACTCTTGACCTCGTTTACACCTGCTGTAAAGCGATGGAACGAGTGTGCCCAGAAGATGACTGTTCACTTTTGCTTTGAAGGCTGACGGGTCCAAATATTTAGCTATAGTCTTCAGAATGGCATTCAAAATCAAAATCAAACATCGTCATCGTCATTTATTCAAACTAGGCTGATAATCAGCACTTTTCGAACGTCAAATAATAATAAAATTACGATTGACTACAGACACAAATCACCATTAAAAAAATATATAATAATAAAAACATAAAAAAGACATAACATGTCAGTAAACTAATTTTGGAGAAAGAACATAAATAACAAACATTGTCTTGTGTTCAACTCAGCGACCAATAAAGATTGATAGAGATAACATAGATTTTGCAATATATTATTCAAACAGTAACTCTAACATTCCCTACGGGCGCCCACGGCGGCTATCGATGCATATAACCAACAGCAACAAATAACTGTAGGGCATGCAAATATTTGTCTTCGTGCGGGAAACGAACCCGCAATCCGTGAGCCGACTACTAAACTAAATGTTGGACATTTAATTGCGGTTTGTCAGCTTTGGAACTCGTGTAGTTGATTTTTAGAACTTGAGTTTTAGACTAAATTGGAATTTATCTACTAATATTATAAAGAGTTTGTGAGGTTGAGGAGGGTCCGTGGATCTCCTGAACTGATTTTGAAAATTCATTCATTAATAGAAAGCTTTATTATCGGCCAAAACGTGAGTGAAGCTGCGGGGAAAAACTGCGGGGAAAAGCTTAGTTACTTATAGTCTTGAAATACAAAAGTTTTAAATTGCTGTCAATATAAATGATGCATGAGCATGAAGAGTATAGGAAGACCAAAGAAACGATGGATGGACTGTGTGAAGGATGATATGGCTAGAAAGGAGATGTCTGCTGACATGACGAGTAATAGAGAAGATGCAGAAATGCTACGCAGAGTCCAAATAAATTGGGATACAGACAGGAGAATGACGATGATAACAATACATTTTCGACAACGCTGAAAGCTTTTTGTGATTATATTATATAATGAAGTAATTTTACAATAGGGTAGGTAACAAAAAAAATCTAATTAGTCCGTCAGATAGATTTCCAAAAAATATTTGACACGTATTTTTTCTTTTTTCACGTAAACAAACAATGAAGACGATACAGTGCTTTGAAAACTCGTGTGACGTCATATTCTAAGACATTAGTATGACATTTTTTACCGGTGATTGACGTCACAACCCCCCACTCAAATCTTTGACGCGTTTTATCTTCGTCAATTTTTATTGATTTGATAAAACAAAAAATACGTATCCAATATTTTTCGATAATCTAACAGACGGACTAATTAGAATCATATTTTTTTAGTCAGTAAACATCCCTATAGTCGGTTTATATAAAGCATTCGATTATATTTTATACTTAGTGCAAAAGAATTTCTGGCTTTATGAAATAATAGCAAAACTCGACTGAAAGTGGCATTCTTTCATCGAAAAATATTAATTAAAAGGATATTATTCAATTGACTTCTATAGAAATACAAAATACTCGAAAGCATATTGTCACTTCTCAAGCAAGTCAAGTCTCGTGACGCTCTCTTTCTTCTTTATCATGTGGTTAGAAGTGCCTAACCAGCAGGGCTATTGCGTATCTTTTTAAATGTCAGTGGGTATCATAGTGTCCATCGATTAACTGTCAAATGGTTATAATTTGGTAAAAAATGGAACCATTTGACAGTTAATCGATGGACACTATGATAGCCACTGACACTGACATTGCTGGTGTCAGAGTTGTATGACCCCTAAGGCTTTGGACTTGGCTTTCCATGCCGCTGCCGTCGAGAATCTCTCAAAAATACTGGTTTCCTTTCGATGACTGTTATTTGTTGAAACTAAAAACACGGAAGACATTTCAAGTTTGCTTGTAAAGACATCAACGCGTTCACAAATCTATTGGTGTTACAGCAGGGCTATTGCGTAACTTTTTAAATGTCAGTGGCTATCATAGTGTCCATCGATTAAGTGTCAAATGGTTCCATTTTATACCAAACTGACAGTTCATCGATGGACACTATGATAGCCACTGATATTTAAAAAGAAACTAACGATAATAGCCCTGCAGATATCTTTTGATGTAACTTTTTATGTAACTTTTCATGTAACTTTTCATGTAACTTTTCATGTAACTTTTCATGTAACTTTTCATGTAACTTTTCATGTAACTTTTTATGTCAATAATAACATTAGTAACCCATTACCGACGGCCTATTTTGACCTCATCCTTATTATCAGCCTATAGCGTTACCACTGCTTCTACACGCCTTTTAAAATGAGTAACATATAAATGGTAGTTATTACCCTTAACGAAGACGAAAAGCGCTTCGTCTCTTCGTCATTGCAATATTTTTTTCACTCTAGAGTCTAGTGTAGACCATTCTAGTTACGGAGAAATTGGAGGTCAACGTTCAAAACAAAGTTTAAAAAAACTACTAGTTTTTAACCGACTTGCAAAAAAGAGGAGGTAATCAATTCGCCTGTATGTTTTTTTGCTTTGTTTTTAAGGTTATAACTTTAAACGTTAACCGCAAAACGTGATTATTCTCTCTAAAAAAAAGTCGTTTACCTGCAACTATTTTTGCGTAGGATTTCCTAAGTTGATGTAGATAATTCTTGGCTGACGCTTTCGCGAAGAGTTAGTTTACACCTTGTTTAACTAAGCCGCTTTACATGACTTTAACCGTTTTAAATTTATTTTATTTTAAAAGCCCGCGGCTTCACCCGCGTAGATGTCGGTTAATTATATACTAAAACCTTCCTCGAGAACCACTCTATAGAAAACAGTATGAATATCGGTGCAGTAGTTTTTGAGTTCATCGCGAACAGACAGACAGACAGAGTACGCGGCGGAGGGCTTTGTTTTATAATATGTATTGATACAAAATGCAGTGATAGCTTTGTGTTGTGATGTGACCGCTGGACTGCCAAGTCATAGGTCTGTAGTAGACACGGACCTCTGATTTTTCGTATATATAGGCATAATTTTTAATTAGGGTCCTGTTGGGTGTTTTTCGGGTACGCAATCTTATAAAGCACTACCTAATTTTAATGGATTATTCTTCTTTATCGTGCGGTGAGTCCCTAACTCGGTCTAAGAGTTTTTATGCCGTTCATGGACATTTTTTGTTGGCGGGTGGAAAATCATCAAATAACCCCTCCCGCTCTTGGGCAGAGCGAAAGGGAGTGTCAGACTTCTACTGACTAAAAACCGCCCATGTTCCTTCTTAGCCCTTGCGCCGAGGCCGCGGTATCGCTTGCGAACAACCCGCAGCCCCGACGGGCCGTCCATGGACCTTAGACTTAGCTTTACATACCGTCGAGAAATATCTCACGATATTTTCCTTCACCCGACTTCCTTCACCAAAAATCAGGAGTGCGTGTCTTGGATTCAAACTTGGGACCTACGACGTAACAGTCCAACGGTCACACTACCAGACTATCAATCATGACGGAACCGTTGGCCCAGTGGCTGAGCGATTGGACTGCTGCGCTGCGTGTCGCGGTTTCGATCCCCGCACGGAACAAATATTTGTATGGCCTACAGATAGTTGTTTCGGGTCTGGGTGTCTGTGTATGTGAGTTTAAATGTTTGTAAACGCACCCACGATACAGGAGAAATTCCTAGTGTGGGGCAACGTTTTAAAAAAAATATTCCCAGCTTAGTTGGTCCCCAAACAAAAATAGATTTTAATGAACCGATAAGCGTGGAGTGCTTAATGAAATAATGAATCTATATTAAAAGCTCCTCATCGATGATTGAGCACATTATCACTATATTAATAAACTGTTATCTAGCGCTTAGCCGCGTGCTAGCGGCTATCAGACAGTTTATATTATCAATAATATAATTTGGTCTAGAAATGTAATAAAATAATAATAATTATAAATGGGCCACTATTGTAAGCCTTTTTTTGGAGGGATGGAAATCATCAAATGACTCCTCCCGCTCTCAGCGGATCGGTAAGGAATGTTAGACTTCTATTGACTAAAAACACCCATGTTCCTTCTTAACCCTTTGTGTCCGGAGCCACGGTATCTCTTTCGAACAACCCGCAGCCCCGGCAAATTATTGGAAGTCCTCTGATAGTATTTCTTTAGGCACACGTACATATTTTATAACCATACTACAACGTTGGTGTCTTTGTTGGAAGCGCGACTGCTGAGCGTGGGGTCCTAGGTTCGGTTCCCGGGTCGGGCAGAAAGTGCCATTGAGATTTTTCATTACAAATGTCCCAGTAGTGCCCCGGTGTTTGAAAGTTAGTGAGTGGTATGATACCCGCGTGCCTCGTAAAAAACTTTTAGCCGTTGGTCCTGCTTAATTAATTGTTCTGAGTAAAGGAACAGAAAGTGCACCTGTGCCTATGCACACACTTATACACTAGTTCCGCGCCGATGGTAATAAGTATTAGGCATGGGGTGTACAGTCATGATCAATAATATTGATCATGACGCTATTTGACGACACGGTTGGCGCAGTGGCTGAGCGATTGGACTGCTGCGCTGCGTGTCGCGGGTTCGATTCCCGCACGGAACAAATATTTGTATGACCTACAGATAGTTGTTTCGGGTCTGGGTGTTCTGTGTATGTGAGTTTAAATGTTTGTAAACGCACCCACGATACAGGAGAAATTCCTAGTGTGGGGCAACGTTTTTTTTAAAAAAAAAAAAAAAAAAATATGTATACACTCGGCAAAATGTAAATGTGTACCTATGTATTTGATAGGTACCCAATTCATTATTTGGGTACCTATCAGAATCAGCATTGCCATCCAACGTGGGAATACTGCCAGCCTTCTGGGCACTTTTCCTGTTGACAGCGGTGTGGACGAGTTTTTTGACGCCCTGTAATTCTTCTCTTTTTGATACTTGTATATATTTTATTATAATTTTAGTTCTGTAAATTGTAGTTTGTAAATATTGTAAATAATAAAGTAAAAGTAGATATCACAATTCATTATTTTTATAAACTTATATTTTAAGTTTTAAGTTTTGCATACCAGAAATGGTTAATATGAGGATCTTTTTTGTTGTATTATGTAATGCATTATGTATCATCTATTTACCCATATTATTGATTTGATTTGATTTGAAAGTACAAGTTTCTCGTGATTGCAACTTTGAGATATGAGCTGATTAATGATAATATGGGTTCCAAAATATGAATACAAGAGGCGAAAGTTGTTTTTAAACGTTGATAAATATATACATTACCATACATATTGTTGCTCGTGACTCTACGTAATAGTAAAACTACATTTCGCGAGTTATGTTTAATTCCCATGTAATATGGGGTGAGAGCCTATTGCCATCAACCGGGCCCAAAACCAGGCTCTGTGGCTACTATTGAGAAATTACT
This sequence comes from Diarsia brunnea, assembly GCA_949774965.1. Taxonomy (NCBI): domain Eukaryota; kingdom Metazoa; phylum Arthropoda; class Insecta; order Lepidoptera; family Noctuidae; genus Diarsia; species Diarsia brunnea. Next base: position 9,197,373 of record OX459023.1, read on the forward strand.
GATGAAAAAACCTATCGCACTCCCGACCCAGCAATCGTCCGTAGTTTCGTATTATTTTTAAACTACAAAACTACGGAAGCTTCGATCCATCATGAACACAACAAAATGAGGTGCCCGATAATTCGGTCCCCACCAACAATAATGAATATTAACCACATTATCATTATTAATAATACGTTATCTATCTATTAAATGGTACCTGTTTGGTTTTGTCGCGTGTCGGAGAATAACAGTGGCTTTAGTGTAATAAAAGTAAGGGGTTCTTTTTTTTGTTAGTTAGTGACTCGCCCGAGTTTCGCACGGGACTTTACTGGCCTTGTTTCTCATCTCCAACAAATAAAAAACTGCATGGTATTAGAAAGGCATAGTGTAAAAGTACCCTTAACGCAAACTAAGGGCACTTGTTCTTTGTTCCGTGTGGTCTAGAACCAAAAAATGATCGCAGTGGTCCCCACCACTGCGATCATTTTCACACCGGGGAACCCCTTAGTTACGGAGATATTGAGGGTCAAAGTTCCAAATTTTTCACAGCTGTTTTTGTAAATACTAGTTTTTCAGGTTATAACTTTACTTAAATTACCTCCATGACCCGTTTACTATTCAAAGCATCCACTAGCACAATGTTTTAACAGTGCTACATTGAGTTTTACCGTAAAATGTGATTTTTGATCCAAAAAAAAAAGTTGTTTCCCAGCAAAAAAATTTGCGTAGGGGTACTTAGTTTGATGTACAGAATGCTTGGTTGACGGCTGTGTGATGGATTGATTTACACCCTGTAGATTTGATTTTAAGATTCCAATTTCCAATACCTCCTAATGTTTCTGTTCTCCTGGTAGAATGTGGAACTTTACTAAAATTATTATCGATTAGTTTTATTATCCACCACATAACTAGCAGCTACCAAATCGTAGGTGCTCAAATGGGAATAAAATTAAATATTTTTATTATTCCCATTAGAGTACCACGTCAAAATATTGATTGGTGCTCTAATGGGAATAACTTTGGTGCTCTAAGCGTAGGTGCTCTAAAAATCGGTACTGAGATGGGAATACCTCGTTCTTAATCGAGATGTACTTAAGGTGAATGCTCCAACTAGCCCGCGAAATTCAATTTTTCTTACGTTTTTTGCAATTTGCAGGCCAATGCTAGTTTGTATGTTGATTAAAATAGAAATTGCGGCTGTAAGACGTATGTAGTTACAGAAATATAATCATCAAAATCATCAATACAAGCCTCCAAGTTCATAAAGGTGCAGGAACTTGAAAAAGTCATTTTTGCACCTTTATGAACTTAGAGGCTTATACTATGTTGGGGTCGGCTTCCAGTCAAACGAGACGCAGCTGAATACCATTATTTTACCTAGAGCGACTGCCTATCTGACCTTCACCACCCAGTTAGTACTGGTTAATTTAATATCACGGCGGGGGCCAACAGTTTACCGTGCTTTCCGAGGCACGGAGGTTGGGAATGTAATGGGTGGTCACCCATCCACAGACCAACCTAGACAAGCGCGGCTTAACCCGAAGATTGATCATAGCTTCTAGTTTTATCTGACCACGAATTCCTCATGAAAATTAAAGATTAATTTACTGAACCTTCCGGAATTATTTGTTTAGATATTCGCGATAGCCCAGTAAAATCTGTTCCATAGTTTAGAAGAACAATTCCCGCACAGAGACTAATAGAGTTTTTAATTACATAAAGTCACTTTTGTCAAAAGAATTGTTCGGATGGATGCAGTGAATAGTAATACATGAAGGTATTAAAATGCAGTGATAGCCTTGTGGTGTGACTGCCAAATTATAGCTCTCAAGTTCGAAGACACGCACCTCGGATTTTTCGAATTCATGTGTGCGTATTGTACAATTATCTCTTGCTTCGGTGAAGGAAAACATTGATGACAAGCCAAGGGTGGCATAATATCCCGTCGGGGCTGCGGGTTGTTCGCAAGAGATACCGCGGCCTTGACATGAAGGGCTAAGAAGGAACATGGGTGGTTTTTAGTCAGTAGAAGTCTGACACTCCCTTCCGCTCTGCCCAAGAGCGGGAGGGGTTATGTGAGGATTTTCCACCCGCCAAAAAAAAAACGGTGGCATAATATCTTTGACACAAGGTTAGGTCAGAGAAAAGAAACATGGAGGTATTTAAAAAAAACTTGTTTTAAAACAAAAATATTGTGTCGTAGAAGGTTCCTAGGTATGGTCCAGAACAAAAAAACAACACTTGTCCTTTTAAGGGTCTTTTACACCTTTTATCACCGTTTTCTCTGATCGAATGTCACTTTATCTTGGGCTTTCCGAGGGGGCTTTATCGTAAAGAATGGTTACCCATCTATGGATTGACAGCAGTAAAACTTATCAGTGTTTTCCTTGGTTCTCTTCGTAACAATATGAAGTTTGTGTTTAGACTGCAATAAATATTATTGCGAAGTACCCGTGCATTATTTAAACTATTACATTAATAGTTTTGATACACACCTTCATTTCCCTTATGTGTGTGCCAAAGGGCGAACGAAAAACTTTAAATTGTTGATCAAAACGTAATTATACATTTTATTAGGATATCTCAATGTATTTGTCCTATTGTCTTTTGAATCTGTACACCATAATTAGCAAAAATACTTATGTAATCAACGAAATGATAATCATCTGCGTAGCCTTTTCCCAACTATGTTGGGGTCGGCTTCCAGTCTAATCGGATGCAGCTGTACACCAGTGTTTTACATGGAGCGACTGCCTATCTGACCTCCAAAACCCAGTCAACAAAGAACCAAATCAATCAACGAAATGATAATGAAATATTTTTCTATCAAACACTTATCTTATTGCTGAGGTTCTTCAGAAAGGTCAACATACAGCTTGACACTGACCTACATAAAAAAAACGTAAGAAAATTAGATCTTCACGGCTGGCGTTCATCATCATCATCATTTCAGCCGAAAGACGTCCACTGCTGGACATAGGCCTCCCCTAAGTGTCGCCACATTGACCGGTCCCGTGCGTCTCGCATCCAACGGATCCCCGCAACCAACACCAGGTGCACGGTCCACCTAGTGGGAGGCCTTCCAACGCAACGTCTTCCGGTTCGCAATCGCCACTCCAGAACTTTCCGGCCCCATCGGCCATCCGTTCTGCGAACAATGTGCCCTGCCCACTGCCACTTAAGTTTGGCAATTCTTCGGGCTATGTCGGTAACCTTGGTTCTCATGCGGATGTCCTCATTTCTCGCGGTTTTTACTGATCAGCATTTTCGTCGTCTAATTTTTTATATGAAAAATCTTTCCTTATCGACTTTTATGCTTCTTGTGCTGAAAAAGATATCGAAAAATGGAAATGACTCGTAGATTGAAGGTTCCTCTTCAAATATTTGTATTGAATTCGATCCGCCATCGAGCTTGCTAAATATTTTTATGATTTTTATTGACTTACATTTTGGAAGGTTATCAATCGGTAGGACTTCCGAGTTGGTCCAGTTGTCCAACACATGCAAACTAATTTGACAAATCCTACATCGCGTTATCAACTTTATCCGCGACATTAGCCTATATAGAAAATCCCGACTTACATATGTCGGGCAGTTAGCCCACCAGATACAACACCCGTCTGGTCGGAGGATCCTCCCTTTTCTATGGGGGATGAGGAGCTTTAGACCCTGTTCCTCATACACCCCAAACAGTAGTCGATAGCGCGAGTGCCGTGCACGAGGTCCTGTGGGTTTTATTCTCTGGTCGGGCAAAGTCTTATTAGGTTTTCCATCGGGAATTTCTCATTAGCAGCAACAGAGTCTGAATTTGTGTCCGGTTGATGGCAATAGGCTTTGTTTTTTTTGAGGGAGTGGGAAATCATCAAATAACCCCTCCCGCTCTAGGCAGAGCAAAAGGGAGTGTCAGACTTCTACTGACTAAAAACCACCCGTTTTCGTTCTTAGCCCTTTGTGTCAAGGCCGCGGTATCTCTTTCGAACAACCCGCAGCCCCGACGGGAATAGGCTCGCACTTACGTGGGACTTACACAAAAATGGAGAAATGTAGATGTAGTAATGGGTAGGTACACTTCTGCCTTGCCGTTCGGGTAGAGTAGTTAACTAAAAACTATAAACAATGAAGACGATACAGTGCTTTGAAAACTCGTGTGACGTCATATTCTAAGACATTAGTATGACATTTTTACCGGTGAGTGACGTCACACTCAAATCTTTGACGCGTTTTATTTTCGTCAATTTTTATGGATTTGATAAAACAAAAAATACGTATCCAATATTTTTCGATAATCTAACAGACGGGCTAATTAGAATCATATTTTATTAGTCAGTAAACATCCCTATTACATGCAAGCGGTAGGTAACTAGCAGAAGATTTTTTTAAACATGCTTTGACAACTATAGCCAGCTGATTATAATAGGTATTTAGCATGGACCGATACAGATAATTTTAATTATTTAAAAACAATTTACAATTCAAAACTACAAAAAATTTTATAATCGAGCTCAGCCAGCTCCAAATATCTTGGGTTCGACCTCCAGTCCAGTCTAACCGGACGCAGCAGAATTGCAGTATTTTGTATGGAGCTTCATCTGACCTCCACAAGTCAACTCTAAATACTGTGTAAATAAAATCAATTACGGTGGAATTTAATAAATAATTCATAAAATTAAATGATTTAGAGAGCTCGTGGCTTAATAAGAACTGCCACTCGGGTCGATCTTTAGGTAAAGCTGTGCTTGCCTTGGTCGGTCTGTGGATGGGTGACCGCCCGACATACCGAGTTTCCTCCGTGCCTCGGAAAGCACGTTAAGCTGTTGGTCCCGGCTGCCATATATAGATCTTTGGCAGTCGTTACAGGTAGTTAGTAACCTGAAAATCTGACAACCAGTCTTACCAAAGGGTATCGTATTACACAGTATTAACTGGGTTGTGGAGGTCAGATAGGCAGTCGCTCCATGTAAAATACTGGTATTCAGCTGGATCCGGTTAGACTGGAAGCCGAAACTAAAATAGTTGGGAAAAGGCTAGGCAGATGATGAAATGATTTAATTTTTTTTTCTTTTTTTATTTTAACTGTCAGAGCTGTTCACAGAATACGTAGCGACGCGACGCCACGTAGACTCGTAGACCATCTACGAATTTCGTAGACCTTCTAATTACGTAGCACTTTAAGCATCGTAGTAATTTGTGTATTAATATGTTTTATAATTTATTTGATTACTTTCGATGTGGCTTTGAACACAACTTTTATTTTAAGATCTAGCTATTGCCCGCAGCTGTATGGTCCCACACTAAAACTTTATGGCTTTGAGGGGTATGAGGAACAGGGTGCAAAGTTCCTCATCCCCCATAGAAAAGGAAGGATCCTCCGACCAGACGGGTGTTATGTCTGGTGGGCTAACTGCCCGACATATGGAAGTCGGGATTTTCTATATAGGCTAATGTCGCGGATAAAGTTGATAGCCCGATGTAGGATTTGCCAATTTAGTTGGCATGTGTTGCGATAGATGTCGCTGTCGCCACATCGCCATGATGGGAAGAACAAAGTGTTCTCCATTTCGTTAGAAGTGTTTTAACTCCCTTTATTGAAGCTTTCTCTTCCTCTATTACCATCCATTCTTGAAAACATCGCCGCTATTCCAACTATTAAACTCATCATAACTCCAGTCTAACAGTATTTTCTCTTTTCACAGGTACATAATGTAATAACCCGTCAAAACAAAAATATGTCTTCCCAAATTCTGCCACACGGTATCTACCGCCGCGACTCAAACGACATCCAAGAAAAACCTTTAGAAATCGATACCGAATCGAACCCAGACCGTAGTAGATCCAACAGTCCGAAAAACATGAAATACTACAAAATGGATGAAGAAAAAACGATTTTAAACCAAGGAAAAAAATCATTCTGCATAGATGCGCTACTTTCAAGACAGTTGCCAGAGACAAGTTTGCAGGATAAAATGGCTCAGCAGAAATATCTGACGATAATTCACAATAAGAACTATATCGGAAGGTACCAGGAGAATTATGACTCACAAATCGAACAGAATATGATCAACAAATGCGAGGGTCGAGAGAGTCCACGGTCTGGGCAGAGAAGTCCAAGGTCTGGGCAAAGTAGCCGGTCTGCTAGTCCAGGATCTGATGATGGGAACAGGTCTGGGAGTTACAGTCCTCCTATTTCGCCAGGAGTTGAAGGAGGGAATGAGGAGTATGAGAGCTATAGTCCTGGTGAGTTGATGATTATTTTTTCTTTCTGTTGTGAACTTGTGGCTTAATAAGAAGCTCGTGGCTTAATAAGAACTGCCACTCGGGTCGATCTGTGGATGGGTGACCGCCCGACATACCGAGTTTCTTCCGTGCCTTGGAAAGCACGTTAAGCTGTTGGTCCCAGCTGCCATATATTAGAGCTTTGGCAGTCGTTACAGGTAGTCAGTGACCTGAAATTCTGACATCCAGTCTCACCAAAGAGTATCGTATTACCTAGTATTAACTGGGTTGTGGAGGTCAGATAGGCAGTCGCTCCATGTAAAATACTGGTACTCAGCTGCATCCGGTTAGACTGGAAGCCGACCCCAACATGGTTGGGAAAAGGCTAGGCAGATGATGATGTTGTGAACTTGTGTGTTTAATTTGTAAGAATCCAACTGGCCTCTAGTTTAATTTCTGTTACATAATTACCTTTAAAATACCTGCATTTTTGGTGCTGTTGGGGCTAGACAGTTGTCCTTGTTGAAAGAAATATTTAGCTTGTTAAGTCAGCACTAATAATAATATGCTGTAAAAAATCGAACAGCCTCCGACAGATAATCTACTAAAGTGTATGTCACTATTGACTCCCTCGTGACGGTCTAGTGGTCGTAATAGCGCCTGCTGAGTATGAACTTCTGGGTTCGATCCGGGTCGGTCAAAGCGGTATTAATATTGGGCATAATAAGTTTGGCCTTTTCAACAGGACTTTCTAAGTAGCAGCCACGGAGTCTAAATTAGTGCCCGGTTGACGGCAATAGGCTCGCCCCCTATTACATGTGGGTGTACTATTAGGTGCCACCTCTGCCAAACCCGCATGGTTCACATTCCGCAGCCAGTTAGCAATGTGGATGACCGTTCCATCATCCATTCAAATTCTTTCATACACCTAAACAATAACTAACCCAGCATCTCTTCCACAGGTATAATACCAAAACCCGGCCTCCTCCCCCAAAACCCAGCCCTCGTCGCCGCGCAATCCGCAGCCCTATTCAACTACCCGCAACTCTCTCAACCGGGCGGTTTGCCCCCGGGCGCTCCGATGCCGTCAGCGTTCCACCACCCGGGAGACAGGGTGCTCCATCATATGCAGCTGGAGTGGCTGGCCAGGACTGGGATGTTCTACCACAGGATACCTGAACTAGGAGGTATGGGGTTATGTATGTGGAATTATAGTTATTTTTTGTGATTGTTATGGGTGGTTTCTGTGTGTTTAGATTTAAACCTCATGAACAATGGTGACAAATATGTTTTATCCTCATCCGCTGATTAATTTCGTTGCGGGATCCAAGACAGTTAAATCGTTTCTCTGGGACTTCGTCGCGCTTCATTGTCTCAGCGCTTTTCTGGCGGTCGCCACTGTTGATTCTGGTGTTCAGTAAAAAAAATGTCTTACACAGGTGAACTTAATGCCTCACGGCGTTCAACATTGTGATGCCTCGAAAACATTATTTATTTTTTGTTGGTGTAATAGGGGATCGGACTGAGTCAAAAAAAAATATGATTTTAATTAATCAGTTAGATTATCGAAAAATATTGGATACGTGTTTTTTGTTTTATCAAATTAATAAAAATTGACGAAGATAAAACGCGTCAAAGATCATGAGTGGGGGTTGTGACGTCATTTGTAGGTAAAAAATGTACTGACATGTGACGTTTGCGAGGAGTTCACGAGTTTTCGAAGCACTGTATCGTCTTCATTTTTTGTTTATGTGAAAAAAGAAAAAATATGTGTTCAATAATTTTTGGAAATCTATCTGAGGGACTAATTAGTTTTTTTTTGTCAGATCCCCTATTACTTTATCCCGTTTCGTAAAACCGTTTAGGACTAATAACCAAGGTACAATTATTATTTTCTTTCTTTAAAACTTTACTTTGACTGCCTGGCTGGTAGCAAAGACTTCCGTCAGGAATTTCTTAATAGCATCCACGGTGTCCGGATTTATGCCCGGTTGTAGGCAATTAGGCTCGCCCCTATGTTCCGTCGCTTCTGCGGGCAAGTGCCACATGAACGCTCAGTGACATAGTGCACAAGTGAAGTGATACTAATATAGTTTTAAGTTTATATTTACTAACACAAACTGTATTATTAGTATGTATATTCAGGGAAAGGTATTTATCTATGGGTCTTTGTTACCTGAAAATAAATATATTCTATTCTATTCTATGAAATGCGACTTAAACATAACTGACAAAATGTGGGTACACCTCTGACTAACCATTCAGGGCAATTAATGTTATGTTATGTTTAAAAACCTTGTATACACGTCATAGAAAATACTCACCCTCTTAAAAAATGTTTCACGACGTTAAAATACTCTAAAAACTCATAAAAAACTTAAGATAAAAGATTTAGCAACAGACACAAACCATTCATCTTTCCAGCCGATCTTATCATTCAGCTAACAAATGGAATTACTTACAAAATGTAATCTGTAGGCGAGTTAGACTTAATCTGTCTTCAAGATAAATGTCATCGATCAAGCTTGCAGTATTTATATTTTAAAAAGTAGCTCTGTTAGTTGTTTTGAGCTGAGTTGCACGTGATTGAGGAGGTTTATGTCAGCCTACAGCAGTCCACTGACTGCTGTAGGCTGATGATGAGTTCTAGATTGTCCGTTAACTAATAATAACAATCCTTCCAAGCCGGTTTCGGCTACGGCGACCGTTTCATCGTCAACCTAGTTACGTCTCTCATGGGCTCTCATGTGGCTAGAAAAACCACCTTTGTTAATAAATATTCTTGCACAGAGTGGACACGTGAGAGCACCATTAACATAATTGTAATTGATTGCCGCTGGTGGTCGGGCTTTTAGTTCGTCACGCTTCAAATCCAGTTTTGAGAGCCGACTGCCACTGGAGAAGAGTTTGTGGACTGTCGACGGATTTCTTGAACTACGTCACCTATTACAGGTCGGCTGACATAGAACAACGCAGACCACCCACTACATCCCCACTGTCCGTTAACTATGCATAGTAGTAACTACTGGGTTTTTTCATCTGTAATTTCTCAACCGCAGCCTCGGAGACTAAATTTGTGCCCGGTTTATAGCAAAAAGCTCAATGGCGGAGGCGCTGACTGTCGAAATATGGGTGTACTATTAAAAAGTATTTCATCATCATCATCAGCCTATTATGTTCCCACTGCAGGGACTCTGGCCTCCTCCCTAGGAGAGGGATGGGCTATAGTCCACCACGCGTGCCCAGTGCGGATTGGTAGATGTCATATGTCTTCGAATTTTTGGTTCTAACGTAGGTTTTCTCACGATGTTTTCCTTCACCGTTTTGAGAGCAGTGGTGTTGAAATAAAGTACACAAAGTAATGTGCCTGCCTGGGTTCGAACCCACGACTCACTATTCCACGCCAAAGTATTTGCTCTTGTTGAAACTTCAAGTTTTCCAAAAGTTGTTTAGTATAAGTAACTTTTGCACAATGAAAATATATCGGAAAATCATCATTCTCCTGCCCTTATATCGATTTATTTATTCTTCCTCTAAACTTCTCTCTTACTCATCTCAGCAGTCATAATCATAAGGATGATTCATCCATCGTTTTTCTGGTTTTCCCCTCTTGTACCTTACGGCTACTCACCCACTCTATCAACCCAAACAGATTTCATTACAGTGACTAAAACTAAAAAAGTAATAAGCCAAGCATATCCACGAAAAACCAAATATCATATCAAACGTATATTAATCACTAGCTGATGCCCGCGGCTTCACCCGTGTGGATGTCGGTCAAATTATGTACTAAAACCTTCCTCTTGAATCACTCTATCTATTAAAAAAAACCGCTTCAAAATCCGATGCGTAGTTTTAAAGATTTAAGCATACGTAGGGACGGACAGACAGCGACAGCGACTTTGTTTTATACTATGTAGTGATGATGATTTGTCATACTTACGAGAAAAATACAATTTTTATCAATTTATCTTCACAATCAGAAACCTCATTTGACAAAATAACATGTCAATCTTTGATAAAGATGTTGAAACAAATATTATGTTCATCTTAAATTGCAGATAGATGTATTATTTTTATCAACTGTCACAAATGGACCACTATATATTCTTTGTCATACTTTATTTATTGAAGATTGTGAGGGGCTCGTGGCAAATTCAAAATCAAAACATCATTTATTTCAATTAGACCATTACAGGTACTTTTGAATGGCAGAAAAACAAAGGAAGCGAGGCTGCAGTCACAAGGCATACCTAATAACTTGTGAAGAGAATTTTTATAGAGAAGAATGGGCAAGAAAATCCATACACACTATTTTAAATCAAAATGTTGTTACAAAATCTCGGTTACATCATTCATGTTGAGAACGACGTAGAAACGCTTGCTAGTTAAGAAAAATAAAAATACATAATAAACAATTAGAAAACAAAATAAACCATGGCAGCTAAAGAAATGACCAGTCCCTACTGGATCCCCTTCAAACTCCCTACTGGTTCACAATAGGGGATCGTACAAAAAAAAAACTAATTGGTCCGTCTTTTTTCAAATAAATAAAATATGAAGACGATACAGTGTTTCGAAAACTCGTGAACTCCTCGAAAACGTCACATGTCAGTATATTTTTTACCTATAAATGACGTCACAACCCCGCACTCATCGCGCATCTTTGACGCGTTTTATCTCCATCATTTTTTATTAATTTGATAAAACAAAAAACACGTATCCAATATTTTTCGATAATCTAACTGACGGACTAATTAGAATCAAATTTTTTTTTACCCTTTCCTATCCCCTATTGTGATGCAGTGATCAGCATCGTTCAGCTCAATCATTTTGAAGAGAGCTAAATAAAACAACCATATTCAAGGTTAAGCAACGTTTGCTGAGGTTGGTTTGTGAATAGGTGACGCACCCTAACAACACCGTGCCTCGGCATGCCTTTTTTTTATTTTGAGGGTGGGAAATCATCAAATAACCCCTCCCACTCTTGGGCAGAGCGGAAGGGAGTGTCAGACTTCTACTGACTAAAAACCACCCATGTTCCTTCTTAGCCCTTGCGCCGAGGCCGCGGTATCTATTTCGACCAACCCGCAACCCGGACGGGCGTGGGCCCTTCCATGTTGCTGACATCTCTTTGAGGCGCGCGTGGAACACGAACGCGCCGTCGACACGGCCTGTCGTCGTCATAAGACGGACGGACGGCGAGCTGGCCCATTACTCACCGTCCACAGGCCCGAATCTACGGTGGCCGGAAGCCGACACGTGGCCCCCGACGACGCCCGGAGCGTCTCCCGCGGCTGAGGTGACTTACCCTAACAACACCGTGCCTCGGACCTGCGTTTGTAGATCTTCGTACCCTGGCTCCATCTATACGGTACTCGATCTTGCACAGCCAGACTGGTCTTTTAATAGGCAAGGATTAAAATTACAGTCTAACATCAGGTGGACCATATGCCGATTTCGTCACTTGCCAACACAAAAAAATAATCACTCGTATAATCTAATTCTTATCGATTATTTAGTAAAAACGATGACATATGTGTCAAACACGATTACCGGTATTAAACGACCCCTAGTGTAAATAGTGTTACGCGGGGGGTAAACGTTACCAGGGGGTTACATTAGTTATGGGTAAATAAAATTAAATAAATTAGCTGGCACTTATTTTTATGGGGTCATTTGTGTTTAGTGATATATTTTAAGTCATTTCGATGAATTATATTCGTTTTTACTAAGACTAAATGAATCCTTTTTTTTTTTTGGCGGGTGGAAAATCATCAAATAACCCCTCCCTCTCTTTGGCAGAGCGAAAGGGAGTGTCAGACTTCTACTGACTTAAAACCACCCATGTTCCTTCTTAGCCCTTCATGTCGAGGCCGCAGTATCTCTTGCGAACAACCCGCAGCCCCGAGTCTGAATCCTTCATTTAATGTCTAACCTAAATTTTAACCACGCACTGTTTAAATTTTAGCGCAAAACTGTGTTCAAAATACAATAGTGTGCTTTGGTGTAGGCAATCATTTAGCTGCCGCTTAGTAAATTACATTTGTTTGAGAAACTTTTGTCCTCGGGCTACGTCAAGCCTGCCTCCGTAGATTGCAATAGGGACAGCTGCAGCTCAAACCGATTATGTCACAATAATTTTGACGATATCGACGTTTCGTATTTATTTATTTTGTATATGCTTACATGTACAACACTGGTTAGTGGCATGCATTATTTCATGGCACAGTATTAACATGCACCCTGTAAGGGCACTGCAAATTGCTGGACATAAAATTATTAGATTACAGTCATTTAATTCTAAACATTTATAAAGAATGAAAATTGCGAAATTGATTGTAAATTGAATTGAATGAACAATTTCTTACAATAATTTAAGTCTATTATTAAGGTCTCGGTAGTCATTTCCCTTTTTCTCCTCGAAAACTAAGCTGATTCAATTATTATCTACAATAAAATCTTAACGAAGAGCATCCTAACCTAGCCACACTTTTTTTTTAAATGTTAATGTCTATTTAGTTATGTTAAAAACTTTTAGATTTTGTCCTCTAATCCCGGCCGTAAAAATTTGATATTTTTGCCATATTTGTTGGGTCATATTTTCTTTAACTAAAGTTGCTGAAAAAATGGAAATAATACGTTTCTGTCACATAAATACGGGAAATTAACTCCATTACACGACATTGAAACGACTGAAATTCAGTTTTTTATTTATTTGATCATATTGGATCGGAATTACAATTTCATGACAGCTTATTACCATGTATGCTAATTAATTAATAATTGTGCAATAATAATTCATGATAGCTTGTTTGGTGATTGTTAATTAGTAATTACACATGGTGATGACTGGAGTATAGCTTTGTTTATATTGTGATATGACGTCATTGTCTTTTATTGATCAACAACAGACGTTCGTATCAATCTTAAGATTAACAATCACAAATAGTGAGTTGTTATGTTGGTGATTATTAAGCTGGTGATTAGTGATTTAAATGCGTTGAGTTTTAAATTGATATTGGGGTGATTTTTATTTTTTATATCTTAGAGGTAGACTTTCTCCTTCTTTCTTTCTTTGAGGCCTTTGCTCAGCAGTGGGACACAATGCAGGCTAGAAAAAAAAAAGAGGTAGACTGGCTAAATTCAGTGTTCTTCTTCACCATGTTGTTAGTGCCAATCTGAAGTCAGAGTTATTATACCACCCATAAGCATCTGACTCGAGAATTATCTCTCAGGCAGTTTGTTTGGATTCCTTACGATTTCCCGCAACTACATTTCAATGCAACTACCAACCTTGACACCCAACATATCTTTGCCCCAACCTATTCTTTTATTATCAACCTGCCAACCCATCAACATCGGAACCTGCCGACATGTCAGCTTAACTACACTATAGTCAATCAACCCCTGTTTGTGAACTACCCTCACTATTTGTCGTCAATACTGCCACCTGTGATGACACCTACCCTTTGTGCCAACCCCTTTTGAAAAAGAACTGGTCGGAAAAAAATTAGTGTGAAATAACGTTGTGATAATCTGTGGCATTGTTTTGTCTATGATCTCATTTTTGCTTTTAGAACGATATGAGGATTTTATGTTCTGGTTTTTGAGATAGTATAAAAAGTAGTTATTTTTTAGATAGGTATAGAAAACTGCCTCATTGGTCGAGCTGCTACGAGTACTGAGTGTGAGGTCCTGGGTTTGATTTCAGGGTCGGGCAAAGCAAAAAAAAACACGAAGTTTTAAAACACTATTTTTTTTCTTTTTCTAATTTTTTAGGCCTAAATGGAGATTTTTCACGTACTTACTATTATTAACTTAAGAATTATTCTAAAAAATCTTGAGCATAAACGTCTATCATTTTAGTCACACATTAAAATATTTAATAATCTAACACCATTACGACTTCCCAATTACAATATCCAAGTCTGGCAACCCCCACAATTTAAACCATACATTTAACGCAAGATTAGCCCAACATCCCAACTTTGCCAGCAATAAAAATCATTCAATTATCTGATTGCTAACAGGTGCCGCTACCCTACGACATATGGGGCGGCAATAAACCACCCACCCTACTTAGTTAGGGTCACCCCTGCTTAACCTTTTTAGTTGGGAAGATAAATTGAGATAGATTATTCTCTTTTAAGAAGTAATGTGTGATTTTTTAGGATACCTACCCTAATGAGATAATTGGAATAGTGTATTATGATAATCCAGCACGCTTTTTTTTTAGCGGTTGGAAAATCATCAAATAACCGGGGTTCTGCTCTTGGGCAGACCGAAAGACAGACACGCTGTCCTGCGTGTCGCGGTTTCGCTTTCCGCTCGGGATAAATACGTTAAAGTTGCAAAAAATATTCCTATCATACTCCCTGCCTTTTCATAATCATTTTTACTTACTAGCCTTTCTACTATTTTCATGTTCAAAGTATTTCATGTTCAAAAAATCTGAAAAAAAGTAAACTACAAAATAGCTCTTTCATTGAGTTGGCTTAGTAGGCGACTCGGCCGCTGAAGTATTAACGTGATTATTACATAAAGAGGTGGTCCTCCTTCTATAATAACCACATAAATAAACAACTTCGTCTCCATTAAATAAAAATAATCACATAAAGGCGTACAAAACACGTGCCTAGTTTAATTAACTCTCTGATTATATAATTAAATAATAATTAGATAAATCTTAACATGGCCGCTTTAGAAGTTCATTTAAAAATCAACAGACTCCCGGTGACACATAATTTGTTGATGGTGTGTGGATCCACTTATAGCGGTTAGAAAAACACATGCGTGCCTGAATATACACACACCAGGCACATGAAGCTACCTGAAACATGAATGAATACGGCGTAACTATTTATGCTTCGGTGTCCCTTTCAACTTGTAGCCGTGCTTGCGTTAGAAAGATTAGTCAGAAAGATGGGCCATGAGAAATGCTACGCATAACATTCGCGACCCATTCGACTCTGTGTCATATCTGGTTCAACAACAAACAACATCAATTTATTCTCAGGCAACTACAGCCCATAGATACATATTATTTAACTTACAGACTAACATAAGTATAATAGGTGTTAGTAAAATAGAGCCTTAAAACTATGTTAGTAATTATGTGTTCAACCGAAGCCTTTTTTTTTTGGAGGGTGGGAAATCATCAAATTACTCCTCTCGCTCTGGGCAGAGTGGTGTGTGCATGATCCTTCTTAGCCCTTTGTGCCGAAGCCTCGGTATCTCTTACGAACAACTCGCAGCCCCGACGGGTTCAACCAAAGCCTGACTGCAGTATAGTTGCAAAGGGTAGAAGATAAGGTGTTCGGTAACCAATACCACTTAAATCTTCCTTTTCACTCCCCAAAAACCTAACGATGATAAAATTTCAACTTAAATATCTTTTAAAATAGCCAACTAATCATCACGAGCCTGTCCCTCGCTGCCACTCAGCCCCCTCCTTCATCCCTAAGGGGTGGGGGAGGAAATTTAAGCCAATTATCTGGCACCAATTTGTTCTCACAAACAAAGCTCAGCCCTTGCCAAATTAGATCCCCGTGTGAGGGACGGGGCGGTATCGATGTGTGGTAATGTCGATAGATTTTGTTTAATGTGTATTTTAGAAGATAAAAATCGTCTTTGTTTTATTTTCTGTGTATTTTTTATTGCTAGCACGTTACATCACATAACATCATGCCTCTAAATGTTTAACACTTTAAGCATTAAGTAGAGGAGTTCAGTACTTTGACTTTTTCTTCTAGACTTGTTGACACAATTATATGTTTGTTACATCTGATTACAATGTAAAATTGATTCATAACCAGAATTTGTGTAAAAGAGAGACTACGCGAGAGAGACTTTATAGTTTCCAAAAAACGCTAAAAACGTCTAAAATAACTTTACTTTTGAAAGTAAATGAAACAAACAAGGTCACCGACTTCCTAACGTAGTAACTTAATTCTTATTGCTATTACCGATAAATCTGTATCATCGACACAACAGCATTCACATCACTAGCGCAACCCGTCGGCTCTGGGGTAAAATTCACAAATTCAGTAAAGAATCTATTTAGCCAGGTCTCTTGATAGTAGCCATATTGGATCGGGGTTTTAACTGTTTAAGGCTTGCATAATGTTAGTAGGTAACTTGATTTTATATGGCCGAACACTTTAAGTTAGTTGTATTTAGTTAATTTTAACAATCTTCTTACTTTTATCGTGGACTTTAACCAGCACTTAAAGCCTTTTTTTTTGTCGTGTGGGAAATCGTCAAATAACCCCTCCCGCTCTTGGGCAGAGTGAAAGGGAGTGTCAGACTTCTACTGACTAAAAACCACCCAAGTTCCTTCTTAGCCCTTTATGTCGAGGCCGCGGTATGTCAGAGTTAAGTAAGTTAAATAAGCCGCACATGGGCCTCTGACTTGGCTACATGTCGTCGAGAAATATCCATCAGTCATGCTGGTTTCCTCACGATGTGTTCCTTCACTGAAGCAAGTGATAATTATGCAATACGCACATGAATCCAAAAATTTGAGAAGGAAGGAAGCAGTAAGACCGTTGAACATAAAAAATCCGATATATGTAAATTGGCCTTTTTTTTTTTGGCTACTGGATAATCATCAAATAACCCCGCCCGCTCTTGGGCAGAGCGAAAGGGAGTGTCAGACTTCTACTTACTAAAATCCATCCATGTTCCTTCTTAGGCCTTCATGTCGAGGCCGCGGTATCTCTTGCGAACAACCCGCAGACCCGACGGTAATGTAAATTGGCCTTCTTCTGAAATATCTTACTAGGAAGATTTTCCTATCTTCTAGTACTTTTCTAACTCCAAATGACTTGAGTAAAAGTAATTGGGTACTTGACAAAAAATATCTAATTACTCCGTCAGATAGATTTCCAAAAAATTTTGGACAATTTTTTTTCCTTTTTCACGTAAACAAAAAATAAAGACGATACAGTGCTCAAAAAACTCGTGTGACGTCACATTTCAGTACATTTTTATTTGAAAAGTGATGTGTTTGTGTGTGTGATGTTTTAGAAAAAAAGATCCTTAAAGAAAAAGAATATGAATTGAGTTAAAATTCGTTAGTCACAAAGGCAGTTACTATTATGAAAGGTTCATTTTACGCTTTTTAACGCAATCCTTATTATGATCTGCTAAAGAGGCCATTTTAGACCCCTGAAGGCAGGCAGCATTGCCACGTTGGATAGCAATGCTGATTCTTTTTTGATAGCATTTAGAAAATAGGCCAGCCCTGTGGTCACGTGAAGAGTCGACCAACCGCTTGCCGATTTTTCGAAATCTTCTTTCTGTTTTTCTCCTTTGAGTAAAAAACTCCGAGAGCCTATTCTGACACTTCTTCTTACCACTCTTCTTTCCATCGACTTAAATCTCAATGTACCCCCATTTTTAAGAAAGGAAACGCTACATACACTCACCATAACATACAGGGGGTGGATATTAAGTAGGCGTGGTTAGTTCGCGCCTGCGTCGCAGCCTGCTCTTGAGAAAACCTTTTGTTCAAGCAGATTTTATTTCATGTAAAATTATTTAATGTGGTCCCGGTTTTTTTATGGGTTATTTTCTATGGTTTAATGTGGGTTTTGAGGGGTTGTAAAGGGGTATGAATTGGTTTAAAGACGTGTTTATGTCTTCGTGTCTTAATGTCTTTTTCTTAGGTACCTATTTAAGCGATTTCTTAAACATCGGCCAAGTGCGAGTCGGACTTACGTTTGAAGGATTCCGTACCATCGTAGAAGAGAAGCCCTTTATTTTATCATCTACTAGCTGATGCCCGCGGCTTCGCCCGCGTGGATGTCGGTCAAATTATATATTAAAACCTTCCTCGTGAATCACTCTATCTATTAAAAAAAACCGCATCTAAATCCGTTGCGAAGTTTTAAAGATTTAAGCATACATAGGGATATTGGGACAGAGAAAGCGACTTTGTTTTATACTAAGTAGTGATTCTTAACATTTGTTATACCGGCAACAGATATATTGTATAATATATCTGTATCCCTATGTATGCTTAAATCTTTAAGTTGAAATTAAGAAATTTTCACGGAATGTGTATACATTCCGTGAAAATTTCTTAATTTCAACTGAGATACAGTTCGTTGACGCTGAGATACGGACGGACAGACAGCGGAGGCTTAACAATAGTGGTCTGGTCTCGTTGGTAACCCTATGGGTAAAAAAACCGACTTCCAACACTTTATTGCCACCGCCTTATTTTTCACTATTTTTGTGTTTTTTTTTTTACCCATTTTTTTTTATGTTACTCTTTCTGTTGAGATATTATTATGCTACGCAAACTCTAACACCGGGTTAGCACTAACCACACGATAAAGAAGAACACCGAATTCAGCAAGTCTACCTCTAAGCTATAAATAAAACAATTATCACCCCAATAACAATTTAAAACTCAACACATTTAAATCACTAATCACCAGCTTGATAATCACCAGCATTTGTGATTGTGAGTATAAAAATAAACAAATTAAATTACTATAGAACTAATTGTAATCACCCGATACGTTCACCCCTAGTACAGCGTTGCTATTACAAATTCAGGCTTAACGGTATCTGAATAAAACTCAAAATTCCGTGAAATAACTTAGGGGTAGTTTAGGTTAAATCTTGCCACGGTAAAATGAACTTTATACCGTTACGTTTAAGGGTGAGAGAGTTAAATAATAGAATAATAACTAGTGACATATGATTAGTTTGTTGCAATTTATTTTGATGTTTGTTTTAATTTGAGGGGTGGGCAGAGCAATTGGATTAATACGTCTTGAATAATATTTTAATACAAATGTGATTATTGCAAATAGCTATTTCTAAGTTAAAAGGATGAAGATAATGCAAACTTTTGGTAAAACATCGTGAGGAAACTTGAAGGTTCTTTCGACTTCCGTCGGAGCTACGGCTTGTTCGCAAGAGATACCGCGGCCTCGACATGAAGGGCTAAGAAGGAACATGGGTGGTTTTTAGTCAGTAGAAGTCCGCGCTTCTAACCGAATTGACTTTAGATTTTAATAAAGCTTATGTCAATCCAATATATTTTCTAGAACGTTTTTATCAGCTTCACCTGTAACAAATTTAATTTCTAAGATTTTTGCATGCATGTTGTATTTAGAAAAATTAATTTTGACCCACTACCCAGATTGAAATAAGAAAAAAATGTTATTACGGATAAATATTATACCTACTGAATTATTTGTTTTGGTTCTATAAAACAATACCCTCAATCCTTATTTTCAACTAAAAACAAAAAAAAAACATTTCGAACCCAAACTTTTTCATCAAAACTCGCCCCGCACCGTCATTGTCGCTTGCCCAAGGGTAAAAGTGCCAAAATAACACAATAATAGGATCAATTTGGTACCAAATTAGGGTCGACAAGGACTCCACATGCCACCAATATGATCGACCCGATTTGATGGGGTGCCCCATAAAAGTAAAGTGGTACATTCAAATCATATGTTACGGGGTTTTGAGGACAGTTGGTGACTTGTTAAATTGTTAGGCAATCGTAGATTTTTCTATTGGTAAAAAATAGCATCATCATCTGCCCAGCCTTTTCCCAACTATGTTGCGGTCGGCTTCGAGTCTAACCAGATGCAGCTGAATACCAGTATTTTACATGAAGTGACTGCCTAATCTGACCTCCACAACCCAGTTAATACTAGGTAGTACGATATCATTTTGGTAAGACTGGTTGTCAGCCTTTCAGGTCAGTGACTACTTGTAACGACTGCCAAAGACCTAATTTATGCAGCAGGGACCAACAGCTTAACGTGCTTACCGAGGTTAAATTTAACAAAATAAAAAAAGGACCTTAAAAAATACATTCGGAAACTCGAAACATCCCACACAATTCCGGAAGTCGGTGCGTAAAGTTTAATGAAAAAAACAAAGGCACCGACTTCCGAAAGTAAAGATTGTTTAGAATTTCATCGTCGTTTTTAGAAGCCGTTTTTTGCTAAAGTTTTTTTAATCTGTTTTCAAGAACATATAATTATTATGTAATTAGGTACTTCGATCGTCCCTGTCTAAAACCTTGTCAAAATGTCTAAAGTTGCTACCAGTTAAAACCGCAATATCGATCATTGACCCATCAACACATATATTTATTAAAGTTCTTAACTTTGAAATCCAAAAATAAGCCTGTACATGATTGTCTTGAATCGTCATCTATCGTGATCTACAATTTTTTTCTAATGAAATACGATACATGGTTCATTTGTTTTGGTTCGTACGAAGAGATACTAGGTAAAGAGCAATGACCGTTATTAACATGTTAACCGTCAGCAACTATAAATACATAGTCACTTTTCCACCTCACAATAACAAACGTTTGTCAAATCGCGTTGTCTAGCACAATTCGGGTATCGGCACAATAGCGTTAAGTCGCTCCGTCGAGCGCAAGACGGCAATCAGCGTAATTTGATTCTTACCCCCCGGGCGACGCCGGGGGTAGCTACATGTATATGTATGTGTAGGTATGGTAGCTCTTGAGTAAATAATTGAGGGGGGAAGTGTAAAATATTATGGTGTTTCAGCGATTGGTCAGATTTTAAGCTGCGTCGTTGGGCTAGCGGTCACGAGTCGCAAGCGTTAGGTTCTGGGTTCCATTCGAGGGTCGGACTAAGTGTTATTGGGTGTTCGTATCCGGAATTTGTAAATAGCAGCCATGATTTGTGTCCGGTTGATGGCAAGCCCGCCACACTATTCCCAAACCACTGTAACTCCTGTAAGCCAGAAACAACAGTGGCGACCACCAGAAAAGCGCCGAGACAATGAAGCTCGATAAAGTCCCAGAGAAACGATTGATGGCAATAGGCTCGCCCCCTATTACATGAGACTTAAAACTTAACTGGCAGAATGCGGGTGTGCTATTCGGTACACCCCTGCCTCACCCTTTCGAAATTACAAGCGTGATGTTATGTGTTAGGTAAGATAATTAATATTTATAACTGTATTATTCAAATAACTCGTATAACAAAAGATGAATTAGAAAAAGACAATCCCAAGACACAATTTCTAACCTCTTCCAAAATGTTTACCTAAAAATTCAAAACCCGCCATCTTGTCCATAGAGAAACCAGCACCATTCCCATAGACAATAAATGTAACCTCCTCCCGTTAGATTAGGAGCACACGTATTCAATGTTCCGCCAATAAATCTGTCAAGGGAGCAGTGCACTGGCGAAGCTGCTCTACTTAAGATATTGCGATTTATTTTGTTCTGTTTCGTGTGTCATTTTGAATTTGTAAGCTTTAGCTGAAGTTCAGTTTGGGAATGTGTTAGTTTAGAATCATTTTATTTTTTTGTAGATAGAAGTATAGATTGTAAATAAACTCATTACTTACGGCAGTCAGTATTGAGTGCTATGATATTTTATAGAAAGATCATTTTGTCAGCAATAAATTAACTTATTTTCATGATCTTATTTTAAAGCTGTAATCTCAGCCGTGTCACGCCTGTAATCCCCGATTGATAAGCCCGAGGTGTACCTAAAAGAAAACCCACATATCGCTACCAACTACCTCGTTGGTCTAGTGGTTGGAAGTACGACTGGTGAGCATGGTCAGAGACAGGTCTTGCGTTTGATTACCGGGTCCCACAAAGTGTTAATGGGTTTTTAGATTTTTTTTCAGTGAGTTTGGTTTTGTGCACGGTTGATGCCAATATTTTCACGCCTATTAGGGCCTTTTTTTTGGTGGTTTTTTTCGGCAGAGCGAAAGGGAGTATCAGACTTCTACTGACTAAAAACCACCCATGTTCCTTCTTAGCCATTTATGTCGAGGCCGCGGTGTCTCTTGCGAACAACCCGCAGCCCCGACGGGTATTACATGGGCCTTACACATAAATGGCAAAATGTGGGTGATATTAATTCAGTTTAAGTAAACCTGACTGGACGGCTGCGCCGCTATTTCTGTTAGAGCATCTATTTCATCATAAAACAATAATAAACCTGAGATGAATAAAGTTTAATAAGGTATATTAACATTGATGTCAATAGGTATGTAGGTGGTTCAAAGCACACAATGTATTTTGCAATGTGTTCACTGTTTAGATACTACGCCTACATATTGACATATTTCCATAAATATTGTATTGTATTCATAGCTCATGGTTTAATAATAACTATCACTCGGGCCAATCTTTAGGTTAAGCTGCGCTTGCCTAGGTTGGTGTGTGGATGGGTGACCACCCATTTCATGCCGAGTTTCCTCCATGCCTCGGCAAGCACGTTAAGCTGTTGGTCCCAGCTGCCATATATTGATCTTTGGCAGTCGATACCTACAGGTAGTCGATGACCTGAAAGTCTGACATCCAGTCTTACCAAAGGGTATCGATTATCCAGTATTAACTGGGTTGTGGAGGTCAGATAGGCAGTCGCTCCGTGTAAAATATTGATATTCAGCTGCATCCGGTTAGACTGGAAGCCGAGCACAACATAGTTGGGAAAAGGCTAGGCAGATGATGATTGTATTAATTCTCCTTATTTGATTTACATCAAATCACCTGTAACTAAGAAAAAAAGTTTCATGTTGAGAGAACTATGTAATAATGTAATTAACTCTGGAGTTTGTATTTGTGTCCAGTTGATGGCAATAGGCTCGCCCCTTATTACATGGGACTTAAACATAACTGTCGAAATGTAGGTGCACTATTAACTCTGCCTAACGCTTCGGGGGTTACAGGCATGGTGCTATGTTAGTCACTAGTAATACCAGTAAATACAAAGTAGAGCTACTTTCCACCCAGCTCAGTCCCAACTTTTGGTATAAATAACACAAGACGTTCGGTAGTCTGCAGGGGGATGTCGGACGACAAAATATACGGATTTATTTAATACTATCTCCTTACTGTGGAGTTGCATGATGTTTGTTAAGGGGTTCTAAGTCTATATACCTATAAAGGTTTCGGGTCACTAAGTAAAAAAAAGCGGAAAAAATGTCCTAGTTATTTGTACACCAGGTGTTGTAACAAGAAATAGCAATAATTACAATAAAAATGTTTTGGGATTTATAATTAAAAAACAAAAAAATCTAAGGACTTTACTCAAAATCGAATTTCGCCAAAACATTTGGTGGCATTTTAAGTTTAAACCCTACTATGACGGCCTGCAAGGAATACGCCCAGTTACCCTGTATAATTGACTTCTTACAAAGTCGTTATGAAAATACTGAGACAATAACTTTACTTTCCAGAAAGGATAACCTCTATCGGATAAACGTTATTTAATTATTCTTAAAATACCACGAACAAGAACCGCTATTGAAAATCCCGGTTAACAAACCAATACATTATTGTAATTTACAATTCCAATTATAAATACATAACAAATATAAGAAGTCGTTAGATCTTTATTATACTTAAACAAATATATTTAACAGGATGGGCCCAAACATTATTTTTAAACTTAAACCAAAGCTGCGCACAGGAAAGTCACGTACGGCCAACATGACTAAACTATTTATTTATCAAAATGGACACTTGAGCACGATTTTCTATTTATTTTCTGTACCTACATGTAGTTTTTAATGCATTTATAAGTTATTGAAGGTTTAATTCTGGCTGTATGAGTGTTGACTTTTGCCCTTTGTGTGGGATAAGAAAAAGTTGAAAGGGTTCTTTTTGGTTGGACGTTGTGTGGGCGTGTAATGGTCTCACAGAGTGGGAATAGATTGTGTTAGAAGTGGGAATAATTATCTATTCTGGCATAGAATTTGTATAATTATCATAGAATCTATGGCATAGACATTCAAATATATACGAGCGATACACATAGCGTAGACGAGAACAACCAAAAATATTGTTGAAAAGCTTTTTTATATATTACTAACAACTAAGTGGCAAAAACCATCAAATTACCACCACTTCTAATCCCATTCACCCTCAACTTCACCAATAAAAATAATACAATAAACAAACAACCGAAAAAAAAACATGGCCGTTCTCTATTCGCGCCAAAATTTGACAGATGCGTTCATGACATTATCGTGTTGGGCAAACAGCGCCAAATGTCGCGTTCGTGTTAGAGTAATTGTTAATTATCATTTTTATAAGCTTAGCGGCGGGACTTTGACGCGATAAATTAGTTATATTAACGTTCTGTTAAATAAAAAGAGGATAAGTGGTCCGTGTTTTTATTATTGATTTGATTAATTGAGATTGGCTAGGAATACAATTGATTCAATTACGTGTATCCTGCACGTTACAATATCTTATCATTTAATCCTTATAGTGTTCTAATTTGCTAAATTGCTTTTTTTTCCTGCAACTAAAAACAGGTGGGTCGTCGAATAGCAGGCTTGGTTGGCAATTGGCGCCCTATCATTAAAATGACACCACAAATTAGAAATGACAGTTTAGAATAAAATTTGATAGGTATTGACTAGATTTTCAATGTGAATACTGTAAATAAGTTGTCATAACGTAAAAAACACTCGTCTGTACCGCTATTATTGTCAAAATACTCTCATAGCCGCTGTCTCCACAAGCAAGAGATTCGCGGCCACCGAGAGAGTATAAAAATACGCGGTACGATGATAATTTCACCGCTATTCTCTCACTCGTGGAGACGGCCCCTTAGGTGATAGTAAAATATTAAAAGACTTGATCTACAAACTTTAAGTTCTGTGCACACATGAAAGTGACAAATTCAGTCTAGATTTTCAGTTTAATTATTGGTACAGTACCCTTCTTTATTCTTTAACGTGGCTATAGTAGCGCCTAACCTGGTGACAAAGATTTAATACCACCCATGTGACCCATGGGTAAAAGTACCCTAAAAAATTGTGAATAAGTCCCCAAAATAGAATTCAAAAATAAAATCTGATCTCCCTACGCATTAACCATTCTCCAACCATCACTAACCACAATCTCCCTTCCTCAGGCGCCCCCCACGCACTACTCGGGAAGACCAGAAGACCACGCACCGCCTTCACGTCGCAGCAACTCCTGGAGCTAGAGAAACAGTTCCGGATGAACAAGTACCTGTCCAGGCCTAAGAGGTTCGAAGTGGCTACCAGTTTGATGCTTACGGAGACTCAGGTGAGACGGAATATTTCGTCAGGTCCTGTTGTGCTGTTTGTTATAATACGATAGGAGCGTTAGCCAGCAAATTCTAATTTTCTTAGATTTTTTTCAATTTGTAAAAATATAACTTTCGTTTGAATCAGATTATGTTAACAATTTTCTGGGTGTATTTTTAGCAGAGAAAAGCATACGCCAAAGTTACTCGTCATAAAATCGGTTCAGCCGTTTCGGTGATTAACTGGATCAAACTGATAGATCGACAAAAAATATAAAAATTAACCTATTTTGTTCATCAGTCAGTAAAACTGTTACTTTGAAAATACAAACAGACAGAGATGAAAGTGTTTCGTATTTCCACAGCCCTCAAAAGGATAAAAATTTGAACAATCAATCATTCCACTAATTCGATTCCAAAATTCAACGTTGTCGTGGGACACACACGACGTACATTACACGGAAACTATTCCGTGTTAAAATTGCGACCATAGCACGAACAACTCCGCGGGCAAACGCTAAAGTAAACAAATACAAACAAAACTATAATTCAAACCATGACTGTGGTTTGATACGCGGTAATGTAATAATATTACTATTGACACTGCAATATTGATATCACATTCAAATGCATTCCATGAAAAACTTAGTAATGTAATGAGTTTTTTATCTCTACAAATAAATTGTAAAAGGCCAATAATGGTTAATTCAAATGTTAATTTTATCGCATTTTTAATGTTAAATTGGATTGATTGAATCGAGTATTTTGTAAAACTATCACTTGAGTTTACAACTTATGCTTACTTACTTTGAGCTCCTCTTTACTTTAAATCAAAAACTTTAGTTTTTTTTATTTTAAGTTACAATTTATTTCTATAACTTTACGATGATATAGCTTTATTGTACTTCAGAGAATGTTGTGTACACCTGTAATTGGTACCTACCTAAGAACCCTAAGCTGTACTTTCCTTTTTAAATGTATGTACTGTTGCAGTACCTATTTGATATAAATAAAGGTAGACTTAAAGTCACGATATTATAAACTGACTAGTTTTGTGAATTTAATAGTTTTGAAACAATATTCGACAAAGCAAACACTATAAAAAACTACAAACCCAGCACCATATTTAATATAAAACCCAACTAACTGACACTACAAACAGCCCAATTTTGACATTTACTTTGGCGCCAAACACCTGTCAACATGGCGGATTTGTGCTTACAAATGTATGTTAAGATTACAAGGGTGGTGTCGTAAACGTTATGGCTTTACCCAGGTTTAAAGATTAATCTCGCACCCTGAGGGGTGTTCGAGACATTTATACGATATTTACACCTGTTTGGATTTATATGAGAAGGTACTTGTATGGTTTTATAGGGCAAGGGGTGGAAAATATGGGGTCTAGATGGGATAAAATTGTATTCCTTATATTTCCATCATAGCAAGATTTTTGTATCTCTTACAGCAAAGATATTATTTGTTTTTATTTTGAGAATACTTCTAGAAATTAACCTACGAACCTTTAAGACAATTGACAATGACCCGTTACATACTATTCATTATTTAACCTAGATTTTCTTTGTCTACAGGTAAAAATCTGGTTCCAAAACAGAAGAATGAAATGGAAGCGTTCGAAAAAAGCTCAACAAGACTCCAAAAACAAAGACTCACCACAGACTGAAGAAAAAAAACCAAAAGAAATACAAAACGAGCAAGAAAAACCCTCTCCAATGGCGGGAGATTTGACAGCTGTCAAACCTATGTTAGACAGGGATAGAATTATCGCGTTAGAGAGGGAAAGGGCGATGGCTGCCGCGAATTTTAATTCGAATATGGAAAATAGGCGCGGGTTGGTAGTTATGAATCAAGATGGAAGTCGGCCTATGGACATGTTTAGGCCGTACGTGGTATGAGAGTAAATTAACTTTTAGTTTTTTATTAATTTGTTAGTTTCTTGAGTGTTCAAAATTGAGTCATATTATGTAATGTTTTTTTTTCTTTTTAGGACTTTTGTAAGCAATAGACAATTGTTTTTTCTTTTAACCATAAACAATTTATCTACACAGACTATCACAAACAAAAATTAATTAAAAACAACAGGTTTTTTTTATTATGCTATTAGATAAAAGTAAAAATGGTGAATACGTATACTATTAACTAAAATTAAGTTAGAATACCCTTCCTAGTCAAGCATAGTGTATATTTATACATTAATTGTTAAATAATAATTAGGTAATAATGTAAATAATAATTAATGTAATGTGTAATCTAATAATGTTGCATTTCAGTTGAAAATAAGGTTTATGCTTTCACTTTTAAATGTTTTCTGTCTGAAAAACTAAAGCCAAGCTAGAGGGCCCACTAGCATCTTCAAATCCCAATAGCAGTATTATTTTGTCCTTACATCAGTGTAAGAACGAGATAGACAATTTTATTTTAAGCTGTTATATGAATATCTTAAAGCAGTCTTCTTTTATTCTTTTTCCATTGTGGAAATGATATGGCGCTAGACAAAGCGACAGAGCTAACAGAGTTGTATAGCTCTGCTGCTTTTTCACACTGAAATAAGAATAAAACAGGACTACTTTGAGACGTTACGTATCAAAGATTAATATTTAGTTTTTTTTTTGTTTCACTCTTTTATAAACTTTGAAAATGTTTTTCGGAAGAATATCCAGTTAGTGTGTCCTATTAGATTACATACTATTTTGATATTATTATAAGGACTGATGCAGGCCAAATTTATTTTAAGTGTTAGGGTTGGTGCATACTATTGGAGCTTTACAGATTGGGCAGAATTATTTTGATTTGTGTGGAAAAGTCTTTTATTCCGAGTTTCTTAATTATAACTTCTGTTAAAAGTGTGTTGTCTTTACACAATAATTATGCACTGTATTTTTAATTGTTACGCACATCACAACAATCGTCAATTTCGTGAAGCAAAAATCCGACTGAAAATAATATTTGCCCCAAAAAATTATAAGAACCTATATATATATTCAATTAATTTAGACTGTCCTATTAAACCAGCTCGATTTACGTTATCTGTGACAAAAAATTTAATTAAGAAAAAATACTTTTTCCTATAAAACATTAATTTAACGAATTTATTTCATAGTCGTAAGAAAACAAGTCAGTATTTAGTTATTATTGACATAAATGTAAAAATATTAACAATTAAGACATCTTTCAAACCAGTATTATTGTTTACAAGTTACTAACACTTACGTCATTTTGTAAAAATGTATTTATAGTTAGTTTTAAGATTAAATTATAGGCCATACTTTATTGCAATATATAAGATTTTAAACTGATTTTTTTCAGTTTATCCGTGATCATGGTGCTTGTAACAGCGCCGAAATATCGGGAACTCGAAACAATCAGTAAAAATGGTAAATATCCCGTTTTCAGTATGAATATTATTGCAATATGTTGGCGAAACAAGATATAGTATGTAAAGATGGTTGCAATTGGCGGTCTGTGTGTTTCTGCCTTGCCATGAGGAAAATAAATGTGTTTAGGTCATGTATATTTCTACCGCAATATTTTAACTACTTAATATTATTTTTTTAATTTAAAAAAGTCAAAAATAAAAAGTAAATTAATTGGAGGCTATTTTTTAATAATTGATTATTAGGTAAATTTTGTTAAAAATAGAAACTGTACAAGTGTGGCCATACCTTAAGTTACAACTAAATATAAAAGTAGCATTAATAGTAATTTAATCAGTGACAAGAAGTACATTTCGGGCCAAAATAAGTAAATTGCAAATTAATTTTGTTATTTTACTTTGACTTTGAGTCGGCCGTTTTCAAATAAACGGATGTAGGTTTTCCAATTCAATTTACCTAGAAATCAGTATTCTCGTAATTACTAATTATAACTTTTACCAATCAGGGAGATAGATAACAAGGATTGTAATTAAGACGATAAGAAATCCTAAATTCAAATATTTATTGCTCAATCCAGTACATAATATTGCATTCATAGTGGCAAGTGAATGCGCAGTTCACTGTGATGTACCAAATTAGGCATGCAAGATTTATAGTTAAAATTATAATACACATTCTCCTATATCCACTGATTTGAAATTGTATAGTATAATTATGTCACAAAGTACATAGAGGTTTTTATTCTGTCCTGAATTGTACAATTGTCACACTTAATATATAAAAACTGTATATGTTTCTACGTGGAGTCCTGTACCATAATAATCGTAAATAATAATAAATTATATGCAAATTATAAATAAAGATATAGTTGATATGTTGGATGTTGTCGTTTTATTCCCTACTGCTTAAGTCTTTTCATGAGACCAATTTAAGGTGAATGCTCCAACTAGCCCGCGAAATTCAATTTTTTTTACGTTTTTTGCAATTTGCAGGTCAGTGTTAGTTTGTATGTTGATTAGAATATTAATTGCGGCTGTAAGACGTATGTAGTTACAGAAATATAATCATCAAAATCATCAATACAAGCCTCCAAGTTCATAAAGGTGCAGGAACTTGAAAAAGTCATTTTTGCACCTTTATGAACTTGGAGGCTAAGAAAATTTGAATTTCGCGGGGTGGTTGGAGCATTCACCTTAAGGTTACCGACGTAGCCTGAAAAATTGCCAAACTTATGTGGCAATGGGCAGAGCACATTCGATGGAAAGGCCTCCCACTAGGTGGACCGATGAACTGGTGAAGGTTGCGGGGAAAAGTATACATCGCCTCTTTTCGTGATACTGTAGTTTTAAGGAAAACTTATGCTTAGCAAATGAGTTGACAGCTATATATATAGTTGCTGTCAGTTCAGATGTCATTAGCGGTCATTGCCCTTTCCCTAATATCTTTTCGTACGAATCAAAACAAAATAACCATGTATCTTTTTTCATTAGAAAAAATGTTGAAGATCACGATAGATGACGATTTAAGACAGGCTTATTTTTGGTCTTCAAAGTTAAGAACTTTAAAAGAAGTATGTAGATGGGTCAATGACCGCTATTGACATCTTAACTGGCAAAAACTATAGAACTTATGCTTAGCAGATACTGATAGAAATAGTTAAAATAATAATCATTAAAAAAATACACTAATAGCGACAGGACTGCCTCTTTGGTCTAGTAGTCGTAAGCGCTACTACCGAGTATGAAGTCCTGGGTTCGATTCCCGGGTCAGCCAAAAATGTTATTGGAGTTTTCCATGTGGAATTTCAAATCAATGACTAAATTACTATAAATAATCAAAATCATTCTATTTAAAGCTAATCGATAGATTGTTTTAACTATCTATGTATAAAGTGTAAACGTACCTTTCACGAACCCGTCAACTAGGCATTATGTACATCGACTAAGTCACTGTCGCACTCAGAGAGCTTTAATGATTACTTAGGTTATCACTTAGTAAAGGTTTTGACAGTTTTGTCATACAAAAGTATGTCAAATCTTTACTAAGTGACGGCTTAAGTAATCATTAAAGCTCTCTGAGTGCGACAGTGACTCTCTGAGTACCGCAGTTAGCCAACAAAAATTATTGTTGGAAAACGAACTTCTTGTTTGGGGTGAAAAATCACGTTTTACGCTAAAACTCAACGAAGCACACACAAAACATTGTGGTGATAAATGCTTTGAATAGTCGTGGAGATATTTAAATTAAAGTTATAACATAAAAACTTGTATTTAAAAATTAACTTGTAAAGAGGTTAGAACTTGACCCCTAGAGCCGGAACTAGAAAGATCCTAATTATGGTCCAGAACAAAAAAAAATATCGCAATGATGACGGAGCGAACATCAAGTGCGTTTAACGTTTTGTTACGGTTACTTTTACACCCATTACAGGTAGTCGAAGTAGGAGCTCGTGGTTTAATATTAAGCCGCGCTTGCCTAGGTTGGTCTGTGGATGGGTGACCGCCCATTACAAACTGATTTTCCTCCGTGCCTCGGTGTTGGTCCCGGCTGCTATATATAGATCTTTGGCAGTCGTTACAGGTAGTCAGTGACCTAAAAGTCTGATAGCCAGTCTTACCAAAGGGTATCGTATTACCCAGTATTAACTGGGTTGTGGAGGTCAGATAGGCAGTCGCTCCATGTAAAATACTGGTACTCAGCTGCATCCGGTTAAACTGGAAGCCGACCCCAACATAGTTGGGAAAGGGCTAGGCAGATGATATAGCTAGTCGAAGTACAACCTCAACGTTTGGAACGCAGCATTCTCAAGATTAGCATTCTCTCCTATCGAATGTGCAACGGTCCAAGACTGGCTTTGACGATGTTGGCTTTAAATCAACCAGATTACAATGCGAGGTCACGTTTCTAGGCTGATGCCAGACAGATGGGCGAAGATAGTCACACAGTGGGTGCCAGAAGATGGAGGTCGTAACCGCGGCAGCCCAAAGAAACGTCACGCCAGGAGACGATCTGGAGTCTTACTTAACGGATTGTACAGGGACGGCAATTTGTGAAGGAAGGGGCCCGCAAGGGCCGACGCCAGTCGTGGCTGCGGGTTGTCCGCAAGAGATACCGCGGCCTCGATATAAAGGGTTATGAAGGAACATGGGTGGTTTTTAGTCAGTCGAAGTCTGACACTCCCTTTCGCTCTGCCCAAGAGCGGGAGGGGTTATTCGATGATTTTCCACTTCTCTATTGATCGTTTCTAAACGACTTGCTTCTTCTGCAAACCTATCCATCAACAGTACGAAGTAGAAACATTACATAACATCCGACTGGTAACAAATAACAATTAGTATCTAAATAAATACACGTTATATAACCTGTATATAGACACCTTATACAACAATTTAAGCCCAACCGCAATAGGGATGTTTCCTGACTTAAAAAAATTTGATTCAAATTAGCCCATCTGTTAGATTATCGAAAAATATTGGATACGTATTTTTTGTTTTATCAAATCAATAAAAATTGACGAAGATAAAACGCGACAACTACGCTATTCATCATCTGCCTAGCCTTTTCCAACTATGTTAGGGTCGGCTTCCAGTCGGATGCAGATGAAAACCAGTATTTTACATGAAGCGACTGCCCATCTGACCTCCACAACCCAGTTAATACTAGGTAATACGATACTCTTTGGTAAGACTGGATGTCAGAATTTCAGGTCAATGACTACCTGTAACGACTGCCAAAGATCTATATATGGCAGCCGGGACCAACAGCTTAACGTGCTTTCCGAGGCACGGAGGAAACTCGGTATGTCAGGCGGTCACCCATCCACAGACCGACCAAGGCAAGCACAGCTTTACCTAAAGATCGACCGGAGTGGCAGTTCTTATTAAGGCAACTTCATGTCAACTACGCTATTGTGATCTGAAAAAAGTGTGGGGTCTATTTCAGAAGAGGTAGGTCTGAATAGACCAGTGCGACGTTTTCCTCTTATCAGATGAATCGCATGAGAGTATTGCGGAAGCTGGTGATAGGAACCTGGGTGATGTGGCGGGCTTGTCACAAAAAAAGCGTTGTTTCAGCTTCATTTAGGTTATTTCTCACCCATTATCGATCGATTGATCGTTTCTAAACGACTTGCTTTTTCTATATCTATCTACATATCTATACAAACTACATTATATATCTACAGTTAGAAGTAGAAATAGTTAAATAACATGCGACTGGTAACGGTTCGCTTACAACACTAAATTAAGCTGAGGGGGAGGGGGGAGGGCCAGGGTAACCACGTGGAGTTAGGGAAAATGCAGGATAAAAATTGTGTAGAATTAAATTTTAGCATTTTCACAAGTTTGTTGGAGTCGGCTTCCAGTGTAACCGGATGCAGCTGAATACCAGTATACATGACGCAACTGCCTATTTGACCTTAGTACTGGGTGACGATCTCCATTGTTAAGACTGGTTGTTAGACTTTCAGGCCACCTGTAACGACTGCCAAATATCTACAAATGACAGCTGGAAAAAACGGTTTAACGTGCTTTCTGGGGTACGGAGGAAACCCGGTATTTAGTTGGTGGCCACCAATCCATGGAACAATCTAGGTATGCACGACTTAACCTACCTATTTGTAAGTAATACAAATATTTAGCCACTGCGCCAACCAAGTCATTGAAGAAATTAAAATACATACATTCACATACATAAACTCACGCCCTTTACCCCCCGGTAGGAAGATACCACAGAACGCCACCTGCTACAATCCTTACTACAAAATAAAACTAGAAGCCGAAATTTTCAGGACTGTCCTACATTTTCCCCTAACCCACAGCCGCCCTATATTCTGAAGTGATGTTGGCAGTATAAATTGGTGTGGAAAAACTGCGCGCTCTGTATTCTGAGCCCGTCGGTGAGCGAGAGGGAAGTAGTGCCACCTCGCTCTAGCGGTGCCTGTTATGGATAGCGGGGGGTATTCATAGTGCGGTGGAAGGCGAATTGTTTTTGGACTGAAACTTCGTCTGCAAAAATCGTGATAGTTTGGCTAATATCCATGATATTATTATAATTTATAGCCTATAGCAATCATTAATAATGTATATTCTATCGGTGAAAAAAAAGTTGGTTTATTAGTTCCGATGATTATACCCTACATACAAACTTACAAACAAATACCTCTTTACAACACTAGTAAAGAAAGTGAAGATTAACTGCGGTACTCATAGATATTTAATGATTACTTAAGCTGTCACTTAGTAAAGGTTTGACATACTTTTGTATGACAAAACTGTCAAAAACTTTACCAAGTGATGGCCTAAGTAATCATTAAAGCTCTCTGAGTATGAGTTTATGAGATTTTTTTGACAAAGCAAAGATCAGGCACTAGATGTTTCATAGTGTCTGCTCCTACCCTTGGAAATGTGTCGGCAGGTTATATGTCTATATAAAAAAATAGAGGTGTCAAGCTCTAACCATGTAGCTTATAGCAAGTAGCGAGTATAACGTAGCTCGTAACTGCGTAGCACGTAGCGTGTAGCGTGTAGCACGTAGGGCGTAGCACAGAACATATCACTACTGGCTGTAAAACATGTAGTGCTTACTGTACTCCTCGTACTTACATAGTCAATAAGCAATAGCAGGCCACGCTCTCGGCTGTGTAGCTGCAGCATGTAGCACGTCTTGTGTAGCTCGCTTTGCTTAGTTAGTGCGTAGTGAAGTATGAATAACCCTTTGAGGATTACAGGCTTCTAGTTATGTTAATCATATCTAAAAGCCTGTAAAAATCAATAATTATCATTTATCAAATAACTGAACATAAATTGGTTCAAGTCATTCACGAATTTAGGAAAGAAAAAAAAAACCCGGCAACTTGTGTCCCAGACTATAGCTCTGGCCAGGGGGCGTGTCTCCCGTGATTGATGCCTTTTGTTTAAACAACTTACCGACTGTTTGCGCCACCGATACCGACGTCGATAACTTGAGACTGTTTCAGAGCTATTTTTAAGGCTTTTTGGCTGCTAATAGTATAGATTATAAGCCTAGTTAAAATCCCTTTTGACCCCTTTGTGTGGGAAAACCTGGCACAAAAATGGCCCGAGTAGAGACGTCGTGTGCAGACCTATGATAGGACATACTTTTGTGATGCTGTTTATCCTGGTAGTCCTGTGGGATTGTTGCCATATAATGCCATAGACATAACCTAGGCACAAAATAAGTCCTTAAAAACCTTAAATAATCCTCGTCTATCAACAAATACTAACCACAATAACTCTATCTTGTCTATACCTACACCTCTATAATCTGTGGCACCCCACAGATCTATAGAACGCCAAACAATGTGATGACAGACGCAAAACTGTAGCAAGTAGAAGTGCAAATAGTATCTACGAATTCAAACAGAATACAAAATCGTGGAGAGAATATCAATATTTGATATTTGGTATTGTAACGACACCCCGCTCTCGGAGGCTACCATTTACTGAGCGCGTTCGCGCGCTTTTTGACAGTTCAATGATAACAGTTGACTTTTTTTTACTGCCAAATGTTTTTTTTGTTTAGTTTATGATTTTCACTAAGTATACTATACGAGTATTATTACGCTCCTTGGAAAGCTTAATACCCCATTAGTTATTGGACTGGGCACTATGTATGTAATTCAATGAGGTCATTATGGACCCTGGCTGGCCCAGCATAAATATTTAAAATAATAGGACAGGAAGCTTTAATATTTGCTTTTTCACTATCAGCCTTATAACTCTACGTCTAAGTAATGTTATTGCAGCCTTTGCTGAATCCATATTTGTACTGGTAGGTATTTGCAATTTCACCAGCAAACGTAAAAATATGATGTCGAATGAAAAAAGATTTCAATCAAGAGAAAACAGAGATGGAGATTTCAACATATTTTTTGCGAATATTTCGCCAGTTAAACGCACAGTAAAGAATATCTCAATATTTTGTATTTTTATGAAGTCAAACATTATTTAAATATTTTTTTGGCTACAGTCGCATTGGTTTTGTAAAAAACGAAAGATTTAAGAGAAAAACGTGTACGTACCAATGGCCAGTAGTTACTGTCCCACGATTCCTGAATTGCAAATTACATTTTTATTCGGTCATATATTTTTTTCTCTACTATTTGAATCTACTCAAAATGCAACGAATTCAGTGAAGTATTAAAATGCCAAAGAATCTTCATCATGTAGAAACTGCAGCTCTATTCTTTTTTACCCGACCGCGGTGAGGTCTAAAAAGAGGGTTATGTTTTAAAGAACTTTTTCCTCCTAGCCTCCCCCTTTAGCTTAAAAGATCATCATTAACACGCACGATCAGCTTTATTCACCAATTTTCACAAAGAAAAACGGCCAATCGCATGTCGGACCACTCACAATGTAGGGTTCCGTAGTTGCACATCAAAATATGCGAACTTACTAAACTGATTAACCACCCTGGCTACCTGCCTCCGAGTCCGAACGATGATTTTTATTGTAAAAATAAAACAACTGTCTTACATTTGCAGTTTTAAGACCTGCGCTCCCATACATTATGTATAGGAAAATATTTTTATACAAGTACATTTTATAAGTTGGTCGACCATTACTCGTAAACTTGTAAAGCCTACTTAGGTCTGATAGTTTTCCTTTAAAAAGGAGGAGGTTTCTCAATTCGACCGTATATATTTTATTTTTTTCGTTATATTAGGTATATGCTACTACCATGATTTTTTTCACAGGCCCAAACTCAAGTGTTGCTACCTAAACCACGTATACAACCTGTATTAGGTAGGTAGCCACACTTGAGTCTAACAAAAATTTGCAAAAAAATCGAAAAAGTATTCGAGCACACTCGCAATATTTTTTGAAGACCTATCCAACGACATCCCACACAATCACCAAAAAAATAAAATCACCTCCACTTTAAAGTGTAGGTACTGGAAATAAAAAATAAAAAAATATTTTACCACTTTGTCGGCGTAATTCATTTGTATATTCATGTTAAATTACAGCTTTGTAGTACTAATACTTTATAAGATATTATGTAGTGCGGACGGGCGGACGGGCAGACAGACGGACGGACATGGCGAAACTATAAGGTTTCCATGTTGACAACGGAACCCTAAAAAGTGAATAAAAGCGAATTAAAGATTTATTTTTTATGTTTAAAAAGTTGTATTGCCAGTGTTATTTTATTATTTTTGGTTTAATAATATAAAAAAATATCACAGTATTTTGACTAACCAGAACAACTTGTAGGTACTATTTATTTTTGATCACAAAATTATGTTCCTCCAACCATTAACCCACAAAAAAACACAACTCACCATAAAACATGACCATAAAAAAAACATTCATCTACAAACAAGAGACAAAAGACATTACACCAACCGCAAACAATCAGAGACAATAGCGTCCCTATATTTTAAAAAAAACAACAGCTCGTCACGTCGTACGGAGGCGGGAAGACGGCGGCCGTTGATTGGTGCAAATTGAATTTGGAATCAAGGAGCGCCGGCGGGTGTAAGGGGAAGGGGGAGGGGTGTTGTCGTGTTGGCGATCGTTCGCTGATTGCCCGTTTGCGGTGCGACTAGCGAAGTGAGGATAGGACGCATTGTTTTCAATATAATTTATTGTTTTGGAGCTTTTGAATAGTTAAAAATTGTTGACTGTTTTGAGGATTGAATGCTTGAAATGGGCTGTTTGGGCAGCTCACTATACATCTACGAAAAGTCGTAATTCACCAACAGAAGAAGTTCAAGAATCAGAATTCAGAAGTAGAAGAGTCGAACATAGAAAAATTAATACGTTTACCGTCTACGACATTCGTAGAACATGAAGTGTTTCGTAGCCGGCTACGGAAAGTTCTACTGAGTCTACACTACGTAGCAAAGGCCAATAATTATGCTAAGTTCCATGAATTCATTTATTTAAGTAGCTGCTCTGCATCTGGTTATACTGAAAACCTAGTTTAAAAAAAACAGGTGATTCGTCATCATTCTCTTGCCCTTATCCCAATTCATTTGGGGTCGGCGCAGCATGTCTTCCTCTTCCATACTTCTCTGTTTCTCGTCAAAAAGCAGATGATTATGACACAAAAATCCAGACTCTGCCCGACCGAAGTAACATCCACAAGACCAACGAAACGAAAAACGAGTACAAATAATTCTTCTTCAGAATTTTTTTCCGCCCAGGCAAGCTGGTATGGTATATCTAGTAAAAATACCAACAATACAGGAATATCCCCATTATGATATTGAGCTGTGTCCTCGTGCATGTACTATATTCTGTTCCAAGCGCTCAACATTCACACTTCAGTGCATGGTCTATGGTATGTTATATGAGCGCAAAATACCTACTGAATAAACGCCTTTGTTGTAGGAATATTAGAAATGACATCAGAAGAACTAGGTTAGGTATATAATAAGTAGAATCCATTGCTTTTCAGGTAGGTAACAAAGACCCATAAACATAAAGTACCTTCACACAACTGAGTCGATCGCTCATTCTCTAATAAATATAGAAAAAACCTACACTATGGTGAGCCTTTCTACTAACGTCATTAACCTAAATATACCTAAATACGTAATCCATATCCATAAACCATTAATTATCCCACCATAGCATTCTAGGGCCACCTAGAATAACATTAGCCCCTCTAAAAGAGCTCCTTGCTTAAACAGTGACAACCGCTCGGCTCGATCTCCGGGTTAACCGCGCTGTAATTTTATTGGAGTCTGTGAAATCATCAAATGACCGCTCTGGGTGGAGCGGAAGGGAGTGTCAGTGTTCTAGTGACTAACAACCACCCATGTGTTACGAAACGCACCTCACTATCGACGTTGTCTATGAATGACATTTAAGAAAATAAAAATGGTCTAATATTAATTAAGACATTGAGAACGAAGTCCGATACCCTTTCCCTGCACTCTCACACCATGCTTTTTAGCCCTTTTCCTTTTTGTCATATTTTATGTAACAATCATACATGAACATTGAACAACTCGACTGCAATACCTACACTTCCTAAAACCCAAACAACTTGTAAAATAGAGCAATAAAAATATAAATAAACAAGCACTAAACAAAACAAACCAATAAATGAATTCCTCGCTCCATTTCACATAAAAAGGCTGGACAGAATTAAATCACGACTAACGCCATCTAGCGTCGTCCCTCATGAATACAACATGAACTAGTGACTACTAGATGGCGGTGTTACAAATTTATCGCCACTTTTATTGTTACGACCACTTTGGCCGCGTTTCGCGGGCTTTTAGCTAAATTACTCTCATTACTTACATACTACGTTAACATATTGCTGTTTGTGTTCTGTGCAGCGATTTTAGCGCTAGTTTACTTTGTCTTGTATTTTTGGTAGAGAAGAAAATTGCGCTGAAAACTGAGCAAACGAAACGCCGATAAATGAATATAATTATCTAAATACAAGATTAGGTTTTTAGAGACACAATATTCTACGT
Organism: Diarsia brunnea; assembly: GCA_949774965.1. Classification (NCBI taxonomy): domain Eukaryota; kingdom Metazoa; phylum Arthropoda; class Insecta; order Lepidoptera; family Noctuidae; genus Diarsia; species Diarsia brunnea. The sequence continues at coordinate 9,236,465 of OX459023.1, forward strand.
AAATACCTTTCATAATAGTAACTGCGTCTGCGATAATTTAGGCAAATAGATCATAATAGGAAAATAATATGAATTGCGTTAAAATTCGTAAAATGGTCACAGACGCAGCATTATGAAAGGACCATTTTTACGCTATTTAACGCAATTCATATTATTATTATGATCTGCTTATGTGCCAATTTTGGTCCCCCTGTACTCATGGGGATACTGAATTAAACAGAGTTATCTTGAAAAGCTCTTTGGCCAAAGACGCCATGAGTAGAGTCTATAACTAATAGCAAATTTTGTGCCCAAGACCAAATCAATGTGATTTTCACATCTTTACAAGAATAACAAAAGGGCCTCTTTTCTGAAAACTATCCCAATGTGTCATGTCGTGCATAATCATCGCTTCACATCGCTTCAGCGGCTAAAAATCCCAAATCCACGAGATAAACACAAACAAATCGTACAGATAACATTTGCCGTCGTAATTTGGCTAATGTATCATAAACATTTTTGCTTCATCTGTTTCACTAGGCTGAGTGGGCAGTTACCGTTGCCTGGCGGCGCGGAAGAAAATATACCCTTTGTTTATGGTATTCGTTGATATTCAAAGCGCGTAATTTGTTGGGGTAAGCAGACTTATGAGCTTTGACGCTTGATGGGTTACGAATAATTGAATTGTGTGTGTTCTTTGATATTACTTTATTTGAGAAATGAAAGTTGAAGTTTCTAGAGCTATTTTTAGCGCGAATCCTGCCATTTGATTTCATTTTGTTGTCTAAAAACCCAATAGCTTCATGGCACTTGGGTTTATGATTGCTAGCGGGAAAGATTTCTTAGATCAGATAATGAATACTAATAAATACCCGTTTTAGTAACATTTATAATATAACAGTCCATGACATTGACATTAGTATGTGCCCAGAATCCATTAATGAAATCAACCAACAAGATCGATTTATTTAAATATTGTCACGCATTAAATCCCTGAAAGGTTACTCAGAGGTGTACCAATTAGTACCACCATACCAGTAAAGTCCTATGTATTAGAGGGCGACCCTATTGCCATCAACTGGGCACAAATCCAGAGTTCATGGCTCCTACTGAGAAATTCCTGACGGAAAAATGCAACACCACTACCCAACCTGGGATTGCGAACACTAGACATACGAACCTAGCTAACATTATAATAAGTAATTTTCACTAACATTTAATTGAACGGGCAACCCACTCAGCTATCCACAGACAATTTGACAAACTTTCAACCGACCCATATGTTGATGGTATGGTGTTTTTATGTAAATCTGCCATTGTACGAGTTGGCGGTGGGTACGGATTTCTTTAGCCGCTGAATTTAGTGGATTTGGGGATTTTATAGAGATGTTGAAAAGACCTTTGTGGATTTTGTGGGAGATTTTTGTTCGAGTTCTTGAGGCTTGTAAATTGTAATATTTTTTTGGGTGTATGAAAAGTGATCAAGTAACACTACAGCAGGGCTATTGCGTATCTTTTTAAATGTCAGTGGCTATCATAGTGTCCATCGATTATCTGTCAGTTTGGTACAAAATGGAACCATTTGACAGTTAATCGATGGACACTATGATATCCACTGACATTTAAAAAGATACACAACACCCCTGCAGGTATAAGCATACTCAGTTGATAATGTTCCTTCTGCTGGGATACAGGCCTCCTCTCTATGAGAGAGACGACATTTATCAGAAAAGAATAGCGGAGAAGTAGGAAAAACATAATTTCCACTTCTCTCCATATCAGCAGGAGACAGAACAGAACAAGGCCAAAAGCACAAAGGGACGTACCTATATACAACTGGATGAGCCCAATTGTCTAGTACCACGGATAAATATTATTCAATAATAATTAATATTAATGGCCCGGGCATATTACATGAAACAGATAATCCACCGATCTAATTTAATTATCACCTGAAAACATTTTTCATAGGCTATTCAAGAACTCTATATACTTCCGGCCAAATTTAATCTGTATAATGTTTTCCGATTTCCGACTTGACTTGTGGCAGGCACTTACATAAAGCAAATCTGTATTTACCATCAAAACAAGCCAAGTTAGACCTTATTTCTGTGTAGATTGGTATAATTTGTAAGTGTTCTATGAAAATAAAAGATTGTAAACGATCTTTCTCAAATATTTTAATGGCGGTCGAAAGCGCGCGCAAATCGGCCATATTGGATTGGTTTTCCCTCTTCTTTTGTATTGATTTGAATTCGTTATCTTGTTATTTCGCTGATTTTCTTCGCATTAGTTCGGTAGGTAGGCAGGTGTATCTTAAAGTTCTTAATCCGGACTGAAAAATATTATTTGTGACCGTATAGTAACGCACACAGCTTGTGGGCCATTAGGTTATTAGGCTCTTCCCATGTGTCTTGGAAAGCACGTACCTACCTAAGTACTGTAGTTTTTATTTATTCTGAATTTTACGAACTCCACTAGATACGATCGATCTTTAGATTAAGCCGTGCTTACCTAGGTTGATCCGTATGATGGGTGATTTAGCAGTGCCTCGGAGAGCACGTCAAGCCGTTTGCACACTTTCCACCAGCCGCCATATTATAAATCTTTGGCCGACAGTTACTGGCCTGAAAGTCTAACAAACAGTCCCACTAAAGGATATCATATTACCCTGTACTAACTGGATTGTGGAAGTCAGATAGGCAGCTGCATCCGGTTAGACTAAAAACCGATCCCAAAATATGTAGTTGGGAAAGGCTAGGGAGATACACACCCTAAGGGAAGAAGAAGATCTACTAAATGATGGTGATAAATGGAACAGCCTGCATAAAAGACGGATTAAAGACCTATTTGATAGTACCTCGTAAATTATAAACTACTCTCGTCTTCTCTGCAGTGTATAAAATTCATATTTTATTACACCTAATCTCAGTGCCATTTCCCATCTTAAGGCAATCACTATAAAATATATCTCGTAAACTATTAAATGGAGATCGCTATCAAAGCTGTGTTATTAAGTGGGCTATCATTGCTTTTATGTTGGTAAAGGCGGGTCTATTAACTTCGCGTTTAATAGCTATTAAAGTTAGCCATTAATCAGTTAGTATGATCTTTTGATTATTGGTGAAATACCCAATCAATATAGGGCGGTGTTTACTTGACCTTCATATTGATAGAGGAGTGATGGTGGCCCAGTGGTTGCGGCCCCGACTTACGAACAGTAAGTCGTTGGTTCGAACCCAGGTAGGCGCATTATACTATAAGAAGTATATGGTGCTAAAATAACATGGAAAATCTCCTACGGAACGGAACCCTTCATGTGCAAGTCCGACTTGCACTTGGCCAGTTTTTGCTATTATGTAATCTCTCCCTGTGAAATCATCTGCCTAGCCTTTTCCCAACTATGTTAGGGTCGGCTTCCAGTCTAACCGGATGCAACTGAATATCAGTATTTTACATGGAGCGACTGCCTATCTGACCTTCACAACCCAGTTATTACTAGGTAATACGATATTCTTTGGTAAGACTGAATGTCAGAATTTCAGGTCACTGACTACCTGTAACGACTTCCAAAGATCTATATATGGCAGCCGGGACCACGGAGGAAACTCGGTATGTTGGGCGGTCACCCATCCACAGACCGACCTAGGCAAGCACAGCTTTACCTAAAGATCGACCCGAGTGACAGTTCTTATTAAGCCTCCTCTCTGTGAAATCTCTCCCTGTGAAATGCACGTGGCTAAAGCAGAACTGGATACTAACTACAGCAAACTAAACCTAGGGGACTAAATCCCGCGACCAAGCATCAAGCGCCAACGGAACTTTGGAAAACTAAAATTATGAGCTATCAGAGCCATCTATATTAAATTATTCTCCCAAATAAAAGCGCCATCTACTTTGATGAATTCAAATTGTAACGATAACATACTTTTCTTAATACTATTGAATAAAACTCATAGATGTCGCTACAAACGCCATAGATGGAACTATTCAACCTGTGGTATTACCCAGCCAAATTAAAACTCACGGCTACACAAACAAATCACTCCCGTTGATTCATTTAGAAAGTATTTTTGATTTATTTACTTTATCGGAGTTTAGTTTCGTAAAAGTTGGCGAACGGGAAAGATGTATCGCAACTTCTGTTAATTTATTGTTTATTTACTCGTTTTAATGTTAGGAAAATAATGTAAAATGTGATTTATTATCGTGTTTCTGTTATGTTGTTGTGTTTGTGTACAAAATGAAAGTTATCGAAGCCAAAATTGTAGTTTTAGGTTCACAAGGTGAGTGGATTACATTTTGAATTCTTTCAAGTTTTTTTTTCTTGTGATGTCGTAATTTGTACTTCAATTAATTCGGATATCGCTACTGCTATCAGTTATTTCGTCATTATTTCTTAAAATAATAGCTTGCATTGATAGTTTTCAACTTCTTGTAAGTCCGACTCGATTGTTTATTGTTATACTTTTATTATAGCGATTAGATAGGCACTTATCTTCTAGATCATTGTTCTAATAAATAACTAGCTTGTGTTTTTAGAATTACCAAGTCAGTATGGAAAAAAAACCATAGAATTTGAATTTTAAATACAGTTCAATGCAGCGCGAAAGTCGACTTTGAAAACGGAGAAATGTCAAAAAGTTTATTTGAAGCACCAAATATTTGATCAGGAAAAACCTAAATATTTCCTGTAAAGTGACCTAATTATGGATAAACTGAAAACTAATCTTTATCATGATAATTTTGACTGACTTTTTGTACTGGTGTATGTAAAGTGTACCTCTGAGTAACCTTTCACAATTGTTCTTGGGGCATGGCATAATTATTATTAAGCTACTATCGTTCAATTTTTGCCAATACAACAAGTCATCACCTGCCCAGTCTTTTTTCAAACTGTACCAGAAAATACTTAAAAATCATTTAATTTTAAATATTGATAAATCTACACCGCATTACCCCACAAATGTATGACACATTAACTGGTGAACGGGCAGTGTAAATAGTTCTCCTGACTGTTTTTGGACAGAGCGGCCAATCTCAGCGTAAATTACTAATACAAGTAAAGGAGCTCTCTCTGTTCCCTTGCTCTCATAGTCCGGTGGGAAGACGACAGGCATACACATAACAAAACATACAAATTGATAAAACCGTGGAACTTGTGGCCGGGCTGTAAGCTAACACTGCTTCTTCTTCTTGCCGTGTCGATGAGGTCAAATCGTAATAATCAAACTGATTTAAGCTGTAATGGCTTAAATCAGTCAACCAATTTGTGCCTTTACAAGCATATCGATCTATATAGCTTTTTTTTGTTAGCTTTATTCGCTACATGTAAGATACTGGTATCCACTATCCAGCCGCATCTGGTTAGACTGACACCCAACCCCAACAGTTTGGAAAAGGCTAGGCAGATGATGAATATGGCTGAAATATTAAAATGTTGAAATCTATCCTGAAGAAGGCAAATATGAAATAATTTACTGAAATACTTAAAAAGTAATTTTGTTTTCCTGAACAAATGTGAATTAGGAACTATAACCGTTTATTGGAAGGGAAAATGTAAATCATGTTTGTAGTAAGTACATGAACAATCATTAAATGTCCATATAATTATTATGAGCCTGATGTGTCCTACTGGAGGGCAAAGGCCTCCCTTCCCTCTTGCTATTTATTCCTGCCTTTAGCTGTTTGGACAAAATCTTTTTGATGAGAGTCCAGCTCATCACGCCATCTCCTTCTGGGCTTTTAAGTGTATTTATTCTTCATGTTGGTGACCTCTGGGGAAATTCATCATTGTCATCTGCCCCTTTTCCCAACTATGTTAGGGTTGGCTACCTGTCTTCCCAGATTGAGCTAAATATGAGTTTTTTACATGAAGCGACTGTCTGTTTGACCTCCACAACCCAGTTTCTGGGTAATATGATAACCCCTTGTCAGACTTTTGGCTCCTGATTACACTGAGGCACGGAAGAAACTCAGTATAAATGATGGTCAAAGTTCCATATTGCCAATGAGTATCGTTTATAAGTAGTTTTTTTTTTTTAAACTTTGTCCCACTCTAGGAATTTCTCCTGTATCGTGGGTGCGTTCACAAACATTTAAACTCACATACACAACCAAACACCCAGACCCGAAACAATTATCTGTAGATCATACAAATATTTGTTCCGTGCGGGGATCGAACCCGCGACACAGCGCAGCAGTCCAATTGCTCAGCCACTGCGCCAACCGTGTCGTCAAGTTGCTCTCACTAAGCAGCGCACTCCATCTGCCAAAATCAAAGTCATTTATTCAAATTAGGCTGATAATCAGCACTTTTCGGACGTGAAAATTTATTTACAAGAGACAGTCCCCCAAAACGCCCACACCCTTTTTTTTGGGTGGTGGGAAATCATCAAATGACTCTTCCCGCTGTAGGGAGTGTCAGACTTCTACTGACTAAAAACCACCCAGTCCTTGTACCAAGGCCGCGGAAACGCCCACCCCTCGATGTCAAATGTCACTTACCTCACTTGCTTAAAATACTCAAGACTGAAAGAAAAAAATAACATTTCCAATGGGAACTTGTATTATATTATTTGTATACCTCCATAACTATGTATTATTGTTTTTTTGATAACACAATTTATTAACTGCGAACAAAAAATAATCAGTCAGATTAAGATCAAATACATAGGTATCAAACTAATCATTATGATAAGATAATATTAAAATATTTCACTTTACTGCATAAATTAATTACCTACTGAATCAATTCATGATAAAGTGAGTTAATAAATAAGAGAGGAAAAATACAATAAGTTTCTTCGGCAGAGGTGTACCTAATAGTACACTTAAATTCCGCCATCCATACTTCAAGTACCTACCATGTAATAAAGGGCGAGCCTATTGCCATCAAATGAGCACAAATCTAGCCTCTCTGGCTGTTATTAAGAAATTCCTTATAAAAAACCCAATAACACTTTCCCAGACCTACAAATCGAACCCAGGACCTCAATTGTTTTATTTTATATACTTATACCTAATATTGAAGCTGTCTTGGCTTTCGTGCTTTTTTTCACGGGTGACCACTGAAAACCAGCGCTGTGCTGTGGGTGCCCATAGCACAGCATCATGCTGAGTGGCAACCTAGCTAGTTGTCGCAGTCACGACGTGCAATTATTTTTATATTATCCCTGCTTTTTGTATTTTTTAATATCTGTTATGCGTTGTATGTGTATTTTTTTTTTGTATGTCTATTTGTATGCTCGTTATGTTTCTGCGACAAATAAATATTTTTTCTTTCTTTCTTTCAATAGTATCGATTTTTTTTGAGTAATACTATCGATACGATCGATACTATCGATAGTATCGATAGTATTGTTGTATTTAATAATAAAAACTATCAATAGTATCAGTTTTACAAACTCATCATCATCATCTGCCTAGCCTTTTCCCAACTATGTTGGGGTCGGCTTCCAGTCTAACCGGATGCAGCTGAATACCAGTATTTTACATGGAGCGACTATGCCTATCTGACCTCCACAACCCAGTTAATACTAGGTAATACGATACGACGTACGAGGTACGACGAGTTTTACAAACTATCAATAGTATTACACCATCGATAGTTTAATAACCACCGATAGAATCGTTTCCCAATTATAGCTTATGTAGTAAGTAGTGTGGCTAAGTGTTGCCCTGTGTCAATTTTTGATTGTATTCAGGGATACTGTTTAGGATTAATACGTTGTCCATACTTAATATTTTTATGAGATATACTATACTAGCTATGTAATTAAATATTGGAAGGCAATACTAACGCCGTTTATAAAACTATCACTATCGATAGTGTGAGTTGAGTTATCGATACTATCAATACTATCGATAGTATTGCTCCTAAACATATGCTGGTCTTCGATAGTATCGATACTATTTTTGTATATCAATACTATTGCCCTGTATCATACTATCGATAGTATTGATTTTTAGCGATAGTCGACTATCGATAGGCAACACTACATTCAACTAGTAGTGTCCGTTGTTTAGTCTGGTTTTACATCTAATATAGATAGACTGAAAAATCCAGGCATGAGATTATTTACTTGTATGTACCTACTATGACAAATTCTTTGATAAGTGCAGAATGTTATCAGATAAACAGCTGATTGCTATCGTACACACATGGTAAGGACGACAGTAAAACGATTGAATTACTAGCAATAAACTTGAATAAATTATGGAAGAAAAGATTTCTTAAGATTTTTTTTTACCTACTTTTTTTGCTGCTATTTCTATTGGAGATTTATACGACACCAACATCTGCCTAGTTTTGTTCCAACAATGTTGGGGTCGGTTTACAGTCTAAGCAGCTGAATTTAGGGTTGCCATCCGTCCCGGGTTTCCCCGAATTTGTCCTAGTTTAGACGGCGTCTGGGGAGCGTCCGAGCGGGGCTTCATTTGTAGTCGGGGTTTAATTTATTTTTTAATTTACGTCTTGGACCACGCGCGACACACGCAAAAAAAATGACTAATGAAGTGATGACATGTCCGGGTTTAGGACTCCAAAATCTGGGGTTTTCACGCGTCTTGTCCTGGTTGCCAAATTTTTGAGATGGCAACTGTAAACTGAATACCAGTGTTTTACAGGGACCGACTGCCTATGTGACCTCAACAACCCTGTTAGTACTGGGTAATATAAAACCTCTTGGATGACTGGTTGTCAGTTTGTCAAATTTCTTTAAATAAATGTTTAAAAAAAAAAAACTTCGGTATGTAATGGGTCACCCATCGGTGGAACAGCCTAGGCAAGCACGGCTTAACATAAAGATCGACCTGGAAGGCTATTGCGTATCTTTTTAAATGTCAGTGGCTATCATAGTGTCCATCGATTAACTGTCAAATGGTTATGGTTTGGTACAAAATGGATTTGACAGTTAAGGGTGTATTCACGCCAATGACCTTGTGCATACAAACTACCCCTCTCGGTCGTAGATACGGACTTTAAACGGACGCATTTTTCATTTCTTATAATTAAAATAATACATGTTTTTAAAAAGTAACAAAACCAAATTATTTTCCTTTGTATTTCAAAGCAGTAGATATTTTTTTATATTATTTTGCTAAAAAATGAAGGAGTAAAATGGTTCCATTCAACGATTTGGAGGTGATTTTGTGGATTTTTTTCTTATTATGTGATGACCGATACAAAAATTATGGCTAAACCAAATTACGTGTCATATCATGTAGATTACTAACAATTTTTCTCAGATGTAATTTCTCTGTAAGTGCCGGTGAAAAACTGCTTCATCTGCACGCTGTTTTTAAGCTTTTTCGAGAGAGGAGCCTTAATCGAAGGACACTATGATAGCCACTGACATTTAAAAAGATACGCAATAGCCCTGCTGAGCGGCTCCGATCTCTTTAAGTCAATACGATATTGTTCCTCAGTCTTCAGCTAAGGGCTAAGATCTCTCTACTTCCCTTGACCGACTTATTATTATTATATCGACATAGGTACATACAAGAAGGTATCATATAACCAGGTCCGTTCGTCACGGTTTAACGCTCTGCCGGTCTGATTTCTAAGACCCGACGATCTAGGTAATATAATAAATCAGAAAGTAAATGTGTTTTGCTCGGAGTTGAGAACTTTCTTTGGTCAGGTATCTTAGTGTTTAATCTTTACGGTTAGCGTTTTCTGCTTATCAACATGTTTTAAGATAGCTAGCCTTTTCGCTAGTTTGTTAAATCTTCTTTAGCGTGTGAATTCGTGTGGTTAGTACCTAACCTGGCATCAGCCTCTGACTTTGCTTTACATGACATGCCGTCGAGAAATACCTCTCCGCCATGCTTGTTTCCTCGCGATGATTGTTGCGACATCGTTAAATTTAAAAAACCGTTAGATTATAATCTATCTAGCGAAATTGTAAACTAAAGTCCATTTCACGAAAGAAGTCCCGCGGACAATTGTGGAACTAAATTTAACAGATCGGCCATGTTGTCGTTTGTCGACGTTATCTAGGTGCGTTTGTTGTGGTAGATATTTTGTGAGTTTATTATTGGATTAGTGCGTTATAAGGTTTATTTACGATGCCAAAAGTTGTGAAACAACATTATGTCGCGCGACATACAGCGCTGCGTCTGCGGGACTTCTTTCGTGAAATGGACTTTACCGAAAGATTGTGTAACATACTCTTATTTTGTCGGTAGATTATAAATTTATAATCTATCGTTTTACCTGTTCCTCGATGTAAATACATATAATTTAAATAATTATGCGACTCCGACTCAATAACATAGAAAGTTATCGAAACATGACAAGGGCTTGAAAGAAACTTTAATTTGCATTTCTTTATCGAACAATGGCCTCCTAACTCTGTCTACCCTCTGTCTAATCTAATCTGATAACAGATAACAAACAGTAGTCAGTACAGCGCTAAATCCTTTTGATTACAATGTCAATAAGTTTTATCAAGCAAGCAATCAAGCCATACAAATCTAAATTAAGCTGATCTCTTATTGTACCGTAAACTCATAAAAAGCCAGCTGAGGATGTACTGGATATGATAGCGTGATGTGTGGCAGTATTGCATGCTTATTGCATTGCGTCAGGAATTCTGGATTGACCGGATACCCGGGTACTTTGAGGTTATTAGTGAGATAAAATTGGCTTGTTTAACTTTTGAATTCTGTTGAAATCTTACTTATAAATATTGTTCTTAGAGTGTCGATGGCAATCGATGTCGATCTAGAACTGAGCTACTAGTTTGGCGCTTTCGGTAGCGTTCATCAGTTCCTGTAGTGAACAACCAACAGGATACGCAGTAGACGATATTAAGTGCCCTATTGTTTGTGGAACAGTACCTACCACCACATTAACACTCAACTGGGCAGAGTAATTTATGAATCTCCACCACAGCCGGTTTTGCTTGTTGCGACCAACCTGGGTTTGGAGTCTATTTAAAGACTTCCAGCAGGGCTATTGCGTATCTTTTTAAATGTCAGTGGCTGTCATAGTGCCCATCAATTCACTGTCAAATGGTTATGGTTTGGTACAAAACGGAACCATTTGACAGTTAATCGTTGGACACTGTGATAGCCACTGACATTTAAAAAGATACGCAATGGCCCTGCTCGTCGGTCAATCACCGTAATCGAATTCATCATCATCACCAATCATTGGGCTAGTGAATCACAGAGGGAGCTCATTATCTAATTGTTGCCCTTGTGTGTTACGTTGTTTTCTTTCATTGCATTCTACCCTGTCGGCCGTCGCCCGCGTGGGTGTCGAAAAATATCACAACAAACTTTCACTCCCTTATTAGGATCCCATAAGGGTCAAATTTCGAAAAAATACTACAATCTACCTCGAGACCACTCTACACATTGGTGAAAACAGCATGCAAATTGGTGCAGTAGTATTTGAGTTTATCGCGAACAGACAGACAGACGCGGCGTAGGACTTCACACTAATCACACTATCACACTAATATTATAAAGGCGAAAGTTTGCGTGTGACTGTGTATGTTTGTTACTCTTTCACGCAAAAACTACTGAACGGATTTGGATAAAATTTGATACACAGATAGTTTATAACCTGGATTAACACATAGGATAGTTTTTATCCCGATCTTTTCTTCCTATGGGATAAATATCGAGTCGTACCGGGCGAAGCCGCTGGCACAAGCTAGTTGTTTTATAATATGTAGTGATTACTCCCACAATTCTCCCAATACCTGAATAACAGAAAAACAGCATGTAGGTACAAATACAAACAAAAACATTAATTATTGTACAACACGTTCATAAAGTAACCAATGTTATTATCAGATTGGCGAACCTCATAATCATTGTATTACTCATATTTCCAAGTACTTACACAATGCACTTGTAGCAATAACATCCTCGGTTTGTGCAATATTTACTATCTGACTATCAACATTACTGTTTGTACGAGTATGCCCTAGACTCTAGACTCTAGGGCATACAAACAGTAATGCTAAACTTCAAATAATAGACATACTACTGCATTAATGTTTGTTGCCCTTTTTTTTTGGGTGGTTGGGTAAAAAATAAAATGTTCCTTCACCCCACCATACCCATGTTCCTCCTTAGCCCTCTATATCGAGGCCGCGGTATCTCTTGCGAACACCCCGCAGCCCCGGGGGGGTCGTCCCTTGCCCCCCTCCCGTGTTGCTGACATCTCTTTGAGGCGCGCATGGAACACGAACGCGCCGTCGACACGGCCTGTCATCGTCATAAGACGGATAGACGGCGAGCTAGCCCATCACTCACCGTCCACAGGCCCGCGTCTACGGTGGCCGGAAGCCATCACCTCCGGCAGCGGCTAGAACGAGAGGTTCTCTCCCTCTCACGTTCCGCCACCTCCTTCGCTAGCATCACTGCTTCGCAGAAGGAGGCGACGGCGTCCCATTCCTCCTCGCCCCGGACCATGGCTTGCACCAGGGCCCGACGCGAGAGGTCGCCGCCGCCGATCGCCGCTACGAGAACAAGGCGGGGCTCCGCCCAAGCGGGACACACCTCCACGGTGTGCTCCACCGTGTCCTCCGGTCGATCCTCACAATGGTGGCATCCGGGCGTTTCCTTCCGCCTGATTCGGTGCGGGTACCTCCCGAACTAACCGTGTCCGGTGAGTACCTGCGTCAGACGGAAGGTGAGGGCGCCGTGGCCTCTCCTTTGATGCCCTAGAGTCGGCATAAAACATTAATGCAGTAGTATGTCTATTATTTGAAGTATATAGGTACACCGGTACACCCACATTCACCAGCTATATTATGCCCCATGAGGGCAAGCCTATTGCCATGTTTTTGGACGCTTAAAGCCATAGCAATAACCCAGGGCAAGTAATCTGCGAAACGGCTCGACCTATTTTGAAGGGACCTTTAGGCCTCATTTACGGAAACGCGGGGCGTCGCGCGGCGCGTTGTGCGTTTTTAATTCGAACACATGGCGATGTATGAAAACGTTAACGATTTCAAACGTCGATTTTACGAGAAGCGGTTTTTCGCTCGTTAGTTTAAAATGCAGCGTTCGTTGCGGTGGACGCGCCTCTCAGTAAATGAATAAAAGAGCTTGAGACGAGCCTTCTGACGAGACGTCCCGCGTCTCCGTAAACGAGCCATTACTGGCAGATAGCTGATGTTGTTAGGCTTTTCATCATCATTCTCCTGTTCTTATCCTAATTTATCTCCGGTTGGCGTAGCATGTCTTCTTCCATACGTCCACTATTATTCGTTGCTTTTATTTTAGAAAAAAAACGTTTGTTATTTATAAATTAGGTGATTTAGAAGATAATTAAGCCTCTTTAAAAGGCACACGTCACGATCTACGACGACCTAGGCTGAATAACACCGATCCCATTACAATAAAAGCTATTTTTATTAAACCTACGTAATAGTATTTGTTATTAAAACTAGTAATGCTAATACTTCCGTGTTGCTGCCTTGCATCACTCTCCATAATCCAAACCAGTTTTTTAGGGTTCCGTTGTCAACAAGGGTTCCAACCCTTATAGTTTCGCCATGTCCGTCTGTCTGTCCGTCCGCACTATATCTCTAAGACTCTTAGTACTTGGAAGCTGTAATTTGGCATGAATATACAAATGAGTCACGCCAAGAAAGTTCAAAAGTAAAATATTGAAAAAAAAGTCTTTTAGGGTATCTCCAGTACAAATTAAAGTGGGGATGATTTTTTTTTTCTCGCGAAGTCCTTTGTGTGGGATGTCGTTGGATAGGTCTTTAAAAAAGATTGCAAGTTTGCTTAACACTTTTTCGATTAAGGGATTAGTTTGTGAAATATTAAGCTTTAAAGTGTAAATTTTTGGATAGACTAGTCTAGCAACCTAAACCACCTATACGGGTTGTGTTAGGGCGTTTGAAAAAATTCATGGTATATATAACGAAAATAAAAGGAAAACTATCACAGCTAAGTAGGCTTTACAAGTTTGTAATAGTCGACCAACTTATAAAATGTACTTGTATGAAATATTTTCCTATAGGTACATAATGTATGGGAGCGCAGGTCTCAAAACTGCAAAATGTAAGTTTGTCGACCACAGTAACCTGCGATATTTTTCTTCGCCGTATCGATGATTCCCACATTGGCATCATAATCAGCCCGTATTATAAATATTAATTTAATACATCATCATCTTGTTGGTCTGCTGTTGGTCCCGGCTGCCATATATAGATCTTTGGCAGTCGTTAGAGGTAGTCAGTGACCTGAAATTCTGAGATCCAGTCTTACCAAAGAGTATCGTATTACCTATTATTAACTGGGTTGTGGAGGTCAGATAGGCAGTCGCTCCATGTAAAATACTGGTATTCAGCTGAATCTGGTTGGACTGGAAGCCGACCCTAACATAGTTGGGAAAAGGCTAGGCAGATGATGATCATCTTGTTGGTCTAGTGGTAGCAATCGCAACTGCTGTGCATGACGTCCTGGGTTGTATTCCCGGGTCGGACAAAGTGTTATTCGGATTTTCCATCAGGAATTTCTCAGGAGCTGCCACGGAGTCTGAATTTCTGCCTGTTAATGACAATTGGCAAACTTAAGTGGCAGTGGGCAGGGCACATTGGTCGTAGAACGGATGGCCGATGGGGACGCACGGGACCGCTCAATGTGGCGACACCTGGGGGAGGCTTATGTGCAGCAGTGGATGTCTTTTGGCTGAAATGATGAATGATGGTTATGATATTGACAATAGGCTCGCCCCCTATTACATGGGACTTAATCATAACTGGCGAAATGCGGGTGTACCATTAAATACACCTCTGCCTAACCCTTCGGGGATTACAGGCGAGATGTTTATATACTTAGACCATTTTCCTGCATCATATTGTGTAATACTACTAAAATATAATGGATATATTATTCCTAGTGCCATAAAATATGCGTTAGTCAGCGAAGATAAACTAAAAACCGGTTTTAATTTTTTTGTCATTATTTAAATTGAATGTATGTATTATTAATAGTTCAAACTGGTTACTAACGTTTTGGTCGTTAAGCCGTTTTTAACGATGACCCACTTTTTTATCAAAATTATTATGTCTTAGTTTTTTGTTTTCTTGAATGATGTGAAAAAGAAAGGAGTAACTGATGTGTCGAGACAAAAGACACGCCATCACTCAATATTGTTTTTTAAATGCTTGTTCTGTTTAGCATGCAAATCATTATTTTTGGTTCTAATTTTATATTGAATTTTTTTGTAACGATTATTTTACTTCTTAATAATTTTAGTCTTACTTTTAAGTCAAGTGATTTCAAGCACTGCTTATTTTATTTTATATACTTACTCGTATACCTAATATTGAAGCTGTCTTGGTTTTCGTGAGTTTTTTCACGGGTGACCACTGAAAACCAGCGCTGTGTTGTGGGTACCCATAGCACAGCATCATGCTGAGTGGCAACCTAGTTGTCGCAGTCACGACGTGCAACTATCTTTATATTATCCCTGCTTTTTTGTATTTTTTAATATCTGTTAAGCGTTGTATGTGTATTTTTTTGGTATGTCTCTTTGTATGCTCGTTATGTTTCTGCGGCAAATAAATATATTTTCTTTTTTTCTTTCTTTCTGTTGCTGGGGAGTTTGTTCCGCCACTTCTTCTTTCCAGCTAAAACACTAGGAAGTGTCGAAGAGTGGGCGTTTTGGGGGACTGTCACTTGTTAATAACAGCGGTACTCAGAGATATTTAATGATTACTTAAGCCGTCACTTAGTAAAGATTTGATATATTTTTGTATGACAAAACTGTCAAAACCCTTAATAAGTGATGGCCTAAGTAATCATTAAAGCTCTCTGAGAGCGGCAGTTAGTAAAGCAAAGTAAATTTTGACGTTCGAAAAGTGCTGATTATCAGCCTAGTTTGAATAAATGACTTTTGATTTTGATGCGTAAACGGGTTGAGCCAATCAGCCGGCCTTAAGTAGAATGGGAGAAACCCAGAAAGATGATGAGACATTCGGTTTTCTTTTTTAAATGCGTGAACTGCTCGAATTGCATAGTAGGCTAGATTGTGGCCCGTCGGGGCTGCAGGTTGTTCGCAAGAGATACCGTGGGCTCGACATGAAGGGCTAAGAAGGAACATGGGTGGTTTTTAGTCAGTAGAAGTCTGACACTTCCTTTCGCTCTGCCCAAGAGCGGGAGGGGTTATTTGATGATTTTCCACCCGCCAAAAAAAAAGGCTAGATTGTGTAAATCAGATGGAGCAGAGTGGCGCGCAGTGATCTCCGCCTTTATAGAGAACGTGTGGAGTTACTGCCGTCGCTCCATGGAGCTACTGCCGTAGCTGCATGTAAAATTCCTGGTATTTAGTAGTTTTGTGTGTTAAACTGGAAACCTACCTCAACATAGTTAGGAAAAGGCTAGGCAGATGATGACGCTGGCAGATTCATCCCCTGTGTCTTTAATCACCGTTTATCTGTAAGTCTAATTCGTTTTTCTCTGTTCCAGGAGTAGGCAAGACGAGCCTAGTAGTCCGGTACATAGGCAAGATGTTCTCCAAGCACATATCGCCCACGATAGGAGCCTCCTTCTTCACCTGCAATATTAACCTGGAGAATGCCAGGGTCAAACTGCAGGTAATACACTTTTTTTGTAATAAATATTTGAAAAAAGCCGACTTCAAAAACACAAAAAGGTGAAAAACACAAAAAAGTAAAACCTTCACAAGAAAAAGCAGCTTCTGAGGTCGGTGGCAAAAAAAACGAAATCAAACAAACAAAATGTCACCGACTTCATTTTTTCACAGTTTTTCTACTATAATAGTACGGAACCCTTCATATGCAAGTCCGACTTGCACTTGGCCAATTTTTTTATAATAGCTTAGATGGTCACGGTTCGTACATGATAACATGACCTCTTGGGTTGTTTTGGCTTTTCTTATCAGAAATCGTATGCCTTTTTATCGGGGATTTGTTGGTGGCATATTTATGCTTCCGAAGAATTATCTCTCAATACGTCAACACCAGTCAGTACATTAAGAGCAAGTTTGTGATTCTCTTTACAACAAATGTACCTAAGAATTAATCGGGTGACATGAACATAATTATTTAAAAAACCAAATCTCTTAAAAAGAGTAACCATGGAGTTTCTTGCCGGTTCTTCTCCATAGGAAACGACCAACCTGAACCGTGCATCTTTTCTCGACGTTGAAATAAAAGATTTTGTTTGACTAACCGATTGTGTTATGAATGATAATTATGGTAAGAAAGGAGGTATATCATGCGATGACGAAGTATGGAAGAAGACATGGTGCGCTAACACCAAAAGAATTGGGTTATGGGCAACTGAATGAATCAAAACGTAAGTATTGTTTGAATAAAAAGGCATTCAAAAAGTAAGTGTTGTGTATCCGATAATCCTATTAAGCGCACTTGACTTGGCACATTGGAATTACGTCGGTAGATAATAAATCCGACAATAGAAGCCGTTACTGTGGTTTTTCCAGCGTTAAATCAACTACTTATTTATCTTTGTCCATCATATTATTTCTTTGTTCCTTCGGACCTAACTCCTAAACGGATTGACTGATTTGGATAAATACGTCGTAAGATTCGTCTTCTTACCAAGATTGGTCTGAAGATGGGTGACCATAATTACATACCGAATCTCCGTTGACAGTCGTTACAGGTGCAGTGGCCCGCAAGTGACAATCAGTCTTACCAAGTCTTAACAATATTACCATGTACTAGCGATGTTGTTAAGTTCAGATAGGCAGTCGCTCTATGTAAAATATTCTATTCAGGTGCATCCGGTACGACTGGAAGCTGACCCCAATTCATTAAGATTATGACTCATCATCATCATTCTCTTGCACTTATCCCAATTCATTTGCCGTTGGCGCAGCATGTCTTCTTCTATAGTTCTCTATTACTCGTTCTCGTCATCTTACCAGACACCTCCTTTCTTGCCATACCATCCTTCACACAGTCCACCCATTGTTTTTTTGGTCTCTTATACCCTCCACTTTCATTCTTAAAACTTTCCTCATGATGATGACTCACACATCTGCCTAACCTTTTCCCAACTATACTAGGGTCGACTTTCAGTCTAACCGGATGCAGCTGAATACCAGTATTTTACATGGAGCGACTGCCTATCTGACCTCCGCAACCCAGTTAACACAAGGTAACACAATACCATTTGGTAAGACTGGTTGTCTGATTTTCGGGTCACTGACTACCTATAACGACTGCCAAAGATCTTTATGTATATCCTAGCAGGGACCAACAGCTTGACGTGCTGTCTGAGGCACGGAGGAAACTCGATGTGTAATGGGTGGTCACCCATCCACAGACCAACATAAGCGAGCACGGCTTAACCTAAAGATCGCTCCGAGTGGCAGTTATTATTAAGCCACGAGCTTCTCCTCATGATGATGACTATTCTTCATATTATTCCAGGTATGGGATACCGCTGGACAAGAACGGTTTCGTTCCATGGCACCTATGTACTACAGAAACGCTAATGCTGCACTACTTGTGTTTGATATTACTAGTGTCAACAGCTTTGCGGCTATTAAGGGATGGGTCAAGGAGTTGCAGAGGTATGTCATTTAATATGTTTTATAGGGTGGAGGGGACACCGATGCTAAAACGGTGACAACATATTCAGTTCATTATTCTGTAACAGGAAAGAAAGATGAATTAATTGTGTGAGGAATATGAAGGAACAGGAGTAAACGAAAGCGTGACGGTTGACACAGGAGAATAGAAGACAAAAAATGTTGAACTCTGGACTCAGCGAAAATGCCTCGAGCTTATTCACAAAATAAATGCTAATGCCAAATAACAACAACTAAGGTTTCTGGATGAGGTTCAAGAGCGTGGAGCTTGGCTCAAGCAAAGAGATGCCAATAATAGCCCAGTAGTGAAATCTGGCTATGGATGATTATGATGATGAAAGTTTTATACAAGATTCTCTAACTTGTTTCAAGCAGGCTTTAGGACCCCATTGTGATTGATTTCTTGAGCATAACACTTAGTATTTTTTACCACTCCAGCAACGTCCCAGAAGCAATGGTCCTATCAGTAGTGGGCAACAAGAGCGACCTCGAAGAGTTACGCGCAGTACAGTCTAGTGAAGCAGCACAATTCGCAGCATCCATAGGCGCGCAGTATTGTGAGACTTCCGCCTTACACGATCAGGTACCTATAAGTAAAGTAACATCGCATTTATATAGATTAGAAACAACGTGGGGCCCAAAACACCACCTTGTGGTACCCTACAATGAATATCATCAAAATCACTTACATGCTCATCAATACGAACGTGCTGCGTTCGCTCTTCTAGACAGGACCTAAGCCAGTCTATAGTCAACCTTCATGTTCCGTGAAGTTCTAGTTTATTCACCAGTATCGGCTGGTAAACTGTATCAAAAGCTTTAGCTAGGTAGGCAAGAAGACGCTGACACATTTTTGCCCGTTATCCACTTAGCCAATAATAAAAATCAACACGTTCGGTAACGGGAACAACAGTTAGGTAGATAAGTGTGGTCACTCTAACCACTGATAAATGATTCTAGTCTAGTCTAAGTCTATCTTTCACCAATCTGTGTTGTGGTCATTCCTTTAACTTGCTTAAACAACGCGAAGGACTTCCAGTATTTAATGATCACCCATCCACAAACGGGTTTAGACAAAAAGGTTTCCAGATCATTTACATTTTTTTTTGTATTTTCCAGCAAGGTATTGACACAGTATTCTTGACCACGGCTGCGGCTCTCCTGAAGCTGTCCAGCTCAAACCTCGTGTCATCGCTGCGGTCCTACGACTCCGCCGACGTGGATAATACTAGAATACCTACAGGTACCAACTAATGTATTTAGTACATTTGCCATCAAGCGAGTTCAAATCCAGACTCCGTGGCTGCCAATGTAAAATTCCTAATGGGAAAACAAAACCCAATAACACTTTTCCCGACTCGGTAGTCGAGCCCAGGACCTTACTACACTGTCACATTAACTTGACGCTTGGCGTTGATGACGTCATTTTATATAAAATGCAATAATGCACTGAACAATTTTTATTAAATGCCAAATTATCGACGCGCGTATCGGTAACAAAAATGCTAACCGTACTGACACTTGCCGGGCGAGCCAAGGGAATGCGGAGGGAAGCGGGCGGGGCCTCGCATTCCAGAGATGCGTCAAGTTAATGTGACCGCGTAGTATGTACAGCATTCGCGTTTATGACCACTCGATCAATGAAGCAGTTCTCATCCTCCATAGAAAACCAGACGGGTGTTGTGACTCTTCGACTCCAGTCCAAAGGTATTCGTCGATACGTTGATGGCAATAGGCCCCCTAATACATGGGACTTAACAAATAACTGGCGAAATGTAGGTACTATTAATTTTATGTTATGATGGAAAACCTACCTCTATTCCATCTTCCTCGACTTATTTATTTTTCCCTTATTTCCAGGGACACCCACAGAAGAAGACGCAACACACACAGGGAAAGTAGAACTACCAGCGTGGAGCATAGACAGCATTGCACACGGAGATGTTCAGAAAAATATGTGTTGTTAACGATAATATTAAATTTTGTATAATTAGATGGCCGGAAGACGTTGCGCGGTCTCCCAATAGATGGAGCGTGCACCTGGTGAAGGTTGCGGGGATCCGCTGGATGCGAGACGCACGGGACCGGTCCGCGATAATTGGGGGAGACTTATGTCCAGCAGTGGACGTGTTTCGGCTGAAATTTTGATGATGATGTATAACTTAGTTTGGCCCGCGGCTAAGCTTGCGTGGGGGTCAATAATTCACAGATTATTCCAATTTTTATACACGATGCAACTTTTACACGTGTTTTTCTTTTACTGTGTTGACTAACGCATATCATTTTGGAGGGCACACTATTAAGAAATAGGTCTTATCACAAGTAGAAACCGTTATTTAACAAGAATGATGCAAACCTGTGCAAATACTAAAACAGGCCCTAGAACTAAAAAACTGTAAGCAAACAGTGAGGAATCCCGTGTGACCAGAGCCTAATTTTGTGTTGGTCAATAATACCCGGGATAGGTTCACGAGGCCAGTTTTTCAAGCCAGGACAGCACGCTAATTCTCTACTAAACTGTCCTGACTTGGAACATGCTAGGAAAAAAAAACGTCAAGAGTGCCTATAAAATTTGAGGGTTGCCCTCGATTTCCCTAGGAACCCATCATCAGATCCTAACTTGGGGACAATGGGACCACCTCGGAAGTATACCATTTCGAACACAAAAAGAATTTTGTAAATCGGTCCATAATTGACGGAGATATGAGCGGACATAAATAAAGATTTAAAAAAAACATACACACGAATAGAGAACCTCCTCCTTTTTGGAAGTCGGTTAATAAAGCTAGTTTTGTCTACACGAAGCCGGAAGAACTAGCTTACACTGACATTAGCTTGCTATCCTGGCTTGAAAAACTGGCCTCGTGTATCCCGGGCATTAAGGATGAAGCATAAACTATAAATACCCAAATTCAATGTAATAAACATTGACTTATATATTACTGCGTAAGGACTGGGCGGACCGCATGTTACAATGACGCCTCGAACTTGGTCCTAAAACGGTCTTTTCTAAGCCGAAGTGAACTAGTCCACGATCGGCTCTCTTCGGGTGCGGTCGTAAATTTTTATTAAAAGCTTTATTTATGTTCTTTATACCTCGAAAATACCACGCCGCTTATACACGGTTACGTTAACGAGCAAACTACACCGATTCTCTGTATGGCGAACCCGTCGAGCAAATGTTCGGACCACCGTATCTTTAGTTTTTATATCAATGGTAATAAATCATTATTAAAAAGAAAAGAATATATTGACGCTGTCAATGTCAAAATAGCAAGAAAACTTGTTGGGCTCTTTGAAATCTCTAGAATGGAATAGAAAAAGCCGTTTTATGTGAGAACTGTTAATATATTTGTTAAAGTTTAACATTCAACAATTGGGAGTTTACAATAACTATCATATACTGGAATAAGACACTTGTTTATTTACCGGGTTAGTACTACTACACTAATATTATAAAGAGGAAAGATTTGTTTGTTTGTAACGAATAGGCTCTGAAACTACTGGACCGATTTCAAAAATTCTTTCACCGTTGGGAAGCTACACTATCCGCGGGTGACATAGGCTACTTTTTATCCATATATTCCCACGGGAACGGTAACTACGCAGGTGAAACCGCGTGACGACCGCTAGTTTGTTATATAATGGGTAGTGATCAACATTTTGTGGCCTTACACACCAATTTTTTCTAAATTAATAAATAGGCTCGCCCCCTATTACATGGGACTTAAACATAACTGTCGAAATGTGATCGTACTATCAAATTTATCTAGGTAGCGGGACTTCATGATGCCTTGTGTTGCCAAATGGTACAGGAATGACTATAATAAAAGTTTTTGTTCTGAAAAAGACATTAAAAAATGGGTTATTCTTGCCAGGGTATTTACTCTATAAACATATTTAATTCCTTGATTTATTATGCCTTTTGGTATTAAGTCCGCCTATGTACCACTCTTGTACATGAAGTTTTCATAAATAAATAAATGAAATTCATCTTATTACAATGCACATTATCAATACAATCAATTATTACAAATAGATCAATAATAATAATTTAAAAAATACGACGAAGAGTAAGCATCTACTTAAACAAAACAATAAAACTATGAGTAAAACAATAAGACTACATAAATTTTATATTATAAATTTTATTTTCAATCACAAAAACATTCCATTATTTTGTTAGTTGTAAGGATACAGGTCTGTATTATATTAGTTAATTTAAGCTAGATCTTAAGTTAATCTTTTACATTTTATTAGCTTGGATTTTTAATGAGAACACTTACCAAAACAAAATCAAAGTATTTCTTGAAATACTTTTTCGTCGCGAATCCACTGTATACAGAGTTTGAAAATATTAAGTAACGCGGGCTATCTCGTTAATTATGGTTTGAGCCTTCATTTAAAATAACTTTTTTTTTATCGCACTCTTAACCTTTCTTGCCACATATTATCACAAATGCTCAATCTAGGTATTATATAATTTTACTATTAATAGTTTACGCTAGAAATAGGGTATTGATACATTGTTCACAGCCAAAATAACCAAGATTATCTACTACTTAAATAATTTAGATTTAAGACAGTATTTGTAAAATACAAATATTTTTGATAATTATCACAATTTTATGAATTTAATGTGTACAGACATTTTTGTATTAAGTTTATTAATAAATCAAATTATGTTTATAATGTTATTGTTGGTTTATTTCATTATCATCTTTCTCCTGCCCTTATCACAATTCATTTGAGGACGGCGCAGCACTGCTGGAGGCTCTATGCGGGGATCGTGCGGTCCGTGGCCCTTTACGTGTCCCCGGTGTGGGCGAGTGCTTTGAGAAAGCGAGCCACCCGCTACCTGAACGCGCCCCAAAAGGTGATGGCCGTGAGGCTAGTCCGTGGGTACCGCACGATCTCCCGCAAGGCGGCGAACCTTCTTGCCGGATTGCCGCCGTGGTATCTGGAGGCGATAGTCCTCGCGCGCCTGCATGAATGGCGCGCGGAGGCGCTGCACCGGGGCGTCACTCCGTTGCCGCGGCAAATTGCCGCTCAGCTGACAGACCTCCGGTGTGATCTCATGGCGACATGGAGAGAGCGACTGTCGCAACCCCGTGCAGGGCACGCCACAATAGTGGCGGTAAGTCCCCTCTGAGGAGTGGCTAGAGAGGCCCCACGGCGCCCCCACCTTCCGTCTGACGCAGGTACTCACCGGACACTGTTGTTTTAGGAGGTAACTGCACCGAATCAGGCGGGAGAAAACGCCCGGATGTCACCATTGTGATGATCGGCCGGAGGACAAGGTGGAGCACACCGTGGAGTTCTGCCCCGCTTGGGCGGAGCCCCGCCGTGTTCTCGTAGCGGCGATCGGCGGCAGCGACCTCTTGCGTCCGGCCCATTCGCCCTCGTCTCGTCCCAGCCGCCGCGGTAGACACGTCGGGGGCCACGTGATGGCTTTTTTTTTTGGGGGGTGGGAAATTATCAAATAACCCCTCCCTCTCTGGGCAGAGCGAAAGGGAGTGTCAGACTTCTACTGACTAAAAACCACCCATGTTCCTTCTTAGCCCTTTATGTCGAGGCCGCGGTATCTCTTGCGAACATCCCGCAGCCCCGACGGGACGTGATGGCTTCCGGCCACCGTAGACGCGGGCCTGTGGACGGTGTGTAATGGGCTAGCTCGCCGTCCGTCTGTCTTATGACGACGACAGGCCGTGTCGACGGCGCGTTCGTGTTCCACTCTCGATGTCAGCAACATGCAAGGGCCGACGCCTGTCGGGGCTGCGGGTTGTTTAAAAGAGATACCGAGGCCTCGGCACAAGGGCTAAGAAGGAACATGGCCAAGAGCGGGAGGGGTTCCATACTTCTTTATTTCTCGTCATGTCAGCAGACACCTCCTGTCTAGCGATATCATCCTTCACACAGTCCATCCTTCGTTTCTTTAGTCTTCCTCTACTCTTAAAATACATTCATACTCAACACTTTGAAAACTACATTTTCCTTTCTTTTTATGATTTAATTATTTGATGAAAATCGTTTTCTGTTGCAAACGAACGAGCTCTTTTCTCCTTATGAACGTCATTTCTGATGCTATGACCACTTACTAATTACGAAATTGCGATGAATTTAGCCCTATTTTAAATAGTACTTCCCAACTATTCTTTTGAAAGGTCACTCAAGCTAATGAATGAAATGGTCACTGGAACAGCTTGCGACCTACGGATGCCTCTCAAAAAGGGAAAATATGTAAGTCCGTGATTAGGCCTGTCGTACTGGGATGGGACTGTGATGAAGATGGATGAAAACTTTTTAACAAAAAATAAAACCGACTTCAACAAAAAATAAGACACAAAAAAGTGAAAAAATCTGCTTCTGAAGTCGGTGACTTTTGTCTAAGCAAAACGAAATGAATCCATTCGTTTTTTGCCACCGTCTTCAGAAGCAGATTTTTTTTCAAAAGTTTATTATTTTTCGTTGTTAGTTGTATGAAGAGGGAGGAATCACATGTTACTTAAACAGATGCATGTAATTGTAGAGGAAGACCAAAGAAAAGATGGATGGATTGTGTGACGAATGACAATTGTGAAGGCAAAAGAAATAAAATGATACCTAACAGTTATACAAAAATAATACACAATTTTATTCAAACAAAATCTTTAATACCCATTTATAAATCAGTCATATAATCACAACATACATAATTGAATTAAACATAAACTCAATGTAGGTAACTGTTTTAAGAGTATAGTAAATGCTTATTTATCTGTTTCTATATAAACAAAACAAGAAATAATAGAAGTGTTACTAATATATTATAACAAATTAAAAGATATGTGGACAGTTTAATAAAGAAAATAACTTAGAGGTAATATCAATTTATATAACATTCATTCATAAATTCTCACATTTGACTCCATAGTCAAATTAACACAACTCTCAGTTACTAAAAGAAATAAAGTTTTACTAAATATTTAAATCGTTAACACTTTTAGAGTCAAGAACCCAGCATATGGGTCGAACAATAATTCGGCTTTGTGTGCCCAAAACCCGCATCCGAGTCGTCGCTATACTTAGATATAGATGACTTGTGACCCGACTAGCGGGACCAAACCCCTAGCACACGGTGTATTTGAAGCGCATAGAAATATGAACGCAACCTTGCAACCTAGGCACACGGGGCGATCGTGAAACGCGCGTCCTCTGCGTGTATACGCGCAGATACAGCGATCCCAACCGGACCCTTTGTACGCGCTTCACACTTGCGTTTGTATCGTGTTTTACGCGTGTTTGAATCTATAAAAACGCAAAAATTGGCATCGTCGCGTCGGCGCTTTTAATATACGCCGTGTGCTAGTAGGGCATATCGCGTTGGCAATGTCATATTGTCTCGCTCACACATACTGAAATCGTATCATCCATTATATTGTGGTTTGATAAAACACACGTGTACTGTGAGACACCAGTATCTTTAAACAAGTCAAAGTGCTAGTCTATGGCAATGTTTCGTCGCTAATATTATCTTCAAAGAATAGCGATCTAAAAAAACACTAGTTTTAGGTTTAATAAGGCACTTTATATCATAAATATAGTAAGTAATTTATTATATTTGCATTGCACATTAATTTCTATGGTAAAATATACAGAAATGGATTGTGTAGCTCTCAAACTTGAATATTTTAACATTAAATGCATTTTTTTTCTACGTACTTGGTATTTACGGCATATATAAATTAAAATAAGTACTTTAGCCAAATATTAAATTTAAAAATTTTGAACACATCTTGCAAAATACTTATTAAATAAGTATTTTTGCAAAAGATTACTGTATATATATTATTATTATTTTTCTTTAAAATTAAATTGTAAACTATCTAAAGTAGATTGAGCAGAAATTGGACGAAATCTTAATACTATAAAACCGCGTAAGGCAGACAAAAATGTTTTATTAATAGTTTGCATTTGTAAAATATTTTCAATCTATTGGAAGACATTTTTAACTTATTAAACGCCACGGTCGGCTATAGCCGACAAATGAAAATGTGCCTAACGCGCCAGCGACAAGAAAACGTAATAATAACCGGTTTTGATACGAAACAGTGTCAAATAAAATAGTGATGTTAAGAGTGATACTTTCATTTAATTAAAAAATACGAGACGAAAAGTAACGTATAAAATTTTCCTTTGTCGGCTATATCCGACCGTGGCGTTCAAAAGATTAATAATGTAGAAAGTACCTATTGTGACCAGCTATTGCACTACCACTAAGTTCCTGTTCCAATCTACAACTCTTCCTTGTCAGATGCATGAAGGTCGAAGGGATTGGGTTCAGGTGTTTCGTCGTCTTCGTCTCCAAAGTCGGGCATCTGGGCTTGAGGGGGCAGTCCTCCGAAACCGTAGGGGTCGGGGCCGTGCACCTGAAGAGGGAGAGAATTATTGGTTAATAATAATACTTATATGGAGGAACTCGTGGCTTAATAAGAACTGCCACTCTGGTCGATCTTTAGGTTAAGCTGTGCTTGCCTAGGTCGGTCTGTGGATGGGTGACCGCCCGACATACCGAGTTTCCTCCGTGCCTCGGAAAGCACGTTAAGCTGTTGGTCCCGGCTGCCATATATAGATCTTTGGCAGTCGTTACAGGTAGTCAGTGACCAGAAATTCTGACATCCAGTCTTACCAAAGAGTATCGTATTACCTAGTATTAACTGGGTTGTGGAGGTCAGATAGGCAGTCGCTCCATGTAGAATACTGGTACTCAGCTGCATCCGGTTAGACTGGAAGCCGACCCCAACATAGTTGGGAAAAGGCTAGGCAGATGATGATATGATACTTATATAACATTTATTTATTTTCAGGCAACTACCACCTTCACACTTCAAGAGCCGTAAAAGCTCCTTAAGACATACAATTTCCTTAGAAGACGGTGCGTCGGATGAGAGATGCGAACTGTGACCCTTTTTTTTTTTTTTTTTTTGGGGGGTGGGAAATCATCAAATAACCCCTCCCGCTCTTGGGCAGAGCAAAAGGGAGTGTCAGACTTCTACTGACTAAAAACCACCCATGTTCCTTCTTCGCCCTTCATGTCGAGGCCTCGGTATCCCTTGCGGACATCCCGCAGCCTCGACAGGCGTCGGCCCTTGTGGGCCCCTTCCGTGTTGCTGACATCTCTTTGAGGCGCGCGTGGAACACGAACGCGCCGTCGACACGGCCTGTTGTCGTCATAAGACGGACGGACGGCGAGCTTACCCATCACTCACCGTCCACAGGCCCGCGTCTACGGTGGCCGGAAGCCATCACGTGGCCCCCGACGCCCGGAGCGTCTCCCGCGGCGGCTGGGACGAGAGGTTCTCTCCCTCTCACGTTCCGCCACCTCCTTCGCTAGCATCACTGCTTCGCAGAAGGAGGCGACGGCGTCCCATTCCTCCTCGCCCCGGACCATGGCTTGCACCAGGGCCGGACGCGAGAGGTCGCCGCCGCCGATCACCGCTACGAGAACACGGCGGGGCTCCGCCCAAGCGGGACACACCTCCACGGTGTGCTCCACCGTGTCCTCCGGCCGATCCTCACAATGGTGACAACCGGGCGTTTCCTCCCGCCTGATTCGGTGCAGGTACCTCCCGAAACAACCGTGTCCGGTGAGTACCTGCGTCAGACGGAAGGTGAGGGCGCCGTGGCGCCTCTCCAGCCACTCCTCAAAGAGGGGACTTACCGCCACTATCGTGGCGTGCCCTGCACGGGGTTGCGACAGTCGCTGTCTCCATGCCGCCATGAGATCGCACCGGAGGTCTGTCCGCTGCGCAGCAATTAGCCGCGGCAACGGAGTGACCCCCCGGTGCAGCGCCTCCGCGCGCCATTCATGCAGGCGCGCGAGGACTATCGCCTCTAGATCCCACGGCGGCAATCCGGCAAGGAGGTTTGCCGCCTCGCGGGAGATCGTGCGGTACCCACGGACTAGCCTTACGGCCATCACCTTTTGGGGCGCGTTCAGGTAGTGGGCGGCCCGCTTCCTCAAAGCACTCGCCCACACCGGGGCCCCGTAAAGGGCCATGGACCGCACGATCCCCGCATAGAGCCTACGGCAGGAGGCGTTTGGCCCCCCCAGATTGGGCAGGAGCCACCTAAAGGCAGCCGCCGCCCGCTCCAGTCTGGGAGCCAAACGTCGGAAATGCTCCACGAAGTTCCACCGGCTGTCGAGGACGAGTCCTAGGTACTTCAAAGTACACTCGACGCCGATGGGAACCCCTCCCACCGTTAGCTGCGATCCCGACGGTGGCACATTCCCACGCCCATAGAAGCACATTGCTTCGGACTTGTGAAGTGCCACCTCGAGACCCAGCTGCCGGATCCTCTCAACGACTATCGCAACCGAACTGTGACCCTCGGATACAAACTGCAGTGGCCAATCTGGAAATCTCTTAAACGATTGCAAGCCCAGGTTGGCCGCTGTAGATATAATCCGGCTAAATTGGGTATCCTCGATTCATCCATAACTAATTGCCAGTGTGGAGCCCCTCTGCACGATATGCGCCACGTCCTGCGCAACCACTTGCACCTTTGAGGACTTACTCGAAGCAAATGATAGAGCTGTGCAGGTGGCTACATACTGGTCTAACACAATTTGAGATCATCGACACGTAAAGAAGGCAACTTGGCCCATAGATCCTTACAGACTAACATAAATATGATATAATACAGCTACAAAAACCTAAGCTGCAATATAGATACACTAGCTTTAGTGCCCGCGCGAAAATGACGATTTTCCATACAAACTTTCTTCCCCTAATTAACTTCCATGAAAAATAGTAATTAAATCTTGACGGCATGATAAGCCAAGACCTGTGGTAAAAAAAAAATTACTGCGGAAACCTCACTGTCGCTCATTCTATCCTGTTGCATTTTTTTTGTAGCTCACATAAGATTTTCTGATGCAATAGGGTAGTTAACAAAAAAAATCGAATTAGTCCGTCAGATAGATTTCTGAATTGAGGGCTCGATACAGAAAGCGGTACTCCTGGACACGGCTCGTATTGTTACGAGGTTCCTATCCCCGTCGGGGCTGCGGATTGTTCGAAAGAGATACCGCGGCCTCGGCACAAGCGCTAAGAAGGAACATGGGTGTTTTTTAGTCAGTAGAAGTCTGACACTCCCTTCCGCTCTGCCCAAGAGCGGGATGGGTTATTTCACGATTTCCCGCCCCCAAAAAAAAAATGAGGTTCCTCTCTATGGAGCCCTGACCGCCGGTAGCTTGGACCCTGTTCCCGAACCGGTGGGCTACAATTTGATATCGCCTATACTTGTCCTAGAAGTACACGTTTTGTGAAGCGGAGTCATTCCTCAAACTATGTCTCGTGTCACAGAGCGCATTGACTTGCTGAAGCAGAAAGTGTGTGCATGGACAAGCCATCACCATATGCCTAGCCTTTTCCCAACTTTCTTAGGGTCAGATTCGAGTCTTACCAGATGCAGCTGAATACCAGTATTTTACAAGGAGCTACTGCCTATCTGACCTCCACAATCCAGTTAGTACCGGGTTATCAGCATCTGGTCGGTGCCTGTGAGAGAGAGAATGGAATCGAGAGGTCCAATACCAGAAATAAGAAGGTAATCACCTTTAGATCCCGAGATGTAGCTTGTATATTCTGTTCGTTGCCTAACTAGAAATCTCCAAAGCCGGACGGTCTTTTTTTTTCTGAATGGCGTCTCCAAGGTCAAACCTCTCCTGACTACTGAGTACGTGGTAATCGTTTTCGCGCCATTGTGCCTTCCACCCACCCTGTATTTTAGCACATGGTGCCAAGCACCCACCATATGGGTCGTAAAACAAATCATCTGTGTGCCCTCAACCCGCATCCGAGTCATCGCTAATAGATGACCTGCGCTCACGCAGCATACAAATAAAAATGGATAATTTGAACTTGGTAGTGAAAGTGTTAAATGTAGTTTGTGTATTTACTGAATAAAGGAAATGAGATTAACAATAAAATATTCTTTATTGCAGACACAGAGACTCATATTGTAACAAAAAACAATAACTTCTGATATTTTAAAACTACGGGTCGATTTCACCACAGAATTCATCTACACAGTTAATTTACTTGTAAAAACTTTAATCTAACACCAATCTTATTCTATAACCATAACATCACGCCTGTAAAACCCGAAGGGTTACGCAGAGGTATCAATATTATTGTGGCGAGAACAAAGAGGTAATGAAACTGTGAAGATTGTAAACCGCTTTCAAAAGCTGTCGGTGATACAGTCATAATCGCGGTTTAAACGTGCTGATGAATCTTTGTTTTGATGGTGAAATCCTACCTAAATTGCAAGAAAGCTTCTCTTAGCAAACAAGCATAATTATTACAAATTAAACGTTCAAGACAAAAAATGCTTAGGAACATGCTGGGCCTGCTCCATAGGAGAATCTAGAATCTAAAGGTGTACCCACACCAGTTACTTTTTGTAGAACAAAGTTACCAAGTGTTACTGAACAACATGCAATAGCAAAAAGTTATTTATTTATTGTTAGTTTATATTGCTGTGTTAGTATACAGGATGTAAACGATGCCGTCAACCAAGCATTCTGTACATCAAACTAAGTACCCCTACGCAAAAAATATTACTGGAAAACGACTTTTATTTTGGCGTGAACAATTAAATTTCACGGTAAAACTCAGAAAATCACTCTTAAAACATTGTGCTAGTAGATGCTTTGAATATTAAACGGGTCATGGAGGTAATTCAAGTAAAGATAAAACCTGAACAACTAGAATTAAAAAAAACAGCTGTGAAAATTTTGGAACTTTAACTCCTAATATCTCCGTAACTAGTAGGTTCCCAGGTATGGTCTAGTACAAAAAAATATATCGCAGTGGTGGGGAGAACAAGTGCCCTTCGGTTGCTCTTTTACACCCTTTATGATATGTCAGTCAGGTTCTCCTTTTATATAGGTACTAGCTGATGCCCGCGGCTTCACCCGCGTGGATGTCGGTCAAATTATATACTAAAACCTTCCTCTTGAATCACTGTATCTATTAAACAAGACCGCTTCAAAATCCGTTGCGTAGTTATAAAGATTTAAGCATACATAGGGACGGACAGACAGCGACAGCGACTTTGTTTTATACTATGTAGTGATATAGATACGGGTCGAGAATCAAAGTTACTTTGAATTTGACGAGGACGTAAAACTGCACCATGTACATTCCAAAACCTCTTTAATAGTCCACCTTTTAAACCTAACACCTACTTAAGATAAAGTATAATACCACTAGAAAACAGACATATAAAGAAATCCAGCACTATAATCTTGTTGATTAAGCTTACCTTCACGTACTCGGCCTCCATTTCTTGGGTCCAGGTCGTGTCTTCATCGTCGGGTAACATCCACTCTTCGCAGTAGTTCGCGTGTTTGAAACAGATCTGTTGACAAAAATAATATATTAGTATAGTAACACTTTTTTTTTTTTGGGGGGTGGGAAATCATCAAATAACCCCTTCCGCTCTTGGGCAGAGCGAAAGGGAGTGTCAGACTTCTACTGACTAAAACCACCCGTGTTCCTTCTTAGCCCTTCATGTCGAGGTCGCGGTATCTGCGAACAACCCGCAGCCCCGAAGTATGGTAACACTGAGTACAATAGAGGTTTCCTGACTATAAAAAAATATGATTCTGTTTAGTCCGTCTGTTAGATTATCGAAAAATTACGGATACGTGTTTTTTTAAATTGATAAAAAATTACGAAAATTAAACGTGTCAAAGATGTGATGGTGTGGGGGCTTGTGGCGTCATTATCTGGTAAAAAATGTACCAAACTGTGACGTCACACGACTTTTCGAAGCACTGTATAATTTAAATTTTTTTTTTACGTGAAAAAATAAAAAAATATGATTGTGTCCAATATTTTTTGAAAATCTATCTGACGGACTAATAAGATTTAATCTGGCTGACGGACTAATTAATTTGGTGGTAAACTTCCTTTGGTGTCACTTGGCGACACCAAGTCGCTTACTTTGGCATAACTTTTAGAGCCCCATGTTATAGAGGCGATCCTATTGCCATCAACCGGGCACAAATCCAGACTCCGTGGTTGCTACTGAGAAATTCCTGATGGCAAAACCCAAAAACACTTTGCCCGAGCCGGGAATCGGATCCAGGACCTAATGCACAGAAGTTGCGATAGTGAACACTAAACCAACAAGGCAGTCTAGTATATTAAGTAGATTATAATGATTATCGTCCGTCCGTCTTATGCCGTGTTCGTGTTCCCTCAAAGAGATGTCAGCAAAATTGCCTATCGGGACTGCGGGTTGTTCCAAAGAGATACCACGGCCTCGGCACAAAGAGCTAAGAAGGAACATGGGTGGTTTTTAGTCAGTAGAAGTTTGACACTCCCTAACGCTCTACCCTACCTACCTACTCCTCCGCTATTATTTTCTGATTAATTTCGTTGCGGGATCCAAGACAGTTTAATCGTTTCTCTGGGACTTCGTCGGGCTTCATTGTCTCGGCGCTTTTCTTGTGGTCGCCACTGTTGATTCTGGCTAACAGGAGTTACAGTGGTTTGGGAATAGTGTGGCGGGCTTGTCCCAATACCGCTCTGCCCAGAGCGGGAAGAGTCATTTGATGATTTCCCAACATCCAAAAAAAAAAAGGCATTAGTTACCTCTCTCAGAGCATCCGGCATGATGTCATCATCAGGTCTGTTCTTGTATAGCGACGTGATCTCGTCTTCATTCTCCTCGAACATGCGCTCGCACTAAAAGTACCATAAAAAAATAATATTAGAAAAAAAATTCAGGGTTCAAAATGATAATAATACAAGGTGTAAACGGATTCGGGGCTGCAGGTTGTTCAAAAGAGATACTGCGGCCCTGGACACAAAGGGCTAAGATGGAACATGGGTGGTTTTCAGTCAGTAGAAATCCGACACATCTCCTTCATGGTTTGCCGCGACCCGTCTCACTGTGTCAGGGCACCAGTTTCCTGCTATTTTGGCCCAGGTTGTCCGGCATGCGGCAGACATGTCCTGCCCAGTCCCATTTCAGTTGGGCAGCCTTTAGAGCCACGTCAGCTATTTTTGTTTTGGAGTACAGTGTTGTTTTGTCTTACGTACTGCTCGTATATAGTCCTGGGTGCGAACCCAGACAGGCACATTACTTGGTCTAATTTATTTCACTCACAAAACAGTAAAGAATAACATCGTGAAGAAATCAGCATGTCCTAGAAACCTAGAATCAAAAATTCGAAGACATGTGATATCTACCAACCCGCACTGGGCCCGCATGGTGGATTATGGCCCATTCCCTTTCACAGAGAGGAGTCCTGTATCCCAGCATTGGAAACATTATAGCTGATTATGATGATTACTGCGCTCCTTTGCACGTTGGCAAACCTTGAGTTTGGACTTCTGAATGTTAGTCAAAGACCGAGTCCAGGCACCACAGGTTAAGACTAGGAGTACACACATGCCCAAAAGTTTGCGTTTCAGTGCCATAGGTAACTTACCCTTAAATAGTTCCTTCATATATCAGTAACTCTTCCAAAACAAAGAAAAAATGTCATGTTTAATTCATAATATAAAACTATTAGTTAACTCAAATGTGTTTGGTTATTTCAGAGTCTTAAGAAAGCCGATATTGTGCTTCCTGATAAAATAGAATTTTAGACACTAGTCCAGATTCTTTAAAAATATTATGGAGCTTTCCACCCATCGGACCATAAGGGATGAATGATAACATATAAGAACAAAGAAAAAATCCTTCTTAACTCATCGTATGTCGAATATATTGACACAATTAAAAAGTCGTAGATCGTAGATCCACGCGAGACACAATTCGCGTGGATCTACGTTCCGACACACGAAGGGTAAAAGGGAGGATCCTCCAACAAGACGGGTGTTGTGTCTTCTGGGCTACAGCCCGACAATAAGCGTTACCTTCCACTTTAACTGGTTGCAGCTGAGTTGTATTTTACATCTGACCTCCACAACACAGTTAGTACTGACTAACTCCAGGTCAAGGAGTACCCTCCTTGGTAAGATTGGTTATCAGAATTTCAAGCTACTGACTACCTGTTACGACTGTCAAAGATCTTCAAACTGTCTAAGAACTACAAACTGTCAAAGATCTTCAAACTGTCCAAGAACTACAAACTGTCCAAGAACTACAAACTGTCCAAGAACTACAACTGTCCAAGAACTACAAATTGTACAAGAACTACAACCTGTCAAAGAACTACAAACTGTCAAAGAACTACAAACTTACATAGTACTCCAGACTCTTGTTGAGATCGTCATCAGTGACGAACTTGGTCTTGGAGAAGTCAGGGTTCATTCCGCCGTTCTTCATGATGAGCTGCATTATAGCCAGCTTGTTGGTCGACTTGTAGTATACGCGGACGTAGTCGTCCATTTTCTTGCCTGGAAATTGTTTAGAAAGAATTTAGAATCAAGAGAGACAAATGTTATTATTGAGACTACGGTAGAACTCAATGTAGCATACTCAGAACATTGTGCTGATGAATGCTTTGAATAGTAAATGAGTCATGATGGAGGTAATTAAATTTATAACCTTAAAAACTAGTACCTATTTAAAAAAGAGTGAAACTTTGACCTCCATTACCTCCGTATCTAGAAAGGTCAGAAATCCAGGTATACCGTTCAGTACAAAAAAATCATGGCATCGCAATGACGGGGAGAACAAGTGCCTTGATGATGATGATGATGATGATGGTAAGGCTAACAATAGTAAGAAATAGCTCTTTGTCAAAAAGCAGAGCAACAGTCTAACTGAGGAATAAAAACATTGGTTCTATATTGATCAAACTCTGTGTATGCGTTTCCTCTCACATTTAACCGCTCTTGGAGGAGCGGAAGGGAATGTCAGACTTCCACTGACTTAAACCACTCATGTTCCTTCTTAGCCCTCTGTATCCGGGGCCACGGTACCTCTTTCGAAGAACCCGCAGCCCTCACACTTAACCCCTCTGCCTTCAAAGCAAGAGTGAACAGGCATCTTCTGGTTCTGGGTACGTTCGTTCTATCATAGACCTCATCTCTTTCCATCAGGCGTGATCGACTTCAAGAGCAGGCCCATTTCATCATCTTCAAATCCACAGCGAAGTCCTAAGACTTCGCTGTGGAAGTCTTGGGACTTCGCTGTCCGTCCGTCTGTCGGTCACCACGCTGTTTCCCAAGAACCGCGATAGCTAGACAGTTGAAATTTAGTCAAACGATGTATTTCTTTTGCCGCCATAACAACAAATTCTAAAAACGAAATAAATATTTAAGGGGGGTCCCATCCCGTCGGGGCTGCGAAAGAGATACCGCGGCCTCGGCGCAAGGGCTAAGAAGGAACATGGGTGGTTTTTAGTCAGTAGAAGTCTGACACTACCTTCCGCACTGCCCAAGAGCGGGAGGGGTTATTTGATGATTTCCCACCCATACAACAAACGCGATTTTTGTAGATAATGGTACGGGACCCTTCGAGCGCGAGTCCGACTCGCACTTGGCCGGTTTTTTTCTTCCATTATCCCCCCCCCCCCTGTCAGACATCATGGCACCATTTACTCCCTTCTCTTTCTTTTCAAGAGCTGGCCCATTTAGCAAATAAATAAAAAACTCACAGATTTCATCGATCACTTCGGATATGTAGACAGCTGAACGGTGCGCGGGAACCTTGTCCTGCATGGTGTTGCCTTGCGCGTCCATCCTGAAGTTGCCAACCTGAAATAATCAATCAAATCATTTATTCTTTGCAAATATGGATAATAGGCACATAGATGTTCGTTTATAATATAGTTCTCCACATTTTACTGTCATATGGGCATGCAAATAATTGGTTTACAGTTATAAATCTACACTAATATTATAAAGATGAAAGATTTGTTTGTTTGTTTGTAACGAATAGGCTCCGTAACTACTGGACCGATTTCAAAAATTATTTCACCGTTGGGAAGCTACATTATCCGCGGCTGACATAGGCTACTTTTTATCCCTGTATTACTGTAGTAAGTTGGCTACGAGTGGCTCAAAATTACGAACAAAACTGCAACTGCGCATGCGCGAGTCATGGGGGCGGGCATTATGGCATTATAAAACTATGTTTACTTTTATAAATATGTATTTATTTTGTTCAAATAATTTTCTACGTGACTGCACTTGCGCGATCTTTGCAAAAGGCTAACTTCAGAGGGGCAAAGTTATTTGACGTGAACTGTACGCGGGTGAAACCGCGTGACGTCCGCTAGTTTAAAATAAGCGGCATGTCAAATAAATTTGTCATTAATTTTTATTCTTTGTTTAGTGCTTTTTAGGAGGCAGTAGTGGCCCAGTGGTGGCGGCCCCGACTTACAAACAGTTAGTTGTGGCTTTGAACCCAGGCAGGCGCATTACATTGTGTAAATAATCTCAACACCACTGCTCTTAAAATGGTAAAGAAAAACATCGTGGAGAAACCGGCATGTCTTATATGTGACTTCTACCAATCCGCACTGGACCCGCGTCGTGGATTATAGCCCATCCCTCTCCTAAAAAGGAGGCCTGAGTCCCTGCAGTGGGAACATTATAGGCTGATGATGATGATGAGTGCTTTTATATCTGATGAAAGTGATTATAGTGTACAGTAGGGGCGTAGCTACCGCCATATCTGCCGTATCGATTATACGGGGCCCCTGGGCCACGGGGGCCCCAGACGTGCGTAAGAGTTAATAAAATCTTCTCAATTCTTTTTTTATTTCAGAAATGACAAATGTCAAAAAAAGCAATTTCTTTTATTTCCGCGTAAAGCGTGCGTTCTAAAGTCATCATCAGCTATAAATGATTTAATAAATCAGTTTGCCGAAAAAAAGGCAAGGAGAGTGTACCTATATTTAATTTGAATTGTTTGTAAAAAAATTGGAAAAGGTGACAGATAGGTTTATTATGATGAATAAATATTTCTTTTAATTTTATGCAAACATTTTTTTTTCTTTTGTGAGAAATCTTTACCCTTCATAAGGGCCTCCAAAACTTTTTTATACGGGAGCCCGCCAAGGCACGCTACGCCACTGGTGTACAGGGTACATTGCTCGCAGAACGGATGGGGCCTAAAAGTTCTGGAGTGGCGACAGCGGAACGGAAGACGTTGCGTTGGAAGGCATCCCACGAGGTGCACCTTTCACCTGGTACATGCGAGACGGACGGGACTGGTCAATGTAGCGACACTTAGGGGAGGCCTATGTCCAGCAGTGGACGTCTTTCGGTTGAAATTATGATGATTCAATCCCGCAAGGAATTCCAAACATAGCCCTCTCCATTGCCCTATGAGCTTTCAGATGAGGCCATTGTGAGCGACACAATACATTGTTTTAGTTTAATATGATTTATGTTAAGACCGATTGTAGCAATACTTCATAAGAAATTAGTTGATTTGATTTAATATGATGTGATTTGAATAAATGCTAGTACAAATTAAGTGACGTCCAAGATGTTTACTACACACATATTTCATTTGGGGGTTGGGCCGTGGGCGCTAAAGATAAGAATAAATGTCACTAGCGTTTGTTATCTTATCAAGACTAATCTACACGCTTAATTACTCATTACCTATTAGGCAATGGTTTTATCTAACACTTAAGGTGATACTGACCATCCCCTTGCAATAATCATCTACACTACAATATTATAAAGAGGAAAGATTTGTTTGTTTGTTTGTAACG
Organism: Diarsia brunnea; assembly: GCA_949774965.1. NCBI lineage: Eukaryota > Metazoa > Arthropoda > Insecta > Lepidoptera > Noctuidae > Diarsia > Diarsia brunnea. Next base: position 9,274,693 of record OX459023.1, read on the forward strand.
AATAGGCTCCGAAACTACTGGACCGATTTGAAAAATTCTATCACCGTTGGGAAGCTACACTATCCCCGAGTGAAATAGGCTACTTTATATCCCTGTATTCCCACGGGAACGGGAACTACTGTTCGCGTCAAATAACTGTGCCCCTCTGAAGTTGGCTACGAGTGGCTCAAAATTACGAACAAAACTGCAACTGCGCATGCGCGAGTCATGGGGGCGGGCATTATGGCATTATAAAACTATGTTTACTTTTATAAATATGTATTTATTTTGTTCAAATAATTTTCTACGTGACTGCACTTGCGCGATCTTTGCAAAGGGCTAACTTCAGAGGGGCAAAGTTATTTGACGTGAACTGTATATATATAGGCTACTTTTATCCCTTTATTCTCACGGGAACGGGAACTACGCGGGTGAAACCGCGTGACGTCCGCTAGTTACTAATATTTTGGTGGCGTTGTTGTTTCTGCCTACCCCCATGGTAAAAGGGCTTTAGTTTATGAAGAATTATGGTACCAGATTTCAGGCGTGATGTTATGTGTATAAAATTATGTCTGATTGCGATAAAACTTTGTCAATCTATTGTTTGCACTTGAGCGAAGGTATAGCCGCGGGCGGAACTTAATAAAACGTAAACGAATAAGTATATTTGTTAGTTATTTTTTATTTTATTTTACACATGGCTACTGTTGCTCTGTATGAGTAAAACTAAAAATGTGCTAGATTTTAGGTGCATAGTTGTCAGACTTTCAGGCCACTGACTACCTGTAACGACTGGCCAATGGCTGAATGAGCTTTCCGAAGCACAGTGGAAACTCCGTATGTAATAGGTGGTAACCCATCCACAGACCCACATATGCAAGCGTGGTTTAACCTGAAGATTGATCCCTGTGGCATTATTTATTAAGCCAAAAGCTCCTTTTGTGCAGTTTAATTTTTAAATCAACATCTGCCTAGCCTTTTCCTAACTATGTTACGGTTGGCTTCCAGTCTAACCGGATGCAGCTGAATACCAGTATTTTACATGGAACGACTGCCTATCTGACCTCCACAACCCAGTTAATACTAGGTAATACGATACCTCTTTAAGGTAAGACTGGATGTCAGAATTTCAGGTCACTGACTACCTGTAACGACTGCCAAAGATCTATATATATATGGCAGCCAGGACCTACAGCTTAACGTGCTTTCAGAGGCACGGAAGAAACTCGGTATGTCGGGCGGTCACCCATCCACAGACCGACCTAGTCCAGCACAGCTTTACCTAAAGATTGACCCGTGTGGCAGTGTAATTATTAAGCCAAAAGCATGTTTCTGCAGTTTCTTTTTTTACAGAAGCATAATAATTATATAATCTATCCACCACTGAAATAGGTACCTGCTGATTAAAAAGCATTTGACAAAAAAACCCACTTCTGTAAAATGATTAAGATAATCATTTTATTTTAACTGCTTACAGAGAGAGATAAGGCGGTATTAATCTACATGATTTAATGTCACCTAACTATATTGATTTGACTGTAATCTTAACAAAAAAAAACCCAAGCGGCAAAGGTTGTTGTTTGCTGGCCGAGACCAGGAAAAATAATGCTGTCCAAAGCTTCAGTTGACGATATTGTAAAAACGTTAGGATACACCTAGATGTGAGAAACACAGAACTGGAAACTGTGTCGGAAGAAAGGGACAGTTGTTGGTGATTCCTGCCTTTTTTTTTGGGCCTTGGGAAATCATCAAATAACCCCTCCCGCTCTTGGGCAGAGCGGAAGGGAGTGTCAGACTTCTACTGACCAAAAACCACCCATGTTCCTTCTTAGCCCTTGTGTCGAGGCTGCAGTATCTCTTTCGAACAACCCGCAGCCTCGGCGGGATGATTCCAGCCTGAAATGATGATTCACACAAATCGCCTCATCAAACAGTGATGGCCTTCATAGGACACGGTTGGCGCAGTGGCTGAACGATTGGACTGCTGCACTGCGTGTTGTGGGTTCGATCCCCGCACTGAACAAACATTTGTATGGCCTACAGGTAGTTGTTCTGGTTCTGGGTATTTGTGTATGTGACTTTAAATGTTTGTAAACGCACCCACAATACAGGACGTATTCCTAGTGTGGGGCAACTTTTTTTTTGTAATTGGCGACTTAGCACTGCTGTAGCCTTGCTATTATTTCTACTAGGTACATGCTGAGCTTCACTAATGAAGTTTTGCTTGTCCTATTTTGTGTCTACTAACAGGTTTTCTTGTAAAAATATCAATAATTTCCTTATACCACACCCATATAAGTTTAATATAACATGCAGTGGCTCAAACAGACCTAATTTAATGAATTACAAATTACTAGTGTGCAACACCATAACTGTGTTGAAACCATTAAATTTTACATATTGAACAAGTTTTTTTTTTCTGCTAACTTAAAAAATTTGCCACGATTAATGAAATATATCGCTGGCTGGCTGAGAGAGACCATCGGAGTGTAAAAGAAGTTATTATGTGAAAACCCTCGTGGTTTTGACAGATAAACAGAGTCAGTGGAATTTAGTAGTAGTCAAGCAAGGTGTAATTAAAAAGTCATTTTATGGCATACTTACATGGTGGATGTGTGATGGATATTGTATTTAAAGTACTCATTATTACTTATTGTAGTTAATATTCGATTAACTCTTAGTGATTGAATCATATGCAGGTTATTGAAGAGTTCAATAACAAAATTTAAATAAAACTTTGAACTGAAGTTGGGTAATTCAAAGGACAATGGGAAATGAATGTATGGAGTCTGGGCCCACCCTTCAATAGTAACATCTGATATACCGTTGGATAGGGCTTTTTAAGTGGAACATTAGTTACTAATATAACTATGGTCAAATGTTAGTACTTTCGGAGATACGACATCTTAAAGTCGTCTCAGTCTAACATATTCTTTATGGATACTTATAAGGTAAAATAGTAATAATAAGTACACTTTAAAACAAAAGAGATTTATTATTCGTCTTGGACATCAACGACAATTACATCATTTAAAAAACCCGCGGGGGCCACGAATGGTTGATGTCTCCCAACTCCTAGGTACCAAATCAAAGAAATAGTGTGAGCGCAACTTCCTACAGTTCGCCGTCCGGTCAAGCAAGAGCAATAATATTGTGATATCGCGTTTCTTCCAACTTGGTTTCGATCAATTAATATATAGCAATAGTATATTCGTGCTCTTACGTGGCGTGACTGTATCCTACCACGCAGCAACATTTTTTTTTTTTTTTTTTTTTCCATTTGCAAATGCGCCTGGGCAAACGGCGGGCGGAGCGGGTAGGGTGGGGGGCGCAGGTAAGGAGCAAGAGCAAGCAGAAAGGTGCCGTCCGTTTTGAGTCTGGGCATAGTAAAGTTTATCTTATAACGAAGTAAACTACGATCACTTTTATGGCAGTATAATAAGTAGTATAACTCCGAAAGTACTGACTTTTGACCTTAGTCGTAATAATAAGTTTTATTCTACATAAACATACCTATTCATTTATGAGTGTCTTATTCCTATTGAGAGGTGGGCCCATCATTACTCATTCTCCTTTATACTTACATCGACTTTTTTCCATTTATCTACTTTTGTTATCACTTCGTTAAGCTCGTCGAAGGTCGTCCGGCACACTGAAATTACAAGATTACTACAATTAACCATCAGATCTATGAAAAATAAGTTTATCACATTTCGGCAAATACACACACCTAAACACTTTAAGTTTCTGGGGTCTATTCTCGCAGAGACCGCGACAAACAAAATTGCAAACGCAAAGAAAAGGGTTGCTGCACGCATCTTAAACTCCTTATTATCTTTCTAGAGCAAATAAGTGTTTAATTTCCAGAAAAAAGCAGATATATGTCGTGAAATTTTCAATACGTGTTGAAGAAGTTTATCTTTTTTCTGTCATACACGATGTCAGTGTTGATTGGACGGATTTTTTTTTAATGAAACTCTTTAATTTCATTGGATTAGCCATGACAGCTATAGGTCAACTAAATATAATAGCACAGCCAGCGATGACATCTTACTTGCTTGATACGGCTTTTAACCTTTGTTGGATTATTGTTTTAATTTAAAAATGCATTGCATTTTTTTTTAATTATTTCTATAGGGGTTTCTTTACAACGGTGGGCAACTACAATTAAGTTATAAATTCTAAATTCATTATTTATTACTTCTACTAGATTTTTGATAGAATTGAAAAATATGTTATGGCTCTGTCTGTCGAAAACTCGAAACACAACAATATTTTTACAATCAGCAACACTATGGCCATAAATCATTCTGTTTCTGGTTTTTTGTCAATGTGTGTGTAGCGAAACAGGAAAAACATCAATGTCAAGACAATCACTTATCACATTTTTATCACATGAGCTGGTATTATTATTGAATGTGATGTTTCTAAAAATCATTTTATAATTTTTAACTGTTAGCTTACTATTAATTAAGCAAAGTAAATCAGTTAAGATTTAATATAATTTTGTCCTTTCTGACTCCCTCGATTGCCCGTTCTCCGGTTTTCCGCCCGCCGCCCCCCACCTATCAACCGACCCAACCAAACCAAACTTACCAACAGTTCGCATTCGGTCTCTATGCGCGCGGGACGTTTGCTCAACGGCATGTATAATTTTTTTATGCACATCAAATTGTTTAAAAACCTTAAAATACCCTGAATATTACTATTGCATCGTCTCGGAGTGACGTTCCAGTGAGTTTTGTGAAGAAATACGCACGTTTCGTGTAAAAATTCAGGTAAGTGACTGCTTGACAGATTGCGTCTTTTCCTATTCCAAGCTTATAATGTGGTCTTTTTAGTTGATTTTGATTGCTTTCAGCTGTGTAATACGTGTAGTGGTGAAATAAGGATAGGATGGCTAATGCCATATTGCCTGTTACAACTTGTCCGGCGCACCTGTGCCATTACCATACGCTACTCAATCAGTCTAATGTAGTATTGCATTTTTTATGTAACCTTTTAAAAAATCATCTTATCAATCGACTGCGTCATGTGCAGTTAGAAAATCCCAATTCCATAATGAGAGAGCGCGCGGTCGGTGCTACCTGACGACTTGGCAACGCGCTGCCACTCGATAAAAACTTGTTAAAAAGTTAATTTATCAAACAAAAAATGTGTTATTATCCGTGGACCGGCGTTTCCCTTTGTTTTCCGTTCGAAATCGTCCCTTTGTCCTTCGGTAGGGCGCGCTGGGCGCGTCGCGGCACAGGAATTTCGACTCTAGAAAAGAGCCATAATACAATGATGGTATACATTGGTAGGTCGCGCAGCTCGTCGCTTGCTCGCGTCGTTTTCACAACGCCTGTGTTCGTGCGTATCTACGTGGACGACGTCAGTGTGCTCGTGCGGTAGTTTGTTTATAGTCGCTACCGGGCGAATACGACATGTATTAATACAGCGGTAAGGCTCAGAATCGTATGTAGGTCGGCGTCCTCGTCGGTGTTTGTCTATCGATCTCTGCGGTGGCCAATGGCACATGTCGGCGCGGTCCTGCGCGGCCGCGCCTCGCTTCGCTCTTTGGTGAAAGCCGGGCGCGCTCGGACGATATATTACAATTCATGTACATCTATACGATGTCTATAAGTACTATCTTATCATTGGAAACGCTGTTATAACACTCCCCCCCCACCCTTCCCCTTCACTCCCCCCTCCTTACTCCTGCGCCCGCCGGATCCGAAGGCCTACTAGATCATGAGTTTTTCAAATAAGAACCCGCGAAGTTGATGTATAAATTGAAATCGTGAATGTTTTGTCGAGCACTGTTTGGCGACCTCCGGCGTCACGGAGTGCGGGGGGAGGGCGACAGAAATAGAAGTGTGGATTGGAAACGTGCGACGTGGCAACGTCGCGCGCTCGTCCGTGCTCAGTGTCGGTTCAAAATGGCGTCTGTGCGTGATCGATACCGCGGAATTTGCGTTGAAAATGACCGTATTTGTGATGTATCTGGTTGTGAGTCGGCCGGAGGGCTACCCTGGCAGCACGGGGCGGACGCCCCGCACCCGGCACTGGCTCACGAACCTCTCAAAGTACGTATGTCAACCATATTGCGCCGACACTTTGCCCCCTACATAAATACCTAGGTATGGCTAGGGTACGCTTGCAATCTCGATGATCTAGACATCTACAGCATATCCGATATTCGTTATTGAGACATCTTGAACTTTCAGCCTGCAGCGTACTCGATGCGAGAGTTAACCTCATGCATTGAACATCGTGATTCAGGCAACTTCCTAATGTTACGTAACACGCGTGTTTCTTAATGTGGGAAAGTGTGGTTACTAACTAACTAGCTTTCTTTGAATGTGTTTTATCCATGAATCTGTGGGCCTTAACAAAAAGAGAATAAATCGAGTCTCATCATTCGCAAAGTTGCATCTGATAAATGGAAACAAAATGGCGGTGGACTTGTAAAATTAAGACGCAGTAGCGCGCTGAATGTTGGCAACGTCGCGCTTCACAGGTCGTAATTGTGTGTAGTCGACTCACTTGTTCGATAAGAAGTTTCAAGGCTATCCGTTTCGTATCCTCCGCTTAACAATGGGATAAATTTAATACAAACGTTAAACGAGTTTAATGCCAGCGTATTGGTGTTGTAATTAAATTTTAGTAATAACTTAAGTTTGTGTGAGGCTTGAGGCACTCACACACGGATGAGCTAATTGAGGTTAACATTTGGCGTGCCTGCGTTGTCTGTTGATACCTGTTTACTGCGCACACATACACATACACCAACAAACAAACTAGGTTGTTATTGAGTGGACGAGAGCCTTAGGTAGAATAATGGTGCGGTCATAATCTGTATACATATATGTTTACATCACTACGGGCCTCAACTGATTATAAATATTGCGTATTCATGAAAGATTTATATAAATTCGGAAATGGCTATGTTTTCTTCATGTTTCTGCGTGCTGTTTCATCATCAGAATGTTTGATCAGTTAATTGTTACCTATTAGAATGGAAGGAATTCTAAATTGAGGTCCTCGAACTGTAATTGCATTCATGACTTGAAATAGACTCGAGAAATGTTCTGGATTTAAAAATAAACCATGTGCGTTGATAAATAGATTTGCGTGTTGTACCTATGTGTTGCCTTTACACATTGAGAAAGGTCTTGTTATGGACATCGAGCGTCATGTATCAGCTGATTTGACTTGCCTGCCAGAATTTAAGTCATCTTGCAAATGCAATTAGGTACTCCTTCAAGAACTCCTTTTCAATTTCCTTTCTTTTACTTCTTTTGTTTATAAATACAAAGTACAATAACGTGCCTTTCTTTCTTCCTTTATTTATTTATTTTGTTATTTATTAAGAAAACTTACAGCTAGGATACAGATAGACAACAGTTAGTGAAAGAAGGCCAAGAAGGCTTGATTAACTTTTTGACATTTTGCCAGTTTTCGCTTGTTTGTTTTAATCTTCCATAACCTTTTTGAGTTCCTTTGTCGACTCCACTCCCCTTGGCTTACAACTGAAGGTGATAATGACGCGTTTAGATTAAAATCAGTTTTTTCCTTTAACTGATCATGATGTAAGTCTTTGACTTTTAGTTGAATGCTCAATTTGAATGCAGCTATCTTAAATTAAAGCTATAAAATGGCTTCTTCAGTTGTAGAATGAGATTATTCTTATTCTTCTTATCGTGTGGCCAGTAAGGTTTATTGACCCGACACACCCTAGTGTCAGAGTTTCTAAACCGCCTCAAAGGCCTCTGACATGGTTTGACGACCGCCATTTGGCGGCCGGGATCACCGACTTGTACGTGCCTTCCGAAGCACGGTATCATCTTTTTATCAGACAATCAGGTGGTTCAAGCCTGCAATGTCCTAGCCAAACTGGAAACAACTTCACAAAGTATGCTTCCCGTGGGAATAGAACCCACGACCACCGGGTCACTAGGCAAACGCCTAAACCACTCTTCCACGGTGGCAGTTTTCTTATTTTTTCCGTTAGTAGCGTATTAACTCTTTTGGGCTCCTTTTTCTGTATATACGTTTAGGAGGCGACGAGGCCGTGAGGCCATGGACTTTGAAGGTAGCACAAAGAGTTATTTGCATATTCCCAAGGACTCAAATGAGTAACTGACGTAAATAGGTCACTACGAAGTTTGGAAGGGGTTTTCATGGGGTTATATTTGCACCTTTGTTCGCACTTAACTTGTGGAATAAAAAAGGCAAACATATGGATTGAAGTAATTTTTGACATCATCTGTGAACTGTCACTGTCACACCCTTATGGACTAGTTGATCCAAAATTTAAAGTGAACAGATGTTTTGAATTCTCGTTTCATTCAACATGTAAAAACTAAAAGTCACATGTACCGTTTATTTAGCTAAACAGAAAATCATGGGCACTGTTTTTCATGGAAAAATATAGGAAAACGATAGTTATAGATAAAAACTGTTTGTTCCATTTCAAGATAAGATAAATATATCCGGACTAATACATGGGACTGAAAATGTTATAGGGTCTTGATGACCAGTATAATACTTCCTCGAAAGATATTGATGAACACCGAACTCCTTGGATGAAAATCTTGCTGAGTCTGTAGGGTACTTTCAAAACTGTTTAGAACCTGTTTTCAATGCATTTACTTATTGTAGGTTACAGAACTGGTAGTCATAATCATAACAGTTTATGTTGCGTTTCTAATTAATTGATATTTGCATACAAAGTAGGCTCCATAGGCTATCAAAATGTACTGGCAGTTAATCAAAATGAAACAAAGAAAGCACAGTATAATTTTACAAATTGTTTCCTAATATAATTCTGAGAAAACTTGCAGCTCTAGTTTATATTTTACCGTAAAATCACCTGTAATTTTCTTGGCAAAGGTACTAATTTCCGATCTTTATATTCTGTTTAAAAGATAACATTTGCCATTTATTCACCTCACCAGCGCATGACTTGCCAATACAATTTACAGCAGTCATGGTGAAGTTCAGAAATAATGCAACATGTGGACACGTTTTGAAACCAATTAAAAGGCCTGAAATGATGAGTCTCATTCATAATGCTTATTTATATTTTACTTTGTAAGGACAACCTATTGAACTTTTGCAAATCCTTTGGTAGGTAGTTATGAATCAGATTTAGCTCATTATTAATTCAAATTGAATAAGTAAATTCCATATTTTCACAGTTACTTAGAATTTACAGGTTGAATAGCATTAGTATTACTTTTATTTTCAAAGTTATAACAATTTTCAAGTTACAGATTGTTATTTTTTTGGTTTACATGCAATTAGTTAAATCGTACCTTGTATAAGACTTAAATGTAGTTTTTGACATGGTCATTAATCAGGATTTGTATGTTGAATTTATTTTCATCCTTAGTAAAATACATAATTTAAAATAAAAAAAACATTAGGTGACGATTACTTCAAGTAGTTTCAATAAACAGCTCAAAAAAGCTTACTTTTTTAAATTTTGCTTATTTTTATTATTTTGTAATTAGTGTAGTAGTAGTATTATCAATTATTTGTAGTTAGATATATTTACTTGTGTAGTTCTTTTTTACATTATTTTTAATACAATTTGACCAAATATTTTTAGGTTTTGCTGAACCATAGGACAGGCAGCTAAAATAGAAACCAGTATCCTAATAATAATAAAATAAAATAACATGAATGAAATTGTTTCTTTTCTGTTTTAACCTAATTTAAACCCCATTTAAACCTTTCTAGGCAATTTAAATTGAAAATGATATTTTGTGTCAAGTTTTCCTATAAATCCATCTAAACGGCTGATTTATTTTAATCATGATCCTTTTAACAAGCAGAATTCCTTTCATGACAAGCAATTGAAATTATGCACCTCCTCGCATTATAATTCCTTCATTAATCAGCCTTCTCTTGTTTTATTACATTTTTGCATAACAATCAAGAAACGTACGTCTTCACATTACAAATGTCTAATTCACTCGCTTCCATTTTCTGATTCACTGCAGTGTTTTTAATATTCCCCTCACTCACACCCCTCGCTTGTTGTCAAGGCACTACATGTACATACGTATTGAAGCTCCACACGTAACTATGTCGATAAGGAGCGTAAAATCCATACTTCAATAGGCTATGTGTATGAAATTGATCAGAATCTATGTCCAACAAATTGGAATCCTTTGTGCATTTCCTCGAATAATTTTTCATTAAATCAGTGCATTGTTTTTGGCGGGAAATAGCCGCGAAGTAGCCCGGGTGTGCTCTCAATACCGACTGTTGTATAATTTTAGAGAAAGGAGATTTTGTTTTGGTCCACCAGTGCCGCGGCGGTGGTTCGTGGCATTTCATATCGTTGCAAGTCCGTTTCGCTCGCTATTATTTCTATGGCGACGTTGCCGTTCCGTCTAGTGGCTCGGGCTCGATTCTCGCTCGGGCCGCCGCGGTTGGAGGCGCTGTGGAGCAGTCAGTCGGCCGCGCAGCTCGGTGCGCGACGTTTGTCCGAGGAAGGGCTCCGCTTGCGTCCCTCCAGTCCCAGCGAGGCAGTGTCGCGGGTGCGAAAGAGATAGCGTACAGTGCGAGCGAGATAAAGCTATGGCAGTGTCGCAACCTCGCCCACCTGACCGTGTTGACGCCGCGCTCGAAAAAGTTGCGCCGTTGCGCTATTTGGAGGCGCACGAATATGCTCGCGCGGAGCAAGCCGTGACGCGCTATTATCTTTATTCATTGTCTCAAAACTGTTTTTTGAGTTATAAAAGGCGTTTTCTACGTGCAATTGAAGATAGCGACGTGTCAGCATTTAATATTCAACGGTATGTACTCGTTTTGTTAGTTTTTGAAATCGATGCGTTCGAGGCCAATCGTTATCTGAGTTGCAACAGATAGATAGGAGCTCACATCTCCTCGTCCAGTTAACTGGGTTGACTTCTGTTCTCCTTCGTGTAACATTGATTTGCATTGACGTTCGGTGAGTCGCGCTGTGTAATTGTTGGTATTTAGTCGCCATTTTCTACGTCGGTGACGAATACCACCGCGCCGTCCTCGTTTCCCCCGACCCGATCCAAACCGGACTTTACCGCTCTATTCTGAAAGATGATTATCCTTAGCCACCTTAAACTTTTTCTTCAAACGAGATCCGCTCGCTATGATTCATTGTAAAAATAATAATACCTAGTGATTTTCGTGAGTGACTGTACCGTGAAAGAGGCGAGTCCGATATCTAAATAGAAGATAGAGAACGTGGCCATGTAAAAAAGGCGGGACTTGTTATAATGTAATTCTCTTGTACTCGATATTGTTTAGTGGCCTGCACTGCAGACTTGAAAGTTGAGCGAGTACGTATTTTGCGCCGCCACCGGCCCGGTCGCTGTTGTGCAGCTAGGTGTTATCGATTTGTGTACGTTTTCCGCTATAAATAAGTACGAGTTTGTGTCATCGTCGTAGCTGCCGGACCGGTTTCTGTACGAAACCTGTGTGGGTGCTGTGACCGGAGATTCGAAATTCCAAATTCGAATGCGCCTCGCCTTCTAGCTTTCGAGTACGTTTATGTTCGTATATTAGTTGCGTAATAATATGTTTATAAAAGCTTTAAACATTCACCGTAGTACGTTGTGTTAGTCACGTTGCACATTTTCTTTTTTTTGTGACGTTTTGTTGTCCAATTCAGTTATTCGATGAATTCATGATGATTGCGAAACATTCTGTCTTTTATTACCTTTGACCCTGAACGACATGCTAAAAATGCTAAAGTTGTAATAAAGTGGAACGATGTTGAATGAATTCAGGACATGACGTCATTTCACCATACATTTTTTTTTCAATTTCGAATAATATTCAAAGACTAATAGAGTATACTCAATACTGACTGGGTCACACTCACATTCTGCACGTGTGCGTGACTACCGACTATGCCCAGCCAGTGTCAAAATTTAAATAACCGCAATTTTATGAATGACGTAAATAAATAGTTCACAAAACAAAATCAGATGGTGAGTTACATAATCCTATAGTAATTTTCAACAACTAAGTAATTACACACGTTGACAGTACTGAACTAAATAATTGAAACAAAACAACTCCGCATATGAAAATGGCGGGCGCGGTTATCATCACTTGTTATTTTATTCAGCAAGTAACGGATCGATGAACTAGATTCGTCAAAGTGAGCTGTAATAGTCCAGTACAGACAACTTGTGAGTATTGTTGCAGATAGTTTAAGTTGTTAGTGAAAGAAGTATTCACTGAAAAATCGTTATTTCCGTGATCACATGCGGGTAATGAGCCTAACCTATACGGACGCGTTTTTCATTAATTTTATCAGTGTTTCATAACGCGTGTACGGTTTCCGTGTACAAAACTGTAAATTAATCATTAGTTTTTCACGTTTTCGTCAATAACAGTTCCTAATTTACGGTTACTTATGTATTAAAATTACAAACCAATGTTTTGTTTTCGTAAAAATGGAGTGGGCGCGGAAGTTTATCAAGTGTCATTTTATCAGCCATTTTGGTTATGTTGTACTCGTCCCCGATCTACGTAAAGCCTTCCTTTTGTTTCTGTCACAAAAAATGCAGCGAGGGAAATAATAAGTTGTACCTATTTGAAATAAGAACACTGGATTAGAATGGCTACTTTAGTGCTCACTGAAAAATAGTCTATGTAAGATTTCAAACTAAATCGAAAGAGGAGCCTAAAACCTCAACATAATAATAAAATGGAGGGTCAGTGGGTCGTCTTAGGGGGAGAAGTGTATGTCATTAAGCAATTTACTGCAATGAAGAAGTATGCACCATATTCTACCCCTTACCTAATTGCTTCCTAACTTAAAATCCGCCCATATGACGACCCACTGACCCTAAGTTACATACTATCATTTGGATAAAAAAGAGGTTATAAGCACAAGTATATAAAAAAAAAAATCGCTTTTAAAATACAGATCCAGGAGTGACTAATCATAAATCTTGACCACATTTCAAGTAAGATACTGTACAAGTAGAACTGTTATTTCACTAACCAAGTTGGTGCATCCAACATCCCCCCCATCCCGTTGCTAACCTAAGTAGGTTTGACAACTGCGTACAAGGGGGTACATCAAGTTAGCATTGGAAGCATTGCACAGTACTACACGACTTGCAGTGTGCCGAAAATGTTAAAACAAATGAAATAACACTGGCTGCCAGTCTCTGAAAGAACTACTCTAAAACCAGGACAATGTCATGTTCACATGGTCTATGATTTAACATAATCCGCCTATAATGTTTCCATTGCTGGGACACAAGCCTCTGTAAGAGGGAGTAGGCTGTAGTCCACTGTGTGAGCCAGTAATAGATTAAAAATTTGTGTGCTATCTAGTCACATGTCTAGAAACTTCTCATTCTAGATTACTCTAGAGCAAAATCAAAGCATTTATTTCAAGTAGGCCAGATACAGGCACTTTTGAATAGTGAAAACAAATATGTAAAACATTCCATAAAAAGAAGCTACAAGAAGAAGTCACAAGGCATATAAATGTCTGCTGGGGCTGCAGGTGGTTCGAAAGAGATACTGTGGCCCCGGACACAAAGGGCTAAGAAGGAACATGGGTGGTTTTTAGTCGGACACTCCCTTCTGCTCCGCCCAAAGCGGAAGTAGTCAATTTATGATTTCCAATCCCTCAAAGAAAAAAAAGACAGTAACTGTGTAAGCACTGCAGTTGCTCATTTCAAAGCGAAGATCTCTATAGAGAAGAAAAATATCCTTAAATACTCCTTTTAAACAACTCCTTTTTGACATTCTCACTGCCTCACAATATCTTCTAATAATAATATTTTCTTTACTCTGTTGAAAAGCACTGTGTTTTCAAATTACGCAACGTAATTTGTTTTATTTTTATTGAAGAAAACATGTACAATTTTATAATCCAAGATACTGTAAGTACAGAAATAATAAAAAAAATAATGCAATGAAACTTACAACTTCAGCCACTACTGAACTGAAAATCACAGCTGTTGCAGCCAACAGCTGTGATTTTCTGACAGAAACAACAAACGCAAATCAAATTGTTTGACATAAGTTTGACAGTCCCTTTGACACTTTTAGACCTTAACAGACACTGGAATGTCAGAAAAACAAAAAGCTACAGAAGCACATTCATGGCATTATAAGTGTATAACTTGTAAGTACAGTATTTGCCCATTCCAAAGCATAGATCTCTATGAAGAAGGAAGAAACTTCATGGATACTTGATTAATTGAAAAGTATTTTCACTGTGGTCTTAATTCTTATCTACAATAATATTATAAAGAGGAAAGATTTGTTTGTTAGTAACGAATAGGCTCCGAAACTACTGGACCGATTTCAAAAATTCTTTCACCGTTGGGAAGCTACACTATTCCCGGGTGACATAGGCTACTTTTTATCCCTGTATTCCCACGGGAACGGGAACTACGCGGGTGAAACCGCGTGACGTCCGCTAGTTAAAAATAAGGTTGCTTCTGGGTTTCAAAAAGGTCTAGTACCTACTTGGTTTAATAAACTTAAGGCATGTTATGTGAGGTTATAATTCTATTGATTTTATTATCAGCCGGAAAGCACTTGTGTAGGTATTCCTATAGATTAGGAACCATTAATGAGATTAACTTGTTATTAAGTATTGAACACTTCTTTATTGACATGTGGTTTTGCCACATGTTCATAAAAATATTTGGATAGGTTTACAAATGACTGCACTGGAGTATAAATTTTGCGCTGTTACTCAAACAATTTTTTTTTCTTCTCAAAATTAATCTGCAATCAGCCCAGCGGGATTAATCAGATGGGATGTTTCTTAGACTCAAAAAATGGGGCACTTAATATTGTGTCCTGCGTGTTCTGGTAGTATAGTGAGCACATTACAGGAATTGGTGGATGCTTCCAGAAGTGCCAAATTAGTAGCTCAATTCATATATGATATTTATATATTTTTTTTTGTTTCTGTTATTTGAACATCTAAAAATCTTGAATTGGCCCTAAAATTACAGTCTTTCATCACCTCCAGATTTAACAGATAAAATCTTCTAAAAAATATTGCGAAAAACCCGTTACATTTATCTAGAACTGCAAATAAATACCGATCATCATCTTCCTGCCCTTTGGCCGATTCTACTTCGGGTCGGTGCAACACGTTTTCTTCTTCCATTCTACCCTATCAGATGTGATGGCATCATTTACTCCTTTCTTTTCATTACATTCAATTGCAAATAACTATAGATAGATTCCAATCCATCATCATCAACATTTCAGCCAAAAGATGTACACTGCTGTACCCCTCCCCTGAGTGTCGCCATATTGACCTGTCCTGTGCGTCTCACTGTCTCTCATTACTTGTATATATTAATTTTAAATGATATTAGTTGATAAAATCATACTAATGATATAACTTTCTGTAATTCCAGGTGATTGTGTGATGGGAAATCGCTGATCATCAAAGATGATGAAACGGACAGGTGTCCCGAGGCTCGGGCCTGATGAGCCTTCGCCCATGACTTCCCAGAATCAATCGCAGGTAAGATTTATTGAAATTATAATAATGGTCAAATTGTCAAAATCACTTGGCTTCACATCTTCTTTATCATCTGATAAGTGCTTACCCTGGTGTGAGAGGTTTTATGCTACACGAGGGTGTCTGAGTTGGCTTTACATGTCCTTGAGAAATATATTTCGATTTCAAGTTCGGACTATCTATCGCAAGAGATACCGCGGCCTCGACATGAAGGGCTAAGAAGGAACATGGGTGGTTTTTAGTCAGTAGAAGTCTGACACTCCCTTTCGCTCTGCCCAAGAGCGGGAGGGGTTATTTGATGATTTCCCACCCCCCCTCAAAAAAAAAAAAGTTCGGACTATAGGTAAATTCAAAAATATCTTAATCCTTTGGGCAAAAGTTCGTATCCCAGGCCTCAGGTTTTGCAATCTGCGCTGGGATTATTATCAACACAATAAATCCACTTGCATCAGGCACTTTTGATTGTTTAAAAAAGAAAGCAAATCTACAGACTCGCAAAGCATAATAATCTGTAAAAGTACTGTAGTTGCCCATTCCAAAGTAAGATCTCTTTGGCGAAAAATTTGCAAGAAACTCCATGGACACACTTTGAAATCAAAATGTGGTCAATCAATATGTTAATTGAATATTTTCCTTGTTGGGAGACCCATATGGGTTTTTCATTCTGTAGAGATTCCAGATAATTCTGTTTGAGTTTGGATTCTTCTTCAGAATTAAATCTATGACCATTTCTTGACCTTACTATGGTCAGTTTAAACTGGTTGAACCTTTATTACATGAATCACAAACATAACTTGTTATATGTGGGTGTACTATTGAATACACCTCTGCCTAGCCCCTCGGGGATTACACACGTGATGTTATGGTTGAAACCAATATGCAGTGCTGTTGCAGCCAGCAAAAATCCCTTATACACAGTGGTTATGATCATTTTGAAGCAATAAACACACGATAAAGAAAAAAAAAACAACTTTCTTCTTTTGAAGCCCGCCAAAAACAAAGGGTTGTGATTTTTCCAATATGGCCGCCTTAAAATGTCAACGATGTGTCAAACTTTGCACATTTTTATTCATTTCTTCATTTAATCTTGTTCAAAATATTCTGCTTATGTTATTTTACATGTAAACGTACGCGTACCTAATGTCTAACAACAAAAAACTTACGTAAACACAATTATATTTTTTCTTCACCGGTACAATGGAAATACAAAATGGCGGATGTTTAGTACGAAGTATTACTTTTTGTTTCCTTTGCGTCGTAAATGTTATGTTTCCTTTTAATATTAAACGTCGGAAGAAGATGGGGCTTTAATCTGACTTGATATTTACTACGGTAAAGCTCATTGCACAGGCGCTCAGATTAATCTTCAGGTTAAGCCGCGCTTGCCTAGGTTGGTCTGTGAATGGGTGATCACCATTGATATAAAAACTAAAGATACGGTCGTCCGAACATTTGCTCGACGCGTTCGCCATACAGAGAATTGGTGTAGTCTGCTCGTTAACGTAACCTTGTATAAGCGGCGTGGCATTTTCGAGGTATAAAGAACATAAATACAGCTTTTAATAAAATTTACGACCGCACCCGGAGAGAGCCGATCGTGGACTAGTTCACTTCGGCTTAGGAAAGACCTTATTGGGACCACGTTTGTGGCGTCATTTTAAAATGCCGTCCGCCCAGTCCTTACGCAGTAATATATAAGTCAATGGTGATCACCGATAACTTACTAAGTTTCTTCCGTGCCTCGAAAACCACGTAAATTCGATGGTGCCGGCTGTCATTTGAAGATCTCAAACAGTCGTAACAGGTAGTCAGTAGCCCGAAAGTCTGACAATCTGTCAGATAGGAAGTCTCTCCATGTAACATACTGGTATTCAGATACATCCGATAAGACTACTACTTCTGTTTGAGTTGTGAATTGAATCCAAGCCCATTTCTTGACTTTCATCATCATCTGCCTAACCTTTTCCCAACTATGTTGGGGTCGGCTTCCAGTCTAACCGGATGCAGCTGAATACCAGTATTTTACATGGAGCGACTGCCTAACTAACCTCCACAACCCAGTTAATACTAGGTAATACGATGCCCTTTGGTAAGACTGGATGTCAGACTTTCAGGTCACTGATTACCTGTAACGACAGCCAAAGATCTATATATGGCAGCTGGGACCAACAGCTTAACGTGCTTTCCGAGGCACAGAGGAAACTCTGTATGTCGGGCGGTCACCCATCCACAGACGAACCTAGGCAAGTGCAGCTTAACCTAAAGATCGACCCGAGTGGCAGTTCTTATTAAGCCACGAGCTCCTTGACCATTTCTTGACCTTACTAAGCCCAAATAGAATATGGGCAGGAAGATGGTGATGACTAGGGTCATATTATACTGAAACTGGTTGAACATCTATGTCATGGGACTTCTATAACTGGCTATTAGGTACACCTCTGCCCAATCCGTCGGGGATAAGAGGCGTTGTTATGCTGTGTTCTTAATGAAAGTGGATAAAGATCATGATATATGATTTTCTCTGTCATTTTCCTTCTGTATAACAAAGATCGGTTAAGCTACGTAAAGCTATTGATCCCGGCTGCCATATATGGATCTTTGGCAGTCGTTGCAGGTAGTCAGTGACCTGAACAACCAGTCTTACCAAAAGATATCGTATATACCCAGTATTAACTTGTTGGTGGACGTCAGATAGGCAGTCGCTCCATGAAAAATACCGGTATGCAGCTGCTTTCGGTTAGACTGGAAGCCGACCCCAACATAATTGGGAAAAGGTTAGCGAGGTGATGGAAACAAAGAACAGGGCCCCGAGTCTGCTATTCAATAGTGTCAGAATGGTCTATCAGTGATCTCATAATTGTTGATTTTGACAACACCAAACTTGTCAAAATCAACAATTATGAGATCACTGATAGACCATTCTGACACTATTGAATAGCAGACTCGGGGCCCAGCTCGTTGCAAGAATTCCATGGGTAATTGTTGATTTTGACAACACCAAACTTTTCAAAAACAACAATTATGAGATCACTGATAGACCATTCTGACACTATTGAATAGCAGACTCGGGGCCCTGTTAGTAACAGGAATCGCTCATCATTAACGTGACGTTTATAGTTTGATTTACATTTCACAGTTGTAAGTAACGGTGGGTAGTAAGTAGGTCGCGTATTATTAGAGTACAAACGAAAAATAACTTATGGGAGAGAGATTTCTTGTTTATTTCATCTTCTTAACTCGGAATCGCCCATTGCTGGATATAGGCGTCTCCTGTCTTTGTCACACTTCCCGGTTATGCGTCCCTCATACCGGGTGTAAATCAACTCATCACACAGCCGTGAACCAAGCATTCTGTACATCAAACTAAGTACAAGTACCCTTACGCAAAAATGTTTGCTGGGAAACCAATTTTTTTTTCGAGGTCATAAATCACATTTCACGTTAAAACTCAATGTAGCACTCTTAAAAACATTGTGCTAGTGGATGCTTTGAATAGTAAACGGGTCATGGAGGTAATTTAAATAAAGTTATAACCTGAAAAACTAGTATTTACAAAAACAGGTGAAAAATTTGGAATTGTGACCTCCAATATCTCCGTAACTAGGGGGTTCCCAGGTATGGTCTAGAACAAAACAATTATCGCAGTGGTGGGGAAAACAAGTGCCCTTCGTTTGCGTTAAGGGTGCTTTTACACCCTTTATATTGGTATTCAGCTGACAGCTGGTCATATTATTATGACCTACAAAACCCAGTGATTATAATCCTAAAAACCGGATTTATAAAGTAACTACAAAATGTCTTCACAAAATATTTCGGCACTTATTATGCAACAAAGAAGAGATAATATCGCCTTTATTTAGAAACACAAACTTAATCATGACTTTGATGTTGATAATTAATCTTTCTTTCAATGTTTTTTTGTATTGTTGTGTGTAAATTTTATCAGCGACACGCTAATAGCCTTTCGTACCTATTTCGATAGCAAACAGCATTTTGTATAAGTTTAACGCTCCTTTGAATGTTATCGACCGGTGTATTTGCCTGTTTGATAAAACTCCTGTCCTGGCTAGTGGTTGTGGTGGGTTTTGTGTTGTGCATATCCTAAGTTCGATTCCTAGGGCGGGCAACGTATTATTGGGTTTTTCCATCCAATCCAAATTCCATGGAATTTGTGGGACTTAAACAAAACTGGCGAAATGCTGGTGGGTATACTCATTGGGTACAATTCTGCCTTACCCTTCGGAGATTGCAAGCGTGATGTTATGTTTATGACAAAAGGAAGGCTTGTTTTGGAAGCGGCCCGCAAGGGCCGACACCCGTCGGGGCTGCGGGTTGTTCGCAAGAGATACCGCGGCCTCGACATGAAGGGCTAAGAAGGAACATAGGAACATGGGTGGTTTTTAGTCAGTAGAAGTCTGACACTCCCTCTCGCTCTGCCTAAGTGCGGGAGCGGTTATTTGATGATTTCCCACCCAAACAAAAAAAGGCTTGTTTTTCCGGTGTAGATTATTTGACTCGCAGGAGATAAATAGTGGTAGAGAAAATACTGACATTATAACGAAAACCGGAAGGTTTCCGTGAGGATTTCTGTGTGAAAAACAATTTAAAAGTCCTCGAGTAAATCAGTTCGACCTTTACTAGACTACAGTGCATGAAGTCCAGGGTTTAATTCCCGGGTCGGGCAAAATATTATTGGGTTTTTCTATCACGAATTTCTCAGTAGCAAGCCACGGAGTCCGAATTTGTGCCCGGTTGATGACAATAGGCTCGCCCCTATTACATGCGACTTCAAACATAACTGGCGAAATGTGGGTGTACTGGGTACACCTCTGCCTAACCCTTCGGGGATAACAGGCGTGATGTTAGATTTCAAGTAAGGAGCTCAATGACATCCTTTGAAATCTAAACACGTCAAGTAATACATAAAAAGCGACTAACTTCATTTTCTGCGGGTATCTAAATTGGAATCGTACCAAAACGTTGTCTATTCTGTCGGCACCGTATCGGAGCTATCCTTGGCATTCTCAACTCGATAGGGTGCAATGACACTCGAAGATACTGACTGTGAATTTGTAAAAGCGACATGGGAGTAGAAAATACCATTTTATTTTGACAAGCCTGGACAAGCTGGAGCTCGTGGCTTAATAAGAACTGCCACTCGGGTCGATCTGTAGGTAAAGCTGTGCTCACCTAGGTCGGTCTGTGGATGGGTGACCGCCCGACATACCGAGTTT
Organism: Diarsia brunnea; assembly: GCA_949774965.1. NCBI lineage: Eukaryota > Metazoa > Arthropoda > Insecta > Lepidoptera > Noctuidae > Diarsia > Diarsia brunnea. Next base: position 9,295,405 of record OX459023.1, read on the forward strand.
CCTTCGTGCCTCGGAAAGCACGTTAAGTTGTTGGTCCCGGCTGCCATATATAGATCTTTGGCAGTCGTTACAGGTAGTCAGTGACCTGAAATTCTGACATCCAGTCTTACCAAAGAGTATCGTATTACCTAGTATTAACTGGGTTGTATAGGTCAGATAGGCAGTCGCTCCATATAAAATACTGGTATTCAGCTGAATCTGGTTAGACTGGAAGCCGACCCTAACATAGTTGGGAAAAGGCTAGGCAGATAAAGCCTGCCACACTATTCCCAAACCACTGTAACTCGTATACGCCAGAATCAACAGTGGCGACCAACAGGAAAGCGCCGAGACAAGACAATGAAGCTCGATGAAGACCCGGAGAAACATGACTGAATTTTTAAAAGCCACATGGCACTAGAATAGCACCGGACCCAGGTTGGTCGCTGCAAAGAAAACTTGCTGAAGTGGAGATACATAAATGACTCTGCACTGGAGTGTAAATGTGGTGCTGTTCCTCAAACAATGGGGCACTTAATATCGTGCCCTGCCTGTCCTGCTAGTTGTTCACTACAGGAACTGATGGACGCTACCGAAAGTGCCAAACTAGTAGCCCAATTCTTTGCCGAAACAATAAGGATGTTCACTGACTAAAAAAAAATATGATTCTAATAGTCCTCTAGTCTGTTAGATTATCGAAAAATATTGGATACGTATTTTTTGTTTTATCAAATCAATAAAAATTGACGAAGATAAAACGCGTCATAGATTTGAGTGGGGTGTTGTGGCGTCACTCACCGGAAAAAAAGGTCATACTAATGTCTTAGAATTGTTTTTTACGTGAAAAAAGAAAAAATACGTGTACAATATTTTTTGGAAATCTATCTGACGGACTAATTAGATTTTTTTAGTTAACTACCCTATTTAGATTGCCATCGGCACGCTAAGAAGAAGACTAGAAAATACTCTTTAATTGGGACGAGCCCGCCAGAATCAACAGTGGCAACCAACAGAAAGGCCCCGAGGCAAAGAACCACGACGAAGTCCAAGAAAAACAATTAAATCTCTCAAAGAAATTAATCACAGAAGAATAGCGGAGGAGTTAATTAGAACCCGTCGGGACTGCGGGTCAGTTCGGGTTGTTCGAAAGAGACACCGCGGCCTCGACACAAAGGGCTAAGAAGGAACATGGGTGGTTTTTAGTCAGTAGACTGACACTCCCTTTCGGTCTGGCCAGAGCGGGAGGGGTTATTTGATGATTTCCCAACACACATAAAAAAAGGAGTTGATTAGAAAAAAACATCTGTCCTCCCACTCCTCCCCCAGCGACAACCTAAACTGAGGCTCGTACCCTACAGGAGCTGCCCTTGCTGGAAGCCTTACACGGAAGGCACCCACAGGAAAGTCTGATTAACCAGTCAGCTACCTTCTGGGTTGAACTGCGACACATTCCATTCCCAAAAAAAAACATGGTCCAGTCAATTTTCCCCTGTAATTGGTCCAACATAGCAATTACTTCCAGCAGATATACAGGATGTAAATCAACCCATCACACAGCCGTCAACCAAGCATTATGTACATCAAACTAAGTACCCCTATGCAAAAATTTTTGCTGGGAAACGATTTTTTTTTTGGGTCCAAAATCACGTTTTTCGGTAAAACTCGAAGTAACACTCTTAAAACATTATGCTAGTTGATGCTTTGAATAGTAAACGGGCCATGGAGGTAATTTAAGTAAAGTTAAAACCTGAAATACTAGTATTTACAAAAACAGCTGTGAAAAATTTGGAACGTTGACCCCCAATATCTCCGTAACTAGGAGGTTCCCAGGTATGGTCTAGAACAAAAAAAATATGGTAGTGGTGGGGAGAACAAGTGCCCTTCGTTTGCGTTAAGGGTACTTTTACACCCTATATACGGGTTAATATGTGATGTTAGTAATTTAATTAGCGTTGTTACTGAACGTAATTGAAATAACTATGTATCGTCGCTATTTTAATTATAAAATGTTAGTTGTTATACAATTAACGTTGATTGAATGGTGACCTTTGTTAATTGAATTTTATTTTAATTTGATATTTATTGTTAGGAAAATAAAACTTTATTTAATTCTTTCTTATGTTGTTTTTGGAGATTCAAAACCGGGTCGACTAATCCAATGTACACAACATCACGCCTGCAATCCCCGAAGGGTTAGGCAGAGGTGTACCTAATAGTACACCCACATTTCGCCAGTTATGTTTAAGTCCCATGTAATAGGGGACAAGCCTATCCAACACAACATATGGGATACTTTATGTCCCGGTAATACGATTTCGAGGGACAGTTACCACAGGCAAAACCGTGACTATAAGCTAGTATTGCTATAGTCGCTTGGCACTAGGCATTTATCAAAAAAAGTCCTCCGCCGCGTCTGTCTGTCTGTCTGTTCGCGATAAACTCAAAAACTACTGCACCGATTTTCATCCGGTTTTCACTAATGGATAGTGGTTCTCGAGGAAGGTTTTAGTAAATAAATTGTCAAGTTCCGACATCCACGCGGACGTAGCCGCTGGGCATCTGCTAGTAATATTAAAATAGTCATTTTATGTCGATTACTGCCTACAATTTCAAGCATTGTAAGCTCCATAATTACCAAGAAACAGTAACTTGATATTGCTATTTACTTTTTTATGTAACGAGAGTTGTGTATTGTCTGAATTTGAATGACATAATCGCAAAACGACTTTTTTCTGCCAAATAAACGAAATTAAAACATCTTAGTAAGGGTTTATGTAACTACTCGGGTTACTAAGGCTTTTGTAGCTGTGTTAGTCTAGTGGCGTAAACGGAGAGTCGAGTCATAGATCTGAGTTCGAATCCAAGACCACGCTCCTCTGTGTTTTTTAAGATTTATGTGCGTACTAGCCTGATGCCCGCGGTTTCATCCACGTGGATATCGGTTATCACAACCAAAAGTAATCAAAATCAAAAGTCATTTTATTCAAACTGGGCTGATAATCAGCACTTTTCGAACGTCAAAATTTACTTTACTTATTTACAAGTGACAGTCCCCCAAAACGCCCACCCTTCGACACTTCCTAGTGTTTTAGAAAAACTCCCCAGCGACACATCTGTATTATCTGTATTAATCTTTTCATCCTCCCCTTTCAACCCCTTACAACCCTTTTTTTGCATTAAAAAGTAGCGTATGTCCTTTCTCAGGCTCTAGACTACCTGGGTACCAAATTTCTCTTAAATCGGTTCAGTAGTTTTGACGTGAAAGCGCGACAGACGAACAGACTTACTTTCGCATTTATATTATTAAGTAAGGATTGTATACTGATCACTTGCTTCGGTGATGAAAATATCGTGACGAAACCAGCATGTTTGAGCTTATTTCTTGACGGCATCTAAATGTCAGAGGTCCATGGGCGGCCATTTTAGGATAGGAATTAGACAAAGCCAATTACACGATTGTATCTTGGCTTGAGCGTTAAATACCACTTAATCATGTTTTATGTTTTATCCCCCCCATCCCGTTGCTAACCTCATTAGGTTTGACAACTGCGTACAAGGGGGTACATCAAGTTAGCATTGGAAGCATTGCATAGGTCTACACGACTTGCAGTGTGCCGAAAATGTTAAAACAAAATAATTATTTAAACACAAACGATTTAATTATGTTACTAATACAAAGAAATGAATACAAGCCTGTTGGCATACAAATAGGGTAAATGCATTGATTTGGTCACCACTCTTGCTTAATGCGTATTGACGCAAGGGAAGTATCTTCTGCGCATCGGTTATAACGCGTTTTTTTTCGAGGTTGGGACATCGTTAAATGACTCCTCCCGCTTTGTACGGAGCGGATGGGAGTGTCAGACTTCTACTGACTAAAAACCCCTAGCCCCTAGCCTAGCCCTTTGTGTCCGGGGCCGCGGTATCTCTTCCAACAACCCGCAGCCCAGCAGCAGGTGTCGGCAATTGCAGGCCCCTGCAAGGCTGTAATGCCCTTACCTTTTGCAGTTGCAGGTTGATATAACCACTTTCGTCACAGGTCTTTGACTTGTGTACTAACTTACTTCAGCTTTGTCAATGAGATGGCTTTGCACCGGCTATACTCCTCATTAAGGCCAATTCATCATCATCATTTCAGCCATAAGACGTCCACTGCTGGACATAGGCCTCCCCCAGGAGGGGGGGATTTGCCATAACGGCAATTTAAGCAAGGCCGATTACTTGTTTTTTTTTTTTTTGGTGGTAGGAAATCATCAATTGACTCCTCCCGCTCTGGGCAGAAAAACCACCCATGTTCCTTCTTAGCCCTTTGTGGCGAGGCCGTATCTTTTTCTACCAACCCGCAGCCCCGAAGGGATTACTTGTTTGCTTCATTTTGGCATTCAATGAATGAACAGTACTGGCGAATAGCCTTCACGAATTCATAGATAATCTGTACTGGCTTATGGTTCTCATGATACAGCCCATTTAAAGAGGTTTACAATTTATTTGTTTGTTTTTCAGTGCCCTTACAGGGTGCATGTTTGATTCACAGAACATTATTCATGTAGAACATGTTTGCAATAAACTGATTTTATTGATTGATTATACAGAACCTTAACCTTGCAAAGAAACAGTGCTCTCTCTCTGTTAAAAACACAGTAATGCAAGATACTAGTCTACGAACTGATAGCATACTTTAAATATCTAAGTACTAATGCTGTAACATAAAAATGTTAAACCAAACCATGTTCAAAGAGTAACCATGGAGTTTTTCTTGCCGGTTCTTCTCCATAGAAAATGACTAACCCGAACCGTGCACCTTTTTCTTGACGTTTTCTAAGTGCCCATGGAGGCCTATGTAAAATAAAATATTTTGATTTTGAATAAAAGGGTCTTTAACCGCTTTAGGCTAACTAGCTGATGCCCGCGGCTTCACCCGCGTAAATGTCGGTCAAATTATATACTAAAACCTTCCCTGAGAACCACTCTATCCATTGGTTAAAATAGCATGAAAATCGGTGTAGTAGTTTTTGAGGTCATCGCGAACAGACAGACAGACGCAGCGAAGGACTTTGTTTTTCTATTATGTAGTGATTTTTTTTAGAAAATATCCAGTTTTACAATAATAAAACTGAGTGCCATTACAAAAATCTATTTTTCTTACCCACCAACCTGTAGACACACTTCACACACACACACACACACACACACACACACACACACACACGTAGTCTACACTTAATCTTATACTTTATAAGTATATGTATTATACTTTGTATTAAGATAGATATAGAAATAATACCAAATAAATTTTAAAAGAAACAAAGCGCTCTTCCTCTCTCTGCTCTACTTATATATTTTTTCTTTATAAAATTTGCTTTGCCCGACCGGGTCCATAATTGTCTCAAATTATTTTATGTATCACCTATAAAAATGAACATTATGGATTGCAATAAACAATTTGAATTTGGAAGTGCAAAATTCTACACAATTCTGTTCAATTAGCTCCTACGTCACCGATAAGGCAACACAAACAAGATGTTTGCACCTCTATGTCGATACATTCGAGATAACGTGTCGATAACCTCGCCTTGTTTATAGTTTTATGCACTTCACTATCTTGTGTGCAATGTAATGTTTTAGTATTGCATCTTAGTATGGTACGGTATGAAGTGAGCGTAGCTCAATGCGGTAAAACTCTAATGAGTTTATGTTTGCACCAACTTGTTGTAATGTAAATGTACTATTAATGGATAAATAAATAAATAAATAAAATATGACGTTTTATACTGACAAACAATCTTAAATTAGGCAGGCGGCTTGTAACATCACGCCTGTAAACCCAGAAGGTTTAGGCAGAGGTGTAACTAATTAGTACACCCACATTTTGCCAGTTATGTTTAAGTCCCATGTAAAATTGGGCGTGTCTTTAAATGGGACAAACCCGCCACAATATTCCCAAACCACTGTAACTCCTGTAAGCCAGAATCAACAGTGGCGACCACAAGAAAAGCGCCGAGACAATGAAGCTCGACGAAGTCCCAGAGAAACGGTTTAACTGTCTTGGATCCCGCAACGAAATTAATCAGAAAAGAATAGCGGAGGAGTAGGAAAAACATAAGTTCCACTTCCCTCCATATCAGCAGGAGACGGAACAGAACAATTCCAATAGGCACACAGGGACGTATACAACTGGGGTAAGCCCAGTTGCCTAGCACCACGGATATTATTGTGCGGTTTATTGGGCGTGTCTATTGCCATGAACCAGCAACAAATACATACTCCGTGGCTCCTACTGAGAAATTCTAGATTGAAAAACTCTATAACACTTTGCCCGTCCTGGAAATCGATACCAGAACGTCATGCTCAGCAGTCGCGCTTGCCACTACTAGACCAACGAGGAGTTTTTAAACATAACATCACGCCTGTAATACCTGAAAGGTTAAGCAGAGTTGTGCCTAATGGCACACCCACATTTTACCAGTTTTGTTTTAAGTCTTCATCATAAATATAACGTTACTCACTGTGACCTAGATACCGTAGTTTTAAATTGGCACAGATTCTTTAACTACAACGAAAACGTGTCAAAGTGCCAAAATATTTTCGTTCTGACTCGCAGATTTGGTAGTTTTCTCAATGTTTTGTTTTGATACAATCTTTGACACGGGGAAGACCAAAAAAAACGTGGATGGATTGTGTGAGGAATGGTTTGAAGGAAAAAAATCGTAAAACGTTTCACAGAATACACCTACCTACCAAGTTTCAACGGTGTGGTCTTAATAGTTTCCGAATAAAGTGGCTGTGACATACGGACAGACAGGACGAACCTATAAGGGGGTCCGTTTTTTGCCACTCGGCTAAGGGCGGATTCGACCAAACACCATGTTATATCAGAGTAACTAACCCTTGAATAATTTTACTCATTGATTTTACTCTCGAGTAACTTCGTTTGCGTTTTTCCGTCAGAAACATAGAGTAGCCAATACTGAGTTTTGTTACTCTTGAGTTGATGAACGAATGATGAATGATTTTGTAAGCCAACTAAAATGGAAATACTATTGTGTAGAAAGCCGAACCCAAGATTTTATGACCATATAATTTGGCCGGTTTATATTGGTACTTGATACGTAGGAAGGATTTTTAAGCTAGGTAAGTAGGAAGCTACGTTGTACATGACATACCGGTTTGAAGTATATTCCAGTCGGTGCTCGATTTTGGATAAAAGACACATAGTCGTTTCTTTGGACAATCGAAACCTAATGGCAGTCATGGTTATCATAATTATCGAAATAATTTCCTTTCTCTAATCTATCGCGGACGCCTTGGATTGTATTCTTCATCAATGTCAGAATCTTCGATCATATTTCGTAGACGTTGCATTATTAAAATATCCTTACAAATAACAAAAGTACAAGAAATTATCAACATGTGCTCAACTGTGAACAACAGACAATGAACTTTTTCAACAAAGCATACGAAAACAGATGGTAGAATGCAGCGGCCGCCATTATATTACTCTGCGCTATCTTGTTTAGGGCGGATTCGACCAAACATGGATAAGTCTTATCCTGGGGATAAAATCACTAATTACTCTAGAGTAAGAGAACTTTTCGTTTTACCAAATCTTAATCCCGAAATAAATACTTGTCCGAGAGTAAATCGCTATACCGCCAAAATACACCGAGTAAACAAGATAGCGCAGAGTAATATAATGGTGGCCGCTGCATTCTACCATCTGTTTTCGTATGCTTTGTTGAAAAAGTTCATTGTCTGTTGTTCACAGTTGAGCACATGTTGATAATTTCTTGTACTTTTGTTATTTGTAAGGATATTTTAATAATGCAACGTCTACGAAATATGATCGAAGATTCTGACATTGATGAAGAATACAATCCAAGGCGTCCGCGATAGATTAGAGAAAGGAAATTAATAACCATGACTGCCATTAGGTTTCGATTGTCCAAAGAAACGACTATGTGTCTTTTATCCAAAATCGAGCACCGACTGGAATATACTTCAAACCGGTATGTCATGTACAACGTAGCTTCCTACTTACCTAGCTTAAAAATCCTTCCTACGTATCAAGTACAAATATAAACCGGCCAAATTATATGGTCATAAAATCTTGGGTTCGGCTTTCTACACAATAGTATTTCCATTTTAGTTGGCTTACAAAATCATTCATCATTCGTTCATCAACTCAAGAGTAACAAAACTCAGTATTGGCTACTCTATGTTTCTGACGGAAAAACGCAAATGAAGTTACTCGAGAGTAAAATCAATGAGTAAAATTATTCAAGGGTTAGTTACTCTGATATAACATGGAGTTTGGTCGAATCCGCCCTTACTCGGTGTATTTTGGCGGTATAGCGATTTACTCTCGGACAAGTATTTATTTCGGGATTAAGATTTGGTAAAACGAAAAGTTCTCTTACTCTAGAGTAATTAGTGATTTTATCCCCAGGATAAGACTTATCCATGTTTGGTCGAATCCGCCCTAAGGAACCTTAAAAAGGAGTAAATTGAAAAGAGTATGCTAAGGTGGTTCGGTCATGTGGAAAGGATGAATGAAAGGCGATTAACAAAAGGTATTTACAAGGCAGATGTGAGTGGTAATGCCGGGAGGGGACGCCCTAGAAAGACATACACTGATCTTATTTATGCCGTTCTTCTGAAAGGACAGGTGCGTAGTACTCGTAACCGGCGCGCGTGTATGACCAGATGTATGAATGTGGACGAAGCAAAAGGAGTATGTAAGGATCGTAGCAAGTGGCGTTCTGTGGTTTCTGCCTACCCCCATGGGAAAAGGGCGTGAGTTTATGTATGTATGTGTATGTATGATAGCGAGACAGTTGACAGGAGAATAGAAGAAAAAAAAAACGTGTTCACTGACCCCAAATAACACAGGACGAGCAGGAAGGCAATGACACCATTCATTGACATGACGTAACGTGAAAAAAAAAGTCCCTTTTCCGCTTTGTATCTCAATTTTCACTGAAGAATATTTGTTGCCCTCGACCTTTATCCTCGTGAAATTATTATAAAAACATTACTTCCTATTTTAAAGGTTCTCATTTTTTGCGCGCGAGATGCACTGCGCGAACCGGTCCATTTAGCGACACTAAGAGGAGTCCTATCCTCTGTACAGCAGTGATCCTCTTTCGGCTGAAATGATAATGATCAAAAAAGTTAAAAGTTTCTTGTGTTCGAGTTTAAGACACACTCAAAACCTTTTCAGACTTTCACGTAAACAAATTCTCGACAAAAACATTAAAAAACCTAGATATCTGCCAATACGACTTACTGAAAACTGAGTCAGAGTTAAAAATAAACTAAACCGCCAACGCTTACTTCAAAACAGTTGTTATTCCGTATCGGCCTTGGATATCTATCTACCTACCTGTACAAGTAAACACGTCTATTTTTTAAATACGTTTGTTTATAACAGGTAGTAAGGTGATACGAGTATGTGTAGTTTTTTTACCCGACTTCAAAAAAGGAGGAGGTTCTATGTTCGTGTGTATGTATTTTTTTTTTTTTATGTATGTTACCTGATTTCTCCTCCATTTGTGAACCGATTCTTAAAATTCTTTTTTTATTTGAAAGAGTATACTCCTGAGGTGGTCCCATTTAAATTTGGTGAAGATCTGATCCTGATCTTCGGAGATATACAATAGAACTCTTCAAAAATAGACGGCAAATCTGTCGTGATTGCTGCAATCGCTTGGATGTTTATTGTTTATACAACATCATGACGTAACATCACGCCTGTATGATCTGAGGGGGTACGCAGATGTGTACACCCAGATTTGGACAGTAAGATATTATGTAATGTTCCATTTATTTAGTTTTGGTGAAGATTTAATTTTGATCTGATCTGCGGGGATATACAATGGAACTCTTCAATAATAGACAGCAAATCTGTCGTGATTGCTGCAATAGCTTGGATGTTTATCTTTACGCAACATCTTAACTTACCATCACGCCTGTATGCTCTGACGGGGTACGCAGATGTGTACAGGACGCCCAGATTTCGAGAGTTAGGTATGTTAAGTTCCATTTTATTGCGGATAAGCCTATTACCGTGACATGTATTGTTAACAACGTAAAATTAATGAATATCAAATATTTGTAAAGGATATTACAACTAAAAATGGAAAAATAAAAAAACTTTTTTGCAAAAAATAAAACCGACTTCAAAAACTCAAAAAAGTGAAAAATGGTGACAAAAAAACTGAATAAAACAAACAAAAGTCACCGACTTCAGAAGCTAAAGTTATTTTTCACTTTTTTGTGTTTTTGAAGTCGGTTTTTTTTAAATAGACTTCCAAGAAGGTTATGTGTTCAAACTGCCTTTTTTATGTCAAATCATCATATGACCCCAGGTGGAGCAGAAGGGAGTGTCAGACTTCTACTGACAAAATCCCACCCATGTTCCTTCTTAGCATTTTATGTTCCTGGACCGCAGTATCTCTTTCGAACAGCCCCGGCAGATGTATTCAAACTACGCTCGCGCAAGTGCGACAGCTGATCATAAGGTCCTCGGTTCGATTTCCGGGTCGGGCATAGTTTTATTGGGTTTTTCAATCAGGAATTTCTCGGTAGCACCGATGGAGTCTGGATTTGTGCCTGTTTGATGGCAGATTCGCCCTTTAAAACATGGAACTGGCGAAATGCGGGTGTAACGAGTGATATTGTCATATGAAATGTTTTACTTTATGGGACGCATAAACTGATTAGCAGAGGTTTTAAGCCGCCGAAGGGCCTATAATTTCCCGTCGGGGCTGCGGGTTGTTCGCAAGAGATACCGCGGCCTCGACATGAAGGGCTAAGAAGGAACATGGGTGGTTTTTAGTCGGTAGAAGTCCGACACTCCCTTTCGCTCTGCTCAAGAGCGGGAGGGGTTATTTGATGATTTCCCACCCCCCAAAAAAAAAGGGCCTCTGATTTGTCTTACCTCTGATGTTATTACCTACCTAATACTTTATGACTGAACAGATGTTAATTTAGAATTATTCGTTGTTTCAGATTCAACAAGCAGGTGCAAGCAATATGCACACTTTGGCCCAGTCGGCCCAACCGCAGATTTTAGGTGAGTTACGATCGATTCGATGCTTTTGTTCTATACTTCCACCAGAAAAATAAGTTTTGTAGGTCGTGCATTCGTTGTTCCGTGATTTGGAGTCTCGTGCATTCGTTGTTGCGGTGTGCGTCGCTGCGTGCTTTCGTGCTCGCAGTGTTCGTTGTTGCGGGCATTCGGCGGCGTGTGGCTCGGCGTGGTGGCTTTCGGGATGACGTATTGCACTCGTAGTTTAGTTTTGTTTTATGAATTGTTCTTCTGACATTCAAAAATGCCTGTAATGGTTTAATTGAAATAAATGCTTTGAGTTTGAGCATAATTATGGAAAGGCACATACCTGAGCTGACCTCTAGCAGGCAGCGGTGGCGAAATGTCGTGAAGTGCATCATATCTGCCCCCTTCCAATACTGCTACGAGTACTTAACGATCACGACCGCTCTGTCAAGAGCGTACCAGATAAGAAGAACATACCTGAGACGCTCGAGGCTACTACCGGCAACTAAGCAACTACAGCTCGGCCGATCTTAGTTAAGCTGTCCTTGCCTAGGTTGGTTCGTCGATGGGCGACCACCCATTTCATACTGAGTTTCCTCCGTGCCTCGGAAAGCAAGTTGCCGTTCTATATATATTCTTTATATATAGATCTTTGGGCAGTCGTTAAAGGTACTCAATGGCCATAAAGTCTGACAACCAGTCTTACCAAAGGTTATGAAAAATACTAAATGAGTGTGGAAGTCAGATAGGCAGTCAGCAAACAGCAGCGGTAGCAGATGATGAATTCGATGACATTCCTGTCTGCGGGTTGTTCGCAAGAGATACCGCGGCCTCGAAATGAAGGGCTAAGAAGGAACATGGGTGGTTTTTAGTCAGTAGAAGTCTGACACTCCCTTTCGCTCTGCCCAAGAGCGGGAGGGGTTATTTGATGTTTTCCCACCCCCCCCAAAAAAAAAGGGGGAAGATGGAGGTCAAGAGCAAGCCCATTCCAAATAAAAAGAAAAAAAATAATTGTGCTTACACATTTTTTTAACAAAACGTTTAAATGTTAACAATAATCGCATTAATAGCGACAAAGTGAAGAAGTATAGCAATTTCGAGCTTAACAACCTCACGATGTTGATGATATCATGATATCACATCACACTAATATTATAAAGGCGAAAGTTTGTGTGTGATGTTTGTTACTCTTTCACGCAAAAACTACTGAACGGATTTGGATAAAATTTGGTACACAGATGGTTTATAACCTGGATTAACACGTAGGATAGTTATTATCCCGATTTTATCTTTCCGTGGGATAATTTTCGAGATAGCGGGCGAAGCCGCTGGCAACAGCTAGTACACTGCTGCTGTAACCTCATTGTTGTCCTAGTTATTAAGTAATCAATCAATCAATATTCTTTATTTGTAAACATAGGTGACAGCAGTATGCAAGATGTTACAATATTTTTATACAAATATTTTCTCCATATTTTGCCATTTGGCGTACAAATATACATTTGAATAAGACTTGAGCCAATTAAATAAATTATTCTATTGGTACTAGAAAAAGGTGAACATGGAATTACAATAATAAAAATAAATAAATATAAGTACTAACATAGGCTAAGCTATATTTGTTACTAACACAGTGGAACTCTTTGTAGTGTGAGAAATAAATGATTATTATTATTATGAAGCCGATACTACATGTAGAACCTTCTTCCAACAGACATCCGCTCCCCAGCCGGTCCGACGACCCTCCTCTCAGTCGGCAGCGGGAGCTTCGCCCGCACGGCACCCAGGGCTGCGGGTGGCGGGCCCGTCATCAACTACCTGAAGACCAGCGCTGTTCAGTATGCAGCTAAGCAGCAGCCGCCACCGCAGGTGCCGCAGAGGCTTAAGGTAACATTACTATTGTATATTATAATTTTACGACTTTTTACGACTGCCTCGTTGGTCTAGTGGTCGCAAGCGCGACTGCTGAGCATGAGGTCCTGGGTTCGATTCCCGGGTCGGGCAAAGTGTTATTGGGTTTTTCCTTCAGGAATTTATCTGTAACAGCCACGGATTCTGGATTTGTGCCCGGTTGATGGCAGTAGGCTCGCCCCCTATTACATGGGACTTTAACATAACTGGTGAAATGTGGGTGTACTATTAGATACACCTCTGCCTTTCCCTTCGGGAGATTACAGGCGTGATGTTATGTTATTATAATTTTAGCATTGAGTGAAGTGATAGTCCATTGAGTTTAGGCACTATTTACTTCAAATCCGTTATTAACTCCACCGAACTTTGTAGAACCGGTAACACAAGTAAACGTCCAACACATCTAAATACATAGAATTCCATAAATAGTCGTTGTTATTCTTTCGTTCGTGAGAATGTTATTGTAGACTATTTTCATAAATAGTATTGTTTGAAACAGTTGTGTCTGGCTTATCTAAGTCGTGGGTCAATGGGTTATGTTTTATGTGTTTTTTTGTGTTACGTTGATTTTATTTACCCTTTTGATAGAAGTATCGTCTGTCTAGCCTTTTCTAACTAAGATAAGATAGTGTTTCGGTCTATATGGATGCAGCCGGTATTTTTACGCATGGATTACCTGCAATTTGACATTAACAACTTTTTTTACTTATGCTTACTCAAAACACTTACTTCTTTAGAGTTAAAACACTGTCATAAGGCTTATTGTCAGGTTTTAAGACTTCTGCCTGCTGAAATGGCTTGACCAATCCACGGACCGACTTCTGGAAGCATCGCTTAACTTTGATCGACCCGTCTCACTGTTACTACTAAGCCATAAGCATATCGATACCTTTTTTTTTTGGCGGGGTGGCAAATCATCAAGTAATCCCTTCCGCTCTTGGGCAGAGCGAAAGGGAGTGTCAGACTTCTACTGACTAAAAACCACCCATGTTCCTTCTTAGCCCTTCATGTCGAGGCCGCGGTATCTCTTGGGAACAACCGACAGGGGCATATCGATACATAAAGTGAGCGTAAAGCACACTTTATCCTTTGAGCCCAGACATATATGACTAAGTAGCGGACGTCACGCGATTTCACCCGCGTATTTCCCGTTCCCGTGAGAATAGAGGGATAAAAAGTAGCCTATGTCACCCGGGAATAGTGTAGCTTCCCAAAGGTGAAAGAATTTTTGACATCGGTCCAGTAGTTTCGGAGCCTATTTGTTACAAACAAACAAATCTTTCCACTTTATATTATTAGTGTAAATTACATGAAAATGGCTTCACCTTACGCATCATCCCATGTCTAATTTAAAATTATTGTTGAACAGTTGTGTGACAGTAAAACAATGTTGCTGGGAGAATGCAAGCAGATGGTTACGATGAGATGCCTGCCTAAGCAGTCTTCACTCCATGTTAATTATTGGTAAACAGCTGTATATAGGGTGTAAAAGTACCCTTAACGCAAACGAAGGGCACTTGTTCTCCCCACCACTGCGATATTTTTTTGTTCTAGACCATACCTGGGAACCTCCTAGTTACGGAGATATTGGGGGTCAAAGTTCCAAATTTTTCTCAGCTGTTTTTGTAAATACTAGTATTTCAGGTTTTAACTTTTGTTAAATTACCTCCATGATCCGTTTACTATTCAAAGCATCCACTAGCACAATGTTTTAACAGTGCTACATTGAGTTTTACCGTAAAATGTGATTTTTGACCCAAAAAAAAAGTCGTTTCCCAGCAAATTTTTTTGCGTAGGGGTACTTAGTTTGATGTACTAAATGCTTGGTTGACGGCTGTGTGATGGGTTGATTTACACCCTGTATAGCTGTATCCAGCTAGCCTGGAAGCCGACCCCAACAGACAGATGATAATTAGATCTCTGCCTAAGAAACAAAGTATACATTGTGTTAGTCCTTAGCGATAGTCTGAATAACTTTGATAGTAGATAGCTTATCCATGACCTGCATTATCAAATGAGCAAACAAATGTAAAGTAAATATATTTATTGGTTGTTTATGTTTATGTAATTGTTATGTACTTGGTTTTGTTATGTAATAGTAGCATGTGCAAAGGTTAACTGCCGCACTCGGAGAGCTTTAATGATTACTTAGGCCATCACTTAGTAAAGGTTTTGACAGTTTTGTCATACAAAAGTATGTCAAATCTTTACTAAGTTACGGCTTAAGTAATCATTAAATATCTCTGAGTACCGCAGTAAGACTGTTAGTTTTATAATTAAGCTTCGGACAAAATAATGTTTGCAGTTGAGGTATTTCATCTCTTCTAGACAATTATACTAATGGTGGTGTACCTATGTTGATGTGGATGGGGGGTGACCAACGATACAGAGTTGTCTCCATGTCGTTCGAGAAAGTCTGACAACCGGTCTTACCAAGGGGTACCATATTACTGAGTACTAACTGGGTTGTGGAGGTCAGATAGACAGTCGCTCCATGCAGAATACCTTCTGGATTTAGCTGCGTCCGAGACTGGATTCCGACCCCAACATAAGTAGTTGTGAAAATGCTAGGAAGATCATGATTCACATGAATCCAACAATTTTCCCAGTCCTAAAACTTCCACAGGTAAAGCCTCTAATCCACACCTGAAACTTCTTAAATAACATATGCTATTCTCCTACAGGCTTTACCGCAACAGCAGCCGAACCTAAGCGCCCTACCAGCAGCCCTAGGGCGCCAGTCCCCGGCCCCCGTGCCGCTGGCGACGCCCCCGGGCGTAGGCCCCGGCGTGGGGCCTGGCGGGGTCGCTCAGCAACAGGCCGCTGGCCAGTTCCAAC
Organism: Diarsia brunnea; assembly: GCA_949774965.1. Taxonomy (NCBI): domain Eukaryota; kingdom Metazoa; phylum Arthropoda; class Insecta; order Lepidoptera; family Noctuidae; genus Diarsia; species Diarsia brunnea. The sequence goes on from OX459023.1 coordinate 9,311,189, forward strand.
GCCTGAAGGTGGAAGATGCGCTGTCTTACCTCGACCAAGTGAAATACAAATTCAACACGCAGCCACAAGTCTATAACGACTTTCTGGATATCATGAAGGAGTTCAAGAGCCAGACGTAAGTCTTAGTTTTTTTTTGTCGTTTTTTTTCTTTACATGCTGCACTGACGAGTTGAGGAGTAAAGCTCTGGTCAGACTAACGCGAATCCCGCATCGTCTCTTGACTTATTGATTAAGTTGCGCGACTATTTGCGCCACTTGAAACGCCTCCATTAGTATTGTATAAAGGGCTGGTGTCCGCAACTCCACGTCGCGTATTTTGCGTACGGAAGACAAAACACAAATGTTAGAATACCTCCATACAAAGCATAGCATAATGCCAGCCTATAATGTTCCCACTGCTGGGACTCAGGCCTCCTCTTTAGGAGAGGGAATGGGCTATTAATCCACCACACGGGCCCAGTGCGGGTTGGAAGATGTCATATGTCAACATTTTTTAATCCCCATACCAAGTTAGTTGACAAAAGCGACGCGAACAAATATCCCGCGCGGGATTCGCATGAGTCTGATCATAGCTTAAGTTAGGGTAAGGGCCAAAGAAATGAGTGTCAAAAAATTATGATGATAATTTCATGCATGTTTGTTCACAGTTTTGAAAGTATTTACGTTTAATTTGAACCGACTTCTAAAAGGAGGTTACAGTATTTTGACTTTCGTAGTTACTATTTGTGTGTGTTTATATATTGTGAGTAGTTTTTTTTTACTTTTCTATTAGGTGTGCACTTAGTTTTAGCGCTTGTTGTAATAAAATAATAGCTTTAGTATTTTTTAAATTAAAATATAGTGTTGTAACGTCTGCTTCTCTGTTAATTTGCTAATTTAGCTTGTTCAAAAAAAAAATTGAAAACATTAGAGAACTATCACTTAATATTCCCATTAAAGTATACTTTGGCTTCTCATTAAACCATTAATAAAAAACTTCTTTTCAACCAGAATGATGAAAACAATTACCGTTTGAATACCATGAAAAAATTAATGGCTGCAATTTTAATTGTACTGACTTACCTTCAATTTATAGAACCGACAACTAACAAATTATCCTCCATCTTAATTTTAGTTTATATTGCAGTATTGACACCCCAGGCGTCATCACCCGGGTGTCGAACCTGTTTAAAGGGCACCCTGAGCTGATAGTTGGCTTCAACACTTTTTTGCCACCGGGATATAAGATTGAAGTTCAGAGTAATGGACAGGTGAGGAAATTATTTTATTATTTGCTGGTTGGTGGGACTACTGTGTAAGTGTTCAGGGTTTCTCTGGTTGGTCTTTAGGTTTTTGTTATTAGGGAGTTCAGTCCAGACTTTCGTCCGATTGATGGCAATAGGCTCGCCGGTATTACATGGGACATACGACACTTACTGCGGTACTCAGAGATATATAATGATTACTTAAGACGTCACTTAGTAAAGGTTTGACATACTTTTGTATGACAAAACTGTCAAAACCTTTACTAAGTGATGGCCTAAGTAATCATTAAAGCTCTCTGAGTGCGGCAGTTAGATATACAAATACCCGTTAGATTACTACACTTAGTGATTTTTTCCCAAATGTGTTAAAAATCTTAAAAAGTACAATTTTCAAGGTATTATTGTAGGTAAGCGTTCATTTCTTATACCATATTATACCTGACCACCAGAAAAGGTAAAAAAATAGTTATTAGGACTCATTTGGTCAGTCCAAACAGGACCAGATGAGTGAGTTAACTATCCCCCCCATCCCGTTGCTAATCTCATTAGGTTTGACAACTGCGTACAAGGGGGTACATCAAGTTAGCATTGGAAGCATTGCACAGTACTACACGACTTGCAGTGTGCCGAAAATGTTAAAACAATTATTCTTTAAATCTATCGCTTCTATATACACTCTGCGCGAGATTTAAATTGGTAAATAAAAATTTTTTTTTTGAGAATTCTATCGAATGGTGAACAAAATGTAGTAAAAAACTAGGGAAGTAGGATTTGTAGATTGAATTTGGATGGACTTATTTGGATTCTGGACTGACTCGAATTTGTCTTATTTCGGGAAAGCGTTACAAAATTCTGGACTAAATTAACTGCGGTCGTAAGACAAAAGGGCGTATCTTAGAAAACTTATTAGAGTAAAATGAGCTTTAATAAACAAAACAGGCGAATTTTAACCTTTAAAGTCGCTCCATGTAAAATACAGGTGCATCATCCAGTTAGACTGGAAGCCGACCCCAACATAGTTGAGAAAACGCTATGCAGATGATAAATATATCACGATACAGGAGAAATTCTTCGTGTGGGGCAACATTTAACCTTTTGAACGCCAGAGTGTAAACGTAAAATTATTTGTTTTTCTTTTATTTAGAGTTTTTTGTCGACTATACGCGACCATGGCGTTCAAAAGATTAATCAAAATAAAAAGAAAAGAAATAAATACTTATTTCTTTACATTATTTCCGTACTAGCGCCCGTTTTGCTTACGACAGTCCAATAATATTACAAGACGATAAACAGAACACTACAATCATCTTCCACTCCATAGGTGTCAGTATCCATGCCGTCTCCGACCGGGTTCGGCGGCACAGGTCCGGCCGGCAGTGTTGGCGGCTCCAGCGTGGTGCTGGGCGTGCAGCACGCACCGCCCCCGCCCCAGCAGCAGTTGGTGCATCTGCTGCCGCAGCCACAGTAAGTTGTACTTTATTATCTTGTAAGGGCTGGGTTTTGCATAATCAGATACTTCTTCATCATTCTCCGGCCCGTGTCCCCAATAGGGATGTTTACTGACTAAAAAAATATGATTGTAGGTAATTAGTCCGTCTGTTAGATTATCGAAAAATATTGGATACGTATTTTTTGTTTTCTCAAATCAATAAAAATTTACGAAAATAAAACGCGTCAAAGATTTGACTGGGTGGTTGTGACGTCACTTACCGGTAAAAAATGTCATACTAATGTCTTATAAAATGACGTCACACGAGTTTTCAAAGCACTGTATCGTCTTCATTGTTTGTTTACGTGAAAAAAGAAAAAAATCCAATATTTTTTGGAAATCTATCTGACGGACTAATTAGATTTTTTTAGTTAACTACCCTATTATTTAGTCTGTTTCAGCGTCCCTCCGTCTTCCATACTTCTTTATTAGTCAGCTATATCTGTAGTCAGATTTGAGGAATGATGTTTCAGACTATTGAAACGGTGGAAAACATGGCCCAAAAACCTTATATTAGTTTATTAGTATGTATTTCAACAGTTCTATTAGCGGACTTTAAACTATAAAGAAGAAATGCTGTAATAAATTACATTTTTTTTTTTTTGATTATGAATACTCGTTTATTAAACGATTACTTAAATGCTCGTCGGGGCTGCGGGTTGTTCGCAAGAGATACCGAGGGCTCGACATAAAGGGCTAAGAAGTAACATGGGTGGTTTTTAGTCAGTAGAATTCTGACACTCCCTTTCGCTCTGCCCAAGAGCGGGAGGGGTTATTTGATGATTTGCCACCCGCCAAAAAAAAAGGTCTCCATAGTGTGAGGACGCTCGCCCATCTGTCCTGATTAATTTTATAACTCTTTGGTCAATCAAACGGGACCAAATGAGTGATTATCATCCCCCCCATCCCGTTGCTAACCTCAATAGGTTTGACAACTGCGTACAAGGGGGTACATCAAGTTAGCATTGGAAGCATTGCATAGTACTACACGACTTGCAGTGTGCCGAAAATGTTAAAACAAATAAGAATTAAAAATATGTCGCCTCTATACACCTAAAAGTGAAAGAGACTGCTTTATAACGCTGTTTTGATTAGCATAAACAGTCTTGAACATTTCTAGAGCTTAAAATGACTGTGACTTTGATATCCCACTGCTGGGCAAATTCCTCCCACCATGACCTCCAAATCTTTCGATTCAGAACCAATCTGGACCACAGTTCGTTGGATCTGTCCAGTTCGTCCCGCAGTCTCTTTCACCTTTTTTTTTAGACGGTGGGAAATAATCAAATGACTCCTCCCGCTCTGGGCAGAGCGGTAGGAAGTGTTAGACTTCTACTGACTAAAAACCACCCATATTCCTTCTTAGCCCTTTGTGCCAAGGGTGCGGTATCTCTGTCGAACAACCCGCAGTCCCGACGCGAGTCTCTTTCATCTACGCGTCTACCGCGTCGCCCTCTGACTGACAAAGCTCCACAACATGGTTATTTTGACTCACAGTTCGTCGGGCATACTGCAGACATGACCAGCCCAGTCCAGCTTCAGCTTAGCAACTTTTTGAGCAATGTCAGTAATTTCTGGGTGGCTATTAGGCACACGTCTGCGTCACCCTTCGGGAAGTACAAGCGTGATGTTAGTTATTTGTAACCCAAAATGAACCACTAACTGCGATACTCAGAGATATTTAATGATTACTTAAGCCGTTCCTTAGTAAAGATTTGACATACTTTTGTATGACAAAACTGTCAAAACCTTTACTAAGTAATGGCCTAAGTAATCATTAAAGCTCTCTGAGTGCGGCAGTAAAAGCACCAATTAATAAACAAAGATAGCGCCACAAAAATACCTAAGTTGGCAACAAAATATTGACTCGTACGTTCGCGCAGGTTGAATGAACTCGAACAGCTGTTGCGTCACTCCTTCATACTCGTAGTACATACAGCAAACTTCCCGATTTACATAATGCTGAATAACTAGCGTTTTGTGTTATTATTAGTTTTGCTTTACGTGGTGAAAAATGGTGATTGACCTTAGGTGCAAAGACTTTAAGGAAATTGACCCTCAGTATGGTTGGTTCTTATTTATTTATTAAATCTTCATGCACAAACGTGGTACATAGGCGGACTTAATGCCACAAGGCGTTCTCTACCAGTCAACCTTAAGGTCAAATAGGACAGCACTGTGGTAGAGTACAAATATTAATAAATTAGGAGAATACTTGTTAACATAAATTAATATACCTACATAAATGGTACATATAAGATGGAATTAAATAAACTAATATATTATATTAATACATACAAATAATTCAAAAAAACGAGAAACCAAACAATAATTACCATGACTACCACACATTAAGAGTGATTCAGATCTTGTTGTTTGGATCAGACAATGACAAAAGAAATTAACATAATATTAAAACATCACGCCTGTACTCCCCAGAGTATGAGGCAGAGGTGTAACTAATTGTAATTGTGTACCTAATAGGGCTGCGGGTTTTTCGAAAGAGATATCGCGGTCTCGGCACAAAGGGCTACGAGGGAACATGGGTGGTTTTTATTTTTAGCCAGTAGAAGAAGTCTGACACTCCCTACCGCTCTGCCCAGAGCGAGAGGAGTCATTTGGCACTTCAATTGTTATCTACTGATTTTATGTGAATCAATTGAATTAGGATTTGTGTTAAACATCAATCCTTGTTCACAGGGAGCAAGAAAAAGATGTCGTGCGACGAACGAACTACGCTAACATGGAAATGTAAGTTATCTTCATCTTTAAAATGTCTGCCTGTTATTTTTGTCTTTACTCAGTTGGACTAACTTTTTCCTGCGACTTCGTCCGCGTGGAATAGTTACTTTGAGACTTCGTTATATAGCCAAAAGCCTTCTTCTATAAATGGACTATCCAACACAAATAGATTTATTCAATTCCAACCAGTAGTTCCTAAGATTAGCGCGTTCAACCTAACAGACAAAGAAACTTCAGCTTTATAATATTAGTATTGAAACATAACAAACCTGAAGGGTTAGGCAGAGGTGTGCTCATTAGTACACACATTTCCCCAGTTATGTTTAAGTCCCATGTAATAGGGGGCGAGCCTTTTGCCATCAACCGGGCACAAATCCAGACTCCATGGCTGCTTCAAAGAAATTCCTTATGGAAAAACCCAATGACACTGCCTAACCTGGGTATAGAAGCCAGGACTTCATGCAACGGGGCAGTCATATTATAAGAATGTCGCCTATTAAACTCGTCATTGGCAATAAGATACTCTCTGCCTAGAACCACAGAGATTGCACAAAATAACGAGACAAATGCGAGTAGTCAAAGATTTTAGGATTGGAACTCAAATTCTTTATGGCATTCATGTGTTGTTGTTACATTGTATTTGGTTCCAACATGAAACCCGGTTAGGGCACGGCAACATAAAGTAATATACTAACTGTGGCACTCACTGCCGCACTCCAGAGAGCTTTAATGATTACTGAGGCCATTACTTAGTAAAGGTTTTGACAGTTTTGTCATACAAAAGTATGTCAAATCTTTACTAAGTGACTACTTAAGTAATCATTAAATATCTCTGAGTACGGCAGTCAGTCACATTCAATGATCACTGAAGCCGTCAGTTAGCACAGATATGACATACAAAACTTTCACTAAACTGTCGAAACCTTTACTAAGTGACGACCCAAGCCCACTCCAGAATGGTGTCTGTTCTATCAACAAGTGGCTAATGTTATGATGCTGAATTATCCTTCACAGGTCGGTAAACAACGCGATCGTCCACAATCTGTCAGTGAACGCGGCGCCCACTAACTCGCTGCACCAGATCTCGCAAGCTCACCAGCAGATTGAAGCAGCCGCTATACATCATGCTTCTGCTCCTGGTAAGTTATATGCGGAGTTTTATCAACTTTTTCACCCGACTAACAGTTACACAAACTAATGTCTTATAAATTTCTCAATTTAAAATTACACAGTCACACTGATTTCAGGATTTATGTTTCACTCAATTCATATGCATCTTAAACCCTACCAATCTAGCAAATTTATGACTAAAAGACACCAAAATTATATTGTTTTTTAGAAGTTTGAAAAAGCAACAAGAAATGACTTCAATTATGACTTGTACAAGTTTATCGCATTAATTTATCATTTCTTGTACTATGCAATATACTCCTAGTCACGAGAAGCTATAATTATTGCAAACAAAGAACTTCTAAGCTAATTTAAAAATAAATCAAATTGATTAATTGTCCAATTCTAATATTATTATTCTTTTAATATTTCTTGTACTACAGCTAAATTCAATTCCAATATCTGCTCAAGATGCCATAATAAACACACCATCAAAATGATGAAATTAATTACCGATTGATTCTAATGATAAAAACTTGCGGCTGCTCTATTTGAGTTCTGATTTACCTTTCCTAACACACTCCCAACGTCCTCCCCCGTCCAACAGACACTATATGTTCACGGTATCACACTCAGGGTCCGGGCAGCAGTCGAACCCGTCGCACGCCGCGCCTGCACCGTCCAGTCAGCCGGTGGAGTTCAACCATGCCATTGAGTATGTCAATAAGATAAAGGTGAGTGACCTTTGAAGGGTAAAAATATTTTGTATTTTATTTTTCACTATTTAAATGGCATATGAAAGGAATATAACTGTGATTTATTTACAAACTACAATTTACAGATCTATAAAATTATAATAAAATACATGTACAAGTATCAAAAAGGGAAGAATTACAGGGCGTCAAAATATTTGTCCACAGAGGAAAGAAACATTGATTTATTATTTAAAAATAGTCATTCAAATATTGTGTGGCACTGCCGTGTAAATTAAAATAATTTCATCAGAAAATATTGTTTACATTTCAAATTTTTCAGTGTTTATTAATTTTAATCCATAATTTTACTGTTACCTTTAGTAACAGTTGAACTGGCTCAAACATAGAATATACATGACATACGAAATTCTAAAGCCATAGCTTTGGCCTTAGGTTAATTTTCTGCCAGTTATTTTAACTCTTATTTTATTAGCCTGTACTGTCCCACGGCTGGGTAAAGGCTTCCCCAATTCCTTCCAAGAGCTCTTTCCCTTATTAATTCAATTTAAAATGATGAAATTAATTACCGTTCGATTCTAATGATAAAAACTTTCGGCTGCTCTATTTGAGTTCTGATTTCTCTCTAACCAGCAACCACAACCTACAACCCAACCACAGTATTCTAACCCACCATCTGGTTTCCACCATACAGTCCCGGTTCTCAAGACAGCCGGATAAGTACAAGAGGTTCTTGGAGATTCTCCATGCTTACCAGAGAGGCCATCGGGAGATGAAGGAACCTCAGGCCAAGCTGCAGACGGAGGCTGAGGTTTATTCGCAGGTTTGTCAGCTATTACTTATTATTTGATTATTTTTAGTTCACGATGAAGTGGAAATTGTTTTTTTTGTTACTCATATCTCGGTGTGGGATCTGAAATTCAAAATATTGTGAAACCAAATCATCTTAAATGAGTAACCATGGAGTTTCTGAAGTCAGTGGCCCAAAACCTCGAGTGTTGTGGAGGTCAGACAGACAGTCGCTACATGTAAAATACTGGTATTGTGCTGCATCTGGTTAGACTGGAAGCTGACCCTAACATAGTTGGGAAAAGGCTAGGCAGGTGATGATCAGGGAAGACCCATCCATCCACGAACGGACTTGAGTTTTTTTTAAGCACTTTTTCATTAAATTATACTTTTAGAACCTGTTTTGTTCTAGTTGTCATCATATTCTGATCTTTTCTCTTTCTCATCAGGTGGCAAAACTATTCGAGAACCAAGACGACCTGCTAGCGGAGTTCGGTCAGTTTCTCCCGGATGCTAAAGCGGTGACGAAGCCCGTACCAGAAGTTCGGGAGAGACACTACCCGCACGTGAGGTCTCCACCTGTGCCCACACACCATCAGGTAGATTATATAACAAATCTATTACTGTTTAGGGCTAGCCTAGGACTTTGCCCGTGTGTTCGAAGTACAGCTTTAGGGAAACTTATTACTGGGATAAAACGTTCCTAAAAGTTCACGCCCAGGAAGAGATGACGTGACTCGTGACAAGTTAGTCTCTTAAAAGGAAAGAGGAAAGTGAGGCCTTTGCCCTGCAGTAGGATATATCATGCTCATAATAATAAAAAGCTCCTCTGAACTCCTTTATAAACATACATGTCATACAGATGTCTTAAACCGTCCCTTTGGCCGCATTCAGGTCAAAAATTTTAAATATTGTAAATTTTTCTGCCTGTAATTATGCCACAAACTTTTTATATTCATAAGTTTTTGAAAAAAACGATGTTCAAAAATATTTTCTTCAACAAATTATTTGGCTTTTCAATATTATGATTACAAATATTTTGCACTATTTAATCATTTTTTGTACTACAGCTGAATTCAATTTTAATATCGGCTCAAGATGCTATGAAATCCAAAATGATGAAATTAATTACCGTTCGATTCTAATGATAAAAACTTTCGGCTGCTCTATTTGAGTTCTGATTTCTCTCTTACGATGTCTCTTTAACTTGTATAGGAGAACTGTCTGTAATATAGTATGTGGTTGTAGGTATACAAGGCGTACATAGAGGTGGGCAGCAGCTCTGTGTCGCCGCCCGCGCGCGCCGACAGCTCCCCGCCCGAGCGCTGCGTGCCGGTGGAGCCTGTACTGCATCACCATCATGTACCGGTCAGTACCGCTGCTGGTTACCTACTTACATTTACTTATTTACTAGCTGATGACCTTCCTCGAGAACCACTCTATCCATTGGTGAAAACAGCACGAAAATCGGTGCAGTAATTTTTGAGTTTATCGCGAACATACAGACATGCGGGGGAGGACTTTGTTTTAAATATGTCCTGATATAGGTTCATCAACAGCTGTGTACGTCAGATTTTAGTTATACATGCATTTTAGTCGGGGATGCGCGCGAATGTACTTGTATTGTGTCGGTACCAGGGCCCCGACACTTGGTTGTAGTAGGAACAGTGGGCTTTTTGTTGCTTATATCCTACTCGGCTTACCCTAGGCCCTAGACGGACGGTGGTATCCGTGAGGATTTTTCCACAAAAACAAGTAGGTATACATAGTTTTAACAGTCTTGTCCACGAATACTGAAACGTCACTCAAAATTTAAGGGCTGCTTAACATTTGAGCAGCTCCTAAACTTTAAATTTCGTATGGTCAAACGTCACTTTTGAGTATCTGTTAAATATAAGTGCTACTTAAATTTTGAGTGACGTTTCAGTATTCGGGGGTTGGTCTTACACATTCGCTATTATTACTAGTTAACCAGCATTCATAAAAATCAGATAAAATAAAAATGTGGCAAATACTTGCACAGCTCTATCGCTTCATAAAAGTCTTTAAGCGTGCAGTTAGTTGTGACTCAAACTCTAAATTTTTACCACAAAATAACACCACACCGTGTATGGCGGCACGAGTGTCCTTATCACTGTTATCAGATAAACGAACTAACATGTAACGATACAGTTTTGTAGATCAAATGATAACATTGTTTACTGTCGCTCTTATTGTAATTACAACGTGATGTTTTAGCCGAGTTTGTTTTTTGGTAACATTATTTTATTTACAATTGCGGGCAGGTGGTGTGAAAAATATTTAAATACTAGAGACATTCTGCCGCACTCAGAGAGCTTTAATGATTACTTAAGCCATCACTAAGTAAAGGTTTTGACAGTTGTCATACAAAAGTATGTCAAATCTTTACTAAGTGACGGCTTAAGTAATCATTAAATATCTCTGAGTACCGCAGTTTGTGCTATATAAATCAAAGTTCGATTTTTCTGCTGAAGTAATTTTTTCAGAAAATGAAAATATTTATTCATTTACCACCGAGTTAGTTATTATAAGAACGTACAACTTTCAACATCGCAGTATAGCATTCGGAGTTTGTTTCGGCTGTTTCTTCTCCGACTAGTCAGGTACCAAATACCGGCCCCGTCTAGTTTTAAAAAAGTGACTTGTAAAAGTGTTTGTAAAAACCTATTTGAAAAATAAACATCATTGACGATTAATCAGCTGGTTTAGGCTCACACTCATCATAAACACAACAAAAATCCGACTAGTAATAACAAGTTATGTCATTTCGTTGTTCAGCAGCTGCCCAAGCACACGAGCTCTGTGTCCAGCACAGTGACGGCTCCGCCGCAGCCGCACCATCATCTCAAGAGATCTCCCAGCTTCACTTCATCCAGCTCAATGGGTAAGTTACGATTTAACTGTCTCTGTTTTTTTAGTTACATCTTGTGGTCAGTTTCATAAGTAGGAAAATTAGCAGTCTTTTCACTTCAGTTTAATAAGTAGTCGAAATCAAACTCGAAGCATTTATTTCAATTAGACCATTGGGGCTCGTTTACGGAGACGCGGGGCGTCGCGCGGCGCGTGCAGAAGGCTCGTCTGGAGCTTTTTTATTCATTTACTGAGAGGCGCGTCCACTGCAACGAACGCTGCATTTTTAACTAACGAGCGAAAAATCGCTTCTCGTAAAATCGACGTTTGAAATCGTTAACGTTTTCATACATCGCCATGTGTTTGAATTAAAAACGCACAACTCACCGCGCGACGCCCCGCGTGTCCGTAAATGAGGCCTAACCGACACTTTTGAATGTTCGAAAGAGAAAGAAATTGAAGCCACAGTCCCAAGACAAAAGTTGTGAAAGTAGTCTGCCCTAGTAGTTGCCCATTGCAAAGCGTAGTGCCTATTCTTCTGTATGGAGAAGAATAGGCAAGTATGGTTGGGAAGTTGACAGACATTTCAGTTATTAATTTATTATGCCTTGTTTTAATTTGTGTAGGACTAGCTGTTTCATCTTAGTTTTTTCCATTAGAAAATGTCGAAGGGTGAAGCCAAACGAGCGTAATGTTGTGAGTTGGTGAGTCGCAGAAATTCTGCCCGGCAGAAATTCTATTGGGATCCAGACGAGCGCAGAAGAACTCATTTTGCGTCGCCGTGTGAATCAAATTGGACTTTTTTATGAAACCTAATGCAGCATAATTTCTGTGACCGAAATTCTGCGACTCACAAACTCACAAAATTACGCTCGTTTGGCCTCACCCTTCGACATTTTCTAATGGAAAAAACTAAGATGAAACAGTTAGCCCTACACAAATTAAAACAAGGCATACATAATTAATAACTGAAATGTCTGTCAACAATGGAATAATTTAAATAAATGATTTGGTTGTATGTTTAGATTACTTAGGCTGGACTCAAGCAAGCTATTTTTTGAGCATCTTCATAACTTTTGAAGTAGATAACTACTGTTTCGGCACTGGAGAGTATGCTTACGCCAAACTCATCGCCATATATTCTGGGCTGATTTAATTATCATTAATATTTGTCTTCCTCATGTACAGCGGTAGGAGCCCCGCCAGCCAAGAAGTCGCGCGTGTCGGGTCTGTCGGGCGTGGCGGTGCGCGACGTGTCGTACGCGGAGGCGTCCAAGCTGGCCACGGTGCACGAGTTCAACTTCTTCGACAGAGCGAGGAAGGCGCTGCGCTCGCAACATGTTTACGATAACTTTTTGAGGTGACTTGTTGACTAATAAATAACTTTACTGGATAATACAATGCGATATATTATGCGCCTACATAATCTTAGTGGTGGCAAGCGCTACTGCTGAGCATGAGGTCCTGGGTTCGATTCCCGGGTCGGGCAAGGTGTTATTGACTTTTTCCATCAGGAATTGTAACAGTAACAGCCACCAGCTGGATTTGTGCCCGGTTGATGCCAATAGGCTCGATCCCTATTACATGGGGTACACCTCTGCCTAACCCTTCGGGATTACAGGCGAGATGTTATGTTATAATCCTAACTTATTAAAACTAATAACAAACAAAGCATTCCTCGTGAATTCAACCAGAGAACAAAAAAATATGTCTGTCTCATTCGCTATGAGGTTGAGGGATTCGAGTTAGTCTATTTTATATCTACTTATGTAAGTAACAATAATGATAGATATTGCTTATTTTAGATATTTCTGCTGTTTCGATGTACATGAGGAATTTAACGATACATTTAGTTTAAATCAAAATCGTAATTAAGCCCTTGACGGGAACGCAGTTTTAGGCCTTTTTTTTATCCGACTGCAAGGAAAGGGTTATGTTTTTCGCGATTATCTTTGTTTGTAATATTCTTTATTTCATCATATCTTCTAAACCACACGATGGATTTTTTTTTGCGGTAGGGAGTGTGAGACTGGCTAAAAAACACCCATGTTCCTTCTTAGCCCTTTATGTCGAAGCCGCGGTATCTCTTGCGAACAACCCGCAGCCCCGACGGATCAAATAAAACCTTAGAAACACATATACGTCCTAGTATGTTGTAGACAGCACGTTTTGTGACTTGTTAGTTTTAGCTATCTTCTTCCATACAAAGATAGTCACGAATTAAAAATGTCTACCAAACATACTGTTTACGAGTAACTAACGCCACCAAGCGGGCGCCGCGGGCAACAGCGCGACGCACAGCTGCGACGTGGAAGTCAATGGGTGGAAGGGAAACAGCGCGCTCCGACCGTAGTTTTTTCGCCCAACGGTGGGCACATATTATATTCACAGCGACTGAGTACGCACCAAACCAAAATTGTAAATAATTCTAATAATTAAATTCAACCGTTCTTCATCAATGAGTTTTCAATAAGAACTAACTTCCTCATCACGACGATTGACCACCTCCTGCACACATACCAAAAATATTTACTCTGATGAGTATGTAGGAAATATAATGTTGAGACAATGATGACAAACCGTGCGATGTGCAAATGACAGAATGTCTTTGGTGATACACGCATGCTGCCTTCCTACTGATAGTCTCTAACAAAAAAGTATCTGGTGCTCAAATTTTTAGGCAGTATTGATTTAAAAGACATACTACAGCGGATATTGGGAATATTGTCTTACAAAATTAATGTTCATTCCGAAAATTTTCGATTTTGACACACGAATGCTTCCCTATACACGGGCGTATGACACAAGACCGACTTTTTACTAATTAGTAATAATTACGATTTTCTTACTTTGTCTTGTCTATCGCTCGTAAAGAATACTGGTTCCATGTTTGAAGGACGGAGCTACCTGTGTGTGTTTTAGGATTTTTTCGAAGCTACCAACGCATCTGCGGCGCCTCTAGTAAATACATAACTAGAAGTATTTAACCATTAGATGGATACTACCAAAAAATTTGAGCACCAATTTTACCTTCTTACAAATCTTTCTCAAAACGTCAATTTTTACAACACCTAACTTTACCTAAACCTATGCTACTCTCCACAGATGCCTCCTCCTGTTCACAAACGAGATCATCTCATCATCCGAGCTGTTGTGCGTGACGGCGCCGTTCCTGTGTCGTCACCCGGAGCTACAGAAGTGGCTGCAAGACTTCCTGGGGCCGCCATCACCGCCGCATACGCCTACTAATACTAATGCTCTGCATACTGGTGAGTTTGGCTTTGATAATTATACATGGTACTAACAGACGGCCTGCCCGGACAGCAGCGCCACCTACCGGGTCCAATTAGGGGTCCTAAAGGGTTTTCAAACCATCCAACAACCCATTGAAATGTACCCAGAAAGTTTAATCTAAATCCAGCCGTTTAGGAGGAGTTCAGTGACATACACACGTACAGTATTTATATATAAAGAAGATAAAACAAAGTCGCTCCCGCTATTTGTACGCTTAGGTCTTTTAAACTACGTAACGGATTTAAATGCAGTTTTCAGCAATAGATAGTGATTAAAAAGAAAGGTTTATTTATATGCAGTATTTATTACACACGTGCGAAGCCGGGGTGGGTCGCTAATAATGATTAGGACAGTGTTTCTGAAAGGTAAATGAGTAAATGATAGCGTGAAGGTTGAAAGGAAAATAAAGAAAAAAAACGTGTTACGCCTACCCCAAATAACTTATGTGTTTGTCCCTTGACAAGTGTAGAAAGAAGATATGACGGTGTCGCTGAAAGGGGTAGACAGCCATGTGATGTGTTCACGCCAAGTCAGAGGCCCATGGCTGCACAAATACTCTTCTTCTTATCGTGTGGGCAGTAAGGTAAAATAAATATACACAGGACCTCATGATGTGGTTAGGCACTAACCAAATCATGATAAAGAAGAAGAATGTTCACTATCCGAGATAGCACCATGTGTTACATGTTAGGCTATTTCCATCGATTTATCGCGAAATTCCTGATGATGGCATTATTTTTTAACCATTTACGAATACAGAATTGTCAAGCAGTTAGTCATATTGTTGCTCATTGCAAAGTTAAGGACCTTTCCTGGGCAGTTACATTTGAAATCAATAGAACTAGGCAAGCTTTACTGTAGTATGTGGTTGGTTTTTGACCCGCAATCCAAACAGTTATTGAGCCACAAACCAAAAACAGTCAGGATTGCATGGGGAAAAAATATATAATTGTATATAATATGGCTTATTGTTATATAGGTCATTTAACTCGTATCGAAAGTTCACCTTGACTGTGCCAAGCAGGAAAACCGCAAATATTTTATTATTAGCTAAAATTATATAATTTTCCTCGAGTACTCTAGTCTGTAATGTTAGTTTTGTTAGTAAATACGCCCAGTATGGTTAGGTTATATCATTCAAGAGAATATTGTGAAACATGAAGAAGTTATGTCTCGAAACAAACTGTAAATATCACGTTTTCTGTGTTAACGATAAAGTTTTGTCTCTCTGCTAGTGGTATTTTAATACATAGGTGCATATTTATGTTAATGCTACGGAAGCAGCTAGTTAAAACAAAAAGACGTTGTGTTTTCTATGGTGGTCAGTAACATTGGGTTGAAAGTGTCTGAGCTTTGTGTATTTGGTTAGGGCTAGAGCGACGGACAGCGATCTGCTCCCTCATAGAAGTATGTGCAGCAGTGTGAAAGTTACAGTCGGTGATGTGTGTTTTATTATGACCACATGAATGTGCACAAAGCAACATAAATATGAGTGTGACATTCTGTAATTTCTCATTACAAAACAGTATGTGTTTTTTGTGAATGGCAATTCGCAGTTCAGCTTCGGAAGATTGTCGTCTGTTTAACCAAACTATCCTGTGGGTGTCTTGAGTGTAAGGCCTTCAGCCAGGACCGTAAAAGTTAATTACTAAGCGATTACATGCTAACTCCTGTGAAATACGAACGTCAGCTAAGGGTGTCGAAGGACGAAGACAGCAAGGGAACAGGCTGAATTTCAGTCATATATGTATTCAAATAACAAAAATATCTCATTTCCCCCCCAGCCTACAGCAACTCGGCATTCGGAGCGGCAAGCAGTGTCCTCTTCGAACGGGAGCGCCCGCAAGGAGAGAAGCTTCGTTACGAGCCTATCGGACAGCTGGGCGCTCAGCTCAGACATGAGAGGCCTCAGGGCGACGCTGCTATGGATATAGGTATGTTACCCGTGTTTGCTTGGCTAGAAGCACAGTCATGTTTGATAGTAAAAAGTGTAAATATATATATCTATACGATCATTGTTGTATTGACAAGTGCTTGCATTGACAGGACAGTTTACTTTAGCTGTTTCTTCTCAAAGATGTCAGATACCAAAGACCGGCTCCATCTAGTTTTCAAGACATGATGTGATGTGTAAAAGTGTTGTGTAAAACCAATTGACACAAATGTAGTACTGTAGCCATATTAATCTATGTTTGTTTTGTAAAAATGTATCATAACGTCTACCCTCCCCACAGATCTGACAACGTGCAAACGTCTGGGCACGTCGTACTGCGCGCTGCCGCGCGAGGCAGGCGCGCGACGTTGCTCGGGTCGCACGCCGCTGTGTCGGGAGGTGCTCAACGACACCTGGGTCTCCTTCCCCACGTGGAGCGAGGACTCCACCTTTGTGACCTCGAGGAAGACGCAGTATGAAGAGTATATTTATAGGTGTGAGGATGAGCGGTTTGAGGTGAGTGTTAAACTGTGTTATGTTAGCTCTGTCCTCAGTACAAGAGTATACTATTGTATTGACTCTGGTTCTTCTAACCCAGTGTGAAGTAATCATTCATAGGCAGAATGCAATAAAAATTCGAGCTCACTTCGCTCGTTCTTGAAATCTCTTGTGTCTTCAGATTTTTTTCCATTAGCATTTCCTAACCAAAGCATCCCAAATTCCAGCTGGACGTGGTAATAGAAACAAACGCAGCAACCATCCGCGTGCTAGAAGGCGTGCAGAAGAAACTCTCCCGTATGACAGGCGAGGACGCAGCCAAGTATCGCCTCGACGACTGCCTCGGCGGACACTCTCCCACCATCCACCAGCGCGCGTTGCGACGCATCTACGGTGATAAGGTGGTACGATCGAGTGGGATACTAGGCATGCTGTGCAACACTGTGGGGTAGGGGAGGAATTAGGGTCCGTTTGGATAAGGATAGGGAGAAAGTAAGGTTAAAAATAGGGCCAGTTAGGTGGAAGCACTAGGGTAACCCGCGAAATTCAGATTTTCTTACGTGTTTGGTATTTTACCGGTCAGTGTCTTGCTTTATGTTGAACAAAGTAAGGTTCGCGCACGTAATGCTTATGTATTTAAAGATATGTAAACCTCATAGTCATGAATACAACCCTCTTGAGTTTATTTTATCCCATTGAATGACTATTTGATGAAAAAGTCATTCAATGGATGTTATATGGACTTGAAAGTTGTATTGGTGATTTTGATCATCATATCTCAGTAAAACCATATTTGTTGCGGTCGCTAAACATACTTTAATCGACATAAAAGTGACACTGAACTGCAAAGTGCAAAAAACAATAATAAAATTTTAATTTCGCTACCCTAAGGGTGGGTTGCACCATATTACTATAACGATAACTAAACCGTAACAAGCCATAAAAGCATAAAAAAAACATAATTTGATGGCTTGTTACGGTTTGGTTATCGTTATAGTAATATGGTGCAACCCACCCTAAGGCAAAGGGCTGGGATAGATTTTGATTGAAAGGAAAAATACATAGATGTCGGGAATTGAACGCGGGTAGATTTTGTGTTGTCAAAGGATAATTGTAGGGGATAGATTTCATTTATAATAGAGCGTGTATTGTAGATATCAAGGGCCTGTTTTTAGAAAATGGGAAATAAACATAGGGGAATGGAAAAGGGTAGTTTTGTAAAGAGGATGCGGAATTTACTCAAAAGAGTTACCGCGATGTTGGTACGCAAAGGGCATTAGAAGGAACTCGGATGGTTTTTGGTCAGTAAGAGTCTGACGATCCCTTTTGCTCCGCTCAGAGCTGGAGAAGTCACTTCATGATTTCCCATCGTTAAAAAAAGGGGTTCTGGTTATTTCCAAAACAAAATAGTGAGCTGTTTTCGCATAGTAACAGGGTTATTTTCAATTTAGTTACAGCTGTTAGTTTTTTTTTTCACACTTTGCTATTTTTATATCGCATTTTTTTAAACTATTATTTATACACAGCATTGCATGCCTTTGTCTATGCTCTTTTATATTTAGTTTGTAGTTAGTTTTTAAGTTGGTTATGGCATATTTTTAATGCACTTTGCACTTATTTTTTTTGGCTTAAAATTAGTTACAAGCTTATTGTGCAAAGGTACAGCCTAGAGTAGTGTATTTGAAGTGATTGTAGTTTTTATTTGGTGTTAATTGGTTTGGAACTGGGCTGGTCATGTCTGCTGTAAGCCCGACGAACTTGTGGGCCATAAATAACCACGTTTTGGACCCCTCACACAACCTGTCAGGGGATGGTGGGACGAGCTGGTCAGAACCAACGATGATCGAAAGATTTGGAGGTCGTGGGGGAAGGCCTATGCCCAGCAGTGGGATAACATAGCCTACCAGTAGTAGTAGTGGACATGACTAACAGCTAGTTGTGAATATAAGATAGTTTTCCACATAAAATACTGGTATTTAGCTGCATCCGGTTAGACTGGAAGCCGAACCAAATATAGTTGGGGCAAGGCAGATGATGACTTGCTATTACAGCTCAGCCACATGATACATTACGACGCCTCTGCGATATACAACGCGTGTGCAATGCCAAGTTTTGATTTCCATACAAGACTACACATGAATAGGTAGTGCTGTATGCCTCGCTTCTTGGGTGACCTATGTCCAGCAATAGACAAATTTAAACCAATTAACGCCACGTATTTTAAGCTTACTATATTACTGTACTTTAGTACAGGATCTTAGATAGTTTGCATTTGCCATTTACTCGAAACTTCAGCATTTTGACACTACGAAGCTAAGCTCAATACGCGAGATTTGAAAATCCATCGCGTTGATAATCATCGTATTGAAAAATCTGCTCGTTTATGATTTTCGCGTTTAAACATCTCCGTATTGAGAATATTTGCGACGGAAATTTCACGTTAATAGATAATTTACACGTTGATATCTTTGCGTTGAAAGAATGCTTTTTGAGTGGCACTGCATATGCTTCATAGTTATAGTTCATAGCGTTAAGTAGGCAGAAGCTTCTCTGTAGGAGCCTGTATAGTGGGTCGCTGCAGTGTTTATAAGAGCGGTGTCGTTGCAGGCAGTGGACATCATCGCCGGGCTGAAGAAGAACCCCGCGGTGGCCGTGCCCGTCGTGCTGCGCAGGCTCAAGGCCAAGGAGGACGAGTGGCGGGAGGCGCAGAAGGTGAATATACGTTTCATAATGTTTGTTACTACAACCCAGGCTTGCAGGCCTGTAGGTTGTAGTAGAAATTAGAAATAATAATATGGCGTGATACGTTAAACTAGCATTCCCCACGGTTTCGCTCGCTTTTTAGTTGAAAATCATCTCACTATGACACTTAAGGATAATAAAGCCCTAAAATCCAATATTTGAGACAATGATGACAAACCGTGCGATGTGCAAACGACAGAATGTCTTTGGTGATACACGCATGCTGCCTTCCTACTGATAGTCTCACTAAACACTACTTGCATCATTCTATAAAATGATAAAAAGACTGTCTTCCTTGGAATTCTGTGAGAGAAATCATGATTTTCATTGAAGACGACACGGTTGGCGCAGTGGCTGAGCGATTGACTGTTTCGGCGCGTGTCGCGGGTTAGATCCCCGCTTGGAACAAATATTTCTATGGCCTACGGGTTCCTGTTTCTGTATTTGAGTTGAAAAACGCACACGAGATACAGGAGCAATTCCTAGTGAGGACAAGTTTTATAAAAAAGCCTTTTGAACTTTTTAGTACAAGCAATCACTTGCTACATAACTCTTTAAACCTAACTAACTTTAAAAGCATGGTGTATAAATTAAATTCATATTTCATTGCACACACGACGGCTCAAGCAATGGACTGCTGCGCTGCGTGTCACGGGTTCGATCCCCGCACGGAACAAATATTTGTATGACCTACAGATAGTTGTTCCGGGTCTGGGTATTTGTGTATGTGAGTTTAAATGTCTGTGAACGCATGTACGTTTGCCCAGCACGGCCCCTCAGAATTTGCATTTATGGTGTACACCATTGCAATGTACTCGCCTCTAGCAGTATATGTACCGATTTCTTTTTCAATGTACCTCTATACTTTTGAAGAAATATGCAAAAAAAGGTGGCCGTGCCAGCCAAACGCTTTCAGCACGGCCCCCCATGTAACTTGAATAATACATACCGTATTAACAAATGTCTATAACTCAAGAAATGTACTCTATTAATACGTTATATGTGCCGCAACAGTTATTGTGAATTCATAATAACAAATAATATATAGATGTGGATAAGGGGCCGTGCTGGAAAAAATCATTTTAAGAAATATCTAAAAAAGACAAAACATACTTAGCCAAAAACTATTAAAAAATAATTGATGTTTAGCAAGTAACATATGTACCGCATTGATTTCTCATACAACTTGTTATATTGTGAAAAATAAATCTATTTTAGTTCATTCAGCACGGCCCTCTATAGTTGCCTATATCTTTTTAAATAAGCCGTGTATGTTTACAAAATTCGACTTCCTGAATAATATATAGGAGTACATTCCTTTCAACTAAATTGCAATTCTGCTGTATCAATACTTTAGAAGATAAATTCAATCTAAAATATACATACATTAAAACTGATGGGGTGACCATGATTTCATATATTTGGTAGGTAGGTACATAAATGTTGTAAAATGTTAAGTGCCATACGCTTAGCCATGATCTGTGGCTATGTTATGATGATTTGGCCTTGAAAATTAACAACAGTACAGTGGAGTCGATATTTTTACACACTCTTACTTACGTTTTAGTGAGTGATATGTGATATTTTATACAACTAAAAATAATAACTTTTACGAATATTCCGCTTTCACGTCGGAGCGGAGCTCAGGGTTTGCTGAATATGATCCTATGAGTGACGGCTCTGGTAATCACAGTGAAACCAGAATATGTTTTTGAGCCATGGTTTTTAAATACATGTATTTTGTAATAATTTAAAGTTAATTTTACACTATTTAAGAATCTGGTAAAGACTAGTTGCTAAAAATATGCATATGAAACTGTGAACTGTTTAATAAGAAGTCAATACTGTTGTAATGTCATCTGTGATTACTTTTAATAAGTTAATTTATGTACTAGTTTTTCTATGATTATTCCATAGGTAACATAATATTAGTAACATAAACGAACAATATTCTAATTGTTATAGTCGTTGAAAAACATCTGTGATTACGTGGATTTAATTAATTGCCTGTGATTATACCAAATAATTAAAGCGATTCATGCAAATTAATATTAGTGTAATGTAAGGTTCAATCAATATGATTTATTGAACGCGTATCTGTGATTTTTTAAGATTTTTAAGCTCTGTAGTGTTATTGAGACATAGGTTGTTATTCCATGTAAACGAACTAATCTGTGAAATGTAATGAATCTGTGATTTTATTGTAATGTATGATTTTTAAGACTTTGAGCTATGTAGTCTTAGCGACACTAACTTGACACTTGTACGATTATCGACCTATTATGTATAAGTACCTAGTTATCGTTTATATAGTTTACCATATTGTTGATTTGTTTATTTTATTAAAGATTTACTCAATTTAAGCAGTATTTTTTATCCTATTTTCATGTAGAATCATGGTCACCCCATCAGTTTTAATGTATGTATATTTTAGATTGAATTTATCTTCTAAAGTATTGATACAGCAGAATTGCAATTTAGTTGAAAGGAATGTACTCCTATATATTATTCAGGAAGTCGAATTTTGTAAACATACACGGCTTATTTAAAAAGATATAGGCAACTATAGAGGGCCGTGCTGAATGAACTAAAATAGATTTATTTTTCACAATATAACAAGTTGTATGAGAAATCAATGCGGTACATATGTTACTTGCTAAACATCAATTATTTTTTAATAGTTTTTGGCTAAGTATGTTTTGTCTTTTTTAGATATTTCTTAAAATGATTTTTTCCAGCACGGCCCCTTATCCACATCTATATATTATTTGTTATTATGAATTCACAATAACTGTTGCGGCACATATAACGTATTAATAGAGTACATTTCTTGAGTTATAGACATTTGTTAATACGGTATGTATTATTCAAGTTACATGGGGGGCCGTGCTGAAAGCGTTTGGCTGGCACGGCCACCTTTTTTTGCATATTTCTTCAAAAGTATAGAGGTACATTGAAAAAGAAATCGGTACATATACGGCTAGAGGCGAGTACATTGCAATGGTGTACACCATAAATGCAAATTCTGAGGGGCCGTGCTGGGCAAACGTACATGTGAACGCTCCCACAATACAGGAGAAATTCCTAGTGTGGGGCAATGTTTTTTTTTTTAATAAATAAAAATAAAATTGCCTACAAGTTTCCTACAACCTCAATACTGATCCACACGTTACCTTCCAGGGTTTCAACAAACAATGGCGCGAACAGAACGAGAAGTACTACCTAAAGTCGTTAGACCACCAAGGGATCAACTTCAAGCAGAACGATCTGAAGGCGATGCGCTCCAAGTCTCTGTTCAATGAGGTGGAGTCTGCCTTTGCGGCGCGGAGACCTGGTCCTCATGTGGTGCTGGATTATAATATGCAGACTCGGCAGGAAGGTAAGAAAATTAAACCAAAATATTTCAGATCGGAAATCCATGACTGCTACTGAGAAATTCCTGATAGAATAAACTTAATAACATTTTGGAATTGAACCCAGAAAGTCATGCTTAACAGTCGCGCTAAACTATGACATAAAACTTGTGGTTTTTAGTCAGTAGAAGTCTGACACTCCCTACCGCTCGGCCCAGAGCGGAAGGAGTCATTTGATGATTTCCCAGCCCCAAAAAAAAAAAAAAACGGAACGCATTACCCTCTTTTGTTTGCTCCGTAATCGGGAAAAACTAGCTGTAGTAGGTATGGTTATTCTAGAACTAAATAGTTACGACACCGACCTTGGTTCGAAGGTCGCACGTAAACTCGTATGTAAACAAACTACGCGGCAATTTTAATGTTTTCCATCTTTTTGTTTTGTTATGTAATGGCCGCTTTGTGTTCAATATTATATTGTTATGTACAGTATGTTATGTTTATAAAGATCATATTATTGGTTGTGATGGTAACTTTCACCTCTGCCTAACCCTCTGGGGAAACAGCCTTTATGTTATTTTTTAAATCTTTGAGACAATGATGACAAACCGTGCGATGTGCAAATGACAGAATGTCTTTGGTGATACACGCATGCTGCCTTCCTACTGATAGTCTCTAAAGAAATACATATTTATTTAATACATAATTACATTTATGGCAAGCATTTTCCTCCAATATAGTTAAAATTAATTACGGTCCAATTCAAGTGAACTTCGGGATGACAAGACTAAAGTGATTTCAAACTAGAAGAACCATATAGAGTATTCTCTGTGACTCTGAGAGCAAGTTGTTGGTTCCGGCTGTCATTTGCAAATCTTTAACAATTGTTACAGGTAGTCAGTGACCTGAAAGTCTAACAACCAGTCTTACCAAAGGGTATTTTTGTATTACCCAGTACTAACTGAGTTTTGGAGCTCAGATAGGCAGTCGCTCCATGTAAGATACTGGTATTCAGCTGCACCCGGTTATACTGGAAGCCGATGACTTTTCATCGAAACTCACATTTCGCTAAATAACCAATTAGTTTTTCAATTTTAATTAGGAAATTCGTTTCCCCAATCCTATTATAAATACACATACCATGTACTACCTTCCTTCCGATCCAATTATCAGTAATGTGCTTCAATTAAATACAATTGTTTCCTCATTCGTAGCAGTTTCTACGTATTTCATTATTAGAGGTAAATGCTTGTCGTAATTTTTACAAATTACTGATAATTCAATAGCAGGTGGTGTTAAATAATGTAATTGTAAACAAAGCAATTTGATGGAATCTTATGACCTTTGTCCACGTAAATTATTATAATAAAAATATTAAGTACTTCAGCATTAGAATCCGATTTTTTTAAATAATTTCTAAAGAATTTTTAATATTCTTTTTTCTGAAATGAAAGTAGGTAGGTACCTTAAAAACAAAAAACGTTGTTTTTTTATTATAAAACCGTATGTTATGTATATGACCGTTTCGTATTTTACCGTAAAAGATGAAGCCTATTTAAATATTTATACCATACCTACTCTAAAAAGCTTATTTTATTCACGCAAAACAGTGAATAAAAAGGCCTTTTATTCACTGTTTTGTTTTTATTCACTATTTTGGTGTTTGAATTTGGAACACAAAAATATATCCGGTCTCTATTTCAAAGCTTACAAACACAAACTCCTTGCGCTAAGATTCGAAATTCAAAACTCTTTGGTGCAAATAAATTCTCGAGATTTGATTGGTCGATATTTGCGACAAGGAGTTTGGCATTAGATTAAAATAAATATTGTTTCACAAGTTGACCACCCTAATGATAATAATAAGAAAATTACGCTTAATTTCAGTCATTGCTCTAATTTTAATGTCCATTTCAATTAATGTAACAATTCTTATTTCTTGATAAAATTTCTATTTTCGCTTAAATTATGTCTTTTCTCGTAGTCATGATATAAAGTATAGTATGCAACTCCTGAATAAAGTACGAATTTATATCGAGGGCCATGAATCACTCGCGTCGTTCAGGATTCTAACAGTTGAATCACTCGCTGCGTTCGTGATTCAATCATTAGAATCCTTCACTTGCTCGTGACTCATCTACGGCCCTCGCTTTAAATCCGTCCTTTATTCACTAGTTGCATAATATACTATTATTTGAATCAAATAATTTTCAATTTGACTATTATACTTAATTTGTTTACAATCTAATCCAATTTTAAACTCTATATCAAACAATTTGGTGATTTTTAACAAATTCCTTTGTTTACACAGCTAAAAACAC
This sequence comes from Diarsia brunnea, assembly GCA_949774965.1. Lineage (NCBI taxonomy): Eukaryota > Metazoa > Arthropoda > Insecta > Lepidoptera > Noctuidae > Diarsia > Diarsia brunnea. Next base: position 9,336,285 of record OX459023.1, read on the forward strand.
CTTCACACCAATTTTGATATCAGAACTCCTACTTAGTCATTAGTTATTGTGTTAAGCAGTAAGTAAATGATGTAGTTATGTTGTGAACAGCGATAAAGATACTCCGCGACACTGCCGAGCTACTGATCCACCACGCGCGCCGTCAGACCGCGATACAGAAGACGGAGAAGCGACGCATCAAGCGTCTGCTGAGGCACTTCCTGCCCGACCTGTTCGCGCATCCCCGGCAGCCGCTCTCTGATGATGAGAGGGATGAAGGTATGTACTGCACAACGATCTTGTAGCGATGTCTATATAGGGTGTAAAAGTACCCTTAACGCAAACGAAGGGCACCTTGTTCTCCCCACCACTGCGATCATTTTTTTGTTCTAGACCATACCTGGGAACCTCCTAGTTATGGAGATATTGGGGGTCAAAGTTCCAAATTTTTCACAGCTGTTTTTGTAAATCTAGTATTTCAGGTTTTAACTTTACTTAAATTACCTCCATGACCCGTTTACTATTCAAAGCATCCACTAGCACAATGTTTTAATAGTGCTACATTGAGTTTTACCGTAAAGTGTGATTTTTGACCCAAAAAATAAGTCGTTTCCCAGCAAAAATTTTGGCGTAGGGGTACTTAGATTGATGTACAGAATGCTTGGTTGACGGCTGTGTAATGGGTTGATTTACAACCTGTATATGTGGACGAGGGAAAATGAAGGATCGTAGCAGGTGGAGTTTTGTGGTATCTGCCTACCCCCATGAGAAAAGAGCGTGAGTTTATGTGTGTATGACGTATGAAGCACTAAAAGTCAAGTCAAGTCAGTAGCCCGCTATCTTTACATAATGTTGAGACAATGATGACAAACCGTGCGATGTGCAAACGACAGAATGTCTTTGGTGATACACGCATGCTGCCTTCCTACTGATAGTCTCATACATTACGTTAAAATGTATAGTTTTCTGTCCTAAATAATATACTGACTCTGTAAATACATACATTGAGAAATGTAGGCTAAGGTCACAATATACATGAAACAAATATTAGCATATTTGTATTTGTTTATCCAAGTTCATATTGTAACACGATTTTGTATGTCTATTTACATGCATACATAATACTGTGTTCACGATCCTAAACGCGGTTTGCTTACTGCTGTGGCTAATTAAAACATAGCATAACATCGCGCCTGTAATTCCCGTAGGGTTAGGCAAAGGTGTACTTAATAGTTGACTGCCTCTTTGGTCTAGTGGTCGCAAGCGCGACTGCTGAGCATGAGGCCCTGGGTTCGATTCCCGGGTCGGGCAAAGTGATATTGGCTTCTTCCATCAGGAATTTATCAGTAACAGCTACAGAGTCTGGATTTGTGCCCGGTTGATGGCAATAGGCTCGCCCCCTATTACATGGGACTTAAACATAACTGGCGAAATGTGGGTGTACTATTAGGTACACCTTTGCCTAACCCTTCGGGGATTACAGGCGTGATGTTATGTTATGTACTTAATAGTACAACCACATGTCAGTTATGACATCTTCTTTTCATAGTTTAAAACTAAGCAACTGGCTAGGCAACTGGGCTTATCCCAGTTGTATACGTCCCTGTATGCCTATTGGCCTTGTTCTGTTCTGTCTCCTGCTGATATGGAGGGAAGTGGAAATTAGGTTTTTCCTACTCCTCCGCTATTCTTTTCTGATTAATTTCGTTGCGGGATCCAAGACAGTTAAATCGTTTCTCTGGGACTTCGTCGAGCTTCATTGTCTCGGCGCTTTTCTTGTGGTCGCCACTGTTGATTCTGGCTTACAGGAGTTACAGTGGTTTGGGAATAGTGTGGCGGGCTTGTCCCAATTAAAAAAAAGTATAAAACTAAGTCACTCCCGCTGTTTGTATGCTTAGATCTCAGCAATAGATAGAGTAATTTTAAGTCCCACGTAGTAAGAGTCGAGTATTGCCATCAACCGGGCACACATCTAGACTCCGTAGGTGCTACTGATAAATTCCCGATGGAACTATGCACGACCCGGGAATAAGACCCAGGACTTACTGGACCCAACTAGGTAACAGTAACTAAATAATTTTCTGTAAAATAATCTATACGTGAGGACTTGTAATTGGCTTTCTGGTGACTATGGTTTCTTCTTTTTGTTTGTTTTTATTAGCTGTAAGTCTTTCAAGTACTAAATAAATAAATAAATAATTCCTTAAGTCAGTTGCCAGTAATGTCTTAATCATAGTAACAATGTGTATTTATGTCCGCAGAGGAGAAAGACGATGCTGGCAGTCCAGACAGTCCGAGCGGAGAGACGACAGAGGACAAGACCACCAACGCTGTCAAACAGGAGAAGCAAGAGGTAACCATTATATCACTGTTTCATCGTCATTCTGTTCCTACTCCTCCGCTATTATTTTCTGATTAATTTCGTTGCGGTATCCAAGACAGTTAAATCGTTTATCCGGGACTTCGTCGAGCTTCATTGTCTCGGCGCTTTTCTTGTGGTCGCCACTGTCGATTCTGGTTTACAGGAGTTACAGTGGTTTGGGAATAGTGTGGCGGGCTTCTACATCATTCTCTTGCCCTTATCCCAATTCATTTGTGGTTGCCGCAGCATGTCTTCTTCCATACTTCTCAATTACTCATTATCTCATCAAACACCTCTTGTCTTGCCATAATTATCATCCTTTACACAATCCATCCATAAAATCAGTGTTTTTGATATTTAATAAACGCGATGCCTTTGGCGCCTTTCTTTTTGGAGTGTGGGAAATCATCAAATGACTCCTCCGGCTCTGGGCAGAGCAGTAGGGACTACCAGACTTCTACCGACTAAAAACCGCCCATGTTCCTTCTTAGCCGTTTGTGTCGAGGCGTTTGTATCTCTTTCGAACAACCCGCAGCCCCGACGGATGCCTTTTGGCTTCAGATGAGAATTTGGAATATTTACATTTTTACAAAGTAATATAAAGTTTATTTGTCAACGCGTTATCAAAGAACTACACATCTAGGAACACAGTTGTACTTACTGTGAAGTTTCACCAATTGGGTAAAAGTGTCGCTGCAGTTGTCACATGCAACAAAATGTCCCCAATCCGTGTGTCCAAATCATGTAATAATCCGTTGTCTAATGATTTAAGTTACTAATATCATTGTTATTTGTCCACAGTCATCAGAATCTGATAACGCGTCCGACAAGAGCGGGAAAAATAATAAGAATAAAGAAAATAAACCGAAGAACAATAATAATACAGATAGTAAAGGTAAGATTACGATTTCAACAACAACTTTCAACTTATTCGTAACATCACGCCCGTAATCCCCGAAGGGATACACCTAATATGAGGTACACCAATATTCGCCAGTTATGTTCAAGTCCCATGTAATAGGGAGCGAGCCTATTGCCATCAACCGTGGCTGCTACTGATAAATTCCTGAATAAAAACCCAATAACAGTGCCCGAGCTGGGAATTGAACCCAGTAATAAGGTTTAGAGTTTACCATCCCACACTGAGCCCGCGTGGTGGAGTTACAGTCGTTTCCCTCACACTTGTTGGAGGCTTGTGTCTCCGGCTTTATTTTCCCAATTACAGTATTATATTGAGACAATGATGACAAACCGTGCGATGTGCAAACGACAGAATGTCTTTGGTGATACACGCATGCTGCCTTCCTACTGATAGTCTCATCTACTGACACATATTTATCTAAAACTAGCTTTTGTGGAATATAAATATGTCCCTGAGATTAGCGCGTTTTATAATATAAAGTATAGATTGAGTGTTTCCGATGAATAGTTTAAAGTATTAGTATTGAATGTTTTTGGTGTGTTACAGAGAGTTCAATAGCGTCAGCGAACAGCGTGAAGCGGACGAGCAGTAACGAGGAAATGTCGCTGAAGACTGAGATTAAAGCGGAGCCACAGGATCTCGACGATGACCTCAGAGATCATCCGCCTAATGTGAGTTGTAGCACTCGTTATTTATAAATTAACTCATTATTTAACACTTTAGCTCAATTTTTGGAGATTTTTGACCACCCCTCGCACTAGTAAAACGTTAATTTACTATCAAGTGACCATTTTTACTAAATTTTGAAAACAAAGTCACATTTTATAAAAATGCTTGAGAGAATCTCTATGCGGCCGTTCTGAAGGATTCAAAAAAATTTTATGTAACGCGTAGTCCCAGATTAGCCTTACAAAATTAAATTACTTATTAGTTTATATACATGGTTAGATTGTAATAAGATTAGGGAAATACTAGAATAAGATCAAAAAAATAAATAATAGACAATGCTCCAGAACTGAAGGCATCTAAGAAGCCAGTTCCTGTTGGCTACCTTTTGGAACAAGTAAATAGGGATGTTTCCTGACTTTAAAAAAAAATATAATTCTGTTTAGTCCGTCTGTTAGATTATCGAAAAATTTTGGAAAAGTGTTTTTCAAATAAATAAAAATTGAGTAAAATAAAACGTACCAAACTGATTTTCGAAGCACTAGGTATAGTCTTCATTTCCAATATTTTTGGGAAATATATCTGACGGACTAAATAGATTTTTTTTGTTGTCTACCATTTTTCTGCTCTTATCCCATTTCTATTTGGGGTCGGCGCAACACGTTCTCTTTTTCCATTCTTCCCTGTTAGATTTCACGGTGGCATTTACTCCTTTCTCTTTCATATCATCGACATTTATATCCATCACTTTTTTAGTCACATGCGTTTCATCCCTTCTCATTACATGACCATACCAAGACTGACTGTAACAGGCGCCAAAGCCGATCAAGCCCAGCATTCTGATCCATACAGTAGGACAGGTACCAGTATGTATATGTATTGTTGGTTATGTCGCAGGAAGCGCGCTTCGTGTGCACCTCGTCGTGGTACCTGTTCCTGCGCGTGCACGGCGCGCTGTGCCAGCGCCTGGCCGCGCTGCGCCGCGCCGCGTCCGCGCTGGCCGCGCCCGCGCCCGGCCCCGCCGCGCGCCCCGCCGCGCACGCGCTGCGCCTCAAGCCCAACAACCTGCCGCCCGACGCCGCCGAGCCGCAGCACTACTACGCCGTGCTGCTGGACCTGGTGCGCGCCGTGCTGGACGGGAACATGGACGCGCCCAACTACGAGGACGCCGCGCGCGAGATGCTGGGCATCAAGGCCTACCCCGCCTACACGCTGGACAAGCTGGTCAGCATCGCCGTGCGCCAGCTGCAGCACGTGGTGGCGGAGCCCTGGTCGGTGCGCGCGGCGGAGCTGGCGGCCGCGGGCGGCATGCGCGGGCCCGCCGCGTACGTCCGCCGCGCGGCCCGCTATCTCCGCCAGGAGCACACCGCCTTCCTCGTCAAACTGTACGGCGGAGACTCTTGCCGCGTCACCTTCGAGCTGCTAGCGAGCCACGAGCCAGAGCGCCACGACAATTGGCCCCTGTTCCGCGAGCGCTACGCCGCGCCGCCCAAGCCCGTGTTCTTAATACGCAACGCGCGCGCGCGAGCGCCGGGCTACACGCACAACGCGCACTCGCTGCCGGCCGCGGCCGTGTGCGACGCGCGGCCGCACGCGCGCCGCAAGCCCGACTGCACGCTAGGCCGCCTGCTGGCGTTCCGGCCGCTGCAACTGTACCAGCGCGGAGCCCTAGCCGCCGCGCGAGCCTCCCAGCCCGCGCTCAGTGCCCGCCGACGCGAGCGGTTCCGCAAATGGCTACGCAAGCGCGACGCGTAGCCCGCAGCGCGTAGCGAGACCGTCGCCCACACGTTCTAGTGCGCGCGACCTGTACATACGAGCAACTACTGTCCTCACCCAACGAGTGTTGACATCTCACGATATTATTATATTTATAATAAAAATTACTACTTGTTTCATTTCTACTCCCATCTTCTACCCTTGATACCTATTACAATAACATAGCTCATTGCCATGGGCATGATAAGCGTATTCACATCTCAGCCGGTACACTGATAACACACGAGAGAAAAACATATGCACAAACTACACACAAATCTAAACTGAACAATAACATTTTCACAAGGAATTCAGGATCCCGTGCTCCAAAAGCGCGCCAACAACGCTCATTAGCAATAATCATGTCATGCTTCGCCGCAGCAGAACCATTTTGCCTATATTACGTAAAAAAAAATATATATCGTTAGTTTTTTTGAAAATATCAATTCAGTGGTTATGCTACAGAGCATTCCCCAGAATATGCATAGGTTCTTATCTAGACATGTTTATTTATTGTTTATCAAGATGAAATCGACAATAATATTGATAAATATTTATTTATACATTTCATCATGTTATTTTACAAAAAAACTAATGTTTTTAGGCGGTAAAGGTTTAAAAACCAATTCTAGTTGACACGATAGTGGCGGTAAGTGTCCCGCTTGGGCGGAGCCCCGCCGTGTTCTCGTAGTGGCGATCGGCGGCGGCGACCTCTCGCGTCCGCCCCTGGTGCAAGCCATGGTCCGGGGCGAGGAGGAATGGGACGCCGTCGCCGTGGCCCCCTTCTGCGAAGCACTGATGCTAGCGAAGTAGGTGGCGGAACGTAAGAGGGAGAGAACCTCTCGTCGCAGCCGCCGCGGGAGGCGCTCCGGGCGTCGGGGGCCACGTGATGTCCACCGTAGACGCGGGCCTGTGGACGGTGAGTGATGGGTAAGCTCGCCGTCCGTCCGTCTTATGACGACGACAGGCCGTGTCGACGGCGCCTTCGTGTTCCTCGCGCGCCTCAAAGAGATGTCTGCAACATGGAAGGGGCCCGCAAGGGCCGACGCCCGTCGGGGCTGCGGGTTGTTCGCAAGAGACACCGCGGCCTCGACATGAAGGGTTAAGAAGGAACATGGGTGGATTTTAGTTAGTAGAAGTCTGACACTCCCTTTCGCTCTGCCCAAGAGCGGGAGGGGTTATTTGACGATTTTCCACCCACCAAATATAAAAGGAAATATGGTACATCTCTATTTGTTTTATGACGTCGTTCTTTAACTTCATTTCAAGTAGGTATCTCTATCTAAGCGGCTGAACTTTTCATTGTATTTAGTGTTTTTACAAAAAATACTTAGCATTTAGTATTAAAATATTCCACTATCAGTGTCCGGCACCATGCGATGACGTCATAGCGCGACGTCTCATCACGTCTGTGGCGTATAAAGTACTGTAAGTTAAAGATTCCCCTGGCAAAATTATCGATTTGCACTTAATGACTCATGAGTTTGTTACTACATACGGTAGTTTTATTTTATATTTAGCTTTGTATTTAATCTGATGTAAAATGTAATAGACGAGAAATAATTTTCATCATCTAGTAGTGAAGTATTTTAATTTGATAACGTAAAATATTTCTTAAAGCTTTTATCGTAATTATTTTCCTTACCCATCACTAGCTGACGTCTCTTCACGACGGTGGCGTGGATTTGCACGCCAAATGACACATTTTAGATAATGTTCTTAATTGTGATCTTTTCCCAATACAGAGTGGCTAATTGTTATAATAATTATATCTTTGTGTTATAATATTATAATAATTATGTTTATGGAATAATTTTAGGAAAAATAAAACACTACAAACATGTTTGGCGTCGTGAGCACGTTTCAATTTGACGTCCGTGGCGGTCAAAATATAGATCTTCGTCAGTGAGCTGAAAGTCTGACAGCCAGTCGACCAGACCAGTTTCAGTAGGTATCGCATTACCTAGTATTAACTGGGTTGTGGAGGTCAGATAGGCAGCAGTCGCTCCATGTGTAAAATACTAGAATTCAGCTGCATCTGGTTACTACGGACTGGAAGCCGGCATGATGAATAGTAATTGGTAAGATTGCGATAAATATTTTGATAGTGTATCCTACACAGTACAACTCCGACACACTGTCATTAAAACCTACTTATAGTTTCAAGTTCTGCTTAAAAAAATGCCTATTAGTTCCCAAAACCTGTTATTCTCGTTTGATATTCGCGGGCAATGCCATGATATTCGGTTGTCTGGTAACAAAATACAGGAGCGCTATCTCTTCTCTCAATTTTGCGTAATTATGCTATCTTATTAGTGTCTATATAAATAGATAGATGGCGCTTAGTTATATTGCCTCGAGTATCCCAACTTCTACTAGTTGGTTTGTTACTTTCAATGCCCAATAGATGGCAGTGATTGTTGGTTCCTCGCAGCGAAGGCACGGGACAAGTGTAACTAGGGGATATTTCTACAAAACAATCTCATTAGTCCGTCAGATAGATTTCCAAAAAAATAATGGACACGTATATTTTTATCTTTTCACGTACCTAAACAAAAGATGAAGACGATACAGAAAAGTCGTGTTAAGTTGTGTGATGAAGATTAGTACTTTTTTACCCACACAAAGTGACGTCACAAGCCCCCACTCATGATTTTTGACACGTTTTATTTTCGTAAATTTTTATTAAATTGATAAAACATAAACACGTATCCAATATTTTTCGATAATCTAACAGATGGACTCATTAGATTTTTTTGGTGAAATACACTATTACTTCTTTCCTCCTTGCTGCCTCTCCCAAAGCATATTAAATTACATTCTACTGAAAACAAGACAGGGACCATAATATTTAAAAAATCCATAGTGGCATGAAAATATGGCGAAAATTACTAGGAAATTAATTACATAATTATCAACCTATGTTTTTAAAAATCAATGCCAGTTCGAAATCTAGATTCATATAGTACTGAACCGATGTTGATGAAGTTTTGCAGTTGTTCTCATACGCCTGAGGAGGTTTTAAAAGGTAGGAAAAGAAAAGGAAGAGCCAAAGTAGGTAGGTAAGTTAATATTAGGGGCTCTTTCTATCCTCAAATCGATCTGCAGAAATGTATGATTTCCTTTAAGAATAATTTTCTACAAGTCCACAAACACAATATTTAAATAAAACGCAACAAAACATTCAAAGTAAATTTTATTGAACAACTATTAGTTACAATGTTCACGCTTTACGATTACAGCATCAGCAGACATTCAACTATATATAATAATTATAATATTTTCGTTAATACCATTAAAATGATACATTCTGCTTACATATAGGCCACAAAAACTTCCCTTACATATCAATAGACTCAGGAATTTAGTTAAATCACTGGAAAATTTATCCTACCTTTGCAAAAAAATGTAGAAACTACCAAAAACAATATATTTTTTATTACTGGCAACATCAAAAGTCAATGTCAATCCGTTTTAAAAAAACTTTCTCCGAAGTATTCAGTGTATTGCCGTGTTCTTTTTATATTTAAAAAGCCTCCTATTTTAGCCAAGTTTCACTATGACAATAAACTATAGCATGGGGTCTCAACTCGAACAAATTATAATTAGTCTTGAAAAAAAACAATAGATGGCAGCATAGGTAGCAGTAATGAAATTAACTATCACTAAAATGCGTTATACGGTAGATATCGGCCGAAATAAGATTAGCAAAAATCAAAAGTTCCTTGTTTAACGCTAATTTATCTATTTACACTTATTTATCAAGTTATTTCAACAAAAAAGACAAAGGAGGACTTTTACTTCAATTCGCACCCATAGTTTGATAAAGTTGTCAAAAGTCAGACATCTGTAAATCATTTTCTCTAAAGCGGTATGCAATAGATGGCGTTTTACTCAATTTGTCACATACAATTATAACCACAATCGTAACTAATTTACGTTTAGTTGTTTCATTTTAATTAAATTTAAACAATAAAAACATACATAATTACTGTTTATAGAAATAGCCCAGTATATGCCGAGTTTCCTCCGTGCCTCGGAAAGCACGTTAAGCTGTTGATCCCGGCTGTCATATAAAGATCTTTGATAGTCGTTACAGGTAGTCAGTAACCTGAAAGTCCTGACATCCAGTCTCACCAAAAGGTATCGTATTACCTAGTTTTAACTGGGTTGTGGAGTTTAGATAGGCATTCGCTCCATGTAAAATACTGGTATTCAGCTGAATCCGGATAGACTGGAAGCCGACCCCAACATAGTTGTGAAAAGGCTAGGCAGATGATGATGATGTTTATTTTGCAAATAGGTTTTTACATACACTTTTACAAGTCACTTTTTATTAAAACTAGATGGGGTCGGTGTTTCGTTTCTGACTACTTTGAGAAGAAACTTCCGAAACAAACTCAGAGGTCATGGTCTCTTTTAAAGTCCAGACATAATCTTGGTATACACACATGAAAACTATGCAGATTAGTGTCTGAGATGGTCATTTGAAGAAAGCACCACACAGATTTTAGTGGACCCGTCCAGTCGGTGCAAGCATGCTGATGTCTTATTGTCAGATCACGTATAACAATCATATAAGTCTGTGGGACGGTATCTCGGTTCTGTGAACCACGGGCCAGAGCACGGTCACTCGAACAGATATCGTTCCAGCGCAGCGAAGGAACTAGTATCGGAAACTATTACGCAACGGTACAACACTATTCATGTTTGTAAACAAACGAATAAAATTAAGAAATAACAAAAAGGTCTCTGGGACGGAAATAAACCCAAACATTAACACTATATCAATAAATTAATGATCGCTTAGCATTTTTTTCATCGAAAGTGTATTACTCCTAGATACTATTGCATGAAAACCGGGTTCTAACCTGTGCACCGACAATTGAGGTTGATTTTTCTGCTTTCTTGCACCACACTTCACAATAAAGCACGCAGGCATATTGAATTGCTGTTTTTTAACAAGTATATGCAGTTTTATAGGTAAACTCCACGTAATTTTTTCACAAATCTCAATTTATCAAAAAGTAAACAACTATTTGACAGCAGAACTACCACGAAACTCGCCGCATAACATGGCGGAAACGGCACCTACCTACTATTGTGTGACTCGTAACACCAAATGTTGCCATTATGAGCAACAACTGAAATATTGTTTTCTCTTTCATCAAATATGATTACTGTATTAGAAAGAACGAAACAAAACGATATTTCACATTCTGTATCCTATTTCACTCATATTTGTATAAGCAAATGTGTCTATAGAATATTGCGGCGGCTCCGTATATTTCCTTACTCATTGGTAGTTACTCTCTGTCAGTGTCAAATGTCAATTCTGTTTCCGTCACGTCTGACTCTCAAATCTCAATTGCAGTTGTTGAAATTTAGTTTCTCAGTAAGTGAATTATTGTTAATTCTTGATGAGGAATAATAAAGTTCTTAAACCATAAGGAACTCCTTTTCAAAATCCGTAATTCAAAGCCAGGTCGGTTAGATGAGAACAAAAACGCATTCGAAGAAGATAAAAGAAACGAGCAAACAATTGTTTGCTCGTTTCTTTTATCTTCTTCGAATGCGTTCCTTATGGTTTAAGAACTTTATTATTCCTCATCAAGAATTAACAATAATTCACTTACTGAGAAACTAAATTTAAATAATAAATAATGTTTGAGCGTACAGAGATCTACGTTCAAATCAAACACTAAAATCTTAATAACTAATTAACAGAAAGAAAATAAAAGTAAAAAACATGCACACAAAAGAAAATGTAACAATAATAACAAAATAAAATCTAAAACTAAATGTCTCGACGAGGAAAAAGAATATAAGTAACTGGGTTCGAACTCGATAGCGGAGTACTGGCAGTTGGCGTATTATGCCCCGAGACCAACTGGCTTCTTAAGAACTGTGACGAATATGTCGATCTGTTTCGCGAGAATCCACACTATATATCGCTTCATCAATTGCAGCCTGGCTTCCGGCCGGCTTCCACAATATTGTGTCTGATTGAGAAGCGATAAAATTAATTTATAGTGTGGATTCTATATATTTATCTATACTAATATTATAAAGCTGAAGAGTTTGTTTGTTTGAACGGGGTAAACTCAAGGACTACTGGTTGGAATTGAAAAATTCTTTTGGTGTAGGATAGTCCATTTATCGAGGAAGGCTTTAGGCTATATAACATCACGCTACAATCAATAGGAGCGGAGCATAAATGAAAAATGTTGCAAAAACGGGAAAAGATATTCCTTTTTGAGAGCTTCCGTTGCAAACGGTTTTATGTTACGTAAATATCATGTAGGAAGGAATTGTTCGTCTTTAAAAGTTCTAAAACAAAGTCCGCGACAGCATATGTTTATCTTTTACGATTGACTCACTGTAACCATTTTTTTATATTAAAATGTTAGGTTAAAAAGAATTATATTTTGCGAAGCTTATTTAACCCATATGGTATTAATCTATATCTAAATAAATGTGTTTGCTAGCACGGAAATTTAATATAGAATATTTGTGCCCTTTACTCTATACAGTTTATACAAATATCTTAGAAGATATCGCAATGTAAAAATATACGGGCGACAAAATAATTAGCGCGTGGCAGTCATTCGGTCCGGTGCGGTAGGTACGTGGGGATCAAAATCCCCAGGCCTCTGGGGGCTCCGGAGAAATTCAAATTCAAAATATTTACTGCACCATAATGTTTACAAGTACAAGGTGTTAAAGTATATTAAACAGTAAGAGATACCTATAGTAATTGTTACTTTAATAATATAATCGAAGTCAATCTAAACTAATAGGTATTTTATAGAGGAAAGGTAAGATTTTTTGTTTGTTACGAGTACGATATAGCTCAATTTAATAAGTTGGATAGTCGATTTATCTAGAAAGGTTATAAGCTATATTATGTGTTGCAGACGAAGTTGCGTGGGTCAGCTAGTTCTATATATTTTCAGATATAATACCATACCTTCCATAAACATCAGAATATCACTTAAAGATCAAACAGTTTAATAAATTATGTACCTATTAAAAATTTGTTTTTGCCGTGAAAAAAGTTCAGGACGAAACTTCCAGACAAACTGCGTTAGTAATCACGATTTACGCCTGTGTTTGCGCCATCATCCATAAATAAGGTCAACTCAAAAACTCATACTGTATATCATCATCTGCCTAGTCTTTTCCCAACTATGTTGGGGTCGGCTTCCAGTCTAACCGGATGCAGCTGAATACCAGTATTTTACATAGAGTTATTGCTTATCAGGGAGTTTAAAATGGCCGCTTTAGCAGAATCATAATTAAATTTGAATCACGTTAAAAATTTTAAATTCTTAAAATGGATTTTATGGTTATGATTATAAAGTCTATTTTAAGAATTTAATTTTTCATTTTTTTAAATTGCCCGCTGACCTCCACAACCTAGTTATTACTGGGTAATACGATACCACTTGGTAAGACTGGTTGTCTGACTTTTTGGGCCACTGACTACCTGTAACGACTGCCAAACTCATATTGTATAGGATCAAATTTAATTAGGTAGTAAGCGAAATTTTATCACGTGTTTCGAAACGATATCAAAAACATAAATGAAACAAAACCAAAACATTTTTTTCGGAAGCTGTCACGGTTAGAAAAAATCTAAGTAAAATCAAAATAAAAAACCACAAAAGCAGCCGATATAAACGCGGACGCAACCAGGCCGCGCGACGCTCGCTGACCGATTGCAGGCATTGACCTTGACCTCGACGCTTGCGGTGTTATTATTTATTATTTTGGCGCGTTTCGATCAGCTGATTTTGAGACGCTAGTACATCATCTATTCTGTGCTATTCGTTTTGATAAGTATTTAGGCAGTTAATTGAAATATTAAAATAATTATTAAAAAAAAATTGTTCGTGTTTTATATATTTATGTAGGTACTCCTACTTTCTATTCCATCTTACATCGTCATATTCCTATTACTTACCTACCTGATTCATTTCATGTCCTTGAGGGTAGCCCGCGAAATTCAAATTTTCTTACGTTTTTTGCAATTTGCAGGCCAGTGGTAGGTTGTATGATGAAGTTAAAATTATCGTTCGCGACTGTAAAACGTACTTATTAGGTCTTACGGTCGCGAACGATATTTTCATCAACATACAACCTAGCACTGGCCTGCAAAATCCAAAAACCGTAAGAAAATTTGAATGTTCATGAACTTGGAGGATTGTATGTATGATTCTGATGATTATAATCTGTAACTATGACGGCACTGTTGGCGCAGTGGCTCAAACAATGGACTGCTGCGCTGCGTGTCGCGGGTTCGATCCCCGCACGGAACCAATATTGTATGACCTACAGATAGTTGTTTCGGGTCTGGGTATTTGTGTATGTGAGTTTAAATGTTTGTGAACGCACCCACGATACAGGGGAAATTCCTAGTGTGGGGCAACGTTTTTTAAAAAAAAAAAAAAACTACATACGTCTTACAGTCTCGAACGATATTTTCATCAACACACAACCTAGCACTGGCCAGCATTGAAATACTCAAGCATTCACCGCAGCGTGAATATTGCTAACTCACTCATACAAAGGAAATGTTCCGCCAACTCGAGACTTATGTTGTATTGTTATTATTACATTTTGTACTCGTTCTTGAACGCACGGCGATGCATGTTGAGAATCTATATAAAAACAGCGCTATCCAGTAAATGCAATGCCACTTAGTATCGAAACAATCTAGTATCGAGGTGATCGCCTAGATGGCGTTGTAAAACTGCAGTCTGTGGCAATTAGTGAGACGCTAGTGCTGCCATCTGTTGAAATAATGTAGGAAACAATATAACCCGAGCAATAGCCTGACTTAGGGAGGTGTCATTTCTTTGTATGGGATTGGGTATCTGTACGAAGTATTATAATATCTGTGACTATAGTAAAGTCAATGACATGATCTCATGCAAAATACATCTTAAATAAAACTATCTGCGATGTAGAATATATATTAACACAAAAGATATCGGAGATGTTAATTTATAAATCAGCAAGCATAACTGGCCCGGTCGATTTAATCGTAATTGATGAACAAACCCGATTCGGTACTTCATAAACAGGCCATGCCGATCGGCTTATTATTACAGCTGAATCATATTCGGGTAGCTTTGGCACTATTCGAGTTAAGCAGACCTCTCTGTGCTGTTTACAACCACATATTCGATTTTGCTGCCCGGTTACTCGAACCAGAAACACCCTTCACCGGACCAGATAGACATTTTCTTGAACTTATGAACGACCCTGGACTTTCACAATAAGTAGAAGACCTGACTTTACTATCCGTACCGCCAGACTATTTAAGCACTGCGCCTAAGCCCTACAAACATGGATTCAGCAAAGAGTTTATCTGCAAAAACGGCTTAAAACTTGTATGAACATCATAAGGCCCCATTTTGCATGAGTTTAAAAATAAACTTCGATCAAACTGTATGTTATAATGTGGGTACTTTTAAGGTGATGGTTTCTGCTTGCACTTGAACGTTTACCGTTGACCGATTGTGTCGCATATGGGATTTGACGAGGTCAGAATTGACCAGGGCAGCCATTAGACTGAGCTCTCCTGCCAAAACTGTAGCACATATCAGTGAGGCTAGTCTTGCAGAGTTTTCTGCAGGACGAACCCCAGCACCTTTAACGCCTAGGATGTCTAAACAGGCACCTTGTCCCGTCAAAACGGTACCTCCCCCAACAGTGCCTACTTCCAAAGAAGGCATAGTGCAAGTTACATAAAGATCGTCGCCATTTTCGCCGCAAACTTCCATGTTTGTAGAGCAATTCGAGCTGGTTACATTTTGAGCTGGATCCTGGCCTGTTGCTATATAAATAGCTGTAACCATATTCGCTGCATGGGCGTTGTTCCCGCCTATAGACCCAGCTAAAGCTGATCCAGAGAGATTCTTGATTTTGTTACACCGAGCCAGAGTTCTGGCATCAGTTTTGAAGATGGTTCTTAAACTATCATTGGTGATTGTCGTTTCACAGACAACTCTTTTGCCCCTCCCCTTAACCCAGTTGATGGCTGCAGCTTTTTTGTCTGAACAGTAGTTTCCAGACAAGCTTATAACTTCCATGTCTGGGAAGTAGTTTTTAAGTAATTTTAAGGCGTTTTCGGCTCCTTTTGAGACCATATTCATGCCCATAGCGTCGCCAGTAGTGGCTCTAAATCTTAAGTACAGTGTAGCGCCGTCGACTCCTATATGAATCTCTTGGAGACGAGCGAATCTTGACGTAGAATCAAACGCTTCTTTTATGACTGCATAGTTGTCTTTATTGTCAATCCATTGGCGACATTCGTGAGCTCTTACGACGTTTGGGAGCTTGACAGCCGGGGCTCTCGTCATGCCTACGTCTTCAACTACACTTATGACACCTCGCGTGCCAATGGCTTTAGCTCCTCTGTTCGTAGAAGCTACTAAAGCCCCTTCAGTTGTAGCCATAGGAATCATGTAAGGCTTGCCATCAACGACCAAGGGGCCAGCATAGCCGACAGGCACTCCAACATATCCGATCACATTTTCGCAACAAGCGTTTAATACTTTAGAATAATCATAATTTAAATAAGGCAGCTGTTTGATAGCTAATTCAGTTTGGAATCTTGATCCGACGACTTTCCTGCGTAGTCTTACACCTCGTAAGGGATCGCCTAATACTGCTTCTAGTCTATGTAGAGGTATATGGGACTGCTCAACTAACATTACAACTTCTTCGTCACTTAAAGAGACGCATGCGCCCTCAGATCTGTATATTTCGAGGCATTCTGCCATTGGACGCTTTTTAGAGTTCAGTTTGGCTGCTGAAGAACTAGGAGAAAGCGTAGGCCATTCATCTTCTAAAACACCTTCTGTTTGCGTTGAAACTTCAGAATTCGAGTCATCCCCTACTGAGAATCTAGGCTTACTCCTGGCCTGTTCTTGAACCACTTCTTTGACTGTCATATCATTCATGTCTATGACCCAGTTTCTTTGTTCTTCAAAGAATATAAACTTTATTATCAGAGCGCAAAGTAGAGTTGCTATGACGATATAGTCAGCAGAGACTGAAAACCATTTGACGTATGAATGTAGAAGAATGTTGTCATTTGGAGCAGGGGTCAGAGTGTCTGTCGGGCCTTCAATTATTCCACTGTCAGAACTCCACGGCCATCGGCTGGTGAGATGAACACATAGTAACCCTGCAGCCATGATCATCTTGACTCTCTGAACAACTGGGTTTGGCTTCAGATCGGCATCAGAAAACGGGCTGTCTGGGGACATTTCTTTTCGGCCCGAAGCAAAATCTGCGACCAAGGAAAGGCAGGCTGGATAGAAAGTGACGAAAACGAGATAATCTACTAATAAGGCCAGGCATGCGAACGTGCACATATGTTCTAGTCTGGGAACCCCGGATAAAGCTCCAACTCCTACTAACAGGACTGCTAGGAGAGTATCCAAAGTCGCTGTCGGTCCCAGTAACGCCAATGCTCTTCCAACCCTCTTGCCTTGATCCTCACCAGCCGACCATCCTGCCTTCGCCATTCTGGCACCCCTAGCCACATCAGCGACTAACAAAAACAGGAACGGAGCATCCTTAATACTGGCTAATTCACTCCAGAACAAGCTAGCAACCGCTGAAGTGAAGATGAAACTGGCGAATGTAGAAAACACCCCTGCAATGATGAGGAGGTACTTCGAAGCGATTTTGTGGAGATTTGAGATCTGGTAGTAAGCGTAGAGGAGTGCTGCGCAACGGACGAAGGTCATGATAACTGCATCTGCAGCTTGGTATTCGGCTTCAAGTCCTGGGCATGCTCTTGCCCAACCAGCACAGTGTTCTGATCTATTGCCCGGGCCGTTTCTTTCGACGCTGGCGGCACATGCGAGCAAGGCTAACGTAGCCACGATGACCTCCCATTGGTGACGCGCGCAGAACTCCCCGTGAGCTCCCCAGACTTTCATTTCTACTGCTTAGCTGCTTACACAGCTGATATCTGAAATTAAAGAAAAAAGTGCGGTTAGTTTTTGAGGTTTCTGGAGGGTCTAAAATTGGATATAAAGTATGAAGTTATTGGGGCTGTTGTATTGGGGGTGTTTTGCAAATGCAGACACTTTGGCCTACTTTGTTTTGTATGCCAAATAGGCTTTTGTTTCGCCACAACGATACAACTCGGTATGAAGCCATGATGCCTAGGGTGGGAGACGCTTGCATAGAAGAAACCTATTCACTCGAACTTTGAAAAGATCTAGACTATTCTTCTTTATTGCGTGGTTTGTCTTGTCTTTTCATGCCGTGGAGAAATATCTCCAAGGCATGCTGGTTCCCTCACGATGTTTTTCTTCGTGCAGATTATAATAATGATCGGGAAACAGAGAAGCCGGCAGTGTATTTCGCAGACTGGCGGTTCGCACTATACAATTAAGCATAGCGCTTTGTTCGGGTTCGTGGAACTTTAACAATGTAACGGTGACGCTTCGCAGTATCTCTGCTCGTCCAATAATACATTGTGGAGAATTAGAGGATTTATTTGAGGAGATAGGGAGAATTAGTTATTAATTACCTTACGCAAGTACTTTAATTTTCAACACATCATCATTCTCTTGCCCTTGTCCCTTCATTTGGGATCGGCGCACCATGTGTTCCATATTTCTCTATTACTTGTCATATCATCAGACACCTCCTTTCTTGCCATATCAACCCTGACACAGTCCATCCATCGTTTCTTTGGTCTTCCTCTACTCTTATAGCCATCCACATTCGTACTCAAAACTTTCTTCACGACATTTTCCTAACTATTAGCAAGGTACTATTAGTTTCATAACCTCTATTATGAAACTCGGACAAAAAAAAAACTAATAAGTCCGTCAGATAGATTTCCAAAAAATATTGAACACATATTTTTTCTTTTTTCACATAAACAAAAAATGAAGATGATACAGTGCCGTGAATTCTTCAAAAACGTCACATGTCAGTACATTGACTGGCCTGTTGGTCTAGTGGTTAGTGACCCTAACTGCTATGCCGGAGGTCGTGGGTTCGATTCCCACCCAGGACAAATGTTTGTGTGATGAGCACGATCATTTGTTCTGTGTCTGGGTGTAATTTATCTATAATATGTATGTATTTAGAAATATATAAGTATGTTTATCAGTTGTCTAGTACCCAAAACACAAGCTCTGCTTAGCTTGGGACTAGATGGCGTTGTGTGATAGTTGTGGAATATTATATTATTATTATATTATTACATTTTTTACCTACAAATGACGTCACAACCCCCACTCATGATCTTTGACGCGTTGTATCTTCGTAAATTTTTATTAATTTGATAAAACAAAAAACACGTATCCAATATTTTTCGATAATCTAACTGACGGACCGAAATTAGAATCATATTTTTTTGACCCAGTCCGATCCCCTATTCAGTGAAGCCTAAAGTTACTAGTTCAATACAGAGTTTTTTAAACACTGAGTCTGCCAAAAATATCTGCTTTTCTTGTAATTTTTTTTAAAAATTCTTAAATATTCAGGTAGGTAGTAACAAAATAAAAAACAGTAAAAATGAAGTCTTACATTAAAACTTAATTTCTTTGAATTTCGATGATGCACCAAGGCCGAAATAAATGTGATATTTAAAGAAATGTATTTATTTTCATTTCAAATTACAGACCTTCAAATAGATACGATTTTTATTCAGTTTTATAAATACTTTGACGTACATATGCGTGCACAAACGTACCTATGTGATTAGCGAATACCACAAGAGCTATTTGCGATTTTGAACTCTATTTGACATGAAAAAAGCTGAAAACCTCACGAGTTGCCAGACCAGGAAGTCTTTAAATATGCTCCGGACACAGGTTGGCCGAAGCAAGGAAAACCTGTTCAGGCGGAGCTTCACATCTCAATTTTTTGGAGGAGAAGAATGGCAAGATACTCAAAGGACAGTATGGACACTATATTTTGTAACAATATTTTGATTTAAAAAACCTAAATATTTTTATAAAATCTTCATCATTCATATTAAGATAATACATACATGTGAGAACAATGTCGAAAAACGTCCAGAGTAAAAATATATAAGATATAATTCATCTCCTACACTGACAGCGCTCGTTCACGAACATGACGCATGGATCAGCACCATTCAAACGTGCAACGTACGATCGATCAAAGGTGAGAGACAAGAGACGGATTGTAGACTTCAACCAATGTGATTGGTCAATTATCGCAAGACTTGTTTCTAAGGCTTTGGCGGAAACTGGGCCTGAACTTCGACACCAGGTTAGGCACTAATCACACGATTAAGAAAGAAAGAAAGAAAGAATAATCAACACTCCATACTCAAAGGGCAATCGCGAAAACGATAAACATAAAATCTAAAAACATCCAAACTACACATCCCTAAAATTAGCCTGATCTAAACACCGCTAATTCCGGACCCGTTACGCACTACACAAGTACACACAGCACTATTTACTAACAAACGGATACGATAAACAGTTACGATTCGCTCGATAAAATGTACATACATTAATAAAGACAACACTAGTGACCTAGAAATAAAAACCAGTTTCGGAGTTGTCCGCTCAAAACAGACGGACGGACAGATGACCGTGATGACTTTCTACCAAGCGTTGACATTTTAGAGGTATTTTAAAAACGAAAGTAAGTTTCGATTTTTTTTGTTGTATTTTTTGCGCAATTTATGGTTTCGTATGTTTTTTTTTCAGGATGATTTATATGCCCTTTAGGCTTTTCTAGTTTTTGTTTGTGGATTAGCTCCTGTCATCATCATCTGCCTAGCTTTTTTCCCAACTATGTTGCGGTCGGCTTCCAGTCTAACCAGATGCAGCTGAATACCAGTATTTTACATGGAGCAACTGCCTATCTGACCTCCACAACCCTACGCTACCCTTTGGTAAGACTGGTTGTCGAGTATTCGGCCCACTGACGACCTGTAACGACTGGTCAATATCTATAAATGACAGCCGAGACTTCTGAGGCATGGAGAAAAGTCCGTATGTAAATGGTCACCCATCCTGCCGGGGCTGCGGGTTGTTCGAAAGAGGTACCGCGGCCGCGGACACAAAGGGCTAAGAAGGAACATGGGTGGTTTTTAGTCAGTAGAAGTCTGACACTCCTTTCCGCTCCGCCCAGGGCGAGAGGAGTCATTTGATGATTTGCCCACCGTCCAAAACAAAAAAGGGTCAGCCATCCTTTGACCAAGTTATGCAACGTGAAAATCGATCCGAGCAGCTGATATTATCTAATAACTCCTCTAGGTCTATCAAGGGTATAAAATTAGTTTTTATTGTTATGAATTTGTTCAGTTTATTGTTCAGAAACTCACCATAAAGAAACGTAAGCTTATGATTACAAAATCGATAGCATGCAGTGACCAGATGATGTAAAAAAACATAATATACCGCCTGTATATGCTCGCCCTCTATTAAATGGGACTTAATCATCATCATCATCTGCCTAGCCTTTTCCCAACTACTTGGATGGCTTCCAAACTAACCGGTTGCAGCGGAATACCAGTATTTTACATAGAGCGACTGCCTATCTGACCTCCACAACCCAGTTAATACTAGGTTATACGATACCCTTTGGTAGGACTGGTTGTCGGACTTTCAGGCCGCTGACTGCCGGGTCGGAAGGTACGCGGTATGTAGTGCGTGGTCACCCATCCGCAGAACAACTTTAGCAAGTGCGGCTTCACTTGAAGATAGATCAGAGCGACTTTTATTATCTAGCCACAAGCTCCGTCATTCTCAATATCATTATCATCATTTCACTACATATTAAAAAACAAACTCCTACGCCGCGTCTGTCTGTTCGCGATAAACTCAAAAACTACTGCACCGATTTTCATGCTGTTTCCATCAATGGATAGAGTGGTTCTCGAGGAAGGTTTCTAGTATATAATTTGACGCAGGCGAAACCGTGGGCATCAAGCTAGTATTAAATAAATAATGTAAGTAACCTAATAAAATGCTTGTCACGTATTTCTTGAGTTGACTGTGAATATAATTAAATCCAAGATAGCTTACGAATATTAATGTATTATGCTATATGGATGATACTGTAGCAGGCAGTACAATAAAACAATGGAAATATATTATATTTTGTTGGAACAAAACCAAACTTGAGATTTCTGAACTAAATCATCATCATCTTCCTGTCCTTGTACCACTTTACTTGTGGTTCCGGTCGGCGCAACATGTTTTCTACTTCCATTCCCCTGGCAGACTTGCCTAGGTTGGTCTGTGGATGGGTGACCGCCCATTACATACTAAGTTTCCTCCGTGCTTCGGAAAGCACGTAAAGCCGTTGGTCCCGGCTTCTGTTACTTGCAGATCATGGACACTCGTCCCAAAAATGTTTGCTGGGGCACGACTTTTTTTTTGGGGTACAAAATCACAACATTTTACGGTAAAACTCATTGTAGCACTCTTAAAACATTGTGCTAGTGGAAGCTTAGAATAGTAAACGGGTCATGGAGGTAATTTAAGTAAAGTTATAACCTGTTAAAAGTTTGTATAAAAAAAAACAGCTGTGGAAAATTTGGAACTTTGAAGCGGCACTATTTGTAAAAATAAATCCACATTTATTTAAAAAAATATGTTCCGTAAAGAAAACTCCGATGCGTGCTCAATATATCAATGAACTATGTCTTGTGAAATGTAAAACATCACTAATGAAAAAAAGTTTCTTTGGTGTTGCACCACAAATATATAATAAAATACCTGATAAAATAAAATGTATGCCATTGCAGAAGTTTAAAGGAACGCTTAATGGGTTATTACTTGAAAAATGTTATTATACTTTAGACGAATTTCTTAATGACGAATACCTATAACTATTTAATGCTGACATTCATTTTTATATTTGACATTAATATAATTATTATTTATCTTATAATTAATCTTGAATTGACTTAAAATTTTGACATAACATGAAATTAATTATGAATAATAAAATTTAACGGCCATGCATGTCCTAATACAATCACATACGTACTTATTACTTAATATTGTCTTTTTATAAGCTTATATTATTGTTTAACTTGCTGTGTTAGATAGTTTGTTAACATATTGGCCAAATCTTCATAATTTGTATGCCACATGGCAAAACATAGCGCACCATCAAATTTTAAAGACCTTGTATGTAATTATTACCTATGTTTACGATTAAATGATTTTGATTTGATTTGATTTGATTTGATTTTGACCTTCCATATCTCCGTAACTAGGGGGTTCCCAGGTATGGTCTAGAACAAAATAATGATCGCAGTGGTGGGGAGAACAAGTGCATTTCGGCTTCGATAAAGGTACTCTTACAACCTTTATATTCTTTGTAAATTGAGAGGTCTGGCTCTTGTGCTACAGGGTACTAGTACAAGAGCCCGGGTTACACTGATCTCACTGATGTTTTTTAGAAATCACTTGTCAATAAAGTATTTTTGGTTCATATTTATTTTTGTTTGAACTAAAATCGAAACCGGGTACGTATTTGAATATCGAAGATTAAAATACCTACGCTTAAAATATCGATGTTCAAAACATCGAAAATGGAAATATCGAACGACCATAAAACCGAAACATAAAATATTGAAAGTTTATATTATCGAATGGTTAAATAACCTACGTCCAATACATCTAAAATCTAAATATCTACAAAAGTTATATCGAAATACAGATTATCGAATGTCCTAAATATCGAAGTACAAACTATCGAACGTCCTAAATATCGATGGGTACATATCTATTATTTGAACATCGAAAATTAATTTTTGATGTAAGTAGTATGAGTAGAGTTGAAAAAGGTTGCTTCTGCAACGTCTCCGGCGCTATGGGAAGTGCAACCCCTTCGCCCTTGCGTAACAAAGGATAGGCACCCATGTTCACCTCCGCAGCTTCGGCTTGCTGGTCGCCTCTGGCGACCAGCCTCAGCCGCTACAGCTCCCACGGGTGCCTATGCTTTGTTACAGCGAGCGGGGGTTGCAATCCCTTCGCGCCTCCGGATTTTTATATACACTCTTGGGGTAACAGCCAAAATACTACGTAAATTCGGGGTACCCTAATTCGGTTTTGGAACAATTTCGACCTATTTTATCCATGAAAGTCAGTGTCTAGTGTACAAGCATAGGTCAATCGTGAAGGTATTATTTAGGTCTTTAAATTAAAATATATTTTTGAAAGTCAATATGTTATGCTACTAAAGTTAGTGACAGAAACGTATCGCTGCAAAATCGACTCCACGTAGTCTTGTATGCCCTACCCCTAGAGTGTAATTTAGAATCGCGTAGGCGCGGAGGGGCGCGGCAGCCCGCAAGCTGAGGAGCAGGTGGTTTTAACGCCCGCCGCCGCAGCTGAGGCTGGCCGGCGAAGCCGGCCAATAAGCCGAAGCTGCGGTGGTGAGCGTTTAGATCATCTGCGACGTTAAGCTTGCGTGGGACTGCCGGAGCCCTGCAGCGCCGGAGCCGTGACAGAAACCATGCTTGCTTGCATGTTGCATGATTGCTGCAAGCTTGTTTGCTAGATGGTAATCAGTTACTAGGTGGGTTACAAAAAAAAAACAAGGAAAACCTCATTATAATGTAGGTACTTTAATTATTTTTACATAATAAAAACCCAAAATAAAACACATTTGTACGCAAATGTACAATATAACCACTGCGATCATTTTTTTGTTCTAGACCATACCTGGGAACCCCCTAGTTACGGAGATATTGGGGGTCAAAGTTACAAATTTTTCCCCAAAAAAAAAACGTTTCCCAGCAAAATTTTTTGCGTAGGGGTACTTAGTTTGGTGTACAGAATGCTTGGTTAACGGCTGTGTGATGGGTTGATTTACACCCTGTATATTTTTTTTCGGTATTTTAACTAGTAGGTATTTTGAACGTAGATATTATGAACTTAGGCATAATGTCATTCGATATTTTGAATCATTCGAAATTTTAATCATTCGGAATTTTAATTTTCGATGTTTTAAGCGTAGGTATAACAATTTTCGATATTTTGATACAATCGATATTTAAATTTTCGATGTTTTGAACATCGATGTTTTAAGCGTAGATATTTTAATCTTCGATATTCAAATACGTACCCTCGAAACCACAGTTACAATGGTCCATTGTAAAACTAATTTAGTCCACACCTTAAAAATCGTACGATATTTTTTTCACTGGTCACCAAAATCACAAAAACTAGACGCATATACATTGTTAACTAATTATAGACTGTATTCTCATAGTTTTTGAGGTGATAATTGAGTGGTTGTTTAGCTCATATGTATTCGGAGAGGTATGTCATAATAGCAGCTTGCTATATGACCTTGTGTTGCTCAAATGAGGTGTTGGTACAATCGGCGTTGAGAAAAACTGTTTGGTTAACCTTTAAAAGCCATTTCCATGTTTTTAGGGTTCCGTTAGCCGAATTGCAAGAACCGGAAGCCTTATATTATGATTAATCTGTTGTCCGTCTGTCTGTCTGTTAACTCTTTATCTCCTAAAAGAGATGTCAGCAATGGCAGATGCCCGCAAGGGCCGACGCCGACGCCTGGCTACTGAGAAATACGTGGTGGAAAAACTCAATAATGCTTTGCCTGACCTGAGAATTGAACCTAGAATCCAGGGCCGTATTAAGTCTATTCTGCGCCGGGGTGCGGGACTCAGCCTGCGCCCTCGTTTTTTTTTTACACTGCAGCGTGGCACGCGACCGCGACCGACGACACACTGCAGTATGAAAAGGGTCCTAGTCAACCACTAAAACACAATACACGTAATTTTGATTATTTATTTATTTTTTACTCTTAAAAACAAAATTAAACTTAAAACTTCGATTACTAAATATCTATTTATTACATGTACATACACATACATCAAACAAACTCAATTTTTCTTGCTTTTGAGTTGGCAAAGATTTTAATTAAATCATTTATTTTTATAACAATTTTGGATTCTATACTTATAATGGCTAAGTTTGTCAGTCTGTCTTGGGTCATGGTTGAACGAAGATAATTTTTAATTAATTTTAATTTTGAAAAGGATCTTTCACCTTCTGCTACTGTAACAGGCAGTGTTAAATATATACGCAGAGCTGTTGAGATATTATGAAATGAGGAAATTAAATTATTAGAATTTAAATAGCTTAAAATATCAGTGGGAGTACTTGTTGATGCATTGGGAAAAAATATTGGCAACAATTTTAATTCATTATACAAATCCTCCCCGTCAATATCAAATCTATTTTTAAATGTTAGTTTTTCTTGGAGCCGATAACACTGAGATTTTTTTTCATACATCTCTAATTTATTCCAGCATTCAATGTTTTGGAAGAGTGAAAAAACTGAATTGTGTTCCGTCAGCAAATCGAATCTCTCATTTAATTTCGAGATAGCAGTGTCCAGTAGAAAAAAATAAAAACATACTTTAAGTCTTCGAGCGTCCTTATGATCACCCGGTGGATCATAAGACATTCAAGCAATGTTAGCGGACGTTCAAGAGGTTAAATTTGTTGGTTGGGTCTAAAATGGGCTCATCTGCAGCCTCGTAATCAAAATGTCTTTTTCGGGAACGTGGACGAGCAGTTTCTTTAAATTCTGTTTCGCATTCTAATTCTTCAGCAACTAATTTTGCATCAGATAACAACTGTTCAAATGCGCTATCGGTGCGGTATTTCTCCAAATCTTTTTTAACCAGATTGATCATTTTGGTAGCTTCTGAAATAATTACGTCCGATTTTTGCAAATTTTTGCTTACAATATTATTATCTTTAGTAAAATATTGTACCATATAACTACTAAACATATCTATACTAATATTATAAAGAAGTAAAGTTTGTGTGTTTGTATAATTATTTGTTAAATTGTAAGGGGTAATCTCGGGATCTACTGAACCGATTTTAAAAATTATTTCACCAATAGAAAGGGTGCCGCGCCGCGCGCCCATTTCAAATGAACTTACACTCTATTGACTTAGAGATCATTTTGCTTCAAGTGCGGGCAACCGGGCGGCAACGTGTCAAACGTACATACATACACTCTCTTTGGATTAGAGATTTTACCGCGCGCGTGTTGTATTAAATAAAATTATTATTTGTGTAGTGTAGTAATGCGGTATGACAAGCGCCTAAAGCGAAATAAAAGTATAAAAAATATTATTGTTGATGACAATTTTTTTTTGCTTGTGCATACATATTTGTCGTAAGTAACAAGTATTTAAAACTGTGCAATGGCGTTAAGTTCAATAAAATATCCAAAAATTCAGCGCTCGACAGGCGCCCCCGGGCGCTCCGCGCCCGGGTGCACCGCACCCCTTGCACCCCCTGGTAAAGACGGCCCTGCTAGAATCTCATGTTCAGTAGTCGCGCTTTAGACCACTAGTCCAACGAGGCAGTCAAGAAACCATATGAAGCCAAATTAAATTAGCTAGCGACACTGCGCAGACTTGATTGATTGGACTTATACCCGTATAAACCAAAGTGATTACTTGAATAAAAGTAATTACTAAAGATACGATTTTTATTTCGTAGTTTAGCATGGAGTTTCTTGCCGTTCTTCTCATGAGACCAACGCTTTGGAATGGGCAACTAAATCATAATATTGTTACAAAACTTTGGTTACATCATTCATGTTGAGATGTTTCTCTTGTCCTTATGACTTACCTCAATTTATTTAGGGTCGCTGCAGCATGTCTTCTTCTTCCATACTTCTCTGTTACTCGTCATCTCATCGACACCTCCTTTCTAGCCATATCATCCTTCACACAGTCCATCCATCGTTTCTTTGGTCTTCCTCTACTCTTATAGCCATCCTTATTCATACTCAAAAATTTCCTCATTCCTCCGCATCCACGAGGTGTCGGTATAACCATGTATAATTTTACGTATGATAAGTTGTTGGCACCCTGACACCCATCGGTAAGGATAACGCATTATAATGAAGTTAAGCAGCACCATGCCTGTGCTAGGTGAAAGTCGACAACATAGAATTTTAATTGACGAACACATACCAAGATTTTATGCTGTACCGTTATTTTTCGTAGAAGGGTGACAGGAAGTACTTGCTAGCAAAAATATACGCGTCGAATTGAGAGCTTCATCCATTTTTTTCGTCGGTTAAAAAAATGGTTAAGAAGGTATCATAGTGTTCCGTCGGGGCTGCGGATTGTACGAAAGATATAACGCGGCCTCGACACAAAGCGCTAAGAAGGAACATGGGTGGTCTTTAGTCAGTAGAAGTCTGACACTCCCTACCGCTCTGCCAAGAGCGGGAAGAGTCATTTGATGATTTCCCAACACCCAAAAAAAAGTTATCATAGTGTTATTGGCTTTTTCCATCAGGACTTTCTCCGTAGCAGACACGGAACCAGACTTCATTAGTTTCAAAGAGTACCCGCGGCCATGGAACGCAAAGGGCATTACAAGAGGAACACAGACGGATTTCCTTTTGCTCCGCCCAGAGTGGGAGGAGTCATTTGATGATTTGCCATAATTATATAAAAAAAAAGAAAAAAAAAGCTTCGCTTGGGCAGAGCGAAAGCGAGTGTCAGACTTCTACTGACTAAAAACCAGCCATGTTCCTTCTTAGCCCTTCATGTCGAGGCCGCGGTATCTCTTGCGAACAACCCGCAGCCCCGACGGGAAAGCTTACTCCCTTAAGACGTAAACTTTACATAGAAAATCTCTGATACTGATACTGTTAGCCTTTTTCATCACACTGCAGGGCAAAGGCCTCTCCCCATGACTTCCAGCTATTTCAATCTAAGGCCAATGTGGACCACTGGTCGTTGGTCTTGTCCAGATCGTTTCGCCATCTTTTAGGACTACCGCGACGCCTTCTGACTGTGTCAGGGCTCCAGAAAGTGGCTATTTTGGCCCACAGCTCATTAGGCATGTGGCAGACGTGCCCTGTCCAGTCTCACTTATGCTTACGGCTTTTTGAGCAACGTCAGCAATTTGTGTTTTGGAGCGCTGTGTCTATTAATCACTATCACTACATAGTATAAAACAAAGTCGCTTTCTCTGTCCCTATATCCCTATGTATGCTTAAATCTTTAAAACTACGCAACGGATTTTGAAGCGGTTTTTAATAGATAGAGTGATTCAAGAGGAAGGTTTTAGTATATAATTTGACTGACATCCACGCGGGTGAAGCCGCGGGCATCAGCTAGTAGAAAATAAACAAAATGATATACGCCGACGTCATTTCAAGAGCTAGGTGTTGTGATAAAATCTATAACGTCAACCTATACAATACCGCCATTGTGATTGTAATACGAACGGAAGCCAGTTTACGTATTAACACATTATGAACGTACTTTAGAACTCGGTTTTTATTTATGTGTACTGTTTTCTTGAAGTTCAATTAAATAATTATTAGCTTCTTGCCCTTCCTTGTCTTATTCTATTCATTTCTTCTTACATTCTTCCCTGTTAGACGTCACGGCTTCATTTACTGCTTTCTCATTCATATCATTCCTCACATAATCCATCCATCTTTTCTTTGGCGTTTTCTTCCGTTTCCAATCATCAACATTTATATCCATTATTATTCAATGTTTCAGTTGCGCCGTATGTGGCGACAGCGACATCTATCGCAACACATGCGAACTTAATTGGCAAATCCTATATCGCGCTATCAATTTTATCCGCGACATTAGCCTATATAGAAAATCCCGACTTACAGTTGTCGGGCAGTTAGCCCACCAGACAAAACACCCGTCTGGTTGGAGGATCCTCCCTTTTCTATGGGGGATGAGGAACTTTACACCCTGTTTTTCATACCCCCATCGTTCATCCATCCTCATCACAAATCCATACCATACTTTTTAGGGTTCCGTACCCAAAGGGTAAAAACGGGACCCTATTACTAAGACTTCGCTGTCTATCCGTCCGTCTGACTGTCACCAGGCTGTATCTCAAGAACCGCGATACCTAGACAGACTACCGATAGACAGTTGAAGTTTTCACAAATAATGTATTTCTGTTGCCAAAAACAAAATAAAATAAATATTTAAGGGGGAAAGGACAGGTGTGTAGTACTCGTAACCGGCGTGCTTGTAGGACCAGATGTATAAATGTGGACGAGGCAAAAGGAGTATGTAAGGATCGTAGCAAGTGGCGTTCTGTGGTTTCTGCCTACCCCCATGGGAAAAGGGCGTGAGTTTATGTATGTATGTATGTGTGTGTGTATTTAAGGGGGACTCCCATAATAAGGGCCTTATCATACTAGCGGATTGCGAGCGTCTTCAAAGCGGAATGGGCGCGCAACGAATACGTTACGGGCGCGCAACGAACACGCCGCGCATGCGTATGCGCAGCGAATTCATTGCGGACGCGCAACGAATTATATTATTACAAACACGTAATATATATATATACTATTTACTTTATTACTACAAACACGCGACGAACACGTTGCAAAGTTGCCGCACGTCCGCGACGTCTTCGCTGAGCAGCCGCGGCGTGTTCGAGACGCATTCGCTGCGCGCCCGCCCCGCTTTGAAGACGCTCGCAATCCGCTAGTATGATAAGGCCCGAACAAACGCGATTTTTTTGCCGTTTTGGTACAGAACCCATCATGTGCGAGTCCGCCTCGCACTTGGCCAGTTTTTAACAGTAGCTTTGTTTTCTAGGAACTGTCTATCGTGGCTCCACGACTAACTAACCGTCAAATATGGTACCGCTTGGCAACCAGTCATTACAAAATATGACAGCCAGGAGTCAGGACCAAGAAAAGTAATGACTTTTTTGTAGTCAAAATACGCAGAAAAAAATTGCTTATTAATTTGGGCATTATGTTTAAAAACAATGTAGGATTTTATACGGTGCACTAAAGTACATGGAAGTATAGAAAAAACTTCGTGTATAATTATTATATTATACAATACTCTTTTACAATAACATGCACCATGTCTTGTAAGCTTGGCTTATCGGAAAATATGTTAATTTCGGTTTAATTTTGTATACGCCATGGGTTGGATGGAATTTTTGCTGGACTTTCTATTAGATTTCTAGATGCTTGTTAAAAATTGTATTATCTTGTTTTACGTTTTTTATTGCTTAAGACTTATTGTCGGGCCTACGTTGTCCCCCATACCTAAGTATTAATGCTCTAACATGAAAATATTGTAAACCCAAATTACAGTAGAATCCCGATTATCCGGAGATCCGATTATATATGACTCATTGTTCAAGGCTCTAATTACATTATTTTTTTATTATATTATATTGTCTAAATTACGTATATGAAACACTTTCTATGCTTAATAAAAAGTTATTAATATTGTTTGATTTTACTTTGAAATCGATTATACGAATTTTCGATTATCCGGAATACACCTGGTTTTAATTGATCCAGATAATCGGGATTCTACAGTATTTAAAAGAGCATCCACGGAGTCTTTTGCCGGTTCTTCTCCATATATGAAACGAGTAACCCAAACCGTGTCACTTTTGTAGACGTCTTACAAGTGCCCTAGTGCCATGCTGCGGACTGTCCGACAGAGATACTGTGGCCCGGACACAAAGGGCTAAGAAGGACCATGAGTGGTTTTTAGTCAGAAGACGTCTGACACTCTCTTTCGCTCCGCCCAGAGTGGGAGGAGTAATTTGATGATTTCCCCAGCCCAAAAAATAATATTGCCATTGGTACGTGAAATAAGATATTTTGATTTATCAGGAAACTGCGGTCGATCGAATGCTTTTCTCACGATGTCTTCCTTCACCGAAGCAAGTGATGAATCAGAGGTGCGTGCCATTTTTTTTTTTGGTGGCTGGGAGCGGCAGAATAGGTCAGACTTCTACTGACTAAAAACCACCCATGTTCCTTCTTAGCCCATTGTGCCCGGCGCCGCGGTATCTCTTTTGAACAACCCGCAGTGCCGGGTGTGTGGCTTGTGGGTCCGAACTTGAGACCTCT
This sequence comes from Diarsia brunnea, assembly GCA_949774965.1. Taxonomy (NCBI): domain Eukaryota; kingdom Metazoa; phylum Arthropoda; class Insecta; order Lepidoptera; family Noctuidae; genus Diarsia; species Diarsia brunnea. The sequence continues at coordinate 9,367,898 of OX459023.1, forward strand.
GACTTTTTTTTTGGGGGGTGGGAAATCATCAAATGACTCCTCCCACTCTGGGCGGAGCGAAAGAGAGTGTCAGACGTCTTCTGACTAAAAACCACTCATGGTCCTTCTTAGCCCTTTATGTCGAGGCCGCGGTATCTGCGAACAACCCGCAGCCCCGACAGGCGTCGGCACTTGCGGGCCCCTTCCATGTTCCTGACATCTCTTTGAGGCGCGCGTGGAACACGAACGCGCCGTCCACACGGCCTGTCGTCGTCATAAGACGGACGGACGGTGAGCTAGCCCATTACTCACCGTCCACAGGCCCGCGCCTGCGGTGCCCGGAAGCCAACATGTGGACCCCGACGCCCGGATCATCTCCCACGACGGCTGGGACGAGAGGTTCTCTCCCTCTCACTTCCCGCCACCTCCTTCGCTAGCATTACTGCTTCGCAGAAGGAGGCGACGGCTTCCCATTCCCTTTCGCCCCGGACCATAGCTTGGACCAGGGCCGGATGCGAGAGGTCGAGACTGACTTTGCAGTTCGATGGTCACACCACTAGACAAACCGACTATTTTTGACTGTAGCCTAAAATATTTCTTTTGATTACGAAAAAATCAATGTTTCCTACATAGCTGTCCTTGAAATGTGTCCTATCGATTACTCGCAAGCAGGTTTAGAGAAAGAGCCAATCGAGTTCGATAGAGCCCACGAGGCCACGACTCAACTTTATTTAAGCGATGGGCTCGAGTCGTCACGCAGTGGGTGCCAGAAGACGGGCGCGGGACGGAGGCCTAGAAAACGCTGGCGAGGCGACTTGCAGCTTTTGTGCGAATTTTAGCACGGAGAGAAGAGTGGCAGGCTATCGGGGACTTCTTTGCCCAGTAGTTGGATAATATAGGCTAAATAAAATGGCTAAGTTTAGCATATCTGGTCTATAACACAGTTATAGGCGATTGTATCAAGAGAAACCCGGTTTTGGCAGTTTGTTATCAATGTCCCAGTTTATGAAATTACGCATTCATAAACTATTGATAAGTAAAGTAATTAAAAATTACTCGCCAACTGTTTTATTCTTGCGCTATAAACGCGCTTTCACACAAACAAACGCAAACGTTTATTCTCTAAACCACGGTGCAAAAAAAAAACTGAAATTCGGTGAAATTTTTAACAACTAAAAAAACATCAAGAGCAGCTTTGGCACAGTGGTGGCAGCCCCGAGTAACGAACAGTAAGTCGTGGGTTCGAACCCAGGCAGGCGTATTACTTTGTGTAATTTATTTCATAACCGCTGCTCTGAAAACGGTGAAGGAAAACGTCGTGAGGAAACAGGCATGTCTTGGAACCAAAAAAGTTCGAAGACATGTGACATCTACACCAACTCGCACTGGGCCCCCGTGGTGGATTATAGCCCATACCTCTCCTAGAGAGGAGGCCTGAGTCCCTGCAGTGAGAACATTATAAAACCACAATCTCCTGGAAGTTTAAACGCCTCCCTCCTCCTTCGGGGTAGGCAACGTATTACTACATTACCGCGGTGCCACTTCTATGAAAAAAACGTCACATTAATTTTATTGACCAGGTCCCGTAATTTAAATTGATTATGTATGATAGGGCAATCTCCTGAATTTTGAACCCTCGACTTGTATATTCAAAAAAAAATTGCCAGCAATTTTTACGCCACGAAGATATACTGAAATCCAATCCAAACATACAGGGTGGTGCCGACGATACGACAATAAATGAAACCACTGGTAGTTCTAGTTCATAGGAACATTTTTTTCAACACACTTGCTCATAAAGTGGTTCTAATTTCACCGCAATTAGGCATATAATGACACCTGTAATCAAACTGTGAATTTTTCATTACCATTATTCACAAGTGAGTTTATAAGTTTTTTTTTTAATTTTTTGGTTGAGTTGCTCTGTTTTTAAAAAAGTTTCGATACTAAAAAGATTGTGTTCAATACTACAAATAAATTAATGTACCTATTCCTTGCTCATTTTATGCAACTTCGAATTTAAATAGATAATTTCAACTTATACATACGTTTTTAATAAATAAAACTTTTGTTTTCTCTGTAATAAAAAAAACTTTGAATTCCCCATTTTGTACGTGACTGCAACACTATCCGCGGAAAGCCAAAAAAAAAACTTAATCTTTTAGTCTATAGCCGATCGCCATTGTTAGATGCGCGCTCAGGATAATTTATTAATTTAAATAGATAATTTCAACTTGTGTATACGTTTTCAATAAATAAAACTTTTGTTTTCTCTTTATTAAAAAAACTTTGAAATCCTCATTTTTTACGTGGCTAAAACACTATCCGCAAAAAGCAAAAAAAAGAAACCTCATCCTTTTAGTCTATGGCCGATCGCCATTGTTAGATGCGTCATTTTGACTGTTGAAAACATGTTAAAAATGATTTTTTTGTGTTATTTTCTTCACAAGTGTGTTGAAAAACGTCGTATGATACACGTGTGTATTGATGATTACCGTCCTCGGCTCTCTTAAGACCCTCACCTCTCGGCTCGGGTCTCAAAGGCGCCTCAGCGGTAATCACCAACGTTACACACTTATACCATAATGTACTATAATCTATCAAATAAAGCCTAACACCGTCGTGGTACCGACGCCGACGATACGACAATAACCTACCTAAATGTCTTTGCTAAATTCGTTTGTTAAATTTTATTTCGGTGCAAATTATTCCTAAGGTTAGTAAACCAATATTTGTTTGTAAATTGTAATGTATTTCGTTTACAGTTTTATGCTACTTAGTTTTATTGATTTTTTTTTATTTTGGTATTAAGATTTATTTAATAGTTTAATAATGTTCCTATGAACTAGAACTACCAGTGGTTTCATTTATTGTCGTATTATCGGCACCACCCTGTATGTAAGAACAACGCAATTTTCTGAAGACTTCGTCAAAATAGCCGCTCATTTTTCTTTTGTACTCATAGCTAACAACTTTAAAGACTATCAATATTTATGCCCCTCTGTAACAGTTGAAGTTAAAATGAATGCAAGAAATCTATACAAATAAATAAAATTGAAGTGTCTGTTTGTAAAATCAAAATATCAGCTTTTTATTGAATGCGAAAATAACAAGACCACATTTTTTTGGAATTTTTGTCTGTCTGTTGTTTGTTTCGGGTAATCTCCGCAATGGCTGGACCTATTTTGACCGAACTTTAAATGGAAGATAGCTGATGTTTTAATACGTAACTAAAGCTACTTTTATTTTAGAAAAAGGATTAGGGATGCTTGGAAAAAAAAATTGTTGAGAAAATCCGATTCAATTTTAGTAATATTTTTTTTAAAATAATTTAACGCAAACGTCCGTCGTAGGGCATAGCTAGTTTTATTATCACTACTTCACTACTATTATAAAACAAAGTGCTCCGTCGCGTCTGTCTGTTCGCGATAAACTCAAAAACTACTGCAACAACTGTAATGCTGTTTTCACCAATGGATAGAGCGGTTCTCGAGGAAGGTTTTAGTATATAATTTGTTAAGTTTATGACATCCACACGGGCGAAGCCGCGGGCACAGCTAGTTTAATTATAAAACCATGCAGGCAAGTGCTTCAAGGACTGTACATACAGCCAAATGCATAATTTAAACAACCATAATGGGTATTGTTCTGACATTTCCGCAAATTGTGTCCGACGCTCTCGGTTTTGATTCGGGGAAAACCGATAATGCACTAAAACGGGTCTTATGTAAACATAGCATACGTCGACATAGTTTTTATATGCCTGTTGCTAGCCTGTGGACGGTGAGTAATGGGCTAGCTCGCCGTCCATCAGTCTTATGATGACAGGCCGTGTCGACGGCGCGTTCGTGTTCTACATGCGCAGATGTCAGCAACATTGGAAGGGGTCGGCAAGGGCCGACGTCTGCCGGAGCTGCGGGTTGTTCGAAAGAGGCTAAGAAGGAACATGGGTGGTTTTGAGTAAGTAGAAGTCTGACACTCCCTATCGCTCTGCCTAGAGGGGGAGGAGTTATTTGATGATTTCCCACCCTCAAAAAAAAAAGGGCAGAGTTGTGGTCGACGATGGAACGAGCTAACTCAGAAGAAGCCTATTTACTCGCGACTTAAATAGATTGGGGTTATTGTGAACTCGGGAAAACCGACGCAGGCAGGGAGTTCCACTCCTTGGCTGTGCGCATATGAATGATTTAGCAAAGCGCTTCGTACGAATGTGTGGAACATCGACAAGGTATGGGTGATAACCTGCAGTACGTCTGGTCTCTCGATGTGGTGTGAATCGTGATGTTAAAGTATCTTAACCTGCCAAACCTTTGTGCTAGTACAATCGACCTTCGTAGATCAAGTTCATATACTTAAATCTATAGTTAGTTCAAGGTTACAAATTATAATTAAAATCTAAACTCATGCATATGATTATTTATCAGTTAAAACACGATATTATGAAGTATTCGTTCTTCATCAATTAGTAAGATAATACGTACTATAACACGCTTGTAATTCCAGAGGAGTAAGGCAGAAGTGTACCTAATAGTATACTGGCTGTTGTCATCAGCTGATCTTCTAATATATTAAAATGACATATCAGTGTTTGTGATCAATCTCCTCTGAAACGGCTGGACCGATTATTATGAATTTTTTAGAGTATAGTTAGTAGGTAGGTCGAGAATAGGACGTAAAAGGTATAATGCAACTCATGCCAGGCACAGCTACTTTTTAGCCGACTTCCAAAAAGGAGGGGGTCTCAATCTGATCGGTATTTTTTTTTTACATAAATGCTTTGCCACTATCAAGTTAAACTAGGCAGGATTTAAGTAAAAATCCTGTTTGCCTGTAATTATATAATATTGTTGTGCAGTGATTAATTAAGGGAAATAGTTGTAAATATACTAATCACTACATAGTATAAAACAAAGTGGCTGTCGCTGTCTGTCCGTCCCTATGTATCCCTCATCATCTCATCAGACACCTCCTTTCCAGCATATCATCTTTAACACAGTCTATCCATCGTTTCTTTGGCCCTCCAGCACGCGTAGTATGGCGATTCTATCTCTATTCTACCAAGAATAGACAAAGCTTTTTCCATACAATTTGACATTAAATTTTGCTACAATCTGTCATTTTGTCGATTCTTCCGTCGACAAAACCCGTTTCTACGGTGGCATGCTAGGCGGGCTGTACTCCGAATATATCCATCCATCCAAGAAAAGGTGGTAAAAGAGACTAAACGCTCAGCTATGTGTACCATTTTGTGCAACCTCCAACTAATAAAATTGACCTCTAACTGCGGTACTCAGAGATATTTAATGATTACTTAAGCCGTTACTTAGTAAAGATTTGACATTTTTGTATGACAAAACTGTCAAAACCTTTACTAAGTGATGGCCTAAGTAATCATTAAAGCTCTCTGAGTGTGGCAGTAACAGACAGGGTAAAGTAGTAAAGGGGCATAGAAATGTATTTACTGCAAATAGTTTCTTTATAGAGAATATTCTCATATCTTCGTAAGATTTAGAATTAAATTTTAAATAAACACACTAGGCATCTCATCATCATAAGTTTAAAATATTTTAACTTTTTGAACAATGATGAAAAAAAAAAAAAAAAATTTAATTTGTTTTTTTATGTGCCCTACACCAGGAAGTGAAACTGTATCGTGGGTACAAACATAAATAGATACTCAGCCTGACTAAAGTTTTGAACAAACATGTCAATTTAAATTGTCTAGTTTCTAAAATTATCTAAAAAGTTCCTACAACACTTTCTATTCAAGTTTCTTTTGCTTACTTTGAGAAAAATACATTAGGCATTAAATTGTCTATGATCTAGAAAGTGTGTCAAATGTCTTCCGCGGTTAGTAGGTCATCTGAGTTTATACACACAAATACTATTTATCAACATTCAAAACCTATTTTCTCGCAATAAAAACTTACGTGATAATATTTGCCGGCGGAACACACTATTTTTCTGCACGTTAAAACGTTCTTATGCTCACTGATTACTATTAAGTAGCACGCAATCCTTTATGTAAACCACTGACTACGAACAATGCAATTTTTCATTCATTTCAGAGTGAAAAAGAACTGAATACATACATCTAAACACTGATAAACGGACATAAATAGTATCAGAATCGATCGCAGTCAAGATCTCTCTTTATTATTCAAATTAATTGAATAAATACACTGCCAAAGTTGCCTCTAAAATTTCACTTTTTCATAATAATCAAATAAAATACTATTACTCACCAGTAGAGTGTTTTGATACGCTGGAATTAACTTAAACTTTATACACGATTTTAGGAGTCTGAGCTAATGATTTTCGCTTTGAAATAAAGCTCAGATTTATTTAAGAAATTAAAAATAGTGTCAGCGTAACACACTTCTCGCCATTTTCGGGGTGACTGACGTAAAGGAATTCTTTTCTACCATCTGTTATCTGTCAATGTCAAACTTAAAACGTCAGTGATAGTATTGCTACAGATTATTTTCATAAACCTTCTAAATGTAATAAAAACATATTGTATCGATTCACGAATACGACTTGTCGCGGTCGAATCGAAGCATTTGTGAACATGGAACCTGAAATTCTATTTGAATTTCTTTTGGGTCCTAAAATTATAAAGCGGTATTTTTTACGTTTTAATGAAGAACGTAAAGTAACCTTCGAAACTACAGATCCGATTCCAAAAATTATTTTACTAATGGTGATCAACATTACCCCATTCATCCCCGAGTTATAGGCTATTCAGGAAGGAAAGGACGACGCTAAAATGGCTACCATATATTCAATCATCATCATCAGCCTATAATGTTCCCACTGCTGGGAAACAGGCGGGCCCAGTGTGGGTTGGCACTGTTGGTAGGTGTCACAAGTCTTTGAATTTTTGGTTATAAGACATTTCCGTCACCATTTTTGAGAACAGTGGTGATGAAATAAATTACACAAAGTAATGCTCTTGTTTGGGTTCGAACCCACGACTTATTGCTCGTAAGTCGAGGCCACCACCACTGGGCCACCACTGCTCTCTGTACCACATAATTCTAAACATGCCCACACAAAAAATATTAGCAGATCTGATAATCATAACCTGACACTACCTGGCTTCTCTCTCTGCCACCCGTTGAAATATGCCACCGCCCCCCCCCCCACTGGCCCCCACCACGCTAGGCTAGTGGGTATTCTTTTTTTAAGTTATTTTAAGATTATCAGAGTTTTTTTTTCACGATTTGCCGCCCCTAGCATCTGGCTGCCCTAGGCGAAGACCCACTGGGCCTTAGGGCAAATCCGCCACTGATGGAGTCATTTGATGTTTTCCCGTCTTTGTAGGAAACAGTCAAAAGCCTTCAAATTTTTCGTTCTAGCATTATACATGCCGGTTTCCTCACGATGTTTTCCTTCACCGTTTTGAGAGCAGTGGTGGTGAAATAAATAATTACACAGTAAAAGGGCTTGCCTGGGTTCGAACACACGACTTATTGCTAATTATTGTTGTCTATTATTGTAAGTCGGCGCCACCACCACCGGGCCACCACTGCTATCTTCTGATTATAATATGAATTTCAACTAAGAGAAGACAGAGGAAGATATAATAATATAAAGATTACGTTTAAGTTTCAAACGCGCGTAAAACACGATACAAACACGCGTGTGAAGCGCGGTCGAAACTCGTTTAAAGATGCGCGTCTACGCGCAGAGGACGCGCGTTTCACGATCGCCCCGTGTGCTTAGGTTTCAAGGTTGCGTTCAAATTTCGCTTGAAGCGCGTATACGCACTTCGCCTGTGCATCGTCTGCTCGTTTAAAATATGCCGTGTGCTAGGGGCCTAAGAATTAAAGCAAGGAAAACTGGTTCCAGTTTGTATATTATCTCAAAACATCGAATAAAAACATTTCTAGTAAAAGTGACAGTGTTATCGGCTTTAAAGAAGGAGAATAATTTTCATATTGTTGTCTCAAAAATTTCACCTTTTCTAAAACAATATTTTCTGAATGATAATCGTGTAGTATTGGGACGTCTCGGTACCAACACAGCGTCATCATCAATCCATGCTTCGTAATATGCACTGAAATATGGTATAATAAGGTCATCGGCAAATTTGTGCCATATAAAATAAAAAAATAATGTTAAAAGTATGACTTGACAGAACATGTAGAAAAAGTAGGGGAAGATTATTGGGTCTGGGGTTGTGAGCTTAGTGATTTTACAGACTAGCCATTGTATCATCATCCAATAGACGAGACATTGGTTTGTTCCCGCACATAGCGAGACACAGCAGTCCCACAGTCTTGCGGCGAGGATGTATGGGAAGCAGAACACATCCCACCAATTATAGCCGAAGACTTCTTCAATCTGAGCGTGGAACTCTTCTCCATGTACTTCATCGCAACGGAATCTTTCCGTACGCTTCCCCTTCTTCTTCGGAGCCATATTTGAATTTTCCTTAAACTATATCTTTTTCTTCTTTCACTATGAGCTGCAACTCATAATTTGGGGTGAATAAATTAAAATTTATTCAAGTTATTTGAATTATTTTCAGGGACAGAACATTGCAAAGCGTAGAGTATTTGTACCAAAATGACAGACTAACTGTCAGCATCCTGACAGTTTAATAATAATATAATTATGCGATAAAAACTCTTTGTCTCCAACAGTCTATCTCTTTGATTTCTTCTACAGATGTTTCCCACAGTGTAGCAAAAGCACCGCTGTTTCAAGAAGATAGAGCTGTGCCCTTTTTTTTTGCATGTGTCATCCTCAAATGACCCCTCCCGCTCTAGGCGGGAAGGGAGTGTCAGACCTCTACTGACTAAAACCCACCCATGTTTCTTCTTAGCCCTTTGTGTTCCGGGGCCGCGGTATTCCTTTCGAATAGTCCCGCAGCCCCAGCAACCTGTAGTGTCTCTGAAACGTCGTTGTGGTGGGCTTCCAGTCTAACCGGATGCAGCTTAACACAGGATTTTTTCATGGATCGACTGCCTATCTGCCCTCCACAACCCAGTTAATACTGCTAGTTCGGTATACGTATTCACTTATACCAAACTGTGTACCACGACCTACATTCCGCACTCTGAGATTTTATAAGTATTACAAACGGACGTTTCAATTGTATTTATTAGTATGGATTAACAATAGTTGATCCTATAGCAATAACTCTTGGAGATCTGCTGGCTCCCGGCATGCGGCACAGAACTTCAGTAGCCTATTTGGAATAAGTATATTCTGCCAAAGTGGGGTATTTATTGGTTCCTGCAACAGCGAGTGCGAGTGCGGTGCTCTGGATTAAACAATACCCCACCTGCTGGGGTGTCCCAAGCATGAGCACGAGATGTTGCGGATTCTAATTTTTCACATCCACGGACGCGGATGCAGATGCAGACATCTAAGTGCCAACAGCCGCGGATGCGGATCTTGAGATAATTTACAAGAAACTATATTTGTGATCCTTTTGACAATAAGACTCGGAAACAGATTTTTTTACATGAAAAGCGCAATAAACCACGTTTTAGTGAGTAGTGACTGATTCACGAGAAACAAATTATGCAAACTAACAAACGCGTTGTCACCGAAATCTACGCTTCTATTGGTCAAAAAGGTAAATGATGTACGTGCGAGGCACGCATCAATCGCAGGGCCCCCGCCTATTTCTTTTGCAAGACCAAGTAGCACTGATGAGAACTATTCTCATTACTTAAGGTTCCGTTTGGTATAAGTATTCTCGATGGTACTCGTATAAGTATTCTACCCTTTTAGTATTCTACTCTTTGGATCTGTTTATCCATCAACAACTTCTGAAAGGATTAACATCTTTATTTTATTTTATAATTTATCGGCTCGTTTTCGTGCTTAGTGCGTTCGTTATAAGTAATTCGTAAAGTAATGATACTAAGTTACAGTGTGTTTGCTATTTTTTTGGTTTGATATACCACAATATCAGGTAAAATATCTAGAAACTGTGATGCTTTCTTTTTATAATAAAATTTTAATGTTTAACAAAATCCAAACTACATATTTGTTTCAAACTCTGGATTTGAAGAGAATTTATTTTGTGCTGCATTATGAAGAAGACGGAAGCCTTTGTGCACCTATGCTCCCACTAGAAAGACCGATGACCTGGTGAAGGTTGTGGGGTTCCGCTGGATGCGATACGCACGGGACGGGTCAATTTGGCGACACTGGGGGACCAAGTGTTGCCTAATCAACCCACCTTGCAGTGGAAGTCTTTCGGCGGAAATGGCGATGATCTTTCACCTCAAAGTTGTTATGTGTACATCTTACTAAAAGCGGATTTTGTTTATTTCAGTGTCTTTCTACATTTAGAGCAAAATTGACTGCCGTATTCCATCTCCAAGCCTTTCTTCTCACTGTACGTTTATATATAAAAACGTGCCTATGTTAAATAATAAAAAGCAGTTGCAAAGCAAGATAAAGAAAATAAAGAAACTGCAAAGCAAGATAAAGAAACTGTAAACCAAGATTAAAGCAAACATAACAAAATATGTCGAAGAAAAAAGACCCATGCGCTGGATTCCTAAAAGATAACTTCTTTATGCATATAGAAGACGACAACGAGTTTAATTTCTGGGGGCTCTTCTGCTGCCCTTTCAAGATATTTATGAAGATTTGTCAATTCTGCGGGACCTTATGCACAGGCACGAACCAATGTGTGATATTTGTGATGATGGTACAATGGTGTATCTGCAAATTCACGCGTATGACCACGCCAGATCCCATGTTCTTTCCGTACTACTTCTACATGTTCTTCCAAGTCTTCATTTTAACAATATTTTTCCTTGTACTTTGGAGCTATTTCGGCAAAACTGTTGTTTTGCCTTTCTTTCGTGTATTTTATGAGAGTTTTTTGAATGAGTACAATCCTAAACCAGAAAAGGTCACACGATTGTCTTTCAAGAAATATTGTTTGAGTAAAAAGGAATTGTTTAATGCTACAACAGCAAAGACTTCTTCTTCAGCTTTCCAGATTCATTCAATAATGGTTATTACTTTAGTTATAGAAGTTATTGTTAATGGAATTCTTTAATAATCATAGTCTGTATCTACGTCTTTTATTTTAATCAGTTTCCCATAATCATTATCATTATTCTCTTGCCCATATCCCAATTCATTTCGGGTCGGCGCAGCATGTGTTCTTCAATCATACTTATTACTTCTTCATATGGATATTCGGATGGCCGATGGGGCCGGAAAGTTCTGGAGTGGCGACCGCGAACCGGAAGACGTTGCGTTGGAAGGCCTCCCACTAGGTGGACCGATGACCTGGTGAAGGTTGCGGGGATCCGCTGGATGCGAGATGCACGGGACCGGTCAATGTGGCGACACTTAGGGGAGGCCTATGTCCAGCAGTGGACGTCTTTCGGCTGAAATGATGATGATGACTTCTTCATAAATCGTTATGTCATCAGACACCTTCTTTCTTGCCATACCATTCTTTACACAGTCCATCAATCGTTTCTTTGGTCTTCCTCTACTCTTCACACTTTCTTCATACTCAAAACTTTCCTCACGACATTTTCCTCATTCCTCCGCATCACAAGCCCGTACCACGACAACCGATTACCATACAACTTGACATAATCTTAATGTTTATCATTTCTAAAACTATGTTGGGGTCGGCTTCCAGCTGAATACCAGTATTTTACACGGAACTGCCATAATACTGTAATGAAAACTCTGTTTCATTTTGCACAACACCATCGAACTCCAGCAGCGTTACACGCTTAGGTTGACCCCTAGGCGAGCGAGTTCCTCGGGCGTGTGAGTAGCGCGGGTGCCGCGTGCGCGTTGCGTGAGCGACGCCTTCGCCTGTATCGTCGTTCGAAGACATTTAAACTCAAAAACACAAATACCCAGACGGCAGACCCGAAACAACTTCTGTAGGCTATTCAACTTTTTTTCCGTACGGTGATCGAATCTGCAACACGTAGCGCAGCAGTCAACTGCTTGAGCCACTGCGCCAACCGTGCCGTCGAAACCGTGCCGTTTTGCTGCCCTGTGGTGTATGTGGAGAGTGCACGCGATTTTCGAGTCACGTTCTTACCCCTTTTTTCTTTTTTTGGGGGGAAATCATCAAATAATTCTCCCGCTGAGCAGAGCAGAAGGGAGTGTCAGACTTCTACTTCTCCTATGTTCCTTCTTAGCCCTTGCACCGAGGCCGCGGTATCTCTTTCGACAACCCACAGCCCCGACGGGACGTTCTTACCCCTTCGCCCGCCATCCCTGCCGCGCGCTACTGACTGACTTGACTGAAGGGGGTTTAAACACAAGACGCGCGCCGCTTACACCCCGCGCGCGCCGTTTACACCCCGCGCGCTTTCTGCACACATGTCACACGGCGGCAACACGCGACGCGCACGCCTTATGTGAGGGACACCTTACTATTGCAATTGCAATATCTTTTTAATTTGACAACCTTTTATATTTCTCTAATTACATCGTAGTGGGGGTTCATGGACATTCCATCTTGTGCTGCATACCCTGACACCTGCACACTTGACGATGTTATGACTGCATCAGTGAGCGGAGTTCGCATAGCTGAATTTTGGGCTAAATTTGAATGAAAAGTTGCCTTCGACACATAAGAAGAAAACAGTCATTGCAAACGAATTTTCAAATCAGTATCGGATTACGAAATTTCGGGTTATTATGATTGCGAAGGGTGGGATACACAGTTGAGGACAGGATATCTACACTAATATTACAAAGAGGAAAGATTTGTTTGTTTGTTTGTAACGAATAGGCTCCGAAACTACTGGACCGATTTCAAAAATTCTTTCACCGTTGGGAAGTTACACTATTCCCGATCGACATAGGCTACATTTTATCCCTGTATTCCCAGGGGAACGGGAACTACGCGGGTGAAACCGCGTGACGTCCGCTAGTTACTTATAAATACACTCGTCTGTTCAGATAAATAAAAGAAAGATATTGACTGCCTCGTTGGGAAAATGGTCGTATGATGCACGACTGCTGAGCATGGCTGGAATCCAGAGTTCGCAAATTTTGTTCTCCATCAACACATCTTCGGTAGTATAGTGGTATCCCCGCCTGTCACGCGGGAGACCGGGGTTCGATTCCCCGCCGGAGAGATTCTTTTTGTAATTCTGCTATCATTATACACGCTTTTGTTAAAGATAACCATCAAAATAAGTAGAAATTGCGTTTGCTTTGAAAATTGGACAAGTTTGTTTTCTTTTTCGTCTTATATAGGGTGTAAAAGTACCCTTCGCAAACGAAGGGCACTTGTTCTCCTCACCACAGTGATATTTTTTTTTGTTTTAGACCATACCTGAGAACCTCCTAGTTACGGAGATATTGGGGGTCAAAGTTCCAAATTTTTCACAGTTGTTTTTGTAAATACTAGTTTTTCAGGTTATAACTTTACTAGCTGTTGCCAGCGGCATCGCCCGCTACAAATCGAAAATTATCCCACAGGAAGATAAAATCGGGATAAAAACTATCCTATGTGTTAATCCAGGGTATAACCTATCTACATACCAAATTTCAACCAAATCGGTCCAGCCGTTTATGCGTGAAAGAGTAACAAACATCCACACATCCATTCTCACAAACTTTCACATTTATAATATTAGTAGGACTTAAATTACCTCCATGACCCGTTTACTATTCAAAGCATCCACTAGCACAATGTTTTAACAGTGCCACATTGAGTTTTACCGTAAAATGTGATTTTTGACCCAAAAAAAAAGTCGTTCCCCAGCAAACATTTTTGCGTAGGGATACTTAGTTTGATGTACAGAATGCTTGGTTGACGGCTGTGTGATGGGTTGATTTACACCCTGTATATTATTATAGATCAGTAGGTATGTAGCCACCTGCATAGAGCTATAATACTTGCATCGTTTGAAAGGTGCAATGTTGGGACTGCCTCGTTGGTCTAATCGACTGCTGAGCATGAGGTCCTGGGTTCGATTCCCGGGTCGGGCAAAGTTTTGTAGAGTTTTTCTCCCATAATAATTCTGAGTACTAAGTTAGCCAGGGAGTCTCGATTTGTGCTAGATTGACAACAGGCTAGCCCGCTATTACATGATACGCTACAGTTATACTACGAATTATCCGTGTTACTACCAACTACCAATCCAACTGCCAGTAGTAAATACAGTAATTCCGGTAGGGAGATGAAAATGAAACACAACACGTCGAGTATATATAGGTACAGGTGCCTAGAAAAAGTGAGAAAATTGGCATGTCCTAGAACCAAAAATTCGGAGATATGTGACATCTACCAGCCCGCACTCGACCCGCATGGTGGATTAATAGCCCATTCCCACTCATAGAGAGGAGGCCAGGCCGGTATCCCAGCAGTGGAAACATTATAGACTGATGATGATGATGTCCTTGCAGGTGGGACCGGTGGGTGCTGCATCTTACATCCAGGCCTTAACATATTTTGCAGAACGTAGTAAATGTTCTGCAAAACCTGGATCACAGACTTCCGCAAATAAAATAAAAAGAAAACAAAAATAGTGTTTTATTTGAGCCAAAACACCCATGTAAAATAAATAGAGTAGATTAAAATAATAAAAACGTTTTAGTAAACAATCATTATAGCAAAGTAAAGCTTGGACCCTAATTCGAATAATTCGAAAAAGCTTCGGTTCGATTTCGATTCGATAAGTCGTATGCCTTTTTTGGCATTACGATAGTGAAAGAGATAGTAAAACGATTTTCCGAATCGAAATCAAATCGAAGCCTTTGTGTGTGAATATGGGGTCTGTTTCCTGATTCATGACTTAATTGTTTGCGATTTTCGCTGCTGGAGTTCGACATTGTTGTGCAAAATATATCATAGTTTCTACGACACAAAATTGTTGCAGTCGCTCCATATAAAATACTGGTATTCAGCAGCATCCAGTTAATCCTCAAACACGAGTCTTTCCCCGACATAGTGAGAAATGCCCCCAGATTATGATCTATTTAATACCATAAACAAAACCTTCTATAACAAAAGTATAAACCATTATTGGATGCAGCTGAAAACCTGAAGAAGTAGGCGGCTTAACAAACAATTCACTTTTTCTAAAACAATATTTCCTAAAAGACAATCGAGTGATATTTTTCGGCGGCTCAACATCGGGTGCAAACAATGCCTGTAAAAAAGGTAAAACAATTGGTTGCCCGAACAACCGCCAAAAAATCACGAATAGTGCTGTCATAAGCAAGATTTGACAGAACAAATAGAAGTAGTACGAGCAGATGCAGGGATCAGGGGTGGTTAACCGCGTGATTTTACAGATACACCATTGTATCGTCAATAAAAAAATCACAAGTTGGTTCGTGCCCGAGCATAGCATTCCGCAGCAGTCTGTAATCTTCGCACATATCTTGTAAGGGCAACAGAAGATCGTCCAGAAACTAAATTGGTTGTCGTCATCCGCTGCCACAAATAATTGGTTAGTCATATTATTGCATTGCTTTGCCTGTTTCTTCGTCATGTTTTGTTCCACCCTTGCTTTACGCTTCCGAATCTTGAATTATTTTGTGTACGTTTCAGCACGTAATCGGACAGTGGAAATAAAAACTTGATGCAAAACGGCAGTCAATTTGCGCGAAGAAAAAGTACTGAAACAAACAAAATCCGCCTAGAAAAATATTTTGAAAATCGTTCACAATACATAAAAAAAACATACACACGAATAGAGAACCTCCTCCTTTTCGGAAGTCGGTTAAAAAGATGCAATTACACAAACAGAAACTTTGAGGTGATACGTAATTGGATTTTATGTAATAACACATGTAATGCACATGTCCTGAATTTGATTTCCAGGTCGGGTGAAGAGTCATTGGAATTTTTGAATCAAGAATTTCTCAGTAGTAGCCACGGATTCAGTATTAATATCCATACTACATGGAACTTAAACATGACTGGTGAAATGTGGGTGAATTATGTACACCTATTTTTCCTTTTTTTTTTTGGCTGGTGGAAAATCATCGAATAACCCCTCCCGCTCTTGGGCAGAGTGAAAGGCAGTGTCAGACTTCTACTGACTAAAAATCACCCATGTTCCTTCTTTGACCTTTATGTCGAGGCCGCGGTATCTCTTGCAAACAACCCGCAGCCCCGACGGGGTATTCGGTTACACCTCTGCCTAAGTATATACTGATTACAGGCGTGATGTTATGATAATATTACAAAATGAATTATTTTGAAATTCTGAATTTGAAACATATAATTTGGGTATTTTGGAAAATAGTATTGTACCACAATTAACTGCACCAAATAGACGTTATTTATTTGGTGTAAAAAAAAATATTATAATATATTTGTCGAGTTATATTTTTACCTGATATCGGATTATTTAATAGGAAATACAGTGTCATGCTCCGCATAGTATTACTACGTAACGAAATACATTAGATGAATGCACGGCGTACGAAAACAAAATAGGAAGTAATAAAATAAAATTAAGTTGATGTAAATTTCAGAAATTGATGATTGATTGACAGACTCTCAAAGTGCCAAGTCACAAGCAGAGTAAAAAGAATACAATTTAGTCTATTCCTGACTTTGACAGCAATCAATGTCATTCATTGGTTGTCTATGGTTAGTTTAGTTCCGTGTTGATCATGGTGGGGTGATGTTACGCAGTTCTTCTAAGAAAATAATATTACGTGTTTATAACGTAATTATTATGATACAGATTTAGAACTTCACCCATCAACTGCAGGATTTCGCGTTAGCCATGTTTCTTCAAGGATTAAGCGCAGGTTTGTTTTTTTTTTATGATTTCTTTAAAGTGAAAGTTTTGTCGTAGTTGGTAAAGTTTAAAAAACTTAACTTTCAAGGGAATTCGAGCTATTTATAACTTGATGATTAGTCTTAATTACACGGAGATATATGGTTACTTGAGAAGTATATTCTATTGTCGCTTTGTTTTTAGTTCAAACTGGTTTTTTCGACCTTTAATTAAAGTTGGCGAACAAGTTAGAAATAAATAAATGCAAACTCCAAGCCTATGGTAATAGCCTTGAATAAGTTTTTTATTCGTCATAATGTCCTTAAGTTAATAACAAGTTATTCTTTACTTATTTGCTGCCAGCGACAAGTTTTATTTCTGTTGCAAACTTTTCTTTTGTGTTCTTCAAACACGTTTTGTGTTTTTATTATTCTGAGTTACATAAGTTTTCGGTCATCATCATAAATAAGTATAAAAAAAAAAAATATTATACTAGTAAATATGGTGCAAGCATTCCAAACAAAAACTTATCATTTTCTGATGTGCCTAAACTAGGAGCATACCAAAATCAAGAAAAGAAAAGTGTAGCATAATATCAATATAACTTCACGCTTGTAATCCTGTAGGACTATGCATAGATGACTTTAATAGTACACCCCCATATCACCAGTTACGTTCAAGTCCCATGTGAAAGCGGGCAAGCTTATTTTCTTTGGGAAATGCTTGATTGAAAAACCCAAAGGCACTTTTTCTGACCTGCTAATTGAACTCAGGACATCATACTCAGCAGTCCAGATTACAACTACTCAAACACTAAGGCAGCCTTCAAACTAAGACATGACGGGTTTCGTTGCTGTTCATTTTTTCCATCACTGTTACGAGAAGTGGTCATAAAATAATTCATGGTCCATGTAAACTACTGATATTTGACTGCATCCGCTCCCGGTCTCTGTGTGCCTATTGGCCTTGTTCTGTTCTGCCTCTTGCTAATATGGAGGGAAGTGGAAATTATGTTTTTCCTACTACAATATTTTTTTCTGATTAATTTCGTTGTGGGATCCAAGACAATTAAATTGTTTCTCTGGGACTTCATCCAGCTTCATTGTCTCGGCACTTTTCTGTTGGTCGCCACTGTTGATTCTAGTTTTCAGGAGTTATAGTGGTTTGGGAATAGTGAGGCGGGCTTGCTTCCGTTTAGACTGTAATCCGAGCCCAATATATATAGGAAAATTTTGGTTAAATGATGACTTTTATATAACATTCAGATTAAATTGAAAAATGTTTAAAATATTATCTCAAGAAAAAGTTTGCGAAAAACGTCTTATCAACTTTATAATTGTTTTAAATACTTAATTGAATATAAATATTGTTATCATATAGCCACGACGTAGATATATACAAAAGGGCCACTCCAAATAACAAGCAAACCACAAATTTTATTTTGTGGATTGGTATATCGAATCGATATACCAATATACCGATACCTGTATCGAATTTCCTCTCTGCTTCAGAAAGCAAGTTGAGCCATTGGCCCCAGCTGTCATGTTTTGGATATCTTTAATAGTCACTACACAGGTAGTATGTGACCTGAAAGTTTGACAACCAGTATTATCAAAGGGACCCACAGTCAATACTATTGTACGGACCTTCTGAAATTTTCTCTTTTGTGATAACAGCCTACATTTTTAGCAGTAGGTGTATTCAATAAAAACATTCTTTAGTTAAAAATGCACTCAGAGATAAGAGCATTGGTATCGAATTGTTTTTAATAATCTTTGCTTATCGCCATTTCACTTTTTTAAGTAAAATTAGTATTCATTTTACTACCTTTGTAGGTACTAATTCGATGGCCTAATGGTCTTAAGCGCTAAATGCATGAGCCTCATCCATTTAGCGCTTAAGACCACTCATGAGGTACTGGATTCTCTGGTTGGGCAAAGTATAATTGGGTTATGCAGTCAGGAATTTACACAGATTTTGCGTGCCCGGTTGGTGGCAATAGAGTCACCCCTATTACATGGAACTAAAACATACTGGTGAAACGTGGGTTCAAATCTGCCTAATCCTGCGTAGGATTACAGGCGTGATGTTGTTACGTTCAAAATTGTTTTTTTTTTGTCCGTGAATTCTTTGGTTGTTGGTTGGCCAACAAGAAAAACAAACAATTTAAACAGCTCCTTTTACAAACTTTTTTTTCTATTCCAGATCCCTCACCCACAAAAATGATCACAAAAATAATTTTCACACTGGCAACACTGCTAACCTACTCAAGCGCTGAGTACATACCCCCTGGGCCAGTCCACCCCTGTCCTACAGACTCTACAACAACCCTATTATACCCCTGTGTGTGTGAGAAGGGGTCTGACACGGGGTTGTATATCCGGTGTGAAAATACGGGGCTGTCTGTGCTCAGTGTGGGGCTGGGGAATATAGCGGGGTTAGGGTTGCCAGTTGAAAGGTTGCTGTTGAAGGAGTGTAAGATTTGTGAGTATTTCTTTTTTGTAATTCCGTTTATTCATTTCTGTACATATTATTGATATTTTTACATATTTCTTAAAAAAAAAATCTAAAAAAATATTAAAAATAGTAGCCCATCAGTATCGGGAACAGTGTCCAAGCTACGGTAAGGTCAGGGCTCCAGAGATTGTTACGGGCAAAAATTATACCAATAAGTGAATACCAAAAAGCAGGAAACCACAACGCGGCTGACCCTGAAGGAGATGGCGGGATGATCTGGACTCTTTCTCAAAGGATTGGCCTACATCGCGAAAAGTGGGGTGGGGTGGGAAAGTTTTTTTGGGGGGGAATTCATCAAATAACCCCACCCGCTTGGGCAGAGCGAAAGGGAGTGTCAGACTTCTACTGACTAAAAACCACCCATGTTCCTTCTTAGCCCTTTATGTCGAGGCCGCGGTATCTCTGCGAACAACTCGCAGCCCAGGCCTTTTTCCTGCAGTGGGACCATAAAGGTGTGTCACATGCAGCAGATGGAACTGAGGATCCCGTGGCTAGATAATCAAAGCCGCTCAGATCAATCTTCAGGTTAAGCCGCGCTTGCCTAGGTCGGTCTGTGGATGGGTGACCACCCATTACATCCCGAGTTTCCTCCGTGCCTGGGAAAGCATGTGAAGCTGCTGGTGCCGGCTGCCATTTGTAGATCTATGACAGTCGTAACAGGTAGACAGTGACCCGAAAGTCTGACAATCAGTCTTACCAAGGCGTATCATTTTACCTAGTATTAACTGGGTTGTGGAGGTCAGATAGGCAGTCGGTCCATGTAAAACACTGATATTCAGCTACATCCGTTCAGACTGTCCCAGTCCCGCCAACCACAACATAGTTGAGAAAAAACTAGGCAGATGTGGATGACTTTCCAGAAAATGAGAAAGCCATATAGCCAGTTATGTGTTTTTCCACATTACCACCATTTAAGGCTCAATGTGGCGACACCTGGGCGAGGCCTATGTCCAGCAGTGGACGTCTTTTGGCTGAAATGATGATAATGATGACCATTTAAAGCTAGCCACATTAGCAACCCAAAGGACCACATTCCAGTACATTTAAAACTCGCCCCTGCAGACAAAAGCTAATAAAGTCCAACCCTTTTTCAGCAAATCTCTTCGGCCCACTCTTCCACCGGTCCACTATCAGAGTGTTGGAGATAGTGGACACTCCTATCAAGACTATCGACCAGTATGCCTTCGCAGGAGTCAACAGGACTCTCCAGGAGTTGTACATGAAGAATACTGAGATTGATGTGTTCCCCAGAGAAGCTTTTATGGTAAGTTGAGCAAAATCTAAAGCTGCGTCTAGGCTAGGCGAGCCCATCACGAGCTGAGCACGAGCCGAACACAATTCGTCTAGTGTGGACCGACTTACAAGCCTCGAACGAGCGCGCTGCGAGCATTTCGTTCGTACTCGGCTGTGCTCCGCCAATTGTCGGGTTTTTGGCGAACACAAAGGGATTTGACTACATTCGAGGACAGTGATCGTTGTAGGTTCGTTGTACGTCCACACTTACGCCGCGAACGACGAACCCGAGAACGGCTCCGCTCGTGCTCGGCTCATGCTCGGCTCGCCTAGCGTAGACGCAGCTTAAAAACAAAAGAAATTATAGCAATGAATACGATTGAGACTAAACTGTAGGCAAAGGGTCGTTCAAAGTGTTATTAGGGTTTATTCAGAGATGGCCGCAATAAGGATGTTTTCCACATATTTTTTCGTTTTTAACGTAAACAAAAAATGAAGAAGATACAGTGCTTCAAAAACTTGTGTGACGTCACAGTTCAGTACATTTTTACCAGCGAGTGACGTCATAAGCTCCCACTCAAATCTTTGGCGCGTTTTATCTTCGTCATTTTTCATTAATTTAAAACAAAAAACACGTATCTAATATTTTTGGATTATCTAACTGACGGACTAAAAGATTTTTTTTTTGTTTGCAAACATCCCTATTCAACAAACCAAGTTGTTGGGGAATAGGCTCGCCCCCTATTACTATTAAACAGAATGGGCGAAATGTGGGTGTATTATTAAATCTAATCAAATAATTTATTCGCATAATATGGGTAAATAGATGATACATAATGTATTACATAATACAACAAAAAAGATCCTCATATTAACCATTTATGGTATGCAAAACTTAAAACTTAAAATAAAAGTTTAAAAATATAATGAATTGGGTACCTATCAAATACATTACACATTTACATTTTGAACCACATACTAAATTAACTAGTTATTATTGCACTGATAGGAACATTGTAAGGCGCTACACTAATTTTCTATTCTTATAACTAAGGTATTCCTGGGTCGTGTAGAAACATTTATTGACTAACCAAGCGTACAGTTTTTTCCGGAATAAAGGAATAGATCTAAGGTATTTTAGTTCACTAGGTAATTTGTTAAATAATTTAATTGACATCGGGTAACATGTATTATTAGTAACATGTATTATGTACCTCTTAAATGTCTAGAATTAAGTTGTTGAGTTGTAACAGTGTAACGTTTATGTTTTAAACTAATTAGCTTGCTGCGACAGTAACCTCATTAAGTAAAAAATACGCGAAGTTGGTTTTCTCTTATGTTATCTAGATATATCGATATCTGTCGGTCCTGGGTTCGATTCCCGGGTCGGGCAAAGTGGTTTTGGGTTTTTCTATTTCTCAGTAGTAGCCACGCAATCTGGACTTGTGTCCGGATGCTGGCAATAGGCTCGCCCGTATTAAATTGAACTTACTGTCACAATGTGAGGTGAACTGTTAGGTACATCTCTGCCTAACCCTTCGGGGATTACAGGCGTGATGTTATGTTATGTTATCAATATCTGTGTATCAAATCATTTCAGATCCTCAGCAACCTGTCAGTACTGTCCATAGACGGCCACAAGATGACGAATCTAAATAAAAACATATTCTTCGGCAGCGAGGCTGTTGGCAAACTGGAGAGACTGCATCTGTCCAATGGATTGTTAGCTGATATTCCACCGGAGGCTTTTCAGGTAAAATTGTTCAAAAGCTTACTATTCCATTATAATAATAATAATAATCATCATCTGCCTAGCCTTTTCCCAACTAGGTTGGGGTCGGCTTCCAGTCTAACCGGATGGAGCTGAATACCAGTATTTTACATGGAGCGACTGCCTATCTGACCTCCACAACCCAGTTAATACTAGGTAATACGATACCCTTTGGCAAGACTGGTTGTCAGACTTTCAGGTCACTGACTACCTGTAACGACTGCCAAAGATCTATATATGGCAGCCGGGACCAACAGCTTAACGTGCTTTCCGAGGCACGAAGGAAACTCGGTGTGTCGGGCGGTCACCCATCCAGAGACCGACCTAGGCAAGCACAGCTTTACCTAAAGATCGACCCGAGGGGCAGTTCTTATTAAGCCACGAGTTCCTCAAATAACGACTACTTAAATGATAAGAATAGTTGGTCGCTGAGTTGAACACAAGACAATGTTTGCTATTTATGTTCTTTCTCCAAAATTAGTTTACTGTTATTTATATTATAATTATCTTTTTTATGTTTTTTATTATTATATACTTTTTTATTTATTGATTTGTATCTGTAGTCAATCGTAATATCAACTTACACCTTACTATTGCATCGAGTCTGGTTCTTCTAACCAAACAGACAGATGTGTTGCTGGGGAGTTTGTTCCGCCACTTCTTCTTTCCAGCTAAAACACTAGGAAGTGTCGAAGGGTGGGCGTTTTGTGGGACTATCACTGTCTTGTAAATAAGTAAAGTAAATTTTGACGTTCGAAAAGTGCTGATTATCAGCCTAGTTTGAATAAATGACTTTTGATTTTGATTTTTTACTGATCATATTGTATTTTAATGGATATTTTAAAGAAATATTCAGAGCAGTGCTAGTCTAATGTTCGAACCCAAGTCACGCACCTCTGATTTTGCACTTGCTTCAGTGAATTTTGCATTTTACCTGTCAGAGTCAAAAATCTAAATAATTGTCAGGCCGTGGGCTGCGGGTTGTTCGAAAGAGATACCGCGGCCTCGGCGCAAGGGCTAAGAAGGAACATGGGTGGTTTTTACTCAGTAGAAGTCTGACACTCCCTTTCGCTCTGCCCAGAGCGGGAGGGGTTATTTGATGATTTCCCATCGCACAAAAAAAAGGCCGTATGTTGAACATAATAAGATTCGCGCACGTAATACATATATTATCGTTAAAATATCATGAATACAATCCTCTTGAGTTCATTTAATTCCATTGTGTGACAATTTGATAAAAAAGTCATTCAATGACTGACTTAAATAATGACTTTTTTATCAAATAGTTATTCAATGGGGTTTAATGAACTTACATTGATTGTATTGATGATTTAAATCATTATTACTCGGTAAAACCATATTTCTTACGGTCGCAAATCATATATTAATCAAATCTGACTTGCTAATAGCAAGACACGTATTGAATATCACGGACTACTTTAGTTTTTCCACCTTTTTTGTGTTAGTATTGCCATTTTTTTGTGAATTACGCATACTTTTAGATATTTTCTTAAGCGTAATGCTGTGATTTCATCGCAAACATCGTGAAAAATTGCAAACCGGAAGCCCGTTGCGTTGGAAGGCCTCCCACTCGGTGGACCGATGACCTGGTGAAGGTTGCGGATACCCGCTGGATGCGAGACAATGTGGTGTCTCTTGGGGGAGGCTTATGTCCAGCAGTGGCCGTCTTTCGGCTGAAAAGATGATGAGTTATTATAATAAAAAAGACGTGTGGCACTTCGAGACTGCCGCGGTAAAGCTATTGCATAGCATTTTTTATCAACTTATGCAATTATAATTATTTATTTATTTTATTAACGCAGTTTTTTTTTTCCTTTGTTTTTTTTTCTTTGATATTAATAAATGCACTTTGTTTATTCATATTTAAAACACTTTGTACACAAATTATACGAGTACAGATATTCACTGTTGTACATAGATGATAAATACCTATACACCTATATACTTTCTCACAAACAGCTGATTACGGTAGTTTTCCAATACAACCAATGCCACCTAAAGGCGGGTTGCTGAACTAAAGAGACAAGCGTGATATTTCAAAAAGTCATTAAAAGTTCTGGTATTTATCGATAGATGGAAAAACTAAAAAGTATCACCGCTGTGCCGGTCGGAGTGGGGGGTGTTAGGTTTTTTTCGTTACGGAATTTCTGGATTCGGTCCCCACGCTCAAGGCCCGCGATAGAAGCTATGCAATAGCTTAATAACTGAAATACGGATATTCCAAGAAGTCATCATCATCTGCCTAGCCTTTTCCCAACTATGTTGGGTTCGGCTTCCAGTCTAACCGGATGCAGCTGAATACTAGTATTTTACATGGAGCGACTGCCTATCTGACCTCCACAACCCAGTTAATACTAGGTAATACGATACTCTTTGGTAAGACTGGATGTCAGAATTTCAGGTCACTGATTACCTGTAACGACTGCCAGAGATCTATATATGGTAGCCGGGACCAACAGCTTAACGTGCTTAACAGCGTAATTCGGTATGTCGGGTGACAACCCATCCACAGACCGACCTAGGCAAGCACAACTATACCTAAAGACCGAACCGAGTGGCAGTTCTTGTTAACCCACGACCACCTCCCAAGGATATTTTAAGAAGTGAAATACTAAAATTATTTTATTATTTCCAGGTGCTAAAAAAACTAAAGAAATTAGATCTACACGGGAACAAGTTAGTCACGTTGAAAAGAGCACAATTTAAAGGATTGAGGGACACTGAAGTTTTGGATTTAAGGTATTTTATACTATGTAATTATTAGCTGCCTCGTTGGCCTAGTGAGCGCAAGAACGATTGCTGAGCGTGAGTTCCTGGGTTCGATTCCCGGGTCGGGCAAAATTTTAAATTGAATTTTTTTCATCAGAAATTTCTCAGTAACAGCCATGGAGTGTCAGACTTCTACTGACTAAAAACCACCCATGTTCCTTCTTAGCCCTTTATGTCGAGGCCGCGGTATCTCTTGCGAACAACCCGCAGCCTGGAGTCTGGATTCGAGCTCGGTTGATGGCAATAGGCTCGCCCCCTATTACATAGGACTTAAACATTACTGGCGAAAAGTGGGTGTGTTCTATTAATTACACATCTGCCTAACCCTTCGGGGATTACAGGCGTGATGTTATGTTGTCTATATCTGTGTAATAAACGATATTTACTTATGTTTTCAGCCACAACAGTTTAACAAAGTTAGATGGAAGCCATATCGGTGATCTTACTAAACTTGGCTGGTGTAACGCCAGCCACAACCAACTTGGAGAGATACCGAGGTAAGTTAATATGGTATTTAACACGCTTTTATTATCTTCACCTGTAACTCATTTAACATTAAAATTTAAATTTTGTTCCCTAAATGCATAGATATATGCTGCGCCGGCGGCGTCCGTTCGTGTGTCAGTGTTGCCATTTACACTCTTGGCATAGACAAATACTGTAGCCCGTTGGATGTGACATATTATTTTGATATTTATAAATTATGATACATTAGTTATGTAGATATTTATCCTCGCATACCATATTGTTTCTGTCATATTTTTTATTTCTGTGAACGTGGCGTCACCTGGGGCCCTATCAGAATACCAGCGCTGTGACATTTGTCAAGAATGTTGCAGCACCATGCTGAGATAGTGGCCTTTTGGCCTCGTACGGGACTTATTTTTAATTAATACTGTTTTATTTTTTAAGTGTTCCTCTTGTTTTTTTTTTGTTAATCTTTTATTATTGATTTCTTGTCCTGTGTGAGACCAATAAATACTTTTTCTTTCTTTCTTTCTAACTCGGCACGGTTGGCGCAGTGGCTAAGCGATTTGACTGCTGTGCTGCGTGTCGCGGGTTCGATCCCCGAAACAAATATTTGTATGGCCTGCAGATAGTTGTTCCGGGTCTGGGTGTATTTGTGTATGTGAGTTTAAATGTTTGTAAACGCACTAACGATACAGGAGAAAATCCTAGTGTGGGGCAACGTTTAAAAAAAAAATACGATGAACTAGCTATGTAAAAAACTCTTTCAACATTTTTTACACACGTCCCAACGCAAATAAATAAAAATTAAAACGTTGCCCCACACTAGGAATTTCGCCTGTATCGTGGGTGCGTTTACAAACATTTAAACTCACATACACAAATACACCCAGACCCGGAACAACTATCTGTAGGCCATACAAATATTTGTTCCGTGCGGAGATCGAACCCGCGACACGCAGCGCAGCAGTCTAATCGCTCAGCCACTGCGCCAACCGTGTCGTCAAATTATTTTGAAACTACAAACGGACACTTCAATTTTATTTATTTGTTTGAATAGATGAAATTTTCCAAACTGCCTTTTTTTATTGGGCGGGTGGAAAATCATCAAATAACCCCTCCCGCTCTTGGGCAGAGCGAAAGGGAGTGTCAGACCTCTACTGACTAAAAACCACCCATGTTCCTTAGCCCTTCATGTCGAGGCCGCGGTATCTCTTGCGAACAACCCGCAGCCCTTCCAAACTGCCTTGACTTTTTTTAAAGAATTTATTTTTGTTTGCTTCGATAGTTTGAGAATTTTTATAATCATTTTATTAATTAATTAATTAATCTGTCAATATCTTTTGTTTTTTAGAGGTATGTTCGCAAGAAACACAATAATAAAAGTGGTGCATTTGGACAATAATAAGATCAAGAAATTGGATACTAACAGCTTCAGAGGAATGAGGTTTTTGAGGTAAGCCTACTTATAAGTAAGTAAATAATTTGCACGCTTGTTTGCAGACAGAATACAGTGACTTTTTAGGATATAAAATCTTTCCTTGTAATTTCAGCTAATGAACATTTTTGATTTGATTAATAATTTAGAGAAATTAATTAATTAAACTTTAATTTCTGAATTCGGTGACAAAAGTAAATTTATTTTTGACTTTTTTTGGAATTCGGTTTTGTTTTTTTTTTTAATTTGGAACAAGCCCGCCGCACTATTCCCAAACCACTGTAACTCCTGTAAGCCAGAATCAACAGTGGCGACCACAAGAAAAGCGCCGAGACAATGAAGCCCGACGAAGTCCCAGAGAAACGATTTAACTGTCTTGGATCCCGCAACGAAATTAATCAGAAAAGAATAGCGAAGGAGTAGGAAAAACATAATTTCCACTTCCTTCCATATCTGCAGGAGACAGAACAGAACAAGGCCAATAGGCACACAGGGACGTATACAACTGGGATAAGCCCAGTTGCCTAGCACCACGGATATTATTGTCATTAATATTACTGGGTCCTAAGTTGTGAGTCGGTTTTGTTTGCAAAAAGTTTTTGTAATTTTCATTGTATAAACTACTGCAATATAAGCCCCTCCCCACCCACACAGCTCTATAATAAACCTACCCCCTTCTTTTTCAGACGCCTCTTCCTAAACGACAACCAGATCGCCGACATAGGTCGCGGCACCTTCGCCGCGGTGACCCGCATTGGTACGGTAGACCTGGCCAGAAATAAGATCAGCAAGGTCGACTTTCAGATGTTCCAGGCCGTTAAGTATGCTGAGGTGAGTAGAAACTGCCAAAATAATCTCTATTCTAAAGTGAAAAGATTTGTATTTGTATATGTAACGAATAAACTTAAAAACTACTGGACCGATTTGAAAATTCTTTCACCGTTGGGAAGCTACACTATCCCCGGGTGACATAAGCTACTTTTTATCCCTGTATTCCCACGGTAACGGGAACTACGCGAGTGAAACCGTCCGCTAGTAATTAATATACGTTGTTTTTTTAGAATGAGCCCTTGTAGCCCATTGAAATGTTACATTTAGCAATTTTATTTTTTAGATATCAAGGGGGGGTCAGTTTAAAGTGACCCCTATGGACTATTGTGGTTTAGTAAACAAGAAATGATGAAATAAACGTTTACGTGTTCCGATTACAATATTTTTAAGAATATATACAAACTCATTTTATTATTGATTCGTGTCGAGAATCATTAGTATAGTTATGTCCTTGAATTTGATGAAGATGCAGAACGACAGCTTGTATATGATCATTTAAATCAATTTATTGGTATTTTCAATTTTATTTTTCAGGTAATAAACCTAGCCGAAAACAACATCACAATAATAGAAAACCAAGCTTTCACGGATCTCTACCAAGCCGTAGTGAATATATCACACAACGCCCTCTCGACCATAGAGCCGGGCGCGTTCCAGAACTGCAATAATATGACTCTGCTAGACTTTAGGTATTTTTAAAATATATTTTACACTTTTTGTGTTTGTTTATAAAGTGTGTTAGGTTAAACGAGGCACATATTGAAAGAGGGTATTCTGTATTCGATTCTCGTCTTAAATATGTCATCTGCCTAGCCTTTTCACAACTGTGTTGGGGTCGGCTCCCAGTCTAAACGCATGCAGCTGAATACCAATATTTTACATGGAGCGACTGCCTATCTGACCTCCACAACCCAGTTAATACTAGGTAATACGATACTCTTTGGTAAGACTGGATGTCAGACTTTCATGTCACTGACTACCTGTAACGACTGCCAATGATCTATATATAGCAGCCGAGACCAACAGCTTTACGTGCTATCCGAGGCACGGAGGAAACTCGGTATGTAATGGGCGGTCACCCATCCACAGACCAAACTAGGCAAGCGCGGCTTAACCTAAAGATCGACCTGAGTGGCAGTTATTATCTGAGGTCCTTTTGGTATTATTAGTTTTAATTTTTTTATATACGCAGGTTTTGACAAATAAAATGATTTTTATCTTTTAGATTTAATTATTTTATATTGGTTTTGTTAATTTTAAAGTTTTTTTTGCCAAATAAACACAATTTTCTTTCTTTCTTTCTAGTCATAACAAATTGTCTATGATCAGCAAAGGGGCCTTCGATGAGAATAGTTACGCGTATACTCTGCAGATGGCGCATAATGAGTTTACTGATTTTTCGCAGGTAAGTTAAAGATTACGTAATGTAGAGATGAGGTTGAGAAGCCAAACCAACTTGTATTGTTTACACTTTTAATTGGGTACTTCACAGTTGGAACACATACACAATATTTATTAACCATAAGTATTTAACCGAGTATTATAATTATGTATGTTATGTTTTATCGATCCCTTTATTACTGTGACGGGGCCGGTGTGGAACGTACAAGCTGAAGATGGCAACTGATTTAGGAGCGAATACGATGCTACGCGTTTAGACGCGCTAGTGATGTGCGTATATCGCATCGACTAATTCTTAGTGTTGGGATTCCAACACATAACGCTTGCAACTTCCAAAGGGTTAGGTAGATGTGTATTTGTACACCCACATTTGGCTAGTTATGTTTAAGTCCCATGTAATAGGGGGCGAGCCTATTGCCATCAACCGGGCAGAAATGCAGACTCCGTTGTAATTTTGAAGAGAATAATATACTCAATATTAATTGAGTATTGAGTAATATTGCCAAAGACATTTAAAGACAATGTTGCCGTTAGCAATATTTCAAAATCAAAATATTTTTAATTTTGAGATAGGCCTACGTGGTCACTTGTAAAACGTGGACAAAAGGTGCACGGTTCTGATTGGTCGTTTCTTGTGGAGAAGAACCGGCAAGAAACTCCATAGTTACTCTTTTAAAATGATTTGGTTTCAGAATAGTACACCCACATTTCGCCAGTTATGGTTTAGTCCCAAGTGATAAGCGAGCCAATTACCATCAATCGGGTACAAATCCAAACACCGTAATGAGAAATTTCTGATGGAAAAACTCATAACACTTTGGCAGACCCGGGAATAGAACCCCAGGACCTCATGGTTAGCAGTCGCGCTTGCAACCACTAGCCCAACGAGGCAGCAAAACTGGCGAAATGTGGGTGTAGAATTTGGTACACCTCTGCCCAACCCTCCGGGAATTACAGGCGTGATGTTATTATAAATTACTCTTATCCAACATTTAAAAAAAATCTATAACTTAAAAACCTCTCCTTATTACAGATACCCATACAAAACATGTCAGGCCTACAAGTACTGAACTGTTCATACAACAAAATTGAGTCCATACAAAAAATGGCCTTCCCTAAGTTGTATGAGTTAAATACAGTGGATTTGTCATACAATAATATTAGCCAGATATTTAATGCCGTGTTCCAGAATCTGTTTTCTATAAGGTACGTTTATTTTTAAAGATTTAAACCATCGTCTGCCAAGCCTTTTCCCAAGTTTGTTGGGGTCCATCCAGACCAGATGCCGCAGTATGTTAAATGGAGCGACTGCATATCTGACCTCCACAACCCAGTTAATTCTGGGTTATACGATACTCTTTGGTAAGACTGGTTGTTAGACTTTCAGGCCACTGGCTGCCAAAGATCTATACAGGGTGTAAATTAACCCATCACACAGCCGCCAACCAAGCATTCTGTACATCAAACTAAGTACCCCTACGCAAAAAGTTTTGCTGGGAAACGACTTTTTTTTTTTTGAGTCATAAATCAAATTTTACTGTAAAACTCAATGTAGCACTGTTAAAACATTGTGCTAGTGGATGCTTTGAATAGTAAACGGGTGATGGAGGTAATTTAAGTAAAGAAAAACTGGTATTTACAAAAACAGCTGTGAAATATTTGGAACTTTGACCCCCAATATCTCCGTAATTAGGAGGTTCCCAGGTATGGTCTAGGACAAAAAAAAATATCGCAGTGGTGGGGAGAACAAGTGCCCTTCGTTTGCGTTAAGGGTACTTTTACACCCTATATATAGCAGCTGGGACCAACCGCTTAGCGTAGTTTCCGAGGCACGGAGGAAACTCGATATGTAATTTATGGTCGCCTATATCCACGAATCAACCTACTCAAGCGCGGCTTAACCTAAAGATCAAATCGAGCGGTGACGGTGTGCATTTTACATAACATGACGTTTGTAACCCCTAAGGGCTAAGCAGAGGTGTCATAAGTAACCCCACATTTCGCCAGTTATGTTATAAGTCTCATGTAGGGGACAATATTTTTCGATAATCTAACAGACGGACTAATTAGAATCATATTTTTTTAAGTCAGTAAACATCCCTATTAGGCACGCACGGTGGAACCAAAGTGGGTTCCCGTAGCCCGCAGATGTGCAGCCGAACTTTATGGGTGTTCCAACCGGAACTTGGGACTGCCTCGTTAGACAACAGTGGTGTTGGGATTTTCCATTTGAAATTTCTCAGTAGCAGCCACGGCGCCTGTATGTGTGCCCGGTTGATGCCAATAAGCTGGTCTTCACTTGTACACTTCTATTTTAATGTATGTTCTTCTCTCCCCAACAGATTCCTAAACCTGACCCACAACTCCCTCGAGGTCATCAAACCAGCGACCTTCGGCACCATCCCCACAGTCCTAGAACTGGATCTATCTCACAACCGACTACGTGACATCAACCGCGGAAGCTTGGCTAAGCTGGTCAGCGCGCGGCTCATCGATATCAGCTATAATAACCTGGAGAAACTGTTCCAGATACCTATTAGTTTGGGGTGAGTATTTTTATTCAGCATCCATCTGTACACATGGATGGATGGACGGCATCCATCCGTCCACCCACCCACCCATCGATCCATCCATCAATCCGTCCATAGACCGATCCATCCATACATCAATCCGTCCATCCATCCATGCACACATCGATACATCCATCTATACACCTATCCACCCATCCATCAACATCAACCTACACATTTTATTATTGATTGGGTCGAGAATCATTAGCATAGTTACCTCCTTGAATTTGACGAGCGTGCAAAACTGCACCTTGTTAAACTACATTGTACATATTAACTATTTTCTTCTCCACAGCGAACTAAACGTGGCCCACAACAACCTAACAGAAATCAAGTCCAACACGTGGCCGTCAATGAACGCGCTGCTCCGACTGAACTTGTCAGCCAACATGTTGGGCGACACGCTGGCGTCGGACAGTTTCTCCAGCTTGCTCGTGCTGCAGACTCTGGACCTGTCGCAGAATGGCTTGACGAAGCCGCCGTGGGAGGCGCTGTCTACCATGACTAGCTTACAGTATCTTTATGTACAGGTAAAAGATTAAACATCACAATACACACACAACAGTCACACGCAAATCACAACATACAACACATGACACAACATACAACACAACACATCACTCAACAACTGTGGCCATGTGTGTGCGTCAATGAACGCGCTACTCCGACTAAACTTGTCAGCCAACATGTTGGCCCAACAAGCTCGCGGCGGACAGCTTCTCCAGCTTGCTGACGCTGCAGGCTCTGGACCTGTCGCAGAATGGCTTGACGAAGCCGCCGTGGGAGGCGCTGTCTACATTGACTAGCTTACAGTATCACAACAGACACACGCAAATCACACACGCAACACACACGCATCACAACATACAACACATGACATAACATACAACACAACACATCACTCAACAACTGTGGCCACGTGTGAACATGTTGGATTGCCAACATGTTCAAAACGTAGCGTAACAGAAATCAAGTTCAACACGTGGCCGTCAATGAACGCACTACACTGACTGTACTTGTCAGCCAATATGTTGGGCGACACGCTGGTGTCGTATAGCTTCACTAGCTTGCAACACTACACACGTAACACTCAGAAATCACTAACACAACATACTACATACATAACACACAACGTAGGTACAAAATACACCCCGTCAATGAACGCGCCAGTCCGACTGAACTTGTTTGCCAACATGTTGTCAAAACACACGTAGCGAACGGCAAGTGCGACGACGAGTTTGATGAACTCACTGGCTAGGCAAGAGGCGGGCAGCTATTAAAGCTCTGTTTACTAATACAAAAGCTATTTTATTATATTTATCTTAGTCTGTAAGGTGCAATCAAATCAAATGTAAGGATCAATGGGGCTGCGGGTTGTTCGAAAGAGATACCGCGGCCTCGGCACTAAGGGCTAAAAAGGAACATAGGTGGTTTTTAGTCAGTAGAAGTTTGACACTCCCTACCGCTCTGCCCAGAGTGGGAGGAGTCATTTGATGATTTCCCACCCCCCAAAAAAGTTGCTTGAAAATTAATTAATGTTGTTCTTGTTAGCGTGTCGCTGGAAATCTAAAATAAGC
This sequence comes from Diarsia brunnea, assembly GCA_949774965.1. NCBI lineage: Eukaryota > Metazoa > Arthropoda > Insecta > Lepidoptera > Noctuidae > Diarsia > Diarsia brunnea. The sequence continues at coordinate 9,401,185 of OX459023.1, forward strand.
CAGCCCTAAAACTGAGCTACTATTTTGGCGTTTTCTTGTTGTTATTAAAACCGCCCTTTTCCCATATTCCAGGATAACAACATAACAGAACTAAGCCGCTCAGCTTTCGGCAACCTACCAACAATGTTCAAGCTAGATCTGTCTCGCAACCAGCTAACCAGCATAGCTCAGCGCACGTTCAACGGCATGCAGCAGCTGTTAGACTTGTCGTTGAGTGGCAACAAGCTGGAGCGTGTACCCAATGAGGCTTTTAAGGGATTGGTGGCGTTGAGGTAAGTGAAATGGAAGTTTTTCCGAAAACAGACGCATAATATTTCAAAAGTATCGTTAAACTGTTTTTAAAATATCTTGCAGATATCTTAATAAAAAAAAAATGCAAGAAAAATTTACCAATTAACTTTGGATCAGATTTGTGAATTTGGTGACAAAAAAATGATTTTTGTCTAAATTCACTTTTTACATTTTAAGTTATAATATCTTATACAAATTTTAGCTAAGCACTGATAGCCTTTGGACTCTTGGAGGGTAATGTCGGGAATGAAACGTATTCGATGATTTAAGACGTATATTAGTGCAAACCAGATAATATATACAATACTGCCGCTGCGGTAAGGCTCCTGTGGAGCCCAACGTAAAACTGCGCGCCGCCAAGCCGAACACCCCGGTGTACATCTCTCGCCTGCATTACACCACTGAGGTAGAGGACATCGAGGAGTACGTGCGCCAAAGACTGAAATACACGCCAAGAGTTCAGCTGCTGGATTCGCGTCGCAACGTGAATTTCAAAGCGTTTGTGGTGCGCATTCCAACGTGCTATATCCAATCGGTGATGGAAGAAAGTTTTTGGCCGCAGGATGTGGTGTTCCGTCGCTTCCGCGGACTAATTCCACAAGATCGCACTAAGTATCGTGCAAGTGAAGTGAAGTGATACTAACATAGTTTTTAGTTATTTATACTAACACAAATGTTATTAGTATGTATATTTAGGTTAAGGTATTTGTCTATGGGTCTTTGTTACCTGAAAATAAATGTATTCTATTCTATTCTATTCTAATACTATAGGGTGTAAAAGTACCCTTAACGCAAACGAAGGGCATTTGTTCTAGAACAACCCCGCGCCGCCGTATAGTGACGTGCGTCCCACGCTAGGGATGTGCGATGCTACAAGCCCAGCAGTGGGTGTAGTTGGGCTGTGGACGATGAGAACGCTGATGATAGATATCTATATTCTTATATTACAGGAAATTGGATCTATCGCATAATTTCCTGGAGAAGATTGACAACAAGACACACGGGTTACTGGACGACTGTCTGTCTTTAGAAGAGGTGACTATTATTTGTTTTACACTGAAATAAAAACCTTTTATGAGCCTGCAGTATGGCGTTATGTATGTCTTCAAGATTTGTGGCAAGTCTGTTTATCTTATGCCTTCGTACGGCTGCAGTGTAGATACTGAATTTCTCGGTTTTTTGTCTACTGTAATGTGGATTGTGGATGTGTATATTATAGTAAATTTTAATGTAAGAGGAAGGTTTATATTGAATCAGCATTAAAATCCGTTGCGTAGTTTAAAAGATCTCAGCGAACAAACAGCGGGAGCGACTTTATTTTATACTATGTACTGTTATTAAAGAAGTATTGTCAGGTAAAACATTTTTAAAAACCAGGTTTTTTAATAAATCAGATAAATCATTAATATATACTATAAAGAGGAAAGGACTTAATATCGAACCTTGTGGTACACTCATACTTTCTTTTTAACCCATTGAAGGAAAATAGAATATAAGTTATAAAAGTTGGTTATAAATAAACAAATATAATTTTGCTTTTATCCATTTCTGCCTTACCCCATAGAAACAGGCCTACATCACCATTTTTTCCCGTTACAGGTAATCCTAAGCCACAACAAATTCGGTTTCCTCACCAAGAAGATGTTCCCCGCGAGTCCGTGGATCCCGTACAGATTGCGTGAGATTGACCTGAGTTACAACGAGATACCCGTGTTGACGCATGACCTGACGCTAGGGGCTCAGAAAGTTAAGACCTTGAAGTTGGCTGGGAATTTTATTAATGATATAAGGAGCAGTAAGTTATTTTTTTTACATATTTTTGTCGCATTATTTATGAATGGATGGAAAAGATGGGTGGATTGTGTGAGGATTGATATGAAAGAGAAAGGAATAAATGCCACCGTGACGTGTAACAGGGAAGAATGGAAGAAGAAAGTGTTGCGCCGACCCCAAATAGAATAGGATAAGGGCAGGAAGATGATGATGATTTTTGTCGCATTAATTTTTGGTATTCAGTTTTGGGTATGTTCTGAGTAGCTCGTGGCTTAATAAGAACTGCCACTCGGGTCGATCTTTAGGTAAAGCTGTGCTTACCTAGGTCGGTCAGTGGATGGGTGACCGCCCGACATACCGAGTTTCCTCCGTGCCTCGGAAAGGATGTTAAGCTGTTGGTCCCGGCTGCCATATATAGATCTTTGGCAGTCGTTACAGGTAGTCAGTGACCTGAAAGTCTGTCAACCAGTCTTACCAAAGAGGTAACGTATTACCTAGTATTAACTGAGTTGTGGAGGTCAGATAGGCAGTCGCTCCATGTAAAATACTGGTATTAAGCTGCATCCGGTTAGACTGGAAGCCGACCCTAACATAGTTGGGAAAAGGCTAGGCAGATGATGATTCAGTTTTGGGTATGAATGTATAGGATATAAGAGTAGAGGAAGACCAAAGAAACAGTGGATGGACTGTGTGAAGGATGATATGGCTAGAAAGGTGTCTCATGAGATGACGAGTAATAGAGAAGTATGGAAAAAGAAGACATGCTGCGCCGACCTCAAAAGAATTGTTATAAGGGCAGGAGAATGATGATGATTAATTTTCGTTAATTTCTGAACAAATAATAGTTAACAAAAAAAAATATAATTAGTCCGTCAGATAGATTACCAAACAATATAGGAGACGTATTTTTTCATTTTTCACGTAAACAAACAATGAAGACGATGCAGTGGTTTGAAAACTCGTGTGACGTCATATTGTAAGACATAAGTATGACATTTTTTACCGGTGAGTGACATCAAAACCCCCCACTCAATTCTTTGATGCGTTTTAATCGTCAATTTTAATTGACGAAGATAAAAAAAATACGTATTCAATATTTTTCGATAATCTAACAGACGGACTAATTAGAATCATATTTTTTTAGTCAGTAAACATCCCTATTGTTAAATACCTTCTTTTGTTGTGGCCATTATTGGTAAACATTTGTTTATATTTCGTGGAAATTGCATTGAAAAAACAATATGGCTAAAAGTATACCCAGCACTGTAATCAATAATCATCATCACTGTTTACTAATTTTTTTTCTTATGTCTATAATAACCTTTATTTTTAATTAATTTTTCTTATTTGTTTTATTTTCAGATGTCCTCGGAAATCTGACTTCTTTAGAAGTATTGGACTTATCCCATAACAATCTAAAAGATATGATTTCAAGAACATGTAAGTATTTTGATTTTTCTTAAAATAACTAATAATCAAATTATTAATGATTGCCTAGCCTTGATTGTATAGTATACGACACCAGCTTAGCTTCAATGTGGATGCCATTAAAAACAAACTATCATTAAAGTGTCTCTCTTGTATTTAACCGTTGTATGTGCAAAGGCATCTTTTACTGCGATGACGTCATCAGCCCTAAACATTTAAATAAGTTAAATAGCCATTGAATTTCAAAAATAGTCAAATTAGTTCTCGCTCGATGTCTCGCCACAGCATTTAACGACAAACTCCCTAGAAAGTACAACTACAAAGCAACGAAATCACTTTCCATTTACTGACAACTCTCTGTAACGCCGTGAAATGCGCAGGCCCTTCATTGTCGTTGTATATAGGGTGTAAAAGTACCCTTAACGCAAGCGAAAACACTTGTTCTCCCCACCACTGCGATCATTTTTTGTTCTAGACCATACCTGGGAACCTCCTAGTTATGGAGATATTGGGGGTCAAAGTTCCAAATTTTTCACAGCTGTTTTTGTAAATACTAGTTTTTCAGGTTATAACTTTACGTAAATTACCTCCATGACCCGTTTACTATTCAAAGCATTCACTAGCACAATGTTTTAACAGTGCTACATTGAGTTTTACTGTAAAATGTGATTTTAGAACCAAAAAAAAAGTCGTTTTCCAGCAAACATTTTTGCGTAGGGGTACTTAGTTTCATGTACAGAATGATTGGTTGACGGCTGTGTGATGGGTTGATATACACCCTGTAGAGTTTACACTGTAATCTATTTTAAGTATGTATTAGATTTTGTGGACAATGCCCATGTTTTTACGCAAAATAACACCTGATTCTATAACATATCCTTTCAACATTCCAGCGGAAATAAAATTCAGTTTCCCGGAAAACATAACCGAACTACATCTCCGCAACAACTCTCTTGAAGCGGTTCCTATTGCCAACATCATGTCTGCCAAACATCTGAGGTTGTTAGACGTGAGGGACAATGAGCTGACCAGCTTCGAGCCTCAGCTGGTGAGGAAGGTCAGACATGAGGGGTTGGTGGTGCTGTTCCAAGGTTAGTGTGATCATCATCAAAATTGTTTGACACCGACTTCCAAAAATAAGGGTATTTTAGACTTAAAAAAAACCCCAACGAATTGAGAACCTCCTCCTTTTCGAAATCGGTTAAAAAACAAATCTAGAAAATACATAAAAAACGAAATTGGTCCTGTTCAACACCAAAAGGTGTTTTTTTTATCAAGTCTTCTTCTCAATTTTACGCCACTCTTCTCTAATTTGTACCAATCTTCTCTTCTTCTGGCTAACCATTTGCTGTCCGGTGATATAGCAGGAGAAGGAATGTTTACTGACTAAAAAAAAATGATTCTAATTAGTCCGTCTTTTATTAGATTATCGAAAAATATTGGATACGTATTTTTTGTTTTATCAAAACAATAAAAATTGACGAAGATAAAGCGCGTCAAAGATTTGAGTGGGGGGTTGTGACGTCACTCACCGGTAAAAAATGTCATACTAATGTCTTAGAATAATATTTTTTTTTGTCAGTAAACATCCCTACTCATTTGGGGTCGGCGACGCATGTCTTCCTCTTCCATACATACCTCTCTCTTTCATCATGTTTCCCATAATAATCTTTATCTTTTTTAAATTCCAGGAAACAGTTTAAAATGCGACTGCTTTACTCGTCCACTAAAACACTATCTAAATCACATGCGACCATCTTTACTGCAAACAGATGAAAAGTACCTAAACCTAACCTGTGCAGAACCAGTATCACTACAAAATGAGAACATACTGACTGTGGATGAAGATAGATTATTGTGCACTGGCAACACTGAGACGGACACCATGATTTTGGAGCATAGCAACACTGAGGGAGAGAGCGCGTTCGATTTTGTCTCTGAGCCTGATTTGGCGTTTCGGGATGTTCAATAGTAAGTACTATATTTTCTTAATCTGTACTAATATATACTAATATTATAAAGAGGTAAGTGTGTGAGGCTGTAGTAGGGGATAATCTCTGGATATCATCTGCCTAGCCTTTTCCCAATTATGTTGGGGTCGGCTTCCAGTCTAACCGGATGCAGCTGAATACCAGTATTTTACATGGAGCGACTGCCTATCTGACCTCCACAACCCAGTTAATACTAGGTAATACGATACCCTTTGGTAAGACTAGTTGTCAGAGTTTCGGGTCACTGACTACCTGTAACGACTTGTTTCTCTCTTTTTTTTATACGAGTATGTAGTTTGTATTAATAGCTCGAGAATTTCGCCACTTCTATCACGTCTTCGGTAGTATAGTGGTAAGTATCCCCGCCTGTCACGCGGGAGACCGGGGTTCGATTCCCCGCCGGAGAGATTCTTTTTGTTTGTTTACTACCTCTATAATAACGCGTTTGTTAAAGAAAACCATCTAAATATGTAGAAATTGCGTTTATCTTTGAAAATTTATTTCATATTCATTTTACGTGTCGACAAAACGTAAATAGTTTTAGATTGGTTTAGTATTCTTTTTAAATTGAATGTAAATTATTGTCGTTTTTAATTATTGTTTTTTTTTTATAAGTTATTGTTATGTTTTTGATTGTAATGTTTTAATTGTACTTTTTTTTTATTACTGTTTATTTTACAAAATTTCTACACAATGTATATTATTGTTCCGAAATAAATGACATGACTTAGAGCAGTTTGTAGCCACCTGCACAGTAATAATATATTTGCTTCGTTTAAACCTTAAAAGGTGCAAATGTTGGACTGCCTCGTTGGTCTAGCGGTCGCAAGTGGGTTCGGGTTCGATTCCCAGTTCGGGCAAAGTGTTATTGCCTTTCTCCATTACGAATTTCTCAGTAACAGCCCCGGAGTCTGAATTTACGCCCCGTTGGTGGTAATGAACCCACCCGCTAATACATGCGACTTAACGTGCAGAATGTGGGTGTACTATTAGGTACGACCTCTAGCTAACCATTTGTAGATTACAGGCGTGATGTTATGATGAAACCAACCTACCATGATAGATTTCAGCCCACTCCCTCCAACAGGGAGGAAGGAGACCCTATGTCCAGGGGCACTGGCGAATTGTGATAATATTAGTACACTAATATTAGGTACACATCTGCCTAACCCTTTGTAGATTACATGCGTGGTGTTATGTGTGTATATAGGGTATGTACCCTTAACAAGTTTGTGTTAAGGGTACACACCCTATATACACACATAACACCACGCATGGCACTTGTTGTCCCCACCACTGCGATATTTTTTTGTTCTAGACCACACCTGGGAACCTCCTAGTTACGGAGATATTGGGGGTTAAAGTTCCAAATTTTTCACAGCTGTTTTTTGTAAATACTAGTTTTTTAGGTCATAACTTTACTTAATTTAGCTCCATCACCCGTTTACTATTCAATGCACAATGTTTTGACAGTCCTACATTGAGTTTTACCGTAAAAAGTGATTTTTGACCCAACAAAAAAAAGTCGTTTCCCAGCATAAAAATTTGCGTAGGGGGTACTTAGTTTGATGTACAGAATGCTTAGTTGACGGCTGTGTGATGGGTTGATTTACACCCTGTATACATATATTTGTTCTCAAACTATTTTATATTTTCAGCTCCCAATCTTCAATCTACGCCCACTGGTTCATAACCTCAAACGAAGACGTCGGCGACTTCATCCTCTACATTCGGGACAACACAAATAAACTACACTACTCATCCGACATTGCTTACAACCTTAGATCCTTAACTATCCCTATCGACGACACCTTCAAAACTTCCCTCCAAGATGGCAAAACTCACGAGGTCTGCATACAAGCGAAAAACTCGAATAACACTCCTAGAAAATGGCATCCAAGTCAGTGTCAAAATGTGCCAACAGATTTCAACTCGTGGCCAAAGAAGTTGGTCGTTGATAAAAGGAGGTTGACTAAGAAGAAGGTTAAATACAGTTGGTTTGGGAGCAACAGTGTTTTAGGGTTGGTCTCTGATTCGATTTTGATAACGTTGTGTATATTTTTAAGTGTTTGTTTTAAGATTACTGATGGTTTGTAGAGGAGATTATTTAGTTTTGTTCGTTAATGAGAGAATTGTAATATTTTTTTGACCAAGATTGAATGGGTGGAATTTGGCCCACCCAAAGATATTAGCATGCATGCGACGAGATATTTTCTGTCTTATTTATACACAAATGAAAATCTTTAAATACTCGATTGATAAATATGACTTCGTTATATTTTAATCTAGCACAATGAGAAGTTTCTTTTTTGAGTATTAAAAAAAAAAAGTAGTTTCCAAGAACTCTGTAGATGGCGTTGAACTTACTACGTTACTAGGTGCCAAAGCAAAAAAAAAAAACATTGCCTTTTATAAATGTCAATCATTGAAGTATCTGACACTTTCGTTTGTTTATATTATGCTTCCGAATATAACCTAGAGTTCTCGATCTCAAAATTCATCGAAGTGAAAAAAATCAAATAATTACGTGACGTTCCGTTCATTGCAGTAACATACTAAGTTCAGCGCCATCTATCTATCGACTAGGGAAGCGTTTAAAAAAAATAAAAATAAAATCCCTCATTACTTGAGGGACGTAAACTGAAAAAAGCGAAAATAGAAGAAAAAAAAACACATTTTTTTTAAATAATCTGAATTTGGAACCATTTAATAATAAAAAAAACTTATCCACATCGTTGCAAAAGGGAGAATTTACTGTTTGAAAATAAAATTAAGGGGGAAGCGTCACCCGTCGGGGCTGCGGGTTGTTCTAAAGAGATACCGCGGCCTCGGCACAAGGGCTAAGAAGGAACATGGGTGGTTTTTAGTCAGTAGAAGTCTGACACTCCCTACAGTCTGCCCAGAGCGGGAGGAGTTATTTGATGATTTCCCACCTTCCAAAAAAAAAAAGGGTAACCCGCGAAATGTTACCTTACGTTTTATTTGGCAATGTGCCGGTTAGTGTCTGGTTGTATGTTGAACGAAATAGGATTCGCGGACATAATACTTCATGTTTGCCGGCACGGTTGGCGCAGTGGCTGAGCGATTGGACTGCTGCGCTGCGTGTCGCGGGTTCAATTCCCCCATGGAACAAATATTTGTATGGCCTACAGATAGTTGTTCCGGGTCTGGGTATTTGTGTATCTGAGTTTAAATGTTTGTGAACGCTCCCACGATACAGGAGAAATTCATAGTGTGGAGCAAAGTTTAAAAAAAAAAATCATAGAGTTATAATTATATAATCGCTAAAAACAGGCAGATTGCAAAAAAACCGTAAGAAAAATTTCTCGGGATTACTCCGGCGCTTCCCCCCTCACTAATTAAAAAACTTCACCATTTTTACTATATTTTAAAATTTTTGATAATATATTTTTTTAATGTAGGTACCTATACCTAAAAATTTTGATAAAAATTTAGAAAAATGAAGTATTATCACTGCCATGTAACTTTGACATTAACTTTAATTTATTTTGTGATTATAAATTAGTGGAACAACATACATCACAATTTTAGCTTTAATTTTGAACTTTACTGCCTCATTGGTCTTGTAGTCGCAAGCGCGACTGCGTAGCATGTGGTCCCGGGTTCGATTCTCGGATCAGGAAAATTGTTACTAGGTTTTCTGCAGGAATTTCTCAGTAGCAGCCACGGAGTCTGGATTTATGACTAGTTTTTTTTTTAAATTTGGGACAAGCCCGCCACACTTTTCCTAAACCACTGTAACTCCTGTAAGCCAGAATCAACAGTAGCGACCACAAGAAAACTAGTTCCTAGTTGTTGGCAATAGGCTCGCCCCCTATTACATGGGACGTAAACATAACTGGCGAACTGGTGTACTATTATGTAGGTACACCTCTGCCTAACCCTTCGGGGATTACAGGCGTGATGTTATGTTTGTGAAGTGAAGCCCATTTTCATTAACTCTAAGTGAAGCTTAAATGAATACCTATTCAATTTTAAGTTTCTGCTCAGCAGCAAGAGTTGAAATTTCAACTGTGCAATTTTTATACTTAGGCACTTACATAAGTGTTGCTTATTTTTAATGAAATTGGGCATTCTAGATCTTTTAAAATGTAAAATTGTAAACTATATGTGATTTCTTGAGCTCAAAAATGATTTTTTATATACAAAAGTTAATGTTTTGTATTTTATATGCAGATATGTTTATTATTATTTTTTAGTGACTTTACATAAAAGATTTTTAGATCTGTATATTTTTATATGTAAACACAAATCGAATCTCAATATTGACATTCCAAAATAAGCTTAATTTTTTATATGAACTTTTATCTCAATTTTATATTCTGTATATTAGCTTTATAAATTGTATATTTTTTTTATAAATGTAAGGAAAAATGAAAGTCCGTCCGTTTTTTGATATATTTTTTATTGCAATAAATAAAGTTACCCTTATAAATTATAAATGCAGTTTTATTGACTTACTAGCTGTGCCCGCGACTTCGTTCGCGTGCTTGTCGGAAACTAAAATGCGTCGCTTAGATAAAAGTACATTTAATCATTGCCCTGCGTTAACTTACTGACGCTGTAGAAAATAAGAAGAGAGTAATGCAAAGTACTGACTATGTCTCATACTAAAGTTTAGAAATTTGAAACAGGTACATTATAGTCGACAGGCAGACAGATTGTCGTTGGCGCGTTCGTGTTCCACCCGCGGCTCAAAGATATGTCAGCAACAATTAAGGGGCCCCAAAGGGACGTCTGCCGGGACTGAGGGTTGTCCGCAAGAGATACCATGGCCCCGAAACACAAAGGGCTAAGAAGGAACGTGGGTGGTTTTTAGTCAGTAGAAGTCTGACACTTTCTTCCGCTCCGCCCAGAGCGGGATGAGTCATTTGATAATTTACGAACCACAAAAAAAAAGGGGGGATTAGAGGGTGTTTCGAGAGGGTACCTGTACCGAATCTGGGACATCGAATCTGAAATGGCCGCCACCTCCTTCTGCGAAGCAGTAATGCTAGCAAAGAGGTGCCGGAACGTGAGAGGGAGACAACCTCTCGTCCCAGCAGCCGCGGGAGACGCTCCGGGCATCGAGGGCCACATGATGGCTTCCGGCCACCGTAGGCGCGGGCCTGTGAACGGTGAGTAACGGGCTAGTTAATCGTTCGTCCGTCTTATGACGATGGAGGCGCGTTCGTGTGCCACGCGCGTCTCAAAGAGATGTCAGCAACATTGAAGGGGCCCCCAAGGACCGACGCCCGTTGGGGCTGCGGGTTGTTCGAAAGAGATACCGCGGCCTCGACACATAGGGCTAACAACACACCACATCTATATGATGACATGGTTGGCGCAATGGCTGGACGATTAACAGTAGCACTGCGTGTCGCAGGTTCGATTCCCACACGGTACAAAAAAAAATATGTCTTGGGTTTTATCTAATTTTAATTTAGTTTAAAAAAAATTGTATTTTAATACTGTGTAATTGGTAAATTTTTATTTGTTGACTATTCACGAAACATAATGTGTGTATGTTTACCATCACCGCGGTTCAGAAAATGACATCAAATGAATAACGCCATCTGTCGAAGACGAAAATAAACTGCTAAAAAAGAGCGATCAAACACTATAAGGTTTAGGCTATGTAGATTTTGAAAGCAGCGTCATTTAGACTTATATCTACGTACCTTTTGCTATCATAACTTTTTAAAGTTATCTTGTGAAGGCATTTAGTAATAAGTACCATATTCGTTCAATAGATGTCGTTGCTTGTCTCATTCTTGACCATAACGATAAGTTCTTCTTGAAAACTATAAATTCATATATCTTTTGATAGAGAGCACCGATTACGATGAAACAAAGACTAAGTAATAGCCCAAGTTACGCACAATATTTATGTATAAAAGTTACCTACATTCGTTTCGTAATTTGACGTGATGCTTAGTCATCGAAACAGACAAACAGATAAACAGACAAACAGACAAAAATTCCAAAAATGCTGGAAATGTGTTCTGTTGGTTATACTTTAATACCCTGACAATTTTTTTTTAAATATTTTTGATGTACAAAAACGATTTCTCTACAGATTTATTATATGTATAGATAAGACTAAAACTACAGGGCGTAAGGGACAGTCCTCCACATAGGTACTCATCGGGTGAATTTTCATACTAAAATGATCGGTACAAGAAATTGTTAAGAAACATTATGGGAATCCATTTACAAGTACCCGGCGATAAATATTGCACGTCGACCCTTGGAAAGAGACAATCGGCTAATTTCGGCTTCGTAGAGCGTTATCTCTGTCGCACGAAATACAAACAGTCCGGTATCTATTAGGAGCTGTAAAAACAATTATGATTTGCTTCTTTTGATAATTCTTTTTATTCTTTGTATAAAATACACCAATTTCCAAAGGTCGATGTGAAATATTTATCGCCTGGTACTGTAAGATGCGTTTGATTTACATACGTCATGTTTCTATCACTACCGTGGCAAAACAAACGTGGCGAACGGCAACCGCGACGACGAGTTCGATGAACTTTGAAGCTAGGTAGGAAGAAACAGTAACTGAAAAAACAATTACCCTTTGCACCCTGTATAGTTGAACAACGCACTAAATCGTTTTACTTTACTAGTGTATAAAAACGTTTTCTATATATTCTGTGCCTACCTGCAGACCTTCCATCCACTGTGTGATAGCCATCCCAGTTTTCTTGTGACAGAAAACTATTGTAGCTATTATCAAGGCCGTGGTCAAAATTAACTAAAACTTAATGCAAGTTTCACACGTTTTCTCATAATTTTATATTATTCTTCTGACACCGGCCCTGTTTTATAAATCACATTAAATAGTACATTTTAAAATAACTGGGTAAACTTCGTTATTTCAGTTAAGGCAGTTTTACACACGTGTTATAAATGCCCACGTATATAAAATAATGTCATTCAATACACTTTAGAAGAAATAAATTAATAGAACATAAAATATTGTAGGTACGAAGTGTATTGAAAAATAAATTTTAAACCTTATGCTAAATAAATAATTCTTAAATTATTACAGCCTCTGATCAGCCAATCTACATCTATGGTGGCTTACCACCCTGCCCTGCCTCATTTACGGAGACGCGGGGCGTCGCGCCGCGCGTTGTGCGTTTTTAATTCAAACACATGGCGATGTGTGAAAACGTTAACGATTTCAAACGTCGATTTTACGAGAAGCGATTTTTCGCTCGTTAGTTTAAAATGCAGCGTTCGTTGCGGTGGACGCGCCTCTCAGTAAATACATAAAAAAGCTCGAGACGACCCTTCTGCACGCGTCGCGCGATGCCCCGCGTCTCCGTAAACGAGCCCTAAGTCCTAACAAAAATGATCAACTACTGTTAAAAATTCACGAAAATGTTATGTATTTCAAAGAACTAACTGAAATAACACGATGTGTGAAAAAAGTAATTAAATCGATAAAAAATGGCTTTTAACTGATTTTAAATGACGCGCTAGACAAAGACAGCGCTACAGAAATGTGACGTCACATTTCATACCGCCATAGTTACTAGTACAAATGGCCGTTTCGCGCGACAAGGATAGAAAGTGCCCCCACCAAAAAAATCTAAACCATGTAGCTACTCCATTTCTTTAATTCAATTTTCGTGAATTTTTAACAGTTGTCAAATAGCTAAATGTTTCTCTTTTTTTGCTGTGTGTTCTTAATATTATGATATATACTTTTTGTCTTTCATTTATGATAATTTGTGTTTGATGCTCTTTTTCATGTACAACGATTAATTGTTTTATTTTGTTTTTCAAAACATGACTTATAATTCTTGATAATATTTACATAGTATCGAGAGAAGAGAGGAGCTCGTGGCTTAATAAGAACTGCCACTCGGATCGATCTTTAGGTAAAGTTGTGCTTGCCTAGGTCGGTCTGTGGATGGGTGACCGCCCGACATACCGAGTTTCCTCCGTGCCTCGGAAAGCACGTTAAGCTGTTGGTCCCGGCTGCCATAATATATAGATCTTTGGCAGTCGTTACAGGTAGTCAGTAAACCTGAAAGTCTGACAACCAGTCTTACCAAAGGGTATCGTATTACCCAGTATTAACTGGGTTGTGGAGGTCAGATAGGCAGTCGCTTCATGTAAAATACTGGTATTCAGCTGCATCCGGTTAGACTGGAAGCCGACCCTAACATAGTTGGGAAAAGGCTAGGCAGATGATGATGATGATTTACATAGTATAAAACAAAGTCACTCGCGAGACCCGCTGTTTGTAGTCTTACATCTTTCAAACTAGGTACCCAACGGATTTGAATGCAGGTAGCAATGGATGGAGTGATTCAAGAGGAAGGTTTATATGTAGTACATTACACACACAACACATACACACACACACACACACACACACATTTTGGTTTGTTGTATGTTGTTGTGATTGTTGTTGTGTTGTAGTACATTGTTGCACCTGTGTGAATCCGGGGCGAGTCGCTAGTTTTAATAAATAAACATAACTAAACTATTTCTTCTTGCAATGGTATCTTCAGTTAGTTCATCTTGGGTTATTAAAGCATCAGCTATGAGGCTTGCTATCTTCAACATACTCCGCATCTTCGTAAATAGGTTCGTGATGTTTGTATGTAGGTATCGTCTTGTACGGATGAGATGCCTCGCTGGCTTCCGGGGCATAGCTCCAGTCAGCTGGGTAATAGGAACCTGGAACAATGGGTAAATAAGAATAAGGGAATGGGGTAGTTAACAAAAAAAATCTAATTAGTCCGTCCGAGAGTCTTGCTGTCAAACAGTTGTCAGAAGCACATACGCTCCTCAATTAATTTCGTGATTTGTGACAAATACTGTGAAGTTGTGCCCCAAAACAATATTAAAGTGTAGTTGAAGTGTTTCGGAAACTTTATTATCGTTATCTAGTGATTTCATATCCTAAAAACGACAAAAACCCTGTTAAAACATTTTTAGATTCTACCAGTGAAAAACTTATACCCACATTTGGATTTATAATTTTTTGACACTTTAAAATCTTTACATAATGTCATTGTCAAAAGGGTTGCCATCTTCAATCCAGTGTTACCACATAAAAAGTTAAATCACCCCAGAAATTATGGATCATGTTACCGATGACCGCACAGGAGTAGGTGACCAGTCTCCTGTGTTGGTGAATACTACTGGCAACAGCAGTAACAAAAAATTTGTGCAACAAGCCTTTCATCCAAGCTTGTTCCTATCAAGACCAAGATCTTCCTCTGTTGGAAATAACCCAACAGTCAAACCATCCAAAGAAAATATTGAGTTGGAATCCCCTAATTCTAGGGTGGAAGATAATGTACCAGAACCCCCATCCTGGCAAAGAGTACCATCAAAAAATAATTCAAAAAAACGTAAAATGTCGTGCAGCCCCTCTCCCGATGCTGTTAAAACAAGCAATAGCTTCAGCGGCCTGTCAATTGATCTGACCCAAAATGAACCTGATGAACCAGTCAATAAACTTTCCAAACCTCCACCGATCATCCTTTACGGGATAGAAGATGTCAGCAAATTGACTGAACTTCTAGAAACCGTTGCTGAAAGAAGACAATTCACCTACAAGATTGTGAATCGGAATCAGCTAAGAGTTAGTAGTGTGGACATTGACACATACAAAAAGTTAATTGTTCTTGTGAGGGAGAATGGACTCATTGGGCATACTTTTAATAGAAAGGATATGAGATGCTTTAGAGTAGTTATTCGCAACTTACATCCATCTACGCCGACCAGCATTATTAAGGAAGAAATCGAGGCCACAGGAAATACAGTCACTGGAGAAATTATCAATGCTAAGTATGGCCCCGAGAAAAAACCAACCTCTACCTTCTTTGTAAATCTGGCCCCTGGGTCAAACAATAAGGCGGTAAAAGACTTGAAATATATATATCACCAATCTATCATTATAGAAGATCCAAGAAAAAGAAAATCGATCGTACAATGTCAGAGGTGCCAACAATATGGTCACTCAAAGAACTATTGTATGCGCCCTTACCGTTGCGTAAAATGTGGACAGTCCCATAAGACTTCTGACTGCCAGAAACATGATCGCAAAACACCTGCTTTGTGTGCACTATGTAATGGCCCGCACCCTGCTAACTATAGAGGTTGTGCAGTATATAAAGAAATTGTAGCCCGAAGAACAAAAAAGACCGCATATACATCACTCGAGTCTCGCCAGCAAGCACCAAATAAGTATGTTGTTAATGAACCCACTCAAAAAGCTGGCGAAGCTGAAAAAACCATCCCTGGTACCAAGTTCGCAACTTATGCAGAGTCATTACGACATAATACTCCTAACTCTACGCAAACAAGTATGACACTCGAACAATTACTATTAAAACAATCAGAGAAGTTTGATTCTATCTTACACCAAATGAGCACTCTAATGAGCCTCATAACTAAACTCGTCGATAGAATAACAAAATGACTGCGTTAAGAATTGGAACTTTCAACATAAATGGGCTCACCCCAAATAAAAATGAAGTTGAGCTTTTAATGACGGAAAAAAAGCTAGATATACTACTGATTTCTGAAGCACATTGCACCTCAATTACTAATGTTAAATTTGCAGACCACCAATGCTACCTGACAAATCATCCGGATGGGACGGCCCATGCTGGGACGGCAGTGATAGTAAAAAAGACGATCAAACATCACCTAATGCCAGAATATAAAACCGAACACATCCAAGCTACAACAATAAGTGTGGAAGATGAAAACGGGTATCTGAATGTATCGGCAGTCTACTGCCCCCCAAAACATAAAATTAGCGACACCATGTTTTCGCATTTCTTTATGTCCCTTGGGAACCGTTTTGTGGCAGGAGGTGATTGGAATGCGAAGCATACATCTTGGGGTTCAAGGCTAATTACCACTCGAGGCAGACAACTCAAACTCACCATTCAAAAACACAACTTGTCTGCAATTTCTACTGCTGAACCTACATACTGGCCAAGCGACTCACAAAAAACCCCAGATCTGCTGGATTTTTTCATAAGTAAAGGTTTGTCTAAAGACTACCTCAAGCCGGAACCTTGTTATGATACATCATCTGATCATACACCGGTATTATTAACCATAAGTTCAAGACTGATTGAAATTGCGAGGCCATCAACATTAACCAATAAATTCACAGACTGGGAGTGTTTTAGAGAGTACATTGTCGACAACATTGAGATAAAAATAGCATTAAAGACTCCAGATGATATAGATACTGCTACCCAGTATATAACGAATATGATCCAGGAAGCATGTTGGATCAGCACTCCGGAATATCCAACTAAAAGTAGATCTTCTGATTACCCCCTGGAAATAAAAAAAACATTGCTTGAAAAGAGAAGACTTCGACGTATATGGCACCAAAGTGGCTTGAATGAGGACAAGTACAATTTCCGTCAGGCCGCTAGCAAGCTAAAAGAACTGCTTCAAACCTGGCATGATAACACCCTAAAAGCCCAGCTTGAATCACTCACTCCTTCAGCTTCAACCAATCACTCTCTTTGGAAGTTCACTAAGCAATACACTAGACCCCAGGTAGCTGTACCACCTCTCAGAAGGAACCAAGGTTGGGCAAGAACACCTCAAGAAAAGGCTAATACGTTTGCTGAGCATCTGGCAATTGTATTCCGTCCTAACGAGGCAACAAACACCGTATGTGAAGAAGAAATAAACTCATTTCTAAAACAAGATTTTCAAATGTCACCTCCGCCGCGGTCTGTCACTGTCAGAGAAGTTTGGGCTACGATAAAAAACCTCGGTAGTAGAAAAGCTCCTGGATTTGACCTAATCACAAAGGAAGTCTTACTGCAACTACCAAAAAAAGCCATCGTGTTTTTAACGACACTTTACAATGGGGTCCTAAGAGTGCAGTACTTTCCTCAGGAATGGAAAGTTTCGCAGATAATTATGGTGCATAAACCAGGCAAACCACCCAATGTGGTGACATCCTACAGGCCTATTAGCTTGCTACCAGTACTGTCGAAAATCTTTGAGAAACTCCTGCTCTACAGAATTCAACCAATCTTAAAGGAAAATAACACCATACCTTGTCACCAATTTGGATTCAGACCTGAACACTCCACCGTCGAACAGGTTCACAGAGTGTGCGAAAGGGTTAGGAAATCTCTAGAGGAAAGGGAGTTCTGCTGCTCAGTCTTTCTGGATATTCAACAGGCTTTCGACCGCGTTTGGCACAAGGGCTTACTTTATAAGATAAAGGCCTGTCTTCCTCACAACTACTATGAGCTAATGAAAAGTTACATAACAGATCGACTATTTCAAGTGAAAGAAGCTGAGGCAACGTCGGAGCTATTCGAAATAAAGGCTGGTGTCCCCCAAGGATCAGTATTGGGGCCAATTCTGTACACGTTGTACACATCAGACTTGCCAGCAGAGGACAACGTGACTACAGCTACATTTGCTGATGATACTGCAATTCTGGCTAGCAACCATGACCCCACAATTGCTTCACAAACGCTGCAAAAAGGTCTTGACAAAATATCTGACTGGCTTCGAAAGTGGCGAATAGCAGTAAGCGCATCTAAGTCTGTACAAGTCACCTTTACACTACGCAGAGGTGATTGTCCGCCAGTTAAGCTAAATAACAATTTCCTACCACATAAAGATTGTGTGAGATACTTAGGACTACACCTCGATCGTCGCCTAACGTGGAGGCAGCACGTAAAGACCAAGAGAGATGAGCTCAACTTGCGCTACAAAAACCTACACTGGCTGTTGGGGCGGAATAGTAAATTATCGATTGACAACAAACTCCTTATATATAAAACCATTTTAAAACCTGTGTGGATGTACGGCATCCAGCTATGGGGGAGTTGTAGCAATTCTAATATATCCATCATACAGCGAATGCAAAATGTGATTCTGAGAACAATATACAATGGGCCTTGGTTTCTAACAAATTCTGAAATACACAACCAACTTCAGATGAACACGGTGAAAGAGGAAATCTTAGCCGTAGCCAAAACATACTTGGAAAGACTGGAGAGGCATCCAAACGAACTGGCCGCTGGGTTGACAACACGCACATACCAGAAACGTCTCAAGAGGAAAGACATCCTGTCTGTACCGTCATGAGTAGCATAATTAATTTAGATACTTTGCTACACCTATGAGTAGTTGCTCTCACTGGAGAGCACACTCCAACTGCCAAATGACACTCACCACATCTGCTTAAAGTAACCAAGACTGATTGCAGATTCAAGAATAACAATAAAAAAAAAAAAAAAAAAAAAAAATTAGTCCGTCAGATAGATTTCCAAAAAATATTGGACACGTATTTTTTCTTTTTTCACGTAAACAAACAATGAAGACGATACAGTGCTTTGAAAACTCGTTGGAGTCATATTCTAAGACATTAGTATGACATTTTTTACCGGTGAATGACGTCACGACCGACTCAAATCTTTGACGCGTTTTATCTTCGTAAACTTTTATTGATTTGATAAAACAAAAAATACGTATTCAATATTTTTCGATAATCTAAAAGACGGACTAATTAGAATCATATTTTTTTAGTCAGTAAACATGAAAAACGATTGCATGTAGCGGAGATGAGAATGTTAAGATGGATGTGCGGAGTGACAAGAATGGATAAAGTGAGGAATGAGTATATTAGAGGAAGTTTGAAAGTAGCACCTGTTACAGAAAAATTGAAAGGAAGTCGTTTATCTTGGTATGGTCATGTAATGAGAAGGGATGAAACGCATGTGACTAAAAAAGTGATGGATATAAATATTGATGGATGGAGAGGGAGAGGAAGGCCAAAGAAAAGATGGATGGATTGTGTGAGGAATGATATGAATGAGAAAGGAATAAATGCCACCTTGACGTGTAACAGGGAAGAATGGAAGAAGAAAACGTGTTGCGCCGACCCCAAATAGAATGGGATAAGGGCAGGAAGATGATGATGAAACATTCCTTCTCCTGCTATATCACCGGACAGCAAATGGTTAGCCAGAAGAAGAGAAGATACACACAATGACAAATTAGAGAAGAGTGGCGTTAAATGGAGAAGAAGACTTGATAAAAAAAAACAACTTTTGGTGTTGTACAGGACCAATTTCGTTTTTTATGTATTTACTAGTTTTGTTTTTTAACCGACTTCGAAAAAGGAGGAGGTTATAATATACTCCACTGTATATTTTTCTTTTATGTGTGTTTACAGAGTACTCGAGAACCAATTAGGAAAAAAAATCTTGTATCGGTATACAAGATTTTTTTCCTAATTGGTTCACACGTAAAAAAAACTTTTTTTATTTGTCTGGCGTGCTGTGCCGACTACTAATGAGTTGGAATAGATATGGACAGGTGAGGTATGTGCAATAAAAGTGACTAAGTTATCAACAAAATCTCATTTATATTTACTTTAGGTAATAGTTAAGAAGGTAAGTAAGTATATAAAAATCTGAATCTTACCGGTATCTGGCAGACTTCTCTTAAACCCTGCAAAGAAAAAGAAGATGCAAGATTGTAAACAAGATTTTGTTAGATAACTTAACTTTGTATTTAGACGTAAAGGTGTGCCGAATGACGAAAAATCTGTTTTTCATTAAAGTCTTTGTGTTATTTATTTTGTAATGTGTGTATTGGTCCATGTTGGCCTTCTATTCAATAAATAATAATAATTAATATGTAGGAAAAACCGACCTTCGTCTTAATAAAAACAGCGGCTTGAGGCAAGCCCGGCTTAACCTAACGATCGTTAGGTTAAGCCGGGCTTGCCTAGCTCCGTAGATGGGCCTCGGAAAGCATGTTAAGCTGATGGCCCTGGCTGTCATAAGTAGATCTTTGGGCCACTGACCCCCTGTAACGACAGCCGGGACCAACGGCTTAACGAGCTTTCAGAGGTCCGGAAGAAACTCGGTATGTAATGAGTGGTCACCCATCCAAAGCCCAACCTAGGCAGGTGCCGCTTAACCTGAAGATCGACCAAAGCGATTGGATAAGGTAGAGTGGATGGTCTGCCTACAAAATAAAGTAGACCTACCATGATGATCCGAATGAGCTGGTGGCCAGGAGTACTCGTGGTGATGACCCGATTTAGCCTTTAATGCTGTGAAGAATGATCCCACCTGGAAATAAATAATTAAAATAAGTTTTTTATTATTTAAAGAGTTTTATATCTGCTTCACATGGTTATAATAATAGAAGATTAAGATTTTTTTATTGTAATTAAGTATGTAGTGACACCACTATTAAAGAAGTTTTATGCTGGATTTTATAGTCTATTTTAACTTAAATATAAAAAACCTTTCTGTTTTTCTGAAAATATTGGAAATAAAAAGTTATCCACCTTTTGAGAGTTTATTTACGAGTCAACAATAAAGCCCTGGTTCAGTTAGCCACTCAACGCTAAAAGTATATAAGAGCAGCGGTGGCCCAGCGGTGGCGGCCTTGACTTACGAACAGTAGGTCGTGGGTTCGAACCCAGGCAGTCGCATTACTTTGTGTAATTTATTTTTAAAACGGTGAAGGAAAATATCGTGAGGAAACGGACATGTCTTAGACCCAAAAAATTCGAAAACATCACATCTACCAATCCGCACTGGGCCCTATTAGAGCAATAGTATTTATTATCTATGCCTTTAAATCTTATCTGTTTGTGCGTACGTTTGTCTATGTGTACAACTCTCTATGGTCTCCTACATTGAACGTCGTTATGTTATTGCTTGTAATTGTATTCAGTTTTATTTATGTAATCCATTGTTGTTGGAATCATCTAATATTGATTTAGGATTAGATCTTCATGGCGACCGATGTAAAGAATATATTTTGGATAATATACGTCGTGCATCGTGTTGGCTGGTTTCATTTCTCCTCAACCGCAACGCTCCAGAGGTTCGAAGTCACTCGGGGTCCTCTTCGGTGCCAGGCTTGTGCACCAAAAGGCCCGCGTGGTAGATTATATTATATTTAAATCTTACCCCATGTTCAAAAAATCAAAAGTCATTAATTATTCAAACTAGGCTGATAATCAGCACTTTTAGAATGTCAAAATTTACTTTACTTATTTACAAGACACAGTCCCCAAAACGCCCACCCTTCGACACTTCCTAGTGTTTTTGCTGGAAAGAAGTGGCGGAACAAACTCCCCAGCAACACACATCTGTCTGTTAGGTTAGAAGAACCAGACTCGATACAATAGTAAGGTGTAAGTTAATATTACGATTGTCTACAGACACAAATCAGTAATTAAAAAGTATATAGGTAATAATAAAAAACAAAAAAAATGATCTAGAACAATAAATAATCGCAATGACAGGGAAAACATTTAGTGTCTATTGTCTATCCTTCGTAAAGGGTAGGTACTTTTATATACTTTTGTATTCTTTTATACCCATTAGACAGTAACCTATGCATTATATAGCCCTGTGTAGATTTGTCGACCAACAACGGACTTTTTACTTCCTTTTTTAAAATTCCATCTTTATCATACTTTCATATCACGCCATTCACGCACTACATTTAATATTCAATATCCGATAACTTCGCTATTACATTTTATGCGTATGTAGGTCGAATTCAGAATTGATTGATAAGTCAAAAAGAAATAAAAAAGATTTTTATAATGTGTTCATGGTTCACGCGCTTTTCAACGGTAACTGTAAGGGTGTGGTCTCAGTGAGTTGTGAGAGCGTTTTAAAGGCTGGGATAGCGTTAAATTAAAACGCTATCATCTATACATCTAATTAAATTTAAACGTCTGTTTGTTTTATCAAAATAACAGCTTTTTACTGAATGCTTATGAAAGGAAGTACGAAACCTACTTGTAACGAAACCACACTTTTTTGTCTGTTCTCTGACGGTTTGTTCTGGCTAATCTCCGAATCGGCTGGACTGATTTTGACAGGACTTTTACTGGCCGATAGCTGATGTTATAAGGATAAATTAAGGCTACTTCTATTCTAGAAAAAAAGATTGTGGTTCCAGAAAAAAATCCCTTGAAATTGTTAACAAAATCCGATTGAAATATGGAAATAATATTTTTTTAATATAATTCTTCGCCAATGTAGGTCAAACCTAAGTAGCACCAAAAAAAAAAATTGTAACGGCGCAAAAATTCGCTCTACCTAAGACCTATTGTAAAAATAGCTGTTGTACATCAACATTGTCGAATTCAATTTACTGCAAGATGACAAAATAATAAAACAAAAATAAGTGTACTATAATAGTATACAGCTTTATAATGAATTGTATACACTTGTCCATAAGGTTCAAATTACCATAGCAGTTGCGGCTTGTAAAATATAAAATCTATAGGAAAATATTTAACTATAGTCAAAAAACTGGGTGACTTTTATTAATATTAAAATAAGGTTTATATTCCAATGGTCTTGTCATACAAGAAAATATTGGAAATATTGAAGACAGAGCCTATCAATAAAAAGTGAAATTGATTATGTTTTGTATTATTTATTTTGCGTTAAAACTTAGGCCTACATAAGTATCTGATTGATATATTCATTGGAATTACTTTCAAAAGCTTCTTTGATAAAGTCGTGGCTAATCAAGTCATCAATGTGAATGGCTCTATTATTTTTTGATTTGTGCGTAATTATGTACCATCCTACACTATTATTATAAATGTTGGATGGATGGATGGATGGATGTTTGTTACTCTTTCACGCAAAAACTACTGAACGAATGTGGATGAAATTTAGAACACAGATAGTTTATTAGGATTATAGGATTAACACATAGGATACTTCTTATTCCGGTAGTATGATCCCGTGGGACTATTATCGAGTTTGTATGGGTCAAAAATCACATTTTACGGTAAAACTCAATGTTAAAACATTGTGCTAGTGGGTGCTTTGAATAGTAAACGGGTCATGGAGGTAATTTAAGTAAAGTTATAACCTGAAAAACTAGTACGTATTTACAAAAACAGCTGTGAAAAGTTTGGAACTTTGACCCCCAATATCTCCGTAACTAGGGGGTTCACAGGTATGGTCTAGAACAACAAAATGATCGCAGTGGTGGGGAGAACAAGTGCCCTTCGTTTGCGTTAAGGGCACTTTTACACCCTATTTTTATAAGTCTATTTTTGTTTTGTGCAGGAATCGACCCCGTGCCTGCAGCTGTCACCAGTAGCACAGATTCCAAGCTCAGTAACCTATATACCTAGACAAAAAATAATTTATTTCACAAAACATTCTCAAGAAAAATTAAACTGTACATCAACCGGAAACTGATACAGATTTAAACAGCAAAAAATGCAAATATTTTTTTACGCATTGAATTCGAATCGTGAGCATATTTAGTGAGTAAAAAAGTTTAGTTACTTGATGTTTGCATTGTTATTTTGGACGGCCTGATTTAAGAAACAATTGAGTACATAGTAAGTGAAAATGCGGGTGGTCTTTTCTTTATGCAAACGATTTCTTTTTTATTGAGACCATGGACAGCTTAACAGGGATGTTTACTGACTAAAAAATATATGATTCTAATTAGTCCGTCTGTTAGAATATCGAAAAATATTGGATACGTAGTTTTTGTTTTATCAAATCATTCAAAATTTACGAAGATAAAACGTGTCAAATATTTGAGTGGAGTGGTCGTAACGTCACTCACCCACTGGTAAATAATGTCATACTAATGTCTTAGAATATGACGTCACACGAGTTTTCGAAGCACTGTATCGTCTTCATTGTTTGTTTACGTAAAAAAAGAAAAAATACGTGTCCAATATTTGTTGGAAATATCTGACGGACTAATTAGGTTTTTTTAGTTAACTACCCTATTGAACCTAACAGTAACAGGGCGAGCCCATAGCCGTCAACCGGGCACAAATACATAATCCAGCCAGATTGCTACAGACAATCCCTGGTGACCCAATAACATTTTTCCCGAACTGGTCATTGAACCTAGAACTCCATACTCATCATTAGCGCTTGCGTCATAGAAATATTGAACAGAATTATTAATCTCTTAGTTTTTTTGGAAGAATTTATTGATATAAAAACTAAAGATACGGTCGTCCGAACATTTGCTCGACGCGTTCGCCATACAGAGAATCGGTGTAGTCTGCTCGTTAATGTAACCTTGTATAAGCGGCGTGGTATTTTCGAGGTATAAAGAACATAAATAAAGCTTTTAATAAAATTTACGACCGCACCCGAAGAGAGCCGATCGTGGACTAGTTCACTTCGGCTTAGGAAAGACCATATTGGGACCACGTTCGAGTTCGAGGCGTCATTTTAACATGCCGTCCGCCCAGTCCTTACGCAGTAATATATAAGTCAATGGAAGAAATTCAAGTTTTTTTTCTGTGTACATATTATTATATTCAACAAAAACTAGTGTATAGACAATTAAATAAGTATTACCATTTTTTATTGAGCTCGTAACAAGATTAAGTATAAATTAATGTACCTACTTATCTATATGGATCGGTCGAGTTTTTTAACGATTTTTTGTTGCTTGTTTAGATTTTTTTCACTGATATATAGATATACGAGTATTCGTTGATGATATAGGCTGTGCTCATGGCTGCGGGTTAAGGCAAGAGATATCGCCGCCCCGACAGACGTCAGTAGAAGTCTGACACTCCCTTTCGCTCTGCCCAAGAGTGGTAAGGGTTATTTGATGATTTTCCACCCGCCAAAAAAACGCTTCCTCATCATCGGCCTAGCCTTTCACCAACTGTGTTAGAATCGGCTTCCAGTCTGACGGGATGCAGCTGAATACCAGTATTTTACATGGAGCGACTGCCTATCTGACCTCCACAACTCAATTAGTATTTCATCAAATAGTCACTCAATAGAATTAAATCAACTCAAGAGGATTGTATTCATGATTTTAATGATTACTGCCGCACTCAGAGTGCTTTAACGATTACTTAAGCCATCCCTTAGTAACGAATATTCACGAAGTAAAAAATATTCACACTCAGAATGAGTTAGTGATTCATGAATAGGCCTAAAGAAACACTAATTTATTATATCTCTATAAATAAATACGCATTACGTTAAGTGCGCGACACCATATTTAAATAAATATTAAACCTGACATGACCTACAAATTGCAAAAAAACGTAAGAAAATATGAATTTCTCGGAATACCTTAGCGCTACCACCTTAACGTGCTTTCCGAAATTTGGTATGTAATGGATGGTCACCCATCTACAGACCAACCTGAGTAGGCAAGCGCAGCTTAACCTGAAAATCAATCTGAACGTCGGTTATTATTTCAGACCTTTCTATCAAAATTAATCAGTCTGACGGTCAGACAGAATTATAAAGTGAAGGCGTAACACATTCACTGTTATTTAAATTACCTACACTTTCTTCTTAGGCTAGACTCTAAGTACTATTCGTATTATGAACAAGATTTAGGTCACAAATTACAGTCTAGTGCTTCTAAATATCTTTTGCATTATTATAAATCTAATTTTAACGAGTTGGTTTAACTACTGGCGAATTAGAGAGCTGGATCATTAAAGAGTCTGTTTTGATTTAATCCTAACTCGAATTATAAATGCGAAAGTAAGATTGTTTGTTTGTTTGTTAGCATTTCACGCCTAAACCACTGAACCGATCATACCGAAATTTTGCGTGTACATTGTCAGGTGTACAGAAACGGATTTAAGGTATCTTTTATTCCGTCGGGGCTGCGGGTTGTTCGTAAGAGATACCGCGGCCTCGACATGAAGGGCTAAGAAGGAACATGGGTGGTTTTTAGTCAGTAGAAGTCTGACACTCCTTTTCGCTCTGCCCAAGAGCGGGGGGGTTATTCGATGATTTTCCACCCGCCAAAAAAAAAAGGTATTTTTATCCCCAAAAAAAAACTGTTCTTGAAAACAACATTAACCTCTTATGATAGTATATAGCGCCACGGGTCTTTTGAATCATAATTGAATATTATTATTGTAACTTGAGTAGATTATTTTTTATATAAATTTCAGGTGGACGCAGGTCGCGGGTCTCAGCTAGTGGAGATATAAAAGCTGGGTTCATTTACAGCCGTTGTTAGGCAAGAATCAAAGAACATCATAAATCCACAGTATAAATATGGACAGTAGCGAAACTAAGCCTAGTTGATGCGATAACTACCTACGCTCCATTGAAGCCATAGGGTTGTCCCTTTTATGCACGGTTGCTGAAGTCCCTAGATAACTTCTCAACATAACATTTTTATTCTGTTGTGATCAATCAATCGAATTAAAAAAAGCTAGCTTACAAATACAATCTAAATACCGCGGCTCGCTCCCGCCAAGACTTGTAACAGGTTAAGCCGCGTGCGCCGTTATGACAAAGTTAAAGATCTATAGTTCTACAAGTTGTTGTGTACTAAACTGTTTTCCGTGTTTAAACTACATAAATGTCTTTTGTTAAGATTAACCGACGCCATAAGATAACCTGAAAGAATACAACCCCATAAGATTTTATTTAAGAATTATCCTCCAACTCCTAACCGTTAAGGAGTTATTCCTTCCATCATCAGCTCATCAACATGAGGTAATGACTGCCAGATGTAAATACTTAAATAGCATTAGAAAAAATACGAAACACGTAATACGTGCCTATAAAATTTGAGGGTTGCCCTCGATTTCGTTAAGATTCCATCATCAGATCCAGACATGATAACAGTGGGACCATCTCGGGAGTATACTTTTTCGATTAAAAATTTTTTTTTTCAAATCGGTTCATAAATGAGGGAGTTATGCGGAAACAAATATGATACAAAAACAAAACCAAACCGACGAATTCAGAACCTCCCTCTTTTTGGAAGTCGATTAAAAATACTTTCTTCTGCTGATGAAGCCGAGTTGACACAGCCGTATACCGCGCAATACATTCGTTGCATTTAAATAAAATATCGGGAGATATGAACTTATACGTGACCAACTGACCACTCGTCTCGGCGCGGCACGCACAACTGAGCGCACTGCGAAGACTTGCCAAGTGCCCCGTCGATGCGCATGTTTGTGTGAGTGTGCGGTTTCGAGCGTTTGTAGGTAGTTTCCGTACTGTCCATATTTATATTGTGATAAATCTGTCTAGCATTTTCCTAATTACGTTAGATTTGCTTTGAGTCTAGCCGGATGCAGCTGAATACCATTATTTTACATGGAGTGACCGTCACATTAAAATAGTCTACAGAATCCAGGTTTGAAAACTGCTAGAAAAATAAGGTGGGTAGTTCAAGAAATTATACAGTGATAATGATATTACATTACTTGATTAATTAAATAAGGGTTTCGTTTTTTTGTCATTCTGCTACGGAACCCTAATAAAAAATCAGCCATCACAGTTTTGAGTCAACCAACCACTGATTTTCGTGTAATTTAGGCGGGTTGTTCGAAAAGTGTTTTATGTAACAAAACGTTAAAAAATAAAGCAAATTATATAATATTTGTTTCCCCATTCTTGCACTTTTACATTTATTTTATCAAAAACATGTTTTCGGATGAAATACAGGGTTCAACCCTCGAAAAGGTTATGACAAGGTATTCGGGGTCAAAGTTCCGTTTACTCCTCTACTAATAATTTCCAAAAATAGACTGACATTAGAATCGAACTCGGGCCCTACTTAGCAATCAGTTTTGACCACAGCCAAACAGCCACTTTTTTTATACCTCTGTAGCACTATCACAATCTCAATTGAATTCATAGCATTGACAAAAAACCAAAGACAAGCCTTGCGTGCGTGCGAACAGTAGATACTTTTTACTCTATGTTATTATCTAGTTCTGTCATTAAGTTTCGTAGATTATAGCGTTTAAACGACGGACAGGAAGCGTGTTAACTGTGCTGATTACTTAGAAAATACTGGGTTAACGTGCCACTGGTTTTTTTCTGCAACCATAATGCGTTTAATGTAAAATGATGATGATGTGTAGGGATTTATGAAAGGCAATTTGCATGTGGTTGATATAAGAATAAAACCAGGGCCGTCCAGCTCGTTGGGTTAATGATATCGTCAAGTCGTGGGTATCTCCTGGTAAGTGTGTGTTGTTGTGGAAAAAGAGGAGGCCTTTAAAAGGTGTAAAAGTACCCTTAACGCAAACGAAGGGCACTTGTTCTCCCCACCACTGCGATAATTTGTTGTTCTAGACCATACCTGGGAACATAGTTACAGAGATATTGGGGGTCAAAGTTCCAAATTTTTCACAGCTGTGTTTGTAAATAACTAGTTTTTCAGGTTATAACTTTACTTACATTACCTCCATGACCCGTTCACTATTCAAAGCATCCAATAGCATAATGTTTTAAGAGTGCTACATTGAGTTTTACCGTAAAATGTGATTTTTGACCCCAAAAAAAAAAATCGTTTCCCACCAAACACTTTTGCGTAGGGGTAATTAGTTTGATGTACAGAATGCTTGGATAACGGCTGTGTGATGGGTTGATTTACACCCTGTATAACGCGAACGGATCGAATAGGAAATGAGTACATTAGAAGAAGTTTGAAAGTGGCGCCGGTAACAGAAAAGTTGAGTGGTAATCTGTTGCCGTGGTATGTGATCCGGAGGAATGAGACAAAAGTCGTGAGGAAAATTTTGTGTGTCAATGTGAGAAGAGGAAGACCAAAGAGATAGATAGTTTTTTATCGGTTCTTTTCCATAGGAATCGACTTTCCAACCCGAACCGTGAACCTTTTCTTGATGTTTTGGAAGTGCCCATGTAGGCCTTCGTAAATGATTGTCAACCCGCAGGCCCTGCGTAGGTGGAACGAGATATGAGGTCATTCGCGGGAACCCTCTGGATACCAGAGCTCTTGCAAAAATCTGGCCAAGTGCAAGTCGGACTTGCACATGAAGGGTTCCGTACCATTGTAGTAGATATTGAGAGATTTTCAATGTTTTTTTTTTCACTATAGCCTTCTTATAGGTTTTCCCGTAATCTATAAGTGTTGAACTATTTTTTTTCGTTTTTTTTTGTTCCGTATGGTGTCGGACGTAAAGAATAGCGCCATCTCATATCTTCCCGTGGGTGTCGTAAGAGGCGACTAAGGGACTTACCAGAGAATGGGCAGCAGCATTCTCTGTGCCTTCGTAATAACCAAACTGCGATCGCCAACCCGCCTGCCAAGCGTGGCGATTATGGCAAATCCCCCCCTTCTGGGGGAGGCCTATGTACAGCAGTGGACGTGTTTATGGCTGAAATGATGATGATGATGAACTAATTTCACTATTTTTTTCAAAATTTTCGGCTCAGTAGTTTTGGAGGTAAGGGGAAGGGTAGGGGGGAGGGAATGGTCGGACAGACAGACACACTTGATCCTATAAGGGTTTCGTTTTTTTCCTTTTGAGGTACAGGACCCTAACAAAGAAACTAAAGAAAACACATACCTTAGCAGAGCTGACAGCAATCTTGAACACCAACAACGCCAGGCCTATGGCCACAGACTTGGCAGCCATGATGCTGGTTAGCAGCATCCAGGTCGAAGTGGCTCCAACGTGGAAGATCAGCGGGATTAAAGCCATGCCCATCTTCTTCATTCTTCCTTCTGTTGAAAAGATAAGAGTGGTTAGTTTTAGTTAGGTTCTCAATTCGTCTGTTTTTTTTTTGTCTATACAGCAGCTTCTGAAGTCGGTGGCAAAAAAAAACGAAATCAAACAAACAGAATGTCACTGACTTCAGAAGCTGCTTTTTCTTGTGAAGTTTATTTTTCTCTTTTTTTGTGTTTTAGAAGTCGGTTTTTTTTTTGCAAAAAAGTTTTTAGTGTTAAATCATCATCATCATCATAGGTCTTCATCATTAAGACCTTCCTGCCCTTGTCTCATGTTACTTGGAGACGGTGCAACACGCTTTTTTCTTAAATTCTCCTCTCACAACCGTCCCGCTATCATTTACCCCTTTTTCATTCATATCATTCCTCACACAATCCATCTTCTCTTCTTTCTTAGATTTTCCTCTCCCTCTCCATCCATCAACATTTATATTCATCACTCCTCTAATCATATGCGATTTGTCCTTCCTCATAATATGTTCACACTAACTGCCGCACTCAGAGAGCTTTAATGATTACTTAGGCCATCACTTAGTAAAGGTTTTGACAGTTTTGTCATACAAAAGTATGTCAAATCTTTACTAAGTGGCGGCTTAAGTAATCATTAAATATCTCTGAGTACCGCAGTCAGAGAGCTTTAATGATTATTTAGGCCATCACTTAGTAAAGGTTTTGACAGTTTTGTCATACAAAAGTATGTCAAATCTTAACTAAGTGGCGGCTTAAGTAATCATTAAATATCTCTGAGTGCGGCAGTAAGACAGTCGATTGCCATCGCAGTTCTTCTGCCCTGGTCATAATTTATTTGAGGTTGGCACATCATGTCTCTATCCTCCATATTTCTCGTTTACTCGTCATTCCAGCAGATACCTCCTTTTAGACATATAGGGTGTAAAAGTACCCTTAACGCAAACAAAGGGCACTTGTTCTCCCAACCACTGCGATCGTTTTTTGTTCTAGACCATACCTGGGAACCTCCTAGTTACGGAGATATTGGGGGTCAAAGTTCCAAATTTTTCACAGCTGTTTTTGTAAATACTAGTTTTTCAGGTTTTAACTTTACTTAAATTACCTACATGACCCGTTTACTATTCAAAGCATCCACTAGCACAATGTTTTAACAGTGCTACATTGAGTTTTACCGTAAAATGTGATTTTTGACCCAAAAAAAATAGTCGTTTCCCAGCAAAAATTTTTGCGTAGGGTTACTTAGTTTGATGAACAGAATGCTTGGTTGACGGCTGTGTGATGGGTTAATTTACCCCATGTCTGTGTAAAGAGTAGTTGAACAGGTCAGTACGATATAGGTATGGCAGAAAGCAGGCCACTTTAATTACCGCCCTGTGATGGATAGATTTTGTGCGAAACGTATCCGTAACGATTTTGCAGCTTTTGCAAATGGGTTATTAAAGTGGCAATCTTGAGATAAGCCTGTGTGTGTGTAATTTCCTTTGGTACTAAATTGCTAGATATTATTTTAGACGTTCACAGGGATGTAAACTGTTCTTAATAATAATAAAACTATATAAAACTAAAACTACTAATATAAAAAAATACTACTAATAAATAAATATAAATAACAGACTTAGTTGCAAACATCAATAAAGCTAAAAAAATATAATATATTATAACGATGTTGTTCGGATTCAATTTGGTGCAACGAAATATAGTCAAAAATTAGTTCTATTTATGTAACTAGATGGCGTTGTTCATTTTTGTCATATTTCTGAATCGCGCTATCAAGATTTTCCGGCGGTTACTTAATTAAGTAGCAAAGAATGTATTTTTTATTATGAGTTTTGAGCAAAGAGTTTGACAGTTTAAAACTTTAAAGTAAAGAGATCACCCCAAAAAGATCTAATACTTATTTATACTATCAAGCAACCGGTCTTTCATTTATCCGAGTTCCGCGAAGTATTGTTCAATGTTTATGTGATAAGTGTGTTTACTTCTGTTTTATATTGCAAAATGTGCCTGCTCTTCTCCTCGGTCAAGGCCCATTTTCACCATCGCTTCCATCACGCCTAATGGAAAGAGATGGATGAGGTGGATAATGGAACGAGCTTGCCCAAAAGATGACTGTTCAGTCTTGCTTTGAAGGCAGGCGGGTTAAAGGGGGGGGGGGGATGGGGGGTGGGAACACAAAGGGTCCCACACCTTGGCTGTGAGAATAATAAACGTGGAGAAGAAGCGCTGAGTACGACTCGTCGGGATATTGACCATTAAAGTAGCTGACAAAAAAAAATTAATTAGTCTGTCAGATAGATTTCCAAGCCCGTCGGGGCTGCGGGTTGTTCGTAAGAGATACCGCAGGCTCGACATGATTACGTCATGAAGGGCTAAGAAGGAACATGGGTGGATTTTAGTCAGTAGAAGTCTGACACTCCCTTTCGCTTTGCCCAAGAGTGGGAGGGGTTATTTGATGATTTTCCACCCACCATAAAAAAAAAATATATAAAAAAAAGATAGATTTCCAAAAAATATAATTTATACCATACCTACTCTAAAAAGCTTATTTTATTCACGCAAAACAGTGAATAAAAAGGCCTTTTATTCACTGTTTTGTTTTTATTCACTATTTTGGTGTTTGAATTTGGAACACAAAAATATATCCGGTCTCTATTTCAATGCTTACACAAACTCCTTGCGCTAAGATTCGAAATTCAAAACTCTTTGGTGCAAATAAATTCTCGAGATTTGATTGGTCGATATTTGCGACAAGGAGTTTGGCATTAGATTAATAAATATTGTTTCACAAGTTGACCGCCCTAATGATAATAATAAGAAAATTACGCTTAATTTCAGTCATTGCTCTAATTTTAATGTCCATTTCAATTAATGTAACAATTCTTATTTCTTGATTAAATTTCTATTTTCGCTTAAATTATGTCTTTTCTCGTAGTCATGATATAAAGTATAGTATGCAACTCCTGAATAAAGTACGAATTTATATCGAGGGCCATGAATCACTCGCGTCGTTCAGGATTCTAACAGTTGAATCACTCGCTGCGTTCGTGATTCAATCATTAGAATCCTTCACTTGTTCGTGACTCATCTACGGCCCTCGCTTTAAATCCGTCCTTTATTCACTAGTTGCATAATATACTATTATACCATACCTACTCTAAAAAGCTTATTTTATTCACGCAAAACAGTGAATAAAAAGGCCTTTTATTCACTGTTTTGTTTTTATTCACTATTTTGGTGTTTGAATTTGGAACACAAAAATATATCCGGTCTCTATTTCAATGCTTACACAAACTCCTTGCGCTAAGATTCGAAATTCAAAACTCTTTGGTGCAAATAAATTCTCGAGATTTGATTGGTCGATATTTGCGACAAGGAGTTTGGCATTAGATTAAAAACTGTTTTGTGTTCTTTGCTGCCTTTATAGAAAAATAAATATTGTTTCACAAGTTGACCACCCTAATGATAATAATAAGAAAATTACGCTTAATTTCAGTCATTGCTCTAAATTTAATGTCCATTTCAATTAATGTAACAATTCTTATTTCTTGATTAAATTTCTATTTTCGCTTAAATTATGTCTTTTCTCGTAGTCATGATATAAAGTATAGTATGCAACTCCTGAATAAAGTAAGAATTTATATCGAGGGCCATGAATCACTCCCGTCGTTCAGGATTCTAACAGTTGAATCACTCGCTGCGTTCGTGATTCAATCATTAGAATCCTTCACTTGCTCGTGACTCATCTACGGCCCTCGCTTTAAATCCGTCCTTTATTCACTAGTTGCATAATATACTATTGGACACGTGTATTTTCTTGTTTCACGTAAACAATAAATGAAGACGATACAGTGCTTCGAAAAGTCGCGCAACGTCACAGTTTGGTACATTTTTTACCAGAAAGTGACGTCACCAGCCCCACTCACGATCTTTGACACGATTTATTTTTGAAAATTTTAAATAATTTGATATAACAAAAAATACGTTTCCAAATTTTCCAATATGTTTCGATAGTCTAACAGACGGACTAAACAGAATCAGATTTTTTTTAGTCAGTCAACTACCCTATTAGATAAATGACTGTATCGTCTTCATTTATTGTTTACGTGAAAAAAGAACAAATACGTGTCCAATTATTTTTGGAAATCTATCTGACGGACTAATTAGGTTTTTTTTTGTCAATCACGTTAATATCTACCTTTGTATATTAATAAAATCAATTACCATAATGTATGACGGCTCGACCGGCTTTTTTGTTTTTTGTTGTTGTGTTCGTAATTTACAGAACAAGGTTTTTATTGCTAACTAAATTTTGTTTTTTTCTAAGGCTCTTCTTATTACAAGCTTATAATACGTTTTTTCTTTATTAATAAATTGCACCCTTCAAAGCCGGTATGTGTATATATATTTTACTAGTAGTGGTTATTATTGTTGATGTAATATATGATTAACCTTTTGACCGCCACGTCAAAAACGATAAAGCGTGCTCTCGGCGTCAATCTATGAATTCAACCTTTAATACCTACAAAATAGTAGTGAGTTCGAAATTATATCGATAGAGCACTAACTATTTATTTATTAACCTAAATGTTCAAGTCGGCGCAACACTTTTCTTCTATTCTCCGCTGTCAATCCTCACACAATCCATCCGTCTTTTCTTTGGTTTTCCTCTCTCTAAAAAGTGATGAATATAAGCGTCGATGGATTGAGATCCATCAACATTTATATTCATCACTTTGAGTGACATTCAATGAGATTCATTCCTCTTCATGGTATGGGCATGTGATATGCATACCAAGACATTCGATTCCTTTTCAAAATGTTTCTGTAACTTTTGTTACACAAGTCAATGATTTATGAGATATTATATAAACCATAAATATATATCTATACATTGTATAAGTACCCGAAGAATAATATAATGTTAGTACCTACTTAAACTTCTAAAAATTTTAGCTTTCATGGTTGGCCACTATTACTACATTATTACGTTTTTGGTTGCTATTAGTGTCAACAAAGCAAATGTCATTATTAATGTAACAATTTGGTTACGGTACCCTAAATTCAGTGAGGTGTTAATCTTTAAATAAGTGTGGAGATTACAATGTATTGTTGACAAGCTAACAATGCTTGTTAGGCTTTTTAACTTCACACCGTTTAGCGAAATGAGGTTAGTAGATAACGCGGATCCACGCGGTCGCGGTTTCCATGATTATGAAAAATAAAAATAATTGATGGAATTATGACAAACAAAAGGGTAGATTCTATGAATCATTTGGTAATCAACAAATATCAATAATGATAAGAGGTTCTAGATTTTTGAAACAAAACTGTTTTACTTATGAATTAATATGAACGTAAACTACATACATTATTTACTGACTTTTCTTCTAAATCATGTCATTGACTGCCTCGTTTGTCTAGAGGTAAGCACAAGGTTCTGGGGTTTCCCAATTATTCATTAAACTAAAGTAGGTGAAGGAAAACATCGTGAGGAAAACAGCATGCCTTTCTTTTTTTTTGCGGTGGGAAATCATCAAATGACTCCTCCCGCTCCGGGCAGAGCGGTAGGGAGTGTCAGAATTCTACTGACTAAAAACCAGCCATGTTCCTTCTTAGCCCTTCATGTCGAGGCCGCGGTATCCCTTGCGAACAACCCGCAGCCCCGATGGAGGGATATTTCTCGACGGCATGTTAAGCTAATTCTGAGGTCCAGGGTGGCATAAAAACCTCCAGAGACACCAGGTCATCATCTGCCTAGCCTTTTCCCAAGTATGATGGGGTCAGCTTCCAGTCTAATCGGATGCAGCTGAATCATCATCATCATCATCTTCCTGCCCTTATCCCATTCTATTTGAGGTCGGCGCAACACGTTTTCTTCTTCCATTCTTCCCTGCTAGACGTCACGGTGGCATTTACTTCTTTCTCATTCATATCATTCCTCACACGATCCATCCATCTTTTCTTTGGCCTTCCTCTGCCTCTCCATTCAACAACATTTATATCCATCACCTTTTTAGTCACACGCGATTCGTCCCTCATCATTCAGATGCAGCTGAATACCAGTATGTTACATGGAGCGACTGCCTATCTGACCTCCACAATCCAGTTAATACTGGGCGATAGTACGATACCCTTTGGGCAGACTGGTTGTCAGACTTTCTGGTCACTAACTACCAGTTACGACTGCCAAAGATCTATTATGGCAGCCGGGACCAACAGCTTAACGTGCTTTCCGAGACACGGAGGAAATTCGGTATGTAATGGGCGGTCACCCATCCACAGAACAACCTAAGCAAGCGCGGCTTAAGTTAGGGACTCCACTAATAACACGATTAAGATATAATTTAAGTAACTTGAAATGTTTAAATAAACTTACTTATCGACGATTCCACACCAAATTTAGGTTTTAATTCCTCGTAATGCAGTAATCTACCCAATACACTGTTCCCTATATGCCTATCATTAAAATCTTCTAGCCATTGAACAGCATAAATACTATATTCACTTATTTTATCTTGAAATTTTGTATCTAAAACATTTACTAAACTATTTTCTGCCGCAAAATTAAAATGAAAACACAATAAAAAAAATAAAAAAGTTTTTGGTAACGACTCCATATCGGATTTTTTGAATTTCGAATGCGCGCGTTCGCTCGCGGTCCTATATTAAGACTGTGTGATTATTATTTACTTTCAAAGGTGAATACTTTGACCAATTTATGTAAACCCCTACTTCTTGTTTATTCGTGTGGGTGGAGAGGTCTTAGTAAAATGAACGTATGAAAGACGAAGGTATTCATGACCAATTTACGTTGATCCCTTTCTTTTGATTTATGTGTATCGTGGTTAGGTCATGGTAATCTGGGCATTTTATAGAGCAATAAAATTCACTTTTAAATAAATTCAGCCTACAACTAGGCCTCATTAAAAAGTGAAATTTTGAAAAGCATAGCAACACTAATAGAAAAAAGTATTTTAAAAATCATCTAATTAAGTAGGCAAATTGAAATCTTTTTTTGACACGTCTTGCGGTTTAATCTGCTACTATAGAGAGGTCTAAATAAAATGGACATTTCAAAACACATAGGTAGTTTTATTCAGTAGGTGATCTTATCATCAGAATTTGACGAGCCTCGTCGAATATCATTTACTAATGGCTTTATTACAAGCATCCTTCATATTACGCTTACCGAGCATTTTTAATGCCTCCTTACCTACTGAATAAATTATCACACTACACAAACACACTAAGGCGAAAGTTTGTGAATGTGTATGTTTGTTACTCTTTCACGCAAAAACCACTGAACGGATTTGGATAAAATTTGGTGCACAGATAGTTTATAACCTGGATTAACACATAGTATAGTGTTTATCCCGGTTTTATCTTCCCGTGGAATAATTCTCGAGTTGTAGCGGGCGAAGTCGCTGGCAGCCTAGGTGCTGCCAGCGACTTCGCCCGCTTCATATTTCATATATACGAAAAAAATATACGAGGCCTAATAGTAAAAACTGCCACTTGGGATCGATCTTTAGGTTAAGCCTTGCTTTTGTCTAGGTTTTTTCTGTGGATGGGTGACCACCCATTATATACCAAGTTTCCTCCGTGTCTCGGAAAGATCTTTAGCAGTCGTTACAGGTAGTCAGTGACCTGAAAGCCTGACTAGCAGTTTTAGCAAAGGGTATCGTATTACCCAGTATTAACTGGGTTGTGGAGGTCAGATAGGCAGTCGCTCCATGTAAAATACTGGTATTCAGCTGCATCCGGTTAGGCTGGAAGACTCATGAAATCGAAATCAAAATTCACTGATAGAAGTAACTTCGGCACTGCCTAAATCTCTGGGTCTGAGTTCCTCAAGACAATAAGCAAGGCTTTTTTTTAAATTAAACATTAACAACATTTACATAAATAAATCAATGTTTATTATCATAAAATCAGGTAAGTACCAGGAACCCTGGCTCCAGAGCTGGATTAGAGTACAGACCTGTATTACAGGAGTCAGTGCTCTCCATAAATATTCCAATTGGGCTAGTTTTATGCAGCAAAAAGCGACAAAGTTATTTTACTTAAAAATAAGTAAAATAATATATATGAACAAAAAATAGAATTAGAAAATAAAATAAGACTAAGTAAAAGTAAGTTGAACAATCTTATTAAATCTAGAATAAAATCAGCATTAAAACAAAATTTAGGTAAAAACATTTTAATAAAATGAAAACCAATTATAATAAAACCAAAATGAGACAAAATTAAATTGAAATATCCCGTACGTGAAAGTTCTTTATTCTCTTTTTTAGAAATTGGTTAAAAACACTTATTTAAAAAATAAATTAATGCGGGTTCTAATTGCATTAGACGCTAGTAGAGGTCATTCAATTGTATCTCGGGACCCTTTTCATTTTGTTTGAAGTTTTGCTTCCCACCAAAGAGAGACGGTCTTTTACAAAAACAATAAAGAAACTCACAAACAAACATACATACATACATGAACGCTGAAAACATGACACTCTTTTTTTTGGGGCAGTCGTGTAAAAAGTGTATTAGTAACAAAAAGTTTACAAAGTTATACGAACTTTTTATTACCACCCTAATGACTATGTTTGTTAAAATTCTAGGGTCAATGTATTTCATGATTCGTGTATCACTAGACATTTTTTATTGTAGCTTATTTATTTTCGACTGCGAGAGACTGTCGGTTTAAAACAATTAACAACGGCCTAACTCATCCAGCCAGGTCCAGATATAAACTAGCCCGGAATTAATATTTGGCGCAGCCGGGCCGCAACACACAGTGTCGCATTTTTTAAATTACATTATTTAATTTTTCTTGGTTGTATTTAATTTAATTATTTGTTTTTACATTGTGTACATAAGGCATGTGCCAAATAAATATAATTATTAACTAACTAATTAATTAATTATAAATGTTTTACTTAGATTTATGAAATGTGCAATTATCTACGCCATGTCAACACCATTCGTTTTCATGTTTTCGAATGGGAATTCGTTCTCATTCGGGAAATGAGATTCAGAGTTAGTATTGTCTACTGTTTTCGAATCAGCAGTTTTAAACAAACCTAGTGGAGCCTACACACCAAAGCTGTTGACAATTTTCATACGCGTTCGGATGACATTTTCTTTACAACTTGTCGGCGATTTTGGTATGTACCTAGACTCTATAAACTTAAATTCTGCTGGGTTAAATAGTACGTTAGTTGCCTTAAAAATCTGTTGTTTTTGAAGTATCAAAAAAGTGAATAAATCTGTGTAAATTGAATAAAACGAGCATACCTATCTAGATTTGAAGATAAAAGCAATTTATTGGCTAAATTCAACAATTTTGTCCGAGCAAGATGCTCAAAAAATAGTTAATTTTCTGTGTATTACCATAACTTTATTTGTGGCCCACGCTTGAGGTACTTTAAAAGCTTTAACAGCATGTAGATTCTTATCTTAACAAGAATAATTTAGATACTTCTTTGGGTAATATTACGCGGTGGATGAAAGCGAAACGTGTTGTGCCTTGTATGAGTACAGATGAGAGCAGCGGTGGGCCAGTGGTGGCGGCCCGACTTAGGCACAGTAAGTCGTGGGTTCGATGCTAGGCAGGCGCGTTACATTCCCTATCATATAGAGGAGGCCTGGAGTCCCAGCAGTGGGAACTAATGGGAACATTATACGCTGATTATGCTATGCTATGAGTATACATAGGTTGAAATTAGTACATTTTGCCCTATACCGCGGTCTATCGGCTAACGTATAACCTGCCCTTTTTAACCCCCGACGCAAAAACGACGAGATGTTATAAGTTTGACGTGTCTGTGTATTTGTGTCTGTCTGCGCCGTCGTAGATCCCGAACCCGTGAACCGATTTTGATTTTGTTTATTACATGCCCTTAAGGTTGAAGCGCCGACCGACCGTCCATACATTTTTGAAATACACTAAACACAGACACTTTTTCTTTAAAATTTATCATTTTATCACTTCTCAACAATGGAAAGTGTCCGCAATCGACCTTTTTGGGCATTATCTTACATTATTTATCGAGAAAAACAATAGTGAAATACCTTAATAGTACTGCCTTTGGCAAACGCCAATTATACGTTATTTGCTTTTAAATGTCCTTTTTTTGTTAGGAATATGTTGATATAAGAGTAAACTAATATAGTCACGTCAGTCGCATGCACGCTGATCGTTGGGCAAAAGCTTCCACACGATGGTTGCCAGAAGACGGACGGCGGCGGCGCCGCCGGCCTAGAAAAAGGTGGCGTGACGATTTAGACGCGTACCATGAAGGTTGGTTCGAGGTGGCACAGGAAAAGAGCTCTTGGAGGCCTTTCCCCAGCAGTGGGACAGTGCAGGCTAAAACAAGAAAAGGGTAAACTAACTAGGTACATTAATGAAAAAATATTGAATAAACTAAACAGAAACTGTAAAAAACTCCTCCTCAACGTTGTCAGGCGGTAATGTGCCCAAAAGACTGGTGGCATTGCCACGTTGTATGGCACCACTTAGCCTCTGGCCAAGATAAAAGCCAGCCCTTGGGTCACGAGAAGTCAAGTATCCGTTTTGAATTTTACTTTAACAGGCTATGAGCATTTACACCCCATGGATGGTCCCAGAGTTTCAACCCCAAAACGGCTTGAAAATATAGTTTCCACAAAGGTATAAACGCAGAACTTCAAGCGGCGTAACTATAGTTATGCTTGAGGTTCTCTGCTGCCGCAGTGGCACCACCTGCGCAGCACGATAAGCTTGGAAGATGTGATGGCGCAAGAGTATTGACGTCATGTTGCGTCCCACACTAAGGCCTACCCATCTTCCAAGGAAAAACCGGCCAAGAGCGTGTCGGGCCACGCTCAGTGTAGGGTTCCGTAGATAATAAAATATTATGTAAACGAAGTTAAAAAAAAAATACGGGCAAATGAAACTTGACCTCTGGATTGTATAGGCGCTCATACGATTCAGGGACCAAATTATATTGGTTAACTGCAGTTTCCATCTGTTGTTTCCATCCAAGTTCAAAATAATTTTCCTAGAAAGTCCTTATAAAGTTCTACTTTTCAGATTTTTTTCGTATTTTCTAAACTTATGGTTCAAAAGTTAGAGGGGGGGGGACGCTTTGTTTTTTACTTTTGGAGCGATTATTTCCGAAATTATTGACATTATCAAAAAATGATTTTAGTAAACCCCTATTCATTTTTAAATACCTTTCTAACAATATATCACACATTAGGGTTAAAATTAAAAAAAAAAACACTTCCCACTTTACATATAGGGGGGCTACCCTAATAAAACATTTTTTTCCAATTTTTATTTTAGCACTTTGTCGGCGTGATTGATACACATATTGGTCCCAAATTTCAGCTTTCTAGTGCTAACGGTCACAGAGATTAAGCGAGGACGGACAGACAGACAGACAGACATGGCGAAACTATAAGGGTTCCTAGTTGACTACGGAACCCTAAAAAAACATGCCGTGTAACATACATATTGAAAACAGTATCTATACAGGGTTTAAATCAACCCATCACACAGCCGTCAACCAAGCATCAAACTAAGTACCCCTATGCAAAAAATTTTGCTGGGAAACGATTTTTTTTTTGGGGTCAAAAATCACATTTTACGGTAAAACTCAATGTAGCACACTTAAAACATTGTGCTATTAGATGCTTTGAATAGTAAACGGGTCATGGAGGTAATTTAAGTAAAGTTATAGCCTGAAAAACTAAAAAAACAGCCTCAAAAACAACTGTGCAAAATTTGGAACTTTAACCCTTAATATCTCCGTAAATAGGGGTTCCCAGGTATGGTCTAGAACAAAAAAGTGATCGCAGTGGTGGGGAGAACAAGTGCCCTTAGTTTGCGTTAAGGGTACTTTTACACCCTATATTCATGTATTGGATGAAAAATTCAAATTTATTATGCTACACCATTGCGTAGAGATTCTGTAGACTAAACTGCCAGCATCTATTCATTGGCGTATTTTTTTCAAGAACATTATCTTTCCACTTTTTTTAAAAAAGGCGCCTACGTAGTATCTACTTGTAGTTACACTGTTTAGATTTTTTTGATGAGATGTGTAGGTAGTGTGTTCTCTAATGACAATAATTCTCAAAGTCATTAAGATTCGTAGATGAACCAGTTTTATTTTTAATCACTTAATATCTTTCTAAGTACTATCATTTATTCAAGTTATTGAAATAATATGATCTGTACTTACTGACAGCTCCGACATTTTTGACAGCTACAAAAAAAAGAACATCCCATTTCCTTGGCCGTATCAGGTTTTGCTT
This sequence comes from Diarsia brunnea, assembly GCA_949774965.1. Classification (NCBI taxonomy): domain Eukaryota; kingdom Metazoa; phylum Arthropoda; class Insecta; order Lepidoptera; family Noctuidae; genus Diarsia; species Diarsia brunnea. Next base: position 9,443,436 of record OX459023.1, read on the forward strand.
TCTAGAAAAAATGAAAGTGTCTAATCTATGGTTGAAATTATTATGAATATCGGCTTTTAATAAATAGCCCACTATGATCTAAAACGATTTTCAAACGACACCGGTCGTAATAGAGATGCTTACTGACTAAAAAAAATATGATTCTAATTAGTCCGTCTGTTAGATTATCGAAAAATATTGGAAACGTATTTTTTGTTTTATCAAATCAATAAATATTGACGAAGATAAAACGCGTCAAAGATTTGAGTGGGGGATCGTGACGTCACTCACCGGTAAAAATGTCATTCTGACTTAGAATATGACGTCGAGTCGACGCGAGTTTTCAAAGCACTGTATGACTGTATCGTCTTCATTGTTTGTTTACGTGAAAAAATACGTGTCCAATACTTTTTGAAAATCTATCTGACGGACTAATTAGATTTTTTTAGTCTAGTGGTGTGATGAGTCATAGGCGCAGGCCACACATAAGTGGCGTCGGGCGCGGACGTGGCGCGGGCGGCTCCCTATTCCAATCAAATTTTGTACCAAGTGCATAGAAATAAATCGCAATTTAGGATACACGGAATTTCGTGGCTCGGGCGTGGATATGACGCGCCATTTCGGCACCCCGGTCCCGAGTTCGAAGTCAAGACACGCACCTCCGATTTTCCGGATTCATGTGCGTATTGTAGACTTGACACTTGTTTAGGAAAAAGAAAACATCGATAGGAAACCAGCATACCTTTTTTTTGGGGGTGGGAAATCATTAAATAACCCCTCCAGGGAGTGTCAGACTTCTACTGACTAAAAACCACCCATGTTCCTTCTTAGCCTTTTATGTCGAGGCCGCGGTATGTCTTGCGAACAACCCGCAGCCCCGACGGGACGGGACGAGGAAAACCAGCAGACCTGATAGATATATCTCGACAGCATGTAAGGCCAAGTCAGAGGTCCATGGGTATTTCATAAATACTCTAACTCCAGGTTAGGAGCAACCACACGATGAAGAAGAATACCGGGAAGCTTGCTGCGTTGCTGGTTTCAGACCAAAGGATCCAAGGACGATGAAGGATAAGAACATACCTATAGCCACAGAATACATGATAGTACTACGCATGGTAGTCATTGGTACAGGTAGTTATTGGTACAGGTAGTTTGACAACCAGTCTTACCATGAAGTGCCGTATTCCCAGTATTAACTGGGTTGTGAAGTTCAAATAGGCAGTCGCTTCATGTAAAATGCTGGTATTCTGACATACATAATATTTGTACGCTTCACGGTAAAACATACAGAATCGAAGTATATTGTAACATTTCACACCGTGTAACTAAACTATGTTAACTACCTATGTTTATACGAAATAATCTAGATAGCCTGGAAATCCTTACATAGTAAGATCCTTGCATATTTGGGGGTATGAGGAACAGGGTGTAAAGTTCCTCATCCCCCTTAGAAAAGGAAGGATCCTCCGACCAGACGGGTGTTGTGTCTGGTGGGCTAACTGCCCGACATTATGTAAGTCGGGATTTCCTAAATGAGCTAATGTCGCGGATAACTTTGAAAGCGCGATGTAGGATTTGTCATTGGTTCTTATGTGTTGCGAATTGACTTGCGATAGATGTCGCTGTCGCCACTCATAGTTGGGAAAAGGCAGATGATGTTCAGTAGTTCACCTATTCAGGGTGTAAATTAACCCAATCACCGCCGTCAACCAAGCATTCTGTACATCAAAGTAAGTACTCAGTCCTACGCAAAAATGTTTGCTGGGAAATGACTTTTTTTTTCGGGGTCAAAAAACTCATTTTACGGTAAAACTCGATGTGAACGGGTCATAAAATTATGACCTAAAAAACTAGTATTAACAAAAACAGCTGTAAAAAATTGAAAACATTAAAACTGTGAAACTTTGACCCCGAATATCTCCGTAACTAGAGGGTTCCCAGAAATGGTCTAGAACAAAAAAATAATCGCAGTGGTGGGGAGAACAAGTGCCCTTCGTTTGTGTTAAGGGTACTTTTACACCCTTTCTAATGAAGAATACATCCACTTTGTACAATGTATTTAAGTTTACGTTTTATTACTTAAGCGAACTATTAAACACCGATTGAAAAGGTATCTTGAACTAGAATTCGTCCAATTAATTCAAAATGGCCGATAGAATAATATTTTTTTCAACTTTCGCTGTCAGTAATAAATCGCGCCTATTCAAATTATTTTTACGTTTGATTAATGCTCAGGCTGTAAATGTTCAAAACTATGTATTTTTTAAAGTACCTACCAATAATTGCCGACATTATAACAAACTAGCATTAACCTGCAAGTCTACCCGCAGTTAGGAAATTGTCCCACGATTACGCACTCCTCGTCCCAATTTATTTGTGGTTGCAGCAGCATGTCTTCTTCTTCCATACTTCTCTATTACTCGTCATCTCATCAAACACCTCCTTTCCTGCCACATAATCCCTTATAAAGTCCTTCGTTCGTTTCTTTGGTCTTCCTCTACACCCCGTTATCATTCATAGTCAAATCTTTCCCCACATTTCTCCCTTGAAGAAAGAAAGAAAGAAAAAGTATTTATTGGTGTCACACAGGACAAAACAAACCGATAAAAAAAAATTGGTTGCCTGTAAAGTCGGTATACGGGCGAAAGTTTTACGTGACAACGAAAATAGAAGCGCAAGACATGAACCGGTGTGTATGCCTATCTCTCTCACTCTCTCTCTCTCGCTCTGGACGCGTGCCTCTCACTCGCTCTCATTGTGAGCGCATAACGTGAGCGGAGCGTAACGCAGTTTCTTGAAGTGTCACCCGGCAAACCAATTTATAAGACGTTGTCACGTCAAAATTCAAAAGGTAAACATAAGGAGAAACACTTAAAATTAGGACATGCTTAAGTTAAATTAAAATTAGTCCCGTACGAAGCCAAAAGGCCACTATCTCAGCATGGTGCACTGCACTTTCATCTCGGCCCTTGCAAATCCTTTCATGTATCTCTTTTGTAGCTAGGAGAATCTTCTTTTTAGCGTGTCGATGGCAACCTAATTTGTGTCAGCCAAGAACTGAGCTAAAGTCCATTTCACGAAAGAAGTCCCGCGGACAATTGTGGAACTAAACAGATCGGCCATGTTGTCGTTTGTCGATGTTATCAAGGTGCGTTTGTTGTGGTAGATATTTTGTGAGTTTGTTATTGGATTAGTGCGTTATAAGGTTTATTTACGATGCCAAAAGTTGTGAAACAACATTATGTCGCGCGACATACAGCGCTGCGTCTGCGGGACTTCTTTCGTGAAATGGACTTTACTAGTTTGTCGCATTCGGTAGCGTCCATCAGTTCCTATAGTGAACAACCAACAGGACATGCAGGACACGGTAATTAAGTGCCACATTAGTTAGGGGCATGAACGAAAGGCATTTGCATGGGGCTGAGATGAAAATGCTAAGGGTTATACGGATACGCACTGCCGGGCTAAAAAGTATACGAGAGTTAACCCTAACATGATCACTACACTAACCATGATCTATCCGTATCCTAAATTTCATCCAATTCCATTCAACCATGAAGGTGTGAAAAGGTAACAGACAGCATTCGTTTTTTATTTATTATTACAACAGGTATCTAATAATAATTAATTACAGATATGAATATTTTTTTCCAAGAGTGATTTTATTAATATAATTATCTACGTTTAACAACTGGTTTATTTCCAGACTAGTGAACAATTTCGGTAGGTGTGTCAAAATTGTAGCAAAAAATAATAGTGAACAAGTATCTAACTATCTTGATACACGTGTATTATTAGAGCACGAGTTTGAATGAGGTTAGGTCGCATTGTGAGATGAGCAGAAATGATCTGTTAACGTCAACACGCAGTCATTTATTTGTGGCTGGTGCAGCATGTCATCTTCTTCCATACTTCTCTATTACTCAGTAGACACCCCGTTTTTTTTTTATGGTGGGTGGAAAATCATCAAATAACCCCTCCCGCTCTTGGGCAGAGCGGAAGGGAGGGTCAGACTTCTACTGACTAAAAATCACCCATGTTCCTTCTTAGCCCTTCATGTCGAGGCCGCGGTATCTCTTGCGAACAACCCGCAGCCCCGACGGGACCCACAGCCCCGACGGGAGTAGACACCCCCTGTAGTCTTTGTTTCAAATCAAAAGTCATTTATTCAAATTCAGCACTTTTCGAACATCAAAATTTATTTTACTTATTTACAAGAGACAGTCTCCCAAAACGTCTACCCTTCTACTCTTCCTGGTGTTTTAGCTGGAAAGAAGAAGTGGCGGAACAAACTCCCCAGCAACATATCTGATTCTGTCTCTTAGGTTAAAAGAACCAGACTCGATACGATAGTAAGGTGTAGATTTCCCGTCCCGTTTTTCTCCCGTCGGGGCAACTCAACGGGTTTGTTCGCAAGAGATACTGCGGCCTCGACATAAAGGGCTAAGAAGGAACACGGGTGGTTTTTTGTAGTCAGTAGAAGTCTGACACTCCCTTTCGCTCTGCCCAAGAGCAGGAGGGGTTACTTGATAATTTCCCACGCCCTAAAGATTGTAGAAGATTTACTACAGATACAAATCAATCATAAAAAAAGTATATAATAATATACAATGTAAAAGTTTGTCTTCTCTGTTTGTAAACAATGGACACTATCGAAAACGATAAACTAGTAGCTCAATTCTGGGCGGACACGATTTAGATTCCCTTCGACACGCTAAGAAGAAGAAAAATAATGATTATTATTTAGAGACTATTTTGAGAACAAACTGTTTCTGGTGCCTGAAGTAGTGTCCATCAGTTCCTGTTTAAACGTGCAGATGACAGTACACGTAGGACACAATATCAGGTGACTGGTGGAGCTTCGGGGGCTAAGAGCCATCTGCTAGTCCACCTGAGCAGGTGTTCCTGTTTTCGGCCAACCTGAAGCAGGTGTCGGTTTAGAGACTTTTGCATTTGCTAAGAAAACAAAGCGGAATTAGGGTTTTGAAGAAAAAGATATTGTAAGTTACATCTCATTCATCTCCGCTCATCTCTCGCTTAGCTTACACTGTTACCGTACAGGTAATTCAAAAGCGCGCAAACTCAAACCTAACCACACAAATAAACTTTCTCTTTCAAAATAAGAAATTATAACAAAGTGAAATGAAAAAAATCAAATGAGTCCAAAATATTTCGGAGATTGTCTATGGCTTGTTTTTTTTGGTTGGCGTCCAAAATCGCGATGGATTTAATGACTACTTTTACCTGTAACAGCAGGTCTAACCTATGATGAGTTTAGTGGATAAAGCCCTGCGGCGAGGCCTTCAAATTTACATGGAAGGCGCCCGCAAGGACCAACGCCCTTCGGGGCTGCGGGTTTTTCGAAAGAGATACCGCGACCTCGGCACAAGGGCTAAGAAGGAATATGGGTGGTTTTTAGTCAGTAGAAGTCTGACACTCCCTTTCGCTCTGCCCAAGAGCGGGAGGGGTTATTGGATGATTTCCCACCCACAAAAAAAAGGTCATCAAAGGTCGCAAGGTTCTTCGTGCCACATAGGTCTACACGGGCACTTATAAAACGTCAAGAAAACGTGCATAGTTCTGGTTGGTCGTTTCCTATGGAGAAAAAACATAACACTCTTTTTTTGGGGCAGTCGTGTAAAACCGGCAAGAAACTACATGGTTACTATTTTTAAATGATTTGATTTTACATTTTTTTCATGTTACAGCTCTTGTAGTAGCTTGGTGTGTTCTCGTCTGTAAATAACTGCCTTTTTTTGTTGGTGGTACATCGTCATATGACCCTCCGCTCTGCGTGGAGCGGAAGGAAGTGTCATACTTCTGACTAAAACCTACCCATGTACTTTCTTAGCCCTTTGTGTTCCGGGGCCACGTTATCTCTTTCGAACAGTTCCGCAGCCCTGGCAGGCGTCGGCCCTTGCGAGCATGGAACACGAAGTATACAATTGTTTGACTTCAGTTTTGATACACTGTGTGACAACTATTATTGAAAGCGGAGATAAGATAAAACCCTGTGAAACGCCAATCTTGAATGTCAATATGCCAATTTTAATCACGTTAAGATTCACTACGATTAAAACTCGGAGATATAAATTAAATCGATGTTCAAACGAAAACTGCAAAATTATAATAAATCCTCTGTTAAAGCAATCATGATAATAATTACTTTGATTGACAGAATCGAATGCTTTTGATCTTTCATTAAACATAGCAAGAGTTATAATAGAGATAAACTTTGAAAAGGATGAAGTGAAAGTAAACGCAAGAATGAGCAATAATTCTCTAAACACAAATAAATTAAATGGAGTCAACATTCCTTACCTGCACACTCCTGAAATGAAACTGAATGCCTCGTTAGTCTAGTGGTCGGTAGCGCGACTACTGATCATGAGGTTCGACTCCCGGGTCGGGCAAAGTGTTATTCCAACAGAAATTTCTCAGTAGCAGTCACAGAGTCACCCGATACACAGGATGTCTTAAACTTAAGTTTAAGTCTGTCGTGTCGCGGGTTCGATACCCGCACGGAACAAATATTTGTATGGCCTACAGATAGTTAATGTTTCGGGTCTGGGTGTGTTTGTGTATGTGAGTTTAAATGTTTGTAAACGCACCCACAATACAAGAGAGATTCCTAAAAAAAAATGATAAGGATAAAAATAAAACACATCCTACACCAAAAATTACAATTTATTCCTTAACTCTAATTATAACAACATCATCACCACTCCCAGTACCACAACTATACAATGTGTCCTAACAGCAGCTGCAGAGCCTTTCTGTGGTGCGAATAGGGATATGTCGTGGTAGTTGGAACTCCATCCAATGAGGGGTTCGTCACGGTTCTGGACGCGAAGCCACAGTTCTAGAGGGCGGAAGTATCTGTGGAAGAAAATTCATGACCATCATCATTATCAGCCAATAATGTTCCCACTGCTGGGACGCAGGCCTACTCTCTATGAGAGGGAATGGGCAATAATCCACCAAGCCCCGTGCGGGCTGTAAGAAAATTATTTACTTGAGTATTTGGACAACTGGACCCGCTTGCTACTGGACCCACATAAAACTATAAAAAAAAAACAAAAAAAATTAGATTTGTTCGACTAATATCCGCGAGTCCAGTTCGAGTGGGTCCAGTTGACCAAAGACTCCTCATCTACACTAATATTTTATAGAGGAAAGATTTGTTTGTTTGTTTGTAACGAATAGGCTCCGAAACTACTGGACCGATTTCAAAAATTCTTTCACCATTGGGAAGCTGCACTATTCCTGGATGACATAGGCTACTTTTTATCCCTGTATTCCCACGGGAACGGGAACTACGCGGGTAAACCGCGTGACGTCCGCTAGTTTAAAATAAGTCTGCTTGGTTGGTCCGTGGATGGGTTACCATCTTTTACATACCGAAATTAGTCTAGTAACATCAACAAACTAAATTAGTTGCAAAAAAGGTAACACAAACATTCACATTAAGAATTGTAAGCTAATCTATACTAATATTATAAAGCTGAAGAGTTTGTTTGTTTGTTTGTTTGTTTGTTTGTTTGTTTGAACGCGGTAAACTCTGAGACTACTGGTTGGAATAGAAAAACTCTTTTTGTGTTGGATAGTCCATTTATCGAGGAAGGCTTTAGGCTATATAACATCACGCTACGACCAATAGGAGCGGAGCATAAATGAAAAATGTTGCAAAAACGGGAAAAGATATTCCTTTTTGAGAGCTTCCGTTGCGTGCGCTGCGAAAACGGTTTAAGTTACGTAAATATCATGTATCAAAGAATTATTCCTCTTTAAATGTTCTAAAAAAAAGTCCGCGACAGCATATGTCTATCTTTTAAGATTGACTCACTGTAACCATTTTTAACTATTAAAGTGTTAGGTTAAAAATAATGATATTTTGCGAAGCTTATTTAACCCATATGGTATTAATATATATCTAAATAAATATGTGTGTTAGCACAGAAATTTAATATAGAATATATGTGCCTTTTACTCTATACAGTTTAAACAAATATCTTAGAAGATATCGCAATGTAAAAATATCCGCGCGACAAAATAATTACGCGCGCGGCAGTCATTCGGTCCGGTGCGGTAGGTTAGTGGGGATTCTGGCCTCTGGGGACTCCGGAGAAATTCAAATTCAAAAGATTTACTGCACCACAATGTTTAAAAGGTACAAGGTGTTACTGTATATTTAACAGTAAGAGATACCTATAGTAATTCTTTAATATAATCTAAACTAATATTATAAAGAGGAAAGATACGATTTTTTGTTTGTTACGATTTAATTCAATTTATGTTGACATTATTTGTTATAAGCTATATTATGTGACGCAGACGAAGTTGCATGGGTCAGCTAGTGCTTTTATAATGACAAAACCAAAGAGTCCAAAAGTACTTTTTTTGTATTTGTAGTACCTAAAGGAAATGACCAGCCTAGATCCAGAGCAGCTAAAGTAAGAAATCAAATCAAATCAAAATATTTATTTCAAGTAGGCCAGTTACAGGCACTTTTGAATAGTCGAACAAATACTAAATAACCTAATAAACTAAGCTACAGTCCCAGTCACAAGGCATAATAACTGTGAGTGTACTGTAGTTCCCCATTCCACAGCGTTGGTCTCATGAGAAGAACGGCAAGAAACTCCATGGACACTTTTTTAAATCATAATATTGTTACAAAACTTTGTTGAATACTTACCTAACAAGAGCTTCCGGCGATATCCTGTTGGTCTTCCCTCTGGTCATAGATTTTATGAGTTCCGAAGCAGGCTTCGAGGAACCAGCCTGCATTATTTCACTGGAATCAAAAGTAATCTTTAATTATATAGTGATCACATCACACCATGATATTTTTAGATCTCGTTACAAATCAGTGACCCGAGGTTCTGAGAACCAGTCTTACACCTAGGGATATCTACTGTGTCCAGACCAGGGATGTTGCAGATGCGAATGCGGATGCGGACTTTGTAGGATCACATCCGAGGATGCGGGTGCGGATTTTAAGATTAAGAAACTTCATTGGTAATTCACAATTTCACAGAATGAATCTAAATCTGAAATGTTTATACGATAACCGCAACAAAACACGTTTTAATAACTGATTTGCGAACGAATAGGAAATCCACAATAACAAACTCAACTTGTCGGTTCTTGTCACCGAACGAAATCTTCGCGTACACACCTTCGCTTACGCCCCACCTATTTCTTGCGGCCTGTACTACATCTGCATCCGCATGAAAATCCGCAATGATTATTGCAGATGCGGTAGCACATGTATGACACTGAACGTGAACATACACTGGCTAAACACTAACAGGACACTCACCGGACACAGAGAAGTCGCTGACTGGACAGTTAAGGGATATTGAGCTAGCATAGACTGGAATCACTGGACTTTGATCGGACACAGACTGGACATTTATAGGACACAGACTGGAAATTACCCGGACACTCTAAGATCTATCACTAACCTTAACACGCGTCCGGCATCTCTGCTTCTATAAATATCACACTCGCAAAGGTGTCCGAAATGTTCGGACACTGACCCGGATAATCAAATATCTATAACTTACCTCAACACGCGTCTGGCGTCTCTGCTTCTATAAATATCACACTCGTATAAGTGTCCGGTGTGTCCGGACACTGACCCGGACACTCAAAGATCTATCACTAACCTTAACACGCGTCCGGCATCTCTGCTTCTATAAATATCACACTCGTACAGGTGTCCGGTGTGTCCGGACACTGAACACAGCTGTTCGAAGATCTGGAATTCCAGGATCGTAGCAAGGAAGTATTTGATGTACTCCTGAAATTGAAGAAGAGAGGGGTATGAATGTATGGATCCTGGCTTGTCTAACTGTTCACCATTTTATATGGTTTCCAAAATAACAGACATGCATAAAACCTGTGTTAATCAATAGCTGGTGGTGGTAACAGGGTGTAAAAGTACCCGTCTGGGCTGCGGGTTGTTCGAAAGAGATATTATTATCGCGGCCTCGGCGCAAGTGCTAAGAAGGAACATGGGCAGTTTTTAGTCAGTAGAAGTCTGCCACTCCCTTACGCTCTGCCCAAGAGCGGGAGGGGTTATTTGATGATTATCCACCCGCCAAAAAAAAAAAAGGTGTAAAAGTACCCTTAATGAAGTCGAAGGGCACTTGTTCTCCCCACCACTGCGATCAATTTTTTGTTCTAGACCATACCTGGGAACCTCCTAGTTACGGAGATATTGGGGGTCAAAGTTCAAAATTTTACACAGCTGTTTTCTAAAAATACTAGTTTTTCGGGTTATAACTTCACTTAAATTACCTCCATGACCCGTTTACTAGAGTGCTACATTGATTTTTATCGTAAAATGTGATAAAAAAAAAGTTGTTTCACAGCAATAATTTTTGCGTAGGGGTACTTAGTTTGATGTACATAAAGCTTGGTTGACGGCATCAATCAGCAGGTCAAACTGCGTTTGCCTAACTAAACTGGCTGGCTTGGTAACCGACCCCAACACAATTGGGAAAAGGCTGGGCAGATGAGTAATTAGATAAAATAGAAAGTATGACTTTAATTAGTGTACCTAATTGGGACTATACCGTTTTAATTTTTTATGTGTAAATGAATGAACAAACCGAAGCTCATTGAACTTAGCCGTATGGTTATGAGCGTAGTACTACAATATACTACAGGGTTTAAAAATGCTCTTATTCTCCCTGTCATCATCATCATCACTACATAGTATAAAACAAAGTCGCTTTCTCTGTCCCTATATCCCTATGTATGCTTAAATCTTTAAAACTACGCAACGGATTTTGATGCGGTTTTATAGATAGAGTGATTCAAGAGGAAGCTTTTAGTATATAATTTGACCGACATCCACGCGGGTGAAGCCGCGGGCATCAGTTAGTTACGATATATTTTTAACCGACTACCCAAAAAGGAGGAGGTTCTTAAATCGGATTTTATGTATGTACACCGATAAAAAGAAAAAAAGTGATGGATATAAATATTGATGGATGGAGAGGGAGAGGAAGGCCAAAGAAAAGATGGATGGATTGTGTCAGGAATGATATGAATGAGAAAGGAATAAATGCCACCTTGACGTGTAACAGGGAAGAATGGAAGAAGAAAACGTGTTGCGCCGACCTCAAATAGAATGGGATAAGGGCAGGAAGATGATGATGATGTATGTACACTGTTTTTGTTCCATAAAAAATTATCATATTTTGGTCCAGTAGGTACTTTTCATTTTGTGAACATTTTTCTTTATTTGTGAACATTTTTTTTTTATGAACATTTTTTGTTATGTGTGTTCGCGAATAACTTCATCGTTTTTGAACCGATTTTGTCGGTGACATTTGTTTGTCTGATTTCGTGTTTTTCCCACCGACTTCAGAGGCAGATTTTTCTTCTGAAGTTTATTTTTCACTTTTTGGTGTTTTTGAAGTCGGTTGTTTTTATGTTCTGAACCCTACATGGAAACCTTCTAGTTACATAAGTTAGAAGGAAAACATCGTGAGGAAACAGACATGTCCTATCAGAACCTGAAATCGAAGACATGTGACATTTACCACACTAGGTCTACGTGCTGGATTATAGACCATTCCCTCTCACAGAGAGGAGGCCTGTGTCCCAGCAGTGGGAACATTATAGGCTGATAAGTCCTGTACTAACCTGATCAGAAATGATGTGGTATTTGGAGCCAGGGTCGAAGTCACCTTCATGTCTTGGAACTGGTGGTATCACTCCCTGGAATATAAAGGTCATCATCATAGGTCGTGGCTAAATAGCCTTATGGATCAAAGGTTAAGCTGTGCTTGCCGCGGTCAGTTCGTGGATGGGTGACCTCTTTAAAGGGTGTAAAAGGCACTTGTTCTCCCCACCACTGCGATAATTTTTTTGTTCTAGACCATACCTGGGAACCGCCTAGTTACGGAGATATTGGGGGTCAAAGTTCCAAAATTTTCACAGCTGTTTTTGTAAATACTACTTTTTCAGGTTATAACTTTACTTAAATTACCTCCATGACCCGTTTCCTATTCAAAGCATCCACTAGCACAATGTTTTTATAGTGCTACATTGAGTTTTACCGTAAAAATTGATTTTTGACCCAAAAAAAAGTCGTTTCCCAGCAAAAATTTTTGGGTAGGGGTACTTAGTTTGATGTACAGAATGCTTGGTTGACGGCTGTGTGATGGGTTGATTTACACCCTGTATGTCAAGACTTCTCCGTGTCTCGGAAAGCACTGGTCCCGGCTGTCATATGTAGATCTTTGACAGTGAAAAACCTTATTATCATCAGTGTTATCAAGAGGTGTCGTATTATGTAGTGACTTGGTTGTGGAGGTCAGATAGGCAGTCGCTCCATGTAAAATACTGGTATTCAGCTGCATCCGATTAGACTGGAAGCCAACCCTTGGGGAAGGGCTAGACAGATGAATGATGATCATCTGTCGAGTATTTTCCAAACTAACTGCCGTGCCCAGAGATGTTAATGATTTATGTTCTTTCTCCAAAATTAGTTTACTGATATGTCTTTTTTTATGTTTTATTAATATATACTTTTTATTATAATGGATTGTAGTCAATCGTAATATTAACTTACACCTTACGATTATACAGACAGATGTGTTGCTGGGGAGTTTGTTCCGCCACTTCTTCTTTCCAGCAAAAACACTAGGAAGTGTCGAAGGGTGGGCGTTTTGGGGGACTGTCACTTGTAAATAAGTAACGTAAATTTTGACGTTCGAAAAGTGCTGATTATCAGCCTAGTTTGAATAAATGACATTTGATTTGATTACTTAACCCGTCACTTGGTTAAGGTTTTGTAGGTTTTGACGGCTTCAAAGTAATCATTAAAAATCTCTGAGTGCGGCAGTAAAAGAAATAAACATACAAAAAACATCTCTCCGGCGGGGAATCGAACCCCGGTCTCCCGCGTGACAGGCGGGGATACTTACCACTATACTACCGAAGATGTTATAAAAGTGGCGAAATTACCGACAGTTTTCTAAAATACCGATTGTGTGCCGAAAATAAGTTAATGTAGTCAGAGACGACTTACAATAAAATATAACGTCACGCCGGTAATCCCCAAAGAGGTAAACAGAGGCGTGGCTAACAGTAATTAAGTGCATCTTCAATACATTTGCAAACAAAAATAAATGTTTTAGAAACAATACAGATCGTTAGTCTATAACATAACATCACGCCTGTAATTCCTTAAAGAGTTAAACAGAGGTGTACTTATCCTTTTAAATCGGATATACCATGGCTGCTACTGAGTAATTGATGGAAAAAAAATCTAGATTGAAATTTTTTTTTTTTTTTTTTTTTTTTTCCTTATCCTAGTGTTCATCAAAATGATGGACCCTAATCTTATTACAATCTAGCCTTATAAATAGACTAATAAGTAATTTAATTATAACTTAAACTGTTAAAAATATTGTCTTTACGTACTAAGAATGTGTCCATTGGCACTTTTCTTATTGTCTCTATTAAGGGGAATACACTTTATCTTGTGTTTTATTGGTAACACTTGTGCTACATTTCACTAATCACTAACACGAGCACTAAACACTAACTCGAACGGTTTTGTTCTTTTTAGTCTTCTCACTATGTCCGTGTGATCGAGAAGCTGGATTGCCTCGACGTTCACATGCTGATGAAGTCTCTTGTCGTGAGCTTCTGCGGATTTTTGAATCACTTTATCGATGAACTCAACGTTTAGGTCCCGATGGAGGTCATCATTTCGTACGTACCAGGGTGCATTTACAATTTCCCGTAGTACTTTGTTCTGGAATCGTTGAATGATTAATGCATTTGTCTGTTTGGTGCAGCCCCACAGCTGAATACCATAAGTCCAAACTGGCATCAGGACTTGTCTGTATAGTAACAGTTTGTTCTGCACGGACAGCACGGAGTTTCTTCCAAGCAGCCAATACATTCTTTTGAACCGTAGGTCGAGTTCATCTTTTTTCTTCTTCACGTGAGTTTTCCAGCGTAGCTTTGCATCAAGGGTCATACCGAGATACTTGGCTGTATTCTCATAAGGTATTTGGTTGTTATTAATATAAACTGGAAAATACTGTTGCTTTTTGTTGGTAAAGTTTATATGTACGGATTTGGATTCATTTAATTTAATCCTCCATTTTTTGGTCCAGTCATAAACTTGATTAACAGCCATTTGAACCTTTTCTACTGCTTCTTCGTGGCTGTTTCCAACGGCCATTATGGCTGTATCATCAGCAAAGGTCCCAATGGTATTGTTTTCGGATTCGGGTATATCGCAAGTATATAGTAGGTACAGGACCGGACCTAACACACTTCCTTGCGGTACACCAGCGTTTATTGGTTTAAATTCTGAATAAGTATCTTCTTGTCTTATTCTAAAGACTCTGTTTAAAATGTAAGTTTCCAATATGTCTGCAAACGGTTTCGGTAGCAGGCTGTTTAATTTATGAATAAGGCCTTCATGCCAAACTTTATCAAATGCTTGGGCTACGTCTAGAAAAACAGTAGAACAAACTTGTTTGTTTTCCAACGCGTTTTCTATTACGTTTGTGATTCTGTGCACTTGATCGATCGTTGAGTGTTTTTCTCGAAAACCAAACTGGTGCTCAGGTATAATGTTCCTGTTATCAATGAAAGGTTTAAGGCGTTTGAGTAGTAGCTTTTCGAACAGCTTTGACATTATTGGTAGCAGGGAAATAGGTCTGTATGATGTTGTTTCGTGAGCCGGTTTCCCAGGCTTTGCTATCATTATTACTTCAGCAACTTTCCATAACTCTGGTACATATTTAAGCCTCAATGCGGCATTAATAAGGGTTGTTAACTTAACCAGACCCTTTCTTGGTAAGTTATGAAGAATTTCCCCTGTTATTAAATCGTAACCTGGTGCTTTCTTTGGGCTTATTTTCTGCTTTATTTCTCGTGCAACTTCTCTCGGTGTTACTAGTTTTATGGCATCTATATGATCTGGCATCACTTTATTAACCAGAGTGTGGTCTTCAATGGTTTCCCCCTCGTTTGGTTGAAAGATGTTTTCTAGGTGTTCTGCAAACCTCATGGCTTTTTGCTCATTAGTTCGTGCCCATTGACCGTTTTCACACTTGATGGGAGGGATTTGGGCTATCGGCCTCTTTAGATACTTAGTAGCCTTCCAAAGGGAGTAGTTTGTCCTTTGGTCGTTACTTAGTTTCTGAAGGTAGGATTGAAATGAAAACTAAAAATATTGACATACCTGGTATCTTAGTTTCATTTGCCACCATCTTGTGTTCATATTTTGGACGCCATCTTCAAATATTGACCACCGCCACTGCAAAATAAACAATCAACATGAGATTTTTGCTTTTTTGTATTGAATTAGGTAAATATTGGTATTCTGCTACATCCGATTAGACTGGAAGCCGAACTCAACGCAGTCGGAAAAAGATAAGACCTTTTTTTTGGAGGGAATGTTAGACTTCTACTGACTAAAACCACCCATGTTCCTTTCATGTCATGTGTCTTTCATGTTTTCTTTCATGGGCCTTTCATGTCGAGGCCGCGGTCTCTCTTGCGAACAACCCGCAGCCTCGACGGGCAAAAAGGCTAGGCTGATGATGACTTGCCGTTGCTGGGGCGTTTGTTTCATCACAGCTAAAAACCACTAGGAAATGTCGAAGGTTGAACCTTTTGGGGGACTGTCTCTTGTGATCTCTAACGTTCAAACAGTGCTGATTCTTAGCCTTTTTTTTTTGAGGGGGTGGGAAATCATCAAATAACCCCTAAGCTCCCGCTCTTGGGCAGAGCGAAAGGGAGTGTCAGACTTCTACTGACTTAAAACCACCCATGTTTCTTCTTAGCCCTTCATGTCGAAGCCGCGGTATCTCTTGCGAACAACCCGCAGCCCCGACGGGACCCGCAGCCCCGACGGGACCCGCAGCCCCGACGGGACCCGCAGCCCCGAGGGGACCCGCAGCCCCGACGGGACCCGCAGCCCCGACGAGCTGATTCGTAGCCTTGATGATGATTTAACAGTATCTACGTGTTACTAAGACAAGAATGTTACCTGGTCTACCATGAACGCGAAGGGTAGGTAGGCCACCTTCTCCAGCGCCATCGTCATCAGGAAGTTCATGCCTACCTCGTATGGGTCGTGACTCCTGGTGGCATCAAACAGATTTGTATTAGCACGAAGCCATTCAACCAAGCATTCTGTACATCAAACTATGTTACTACGCAAAACATATTGCTGGGAAACGACTTTTTTCGGGGTGAAAAATCACTTTTTATTATACAGAATTCAATGAAACTCACTCCAAAAATTGTTGTGTTGAATTGATTGAACATTATAGGGGTCGTAGAGGGAATTAAAATGACGTCCATTTCATTGAAAACTCGTATTAAATCCCCATAACATTGAAAACTCGTATTAAAAAAAAAACTTGTGAATCTCTTTGAACTTTAAATTTAAACCCCTCATAATTCTCCGTAACGTACACAGGTATGTGTACGTGTGTGTATGTGTGGTCCTGAACAAAAAAAAATACAGAGTTATGCGGAAACAAACATACAAAAAAAAAATACAGACGAATTGAGAACCTACTCCTTGGAAGTCGGTTAAAAAATATGATTACTCCGGCGAAAAGCGCCTTTCATTTTCACACTCAGTATAAAGTTATAATTTACTGCTTCTTGCTATGCTAAAAAGTAAAGGCGTATCAAGAAATCCTCACTTACTTATTCTGATAAAGTCCGACTCTCTGCAAATGAGGTAGATTGTACACTGACAGGGTCGCAGCGTTGGCCACAGCCTCGTGGAAAGCTGGAAATTAAATAAACACCTATCTTTTCTTGGATTCCACATGAGCACTAATATGTATTCACACAGCAAAATATAAACCCGATTTTCTCGTTTCACAAACTGTATCTACTTTATGATTAGGCCTATTTCGTCATAGTATTAGTTCGAAAATGCTATGTCCGTAACGACATAAGATAACAATCCATACATTAGGAAGGAAATCACTTTTATAAGTTGCTTCGTGTATACATGTTAGTACTCGTGATTGTTTAAACGTCAGCACATCAAGGTCATCATCATCATCATCATCATTTCAGCCATAAGACGTCCACTGCTGGACATAGGCCTCCTCCAGAAGGGGGGAATTTGCCATAATCGCCACGCTTGGCAGGCGGGTTGGCGATCGCAGTATGGTTGTTAGGCACAGAGAACGCTGCTGCCCATTCTCTGGTAAGTCCCTTAGTCGCCTTCTGTGTATGGAATGGTGCTATTCTTCACGTCCGACACCATAGGGAGCACATCAAGGTACTACAATTTTATTTGTTTTTATAATAAAGTTTTGAACTTTTTCGCAAAGCGATAGTCTGCGTTAGGTTCTAGGGTTAGGTTCTGTGCCTCTGTCCTCCCAACCGAATTTCTTGGTGAGTCCCCCCAAAATCGTAGACTAAGACCGAGCCTGACACTTATTATGTTCTATTCTTGCGTAATCTTCACTAAATTATAATAATTTAGGGACTTCCACAACGATCCCCCTTGAGCACACTCAATCTAATAACGGGAAAAAGCTGATTTAATGTGGACTATAGTACACAAATGAAAAAAATACAATTTAACTAACAAAAAATGTAATTAATATGGCAGTGTACTATCGAATAGCGATGTTTTCTAATTTAAAAAAAAATGATTTTAATTAGTCCGGCTGTTAGATTCTCGAAAAATATTGGACAAGTATTTTTTGTTTTATCAAATCAATAAAAAGTTACGGTGATAAAACGCGTCAAAGATTTGAGTGGGGGGTTGTGACTGTTGGGACATCACTATTTAGTATGTTAATAGTGTGCACATCACTAGATGCTATCTATGTATCCAGTTCCTATTTGTCATTCCAGTTAGACACTATGATGTCGGTCCCCGTCTCGGATACTACTGTCTGTCTGTCTGTATTGATTACCTGTAACACATTTTAATAAACCAAGTCAACCTCACTGGTGTCTCATTCAACAATCCTACAGAACATAACAGTGACGTCACTCACCGGTAAAAAATGACACAAGAGTTTTCAAAGCACTGTATCGTCTTCATTGTTTGTTTACGTGAAAAAAGAAAAAATATGTATAAGGGCTGTCGTCGAAACTGACGAATATGAAAGGACCTGTTGGTGAAATGTCCGTAGATGAAAGACTCTGCTGGAGAAACGGAAATAAATGAATCATCCTGTCGACGACCAGTCTATTTACGGCACGGTTAGCGCAGTGGCTAAGCGATTGGACTGCTGCGCTGCGTGTCGCGGGTTCGATCCCCGCACGTAACAAATATTTGTATGGCCTGCAGATAGTTGTTTCGGGTCTGGGTATGATTGTGTATGTGAGTTTAAATATTTGTGAACGCATCCACGATACAGGAGAAAATCTTAGTGTGGCGCAACGTTTTTTTTTAATTAAAAAAAGAAAAAACTGGGTTGTGAGAGTCAGATAGGCAGTTGCTCTCTGTAAAATACTGCCTTAACTCTTCAAAAAGAACAATAATTACTTATATTATGCTTTTCTACGTAATAAATAAGTTTTAGAAGGCTTTAGAAGAAATAATTAAGCAGAAAACAAATACAAAAAGAATCTCTCCGGCGGGGAATCGAACCCCGGTCTCCCGCGTGACAGGCGGGGATACTTACCACTATACTACCGAAGATGTGATAGAGGAATGTGAATTTACCTAACCATTGATATGACATACATTTTGCAAACCACAAAACAACATCACGCCCACACAAAGATAGGCAGAAGTGTATAGTTTTTATTTTTGTTATTGCATCGTTGCATGATAAATGTAGTGACAATAACAAATTATTATCTGTCCGTGTTTTCTTTGGCACAATTTTAAAAATATTAATTTAAAATGATTTTATAAATGATAGATAATTATCCAATACTTTTTTATTAGTTTTTACTTTTTAATTTGAAATATTTGACATTTATGATTTTTTTTTTACTTTGCTAATTTTTTAATTTTTTAATGTAATTTTGTGTGTAGTGTTTTGTCTTATTTTTCATTTTTTATTTATTTAATGTAGGTACCTAAATGCTATCATAATTATGATCCACCTGTTGATTGAAATAAAGGAATTATTATTACTAGCTGTTGCCCGCGACTTTCGTTGGCGTTAAATTATGATTTAAAAAAAATACGGTTATGTAATTGAATAAACATGCTAACCAATTTTTATTACTTTTGCAATAGTTATTAAAAGTAATTCTTAAATCAATTTAATTTAGACCAGCGTAAAGTTAATATTTGTTGGCCACGTAACATCACGCTTGTAATTCCAGAAGGGTTAGGCAGAGGTGTACCTATTAGTACTCCTATATTTCGTCAATAGAGTAGTTAACTAAAAAAAAATAATTAGTCAGTCAGATAGATTTCCAAAAAATATTGGACACGATTTTTTTCTTTTTTTACGTAAACAAACAATGAAGACGATACAGTGCTTCGAAAATCATCAAATAACCCCTCCCGCTCTTGGGCATAGCGAAAGGGAGTGTCAGACTTCTACTGACTAAAAACCACCCATGTTCCTTCTTAGCCCTTCATGTCGAGGCCGCGGTATCTCTTGCGAACAACCCGCATCCCCGACGGGCAAGCAAACCTTAACCGGGAATTAACTACAGCAGCTAAAATCTTTCAGAAGATCGTGCATACATTGAATACATTTGATCGTGGTTGGTAGTTGGTTGGCCGATTGTTGGCTATAGGCCCCCTATGACATATGGCTGGCGAAATGTATGTTTACTATTATGTACACCTCTGCCTGACCATTCGGGGATAATAGGCGTGATGTATAAAAAAGCAGTTCCTCACCAGGGTTAGCGCCATCTCTGAAGAGTTGTGGTTGCTCGGAGTACTGCAGATAGTACTGAATATGTGCCATCTCGTGGTGGGTAGACACCAGGTCTTGCATCGTTACTTCTGTGCATTGCTTTATTCTGGAGACAAGTCGTAATCAAAACATTTTATTTCACATAGGCCTACATGGGCACTTATAAAACGCCAAGAAAAAGGTGCACGGTTCGGGTAAGTCATTTCCTATAGAGAAAAACCAGCAGGAAAATTCATGGTTAATCTTTTACAATAATAAGACTTCGCATTGTTAACATGTTACGGCTAAGGAATGCAATCTCGAGACGAGATCGAAGTCGAGATCTCGAGGGATCAGAAATTCGAACTCGGCGAGATCTCGGCATTTTCGAGATCTCGAATGAATTTCGAAAAGTATTTTTTTTAATTAGATAACTGAAACATGATTGAAACTGCTTAGCTGTGATTATGATGCGAGTATGAATTATTGAAAAAAAGTCTTTATTTTTCATTTTTTTTTATATGTTTTATGAACACAATTATAATAGTAGGTAATTATATAAGCGTAAAATTTAAAAATATTTAATTTAATAATAATAATTTGTAACATTATGAACACAAGATATTTGCACGCCACGAGAAATGGCAGACATGTCGTGAGCCACTATTTATTTATTATCTTGCATGCATGTATTATTTTAATTCTGTATGTAAACACATGTTTAAGCAAATAAAATTTCTTATTCTTATTCTTATTCTTAACATAAAAATTCAGACCCGTAAAATCTCTTATAAAGAACGTACTTATTATGAGAAAACAAAAATTGTCAAAAATTGCTATTCCCAAAATCACTCCTCGATCAGTCCAAACGAAATTAAGAGTGATTTTGGTAACAGCTTCTTTATAAACAAATAGTGCTTATGGGCCTACTACACGCACAGGCTTGCCTGCGCGATTACACGGTGCACACAGTTCATAGTGGGTAATGGTAATGGTAACCACATAAGCACTATTTGCGTTTTTTTTTATAATTAGTGCTGTCAGATAAACGTCATTTTATGTCAGTCGCTATGGAAAACGACGTATGCAGTCGTATGCAGTCCGACACTTTCCTTTCCCAGTCAACCGACTCGCTCGCGCGCATAGAACACGCTTCATGTGTCGATGACTACTGCCGCTCGTTCTAGCCAATCTCGGCCGAGATCTCGTAATTTTATGATTCGAGATTGATCTCGAGAAATGAGGCGAGATCTCGGGTGATCGCGATCTCGCGAGATCGAGATTACATTCCGTAGTTACAGCTTTATTTACAGGTATGGGGGACAACGTAGACCTGTAAGTCGTAGGGTACAAAAAAAATAAAACAAGACAAAAGTTAACAAAAGGTATCAAGCATTTAGGAAACAGAAAAAAACAAGAAACATCTTAAATTAATTGACAGATGATAGCTGTGTTATGTATACAGCTAGGGATTGCCTTCGCAAAATGTGTATAATTGCGAAATGCACGTTTTTCTTGCCTAGACTTAGTGGATCTAATGATTATAGGCTTCTTTTTATAAAAAAAAATATCACAATCTCTGTAAGATAAGCTATAAATTATGACGGCGAAGCCGGATGCGAAAAAAATCTAATTAGTCCGTTAGATAGATTTCCAAAAAATAATGAACACATTTTTTTTCACGTAATCAAAAGATGACTTGAAGACGATACAGTGCTTCGAAAAGTTGTGTCAAGTCGTGTGACGTCACAATGTTAGTACTTTTTTACCCAGAACGTGACGTCACAAGCCCCCACTCATGATCTTTGACACGTCTTCATTAATTGTTTACGTGAAAAGAGATAAAACATTTATGCAATATTTTTAAATAATCTAACAGACTGACTAATTAGATTTTTTTGGTGAAATACCCTATTGGTTCCAACAATACTGTTGAAGGCTAATTTTGATAATTTATTACCTATAGTCGATCCTGTTGCACAGATCCCAAGCACTGGCTGTGCACTGGACACTACGCTGTGCAGGTCGCACTAACATGGAGCCGCGCCAGAATTCTGGAGGAACGGGTTTTAGACCCATTGATGTGTAGAATTCTTCGGCCATTTGGAACATTCTGGAAAACAATAAAGATTATCATCATCAGCCAGATGACGTCTCCAGGTCGTTGCCAGGTTTTTAAATGATTTACTATCACTCACTTAGATAACCCGCTAGATCCAGTGTTGGAATACCACCTTTATATTTACAACGCCCGCTCGAGCGAAGGTCTCTGGTTTTTTTTCATTTCTTTTTTTTTTTAAAACACTGCCCCACGCTAGGAATTTCTCCTGTATCGTGGGTGCGTTCATAAACATATAAAGTCACATACACAAATACCCAGACCCGAAACAACTATCTGCAGGCCATACAAATATTTGTTCCGTGCGGGGATCGAACCCGCGACACGCAGCGCACATAGCCACTCACTTAGCCACTGCGCCAACCGTGCCGTCACTTCTGCCTGGAGCTAAGTAATTATCCAAAGGGATTTTAAAGACGGGACAAAAAGTATCCTCTGTGATAATCCAGGTTATAAACTATCAGTGTGCTAAAATTCACACTCAGAGATCCATAAAATCAAAATCAAAAGTCATTTATTCAAACTAGGGTGATTATTATTTGCACTTTTTGAACGGCAAAATTTATTTACAAGACACAGTCCCCCAAAACGGCCACCCTTCGACACTTCCTAGTGTATCAGCTGGAAAGAAGAAGTGGCGGAACTCCCCAGCCAACTATCCATACCATACCGATTCACACAACCTTCAAATTCATAGATAATAGAAGTCAGTTTAATAAGAATAGGGATGTTTCCTGACAAAAAAATAAAAAAAATCTGTTTAATCCGTCAGTTAGATTATCGAAAAATATTGGACACATATTTTTTCCATTTCACGTAAACAAAAATTAAGACGATACAGTGCTCCGAAAACTCGTGTGACGTCATAGTTCAGTACATTTTTACCGGCGAGTGACGTCATAAGCCACACACATCTTTGACGCGTTTTATTTTCGTGATTTTTTATTTATTTTATAAAAAAAACACGTATCCAATATTTCGATAATCCAACTAACAGACTAAACAGATTATTATTATTATTTGCGATTCCACCTTCTCTTTCAAGAAAGATGAGCTGTATGAGCTGGTTATTTTTACCTGAGAGGAGTAAAACCCTGCCTCAGCATTTCAGCAGTGACGTCGACGTTAGGCGACTGTGGGAACGGCATCACCAGGTCCATGATCGACTTCCAGTTCTGGGCCCACATGTTACCTGTGGATAAAATACATCGTGACCCCATTGATCTTTACATCAGCCACCAAGTCCTTTTCCTAGTTTTGTTGAGGTCGGCTTCCACTAATCGGATACAGCCGACTACCAGTACTGTCCAACTTACCGCAGTGTCTCAAGACGAATGTCTATGAATAGTGTGGTTTCCAGTGATTACATACGGGGCCGAAGCACAGAATACATAGTAGTACTACGTACAGAAGGGACACTCCCTTCCCCGCGCTCATATTAAATACCGCACCTCACCCCGCACTTCGAGGTATTCGTCGCCGACTCTTGAGCAAGGGCGCTCGCAATCGTAAGAACTCATTCGGTTTTCGCGACGCAAATCGTTGCACTTTCCGCGCCATTTTTTACGCTACAACCCTACTAGAGTTTACGCACACATTTGCACGTGCACAGTGTGCACACACGTTATTTGATTATGTAGTAGTAATAGGTAATTATTTTGCGAGCGTTGTATGGAGTGTCCGAGGTGTGACCGAAGCGTGGTCGCTTACAACAGGCCTCATCAGAAAGCTGAAAGTCACCAAGAGATGGAAAAGGCCGATGGGGTTGAAAAGTTCTGGACTCGCAACCACGGAAGACGTTGCGTTGAAGCTGTCCCATTAGGTGGACCGATGACCCGGTGAAGGTTGTGGGGATTCGCTGGACGCGTGACGCACGGGACCGGTTAATGTGGCCACACTTGGGGAGGCTTATGTCCAGCAGTAGACGTTTTTCGGCTGAAATGATGAATGATAAAGACGATGATGTCCAGCAGTGGATTGCTGTAGTCTGATGATGACTTACCCAACAAATGCGCCGGGATGGGTCCATCAGACCGAACGCTGGTCTCTCCGTATCTCTGCACTAATCTCCTCCGTACATAAGTAAACAGTTGCTTGTAGAGAGGCTGTATCTGGTTGTAGATCTCCTCCACGCTAGCCCTGAATGATGGGTCTTCGTATGCTGCGCGCATTTGGTCGCCAGCGTCTCTATATCCTGGGGAAGGTAACTTATTAAAAACAGTTCGTTTAAGAAATAGGGTAGTTTGACAAAAAAAATCGAATTCGCAACACATGAGAACTATACATATGTCGGGTAGTTAGCCCACCAGACACAGCACCCGTCTGGTCGGAGGATCCTCCCTTTTCTACGTGGGATGAGGAACTTTACACCCTGTTCCTCATACCCTCCAAAACTCCGTCAGATAGATTTCCAAAAAATATTGCACACAAATTTTTTCACGTAAACAATAAATCAAGACGTAGTACAGTGCTGCGAAAAGTCATGTGAGAGTTTGGTAATTTTTATACCGAACAGTGACGTCACAATCCCCACTCATGATCTTTGACACGTTTTCGTATTTTTTTATTAATTTGATAAAACAAAATACACGTATCCAATATTTTTCGAACAATCAAACAGACGGACTAAACAGAATCATATAATATTTTTTGAAGTCGGGAAACATCCCTATTGTACAGTCTATGTCCTTGTGTGTCTAGGTTTAGGTAGTGCATAGTAAGAATGACACAAAATCGACTGTTGAGGGTGCGGCGCTGGTTTCGATTCCCGTGACGAACCATTTTTTTTTTTAATTTTTATTGACTTAAACAAAACTGGCGTAATGTGGGATTTTTTCGAGGATTACAGCCTTGGCTTGGCTTATGTTATACAGGGTGTAAATCAACCCATCACACACCCGTCAACCAAGCATTCTGTACATCAATCTAAGTACCCCTACGCAAAAATTTTTGCTGGGAAATGACTTTTGTTTTTGGGGTTAGAAATCACATTTTACTGTAAAACTCGAAGTAGCGCTCTTAAAACATTGTGCTAGTGGATGCTTTGAATAATAAACGGGCCATGGAGGTAATTTAAGTAAAGTTAAAACCTGAAAAACTAGTATTTACAAAAACAGCTGTGAAAAATTTGGAACTTTGACCCCCAATATCTCCGTAACTAGGAGGTTGCCAGGTATGGTCTAGAACAAAAAAATGATCGCAGTGGTGGGGAGAACAAGTGCCCCTCGTTTGCGTTAAGGGTACTTTTACACCCTATATTAGCAACTAAGTTTCTCATCTTTTTGCCCAAAAGTGGGACGATTTATGGCCATAAAAGGTACTTACCAGTAGCAACAGCGGCCTGATTAGCCAACTGCACATATCTCATAAACCGATTCTTTAACTTCGGCCCGGTCTGCTCCCGAAAACTCCTCCATACATACAGCAGTTCACTCTCAATCCTCGAGTGCGCCAGAATCCTGGATATCTCAGGATCCAACTGCATGTCACAGTAGTTAGATTCTGTGGATTCGGTGTAAGGTTGGTAGTGCTGATACGGTTGGTTGGCCAGTTGGTAGCCTTGGCTCATGTCTTGGTATTCGTGGCTGTATGGGACCCGGGGTATGTGAGGATCGTAGGGCTTCTGGCCGTATGGACAGATTTTGGCAGAGTTGAAGATTTCTTTCATTTCTGAGATAAGCTGTTGGAGCTGAAAAGAAGCATTTAATGAGTAGTTTTATAGCTTTTTTTCTTCACTGGTTTGCGAAAACAAAGGAAACAAAAAATCTAAATATTTTATTTCACATAGGCCTACAATTTTTTTTTTAAACTTTGCCCCAGACTAGGAATTTCTCCTGTTGCGTGGGTACGTTTACAAGCATTTAAACTCACATACACAGAACAACCAGACCCGAAACAACTATCTGTAGCTGGTCATACAAATATTTGTTCCGTGCGTGGATCGAACCCGCGACACGCAGCGCAGCAGTCCTATCGCTCAGTCACTGCGCCAAACGTGCCGTCATGGGCCGAAATGGGTAAACTTTGTCGTTTGTTATGGAGAAGAACTGCCAAGAAACTCCATGGTTACTCTTTTAAAATGGTTTGTTTTTAGAATATTTCGTATGTATAAAGGAGCACAGGTAGGCATATCCTACTTTTTTAGCGTATAGTACTCGTATAATATTCAGCCAATAATAATATTTAAAATAATATTTAACTTCTGATACACAGGAATTCTCTATAGGAGAGATGAAATAAATTACACATAGAAATGCACCTGTCAGGGTTCGAACCCACGACTTTCTGCTCGTATGTCAGGCGTAGGCGCCACTGGGCCACCGCTGCTTCCTCAGGTACACCTTACCTCAGAATATTTATCATCAGGCAAAGCCGCTCTACTAGCTTGCACAATCTTCATCAGCTGCCGTCTCCCCTGAGGGTCCGACAGCCTCGAGGAGTCGTAAGCAGCCGCCTTCCTCCATGAGAGCCTCTCGAACTTGGAGCTGAGAGCCAGTTCCTCCAGCATACGACGACGATTGTACTCCGTGATGTTTGTAACGAATTTCCATTGGGACATTGTTACCCTGGAATATAACGGGAAATCATGTAGCTGAAGTGGATTTGGTGAAAAATATGAGTGACAGAGGGATGGGCGCTCCGAGAAGGAATGGGACGCCGTCGCCTCCTTCTGCGAAGCAGTGATGCTAGCGAAGGAGGTGGCGGAACGTGAGAGGGAGAGAACCTCTCGTCCCAGCCGCCGCGGGAGGCGCTCCGGGCGTCGGGGGCCACGTGATGGCTTCCGGCCACCGTAGACGCGGGCCTGTGGACGGTGAGTGACGGGTAAGCTCGCCGTCCGTCCGTCTTATGACGACGACAGGCCGTGTCGACGGCGCGTTCGTGTTCCACGCGCGCCTCAAAGAGATGTCAGCAACATGGAAGGGGCCCGCAAGGGCCGACGCCTGTCGAGGCTGCGGGTTGTTCGCAAGGGATACCGCGGCCTAGACATGAAGGGCGAAGAAGGAACATGGGTGGTTTTTAGTCAGTAGAAGTCTGACACTCCCTTTCGCTCTGCCCAAGAGCGGGAGGGGTTATTTGATGATTTCCCACCCCCCCAAAAAAAAAAAAGAAGGGATGGGCGCTTCAAATCTTTCAAAGCTTAAATGTCGCAGCAGACCTAATGCTTCAGGTCTAGCCTGGACAGGCTTCGTATTGCTGTCCTCCTGTAGCAACGCCCTAAGCCGAGCTTGGCTCGTACCCCACAGAGGGTGCCCTTAGCGTGTAGTCGCTTAGTTTGTACGTTTTTGCCCTGGTTTGAAGCCTACAGGATAGTCCGGATAAGCAGACGCCTCCTAGGTTGAAATGCGAGATGCCATTCACAAAAAAAAACCGGCCTAATATGGAGCATGCAGTCAAATCAATACGTAGTGTGTGCGTGACAAGGGTTTCGAGTCCGACTCAAGCGCAAGAATTTGTACTTCACTTTAGCGTGTGGTTATTGCGCAACCGGGGGGTTACTCTCTTAGTCCGTCAATGAAGATCAGATACCAGGGCCCGTCCGAAAGTAGCTGGAAACTTCGAAACTGTACTCCCTATTATATCTGGATTCATGAGTTAAAAACTTTCGGAGTTATTCCTAACAACTGTCCAATCGTATTGACATTCACTTATACGAGTAATTCGTGTCCCTTAACTAAATTAGTATAATTCTCTAATTATGGGTATTTTTGCCTGAAATAAAACACAATTTATTTTTATTTTTAAGGGTCCGTTCAACAGAGTTTTGAATCGTACTGCAAACTGCAATGATTAAAAACTCTGTTTCAAACGTGATTAAAAATCTGCTCTCCTCTCCGAGCCGGTCTGTGTGAACAGATCCCGAATTAGTATGTTCGGCCAAAGCTACGACTTTGTTTTGTGTTCCAGGGCCGCAGTATCTTTATCAGGCCCGCAGCACCGGGAGGCAGCGGTCCTTGCGTACCCCTTCCTATTTGATGACATCTCTTAGAGGCGCGCGTGGGACCGGAAAGCGCCACGGCACGGCCTGTCGTCATAAGACAGACCGACGGCGAGCTAGTCCATTACTCACCGTCCACAGGCCAGCGGTATGGTTACAGTGCCTGTCAGAGTTTCTATGCCACCCATAAGCCTCTTTTTTTTTGTTTTTTTTTCTGAAAACTTTTCCCCACACTAGGAATTTCTCCTGCATCGTGGGTGCGTTCACAAACATTAAATACTCACATACACAACCAAACACCCACACCCGAAACAATTATCTGTAGATCATACAAATATTTTCTCCGTGCGGGGATCGAACCCGCGACACACAGCGCAGCAGTCCAATTGCTCAGCCACTGCGCCAACCGTGTCGACGCCTCTGACTTGGCTTTACATGCCGTCGAGAAGTATCTCTTAGGCATGGGTGGTAGGTAGGTTCTAGGGTAGGTGTGGTAGGTGGGTTGGTTCAAAGTCAAAGTCAAAGTCAAAGCATTTATTTCAATTAAACCATTACTGGTACTTTTGAATGTCAGAAGAACAATTCATAAAACTAAACTACGAGTGCAATACGTCATCCCGAAAGCCACCACGTCGAACCACACGCCGCCGAATGCCCGCAACAACGAACACTGCGAGCACGAAAGCACGCAGCGACGCACACCGCAACAACGAATGCACGAGACTCCAAATCACGGAACAACGAATGCACACCGCAACGCGCAGCCGCCACCCCGCAACCCGGAGCCCCGCGCACCCACTGCCACGGCAAGAGACGTCGCGCGCCCCCGCACCCACAGCACTCGCCGCCGCAGACATCCGGCGACGCGCAACTCGACGCAGCAACCCCCGGGACGACGTATTGCACTCCTAAGCTACAGTCACAGTCACAAGGCATAATAACTTGTGAAAGTACTTGGTTGATTGTAGGTGGGATTATTACCTGTAGCACATTCCAGAAGCTTCCCTGTCATATTCTCGAAGAAACTGCGATGCCTCTGCTGTATTTGTGTTGACACCCTGAAAATTAGAATACATTTAGGTGACTGATGGGCATACGACATAATTGGCATCGGGGGAAAAACCTGGATGAGGACAGTGGAGAATGGCACAAGAAAAGGTGGCCTTTATCCAGCAGTATGTTAAAACAGGCTGTGTTGCAAGATGCTGTAGACTGAGCATGAGGACCTCAGTTCGAATCACACGTCCGTCAAAGCCGGGCACAAATCCATACTCCGTGGCTGCTACTGTCAAATTCCGACCCGAGAATCGAACCCACGACCTCATACACAGCAGTCGCTTGCGACCACTAGACCAACGAGGCAGTCAGCCTTCATAAAATAGATTAAGCCAGTTAAAACTTTCTGGTTCACCCAGCAGACCTTCAGAAAACCCTGACTGTCTCAGAAACTTGTCATCTAACTCAGAAAAAACCATAACGCACGAGATGAGAGATGATTGTTACAAAATCGGCGGAAATCCTCACAGAAGTTACAACCTATTAGATGAATTGCAAGCGTTACAGTAATCGTGATGTTAGGGCACGGTCGCGGCCTCGGGCGACGTGATTTGCGACCCGACTCGCGCGTGTTTCATACATGAAATACTTATTACATCATAATCATTTCAGCCATAAAACGTGCTGCTGGACATAGGCCTCCCCCCAGAAGGAGCATTTGCCATAATCGCCACGCTTGGCAGGTGGATTGGCGATTGCAGTATAATACTTATCACAAAACCGCTGTAATCTTCAAAGCCGCAAAGGTTTACCTAGTAAACCGACATTCCGCCGGACACAAATTCAGACTCCATCGACTCGACTCCTACACAATCATGTTTATGCATGTCTGTACAGCTGTGCAGGCTTTGTGGCCGGTGGATGGCAATAGGTTTATTTATTTATTTATTTGCTAACATGTACAATACTGGTTAGTAGGCATGCATTAAAATTGTATGACACAGTATCAACATGCACCCTGTTAGGACACTGCAAATTGTTAGATATAAAATCACATTTAATTAATACAACATTATTGAATCTCATTTAAGCATAACTGGCGAAATATCTCGGTGTATTATCAGGTACACCTTCCTATAAACCTTCGGAATTACAGGCATGATGTGATGGAAGAAATAAATTCGCGGGCATAACTGCACATGCATATTGTTGTCGTTGTCGGAAGACGTGTAGCTTGTGGTCACGGGTTTACAGTGATCGTGTTGTGAGGTGACCTTGGGTTGGGGAGACAATGTCTTTTGTTGTACATATAGAATGATGGTTATGATATGTGTCCTACGGCTTTGTGTGGAGGGAAGCATATTTTCTCTTATTTCAAGACTGCAGCTTATTTTAAAATATGAAATGGTAAACATCTGACTGCGAATTTGAACAATCTGCACATCACATTTTATGGGAGTGTACTGGGAGTGTAGTATTTGGCAGAATGAACGTAACTTTATGTTAAAATATAGTGTACGGGTTACATCCGGAGTTATTTACTATACGGACCTTGTAGAAACTAGAAGTGCGTTCAAGCATTTTTGTCATACCTATTATTGGAATCAAATATAACAGCTCACAACTTAGGACCCAGTAATATTAATGACAATAATATCCGTGGTGCTAGGCAACTGGGCCTATCCCAGTTGTATACGTCCCTGTGTGCTTATTGGCCTTGTTCTGTTCTGTCTCCTGCTGATATGGAGGGAAGTGGTTTTTTTTTCTACTCCTCCGCTATTCTTTTCTGATTCAATTCGTTGCGGGGCCGAGACAGTTAAATCGTTTCTCTGGGACTTCGTCGAGCTTCATTGTCTCGGCGCTTTTCTTGTGGTCGCCACTGTTGATTCTGGCTAACAGGAGTTACAGTGGTTTGGGAATAGTGTGACGGGCTTGTCCCAAAAAAAAAAAGTTTGATGGGAAGGCGAACCGACATGACCGGGGAGGGATTAGGCAAAAGACCAACATGCAACGGCTTAACATGCTGTCTGTGACACTGGACACATCGGCACAGAATACATAATAGTAGGTACTACGTACAGAAGGGACACTCCCTTCCCGGCACCCATATTAAATACCGCACCTCACCCCGCACTTCGAGGTATTCGTCGCCGACTCTTGAGCAAGGGCGCTCGCAATCGTAAGAACTCGTTCGGTTTTCGCGACGCAAACCGTTGCACTTTCCGCGCCATCTTTTACGCTACGACAACCCTACTAGAGTTTACGCACACATTTACAAGTGCACAGTGTGCACACACGTTATTTGATTACGTAGTAGTAATAGGCAATTATTTTGCGAGCGTTGTATGGAGTGTCCGAGGTGTGACATCGGTAAGCAGTAATCTCCAGTATAACCTAATTCAAGCAAATGAGTGCTAAAACGTTATTAAAAGAAGCGAAAGTGTCTCCCCATTGTCAGTACATCCGTCTGTCTATCACAGCTCGAAAACAATGGCTTGTGGCTCAATGAAAGTGGTCAGCTGAGCCACGTGGTCTACTAGTGATAGCGTACTGACTTACTGAGGTCAATTTGTTAACGGAAATTGTAATGTTGAAAGTTTATTAATTTTGGTTTTGATTAGGTCTGAGAATAAAAAGAAGAAAATAAGTTGAAGATGAGCGAGGTACTTGTGATGTGAGTAAGGAATTCAGTACCAGCTAGGCACTATAAATTCGAATTCAGGTACTATCTAGGAATTATATTTTTGTAATTTATATGTCATTTTTGTCGCCACGCTTGGCAGGCGGGTTGGCGATCGCAGCACGGTTTTTACGAAGGCACAGAGAACGCTGCTGCCCATTCTCTGGTAAGTCCCTTAGTCGCCTCTTACGACACCCACGGGAAGATATGGGATGGTGCTATTCTTTACGTCCGACACCATACGGTACCTCGGTTCGGTCCGATGACCTGGTGAAGGTTGCAGGGATCCGCTGGATGCGAGACGCACGGGACCGGTCAATGTGGCGATACTTAAGGGAGGCCTATGTCTAGCAGTGCAGTGTACAGAAATGATGACGATGAATTTAAATGTAAACATTTTTGTATGATAAACATCTACAAATGACAGCCGACACCAGCGGCTTCACGTGCTTTCCAAAGCGCGAAGGAAACTCGATACTTATGTAATGGGCGGTCACCCATTCATAGACCAATCAGGAAAGCGCAGCTGAACAGGAAGATTGATCCGAGTGGCTGTTATTATCTGACGACCAAAATCAAGAAACCGTTAAAAAAACCAACACCCAGTGTATACAATGGAATAACCACCTATATTTAGCACAAGCGTACAGGGCATGACGGTAAACTAATTTCCAAGATTCAAAGCACACTTTTTTAAGGTTAATCTAAAGAGCAATTGGCCGAAATTACTTTTTGTGCATCTTCCGGATAATTTGTCATCTCGGTCATGCTCCGTGCAGACCACGAAGGCAAATAATGTCACATTATATTATGTAGAAATAAATTTTGATGGATAGAGAGGGGCAGAAAGAACAAATAAAAGATATGTGAGAAATGATAAGAAGGATAAAGTAGTAAATAATAGCGTGATGATTGACGGCGAAGAATAGAAAAATAAAGTTTGCACAAATACCAAATAGGTACCGGTTGATGGTAAGAAGATGATGTTGAACCTTGAACCTAATGCTTTAACGATAAAGTTAAAACAAACTTGATATATTCTTGTAGCTTGATGTGCCTGTACATCATGAAGTATTCTAGAGCCCAAGCACTATGCTACTTTTTCCAAGACTACCCAAAAAGGAGTGCTAAGTTTTCAGCGTTCATACTAAATGTAGTATGAACGCTGAAACGTATGTAGCGAATGCGCTATATACGTATATCCTTACAACATACATACATGCCACATGGATTGGTTGTAGGCATTTAAAAGCTTTCACAGACACACCACCTCTTCAGAAGACGAACGAAGCACAGTGTGGAGGATCAAAAATCTCCCACTTCAACACCTCGTCGTACCGGCAGAAAAACTACTCCCTGATCATGAACTGCTGTGGCTGAATAGACTGCGAACTCAAATTGATACCCCCGATAACCACCGCTACTGATACAATTTGGCTAGATAGGGTATAATCGACCGATTTCGGATACAATACGAGTGTGGAGCCCCAACACAGTGTATACAGGGTGTAAATTAACCCTTCACGCATCCGTCAACCAAGCATTCTGTACATCAAACTAAGTACCCCTACGCAAAAATTTTTGCTGGGAAATGACTATTTTTTTAATTCTCTTTTTTTTTGGTAAAACTCAAAGTAGCACTCTTAAAACATTGTGCTAGTGGATGCTTTGAATAGTAAACGGGTCATGGAGGTAATTTAAGTATAGTTATAACCTGAAAAACTAGTATTTACAAAAACAGCTGTGAAAAATTTGGAACTTTGACCCCCAATATCTCCGTAACTAGGGGGTTCCCAGGTATGGTCTAGAATAAAAAAATGATCGCAGTGATGGGGAGAACAAGTGCCTTTCGTTTGCGTTAAGGGTACTTTTACACCCTATATGCATCTCCTCTCATGCTCGTCGTGCACAACTAATTTTATTGCACCTTCCAGAACTTTAATGAAGCAAACGACAGAGCGGTCTAGATTGCCACGTACTGGTTGCAAAAAATCTGAGTCATCGATTCGAGATGAAGAAGAAGAACGCAAATCATGATGCTATCGCTGGCTATGTATCTTCGCCAATCAAGCCAAGGTAATCACGATTCAGGACCAATACAGGGAAACTTCCTTCTGTTTTCAATCTTTGTATCCCGATGTCTTCAGGAGCAGTCGTGAGATTTCAAACGTTCAGAAGTTCATCATCACTTCTTATTATAAAACAAAGTTCTCTCAAAGTTCTAACGTCTGTCTGTCTGTCTGTTCGCGATAAAGTCAAAAGATACTGCACCGATTTTCATGCTGTTTTCACCAATGGATAGAGTGGTTCTCGATGAAGGTTTTAGTATATAACATCTACGCGGACAAAGCCGCGGGCATCAGTTAGGTTAATATAAAAAAAGAGTTCAAAAAAGAAAAAGTCACCGTGAGCGCACAAAAAATGTCACAAATGATGACGTAGGTACAGTACAAGATGGTTCTTACTGATATATATGAGTAAGTTCATAAGCGTGACTAAATACAATAGAAGTATCTGGGTCATCGTTAAGACGGAGTTCTGTTAAGTAGACTGTTCTCCTGTCCTGGGTTCGATTCCCGAGTCGGGAAAAGTGTTATTGGGGTTTTCTATCAGAAAATTTCCTGTAGTAGAAATTTTCTCGTTTTTAGTCTGGATATCTCTCTTTTTAGTCGATACGCTCTTGTCAGAGTGGTCGTGGTTGCGAAGACGAGATACACGGCGAGATCTTTGTTGGGTCGTTGACTTCCCCGAGGACTGCTCTTTCAGCGATGTGCTTCCATTTCTGCCGGTTGGAGACGTTGCGAGTACACTGAACCATGGTAGACTCAGTAGCCTTTTTGATCAAGTCAGTCCAGCGAGTCGGTGATCGGCCGCGTGATCTTTTGCCCTCCACTCGGCCCTGAACTACCAGTTTCTCCATCGAGGTTTTCATTACGAGTAATGTGACCAAAAAATTTTAATTTTCGCAGCTGCACAGTAGTCTGGATATGCGCCCGGTTGATGTCACTAGGCTCGCCCCTCATTACATGGCACTTAAAAATAACTAGCGAAAAGTGCGTGTACTAATGGGTACACCTGTGCCTAACCCGTCATGGATTACAGGCGTAATGCCGTGATGACATCTTATGTCCCTCACAAGAGAAGCGAAACTCTCTAAAAGTATTTCTCTAAAATCTAGCTATAGCTAATAAGAATGCAAGAAAACTGACATGTAAGTATGATCAATCGTAAAACCCTTCACGCTTCTATGGTTCTATCGGTAAAGGTGTATTACTGTTTACCATGATATGCCATTCATATACATGACTGCATTGACTACGGCATACGTAATTGTTAAAGAGTGCATGTCTTTTAAAAACGTGGCTTGGCATGTATGCAAACATAACCGTTTATTTGCATGACAATGATTAATAAGATGTTGATAGATTAGCGTAGTTCTGGAGGCCTTCTTCTATAGTTTTGTTCGAACTTTATGGGGCGGCACTGGAAGTTAGCCGCGGGTGACGGTGTATAGAGCATAAAACACTATTTCGAAAGTAGTATCCGACGTCATTTATGTAAAATAAAAACAATAACGGGACATGAATTGAACCCTGAGGGACCCCGGAAGAAGTAAGAAGGGTGCCAGAATGAGACGTATCTTTTACAACAGTTTGATTGGGGTTACTGATATAAGACTAAAACCAACGCAAGAAATTGCCTCAAACGCTGTTGAAGACTTTTCTGATCAATAATATTTCGTGGTGAACTCTATTGAAAGCTTTTTTATAGTCAATATAAACGTCTGTTTGAGCCCTCACATGAATATTTTTAAACAGATGATTCGTAAACATTTTTGATAAAACCGTGTTGTTGTGGAACTAATTGTTGATAAATGATAGGATACGTGTAGGTCCACTAATGTATATAATTTTCGATATTTTGCCTAAAGCAACTTTTATAGACAAGAACCGATTCATTTTTCAAAATTGCACAATTAAGTAACACTTTTGTTTCCTTTTCAGGGATATTTCGGGCGTGATATCATTTTATGTGTTCAGGCGCCAGCACATTGGGCTACTAAAATCTATCTTTATCTATATTTATAGTAATACATATTATAAAGAGGAAAGATTTGTATTTTTGTATGTAACGATCTGTCCCTATATCCCTATGTATGCTTAAATCTTTAAAACTACGCAACGGTCTTTGATGCGGTTTTTTATAATAGATAGAGTGATTCAAGAGGATGGTGTTAGTATATAATTTGACCGACATACACGAGGGTGAAGCCGCGGGCATCAGCTAGTAAACTTAAAAACTTAAAAAATCTTTCACCATTGGAAAGGTACACTACCCCCGGGTAACATAGGCTACTATTTATCCCTGTATTCTCCCGGGAACGAGAACGTTTAATAGATTTTCCTCTTTAATACTAAAACATTAGAATCATTGTTGATAAAGTGACAGTTGAAGTTCAAAAATATTAAGCGACGAAGCCTCTGTCGCTTAATATTTTTGCGGAAAAAAACATAACACGGATGGAGTGTTAGTTTTTTCGATATTTCTAATGAGGTAATGTATCCACCTACTTAATGAATGCAGTTATCGCTTGTATGAAGCATAAACCTCATTTCTAAAAGATTTAGAACAGAGATAGAACCAGGCATAAGACAATGGTGCAATTTCAGATGAAACAAAAGACTGTCCTGACAGAAAATGCATTTTCGCATTTTGTCACTTGGGCATACCCAAGTGCCTCGGTGTAGTGGTCGCAAGCGCGGCTAAACATGAGGGTCTGAGTTCAATTCCTAGGTAGGGCAAAGTGTTATTAGGTTTTTCTATCAGGAATTTTTCAGTAACAGCCACGGAGTCTGGATTTCTGCTCGGTTGATGGCAATAGGCTCGCCCCCTATTACATGGGACATATACATAACTGGGAAAATGTGGTTTACTATTATGTGTACCTAAGCTGAGCTGAGCTGTAGCTCTGCTTATCTATGTATCACTTGGGTCTTAAACTTTGAACTTCACAGTTGACAGGTAAAGTTTCTGTTAATACCTACATATGGTAGAAAAAACTTTGTAAGATCATAAAACGAATACAATAGAATATACATAATGTTTGTTATGCAAGTCTTACTGCACCCAATCTTACATAAGCTTAAGATTCTGCATCACAATGCACTCGTACCAAGATTTTACGAGATAAAACATACTAAACAGTATAAAATTAACATAAAAGAAGTGTTTAATCAGTAGAAATTTATATTGAAAATGGATGAAATTGGTACACTTACCATTCTGAAGTACTCCTGCGATACCGCATACCGTGTTAAGAAAGCAAAAAGTATTAGACGCACGGCGCCTTTTCCAGCGTCCATCTTTAAAAAATCTCCCAACTGTCAATTACAACATCAATTCAAACACTTTTTTTAAACAAAACAACTGTTTTTAAACTTTTAATTAACTTGTAATCGTATTATGTGATTAACGTGAGACATTTTCATGAATTATTCATTTATTTTAACAACTTTGTATTTAAAAAGTAATTTGATTTACATAAATATTCGCGCGGTAATTTTGACAGGTACCTAATATTTTAAATTATTCTACTATTAAGCAATGGTAAGCACGTACACAGCCGAGGTTTTATTTGAGGATTATAATTGAATGTTTTGTATTGAAAACTGTCCTCTGGGCTTTCTTGTCGTCGACTGGAGTAATATTTCCGTTGCTTTTGTTTTCTGCATGCTTTGATGAACACGGAGCGGCTTGCGAGGGAGCGGCACGAGCCAAGATATGTGTATTTATCTTGAGATTGTTTTACCCACAGAATTTATTTTTAGCATGCAGTCCTGGGTCAGCCAGTAGCCACGGAGTCTGGATTTGAGCCTCTTGTGATTTGGTTGATGGCAACAGGCTCGCCCCCTATTATATGGGACTTGATTACTTAAACAGAACTGGCGAAATGTGGGTGTACCTACCTACGGACCTCGACGTGATGTTGGCGTGGCATATTTTTAATTTTGAACTAGCACTTGAAAGCTCCATAGGGTTTTGAGTCCGTATCTATGAAGATTTATCTTTAAGCATTGCAACGCATGTAAACCTGAACACTTCAGTTCAAATCCTAATTTATCTGTCGAAATCATTTATTACAAGCCAGGATTCTCAGTTACCCAAAAATTAAAATCATGACGAAAATTATTTCCGTCTACCTAGCCTACCTAAATCTGTTGAGTTCAGAGTTCGCTTATTCATCCCTTCTTCTTCATATTCGCTCTCCATTCTGAAGCATTGATCACTCGGTGCACTATGTTCTTCCACGTTACTCTATCCTCGGGCGGTCTTAAAAGCTTCGGCTATTGAAAAGCCAGTGAGCGTCTTTACTCGGTCTGACCAACGGGTAGATGAGTGCCCGCGTGGTCTTTTCCCGTCTACTTGGCCAACTACCATGAGCTTATCGAGACTGTCAGGGTTTTTACGATTCATCCTTAATTTCCACTATTTCTGTTATCACTATTTGTTGTAAGCGGATGGAACCTAACTAACAGTTTCTTAATTATTGTCAGCAGAAAAAAGTATGCATTAAAAAAAGATTAATAATAATAAAAAGACAGGCCATTTCACAATATAAATCTACGAAAAACCATTAATATTATAATAAAAAAGTAAATAGATTTTTTTTATTTATTATTTTATGTCATCAAGACTTTTTTTGAGAACAATCTTTTAGAAGTTGTCAAAGAAGGATTTTAATTAATGTCTGAAACAACCTGAAAGTCATTGGTTGAAGCTGTGTTTGAGTTCAGTCAAGCCACAGTCAAACCATCTTCTTTGGCAGCCTTTTCTCATCTATGTTGGAGTCAGCTTCCAGTCTTAGTAGGATGCAGCTGAAATAAAGTGAGTTTTTCTTTGGATAGAAACCCCAGCCGATATAGTGAATGTAATAGTACCTATACTCTATGGATTACATAATAATTTCACAGATTCACCAACATTGCAGGGATTTTAATGACATGAAAGTGTGGTAACAAAATTATGGATCACTGGGTCTGAAAGAAATTAATTGAATTTGGGATAGCTAAAGCGCCAACAGATGCGGTACTTAAGGTATTTCTATACACCGGGTATGTACCTAAGCCAGACAAATCTCACAATCCATCAGATCTATCCTAAGCTAATTACCTCGTGTGCGCCTGCGCATGCGACGCGCCGTCGCGTGCCTTACTGCGACATACTTGACCAAGACTAGTATTTTGTAGACGAGACATTGCCATGTATAGTGTACTGTTATATTTGGTAAATTGAACTTATCATAATATAAGATGGACCGTGGAAGGAACATTATACTGAACCATTGGTCGTTAAGGGGATCACAGCAGTGGATGACTTTGACGATTTGACCTCTGTACTGGCTTTTGTTTATTTTTCGGCCCCTACCGGCAAACGACTGTACTACAGAAAAACGTACCAAAGAACAGAAATGTGTCGCAGAGTGGTCATGTATTTGCCTAACATATTTTGTTTCTCTTGGAGTACCAACATCATAATGTATGAATAAAATATTTAATAATAAATTATACACTTTGACTAATGAAGTAATAACCTAGCTTTCATCAGTTATTTCACTGAGCACAGGTACTCCTACGATACATTCTTAAGGTCTGATAAAGACCAGGTTACTGCTTATCACTTCTCAGTCACGGAAATAGTCAGAATGCTCCAGCTTTCAGCTAACTGAGCACGAATGCTACTACATGATACATTTTGAAGGTCTGACGATGACCACCTACGTGCTTATCGGTTCTCAGTGACTGATGTAGTTAGAATGAC
Organism: Diarsia brunnea; assembly: GCA_949774965.1. Taxonomy (NCBI): domain Eukaryota; kingdom Metazoa; phylum Arthropoda; class Insecta; order Lepidoptera; family Noctuidae; genus Diarsia; species Diarsia brunnea. The sequence continues at coordinate 9,482,813 of OX459023.1, forward strand.
CTAGCTTTCAAATTTTATCTATCTGAGCACGTATTCTACTACATGATACATTATGAAGGTCTGATGATGACCAGCTAAGTGATTATCGGCTCTCAGTGATGGATATAGTTAGAATGCTCCAGCTGTCAGCTTTTATCTTATTGAGCACGGATGCTACTACATAATACATTTTGAAGGTCTGATGATGACCAGCTAAGTGCTTATCGGTTCTCAGTGACGGATGTAGTTAGAATAACCTAGCTTTCAAATTTTATCTGTCTGAGCATGGATGCTACTACATGATACATTTTGAAGGTCTGATGATGACCAGCTAAGTGCTAATTGGTTCTCAGTGACGGATATAGCTAGAATGACCTAGCTTTAAAATTTTATCAATCTGAGCACGGATGCTACTACATGATACATTTTGAAGGTCTGATGATGATCAACTAAGTGCTTATCGGTTCTCAGTGACGGATGTAGTTAGAATGACTTAGCTTTCAGATTTTATCTTATTTAGCACGGATGCTACTACATGATACATTTTGAAGGTCTGATAATGATCAGCTAAGTGCTTATTGGTTCTCAGTGACGGATGTAGATAGAATGACTAAGCTTTCAGATTTAAAATTGTAATTTCATTGTAAATTCAAACAGTTTATGCTCAAAGCTATATTATTATGTTCATTGTATTTCTGTCATTTTCTTTTTATACTGTGTCTGTGTGCATTATTGGGATAAATAAACAATTTATTATTATTATTTATTATTATTATTATTATTTTAGCTTATTGAACACGGATGCTACTACATGATACATTTTGAAGGTCTGATGATGATCAGCTAAGTGCTTATCGGTTCTCAGTGACGGATATAGCTAGAATGACCTAGCTTTCAGATTTTATCTTATTGAGCACGGATGCTACTACATGATACATTTTGAAGGTCTGATAATGATCAGCTAAGTGCTTATTGGTTCTCAGTGACGGATGTAGATAGAATGACTTAGCTTTCAGATTTTATCTTATTGAGCACGGATGCTACTACATGATTCATTTTGAAGGTCTGATGATGATCAGCTAAGTGCTTATCGGTTCTCAGTGACGGATATAGCTAGAATGACCTAGCTTTCAGATTTTATCTTATTGAGCACGGATGCTACTACATGATACATTTTGAAGGTCTAATGATGACCAGCTAAGTGCTTATCGGTTCACAGTGACGGATATAGCTAGAATGACCACCATCAGGTAAATGGCACCATCAGTCTTCAAGGCCTCTTCGAGCTCTTTCAAATGAGTCCACACACGACGGTTCTACGTGGTGCCATCAATGAGATCCTATACTTACCTTCGGAGTCTACCATCAGGTAGCTAGTATCATCAGTCTCCATGGCCTCCTAGAGCTCTTTCAAATGAGTCCAAACACGATGGTTCTACTCGGTGCTGTCAATGAGATCCAATACCCACCTTCCGAGTCCACCATTAGGTACGAGACATCATCAGTAATCCAGATCTCCATCTTCCATCAAACGAAATTCTCAAGACAAAATAATTAAAACGATAAAACAATTAACACCATTAAAACAATAACATACATTACATAACATCGCGCCTGTAATCCCCAAAGGGTTAGGCAGAGGTGTACCTAATAGTAGGCGTGATGTTATGTTATGTATGTTATTTTTTTAATGATTTTAATTGTTTTATCGCTTTTAGCAATAAAACAATTGTAGCAAAAAACAATTGTAGTCGTTCTTGTAGCACGGATGCTACTACATGATACATTTTGAAGGTCTGATGATAACCAGCTAAGTGCTTATCGGTTCTCAGTGACGAACGTAGTTAGCATGACGTAACTTTAAAATTTTATCAATCTGAGCACGGATGCTACTACATAATACATTCTAAAGGTCTGATGATGACCAGCTAAGTGCTAATTGGTTCTCAGTGACGGATATAGCTAGAATGACCTAGCTTTCAAATTTTATCGATCTGAGCACGGATACTACTACATGATAAATTTTGAAGGTCTGATGATGACCAGCTAAGTGCTAATTGGTTCTCAGTGACGGATATAGCTAGAATGACCTAGCTTTCAAATTTTATCGATCTGAGCACGGATACTACTACATGATACATTTTGAAGGTCTGATGATGATCAGCTAAGTGCTAATCGGTTCTCAGTGACGGGTGTAGTTAGAATGACCTAACTTTTAGATTTTATCGATCTGAGCACGGATACTACTACATGATACATTTTGAAGGTCTGATGATGATCAGCTAAGTGCTTATCGGTTCTCAGTGACGGGTGTAGTTAGAATGACCTAACTTTCAGATTTTATCTTATTGAGCACGGATGATACTACATGATACATTTTGAAGGTCTGATGATGATCAGCTAAGTGCTTATCGGTTCTCAGTGACGGATGTAGTTAGAATGACTTAGCTTTCAGATTTAATCGATCTGAGCACGGATACTACTACATGATACATTTTGAAGGTCTGATGATGACCAGCTAAGTGGTTCTCAGTGACGGATATAGCTAGAATGACCTAGCTTTCAAATTTTATCGATCTGAGCACATATGCTACTACATGATACAATTTGAAGGTCTGATGATGATCAGCTAAGTGCTTATCGGTTCTCAGTGACGGATGTAGTTAGAATGACTTAGCTTTCAGATTTTATCTTATTGAGCACGGATGCTACTACATGATACATTTTGAAGGTCTGATGATGACCAGCTAAGTGCTTATCGGTTCACAGTGACGGATATAGCTAGAATGACCACCATCAGGTAAATGGCACCATCAGTCTCCAAGGCCTCCTCGAGCTCTTTCAAATGAGTCCAAACACGATGGTTCTACGCAGCGCTGTCAATGAGATCCTGTACCCACCTTCGAAGTCCACCGTCAAGTAAATGGCATCATCAGTCTCTAACGGTACGCGTACACTAAAACCGATTTTGTCGGCCGATGGCGGACAGAACTACTCGGACGAGTAATTCGGACGTTCAACTGAATACACTGCAGACGATAACGGCCGTTGTCGGTGGAACTTATGAAGTCTGAACTGTGCAACTACAGAGTACAGACGTGTTTTTAAAAATGGAGGATTTCGAAGAAATGTATTTTTTAGAAAATACTTCCATTTCTGAAGGAACTTTATCCCATAGACGTTTCCCAATATCTCGATTATTGTAACTTTTTGAATATTTGTCCCACAGTGACGGTCTGTTATAAATGCAAGTAATTAATTTTTCAATGTCCATTCTTGATCCAAATAACGACTCGATCGCAGAAAGAAGTCGGTAAAACTGACAAAAAATCCAAACACGTTCGGACTCGTCAGTTGATCGTCCGTTTTCGGGCGTCATCGGACGACGTCGGTTGTAGCAGTGTATGCACTCTCTTCCATTTACTTACGTTTGATTTGATCGGCCGAGTTCGGCCGATGACGCCCGAGCATACTTCGGCCGATGACGGATTTGGTGTACGCGTACCGTTAGGCCTCCTCGAGCTCTTTCAAATGAGTCCAAACACGACGATTCTACGCAGTGCCGTCAATGAGATCCTTTACTTACCTTTGGAGTCCACTATCAGGTAAATGACATTATCAGTCTCCAAGGCGTCCTCGAGGTCTCAACACCATTAAAATAATAAGATACATAACATAACATCACGTCTACTATTAGGTACACCTCTGCCTAACCCTTCGGGGATGTATGTTTTTATTTTAATGGTGTTAATTGTTTTATCGCTTTTAATTATTTTGTCTTGAGAATTTCGTTCGATGGAAGATGAAGATCTGGATGACTGTTGATGTCTCGTACCTGATGGTAAACTCCGAAGGTCCTATACACAGGATCCTATACCCAGGATCTCATTGACGGCACTGAGTAGAACCATCGTGTTTGGACTCATTTGAAAGAGCTCGAGGAGGCCTTGGAGACTGATGATACCAGCTACCTGATGGTAGACTCCGAAGGTAAGTATAGGATCTCATTGATGGCACCACGTAGAACCGTCGTGTGTATACTCATTTGAAAGAGCTCGAAGAGGCCTTGGAGACTGATGGTGCCATTTACCTGATGGTGGTCATTCTAGCTATATCCGTAACTGTGAACCGATAAGCACTTAGCTGGTCATCATCAGACCTTCAAAATGTATCATGTAGTAGCATCCGTGCTCAATAAGATAAAATCTGAAAGCTAGGTCATTCTAACTACATCTGTCACCGAGAACCGATAAGCACTTAGCTGATCATCATCAGACCTTCAAAATGAATCATGTAGTAGCATCCGTGCTCAATAAGATAAAATCTGAAAGCTAAGTCATTCTATCTACATCCGTCACTGAAAACCAATAAGCACTTAGCTGATCATTATCAGACCTTCAAAATATATCGTGTAGTAGCATCCGTGCTCAATAAGATAAAATCTGAAAGCTAAGTCATTCTAACTACATCCGTCACTGAGAACCGATAAGCACTTAGCTGATAATCATCAGACCTTCAAATTGTATCATGTAGTAGCATATGTGCTCAGATTGATAAAATTTGAAAGCTAGGTCATTCTAGCTATATCCGTCACTGAGAACCACTTAGCTGGTCATCATCAGACCTTCAAAATGTATCATGTAGTAGCATCCGTGCTCAATAAGATAAAAGCAGAAAGCTGAGTCATTCTAACTACATCCGTCACTGAGAACCGATAAGCACTTAGCTGATCATCATCAGACCTTCAAAATGAATCATGTAGTAGCATCCGTGCTCAATAAGATAAAATCTGAAAGCTCAGTCATTCTATCTACATCCGTCACTGAGAACCGATAAGCACTTAGCTGATCATCATCAGACCTTCAAAATGTATTATGTAGTAGCATCCAAGCTCAGATCGATAAAATTTTAAAGCTTGGTCATTCTAGCTATATCCGTCACTGAGAACCAATTAGCACTTAGCTGGTCATCATCAGACCTTCAAAATGTATCATGTAGTAGCATCCGTGCTCAATAAGATAAAAGCAGAAAGCTGGGTCATTCTAACTACATCCGTCACTGAGAACCGATAAGCACTTAGCTGATCATCATCAGACCTTCAAAATGAATCATGTAGTAGCATCCGTGCTCAATAAGATAAAATCTGAAAGCTCAGTCATTCTATCTACATCCGTCACTGAGAACCGATAAGCACTTAGCTGGTCATCATCAGACCTTCAAAATGTATCATGTAGTAGCATCCGTGCTACAGGAACGACTACAATTGTTCTTTGCTACAATTGTTTTATCGCTACAAGCGATAAAACAATTAAAATCATGAAAATAATAACATACATAACATAACATCACGCCTACTATTAGGTACACCTCTGCCTAACCCTTTGGGGATTACAGGCGCGATGTTATGTAATGTATGTTATTGTTTTAATGGTGTTAATTGTTTTATCGTTTTAATTATTTTGTCTTGAGAATTTCGTTTGATGGAAGATGAAGATCTGGATGACTGATAATGTCTCGTACCTGATGGTGGACTCCGAAGGTGGTGTATAGGATCTCATTGACGGCACTGAGTAGAACCATCGTGTTTGGACTCATTTGAAAGAGCTCGAGGGGGCCTTGGAGACTGATGATACTAGCTACCTGATTGGTAGACTCCGAAGGTAAGTATAGGATCTCATTGATGGCACTACGTAGAACCGTCGTGTGTGGACTCATTCGAAAGAGCTCGAAGAGGCCGTGGAGACTGATGGTGCCATTTACCTGATGGTGGTCATTCTAGCTATATCCGTCACTGTGAACCGATAAGCACTTAGCTGGTCATCATCAGACCTTCAAAATATATCATGTAGTAGCATCCGTGCTCAATAAGATAAAATCTGAAAGCTAGGTCATTCTACATACGTACATTTTGAAGGTCTGATGATGACCAGCTAAGTGCTTATCGGTTCACAGTTACGGATATAGCTAGAATGACCACCATCAGGTAAATGGCACCATCAGTCTCCAAGGCCTCTTCGAGCTCTTTCAAATGAGTACACACACGACGGTTCTACGTGGTGCCATCAATGAGATCCTATACTTACCTTCGGAGTCTACCATCAGGTAGCTGGTATCATCAGTCTCCAAGGCCTCCTCGAGCTCTTTCAAATGAGTCCAAACACGATGGTTCTACTCAGTGCCGTCAATGAGATCCTGGGTATAGGATCCTGGGTATAGGACCTTCGGAGTTTACCATCAGGTACGAGACATCAACAGTCATCCAGATCTTCATCTTCCATCGAACGAAATTCTCAAGACAAAATAATTAAAAGCGATAAAACAATTAACACCATTAAAATAAAAACATACATTACATAACATCACGCCTGTAATCCCCGAAGGGTTAGGCAGAGGTGTACCTAATAGTAGACGTGATGTTATGTTATGTATCTTATTATTTTAATGGTGTTGAGACCTCGAGGACGCCTTGGAGACTGATGATGCCATTTACTTGACGGTGGACTTCGAAGGTGGGTACAGGATCTCATTGACAGCGCTGCGTAGAACCATCGTGTTTGGACTCATTTGAAAGAGCTCGAGGAGGCCTTGGAGACTGATGGTGCCATTTACCTGATGGTGGTCATTCTAGCTATATCCGTCACTGTGAACCAATAAGCACTTAGCTGATCATTATCAGACCTTCAAAATATATCGTGTAGTAGCATCCGTGCTCAATAAGATAAAATCTGAAAGCTAAGTCATTCTAACTACATCCGTCACTGAGAACCGATAAGCACTTAGCTGATCATCATCAGACCTTCAAATTGTATCATGTAGTAGCATATGTGCTCAGATCGATAAAATTTTAAAGCTAGGTCATTCTAACTATATCCGTCACTGAGAACCACTTAGCTGGTCATCATCAGACCTTCAAAATGTATCATGTAGTAGCATCCGTGCTCAGATCGATAAAATTTGAAAGCTAGGTCATTCTAGCTATATCCATCACTGAGAACCAATTAGCACTTAGCTGGTCATCATCAGACCATCAAAATGTATCATGTAGTAGCATCCGTGCTCAATAAGATAAAAGCAGAAAGCTGGGTCATTCTAACTACATCCGTCACTGAGAACCGATAAGCACTTAGCTGATCATCATCAGACCTTCAAAATGAATCATGTAGTAGCATCCGTGCTCAATAAGATAAAATCTGAAAGCTCAGTCATTCTATCTACATCCGTCACTGAGAACCGATAAGCACTTAGCTGATCATCATCAGACCTTCAAAATGTATTATGTAGTAGCATCCGTGCTCAGATCGATAAAATTTTAAAGCTTGGTCATTCTAGCTATATCCGTCACTGAGAACCAATTAGCACTTAGCTGGTCATCATCAGACCTTCAAAATGTATCATGTAGTAGCATCCGTGCTCAATAAGATAAAAGCAGAAAGCTGGGTCATTCTAGCTATATCCGTCACTGAGAACCAATTAGCACTTAGCTGGTCATCATCAGACCTTTAGAATGTATTATGTAGTAGCATCCGTGCTCAGATTGATAAAATTTTAAAGTTACGTCATGCTAACTACGTTCGTCACTGAGAACCGATAAGCACTTAGCTGGTTATCATCAGACCTTCAAAATGTATCATGTAGTAGCATCCGTGCTACAGGAACGACTACAATTGTTCTTTGCTACAATTGTTTTATCGCTACAAGCGATAAAACAATTAAAATCATGAAAATAATAACATACATAACATAACATCACGCCTACTATTAGGTACACCTCTGCCTAACCCTTTGGGGATTACAGGCGCGATGTTATGTAATGTATGTTATTGTTTTAATGGTGTTAATTGTTTTATCGTTTTAATTATTTTGTCTTGAGAATTTCGTTTGATGGAAGATGAAGATCTGGATGACTGATAATGTCTCGTACCTGATGGTGGACTCCGAAGGTGGTGTATAGGATCTCATTGACGGCACTGAGTAGAACCATCGTGTTTGGACTCATTTGAAAGAGCTCGAGGGGGCCTTGGAGACTGATGATACTAGCTACCTGATTGGTAGACTCCGAAGGTAAGTATAGGATCTCATTGATGGCACTACGTAGAACCGTCGTGTGTGGACTCATTCGAAAGAGCTCGAAGAGGCCGTGGAGACTGATGGTGCCATTTACCTGATGGTGGTCATTCTAGCTATATCCGTCACTGTGAACCGATAAGCACTTAGCTGGTCATCATCAGACCTTCAAAATATATCATGTAGTAGCATCCGTGCTCAATAAGATAAAATCTGAAAGCTAGGTCATTCTAACTACATCCGTCACTGAAAACCGATAAGCACTTAGGTGATCATCATCAGACCTTCAAAACGTATCATGTAGTAGCATCCGTGCTCAGATCGATAAAATTTGAAAGCTAGGTCATTCTAGCTATATCCGTCAATGAGAACCAATTAGCACTTAGCTGGTCATCATCAGACCTACAAAATGTATCATGTAGTAGCATCCGTGCTCAATAAGATAAAATCTGAAAGCTAGGTCATTCTAACTACATCCGTCACTGAGAACCGATAAGCACTTAGCTGATCATCATCAGACCTTCAAAATGTATCATGTAGTAGCATCCGTGCTCAATGAGATAAAAGCTGAAAGTTGGAGCATTCTGACTATTTCCGTGACTGAGAACCGATAAGCAGTTACCTGGTCTTCATCAGACCTTCAAAATGTATCATGTAGTATGAGAGACCATCATTAGGTACGAGACATCATCAGTCATCTAGATCTCCATCTTCCATCAAACGAAAATCTCAAGACAAAATAGTTAGATAACATAACATCACGCCTGTAATCCCCGAAGGGTTAGGCAGAGGTGTACCTAATAGTACACCCACATTTCGCCAGTTATGTTTAAGTCCCATATAATAGGGGCGAGCCTATTGCCATCAACCGGGCACAAATCCAGACTCCGTGGCTGTTACTTATAATTTCCTGATGGAAAAACCCAATAACACTTTGCCCGACCCGGGAATTGAACCCAGGACCTCATGCTCAGCAACGTGCTTACGACCACTAGACCAACGAGGCAGTCCAAAATTAAAATAATATCATAGATATATCTATATACCAAAATATCTATTAAGAAACGTAGGTAATTTACCAATAGTTTTGGAGAGCTCGGCCACGCGTCACTTTACGTTTATTAGGCATAGTCAGCTTAGTCTATGATAGGTGCAAACAACAAAACGAAATTACAAACTACTTTAAATATATTTACAAAATTATTTTCTGTTCTTATTTTACGAAATATTGATAACTATACAATTTAAAATATGTTTTAATTCAGAAAACATTAAAAACGTGAACTTTTGAATTTTATTTGTGAAGGAATGACATGCGTGCAGTCCACCCGTGACAACAGTCATCGAGACACTGGCGCAGCGCGTTCCAAGTATGCGCGACGGGTCTCGCGCCGAATTTGCCTCAAAATGTCGGGAATTAATTTATTATTTTAAAATTTTATTACAAATCAGAGAAAATAAACAATACGGATTGTTAAATACATCACTACGTATTTTTGGGTATAAAATTCATACCGAACTATTCAGCCGTTACAGAGACAAAATTCGATTTAGGTTAAGACATACTACGATTTTTTATTAAATAATGTGAAGGTTTATTAAAATTTTAAACAATACGAATTATTTGTGATGACTTTAAGTATAACATATATTTTTTATATGGAAATCGTACGGAAGGATTCCTCAACAAATTTCTTTAAACATACGTCGTTTTTGGGATTTTAGCAACGCAACGGCCTTAAGCTGTTGGTCCCGGCTGTCACTTGAAGATCTTTGACAGGCGTAACAGGTAGTAAGTAGGTATCTACCTAGTCCAACATCTGACAACCAGTCTTACCAAGGAGTATCATCATGGGCTGCGGGTTGTTCGCAAGAAATACCGCGGCCTTGACATGAAGGGCTAAGAAGGAACATGGGTGGTTTTTAGTCAGTAGAAGTCTGATACTCCCTTTCGCTCTACCCAAGAGCGGGAGGGGTTATTTGATGATTTCCCAACCCCCAAAAAAACAAAAAAAGAGTAAGTTTCCGTCGGGACTGCGGGTTGTTCGCAAGAGATACCGCGGCCTCGACATGAAGGGCTAAGAAGGAACATGGGTGGTTTTAGAGTCACTAGAAGTCTGACACTCCCTTTCGCTCTGCCCAAGAGCGGGAGGGGTTATTTGATAATTTTCCACCGGCCCAAAAAAAAAGGGTTTTAGAAGTCATATTGGTAGGCACTCCAAGTAAACTGGTACTTATTTAGGTGCATGTTATCCAGAAGGAACTATTGTATTATATAACGGGCTGGAGTCTGCAATTCCACATCCAAAGCGTGTCCACTACTAACTGGGTTGTGGATGACAGATAGGCAATCGCTCCATGTAAAATACTGGTATTCAGCTGCATCCGGTTGGACTGGAAGCCGACCCCAACATAGCTGGGAAATGGCTAGGCAGACTGATGATGATGTCTTTCATGACAATCTCCTAAATTTTGACGAGGTTCAAAACCTGCACCTTGTATAGGTCCATGTGTGGTGAGGTTAAGGCCCCTTGCACGCGGCGTATTTTAAACGCGCAGAGACGCGCAGATGAAGCGCGTATACGCGCTTTAAACGAGTTTTGAACACGACCTTGTAATGTAACCTAAGCACACGGGGCCATCCTGAAACGAGAGTCCGCTGCGCGTATACGCGCAACAGCGATCCCAAGCCGATCCTTTGTTCGCGCATCAAACGCGCGTTCTATCGCGTTTTACGCACGTTTGAATCGGCTTCTACGGCGCACGTTCCTGAAACGCGCTTCGTCTGCGCGTTTAAAATACGCCGCGTGCTAGAGGCCTAAGGTACCATACCATACCTTATAACAAAATAGTCCTGTCTACCCACTAATCTTTGCACAATATTTATGTACCTAGGTCCGTTTCAAGATGGAGAGAGCTTAATGATTTGATTTAAGAAGAGACTGTTTGATTAAATTATCTTAAACACGCGATATTGCGCGATCATCTGATATGTAATGACTTCTGTATGTACCCTGACTTGTGTAGTTGATAGACTAAACATGCAATTAAAAGGAGGGAGTCATCTGCCTAGCCTTTTTCCCAACTATGTTGGGGTCGGCTTCCAGCCTAACCGGATGCAGCTGAGTACCAGTATTTTACATGGAGCGACTGCCTATCTGACCTCCACAACCCAGTTAATACTAGGTAAGTAATACGATACTCTTTGGTAAGACTGGATGTCAGAATTTCAGGTTACTGACTACCTGTGACTGCCAAAGATCTATATAATGGCAGCCGGGACCAACAGCTTAACGTGCTTTCCGAGGCACGGAGGAAACTCGGTATGTCGGGTGGTCACCCATCCACAGACCGACCTAGGCAAGCACAGCTTTACCTAAAGATCGACCCGCGAGTGGCAGTTCTTATTAAGCCACGAGCTCCTCCGCTCTAATAATGAGTATAAACTATTTTAGACTGGCACGTTAGTCTAGTGGTTGCAAGCCTACTGAGTGAGCATAAGGTCCTCGGAGCGACTCCCGGGTCAGACAAAGTGTTGTCTTCGGGATATTTTCCATAACAGCCAAGCAGTCTGGAGTAATGCCTGCTTGAGTGGAATAGGCTCGCCCTCTATAACATGGACTTACACATAACTGGCGAAAGGTGGGCGAACTATTAGATAGGCTAGATATTATTTATTTATTTTCGGCCTCGTTAAGAGTATTTTTATACCGATAATACCTATTTAATTTCTTCAAAAGTGTTTTGAAAAACATCGATTGATACACGTGGGCAAATTCTTAGCTCCTTAAGAATCAAACATTTGTGAATTCAGTCTCGAATGCAGTAACACAGTACCCCTCTTATTTCAAAATGTGTTTATTTCTTGTCTCTCCCTACGATCCTAAAGACAGTCGTGATGCTATACAAAAAATACATGAAAAGTTTTAGAAATAAATGGAAAACGTAACAAGTGCCTTTAAAATTTGTCGGTTGCCCTCGATTTCCCTGGGATCCCACCATCAGATCCTGACTTGATGACAATGGGAACACCTCGGGAGTATACTCTTTCGAATACAAATAGAATTTTGAAAATCGGTTCATTAATGACGGAGATATTCGAAAAAAAACACAAAAAAAAGACATACAGACGAATTGAGAACCTCCTCCTTTATGGAAGTCGGTTAAAAACAAGCTGTACCTACAGTCATTAAGGTATATAATCTGTGGTTTAAGGGCCAAAGTTGCCTGAAAATAAATAAATGTTGTTGTTAACAATAATGTGACGTTTACTATAGATTCTCGCTCTAATAAAACTCGTGTGAGTACAACAGTAAGAAACACGACACGTCGATACGGTCTGCAAACTTGTATTGTTGATGTGGCGTCGTATCGCTAGTCTTTTGTGTCTATGCAGACCGTATCACGGGACTTGGTACTTTTCGATAAGTACCGCTCTACACATCACGCTTAAAATCTCTGAAGGATTACGCAGAGATGTAGGTACCTACATGATAGTACCTATACCCACATTTCGCCATACATACATAAACTCACGCGCTTTTCCCATGGGGGTAGGCAGAAACTACAGAACGCCACTTGCTACGATCCTTACATACTCCTTTTGCCTCGTCCACATTTATACATCTGCAGGGCTCTTGCGTATCTTTTTAAATGTCAGTGGCTATCATAGTGTCCATCGATGAATTGGGGCCGTATTTTTGAATCAATAGAATTCCAAATCGTGTACGAAATCGCAGAATTCGTATGAGAATCCCTAAAATCGCTATTTTTGAATATTCATACCCGTGAATTTTGCAACGAGTGGTCCGACCCACTCGTTTTCGATATTCTACCAGTAGAAATGAGAATGACACTGACAAGTGAAGATTTGTTGACAGATACGTTACGTTGACTTTATCTAACCTATAAATCAGTGTTTTCTTTCGCCTTTCGCGATGGTTAGCCTCGAGGAGTATATCCTGATGAATTACATCAGCGACAGAAAAAAATATGTAAATACTAGAGAAAAAAATATCGAAATCCCAATGACAGCCGTCAGACAATGACATTACAACTTTTTAATTTACGTTCCGTTCCACCGTAACTCATTACCGGTTTTTAAAATCAACGAGTTATATGGCTTTCCGGTTTTTATTTTTCTGCGTGAAATGAAAAATGTTATTTAATAAGATTCGAGTTTTAGGGCAACACTAATTTCTATTACTTCAAAAATACGTAAAATTTGGAGCAATAGAAATTCATTTCGTATACGTTTTGCTTTCGTGCATGAATTTAAGATTCACTTCGAGTGATTCAAAAATACGGCCCCTGTGAAATGGTATTGTACAAAAAGCCCTGCTGGTCATACACGCACGCCCGGTTACGAGTACTACGCACTACTTTCTTTATTTCGCCATAGTTATGTTTAAGTCCCAGGGGCGAGCCAACCGGGCACCAAATTTAGACTCTGTTGCTGCTACAGAGATATTCTTGATGAACAAATCCAATGGCACTGGCCGACCCGGGAATCGAACCCAGGAATTCATGTTTAGCAGTCGTGCTTGGGACCACTAGACGAATGAGTCTACCATCCATCCATACAGGTACACTGATTCTTGCGTGAAAAAGAACGTGACATTATTTACAGAGTCGCGAAGCAAGAAAGGGCGCATGCTTTTATTAACCGACTTCCAAAAAGGAGGAGTTTCTCTATTCGTGTGTATGTATTTTGTTTTTTTAGATTTCACCTTATGTTCAGTGAATAACTCTCCTTTTGGGCTTCGCAGTCGGGTTTTGAGTATTCAAATAAATAACACCAACTTGAGTAAAAATATATTGCTTTATTTATTTCATTACATACATAAGAACTGTATTTCTAAGGATCTAATAATAATTAACTTAAATTATATACAATGAACACATTACCTACTAAAACAATATTTTACATAATATGTACATATATATATATTCACGCCTTTCTCCCATGGACTGAGGCAGAAATGATAGAATAAGAGTATTTTTAAATACATTTCATGAACTAAAAACAAATGCATCAAGGACTGTAATATTAACAATAAAAATGCGAGTCTATGTTTATAATTATTGAAGTTTTCTAAATATAACATAAATCATTATCTCAAGCTGATTTAATGTGGAATGAATAGAAGTTATAAAATAATGAGAGCTTTTTTTTTGGTTGGTTGAAAATCATCAAATAATAATAATAATCATGTCTCAGCTCTTGGGCAGAGCGAAAGGGAGACAGACTTCTTCTTCTACTGACTAAAAACCACCCATGTTCCTTCTTAGCCCTTTATGTCGAGGCCGCGGTATCTCTTGCGAACAACCCGCAGCCCCGACGGGACCTACACTCTCCTGGCCTTTTTTTCGGCAAACTGATTTATTAAATCATTTACATTTAGATGATGACTTTAGAACCCACGCTTTACGCGGGAAAAAAACAAATTGCTATTTTTGACATTTGTGTCGTTAGATTTCAAATCGCATCAAGTACACTTTTGACATAAAGTTAGCCTTTATTCTTATTTAAAAGGCAGGGGAAGTATCTTTCACAATATTTTACCGAATTGAACCAAGTCCCTGTAGTTTTCAAGCAAAATAAGTTTAAAACACACCCCTTTTTTCAAATTGAACCAAGTCCATTTGACATGTTATATCAAAACGTAGCAAGTCGCATTGAGCCAATCAGAGCGACGCGATCGTCCTCAACAAGTCCTCATGACTCGTTTATTTTTCTTTTTGAATTTTATTCATAAAAATACTTAAATAAACATAATACCTATTTTCATTGTTTTTTCTTAGTCCGTCCCCCGATCATATTTTGATTCAAACTGCACTAAGTCCAGTATTCTGTTAGATCAAATGAAGCTAAGTCCGAAGGACTTGGTTCATTTTGACAAAATAAACCTAAATCCAAATTAGAAAATCGTTTTTCTCGTAATCTATAAACATTTCATAGAGACAATGATAGAAAGGATGATAGAGAATCCGATTTTTGATAGCCACACCACCCTCAAAATAAGATAATAAAAAGCCTTACTCGAACAGAAAAAAAAACCGCTTTTTATGAATTAAATCTTTTTGGACTTACTTCAATTTGAAATCTAACGACACATTTGTCAAATTTCAAAAAAAAAAAAAAAATTGGGAATTTTTTTTAAATTTTTGCTTACGCACGTCGGGGGGCCCCGTATAATCACGGACTTGTATTTTCCCCTTGAGTATCGACAACTAAACGCGTATGAGTCACTTACATCATTGTGTTCATTCTTGTGTATCATTCTGGAGGGGAACTTTAACACACCTAAAATATGGATACGATGTAGGTGCAGAGAATCAGCTCTACTGTGTAAAGACATATTATAAAAAGAACAGTTTGTATGTAAGTGGTATTTTCTGAAACCATTTAAAAAATCTTTCACTAATGAAAAGTTGCATATACATTTATGCAACTTGGTACTGCCAGTTATGATGTCAATAGCGGTCATTGACCCACCTACATTTATTAAACTTCTTAAATTTGAAATCCAAAAATAAGCCTGTTCATGTCTTGAATCGTCATCAATTGTGATCTTCAACATTTTTAGGGTTCCATAGCCGAATGGCAAAAAACGGAACACTAAAAATGTCCAAATTGCACTTAAAGCTTTTTTCTAATAAAAAACGATACAAATGGTTCATTTGTTTTGGTTCCTACGAAGAGATACTGGGGAAAGATATGACCGCTTTTGACATCTTAACTGGCAACAATTATACACTTTTCTCGAAAAGCTTAACTTTTTTTCTTTTATCTAAACTTTTGCCGAATGCCAGAATGTGTGTGAGGGTTACATCAGTATTTCTTTTATTATTAGAATTTCTTTTCTAATTACAACCTTGGATATTCAGTTTGGTTTCGTGAACCTGAACAGTGATTATTGTACACCAGCCAAAAACATCAACTACCTGAACTATACATTTTTTCAAACCTAATGCTTTAGCGGAGGAGCCCAAATTGAAGCTACTGGAGGAGGCCTTTGCCAAAAGGCACACAGAGTTGTGACATCCTATAGCCAAACTAACCAAACATCATCATTTGCCTAGCCTTTTTCCCAACTATGTTAGGGTCGGCCTTCCCAATGACTAAACGGTTCCATAACGCTAGTTTCTGCTTTTCAACAACAAAAACTAAGGATTTGAAATAATTACTACAATTTAATATATTTTTTAGATACTATTAAGTACCTAATAAAATAACGTATCCCTATTCATCCCATTTTAAAACAAGCTTGAAGATAAATCCATGAAAAGCTTACCAATAAGAGTTTTTACGTTTGTATCGCCTCAACGTCACTTGCTTCCAAACTCTGTTCATTTTCCAGCACATTTGTAGTATTATACCGCTTTCTAGATGTATCAATATTATGTCTCCGCTTCATATGTTTCTTAAAATTAGACCCATTTACAAAGTCTCGTTGACAATAAACACATTTATATGGCTTCGCACCAGTATGCTGTCTTATATGTAAGTTTAAACGGGTTTTAAACCTAAAAGTTTTGTTACAATAAGCACAAACGTAAGGCATTAAGTCCGTATGAACTATTGAGTGAGATTTTAAGTGTCTTTTGACGCGGAAGCTTTTACCGCATTGCTCGCACACAAATGGTTTTGCTCCGGAGTGGAGACTGAAGTGGGACTGGAGATTGCCTCGAGCTCTAAAGGCCATGGGACAGAATTCACATTTGAATGGCTTTGTATCATCATGGGTCATCATATGAGTACTCAAGGTTCCTTTTGTAAAGAACATTTTACCGCATACATGGCATGAGAAATCTCTACTACGCTCTGTATGTATAAGTTTATGCTGTTGTAAATTACTACGGGATTTAAATTCCTTTTGGCAATGTTCGCATTTCAGTTCATTATCAATTGTTTCACATTTCATACGTTTTCTGTAACTTTTAGTGTATGTTACGATGTGGTCTTGCATTAATTGTTCATTTTCAAACATTGTACCGCAGTTTTGACATGTAGTTCTGTATGCGTTGATGTGACTATTGTTTTTATGTTTTTTCAAGATGGAAGCTGTGTTAAAATGCTTATTGCAAAATTCGCAGCAGTATCGTAGCCATTTTTTGTGGGTACGTACATGGTTGACAAACGCTTTGTAATTATTTAAGACTTTACCGCAGTCGGAGCACTTGAATATGCAGCAATGATCGTGTATTTGTAATGCATGTAAGCGTAGAGACATAACATTCTTGCATTGAGCATCACAGTCGGCACAACGGCACATATAATCCTCCCAGGTCAGATTTGGTAACTCTTCTTCATTACTTTCGTGGTCAAAATCGGAATTGTAAGCAGATTTCTTTTTCTTTTTGAGCTTTTTCTTCTTAACAGCCATGTAGAGAGGTTCATCACTGTCCGTACTGTGAAAACCATCGGAATTTTGAAGAATTGCGTCCACACTCAGTCTTTCAATCTTCACACCAGTTGATGCTAAGTCTAATAAAGAGTTTGGGTCTACTATTTGCAGTTCCTCACCGATAATAACCGGTTTTACATCACGTTTTATGTCCTCAAAGTCGTCCCAATCGACATTTTCCGGTTTTCCATCACTGTTTGAGTTACTATTGACATCGGGACACGAATTTTCCTTGCTGACATTTTTCAAGAATATTTCGTTTAATTTCGTTTGAGCAGTCCTTACGTTGTGTAAAAAAAACCATGTACGTTCTAGTTGATCGAAACATGCGAAGCAAATGCTTTTTGGAAGAGTTTCTGTCCTTTTAACATCGATATTTATCCACAACATTTTCATTGCTATTTTGGAGTTGACTCCGACATCTTCGTCTGGTGATATTAGTGTTTCTCTTGTCGTTGGCTCGGCGCACAAGCGACAGTAGGCTTCGTCTTCGTCACACATTGTTAGTATCAACTGAATTTACGTAACATTTGATCGCTAAATGTATATTTTTCGAAAAAAATGTAAATACATCCACTCACACTCAATGATAAACAACCATTTTGACATAGACGCGTCGGTATTGCCATTTGCCACTACTCAAATTTTAAAAATTGTGAATGATGTATTTTGAAATATTAAAGAAGTTTACACAACGTAAGAATCTCTAAAAGTTTTATTTTTGCTTTACGTTACTTCTATTTTCCAAATGGTTAAAATATGGCAGCACATTAAGTAGCGCTATCTGTTGGGTTACTTTTTTGTTTTCATAGTTCACTGCTGGTTCATTTAGTTATTATTTATGTCACTAGATGACAGTAATCAAAGAGCTAACCATGGATTCATACAAAGGAGATGATTTTTTTCACTAGATGGCAGTAATCAAAGAGCTAACCATGCATTCATACATACGTAAACGAGATGATTTTTCTGGTAAGTACTTTCTGAGACAATTTAACCTCTGTAAAGAAAATCATCACAGATAATACAGCACAATAGACTGCCTAATCTCAAGTTTCGAGCTGGAATTAGCCTCATTTTCGAGATAATATAATATTTATAAAGATTTAATAGATTGTGTGGACGTAGAGAAGTTTTACTTATGTCAATAGATGGCGCTGTGCTGAGTCTTGGCTCAATTATAATTTATTATTATTATTACAATTAATTTGAACTTGTGATATTCTTATGCGCTATATTTTATGGCCAGTGAAAAGGCCAAATTATCCTATAAAGCGACATCCCCAAGGTCACGGACACGAAGTCAGCGAGCTGCTGAGCGGTGGCGGCAGCGTAGGAGCGCGCTCCTACGAGCGGCGCGTTTCAATGCATCTTAGACGTAGCATAGATTTAGATGGAACTGGCCTCAAGACAGCGGTGCGGAGAGCAGCGCAGCGGTGTCCGCTGACTTCGTGTCCGCGGCCTTATGATTTCCCTTGCTGTCTCAAGATTATGAAGCGTTGTACTTTATTCAAATGGAACGCAACCACAGATAATGTTGTATTAATCGGAAAATTGTATTGTCTTGTGACTGATAATAGGTAGATGAGGATATAAAATAAAAAACAATACTAAAGTATTTTTTAAACGTGTATTTATTAATCAAAATCCTCTCTTACTAATATTCCATCTAAAAAAGGTGCAGGTGGGGAAATATTGTCTTGATACCGTGCCCATTCCAAATACCAAACTATAGTAACAACATGAGCACAACTACCAACGATGCTCTCTTGCCAGTCATTTGACACCGTGTCCAACAATATAGGGTGTAAAAGTACCCTTAACGCAAACTAAGGGCACTTGTTCTCCCCACCACTGCGATATATTTTTTGTTCTAGACTATACCTGGGAATCCCCAGTTACGGAGATATTGGGGGTCAAAGTTCCAAATTTTTCACAGCTGTTTTTGTAAATACTAGTTTTTCAGGTTTTATTTTTAGTTAAATTACCTCCATGACCCGTTTACTATTCAAAGCTTCCACTAGCACAATGTTTTAACAGTGCTACATTAAGTTTTACCGTAAAAGGTGATTTTTGACCCAAAAAAAATATCGCAGTGGTGGGGAGAACAAGTGCCCTTCGTTTGCGTTAAGGGTACTTTTACACCCTATATGTGTTGTACAGATCGCGGCTGTGGTGCCGTGATTTTATCCTTCCTCTAATCACGACGGTGTCACTTGCTGAGATACCTGGTACACGAACAACATTTAACTCTGTACTCACTTCTGAACCATTTGCTCGGATATGTTCCCCATAGCACAGATATTATAATACTCCCTTATATAGTATGACCGAGCTTGTTTGATTTGATATGTTCCCAAACAAAATAAAAATTTAATCTGAAATCTGCATCATGGGGAACATATCCAGGGCTGGTATTTGGGAATTAATGTTTACAAAATGGGCACGGCGTCTATTTAATTGATTTTCAATTACATCGGTCATCGGTCGGCTAAATAATTAGGCATATTTCGTCTTTCTAAAGCTCTGATTAAAATCAACTGGGCATCAATACGGTCGGTTATAACGGGATGAAAATGGTTGATGATTGCATCTTCATTTCGAAAATCTGTTTTAAGATGTCTTGACATTCTGTTAAAATATTTAGCTCTAAAAATCTTGTAATCCCGTTTGAACCGACCGTTTACAACTTGTACGACCAACCTGCACATTGTGACTAATCTCGACTCATTCGCTTGTCTCGTTGTTAATTGATTTTGTCCTGCATTCATAGTGTGGTTTATATAAATAGCATGTTTGTTTGCTACTAGGTAGTGTGCTAATTTGTAGCATGCTTTCGGAGTTTTTCCATTTGCTATAGCACAGACCTTAAAAGCATACTTTTTACAAGCATACTTCTTTTTAGCACGTCTGAGTGACATCATTTTAAGCCGCGTCCCCACAAGACCCACGCGGCTGTGCCTCGTGAATGTGGACGTGAGGGAGGCCTGAGCCGCGCGGTCGAACAGGAACATGTAGCGGCATCCTCAATTATGCCGCGCGGCTCCGTGAGGCCGAGCCACGAGCCTAACAGGAACGTTTCGGGTCACGTGAATGGGGACGCGGCTTTACAGTATTATTGGATACACTGACAGTAAACAACAAAAAGGTGGCAGTACGTTATAGAAACATATAAAATAGTCAAACCAAAGAATTTCAAAAAGAGGTCGTGTGCGTCATGCTAGTTAGCACAAAAAATAAGATCGGCTTGTTATTAGGTAGCATGCTTATTCACAAGCATGCTCTTTCGTATACACGTGCTACTTGTATGCTAATGAGTGACAGTTGCTCGAAAGTAGCATGATTTCGTGCTACTACGTGGCATGTGTATTCCAGCCATAACTCTTCATTTCTAAATAGAGTTATGAACACTCTATTTAGAAATGAAGAGTTATATATATGTCAGCATCAGTGTCTGTTGCAGCATACGTGTGTGTTGTGTACGGCCCATACACATCTATTATTATGTGTCCATCTGTTGTCACAAACATCATTGATGAATGGCCTGTTGGTCTAGTGGTTAGTGACCCTAACTGCTATGCCGGAGGTCGTGGGTTCGATTCCCACCCAGGACAAATGTTTGTGTGATGAGCACGATCATTTGTTCTGTGTCTGGGTGTAATTTATCTATAATATGTATGTATTTAGAAATATATAAGTATGTTTATCAGTTGTCTAGTACCCAAAACACAAGCTCTGCTTAGCTTGGGACTAGATGGCGTTGTGTGATAGTTGTGGAATATTATATTATATTATATATATATTGGTTTCACCAAGTTTCTGTATTTATGAAGACTATAATAATAATTATGTTTTTTTTTAATATATAATTTGACTATTTTTGCATGTAAATATTATAACTACCGTCACATATTACGATAGGGTTTCTCGCCTGTATACCAAAAATGCCTTGAGAAATAATAATAAAGAAAAAATAAATAATACAATACAGTAGGTACAGCGGTACCTATCGATCTTTCATACAATTTCTTACATTTGTTTGCGCCATTGTTTTTGATACAGAAAACATAATGGCGATTCTTGCAAAGGAATCGCCAGTTGTAAGTAAATAAATACCCAGAGCTTTTTTGGGTCTTTTGCAGGATGTGGTAAGCTGCAATTGAATTATATTAATTGTGATTGTTAAATTGAATTGTGTTTCTTATTGTGATTTTCTTTTTGCTTTTTAATGTTTCTGAATGTTACTTACAAAGTTTTTAAGTTACATGCCTGATAGTATTGGCTGCACGTTTAGTACAGTTGATTTATAAGGCGCTCGAGTACAGAGATGTGCAGTATGCTTTAAAAAGCGTGATTTTGACCGCATCTGTACATCGAGCGAACCTACGGGCCAACATATTCGCCCGCACCGCCAATGCTCTGCGCTCCCGTTCAACATCCTCATCATCTTTAAGGTTGTCAGCAATGAAATATCCAAGGTATTTGAAGCGGTGTACCCGAAGAATCGGGACATCATTAATTTTAATAGGAGGTACATTTTCTGGGCATTTCTTACCAGCAGCCTTAAAAACCATGAGTTCCGACTTTTTTACATTATATTTTAACCAATGGTTAGCAGCGTAGTTCTCACAAATCTTAACCAAGTGTGGTAGTATTAGGACTGCGACAATAATTTAATAAATGGATATACTCCCTTTGGAACTTTTCATTTTAGACCCCTTCTAATTCTGATGATTCATTACTGGTTCAGCTTGAGCCACTGGTTCAGGTGCAGCTAGTCCCTGGTCAGGTTCGGCTACTACTGCTTCTGGTTGGACAATTTTGGTATATTGGCATGGGCACGTTGCCAACACCGATTGCACACTCTGGCATCAGCAGGAACCTAGAATAAAATATTTTGGTCTTTTAAACTGAAGAAACAAAATAAATCATAAAAATGATTTTTTCTATTTATATAATGTCCATTATTTTGTACCCTGATACCCTCAGCGCTCAGTGCTCTTAACTCAACAGAATGATACATACCCGACGTGGATGAATTGATAATGCAATATATTCTCTCTCCGGTTTGCCTATTGGTAGCAGACGAGAACGTCTTCCCGTTTGCCGTAATAGAGATATATCACAACAAATGCAGTGGTTTGGATTTTCTTTTACAGCCATGTTTTGTCTGTCCAATTCATGAAGAATACGACTAAAGCAATTTTGACACAAAGTTTCACCACCAAAAACCTGAAATCATAGTACTTAGCACATTATCATGCCACATTGCTGACTAAAATTGCTTAATTTTGTTTAACAGACAAACAATATTCAGTTATTATTATTACAGCTTTATTTTCCATTTAACAAATTGCACAAATATTATTTATTATACACTAAATTAAATTCCAAATTAAATCAAATATCAGTTTGAATTATAATTATTTTCTTTCCGTTCAATTTTTGCTAAGTGGCCCCTCTATGGGTAAAAGCCTCCTCCATTCCTTTCCACCTTTCCCTGTCCTTAGCCATTTGCATCCAATTTTTTTTCTGCTGTGTTTATTATGTCATCAGACCATCTTTTCTTCTGCCATCCTACATTCCTTTTTCCTTTTGGACCCTGCCATTTAGTGGTTTGGTAAGTCCATCGCTTATCTTTATATCTAGACAAGTGCCCTGCCCAATTCCACTTGTTTTAAACTAAATTTTCAGTTATGAAGCTAGAATATATTTTTATTAAGAAAACATTACCCTTCCCTTGCAGTTGGGTAACAACTTACCTCTTTATTTCTCCATTCTTCAACGACACTAATAATATCAGGACCCATGTCCAGGATGTGATAAAGTACCTGATTTGCCGCTGGAGGTTCATTGCAATTGCAACAATCCATAGTGAAAAATCTGAAATGTTAAATGCAAGTGCCAGTTTAACAGAAAGTCCTATTTGGACTGCCTCGTTGGTCTAGTGGTCGCAAGCGCGACTGCTGAGCATGAGGTCCTGGGTTCGATTCCCGAGTCGGGCAGTGTTATTGGCTTTTTCCATCAGGAATTTATCAGTAACAGCCACGGAGTCTGGATTTGTGCCCGGTTGATGACAATAGGCTCGCCCCCTGTTACATGGGACTTAAACATAACTGGCGAAATGTGGGTGTACTATTAGGTACACCTCTGCCTAACCCTTCGGGGATTACAGGCGTGATGTTATGTTAAGTTATGTCTTATTTGGATAAAATACAGTGAACCGTATGTGCGCACTCAAATATAACAATTAACTACATTGAAGCAAGGCGAATTTCTATACACTCGTGGTCGGCCTGTCTCAGAGTGTCTTGACGGGAGTATATAAATATAATACACAGCCACCATTACACCATTCAAGAAATAAAACAGTACTTACATCTAGCAAACAAAAACACGATTTTCCCTTTCGTCGTAAACCAAGTCCTAAAGTTAATCGTAGTCCAGTGTAGCGAGCCGGTAGGTTATCGTTCACAAAATCAATCGAATACAAAGAAGCAAGCCAGAGTCGTGAGAAAATAGTATGAGATCAAATGCACCGAATAACAAACAACAGAACGCACGCAGTCAAACGCAAGTCAAACGACTACCTACATCTAACTTTTTTCAAATGTCATTCAATGCAGAGCGTTCCGAATTACGCTGAATGCATTTTCAAGTATATCTGCTTAAAGCACAAACATGTCGGTAGGTACAATAGGTATAGCTTGTTTTTCAATTTTATTTACTTTTCCTCATTATTTTTCTTTGCGTAACCAAAGCGTTAGGGTAATCATTGTTCTGACTTTGATTACTAAAAATGCAATTCAGTACGCCTATCCTCAGAATTAATAATTAGCGCTGCGGTATGCATAGAAAGAAACGTAAAACATGGTGTTGCTAAAATCTACCTGTGTTGCAGTTTGAACTTCAAAATCCTACCAAGCGAATTTTAAAAATGAAAGTCTTTATTTTGCAGGATATTTACGTGACTAGGATAAAATTAAGTTGAACCGTAGTACTTATTAAGTATTCTGTGGTTAAACTATATTGTAGCTTCTTCCGATTAATACAGCATAATCTGTGGTTGCGTTCAATTTGAATAAAGTACCACGCGTCCATTGAGGTATAATGTACTACGTACTAGAGGAGACACCTAAACTCGATATTTTGTAACACACGGTAGAGCTAGTGGACTCCAGCTCATTTAGTCTATGCCGAGCGGTTGCTGCGTCGTGACACATTTGAGTGAAGTTTTCTTGTTTAAAATATGCTCGTATCCATTTAGATACTGTAGAAATAATAAAAAAAATAAAAGTAAAAGTCAAGGAGTGACTTTTCACCAGTAATTATAACTTATTATCTTTAAAATACACATAGTTTAATTATACTTTTTGAATTGCAATGTGTCATCGCGGCGGCCATTTTTTACGTGAATGTCAAAGAATAAAGCATTTGCATGTACAGACCAGACACTATCGACGTATTCAATGTTTGACCACGAATCCTCTACATGTGAGTCAAAATTGATAGTAGGTTGTATACTATTTGCATATGTATCAAGACAATTAACAAAAAAGTTGAAATGTGAAGATTGCATTGATAGTTTGACTATAGGTACTATAAACTTCCACATCACACATCTATCGACCTAATATGAACATCGGAAAACAAACAAATCGCATTTAAGAATGGGGCAATATTATTTTTGATCCTCTAAAAACTAATTGATCTACTTTACATGGGCAATAAAAATAAATTATGTGTTTTTTATGCTTAATCTTTATATTAATTATTGGGTTGATCTACGGATGAATTATAAATGAACTTCGTTTATGGTAATAAAATAAATATGTTTAAACGTACTCTTTTATTATTTGGTAGACAAAAATAGTATTTTATCCTCTTGAATTACGTTTTGTCACTGTAACAGTTCCCTTTTCATACATTGATATAATGACAAAAAATAAATTACATACTTTTTTTATTTAAGAATCTCAAAAATAACATTAAACCCTTAAATTGGCAGCAATACAAAGCTATAATTTTTCCTCTGAGTATGTACTGAGACCCCGACATACCCAGCGAAGTCGCTACTAGGAAAACTTTGTTGCAAGAGCGAGCGAAGCGAGCTCGAGACTTGGGGCCCCCCGACTCGGACAGGTTAGGTTTGAAGGGCCATCCCCTTCGTGGTTATTTTTTTATAAATCATCCATAAGTAGGAGGCTCCGTCGACTGGGCCTAGGGCCTAATTTTTTTTTGCGTAGTTATAAAGAGATTAAAATATCGATTGATTTAAATTATTTTATATCTCAATGAATTTGATGTTTTAAATAAATAGATTGACTTGGCCACCGCATCACGTTGGATAATGCGATGGCGATTAGCCATTAAAATGTGGTATTTAATATTGGCGAATGCGATGGCGATTAGCCATTAGAATGTGGTATTTAATATTGGCGAATACGATGCGATGGCCAAGTCAATCTATTTATTTAAAACATCAAATATTTTTAATATTGATATTATGGTCACTATAAGATGTAGTTTGGTTAGCTTATTACGTAATAACTTAAGATATAAGGTCCTTTAAGTAGGGCCTGAATAAATTAACTGACTTGGTATTTAGGGTACGGCTTAGGCTGGCAAATTGCAAAAAACGTAAGCAATTTTGCGGGCTACCTTGTCGCATCAACCTCTGGGAAAAGGCTAGGCAAATGTGATACCTATACTTTGGAAGGTTAGTACATGAATATTTGCTGATGTTATGTAAAGGATCGCCAGGTCATTGGCTTGAAGGCCCTGCTCTGTATTCTGCAGCCGTCAATATTGTTATTCGCGTTACACAATGAATTCAAATAGATTGATACTATGTTATTCGATACTATCACATTTTCTGATACGTAGAAACTTTATTGCGACCGAATTATGTCTCATTTTCATCACGAGATCGGCGGCTAGATCATAACTGCGACTTCAATTACCCTTCTGGTTAAGCCGTGCTTGCCTAGGTTACTCGATCGATGGGTGCCCATCAACTACATATCGAGTTTCCAGCGTGCCTTGGAAAGCACGTTAAGTGGTTGGTCCCGGCTGCCATATACAGGGTGTAAACGAACCCTTCACGCATCCGTCAACCAAGCATTCTGTACATCAAACTAAGTACCCCTACCCAAAAATTTTTGCTGGGAAATGACTTTTTTTTTGGGGTCAAAAATCACATTTTACGGTAAAACTCAAAGTAGCACTCTTAAAACGTTGTGTTAGTGGATGCTTTGAATAGTAAACGGGTCATGGAGGTAATTTAAGTAAAGTTAAAACCTGAAATACTAGTATTTACAAAAACAGCTGTGAAAAATTTGGAACTTTGACCCCCAATATCTCCGTAACTAGGAAGTTCCCAGGTATGGTCTAGAACAAAAAAATGATCGCAGTGTTGGGGAGAACAAATGCCCTTCGTTTGCGTTAAGAGTACTTTTACACCCTATATAGATCTTTGGCAGTTGTTACAGGTAGTCAGTGACCTGAAAGTCTGCCAAACAGTCTCACCAAGGGGTACCCAGCATTAACTGGGTTGTGGAGGTCAGATAGGCAGTCGCTCCATGTAAAGTAAAGGTATTCAGCTGCATCCGGTAAAACTGGAAGCCGACCCCAAGAGTCCCAGTTAGTTTTTCAGCTTAACGTAATTTGACAGTTCCACAACAATATTTTTTAGCATCGCTGTAGGTACCTAATGTCAAAGATTTTTCTAACTAGCTGATATAATCTTTAGTATCTTATAATGTTATAAAGTCTAATTTATGAGTACTACGACCTCCTATTTATAACTCCTATTTGTTACTGTACTTACATAGTAATTTACATAAACCTATGTTCTACGTAGAATTTCAGTGTTTTTGATATGCTACACAGTACATAGGGAGGGACTCGTATCTAAAATATTATTAACAGCCGCACGGGTTAATCTTTAGTGATAAGCAACGATACACCCACATTTCGCCAGTTATGTTTAAGTTCCATGTGATAAAGGGCGAGCCTTTTGTCATTAATCGGGCACAGATCCGGACTCTGTGGCTGCTGCTGAGAAAAATCTGCTGACAGCCAAGGGCGGAACCAGAGAGAGGGGGCACGCGCCCCCCCCTCCAGACGGTTATGGAGTTTCCATCACAGTACATAATTATTAGCCAAATCGAGTTATCAGAGCAACATAACAGAAAACACATAAGTGAAATTTGCGCGTTTCTGGTTGGAATAGGATTTTTTCTGGTGGGGGGGGGGGGCACATGTAGTCTAGCCAACAAATGCTTTTCGGAAAAAAAAATCTCCGCATCCGAAACTTATGAATAATATTTTTTTTAATAAAAACCTCTTGTTGTATAGACTACATCTGGCCCCCCGAAAAGAAATCCTGGATCCGCCCCTGCCGACAGCGGAGGCTAAGTAACAGGTTCATATTGGAAACCCTTCAGGTACGGAACCTTAATAAAAATACTTATTTCCATTCCAATAGTTAGATTTCCCACAGTTTTAAAAGACACACGAAAAACATCGATAAAACGAATCCTATTTACGACGACAAAGTAATAAAAATGCCTTCACGGAAATCTTTGACAATTTACTCACATTTTATTAGAGATCATTGAAGGTACCGTTACTTTGGTATTATTTGATTATGCAGTATCTAGCGTTTGCCTCCGGCTTCGCCAGCGTGGATGTCGGTAATTTCAAAAATGTCGATTTTCCATACAAATTTTCATCCCCTGTTTCACCCCTTTGGGGGTTGAATTTTGAAAAATCCTTCCCTAATGGATGCCTACGTCATAAGATGAATACAAGTGCGTAATTTTAAGTTTCTTGCCCTAAGCGTTTGGCCTGTTCCCGTCGGGGGTGCGGGTAGTTCGCAAGAGATACCGCGGCCTCGACATGAAGGGCTAAGAAGGAACATGGGTGGTTTTTAGTCAGTAGAAGTCTGACACTCCCTTTCGCTCTGCCCAAGAGCGGGAGGGGTTATTTGATGATTTTCCACCCACCATAAAAAAAAAGGGTTTGGCCTGTGCGTTGATCCTCAGTCAGTCAGCTTTGCCTTTTCAAATAGGTAAATTAAATATTATATAGATATTACTATATGTCTTGGTTTATTGAAAACTACAAAAACACAAAAATACACGATTAACCAGTTATAAGTAGTTGATTACAAAAAGAAACTCTCCGGCGGGGAATCGAACCCCGGTCTCCCGCGTGACAGGCGGGGATACTTACCACTATACTACCGAAGATGTAATTACAAGTCGTGAAAATATCTATCCATTGGTATGTTATATATGAACTCGTTTATCTTGGTAATGGTCATGTGATGAGGAGGGATGAAACGCTTGTGACAAAAAAAGTAATAGATTTATAGTACATTATGGTATAAGTGTGTAACGTTGGTGATTACCGCTGAGGCGCCATTGAGACCCGAGCCGTTAGGTGAGGGTCTTAAGAGAGCCGAGAACGGTAATCATCAATACACACGTGTATCATACGACGTTTTTCAACACACTTGTGAAGAAAATAACACAAAAAAATCATTTTCAACAGTTAAAATGAGTTGTAAAAAAAGTTTCGCGCATCTAACAATGGCGATCGGCCATAGACTGAATGAGGTTTCTTTTTTTTTGCTTTTTGTGGATAGCGTTTTAGTCACGTACAAAATGAGGAATTAATTTTTTTTTTTTAAATTGGTTTTGTTTATTACAGAGAAAACAAAAGTTTTATTTATTGAAAACGTTACAAGTTGAAATTATCTATTATTATATAACGGTGGGCGTTGCGACAACGAACCGTTTTTAAAGAACGTTAGAAACTGATTAATTTTTCCCGCCATGGCGAAATTTTTTTCACAACTCATTTTAACTTTTGAAAATGATTTTTTTGTGTTATTTTCTTCACAAATGTGTTGAAAAATGTCGTATGATACACGTGTGTATTGATGATTACCGTCCTCGGCTCTCTTAAGACCCTCACCTAACGGTTCGGGTCTCAATGGCGCCTCAGCGGTAATCACCAACGTTACACACTTATACCATAATGTACTATAATCTACAAGGCATGCCTACAGAATGCTATTCTATGATAAATGAAGACACGGTTCGCACATATAACTCTTCAGGTGAACTGCATAAATTGCTTGCAATGTTTGTGTTTCAATTTTAAATAGGACCAGATGTTGGATATTTTTTTTCTGAATCCGTGACCAGAGTTGTAAGTTGGAAATTATAATGTCGGGGTTACATTAAAAGAGTTGTTTTTGTAGGTAATGCTAGACCGAGCGACTATTGCTTACATATTTATGTGATTTGATGTATGAACGTGAACGAGGCGAGGATTATGCAAGGATCGTAGCAGGTAGTGTTCGCTGGTTTCTGGCTCCATGTGTAACGTAGTACGTTACACTTCTCAGTAACTAACATAATTAGCATAATAACAATAAAAACACATCAAAAATGCAATGTTTACATTCATGTGTCAACTGACAAGGACGAGCCACAGATAAAAATAAGTAGTGCGGTGACAATCAATACTTACTAAGAGCCAGATAATGCATAATATCGGTCGCGCAAGTGAGGATTTGTCTACGGCTCGCATATGTCCCATCGCTATTTAGGCTGCCAACTCCATCTTTTCGTTTGACATAAGGAATTTTAGTCCCGAAGCGATCACACGTCTCACCAGATCCTAATTGTCCAGTGAATTACACACGT
Source organism: Diarsia brunnea (assembly GCA_949774965.1). Taxonomy (NCBI): domain Eukaryota; kingdom Metazoa; phylum Arthropoda; class Insecta; order Lepidoptera; family Noctuidae; genus Diarsia; species Diarsia brunnea. The sequence goes on from OX459023.1 coordinate 9,512,988, forward strand.
GTCTTAACTCGCCATTATCCGGGCCTAAACATAACTTAATCCTCATTATTCTCCGCCATCGAGCATTTAAATTCGGTGTCTTTGAAAACCCCATACTGGGTAAGTGTTGGAAAGCTTAATCATGTGCATATTTTGTGTTTCTTTTGTCTTTGCAGGTTAACTTGGCATGTATGCTTGTTTTATCTAAATTTGTGCTACGCCAATGTTCATTTAATTAAATATAAATGCCTTCAGCTCAACTCATTTTTGTATTTTGTGCTTCACACCGAAAATGTACTGTCATGCCGTTTTTTCCACGCATGAGATCATGTAAACTCCGTCTGATTGTGACAATCCACCAGCATCCTCCATTATCGCACGGTGCTTGCTTTGCTTGGCTTGGTGTCGCAACCAGCGGAGATGACCTTTAACCATCTCGTGACACGCTGGACGTCATTTTCCAGGGTCCAAGGTTCCGGCTGACGTCCCCCGTTACATCCGTCAGTTCGGCTGCACATCAGCGGCTACTGGAACCCGTTTTGGTTCCGTCGCCTGTTCCGGCATCCCACCGTTGGGCATACCTGCCACGTGGGCCGCGTCGAGTTACATCGGGTCGACACCGACACCTGAGCCCTGGTGTCTTCCAGCGTGGCACCTCGCTGCGGGCATCGCCACACCGGCTATCAGGGCAGTACTGTGCTCCCCTACAAGACAATCTCTGGGTTTGTGAACCACAAACTTGCCCACACCCCTTTTATTGTTGAAATATATTTTATGTTGACGAGGTTACGTGGTCTTATTTTATAACCTGCGCCACGTACACCCTTTCCGTCACATTGGCGCCCAAAAACGTGGTTTTGTGGTCACATTTTCCTAAGGGTTGTCTTGTGGGTATTTTTTTTCTATGGTGGTGTGTTGTTTTATGTAAAACGTTACGGTTGCCAGCAACTAAGGTGTACGTTGCGGTTACTTAGTTTATTTTAATTGGTAGGAACAGGTTTGTCCCGTTGTATCTACTTTTATGTTGTACAGATATTGTATGAACGAATTTACCGTTCCCCAGTAGTGGTAGAGCTAATAGTAACGGCTCGCCCCGGGGAGGTACCACGCTCTTTCTTATTTCTACCGGCAAGCAGCTTGCTGTGAGCCGGTTGAAGGGATTGGGTTGCCGGGTTTTCAATTACTGGCTACTATAGACATAATAACTTTGTCTACTGCTGACACAATTAGCGTTTATTAATAATATCTCTAATATCGCTCATAAGTGTCAACAATTTTTTTTTGGTATTTTATTATACCCTTACTTAGATTCATTTATCATCAATTCTAATAAGAATTTAACTTCATAGTAAATCATAAAAAACAACAACATTAAAATCAAGTAATACAACTTAATACTAAAAATTTAGTAACATACAAATTGTTTCTACAAACTTGTAAATTGGAATTAAAGCCTGTATAATATCAATTAACCTTGTACCTACTTGTATACATTTGACCTGGATCACTAATGTTCTATGCAGTGAACATTTTTATTGTTGACGACTCAAAAATACAGTACTATTTCATTGAAGTAACAGCTGTTTCCAACAATACAATTCCTACTTACTGTCAACCTAAAAAAAAAAAAAAAAATATTTTTTTTTATTTTTTATTTTTAAAATGTTTTCTTTTCTTAACGTAGCTTCCTCACTTCACACGGCCAACAACCAAGACGTTATAATTAAGTATATTTTGTAACAGTCGGAGTAATTGACGCTCATAATACCTTGCTGATTGCTATCCAACACTTACCAGACTCACGTTTTTTTTTTAAATTTTAAACTCAATTTCAAATAACATAATTAATTTTTTTGAACCAAATTCAACATGGCTTATCCAGTAAAATTCATGTCGCTGCAAAAAACAGAGCTCGAATACGAAGTAGCTATCAGAGGGGAAACACCCGCCACTACTGTTCAGGAATTGCGAAAACAGATTGCAAAATGCGGACCAATGTTTCCATCTGAGGACATTCTCACTAGCCCATTTGAAGTATCGGAAGATTTAAGTGGAGTTTTAGACGTTTTAACTAAGGCAGATAATAGTTTAGAATCACCAACTACAGACAAACAGTCATTAATGAAAATTCAAAATCTTTTAAATCATGCTTACCACAGATTAAATAGAATAACATGTGGAAGTAAAAACAAAACAGAGTACGATGAGTGTGTAAACCTATATAAGTCGATGGTGATAAAATCAAGTGAACTACTCGCATCAGCTTCGGACCCCTTATCATCAGTTAGTAATCAACCTCTATCCACACATAGCTTGGCTTCTCCTATTCACGTGTCAGTGTCATGTGATGGTGGTCAAAATAGATTTGCAAAATTAAAATTCGAGGGAAATTCTTGCGTACGTTCCTTCTTACAGCGGGTAAATGAACTTTGTCTTGCCAAAGGAATACCAACGGATAAAATCCTCACTCACGCGACCGAGATTTTTACTGGCGGCGCGCTCCACTGGTACAGAAGCATTAGGGATTCAGTATCTAGCTGGGATGAACTTGCAAATTTATTAAAACGCGACTTTGATCAGTCTGACTATGATTATAGACTTTTAACTGAAATCAGAGCACGAACCCAAGGGGAGTCAGAAAACATAGTTATTTACTTGTCAATAATGACAGGCTTGTTTTCGAGGTTGACAAAAGCACTATCGGAGGATGATAAACTAGAACTACTTTTACATAACATTCGTCCATGCTATGCTAACATCTTATCATCAGTTGCCGAAATAAAATCAATCGAACAGCTGAGGACTCTTTGTCGTAACTACGAAAACATTCAATCACGCCTTGCTCAATTTAAAGAACCACCAAGACCCTCATCAAGTACTTTAGCACCCGAGTTTGCATATTCGGGAAATTTAACAGAAAGTAAAAGTAACAATAATTATAACAAAAAATTCAATCAGTTCAATAGACATAAAGACAGTAATAGTAATAATAGAACAGAAGAAAAAGTTTCACATAACAGTAACGATTCCTCCATATCCCCTAACTATGTTCATGCAATAGATAAAGGTTCACATAAAAAGATTCCTTATTGCCCACGCTGTCGTAGTAACGAGCATGCTTACAGGAATTGTACTGTAAAGACGGACGAGATCTTTTGTTTTGGCTGCGGACAGAAGGACATTAAGCGTCCTGCCTGCAAGAAATGTAGTAAGAACAGTCCCAGTAAAAAAAAAAAAAACTAATCACCGAGAATTGTGTCGTTAACAACTTTGACAGACAAGACTGGGAAAAGTGGTTGCACACAGTTAAATGGTTCCACAAGTCTTTCAAGGTACACACAATTCTCGATAAAAAAGATAATTTAGATAACAGACCTTATGTTTTAGTACAGATCGAAGGAGTACCAGCCACTGGACTCTTAGACTCGGGTTCGGCCGTCACAATTTTGGGTAACGGTGCTCATACGGTTTTATTAGACCGAGGAATGTCTCTTATCACGGACGACTGCATTGCAGTTAGGGCAGCAGGCGGACAAAATTTGCAAAGCATCGGTTACATTCATATACCAGTTCATTTTGAAAACCAATTCCACTTACTTAAAGCTTTTGTAATACCAGATATCAAATCGAATCTCATTCTAGGTGTGGACTTCTGGCGAAAATTTGAATTGTGTCCCAAGTATGTTGGTAGTGTAATGATTTCAAACAACTCATTGGAAAATTGTACTCTAGAGAGCAGCAATCGTACCACAATTACGGGTTACAACAACTTAGAGGAATCACAAAAGCATTTGGCAGATAATGTGATTAATCAGTATGAGAACATTTCATCACAGCACAAGGGTCTCGGAGTAACCGATCTAATAACTCACCACATTGATACAGGTGACAGTCAACCAATCCGTCAGCGTTATTATCGATTATCTCCTGAAAAACAACGTATCCTGGTAGAACAGGTGGACGAGATGCTTTCTCTCGATGTAGTCGAGCCTTGCGAAAGCGCGTGGTCATCACCGGTTCTCCTTGTCACCAAGAAAAACGGACAACCTCGATTTTGTTTAGATAGTCGGAAGCTAAATTCAGTCACTAAACGCGATGCATACAACTTACCCTACATCTCAGAGATACTAGATAACCTCAGGGACGCGCGTTACCTTTCCAGCATTGACTTATCGAAGGCTTTTTGGCAAATACCGATAGCTGAGGAGGATCGCGATAAAACAGCATTTTATGTTCCGGGCAGGGGCACCTTTCGCTTTAAAAGGACTGCTTTTGGTCTTACGAATGCCCCGGCCACTCAACAGCGTTTAGTTGACCTGCTGTTCGCTGAATTCGATCTTAAGGTCTTCGCATATTTAGATGATATAATAATAATTAGTAGCGATTTCAATAGCCACGTGAACTTACTTTTACGGGTTTTAGAAAAGCTCAAAAAGGCGAACTTAACAATCAACTTAGAGAAATGTAATTTTTTTAGTTCGCAATTGAAATACTTAGGCTACGTAGTAGATGCCTCAGGTTTGCGGACTGATCCTTCCAAAGTCGATGTTATACTAAAGTACCCAGCACCAACCAATAAGAAGGAACTTAAACGTTTTCTAGGTACGGCGACCTGGTACAGACGTTTCGTTCCTAACTTCAGTACTATAGCTGGTCCCTTAAACAAATTAACATCGACTAAGAAAGGTACCCCGCCATTCAAATGGACATCAGAGGCCGACGCCGCTTTCCAGAAATTGAAGGAAAGTCTAGTGTCAGCTCCAGTCTTATCATGTCCAGATTACAATAAACCGTTTGAGGTGCATACGGATGCAAGCGATTTTGGCCTCGGCGCAATGCTCACCCAAACAATTGATGGCAAAGAACATCCAATTGCCTACATGAGTAAGTCATTGAACGGGGCTGAGAAAAATTACAGCATTACCGAACGCGAGACGCTGGCCGTCGTAACCGCCCTAGAATATTGGCGTTGTTACATCGAAAATGGGCAACAGTTCACTGTCTACACTGACCACAGCGCGCTCAAGTGGTTTCTCTCAATAAGCAATCCAACGGGTCGTTTGGCTCGTTGGGGAGTTCGTTTGTCAGCATTCAATTTTGTTCTCAAACATCGGCGTGGCGTGGATAACGTCATACCAGATGCTTTATCTAGGATCGTCCCAATTAGTGCCATTAGTACTTCCAACTCTTATTTGGACACTAAAGACTCTTGGTACAGGAATATTTATGACGGTTGCTTAATTGATCCTACTAAATTTAAAAACTACATAATTAAAAATAACGCTTTATATAGATTATCGAAGAATAAATACAACTTAACTTCAGAATTCGCGTGGAAGGAGGTCGTGCCAACCGAATTACGTGAGCAAATCATACATGAAAACCATTCAGTACCCACGGCTGGACATATGGGCATATTTAAAACATATCGTAGTCTTGCTCTACGCTACTACTGGCCAGGCATGTACCAGGCAGTAGTAAAATTCATAGGTACTTGCGACAAATGTTTAGCCTACAAGTCCCAAAATCACCAGACACTGGGAGAAATGGGTCGTCCAAAAGATTGCTCACGACCATTCCAAATGTTATCAATGGATCTTATGGGTCCACTTCCAACTTCGCGAAAGCAAAATAATTACATATTAGTTATTACATGTTGTTTTTCAAAATATTGCTTAATATATCCAATAAAAAGAGCAACCGCTGAGATCATTACCAAAATTTTGGAGGAATCTGTGTTTCTCGTTCACGGTGTACCGCAGGCTATACTAATGGACAATGGAACCCAATTTACAGGGAAGGTCGCAGATGCCTTGTTTAAGAAATATGCAATCCCAAACGTTTTCTACACTCCAAAATATACCCCGCAGGTCAACTTAGTGGAACGTTATAATAGAACGATAATAACATGTATTTCAACGTATGTGGATGATGATCACAGATCCTGGGACTTATATATCCCTAAGGTGCAATTTGCCATGAACAGCTCCGTTAACGAGGCCACTGGATTTACTCCAGCTTTCCTGGTCTTCGGTCGCGAACTCGTAACTTGCGGTACACATTACACGAACAACGACCTCGGCAACGAGATAGTGTTCTTGCCACGTGACGCTTACGCCGAAAACTTAGGTTGCCTTTCTAGCGTTTTCGATACGGTGCAATCCAGACTTTGGCAAGCTCATTTAAAGAACACTTCGCACTACAACTTGCGTCGAAAATTTGCAGAGTTTAACGTTGGTGATGTGGTCATGAAACGCGCTTATTTCTTGAGTGATAAGGGGAACAGGTTCACGAAAAAGCTGGCTCCAAAGTTTATTAAGGCAAAAGTCATAGCCAAGAAATCACCATTGGTCTATGTTCTGCAGGATATGTTAGGTAAAGACTTAGGTTCCTGGCATATAAAGGACTTAAAATTAGTAGGAGTTAATAAGTAACATCTTTAACATTTTAATTTTTTTACTTTTATTTATATATTTATGCTACTGCATAAGCCAGTGCATGAATATTATCCTCTGACGGCGACACGCTCACTCGATGTCCTCATCAGTGACATAATACGTGTCTTAATCCGTCATTTATTCGGCCTCCTATTTCAGCCCCGATGGAGAACCACGCTCACTTGTTTTGTCTTGTGCCTTACCCGTGGTCTCTCCACCTTTAATCGGAACCTCTGAATGGGTAGTCGCCTAACTCGGTACATTTTTACCGGGAGTAAATAAAAATATCTGAGCGGTTTGCAACTCGATAATTAAGCCATTGCAGGAGCGGGTGGTTACTCCTAAAATAAGCCAACATCCAATTTTCTTTTAATACACAAAAATAACTTCTGAGCGGGTTGCAACTCAATAATAAAGCCTTTGCAGGAGCGGGTGATTACTCCTTAAATAAGCCTTAATCGATCTCAATTTTATAGTCCCAGTAGACTTCTTTTGCCTTCTTTTGCACTTCTGTTTTCCGCGAGTATCAAGTCAACTACGGACATGGAACTCTCACATAGCTGCTAGGGCGCGGACTCACCTCATGTTAAGGTGGTCTGCCAGTATGCAAGGAATACGAGTATGAGTTATGATGGATGAATGATGAAGAATAAAAGGGGTCGTAAAACAGATGTAAGTGCAATGGGAGTAAAGGATTTTTACTGGAGTAAAAACCCTCACCAAGCGGCGGGGTACTGTAACGTAGTACGTTACACTTCTCAGTAACTAACATAATTAGCATAATAACAATAAAAACACATCAAAAATGCAATGTTTACATTCATGTGTCAACTGACAAGGACGAGCCACAGATAAAAATAAGTAGTGCGGTGACAATCAATACTTACTAAGAGCCAGATAATGCATAATATCGGTCGCGCAAGTGAGGATTTGTCTACGGCTCGCATATGTCCCATCGCTATTTAGGCTGCCAACTCCATCTTTTCGTTTGACATAAGGAATTTTAGTCCCGAAGCGATCACACGTCTCACCAGATCCTAATTGTCCAGTGAATTACACACGTGTCTTAACTCGCCATTATCCGGGCCTAAACATAACTTAATCCTCATTATTCTCCGCCATCGAGCATTTAAATTCGGTGTCTTTGAAAACCCCATACTGGGTAAGTGTTGGAAAGCTTAATCATGTGCATATTTTGTGTTTCTTTTGTCTTTGCAGGTTAACTTGGCATGTATGCTTGTTTTATCTAAATTTGTGCTACGCCAATGTTCATTTAATTAAATATAAATGCCTTCAGCTCAACTCATTTTTGTATTTTGTGCTTCACACCGAAAATGTACTGTCATGCCGTTTTTTCCACGCATGAGATCATGTAAACTCCGTCTGATTGTGACAATCCACCAGCATCCTCCATTATCGCACGGTGCTTGCTTTGCTTGGCTTGGTGTCGCAACCAGCGGAGATGACCTTTAACCATCTCGTGACACGCTGGACGTCATTTTCCAGGGTCCAAGGTTCCGGCTGACGTCCCCCGTTACATCCGTCAGTTCGGCTGCACATCAGCGGCTACTGGAACCCGTTTTGGTTCCGTCGCCTGTTCCGGCATCCCACCGTTGGGCATACCTGCCACGTGGGCCGCGTCGAGTTACATCGGGTCGACACCGACACCTGAGCCCTGGTGTCTTCCAGCGTGGCACCTCGCTGCGGGCATCGCCACACCGGCTATCAGGGCAGTACTGTGCTCCCCTACAAGACAATCTCTGGGTTTGTGAACCACAAACTTGCCCACACCCCTTTTATTGTTGAAATATATTTTATGTTGACGAGGTTACGTGGTCTTATTTTATAACCTGCGCCACGTACACCCTTTCCGTCACACATGGGTGATATCACATATCTACTAATTTTTGTCTCTAAGATATGCCTTGCCTTACCATGGTTCTTCACTATTTTGAAAGCATACATACATAAACTCTCGCCCTTTTTCCACACGGTAGGCAGAAACCACCTGCTACGATCCTTACATAGGTACTCCTTTTGCCTCGTCTACATTCATACATCTGGTCATACAAGCACGCCGGTTACGAGAATTAAGCACCTGTCCTTTCTGAAAACCTCGTGGAAGTTTTGAAAGCAGTGGTGTTGATTATAATTAATAAATTACACAAACTAAATCACTTGGCTGGCTTTGAACCTAATAAAATAATAATAAATCTGATTGTTATTTTTAGATTTGGACTGATTTGACGTACACTCGTCAAATAGGCAGTCGCTTTTTAATTTAACTAATTAGTCTGGAAGCAGGCGCTCCGTGCCTCGGAAAGCACGTTAAGCTGTTGTTCCCGGCTGTCATAATTATATAGATCTTTGGCAGTCGTTACGGGTAGTCAGTGACCTGAAAGTCTGACATAGCAGTCTTACCAAAGGGTATCGTATTACCTTATGTTAACTGGGTTGTGCAGGTCAGATAGGCTCCATGTAAAATACTGGTACTCAGCTGCATCCGGTTAGACTGGAAGCCGACCCCAACATAGTTGGGAAAAGGCTAGACAGATGATGATGAGTCTGGAAGCAGGCCTCAATATACCTATTTGCGAAATGATTGTCTGATTGATTAATTTGGTACTGGGAGTAGCGTCTATCAACGACATTTTCCGTCAGCTATAGCAGATCATCACCATCATTCTCTTGTCCTTATCCCAATTCATTTGTGGTCTACGCAGCATGTCTTCTTCTTCCATACTTCTCTATTACTCGTCATCTACCGTCTCGACCGTCCGTCGTCCGTCGTGTGTACCGTCCGTCTCGTCGTCTGTGTTTACTTTCTTATACCTACATTATTTTTAAGATTTAAATTGTATTTACTGTGCCAACTCTAATTTTTGAATAAATATATATTTTTTTTTTAATTATCTCATCAGACACCTCCTTTCTGGCTATATCATCTTTTGCTGAGATAGAAGCCTTTTTGTCCTCGCACAGGTCTTCTTTTTATTATTTAGTTTTAGATTTTTTTTTTTTATTATTTTTGTAGTTCCTGTGCTTGTCCCAAATAAATATTTTTATTTTCTTTCTTTCTTTACACAGTTGCAAAGGATGATACACACAATTGTAAGGGTGTTTCACAGTTGTAAGATAATATAGCAAGAAAGGAGGTGTCCATCCATCGTTTGGGTTTAAAGATTCTTTATTTATTCTAAACTAGCTGATGCCCAGTGCCCACGGCTTCGTCCGCGTGGATGTCGGTCAAATTATATACTAAAACCCGCTTCAAAATCCGTTGCGTAGTTTTAAAGATTTAAGCATACATAGGGATGTAGGGACAGAGAAAGTGACTTTGTTTTATACTATGTAGTGATGAAGTGAAGAACAAACATTGTTAAAACACATAACTAGGGTAACATGTAGGCCAGTAGCTAACAGTTATGTTATCTTAATGTTGGAAGGTACGATGACTCGTCGAGTATGCGGGTAGTTCGCAAGAGATACCGCGGCCTCGACATGAAGGGCTAAGAAGGAACATAGGTGGTTTTTAGTCAGTAGAAGTTTGACACTCCCTTTCGCTCTGCCCAAGAGCGGGAGGGGTTTTTTGATGACTTTTCACACCTCAAAAAAAAAAACCGTACGTACGATGTTGACATGTTGGTTTATTTAATGTGTTCCTGATATCTAGTAGTTCCTGATGTCTAGTAGATTATTATAAAGTTGAACAACTTTTTTTATTTTTTTTTAAATCATCAAATAACCCCTCCCGCTCTTGGGCAGAGCGAAAGGGAGTGTAAGACTTCTACTGACTAAAAACCACCCATGTTCCTTCTTAGCCCTTCATGTCGAGGCCGCGGTATCTCTTGTGAACAACCCGCAGCCCCGAAAGTTGAACACCTTCGTACTTTATAATTTTATTGCCATATTGCAATAATTTTTTTTTTGGTTTTTGTGGTGCTTCTCTACTCCTACCTACACCGTTCCACATTCATACTTATAACTTTTCTCACGACATTTTCCTCATTCTTCCGCATCACATACCACGACAACCGATTACAAAACCACTTTTCAGTCACCTGCGCCACTTTCAGGCTTCCTTCTTGTTTTTTCTCGTGGGAAAGAAAAAACCAACAATAACTCATTATAGCGGTTTTCGCCGAGTCCCACGCCCAACAGTGGGCATTACTAGTCAATGTACTACCGATACATTACAGAGTATTACTATAATGACATTATTTAGTATTTATTTTATTCTAAACACGGGTAGAAGTGGAGTTATGTGTAGTGTATGCGATTTAAATTCACACGGGGTCAGAGACCTTTGGGCTAGACGAAAAATCTATGGAGTAGTCAAGGATGAAAGAAATTCACCCTAATTTTTTTTAGTTAGCCTGTAATTCTCGGATCATTCTTACTAGTTCTACTGCACAGTCCTACGATAGAACTAGTGGGTATTTTTTCCCACTAGTTCTACGATTCACGGTGGTACGAAATCGTCGAACTTTTGTTCCCACTAGGGGAACAAAAATTCTCCTACTCCTGGGCAAAGGACTCCGCCATTCCTTCTACTTCTCACAATGGTGTGCTTCTTCTCGCCAATTGGTGACGAAGCCATCCAAGATGCCCCGCCATCTTCTCCTCGACCTGACTCGACCCAGTCTAGCTATCTGTTTCAAGGCTTCAGTCTTGCGAGATTCAGGCCTACGGTTTCGCCGGCTTTCGGCGGACATGGCCTGCCAAGTCCCATCTTAGTCTCGCTGCTTTGTTAGCTACGAGATTGAGATTGATGGAACCGAATGCATAATACCCATTGATATAAAAAACTTTTTGGCAAAAAATAAAACCGACTTCAAAAACACCAAAAAGTGAAAAATAAACTTCTGAAGAAAAATCAGCTTCTGAAGTCGGTGACATTTGTTTGTTTGATTTCGTTTTTTTGCCACCGACTTCAGAAGCTGATTTTTCTTCAGAAGTTTATTTTTCACTTTTTGGTGTTTTTGAAGTCGGTTTTATTTTTTGCCAAAAAGTTTTTTATTTTTCCATTTTTAGTTGTTCCCAAAGAAATAATAGGTTTTATTTATCCCCAATAAATGGAACATTACATAATATCTTACTGTCCAAATCTGGGTGAACACATCTGCGTACCCCCTCAGATCATACAGGCGTGATGTTACGTCATGATGTTGTATAAACAATAAACATCCAAGCGATTGCAGCAATCACGACAGATTTGCCGTCTATTTTTGAAGAGTTCTATTGTATATCTCCGAAGATCAGGATCAGATCTTCACCAAATTTAAATGGGACCACCTCAGGAGTATACTCTTTCAAATAAAAAAAGAATTTTGAGAATCGGTTCACAAATGGAGGAGAAATCAGGTAACATACATAAAAAAAAAAAAAAAAAAAAATACATACACACGAACATATAACCTCCTCCTTTTTTGAAGTCGGTTAAAAAACTAAAGATACGGTCGTCTGAACATTTGCTCGACGCGTTCGCCATACAGAGAATTGGTGTAGTCTGCTCGTTTACGTAACCTTGTATAAGCGGCATGGTATTAAATAAAGCTTTTAATAAAATTTACGACCGCACCCGAAGAGAGCTGATCGTGGACTAGTTCACTTCGGCTTAGGAAAGACCATGTTGGGACCACGTTTGAGGCGTCATTTTAACATGCCGTCCGCCCAGTCCTTACGCAGTAATATATAAGTCAATGATAATACCAGTGTTTTATTTAGCCTCCACAAACCAGAACAATTAGTACTGGGTAATATGATATCCTTGGTAAGACTGGTTGTCATACTGAGGAAAATGGGTGTGTAATATGGGTGGATATTCATCCATCTTTATGGCAGTGATATTCTTGCTTTTCACATAGTCCAAAAAAAAATGTGCGACGACTCCATCATTGCGCTTCATAGATTACATCAGTAGTCGAAATGAGTCATAATTTTAGGGGTCTTGGCTCCTCAGATCTAGACGCTAGATCTAGGATGAAACGTATCTAGGTTTTTGGCTGAAGACGACAAAAAGAAAGATGTGAGTTTTGAACTTTTTAGATCTTTAGATTTCTTTGCATGTCTGGTGTTTTTTTTCCGTTTAAGTTTTTATTGTTTAAGGGTTCCGTTCGCATCTAGTAAACTAGATGAGCCAGAATAATAGGGTAGTTAATTAATAAAAACGTAATTACTCCGTCAAATAGATTTCCAAAAAGTATTGGACACGTATTTTTTCTTTTTTCACGTAAACAAACAATGAAGACGATACAGTGCTTTGAAAACTAGTGTGACGTCATATTTTAAGACATTAGTATGACATTCTTTACCGGTGAGTGACGTCACGACCCCCCACCCAAATCTTTGACGTGTTTTATCTTCGTCAATTTTTAATGATTTGATAAAACAAAAAATACGTATCCAATATTTTTCGATAATCTAACAGACGGACTAATTAGAATCATATTTTTTTTAGTCAGTAAATATTTATTTATTTATGAAACATATTTATATTTTTCTTAGAGTGAGTGAACAAATATGACCCAGTGATAGCGGCCCTAACTTACGAGCAGTGAGTCGTGAGTTCAAACCCAGGCAGGCGCATTACTTTGTGTAAATTATTTCATTATCACTGCTCTCAAGACGGTGAAGGAAAACATCGTGAGGAAACCGGCATGTCCTAAAGCTTAAAATTCGAAGACATGGTGACATCTACCAATACCGCACTGTGCTCGCCTGGTGGATATTAGACCATCCCTTTCCTTGAGAGGAGGCCTGCGTCTCTACAGTGGGAATGGAATAATAATTACTAATATTATGCACCAGCCTGGGTTCGAACCCACGACTTACTGTTCGTAAGTCGGGGCCGCCAAAACTGGGCCACCACTGCTCGTCCGGCAGGCAGTCGCTACATATAAAGTATTCTGCATCTGCTCAGCTGCATTGCTGGTTAGACTGATGCTCCAAATGACCTTTCGGCCTAGTGCCTCAATTTTAAACATCCGCTTAAGAACTCCCAAATTGGTAGTACCTACAGAAACAATGGATAAATTTTAAATTATTTACATAATATTTCTCTTAGCTAGTAAGGGTGTAACTAAACTGCGAAGACCGACCGAGGCTGATGAAACATGGAGTAGAAACCACCATGCATGGAGTAGAAATCATCAAATAACCCCTCCCGCTCTTGGGCAGAGCGGAAGGGAGTTTCAGACTTCTACTGACTAAAAACCACCCATGTTCCTTCTGAGCCCTTCATGTCGAGGCCGCGGTATCTCTTGCAAACAACCCGCAGCCCCGACGGGAAACCAGCTTGCGTGAGAGATATTTCTTGGCCAAGTCAGACTAGAGACCCGTGGACGGCATATAAACTGTGATACCATAACGGGTAGGCACTAGACGAAGGAGATTGGTTCCGTATGGTGTCGGACGTAAAGAATAGCACCATCCCATATCTTCCCGTGGGTGTCGTAAGAGGCGACTAAGGGACCAGAGAATGGGCAACAGCGTTCTCTGTGCCTTCGTAACAACCATACTGCGATCGCCAACCCGCCTGCCAAGCGTGGCGATTATGGCAAATCCCCCCCTTCTGGGGGAGGCCTACGTCCAGCAGTGGACGTCTTTTGGCTGAGATGATGAAGGAGACAGGTTCCGGCCCATTGACACTCCAGCTTGCTTATTCTGAGTTGACTCAACGACTTTGATTTCCTAGGAACAAACCATTCCGGATTCATAAGTAAATGATCAGCCGAAACACGTCCCGTCCACAGCTGGACATAGGCCTCCCCCAAGTGTCGCCACTCCAGAACTTGCGGCTCCATCGGCCATGTGTTCTGCGAGCAAAGCCACTTAAGTCTGGCAATTCTTCGGCCTTCGTCGATAGCCTTGGTTCTCTTGTGGATGTCTTTATTTCTGATTCACGTAAGGAAACTCCGAGCATATCCCTTTCCATTGCACTTTTTTTTTTTGGCGTGTGGAAAATCATCAAATAACGGGGGTTATTTGATGATTCCCCGCTCTTGGGCAGAGCGAAAGGGAGTGTCAGACTTCTACTGACTAAAAACCACCCATGTTCCTTCTTAGCCCTTCATGTCGAGGCCGCAGTATCTCTTGCGAACAACCCGCAGCCCCGACGGGCTCTCCACTGTCCTTCGGGTGACTTTAAGCTTTTTTTATGGCCCATTGTGAGCGCCCTCGTTTCGGATTAGATCAATTAGAGATAATCGGAATTATCATAGGATTTATGTCAAAAGGATACACTGCTATGAACAACGCTTTGTATTTTACAGCGATCATCGAGCCCAGACCCAGACCCATTCATCTAGTTGCACCTTACACATGAGATATCTCACGGCAACAATAGGTTTTCATTCCAGTGAAACAAAACATCCGGTAGGAAATTGGGCTATGAGCAAGGATGTCAATATTCAGTGATCGAACGTGGGGACCAGTGCTCTCTTCATCTTTGTGGGCGAAAAAGGCTTATTCATAGTTCAGAAGTAAGTAAAAAATTAAGTATTTTTATGTGACAATATCGGACTGAATGACTGATCGTAGTAGCATTCGTGTTAGGTATAAAGTAACCTATGTCAGTACCACTTCACTTTGCTTCACTTGCACGATACTTAGTGCGATCTTGTGCAATTGGTCCGCGGAAGCGACGGAACACCACATCCTGCGGCCAAAAACTTTCTTCAATTACCGATTGGAGATAGCACGTTGGTATCCGCACCACAAACGCTTTGAAAGTCACGTTGCGGCGCGAATCCAGCAGCTGTACTTCAGTCTCTGGCGCACGTACTCCTCGAAGTCCTCTACCTCAGTGGTGTAATGCAGGCGAGAGATGTACACCGGGGTGTTCAGCTTCGCGGCGCGCAGTTTTACGTTGGGGTCCACAGGAGCCTTGCCGCACCGGTTCTTACAGCTTCGCTGGCGGCGGCTAGGCAGATGAAATCTCGTTACTGGAGAACACGATATCCCTTTGTTAAACTGGTTGTCAGACTTCCAGGTATCTGACTACCTGTAACATGTAAAATACTAGGTTATTTATTACTTAAGTCAGTGGTTAGACTGGAAATTGATCTCATCATCATTTCAGCCAAAAGACGTCCACTGCTGGACATAGGCTTCCCCCAGGTGTCGCCACATTGACCGGTCCCGTGCGCCTCGCATTCAGCGGGTCCCCGCAATCTTCACCAGGTCTCAACATAGTTACAAAAAGGCAGGTCGAAGTTGATGAATACAGTTCAAGTAAAAAGTTGTCCCTTTTCTTAAACACAAACTTTATTAAACACTAGCTGTTCCCGGCATGCGTTGCAATGCCCTTTTTCCTACCCACTACCCGCCTGTGTACCAACTACCTACCTACCTACTACCTCCTACCCTACCTACCTACTACCCTACCTACCTACCTACTACCCTACCTACCTACTACCCTACCTACCTACTACCCTACCTACCTACTACCCTACCTACCTACCTACTACCCTACCTACTTACTACCCTACCTACTACTCTACCGACTACCCTACCTACTCTACTATCCTACTTACTACCCTACCTACTACTCTACCTACTACCCTGCCTACCTACCTACCACTTTCTCACCTTTTAAACCTTCCCTGGACTTCCACGAATAATTCAACACTATAATTAGCCAAATCGGTCCAGCAGTTCTCGAGTTTTAGCGAGACTAACGAACAGCTATTCATTTTTATATAATATAGCTGTAATGCCCTTTTACCTGCCTACGTACCAACTACCTACCACCTACCTACATACTACTAATTTCTCACCTTCTCTGGACTGCCACAAATGTTTCAAAACCAAAATTAGACAAATCGGTCTAGCCGTTCTCTAGTTTTAGCGCGACTAACTAACAGCAATTAATTTTTATATTATACGCAAGCACCATTTGAAAAATCGTTTTTCTATTGGGAAAGAAACAGTAATTATTTGTGATTATTGTCATAATGTCGTATGGTCTGTTTGAAGTTGTCATTCGTTGACTGAACAACTGAACGTCACTCAATTGTTTTGCCTTCCCGGAACCTCTCCACTAACACTTGAACTTTATGGGTACGGTATTAAAGCTCAAATTGATTTTACGTTTTAGTTAGAAAACGTTTGTATGGGAAAAAGAAAAGGGCTGTTTTTAGGGCTTTTCCGGCCATTATTCGAATTTTTCTCGCCGTAAGAACCATCCTTGAACTTCAACGAACATTTAAAAAAAAAAATCAGCCAAATCGGTCAAGCCGTTTTCATGCCAAGTCGTGACAACGGAAAACGGGTTTCATTTTTATATATATAGATTTTCACTGCCCTAAAAACACTTTTCAAAACACGCCAAATCTTCTAAAATATTCGTTTCACGAACCGCCAAAAAACCCATAATTCAGTAGGATAAAAACCTACAGACCCCAATACAGAAAACAATAAAAAAAATCCCGTAAATTTAACTAAAATAAGTTATTCTTGTATGCGCCGCACGCGCGACCGTCGGCGAATTTTTTGCGTCGACACTTCTAACTGTTGTTTAAACTGTTAAGTTAATTTATCACCCTCACGATATCTGGATTAAGGCTTTTACGGTATATTATGTTTTTGTTTATTTTCGTTTTATTTTTTTGTGAAAATGTTTTTCTCTTTCAAAACGGTGAAGGAAAACATCGTGAGGACATTGACGTGTCCTAGAACCAAAATATTCGAGGAGACTCGTAGAGACGAGGCTTGGAGTTCCAGTAGTAGGAATATTATAGGCTTATTATGCGTATGTTACGCTACTTTTTTTCTCGTGAAGTGACCACATTAAAAAACAAATTCAAAATACTTATGATAAATTATGTTAATTTGGTAAATAGGTTTTACAAACACTTTCACAAGTCACTTTTTTAAAAACAAGAGGGGGCCGGTGTTTCGTAGCTTACTACTCTTAGAAGTTACTGCCGAAACAAACACAGGGCGTCTAAAATTGCCACTTTAGCAGATCACAATATGAACATAACATCACGCCTGTAATCCCCGAAGGGTTAGGCAGAGGTGTACCTTATAGTACACCCACATTTCGCCAGTTATGTTTAAGTCTCATGTAATAGGGGGCGAGCCTATTGCCATCAACCGGGCACAAAACCAGACTCCGTAGCTGTTACTGATAAATTCCTGATGGAAAAAGCCAATAACACTTTGCCCGACCCGGGAATCGAACCCAGGACCTCATGCTCAGCAGTCGCGCTTGCGACCACTAGACCAACGAGGCATTAATAATATGAATTGCGTTAAAATTTGTAAAATGGTCACAGACACTGTTACTATACGTATACAGGGTGGTTCCGTCGATAAATGAAACCACTGATAGTTCTAGTTCATAGGAACATTATTAAACTATCAAATAAATCCTAACACCTTCGTGGTGCCGACGATACGACAACAAACTACCTAAATGTCTTAGCTAAATTCTTTTGTTACATTTTATTTCCACTCGTTAATCGGTGCAAATTATTCCTAAGGTTAGTAAACCAATATTTGTTTGTAAATTGTAATGTATTTCGTTAACAGTTTTATGCTACTAACTGCGGTACTCAGAGATATTTAATGATTACTATTAAGCCGTCACCAAGTAAAGATTTGTCATACTTTTGTATGACAAAACTGTCAAAACCTTTACTAAGTAATGGCCTAATTAATCATTAAAGCTCTCTGAGTGCGACAGTTAGTATTATTGTTTTTTTTTTCAATTTTTTTATTTTGGTGTTAAAACTTTTTTGATAGTTTAATAATGTTCCTATGGACTAGAACTACCAGTGGTTTAATTTATTGTCGTATTTTCGGCACCACCCTGTGTAATTCAAGGTCCATTTTACGCATTTTAACGCAATTCATAAATATTATGATCTTCATTCATTCATATTAGACCCCCAGAGGTCAGAGTCGATATCTTTTAAGATTCAGACATAATCTTGATAAATTATGTTTTTTTTTCTACAATAATAATTGTGAATTTCATATATAAGTTGTAAGTATCATAGAAGATGTTCTATTGTTTCTGTCTGCTTAGCCCCGTTCGTGGAATAATGTTGTAAGTTTGTTTGTGGCGATGAAGGGATTATTTTAAATATTTTACACAACATGCTGAGGTGCTCCTTTTGCCACGTGAAAAAAAACTTATTTGCGAAAAAGAAAACCAACTTCAAAAACACAAAAAAGTGAAAAATAAACTTCAGAAGAAAAAACATCTTCTGAAGTCGGTGGCAAATAAATAAACCAAATCAAACAAACAAATTAATGTCACCGACTTCAGAAGCTTTTCGTGTTTTTGAAGTAGGTTTTATTTTTCCAAAAAAGTATTTTTAACGTAAAGTTTACGTTTTGTATAATAATTTTTAATTGCTGATTTAACCATTTTTATATTGTCCTGTACTAGACTAGTAAATACGCACCGGAAACTTCAAAATTTTATGACTTTATGGTTAAAGACGATTTTTACCAACGAAATTGAACGCGATCAGCCCATTTAAACTGAGTTTAAGAGCTATCAATATCATTATTCCAAAGCAAAGATTAGTGAAATGAATACCAAGTATATAATACTTATGTTGAGTGCTTGTAAGTTCTGGCATCGAGTGATGATCCGGGTTTGATTCCC
This sequence comes from Diarsia brunnea, assembly GCA_949774965.1. Taxonomy (NCBI): domain Eukaryota; kingdom Metazoa; phylum Arthropoda; class Insecta; order Lepidoptera; family Noctuidae; genus Diarsia; species Diarsia brunnea. The sequence goes on from OX459023.1 coordinate 9,532,029, forward strand.
AATACATGCACGTGCGACATGTCTATCGCATTTTCTTGGAAATTCTGCCTCTCAAGGCCGTTTATAACATAGTGTTTTTAGTCTATATCGTAGTTAAGTTATCAGTAATTATATTATAACAGCAATTCGCCTGTTTTCCCAAAGCGATAGGTTGAGTTGTACCTAAAAAAACAACCTTATTTCGTGAGTTATTTTTTAGTTCTAAAGAGTGTGCGAATCCCTTTGGGAATTACCGGCGTGATGCTATTTTCCGTTATATAAAATCAATTTACCATGATTTCAGTCCACTCCCTCTTATAAGAATGAACAGCGTCCAGTGGTGGTCCCCGCCACCAGACGCAGGCTATCTCTGTCCAGGCGCAGAAGGCCTGGTCAGCTTTATATTCAGGGATAGCGTAGCTTCCTTGGATTGCCTTCCTTGGGGTGGGAAATCATCAAATAACCCCTCCCGCTCTTGGGCAGAGCGGAAGGGAGTGTTAGACTTCTATTGACTAAAAACCACCCATGTTCCTTCTTAGCCCTTGTGCCGAGGCCGCGGTGTCTCTTTCGAACAACCCGCAGCCCCAACGGGATACCACTTTACCTGACCAGGTAATCGAACCTAATGCACAACAGTCGCGCTTAACCCACCATATTCTCAAAAACCCATAAAGTACCGTTATCAGTCCTCGGCAAGGACCTTGATGACCCAAAACCCAAATTGTGGGATTAGGTATTGATAATATCATACCATAGATTACGTGCAAGCGTCTAGAGAATGTGGTCGATGGTCAATGGTTTATGGTCAACGGTTTGGCGATGTTTTTTGTGTAAGTACATTTGATTTCATGTCACATACGTTTGAGAGTGGCAAAGCCAAGATCAGTGAAGTATGGTTGGCAGAAAAAATGTTGTTGAGTTATTTTCATTTTATTTTTTCGTTTAATTTAGGATGATTTGATTTGCATGAAATATGGTCTTAAAAAAGTCGGTGGCAAAAAACGAAATCAAACAAACAAATGTCACCGACTTCAGAAGCTGATTTTTCTTCTGAAGTTTATTTTTCACTTTTTGGTGTTTTTGAAATCGGTTGTTTTTTTTGCAGAAAAGTTTTTTTATTTTTTCATTTTTAGTTGTAGTCCAAACAAGAAACCTTCAAGATTCCCTTATTATTGCTTTCAACTCCCAACCGTCGATTTCTCTGGGATCCCATCACCAGGTCCCGGTTTCTATATCATGGTACCACCCTTGAAATATCTCCTTTACAATAAAAAAAGAATCATCAAAATTGGTTAATATACGACGAAGTTATTAGCGGAGACACATAAACGAAAAATGTTCATAAATTCAAAAAAGTGTTCATAAAATGAAAAGTACTGGGTCAAACAATGTTAAATTTTTATGGGACCAAATGGCAACTATTACGCATTAAACTAAAAAAGAATCACGTAAATCGGATCATAAATCTCGGCGTAATCGGTGTACATACATAGAAAAAAAACATACCGATCGAATTGAGAACCTCCTCCTTTTTGGGAAGTCGGTTAAAAATAAAAAGGTTTCTCGTATTTCGCTAACTTCATTCAGACTACAAACTTAAAATAAAATATTATTATGCTATGAATATGATTGATGGCAATATTTTACCCCCTATTACACCGACTTATACTTTACCGTCGAAATGTACTGTTACATTATATGCAAACATAAACACTTTTTTCTTGAATGCTTGCTTTAACTATTTTATTACACGACTGCCCTAAAAAAAAGAGTGTTATGTTTTTAGCGTTCATGTTTGTATGTTTTTTAGTCGCGTGTGAATAAGCTTCTTTGGAGTTAAATCGTCTTTTTTGATTTTGGGGGGTGGGAAATCATCAAATAACGTCCCGCTCTTGGGCAGAGCGGAAGGGAGTGTTAGACTTCTACTGACTAAATACCACCCATGTTCCTTCTTAGCCTTTTATGCCGAGGCCGCGATATCTCTTGCGAACAACCCGCAGCCCCGACGGGAGTTAAATTGTCCTCAAGACGAGTTTGAGGTCAAAAGTAAGCCCATCTAAGCTATGTTATAAAGAGAAATATTTGATTTTTGTTTTGTTGTCAGCTAGGATTTAACTTAAAAACCACAGTCGATTTAAAAAATTCTTCCACCAATAGAAAGCTACATCTTTGCCGAGTAACATCACTACATATTATAAAACAGAGTCCTCCACTGCGTCTTTCTGCCTATCTGTCTGCCTGTTCGCGATGAACTCAAAAACACCTGCACTGATTTTCATGCTGTTTTCACCAATGGATAGAATGGTTCTCGAGGAAGGTTTTAGTATATAATTTGACCGACATTCACGCGGATGAAGCTACGGGCATCAGCTAGTAGGTTATGTTATATCCTTATCCTTCCATTTCTCGGGAAAAACTGCGTCCTTCTTATTTACATACTCCTAGATATAATTATAAAAAAATACTTCTCTTTTCAATGACCATAGAAAGATATTAATTATGATTCATTACAAATATTGCTTCAGTACCTAACTTAACCAAAAATAACTATTGTTTTTTTGTTCAATCGCCCACATTTTTCGTCTATCCGTACCTCGCAATTGCGAATTCCTCAGTTGAGGTACAATTCAGACATTTATAAGAGTCGTCCACATCAACAGCAGAGTCTATAGAAGCGTATTCTTGGTACAATCCGGGTGTCCCACTAGGAGGTACAATAGGACTACTACTATTTGCAAAGTGATAAAATTGTGTTTCTGAAAAGTGTCTGTGAAAAGATCTTTAAGATTAACTTGGTTTTGAAAATATCAAAAGTAAGTAAGACTTGTAGTTTTATTATTTCTGTGCTATTTTAAAAAAAATACCTCTGGTTTAGTCATCCTGGGTTCGATATACGGGTCGGGCAAATTGGCATGAATTTGCCTGGAGTCTGGATTTGTGCTGGGTTGATGGCAATAGGGTCGCCCCCAATCAATCGGGATACAAACATAGTTGGCGAAATATGGATGTCATGCACTATTCGAGACGCCGCTGCTTAACCCTTCGGGGATTACAGTCGTGATCTTAACAAATATTTCTCCAAGCAATTGTAACTTTTTTCAATCACCTACATTTTTCTTCACAATTCAGACAATAAGAGATGCCCAAATCACCAGCAGAGTCTATAAAATCGTCCCGTCGGGGCTTCGGATTGTTCGCAAGAGATACCGCGGCCTCGACATAAAGGGCTAAGAAGGAACATGGGTGGTTTTTAGTCAGTAGAAGTCTGACACTCCCTTTCGCTCTGCCCAAGAGCGGGAGGGGGTTATTTGATGATTTTCCACCCACCAAAAAAAAAAAAAGTCTATACAATCGTATTCTTGCAAATCCGGGTGTCCCACAAGGATGCATTAGTACTCGCTAAGTATCTGCAAAGTGATAAAACTTGTGTTTCTGAAGTATCTGTGAAGACTTTTTTTGTGCAATTTATTTTATCTGACTTCTTTGGTCTAGTGGTTGCAATCGCGACTACTGAGTCTGAGGTTGGGTTTGATTCCTGGTTCGGGCAAATTGTTATTGGCTTTATTTTTCCATCAAAAAAATCTCAGTAGCTGCCACGGAGTCTGGATTTGTGTCCGGTTGACAGCGATACCCTCGCCTCCTATTAATCGGGACTTAAGTTTAAAAAAAATTGTGTTTAACATAACTTCCTGCACTTTTCTTACTATGCAAAACCATTTTAATTAGAGTAGTCACAGCCGGCAAATGGCTGCGGAAGGGTCCTGGTGACTTGTATAGTTCGCGTCAAATAACTTTGCCCCTCTGAAGTTAGCCATTTGCAAAGATCGCGCAAGTGCAGTCACGTAGAAAATTATTTGCACAAAATAAATACATATTTTTAAAAGATAACATAGTTTTGTATAAATGTTGTATAATTTTTGACTGCTTTTTGACTTTTTGTTTCGTAATTTTGAGAAAATAAATTGTATATTATTATGTCCTTTATTTATTTTCTTACATATAATTTACATTTTTAAATATTTCATACAAAACTTATAAAAAAAACATTTAAAAATATAAAAAATAGTCGTCCACCGGTGACGGGAGCAGGGTCCAAGCTACCGGTGGTTAGGGCTCCAGAGACAGGAACCTCCTCACAATGCGGGCCGTATCGAGGAGTACTGCCTTCTCAATCAGGCTCTTGATCCAACCGCCAAGCGAGAGTTTGGACAGGTAGTCGTCCAGACTCTTGGCTATAAGACCATTGGCCGTTACGACTATCGGCACAATGATAGCCGAGTTCACATGCCACATATCGACAACCTCGTGTGCTAAGTCCAAATATTTTATTTGTTTTTCTTGTATATTATTATTATTATTGTCTAGCCACGGGCTCCTGTATAGTTTTTCAGTGCCTAACATAATTATTGTTTCCAAAGAGCGATACTTTGTCTAATAAACTCACCTTATGTTTTCATCATACATGACAAGAGTCTATGTGGATTAACCAAATAAAGCAAAAATAAATAATGCTCTCGCAACTGAAATTAAAATTAACTGCTGATGTGTAAAATTAAAATGAAAAGCACTTCAGCACTTTAAAAACGTCAACATTTTACAAGAGACAGTCCCCCAAAACGCCCACCCTTCGACACTTCCTAGTGTTTTAGCTGGAAAGAAGAAGTGGCGGAACAAACTCTCCAGGCAAATTATATCTTGAAAGAAGAACCCGATTTTGTGCAATTTATCAATACAAATAAATAAAATTATAGTGTCTGTTTCTGATTTCAGAATTAGAGCTTAGATACATTTTTATACGGTAATTAAATAGCAAAAAATGTCTTTGTCAGCAAGTCAACGTGCTGTTGTGGGTTCGTCAGCCTTTAAAAACCACGAAATTCAAATGTTTGCTCATATATTTTTGTTTTCTCTTATAGCTGAACCACTATGGCATCATTGCGAGCTAGACATCTGCTGATACTTCTCCTGGCAACGTTCGTGCAGTCTGACCGCGTGGTCAGCAGGAAGATTGAATCCGATGACAGTGCCTTCATGAATGCTTTAAGGGTAATTGTACATACTGAGGTTTTTTCAATAAAAGTCTACAAAATACTCTCGGCTATGTCTACTACCTCGCTGGTCTAGTGGACGCAAGCGCGACTGCTGCGAATGAGGTCCTGGTTTCGATTCCCGGGTCGGGGAAAATGTTATTAGTTTTTTTTTCCATCAGGAGTTCGTGTGTTCGTGTTAATCTTATTATTCAGAGTGAGAAAGTGAGGGCACTAGACGTCCTCTCTAGAGGCCCTTGTTTTTTTTTTGGGGGGTTGGAAAATCATCAAATAACCCCTCCCGCTCTTGGGCAGAGCGAAAGGGAGTGTCAGACTTCTACTGACTAAAAACCACCCATGTTCCTTCTTAGCCCTTCATGTCGAGGCCGCGGTATCTCTTGCGAACAACCCGCAGCCCCGACGGGGTGTCAGAGGCCCTTGAGGCGGTTTAGAAACTCTGATACTAGGGTGTGTGGGGTCGTTAGACCTCTGTCCACACGATAAGAGGAAGAAGAAATCTCACGTCGATGACTAATCTCCGTCAACGTGACCTTAAACGGTCAGAAGGACTAAATTAAACCGTTGAACTAATAGCATTTTGTTATTTTTCAGGAAGCAACAAATCAAACACAAGCGGACACATTAAATCTGCCAGCAAATGCATCATCTATCCGGGAGAATATAACTGATACGTTCAGGTAAGTGACTGTAATTATCAGCCTATAATGTTCCCACTGCAGGGACTCAGGCCTCCTCTTTAGGAGAGGGATGGACTATAATTCACCACGCGTGCCCAGTGCGGGTTGGTAGATGTCATCGAATTGTTTGGGTCTACGACATGCCGGTTTCCTCACGATGTTTTCCTTCACCGTTTTGAGAGCAGCGATGATGAAATAAATTACACAAAGTGGTGAGCCTACCTGGGGTTCGTACCCACGATTTACTGTTCGTAAGTCGGGGCTGCCACCATTGGGCCATCGCTGTTCTACATTCTCTGGATTTGTACCCGGTTGATGGCAATGGGCTCGCTCCATAGGATTAAGGCGAAATGTGGATGTACTATTAGGTACTCCTTCGCCTATCCTATATTTTCTGATTAATTTCGTTGCGGGATCCAAGACAGTTAAATCGTTTCTCTGGGACTTCGTCGAGCTTCATTGTCTCGGCGCTTTTCTTGTGGTCGCCACTGTTGATTCTGGCTTACAGGAGTTACAGTGGTTTGGGAATAGTATGGCCGGCTTGTATCCCTTTGGGTATTACAGACGTGATGTTATGTTATACAGGGTGTAAACGACCCCTTCATGAAACCGTCAACCAATCATTATGTACATCAAACTAATTACCCCTACGCAAAAATTTTTGCTGGGAAAAGAATTTTTATTTTGGGTTGGATTTAATCACATTTTACGGTAAAACTCAATGTAGCACTCTTAAAACATTGTACTAGTGGATGCTTTGAATAGTAAACGGGTCATGGAGGTAGTTTAAGAAAATATATAACCTGAAAAACTGGTATTTGAAAATCCAGCAGTGAAGGAACTTTACCTTTCGACTTCTTTAATTGTACTTTTACACCCTTTATTAAAAACCACGTTTTTTACAGCTGTGAGAATCGAACCTACGGTTACTACGCGGACGTCGACAACGACTGCCAAGTGTTCCACGTCTGCTTACCCTCACAGACGCCGTCCGGTCGCAATGTTACCTACCGCTGGAGCTTCATCTGTCCTAATGAGACTGTTTTTAATCAGGTAAGGTTTGATCATCTGTTCTATCTTCATGATTAACGGGTGACTCAGAGTGCGAAACCCTAAGGCCCGAATTACACAGAAAAGGCGTAAGAAGGCACGGCGCAGGCATCTTGACGCTTCAAAACGTTTTAATACAAAATGTAGGTAGGCGACACGATGTGAATTATACTCAAGCGGAGGCTTGGCGCAGGCACGTCGTTTCATCAAATGTTCAGCATTGCTAGCAGTCCGCCACGCCTTCACTTTACGCCTTTACTGTATGTTTCGGGCCTAAGAGGAAGCGGCAAGGTGGCCCAAAAAAATAATTTTTTATTACCTTTTTACCCGACTGCGGCATAGCCCAAAAGTTGCCATTTGCGGGTCAGGCTTTAAGTTCAACAAAGTCTGATTGGTGATTGCAACAATTCAAAGCGTTTATTTGAAGTAGGTCAGATTAAGACACATTTGAATTTGTCGAAACAAAGAAAACACACACATTCTAGTCAAGAAAAGTCATAAGTTTCCAGTGAACGACAGTTTTCTAGTCAAGGTTGCTATTACATAAGTACACAATATGGGCTATGCGATTATATAATACTGAAGAGATTGAATTTACACAATGTAAATATAGCATCGGCCCGTATGGTGTCCGACGTAAAGAATTGCACCATCCTATATCTTCCCGTGTGAGTCGTAAGAGGCGACTAGGGGACTTTACCAGAGAATGGGCGTTCTCTGTGGCTTCGTAACAACCATACTGCAATCACCAACTCGCCTGCCAAGCGTGGCGATTATGGCAAATCCCTCCCTTCGGGGGGAGGCCTATGTCCAGTAGTGGACGTCTCATGGCTGAAATGATGATGATGAAATATAGCATAATAATCTCAATAATATATAGTGTTAAGCAGCCCCGACAATACTATTAAATTGCTTGTAGAGTAGGACCGGTATTGAGCCAATACTATAATTATATATTATCAGCCATGTTCATGTGGTTCTATGTTTTTGTTTTTTAGTTTTAATGTGTCTTGTCTTGTCATTACTAACATTAGTTATAAGCATTTCTGTGTTACTAACAATTTCTATGGATATAATATCTGAAATAAATGAATAATAATAATAATATAATCGTCCAACTTGTAATATGCTTGCTTACATAGTGTGCATTCAATGCTTGTTTTAAATTTCGTCACATTCAGTTCAAGAATACTTTAGTGTAATTTTGTTATAGCATATCAAACAGTTCCCTAATGAGATGAGAAATGAAAATCAATCAGATGAGTCTACTTCAGTGAGTCTGAAGATTGGCTGAACTAATTGGTCTGTGTACTATACATTGATTGACTAAACCAAATAATTATTTTAATTACAGGAAGTCTTAACCTGCACAAGAGTAGCTGACTCAATCGACTGCAAGGATTCCCCCGATTTTTATCACTTGAACATGGAAATAGGCAAAGAATCAAACAAGACAGAACCCGCAAAAGATAAGAAAGATAACCGTAAAATACAAAAAAGAAAGCCGGAGAAGAAACGAGAGAACATAGTCATGGCAAATGATGTAAACGATTATGTGAAAGAAAATATGCAAGGTCATTTACAACCAATAGAATTGACGAAGAGCGATGAGTATGGTCCAACCCTGATTGAAGCAGTAATAGAGAGTGTAGACCCTGAAACGGAGGATGTGGAACAAGAGCAGGAGACAGGAGAAGAGATGGACAGAATAGTGATGGAGAGGAATATGAGAAATGAGAGGCAGATGAGACGAGGCATGTTTCGGTTTAAGGGAGATGTGAATCAATGAATATTTTGATTGATTCAAAGATTTAATTGATTGATTCGAAGAATGTGTTGAATGATTTAATGAATTAATTGATTGTTTCGATTAATTCAATAATTGATTCATGTCCTGATTGGTTTTTGGTTTGTCAATTATTTTATGAAACTGAAATTGTATGTAATAAACAGTTGGACTATGCCTGTTTGGTTTAGTGGACGCAAGCTCTGCTGCTAAATACTAGCTTGCTAGTGGGTTCGATTTCCTGGTTGGGCAATGTGTTATTGGGTTTTTCATCAAGAATTTCTCAGTAATCACCACGGAATCTAGATTTGTGCTTGGTAAATACCTCCTATTAGGTACAAGGAATTTAAACGTAACTGGCTAAATGTTTGTGTAACATTATGTACCTTCTGCCCACCAGATTTTTAAAAATTTAAAATAGGTGTAAAAATATGTTGATAGACCAAAAATCGACTTAATGCTTTGAAATCAATAACGATGATATTTCTGCCTTGTACTTAAGTTTCCCAGTGGCCAACTCATTGTAATCTAAGTTACAGTAAGTTAATTTTAAGTTATTGTAAATAGTTTGAAGTATAAATAAACGAAAATGTTCATTTGTATGTCTTTCTTTATTTTTGATAAGTAGTGTATCCGTTCTTCATCAGAGGGAGGATATAACTTCCACTCGGGTCGATCATAAGGTTAAGCCGCGCTTGCCTAGGTTGGTCTGTGGATGGGTGACCGCCCATTACATACCGAGTTTCCTCCGTGCCTCGGATAGCACGTTAAGCTGTTGGTCCCGGCTGGTATATACAGATCTTTGTCAGTCGTTACAGGTCTCTGCCAACCAGTCTTACCAATGGGTATTGTATTACCTAGTATTAACTGGGTTGTGGAGGTCAGATTGGCAGTCGCTCCATGTAAAATACTGGTATTCAGCTGCATCTGGTTAGACTGGGAGCCGACCCCAACATAATAAGGCACATAACATATTGCTTGAAATATGTAGTTTATAAACTACATACATACAATAGAATCCCGATTATCCGGATATCCGATTAACCGGTCTCATTGTTCACGGTTCTAATGACCGTTTTATTATATCCTATTGTCTAAATGACGTATGTGAAACACTATCAATATGGTCCGGATAATCGGGATTCTAGTGTACTTTTAACTGACGGCACGGGTAGCGCAGTGGTTCAATCAATTGACTGCTGCGCTGCCTGTCGCGGGTTAGATCCCCGCACGGAAGAAATATTTTTTAGCCTAGGTGTTTGTGTATGTGAGTTAAAATGTTTGTCAACGAAAAATTACACTTCCGCGTAAACAAAGTCGCAGGTAACAGTTAGCATGCTATAAGTTTCAATAGACCGTTTTACGGCGTAAGATGAAATGCACACGTGCGTATGTTTTACTCAATACAGTTGATAAGGTCTTGAAGAGCTCGTGACTAGATAAAAACAGCAGCTCAGATTAATCTCCAGGTTAAACCACGCTTGTGCTATGTGATAACGTCATTCGAATTTTAATATCACTCCCCTGAAATAGTCAGTGTCTTATAAATATTCAATTCCTGTGTTTCTTTGCGCATCTAGGATAAATGGAAAAGGATTTTGGGATGTAACTTAATCTATATATATAAAAATGAAACCCGTTTTCCGTTGTCACGACTTGGCATGAAAACGGCTTGACCGATTTGGCTGATTTTTTTTTTTAAATGTTCGTTGAAGTTCAAGGATGGTTCTTACGGCGAGAAAAATTCGAATAATGGCCGGAAAAGCCCTAAAAACAGCCCTTTTCTTTTTCCCATACAAACGTTTTCTAACTAAAACGTAAAATCAATTTGAGCTTTAAAACCGTACCCATAAAGTTCAAGTGTTAGTGGAGAGGTTCCGGGAAGGCAAAACAATTGAGTGACGTTCAGTTGTTCAGTCAACGAATGACAACTTCAAACAGACCATACGACATTATCACAATAATCACAAATAATTACTGTTTTTCTCCCAATAGAAAAACGATTTTTCAAATGGTGTTTGCGTATAATATAAAAATTAATTGCTGTTAGTTAGTCGCGCTAAAACTAGAGAACGGCTAGACCGATTTGTCTAATTTTGGTTTTGAAACATTTGTGGCAGTCCAGAGAAGGTGAGAAATTAGTAGTACTATGTAGGTAGGTAGGTAATAGGTAGGTGGTAGGTAGTTGGTACGTAGGCAGGTAAAAGGGCATTGCAACGCACGCGGGGTACAGCTATCTATATAAATAAAAATGAATTGTTGTTCGTTAGTCTGATTAAAACTCGAGAACGGCTGGGCCGATTGAGCTAATTATAGTGTTGAATTATTCGTGGAAGTCCAGGGAAGGTTTAAAAGGTGAGAAAGTGGTAGGTAGGTAGGCAGGGTAGTAGGTAGAGTAGTAGGTAGGGTAGTAAGTAGGATAGTAGAGTAGGTAGGGTAGTCGGTAGGTAGGGTAGTTGGTAGGTAGGGTAGTAGGTAGGTAGGGTAGTAGGTAGGTAGGGTAGTAGGTAGGTAGGGTAGTAGGTAGGTAGGGTAGTAGGTAGGTAGGGTAGTAGGTAGGTAGGGTAGTAGGTAGGTAGGTAGGTAGGGTAGGAGGTAGTAGGTAGGTAGGTAGTTGGTACACAGGCAGGTATTAGGTAGGAAAAAGGGCATTGCAACGCATGCCGGGAACAGCTAGTATAAAATAAGTATGTAGTTCCCAGGAGCAATTTAAAGCACAAAAACTGAACCCCCCAACCCCCAACCCCAACCCCCTGCTAGTGTCACAAATAGACATACACAATATCATCGCACACATTCACAGACACCCACACCGCACAAACACCCGCACACATACACGCACACACAATACATTTAGAGTCACTCTTGGTCACCTTATCTTATTTAACTTTTTTGTGTACTTCGTAATTGGCGTATTGTTTTGTAACAATTTTAAGTTATATTACTGTAAGCTGTGAAGCTATCTTTCATAAATAAATAAATAACTACGGGACAATAGTCAGCATTCCTCAGAAAAGCTAAAATTTGTGATTGATCATTATCACGTATATTTCCAGTCTAACCGGATGTAGCTGAAAATTTTACGTGGAGGGACTGCCTTTCTGAACTCCACAACCTAGTTTTTTCTGTGGATGTCATACCCCTTGGGAAGACTGGTTGTCAAACTTCCCGGCTACTGACTACCTGTAACAAATATCAAAGATCTACAAATAATAGTTGGAACCACTTAATCAAAATTAATTGAAGATACGTGTAGAAACAGCGAATCAAAAGAAAAACCAACGTGGTTGCCAATCTAAGTGTCATTGAAAAAAATAATTATTTCTTATCTTCCGCAAAATTAACATTTCCATGCTTGAGATCAATCAAATAGCTGCTTTTTTAATCGTGATTCGAGAAGCAATTTCCTAGATTAAAAACAACAAAAAAATGTTGTGAAAAAAATGTTGGTGATATTTTTAATTTTATTCACAAAAGTTTTGGCTGATGATAGCGACGAGGACAAGTACCTTGATCTCTTGCCAGAAGAAGAAAAACAGCAGTTCTTAGAAAATGTTGCTAGAAGGATACTTAAAGATGTTGGAAGCAAAGCGAACGTAACAAGCGGTCGGAGTGGAGAAGTGTCCGAAGATGAGTTGAATCAACACTCTGAATACGTCAATTCAATTATAAAAGAAGAACAACAAAGTATAAAGAATAAAGGTGATGGAAATGACAAAAGATCGAACCCCGCGTCTGAAGAAAAAGATATTTTAGGTGTGCAACCTTTAGATACTGAAAAAACAGCTTCACGAGATGAACGAGTGTCTGATGAAGGCACTTCTAATAATAATACAGTTGAAGACGCTACCGGTAACGGTGCTATTATAAAAAGATCCATAGAGAATGATCATGTCTCCTCCGAGACCGTTCAAAGTCATGAGACTTCTGAAACACTGCAAAAAGAATCACAAAAAACATCGAAAGAGACGAATGATATAGACGCTGAAGAAAAAGAGGTTTTAGGTGTACAACCCTTAGATACTGAAAAAACAGCTTCACAAGGTGAACAAGTATCTGATGAAGGCACTTCTAATAATAATACAGTTAAAGACGCTACCGATAACACTCCTATTATAAAAAGACCTATAGACGATGATAATGATTCTAAGACTGTTCAAAGCCATGAGGCTTCTGAAACTCTACAAAAAGTATCACAAAAATCATCGAAAGAGACGAATGATTTAGAAGCTGAAAATGAAAAGTTTATAAGCGCTAACAATGCTTCGGATGCAAAAGTTTCATTTGAGAAAGATTTGGAAGCCATAGAATCTACAACCGCAGTAGATGATGTGGATAAAGCAGCGTCAGTTCAAGGTAATGAAACCGATGACGCACAAAATGTATCAGTAAAATCTATATATGAATCTCGTAGAATAAACAACCAAGACGGCAAATTTGCTGAAAATACAACAGATATTGATACAAAAACTTCTACAGTTAAAATTATAAACTCTTCGAATAACGTTTCAGGTACTGAAGAAGAGGTTACAAGTCATCCTTCTGAGGCTGAAAGTTCTAAGAGTACTTTATTTGAAAGTACGATGGAATTAGGAGAAGCAAATGATTCCGAATCGCTACTGAAGTCTAAAAGTGATGTTTCAAAAAAGGTTGAAAACGAGGATGTGACAAAAACAACAATAAGCAATCGTGATTCATTCAATGAAGAACCTACAGAATCTGTCACAGATGCTACACAATCTGACACAAAAACTACAGAATCTGTCACAGATGCTACAGAATCGGACACAAAAACTACAGAATCTGTCGCAGATGCTACAGAATCTGTCGCAGATGGTACAGAATCTGTCGCAGATGGTACAGAGTCTGATACAAAAACTGTCACAGATGCGGCGGAATCGGTCACAGAACCTACAAAATCTGTCGCAGATAGTCCAGAATCTGTAACAGATGCTACAGAATCTGTCACAGAAACAACAAAACCTGTCACAGAAACTACAGAATCTGTCATAGAAACAATAGAATTGGTCCCAGAAACGAGAATTGAATCAGAAATTGTGACGACAGAAGCACCAACAGATTCCACTAGTGTCCTTTTTACAACTCAAAGTATACCTATTGCTACGACAGAAAAAATAAACATAATAGTTGAGGATTTCACGACAGCACCTACTCCAGCAACAACAGTTCAATCTACAATTTTAGAACCGCAAACAACTACAGAAAATAATAAAATGGTCATCAATAAACGAGTAGTTTCATCAGAGGAAGTAACTCTCGCAGCTATAGACTCTGACGAAAGCGCTGACGAAGACTCTGTAGAAACAACAACAAAGAAGCACAAAGTGATCGTGCACAAGCCTGTAAAATACATCGTAGGCCCGAGAGGGAAGAAAATGGCTGAAACAAAAAAACATGACGCACAAAATGCTAACTTTATCGAGTTGGAAAAAGTGTATTACAATCAAAACAAAAACGATCATAAAGTTCCAGTAAAAAAGGAGTACCATGTTTATGAAATCCGTAAGTAGCAGTAGATTTTGCTTTATTTTACTACTGGTAGCATTATAATCTTCGGCAGCCTTGTTCCATCTACTGCCGAATATGAGCGTCCTCCTTTTTGTGCCATACTTTACTCAAGCAGGAGTCTGAACTAGGTCTGACCCACGATCTTCTGATATTATCCACCCATCTAGAGGACTTGTTCTTAGCGTGTCAATGGCAATTTAAATTGGCTCAGCTCATTTGCCGACGAGTTTGGCACTTTTTGTAGCGTTTATCAGCTTCTGTGATGTGCAAAAAATAGGACAGCCAGGATACACGATATCAAGTGACCCACCGTGTGTGGGGTAGCACCACATTCATACTTCAGGTCAGAGTCATCTGCCTGCCGAGACTATGGGTTGTTCGAAAGAGATACCGCGGACTACTGACTAGAAACAACATATGTTCCTTCTTAGCCCTATTCGTTACTTTTCGTTTTCCGAGGTCGCGGTATTTCTTTCGAACAACCCGTAGCCCCAGCAGATACAATCACTGACGAAACCCATTAAAATATACAATCTTACCATACCTATGCTACTGAATTCAAATCTTTTTCACAGCCGCTGACCAACCCCCATTCACCAAAGACGAATCACCCGTTGCAAATCAGCCATACTACGTTCCAGTATACAACTATGCACCAAACCATGCTTACTTTAACCCCCAAAATCGTTTAGGACCAAACGCTGAAGACTCAAGTGCACAAACAAACGCCATCTTCAATGATGACGACGATAATAACTATGACAAAACAGAAACGCTAAAAGTTAAAATGGAGTACGATAGAATCTATGATAGTTCTAAGAAATTCGACAGTAACCATAAAATCCACAGTATGCCCAAAGAATTTAGACAGAACACAGAACAACCAAAATCTAGTGGAAAAATAAATCTTGCAGACTATTTTGATTCTGATTATTACTTCGAAAGAAAAAAAAAAGAAATAGCTAGGAAATCCTATAGTACAGTACCTGATTCCTACGAAGCTGATCATCCGACTCATAATATACGAGAAGGTGGTTTAAAGAACCATTTAAGAGCGGTCCGGAATATATTGTTCCAGCAGAAATCTTTTGGTCTGGTTGATAGAAATAACCATGGAGCTAGCGTTGAAAAAGCATTAAGAAAAGATCGTAAACGAAAAGTAGATAAAAAGCTTATACGTACAGGTGAAGACAGAGATTTTAAACATAAAAATAATAATAAGAGTAAAAAACGTCAAGATTATAATGGATATAAACATAAACGCAACGACAAGAAAGGATTTTATCTTATAGACGACTTTTTTAAGGCAAACATTGAGAAATTCTCTAAGAAGTCAGTCAGATTTAAAGTTACGCCACACCCTTATATTGAAAATAAAAGTGATAAAGCGAAGGCTTTTTCAAGACACGGCAAGGGAATACAGAGAGCGGTAAAACGCATAAAGAATAAAATTAAGGTTAAACAATTTATAGATTTACCCGTTTTTAACGAAACTTTGAAAGCAAAACCAGATCAAGATGATATTCGCAACGAAGGCAGTGTTAAAGACAATGTAAAATTAAATCTTAAAAGTAATGAAATCAACGTTTACATGCAAGTTTTAAAGGATATGGTGGCATTAGACAATAAGGCTTTAGTGCGGTTTGATTGGTTGGGGACAGCCGTGGATATACAAGCGGCGTTGCAAAAGATATTTGAGTTGACGTAAGTACTATCATCACTACATAATTATAAAACAAAGTCCTCCACCGTGTCTGTCTGTCTGTTCGTGATAAACTCAAAAACTACTGCACTGATTTTCATGCTGTTTTCACCAATGGATAGAATGGTTCTCGAGAAAGGTTTGAGTGTATAATTAGATCGACATCCACGCGGGCGAAGCCGCGGGCATCAGCTAGTAATTTTATAAAGCTGAAGAGTTTGTTTGTTTGGTTGAACGTGGTAATCAAAATTCAAAATTCGTTGCGTAGTTTTAAAGATTAAGATTAAGCATACGTAGGGACGGACAGACAGCGACTTTGTTTTATACTATGTAGTGAAAAATAATTTTAATTTCCAGAGCCTTAGTAGAGAACGAAGAATATATTCACCCATCAGACGAGGAAATCTTAAAATACATTCTTTTCATACATAAGTTGGCTTCCGAAACTCACAATGCCAAGGAGCTGGAGGTTCTACTAAGGAAGAAGATGGCTCTCCCTAGCAAAAAGAAAAAGAAGAAAAACTCAAGAATGCCGAAAAGAAAAGGACTGATCAACCGAGTATGGTTGTATTTGAGAAATAAGGACCCTGAGATTAATGAGAAAAAGGCTATAAAACAGTTAAATTCATTTTTCATGGGTATTGAAGATGTATTGTATGATGTAAGTGATCACTAAAATATTTTGAAAGTAAGCTTTGTTGAAGTATAAAAATGTCGATTTTCCATACAAACTTTCATTAGAAAATTTGTATAGCCGTTTAAAAATTATTTGTATTAGTGAAGGATTTTTTGACCCCTTAGCTAAGGGGTCAAATCATTTTTAAACGGCTATACAAATTTTCTTCAAACATAGCTAAGAACACTCCCGGCTAATTATATAGGTACCCCACCGTCAAATATTGATACCCCACCTTATACATAAAGAGTGTAAAAGTACCCTAAACGAAGCCGAAAGGTACTTATTCTCCCCGTCACTGCGATATTTTTTTTGTTCTAGACTATACCTGGGAACCCCCTAGTTACGGAGATATTGGGGGTCAAAGTTCCAAATTTTTCACAACTGTTTTTTTAATACTAGTTTTCAGGTTATAACTTTACTTAAATTACCTCCATGACCCGTTTACTATTTAAAGCATTTACTTGCACAATGTTTTAAGAGTTTTTTTACCAATTTTCCAGCAATAATTTTTGCGTAGGGGTAATTAGTAAGATGTACATAATGATTGGTTGACGGGTTCGTTTAAACACTGTATACATGTAGTGACTGCCTCTACAACCCAGTTAGAACTGGGTAATACGATACCCCTTGGTAAGACTGGTTGTCAGACTTTCGGGTCACTGTCTACCTGTAACGACTTCCAAAAAGAAGGAGGTTCCTAATTCGATTGTTTTTTTTTTGTATGTACACCGATATCTCTGTCAATTGTAGACCGATTTTCAAAATTCTTTTTGTGTTCGATAAAGAATACTCCCGAGGTGGTCCCATTGCTACCAAGTCAGGATCTGATGATGGGATCCCAGCGAAATCGAGGGCAACCCTCAAATTTTATAAACATTTATTACGTTTTTCATTTTTCAGTTACACGACGCCATAAAGAACATAGCAAAAGTAACGACATACAAGAACCAGCATTGGTATCAAAATCTGAAAGAATTGTACATAAAACCTGACGAGCAGGATCTTCTTCAGTTGCTCCTGCATATGTCTGCAATGAGGCTGTTCACTTTGATTGAAGAAAGTGCTGAAAATGGGCTTGAAGAAGACTACATTAAGTATGTGAAGAAGAATAGACAGCATTCGAAGAAAACTCTGCAGGAGATGATGTTTGTAATGAAGATATTGGATGAATATAATAAATATGTCGAGTAAAGTGTATTTTTTAAATTTTATTGGTGTTGGTTTATTATTTTCCATCCCGGGAAACATCGAAGTTGGTGTAAATCCAACAGAAATTAATTATTTATTTAACATTCATACATAACATCACGCCTGTAATCTCCGAAGGTTTAAGCAGAAGTGTTCCTAATAGAACACGTACATTTTGACAGTTCTGTTTAAGCCTCATGTATTAGGGACTGAGCCTATTGCCGTCAACCGGGCACAGATCTAGACTCGGAGGATGCTATTGAAAAGTCCTGATGGAAAAAACCCAATAACACTTTGCCCGACCTGGGAATCGAACTCAGGACTTCATGTTCAGCAGTCGTGCTTGCGACTTCTAGACCAACGACGAGACAGTCTGTTGTTAGATTACAGTTAGAGATAAATATTAATTCAAGTGGTCTTGCACCCAAATTTCCATGGAAACATGCCCATCGTCCTTTTTAATGTACATCAATTCGATTACACAACCAATGTTTGAAGTAGGTTAAAATAAAAAACAAAAATTCACAACAAACTTTATTGAAAAACAATTCTTATACTTATTTTATAATCTATACTAAAATCACATTATTATTATTTTGGTATACAAAACTTTTACGTACTAAAATATTTCATCAAAACTTTTGAGGTAACTTTTTAAATGTTTTGACAGAATATACCCAGAGAAGGGTAAGGTTCAAACCGGTACGAACAAATGGCGAAAGCTGATACCTTACTAAATAATTGGATACTCGACTATTTTTTTTACTAGTGATTTGTAAACTTTAAATAAAAATATAGGCAAAAAAACTAGTGAAATATCTTAAAAAGTATTAACTGGTTTAAAATGGCCTGCCAGACAAAGACGCTATGAAGAAGTGACGTCATACTTTCATACCGCCATAGTTAAGTAGTACAAATGGCCGTTTCGAGCGACAAGGATAGCAAGTCCCCCCAACAAAAACTTCTAAAGCGTGTAGCTACTTCATTTTTTTTATCGATTCGTACTTTTTTATACATCATGTTATTTCTGTTAGTTCTTTGAAATAACATAACATTTTCGTAAAATTTTACCTGTAATCAACTACCCTATTTATCAACGTCCGCAATTGGTCCGTTCGAGTTTGACTGATCAGTTTAAATATGTATATTTACAGTAAAAACTATTGCGATTCACAAAAAAAATACATCTGAGTACAAGACTACAGAATAATTGTGCCAGAATACATTACTATTGTATTGTAAAGAAAACTAAGGAATGATAAAAGTAAAAAACATATTGAAGAAACCATAATTCAACCAGAATGGTTAGCTAACAAATCTTTCAAAATTAAAAACCTTAAACCCAAGTGGGTTTCAACATAAACATGAAATGATAAGACTAAAATGAATCACGCAATCACAGGAATATGCCCATTGCCCTTACTTCTGTATTTTTTTTTAATGACATGAATAAACTGAACCCCACAGGAATATGCCCAATGTCCTTTTTCGTGTCATTTTCTTTTCCTATGGCTCGGATTTAGATTTAAAGGTCAACTTAACTAGGCAACAACATATTTATATTATTGTTACATTTTCGGGTTTGGCAATATCGCTCTAAAATACTGATTTGCTCAATGTATTTTTTATACTAAATATTTTTCTGATGTGAGGCGATGGTGCGACCTTGGGTCAAGTACGGTGTAAAATACTGGAATTCAGCTGTATTTGGTTAGCCTGGAAGCCGACTTCAACAGGAAAATGTGGGCAAATTTGATGTGTTTTATACTTAGCCTCTTGTGTGCAAAATATACAAAGTATTTCTTTATTTTAACAATATATTAATTTAACTTAAATATTTAATTATTGGAATGGTTATTATCTTGCGTGCTGAAATGGGAATAAACAGAACACATAGAACAATAATACATATATAGCATAATATATATATATATATATAGCATTATTATTATAATGCTGTTCTAGTTCATTGTTTTTTGTCCAGTTTCCTAAACATTTTTTTTTTTTTTTTTTAAAAAAACGTTGCCCCACACTAGGAATTTCTCCTGTATCGTGGGGGCGTTCACAAACATTTAAACTCACATACACAAATACCCAGACCCGGAACAACTATCTGTAGGTCATATAAATATTTGTTCCGTGCGGGGATCGAACCCGCGACACGCAGCGCAGCAGTCCATTGCTTGAGCCACTGCGCCAACTGTGCCGTTTCCTTTGACAGTCGTAAAACTTAGTTAGTGGCCAGATAGCCGGACAACCAGTCTTACCGAAGGGTATCGTATTATAATGTAATTATTGGGTTGGTGGGGTCAGATAGGCAG
Organism: Diarsia brunnea; assembly: GCA_949774965.1. Classification (NCBI taxonomy): domain Eukaryota; kingdom Metazoa; phylum Arthropoda; class Insecta; order Lepidoptera; family Noctuidae; genus Diarsia; species Diarsia brunnea. The sequence goes on from OX459023.1 coordinate 9,551,988, forward strand.
TCACTCCACATAAATTATGGTATTCAGCTGCATCCGGTTAGACTGGAAGCCGCCCCAACAAGGTTAGGAAAAGGTAAATGGTAGTTTTCTACTGTCCAAATATGGTTTTCTTTATCCCCAAATCAGCTATGTTTTATTGTAACTTAAAAAACTACGTGTTTATAACGCGAATTCACTAGACAACAACTTTTCTCCTGAGCCACGAGTTTAGCGACCTTAGTAGCGTCAATCAGTTCTTGTGATGAACAAACAACCAGGCACGTAGGACACGATACATATATTCACTACCCTATCATTTGTCGAACAACACCATATTTACATCCTACGACCGTGTTTAGAAGACTATCAGACAATGCGAAAAGTTTTTAATCACTATCACTACATAGTATAAAACAAAGTCGCTTTCTCTGTCCCTATATCCCTATGTATGCTTAAATCTTTAAAACTACGCAACGGATTTTGATGCGGTTTCTTTTAATAGATAGAGTGATTCAAGAGGAAGGTTTTAGTATATAATTTGACCGACATCCACGCGGGTGAAGCCGCGGGCATCAGTTAGTACATAATAAATTGATATGAACTTAGGCATACCTACTGTTTCTCAAAATTTTGATGTCAAAATAACTTTAAATGCTCAGTTTTCGAGGAGAAGAAAGGGGACTACGAAACGGCGAACACGTAAAATTTTTGTGATATAATCGAGGTGAGCTGTAGCTGTCCCTATTGCACTTTACAGGGACAGGCTTGAAGTATCGCAACGGTAAAAGTTTCTTCAAACACTTACGAGTACTTATTGGCCCTGTCTATTCTAATTGGTATATCGTCAGCAACCAACATCTTTGGGTTAAAATGATATGAACGAGGTTGCCTAGTGAAGACAACGTTAGAACTATGTACAACTATTTACGCTTCAGTTTCTAGTTCTGCTTCTATCTCTTCAGGAGTCCGCAGGTCGATAGCAAATCTCTTCTTGGTTGGTGCTTCTTCGTACTCTGAAAAGGAGATATTGTTTTTATTAATATTGGCACTTAAGTACTGTATTTGACTACCTAGTGCCCCGCCGGGGCTGCGGGATGTTTGAAAGAGATACAGCGGCCACGGCACAAAGGGCTAAGAAGGATCATGGGTTGTTTTTATTCAGTAGAAGTCTGACACTCTACCACTCCCAATTACTACTACACTCTAGCCGCTCTGCCCAGGGCGGGAAGAATAATTTTATGATTCCCGACCATCCGAAAAGATAAATTAAAGAGGTACCTAGTGCACTAGCGACACATCTTGAGTAGAATACGGAATTTCGACGCACACAATATCGATAACTAATACGAATCCGCAAAATTGCGATGCATGTGTGGCGACAGCGACATCTATCGCAACACATGCGAACTAAATTGGCAAATCCTACATCGCGCTATCAACTTTATCCGCGACATTAGCCTATATAGAAAATCCCGACTTACATATATCGGGCAGTTAGCCCACCAGACACAACACCCGTCTGGTCGGAGAATCCTCCCTTTTTTTAGGTATGAGGAACTTTACACCCAGTTCCTCATATTCCCCAAACACGTGACTGCGAGAGACCATCTCCACGAAACTACTGCACTTCGATGCACCGCAAAAAATCGTAGCTACGGAGCTACTTGACTTCTATAATCTATTGCGAAAGATCTTACTAAGAAAGTATTAGACTTCGACATAATTATTTAGCTACTCGTATTTCGTTTAGCTTAACACATCAGTTTCATGAGTGAGAAACCGCATGAATATGACTATAAGAGTACAAGAAGAACAAAGAAACGATGGATGGACTGTGTGAAGGATGATATGGCTAGAAAGGAGGTGACCATTGTGATGACGAGCAACAGAGAGGTTTGGAAAAAATGACATGCTGCGCGGACCCCAAATAAATTAGAGAGATAAGGGCAGAAGAATGATAACAGGCGAGGTCCCTTTTTTTTCTGGGGAGTGGGAAATCATCAAATGACTCCTCCCGCTCTGGGACCACCCATGTTCCTTCTTAGCCCTTGTGCTGAGGCCGCGGTATCTCTTTCGAACAACCCGCAGCCCCGACGGGTAGGCGAGACACCTCAAGCCAAGAAGCAGAAATTTGGTAGATTCGATAAAATCCATACCAGAGAAAAGAAATACATATGAGAACACATTTAGCTCATGGCTTAATAAGAACTGCCACTCGGGTCGATCTTTAGGTAAAGCTGTGCTTGCCTAGGTCGGTCTGTGGATGGGTGACTGCTTGATATACTGAGTTTCCTCCGTGCCTCGGAAAGCACGTTAAGCTGTTGGTCCCGGTCCCGGCTGCCTAGATCTTTGGCAGTCGTTACAGGTAGTCAGTGACCTGAAATTCTGACATCCAGTCTTACCAAAGAGTATCGTATTACCTAGTATTAACTGGGTTGTGGAGGTCAGATAGGCAGTCGCTCCATGTAAAATACTGGTATTCAGCTGTATCCGGTTAGACTGGAAGCCGACCCTAACATAGTTGGGAAAAGGCTAGGTAGATGATGATTTAGACGAAAAACCATTTCAATCTTTAAGCGAATAGAGTAGCTTGTCACGTAGGGTTCAATACAAAAATACTTAAACTTCACACCATTTTGAGATAGGCAATGCTATAAATTCCACCGAAAGTTCACAATCATCAGCAAACCTAGACTACACAATAAAACCAGTGCAGAAATACAGGGTAGGTACGGTCAGCATCAGAAGTAGATCACCACTACTCTAAGTTTCAAAGCAGGTTTTCTAATAAAAACTTGTTAGATATTACTCGTTACTAACAAGTTATTGAAGAGTAAGAAACATTTTAAAGAATAAACTTCTGAAACATTAAAAAATAAGGAGTACTGTACATTAAATAATTAAAATTCCGAAATGTTAAGGTACTTCTTTTGCTGACCGTACCAAAAACCATGAAAATAGAATAAGAAACATATTTTCAGAAGACCAAGCCAACTCTTATTTACTTGGAACCCGCAGCCCCGACGGGACCAATATATATATATAAAAAAAAATCATTTAATTCAGGTAATATAACCCATATTTGAATACACGATTAAAACATTAGATAAAGTCATTTAAATTCCTTGAGTGACTATTTGATTAAAAAGGCATTCGATGAAAATCGTAAAAAAAAACGAATTTCGCGGGCTACATTGAAGGTTTCACCTTAAGTGAAAATCTTAATATGAAGATTATGAAATGCAAATGCAGGAAGAGCATGATAATAACACCATTAATATGATGTTTCCTTTTTGTTGTCAATGTTTTCTCCTTTTACATGATAAGCATTGTGACAAATTGAAAACCTCCTCCGTTTTTAAAGTCGATAATAAATAGAAGATCGTGTTTTACTAACCTGCATTGGCCTGCAATGCTTTGACTCTTCTAGAATAATCCTGGAAGGCAGCCGCTAACGAATACGTGAGGCGCCTTGCTGCATTTCTGAAACAGTTCAATAATACATATTAGATTTGAAATACCCTGTGACATGGGATTTCAACATAACTAGCGAAAAGTTGGTGTACTATTAGGTACACCTCTGCCTAAGCCTTTAGGGGTTACAAGCGTGATGTATGTTATTAGATTTTGTACTGATATGATCACTAACAGCAGTGGCAGTGGAGCAGTGGTGACCCAATGGTGGCGGCCCCGACTAAAAACAGTAAGTCGTGGGTTCGAATCGAACCCCGTCAGGCGCATTACTTTGTGTAATTTATATCATCACCACTGCTCTCAAAAGGGTGAAGGAAACATCGTAAGGAAACCGGCTGTCTTAGAACCAAAAAATTCGAAGACATGTGTCATCTTCCAACCCGCACTGGGCCCGCATGGTCGATTATAGCCCAAAATGGTGGATGAATGAACTAAGTGATGAATATAAATGTTGATGGTTGGAGAGGGAGAAGGAGACCAAAAAGATGGATGGATTGTATGAGGAATAAAATGACGAAAAATTTGTAGGTAAGCGTTTCGATTAACAGAGAGAATATCTTTTCCCAAACTATGTTGGGGTCGGCTTCCAGTCTAACCGAATGCAGCTGAATACCAGTTTTACATGGACCCAGTTAGTGGATAACACGATACACCCTTTATTATGGCGTTTGGGAAATCATCAAATGACTGAATGAATCCCTCTTTGGGTAGAACGGTGGGGAGTGTCAGACTTCTATTGACGAAAACGACCCATGTTCCTTCTTAGCCCTTTGTGCCAAAGTCGCGGTATCTCTTTCGAACAACCCGCAGTACTCCGACAGTTGGTCAAATTCATTGGTTTAGTGTCCTCAATTCACCTGAGTGAATTGAGAGTACTACTTTAGTGTCCTAAACCTGGGTGATATGACCCACTTATTTTTTTTTGTTGATTGTTTGTTCTGTTCTGTTTATTTATGACACTACTACGTGCATTTGTATTTTTTATTTTAAATAGGCCCGAACAAGTAGTAGATTATATAGAAGGATATTAAAGTCACAGATTAAAGTCCCACAAACTACCAGGAGAACACAAACATGAAGAAGCTATTGTAGATTGTTAATAGGAACATTATAATCAAATCTATATGCCTTTCTAATACCATGCAGCATATTTTTGTTGGAGATGAGAAACAAGGATAGTAAAGTTTTCCAAAGTACCAGGAGGCCAGGAACATGAGAGAGGTATTAGTAGTTGACTAACCTAACATATTGCTTAACGCCTAGATACAAAAATGTCAAGATTAGAAATGACCCAAGAGGACAAAATGTCAAACTGTACAGAATTTCATCACAATCATATCAAACACTTCACATTCTAAAGATATTTAAGAAGATTCGGGTCAACGAATCTGTTGATAAATAAAATAAAGATTGCGAAAAAATATTTGAGTGTTGAGTCAAAACTGGGTTCAGATAAGTTTATCTTAAGATTAGATTAGATGTAATTTGAGATTTATTTACAGTTGAGTAATACAGGATTCTGAAAGCCTGGGAATTTTATCTGCCGTCAAATACATGCGTCGTCTAAAACATAATTTCATAATCAAAGTCAAAATATTTTAGTTCACATAGGCCTACATGGACTGTATTACGTTACTCCGAAGTTCGAAATACCGATGTACGGTATACAAAAAGTTTGTGAGTCCGAATTACGTGAGTCAGAATGTACGCTATGACGAAGTACGGTATTCAGAATGTTCGTTACTCCGAAAGTTTACTACTACGAAGTACTGTATTCAGAATGTTCGTTACTCTGATGTACGTTACTCTGAAAGTTTGCTACTACGAAGTACTGTATTCAGAATTTTTATATGTGATTATATGTTTTGTGTATGTGAGTTTAAATGTTTGTAAACGCACCCACGATACAGGAGAAATTCCTAGTGTGGGGCAACGTTTTTTTAAAAAAAACAAACAAAACAGTTTTGCCATTTATGTTTTTAAGTCACAAACAATAGGGGGTAAACTAATTGCCATCAACCGGGCACCAATACAGACTCCGTTGCTCCTACTGAGAAATTCTTGATGGTAAAATTCAATAACACTAATCCAACTTTCCTCTCGCAGGTCTGCTGGAAGAAATATCTTATGAAATAAGCAGTACCTTTGTGCTCTTCTATTTTTCATGTATTTTCCTTTTTTTTTGTAATTTGTGTGTACATAAATAAATAAATAAACACTTTTCCCGATCCGGGAGTTGAACACAGGACCTTATTCTCAGCAATCGCACTTGCAACCAACCAAACCTAGACCCAGTGAAGTAATAGAAGTAGGTGACTAAATAGAAAGATTCTTACCTAGACTCGCAAACAAATCCATGACACTCAAAAGGGTTTAACCCTTTTACATCAGCGTTATCCTTCACAATTATCATGGAGAACACCCTGGTGTACACCAGGTCTTGGACGCCATAGGATATGGACTCTATGTTGAAGAATACGGTCATGTGTTCGAATTCATCAGTCTTTGTGCCGTGGTCCAAAGTTTCCAGGTGTACGCCATCTAGGGCGATTTTTAGTTTCACTATTGGTAGAATTTGACCTGGAAAAGATGGTGAAAAATGGGTTAAAATATGGTAGGATAAAAATATCATCATCATCATTTCAGCCGAAAGACGTTCAGTGCTGGACATAGGCCTCCCCTAAGTGTCGCCACATTGACCGGTCCCGTGCGTCTCGCATCCAGCGGATCCCCGCAACCTTCACCAGGTCATCGGTCCACCTAGTGGAAGGCCTTCCAACGCAACGTCTTCCGGTTCGCGGTCGCCACTCCAGAACTTTCCGGCCCCATCGGCCATCCGTTCTGCGAACAATGTGCCCTGCCCACTGCCACTTAAGTTTGGCAATTCTTCGGGCTGTGTCGGTAACCTTGGTTCTCATGCGGATGTCCTCATAACATAACGCTAATATATGCGTGAATACTATGAAGAATGGATCAACATAATACCTGGAGGTAACGCCTTTGCGGCCGACACCATCAGGTCGACAGGCCTCCTCGTGTGTTTAATACCCCATAGTCCTCGGGCGTCGCTCTGTCCTAGGTATTTGACCTGGAATCAAGAAAACGAAACTAGTTAACAACATGCGACCATCTTTATCATCTCGTTGAGTACTGAAAGGTTTAAAATAATATAGCGTGTGTTCTACCTTCAAGTACAAAATGTAAATTAGGAAAGATGAAACGCATGTGACTAAAAAAGTGATGGATATAAATGTTGCATGGATGGAGAGGGAGAAGAAGATCAAAAAGAAAAGATGGATGGATTCTATGAGGAATCGAAGTCGGACTTGCACTTGAAGGGTTCCGTACCATGGTAGTAGATATTGGGAAATTGTCCATGTTATTTTACCACCATAGACTTCTTATAAGTTTTCCTGTAATCTATAAGTGTCGAACTAATTTCTGTATTTTTTTCAAAATTTCAGGCTCCGTTCCGTTTTTCTTTTTGAGATACGGAACCCTGAAAAATTAGTAAATGATAGCGTATTGATTAACAGAGAAAAATGACTTATCCCAAATTATGTTGGGATCGGCTTTCAGTCTAACTAAATGCAGCTATACTATAATACCAGTATTTTATATGGACCCAGTTAGTGGATAACACGATACACCCTTTTATTTACCCGACTGCGGCGAAGCCCTAAAGGAGGATTATTTGGTTTGTGGGAAATCATCAAATGACTTCTCTCGCTCTGGGTGGAGCGAAACGGAGTGACTTCTACTGACTAAAAACCACCCATGTTCCTTCTTAGCCCTTTGTGTCCGGGGCCGCGGTATTTCTTTTGAACAACCCGCAGCCCCGGCTGTCTTCGGCCCTTGCTGACTTATCTACACGATACACTCTTGTAAGCCTAGATTTGAGAATTACGCGTTTTTACCCACTCATAACGTCAGTCAAAGAATTAAAATTACAGCCGGTACTAACTCATGCTTTCCGAGGTTCGGAGGAAACTTGGTAAGTAATGAAGTTTTTGGGGGGTATGAGGAACGGGGTGTAAAGTTCATCATCCCTCATAGAAAAGGGAGGATCCTCCGACGGGTGTTGTGTCTCGTGGGCCAACTTATACGTGCTAACTTTGATTGCGCGATGTAGGACATGTCATTTATGTTGCGATAGATGTTGCTGTCGCCACAAGTTCATCCATCCATGGACTGACCTAGGTAAGCACGGCTTAATTTGAACATCAACCCATGCGGCTTTTATTATTTAGCCACGAGCTCTATCACAAAGAACTTTACTATTAATTATAAACTATTGTAAAATGATAAAAGAAATTGTCTTTCTATCTTATCTTTTGTTTTCAACGAACAACAGCGTAGACATTGTTGATGAAATTATTAAGCGTCTACATACGTCCCAGTGATAGTGATGAATACTAATGAAAACATCCACTAAAGTTTCATTAAAAAGCTTGTGGTTAGACTGGAAGCCGACCCCAACATAGTAGGGAAAAGGCTGGGCAGACATCTATCTAGGTACCCTTTTCAAAACCCTGTTAAAGTCGGCTTCCAGTATAGCTGGATGCCGCTGAATACTTTTAAACATGGAGCGACTCACGTAGATTTTAATTTATCTTAAGTTTAGTTAAGTTAATTTAAGTGTCCAGAGGAGCAGGAGGACGATGCTAGTATTAAAAAACCTCCAAACAAATAATAAGAGTCAGTACTCTTATAAGACAGTGTGCTAGTGGATGCTTTGAAGATGCTTGTGGATATTTTTTAGTCCCATTTTGGGACTTTCACCCCCAAAAAAAGTTGATCCCCAGCAATAAATTTTGCTGTAGGTACTTAGTTTGATGTACATAATGCTAGTTTACACCCTTTAGGAGAAGAGACCGCTGCCCCAAGAAGTTACAAAGCTAAAATTATTATGCAGGTAAGTAACTACGGTCCATCATTAATTTGACTGAAATGGTAACATGCTCAAATGTGGTGGACAATTTCACTTTCAATTAAAACCAATTAAGACATCGATCACGTTTTTTATATTGCTTTCGATTTTGAACCTTCCCACATCGTGTTATGATTGCTGATTCTTAAATCTAGGTTTCTCTTGGGTATTTTACATGGAGCAACTGTCTTAACTACCTAACATTATAAATAGTACATGATCATCATACTCTTTTTTTTTTTTTTTTTGGGGGGTGGGAAATCATCAAATAACCCCTCCCGCTATTGGGCACAGCGAAAGGGAGTGTCAGACTTCTACTGACTAAAAACCACCCATGTTCCTTCTTCGCCCTTCATGTCGAGGCCGCGGTATCCCTTGCGAACAACCCGCAGCCTCGGATCATCATAGTCTTACGTTTATCATGTAGCATGTCTTCTTCTTCCATACTTCTCCATTACTCGTCATATCATGAAACACCTCCTTTCTAGCCATATTATCCTTCACACAGTTCATCCATCGTTTGTTTGGTCTTCCGCTTGTCTTATTAATTCAAAAGCAACACTTTCCGCTCCACATTATTCTCATCTTTACACAGTATAAAACAAAGTCGCTTCAGCTATTTTAACGCTTAGATATGTTTAACTTCGCAGCGAATTTTAATGCAGTTTTCAGTAATAAATAGAGTGATTCAAGACTCAAGAGGAAGATTTATATGTAGTATACCGTCACCGGGTGAAGCTGATGCGATTCAACTAGATCATTATAAAAAGTATATCACCTAACAAAAGTATTAACATCACTTGTTCCCACTCCACTGGGTACTACAAATTATCAAAAGTACCAAATCAGTTGCGTCGCGCTATAAACCGTCTCAATTAGAGCGGGCGCCATATTGTTGCCGCCGGATGTGACGTCACAATGTGTTGTATGTAGTTTATGCATAATGATTAGCGGTAAATTAGTCTGTATGTACGTATTTAGGTTTGGTTACGGTATGTGGAGTTAGGATGGGTTTACCCAACCATGTTTTAGATTTTTGTATAAGTAGATTTTAAATCATTATAGCACACGCCTGTAATATTTTTATTTATTTTTAAGGTACTTCAACGACTTACTCATTAAACAACATAAACAAAAAAACTTTTTAACAAAAAATAAAACCGACTTCAACAAAAAATAAAACACAAAAAAGTAAAAAATAAACTTTAGAAGAAAAATCTGTTTCTGACATTTTTTTGTTTGATTTCATTTTTTTGCCACCGACTTCAGAAACTGATTTTTCTTCTAAAGTTTATTTTTTCTACCGAATTTTTAATCATATTTTCGTCTATGCCTACGATAACTATTTTCAAAGATGATAAACATAAGATTCGATTAGAAACCGTTTGGTAGAGGAGTACAGTAACAGTTCAACATGCAATCTACTAAAAGTAACCTCTTAGAACCCTTATTCCATTATTATTATGAGCCTATATTGTCCCACTGCAGGGCAAAGGCCTCCCATCCCTCCTTAGACCAATGTTTAGAGAAAGAGTCCAGCTCATCCCGCCATCTCCTTTTGGGCCTGCCGCGTTGTCGTTTCTTGCTCTGTGGTATCCACTGAGTGGTAACCTTTGCCCATTGCTCCTCCGACATGCGGCTGATGTGCCCAGCTTATACCATAAATGTCATTTATGTTACTTATCATGTAATCAGCAACAACAGAAGTTACACTAATGTTACTTTAATGTGAATTACACGTAGAATTGAAACATTTATTACGATTTAGGTTAAGTTTTTTCTTTTTGGTAGTAAAGAGCTTTTAGTTTTATTATCTGCCAATAAGCAATATTATTGGACGGTACGTGTAAGGTCTCGATAAACATTGCTTACTGATAAAATTGCACGTTGGTCCTTATACGAGTAGGTTCGCCATCCATGCCCTAGTACATGGATGGCTTATTTTTTAAGGTGAATAATCTTGTAGCACACTTAAAACATTGTGGTCATGGATGCTTTGAATATTAAACGGGTCATGGAGGTTAAATAAACTAAAGTTATAACTTAAAAAAACACATTTTTTAAAAGTGAAAACCAACAAATCTTTGACCATCAATATCTTCGTAGCTAAAAGGAGGCATGATCTAGAACAAAAAAAATATCGCATTGATGGAGAGAAAAAGTACCTTTCGGCTTTAAAACATTTATAGCCCCTGTAGCTTAGGCTACTAGCCTCCTAAACCATGGCTACTAACCAATAGTTATGGCTATGTCAGAGTTTTATTTTAAATTTATTTAATTTGATACAACTAAAGACTTAAAATGCATGGCTTAGCTACGGCATTATAATGTGGGGATACAGTACAGATGCCCTTACATTGTTCACCGTCCAAAAGAAATTTATCCGTATCTTAGTAAATATACAACAGATAGATAGCTGCAAACCCCATTTTATAAAACTAAATATACTTTCTCTTCCTTGTATATATATACTTGAAATATGCAAATTCGCTCACAAACACCAAGACTTTTACACTAAACGAGAAGACATACAAACAAGATACACACTACGAAACAAAACACAACTCAACCTACCAACATCGTGCTTAAAAATACACTCAACCAGTCCTCTGGTTATGTCAACCAAAATATATAATAAGTTACCTAAATCAATAAGAGAAGAAAAAAAACTCCATCTATTCACGAAAAAATTAAAAATCCTATTATTAAGCAAATTAATGTTACTACAGTGTCAACGAATACTTAAATGATAAATCTTTGAAACTTATAAAATAATCAAAAATGTGTTGTATCTAATTACCTATTGTTATTTATTTAATATTTTCATTTTCTCCATAAATTTTGATTTTGTATTGTATTGTATTATTATTTTCAATTTGTACTTAAGTCTGTTAGCTCAAATGTCTATTTTAAAATAATTACTTATTCATAATATTATTTTTTATCTTTAAATTTTGATTTTCATCCTTATATTTAATTTAATTTTTTGAATTTTATGATTACTTTTAATTGTTTAGCGCTCTTAGATTTAAACACATTATTGTGCATACTGTGTCACATAATATATTTCTTTTGCTGTGCCCGACAGGGTCCATGATTGTTCCTTTTGAAAAATGTTTACCACCTAAGCCTACATTGTGGAATGCAATAAAGAATTGAGTATTGAGTATTGAGTATTAAAACAAGTATTCATGACACGTTAAACTGACATTGCTCACTCATGTCGCATACAAAATGCAATTTATGTTGTTAACAGGGTCATTAGATTTGACCCTAAGGTCACAATTGTCTCGTTATGGTCGACTCATGATTCGCTGTGTTTTGCAGTCATATAACAATACCTGAGATGCATGCGGATCTTTAACAAATTGTAAAAAAGAAGATGAGTAATTATAAGACGATGGATTGATGAATATAGTAATAAATAGAAAGATTTTCAAAAAATAATGGACATATATGTCGCCGCGAGAGTGTCTATCTGCTGGGATCATTAGGCAATCTAATTAATAACCAGCTTATAATAATAGCTTAGCTTAGTCACAGATATTATAATACTTCGTACAGATACCCAATCCCATACAAAGAAATGACACCTCCCTAAGTCAGGCTATTGCTCGGGTTATATTGTTTCCTACATTATTTCAACAGATGGCAGCACTAGCGTCTCACTAATTGCGACAGACTGCAGTTTTACAACGCCATCTAGGAGAGCACCTCGATACTAGATTGTTTCGATACTAAGTGGCATTGCATTTACTGGATGGCGCTGTTTTTATATAGATTCTCAACATGCATCGCCGTGCGTTCAAGAACGAGTACAAAATGTAATAATAACAATACAACATAAGTCTCGAGTTGGCGGAACATTTCCTTTGTATGAGTGAGTTAGCAATATTCACGCTGCGGTGAATGCTTGAGTATTTCAATGCTGGCCAGTGCTAGGTTGTGTGTTGATGAAAATATCGTTCGAGACTGTAAGACGTATGTAGTTTTTTTTTTTTTTTTAAAAAAACGTTGCCCCACACTAGGAATTTCCCCTGTATCGTGGGTGCGTTCACAAACATTTAAACTCACATACACAAATACCCAGACCCGAAACAACTATCTGTAGGTCATACAATATTTGTTCCGTGCGGGGATCGAACCCGCGACACGCAGCGCAGCAGTCCATTGTTTGAGCCACTGCGCCAACAGTGCCGTCGTCATAGTTACAGATTATAATCATCAGAATCATACATACAATCCTCAAAGTTCATGAACATTCAAATTTTCTTACGGTTTTTGGATTTTGCAGGCAAGTGCTAGGTTGTATGTTGATGAAAATATCGTTCGCGACTGTAAGACATAGTACGTACGTTTTACAGTCGCGAACGATAATTTTAACTTCATCATACAACCTACCACTGGCCTGCAAATTGCAAAAAACGTAAGAAAATTTGAATTTCGCGGGCTACCCTCAAGGACATGAAATGAATCAGGTAGGTAAGTACTAGGAATATGACGATGTAAGATGGAATAGAAAGTAGGAGTACCTACATAAATATATAAAACACGAACAATTTTTTTTTAATAATTATTTTAATATTTCAATTAACTGCCTAAATACTTATCAAAACGAATAGCACAGAATAGATGATGTACTAGCGTCTCAAAATCAGCTGATCGAAACGCGCCAAAATAATAAATAATAATACCGCAAGCGTCGAGGTCAATGCCTGCAATCGGTCAGCGAGCGTCGCGCGGCCTTGCGTCCGCGTTTATATCGGCTGCTTTTGTGGTTTTTATTTTGATTTTACTTAGATTTTTGCTAACCGTGACAGCTTCCGAAAAAAATGTTTTGGTTTTTGTTTCATTTATGTTTTTGATATCGTTTCGAAACACGTGATAAAATTTCGCTTACTACCTAATTAAATTTGATCCTATACAATATGAGTTTGGCAGTCGTTACAGGTAGTCAGTGGCCCAAAAAGTCAGACAACCAGTCTTACCAAGTGGTATCGTATACCCAGTAATAACTAGGTTGTGGAGGTCAGCGGGCAATTTAAAAAAATGAAAAATTAAATTCTTAAAATAGACTTTATAATCATAACCATAAAATCCATTTTAAGAATTTTAAATTTTTAACGTGATTCAAATTTAATTATGATTCTGCTAAAGCGGCCATTTTAACCTCCCTGATAAGCAATCACTCTATGTAAAATACTGGTATTCAGCTGCATCCGGTTAGACTGGAAGCCGACCCCAACATAGTTGGGAAAAGACTAGGCAGATGATGATATACAGTATGAGTTTTTGAGTTGACCTTATTTATGGATGATGGCGCAAACACAGGCGTGAATCGTGATTACTAACGCAGTTTGTCTGGAAGTTTCGTCCTGAACTTTTTTCACGGCAAAAACAAATTTTTAATAGGTACATAATTTATTAAACTGTTTGATCTTTAAGTGATATTCTGATGTTTATGGAAGGTATGGTATTATATCTGAAAATATATAGAACTAGCTGACCCACGCAACTTCGTCTGCAACACATAATATAGCTTATAACCTTTCTAGATAAATCGACTATCCAACTTATTAAATTGAGCTTTATCGTACTCGTAACAAACAAAAAATCTTACCTTTCCTCTATAAAATACCTATTAGATTGACTTCGATTATATTATTAAAGTAACAATTACTATAGGTATCTCTTACTGTTTAATATACAGTAACACCTTGTACTTGTAAACATTATGGTGCAGTAAATATTTTGAATTTGAATTTCTCCGGAGCCCCCAGAGGCCAGAATCCCCACGTACCTACCGCACCGGACCGAATGACTGCCACGCGCTAATTATTTTGTCGCCCGTATACTTTTACATTGCGATATCTTCTAAGATATTTGTTTAAACTGTATAGAGTAAAGGGCACAAATATTCTATATTAAATTTCCGTGCTAGCAAACACATTTATTTAGATATAGATTAATACCATATGGGTTAAATAAGCTTCGCAAAATATAATTCTTTTTAACCTAACATTTTAATAAAAAAAATGGCAATCGTAAAAGATAAACATATGCTGTCCCGGACTTTGTTTTAGAACTTTTAAAGAGGAACAATTCCTTCCTACATGATATTTACGTAACTTAAACCGTTTTCGCAGCGCACGCAACGGAAGCTCTCAAAAAGGAATATTTTTTCCCGTTTTTGCAACATTTTTCATTTATGCTCCGCTCCTATTGATTGTAGCGTGATGTTATATAGCCTAAAGCCTTCCTCGATAAATGGACTATCCTACACTAAAAGAGTTTTTCAATTCCAACCAGTAGTCCTTGAGTTTACCCCGTTCAAACAAACAAACAAACAAACTCTTCAGCTTTATAATATTAGTATAGATAAATATATAGAATCCACACTATATATCGCTTCTCAATCAGACACAATATTGTGGAAGCCGGCCGGAAGCCAGGCTGCAATTGATGAAGCGATATATAGTGTGGATTCTCGCGAAACAGATCGACATATTCGTCATAGTCCTTAAAAAGCCAGTTGGTCTCGGGGCATAATACGCCAACTGCCAGTACTGTGGTATCGAGTTCGAACCCAGTTACTTATATTCTTTTTCCTCGTCGAGACATTTAGTTTTAGATTTTATTTTGTTATTATTGTTACATTTTCTTTTGTGTGCATGTTTTTTACTTTTATTTTCTTTCTGTTATTTATTTATTAAGATTTTAGTGTTTGATTTGAACGTAGATCTCTGTACGCTCAAACATTATTATTTAAATTTAGTTTCTCAGTAAGTGAATTATTGTTAATTCTTGATGAGGAATAATAAAGTTCTTAAACCATAAGGAACTCCTTTCCAAAATCCGTAATTCAAAGCCAGGTCGGTTAGATGAGAACAAAAACGCATTCGAAGAAGATAAAAGAAACGAGCAAACAATATATGTCTACAACTGCAATTGAGATTTGAGAGTCAGACGTGACGGAAACAGAATTGACATTTGACACTGACAGAGAGTAACTACCTACTTGTAGAACGTTTCGTGTTATGTAGTTCCGGGTTCAGTAAAATAAGAAAAACATGTAATTATTTACCTTAGAAATGATAGAAGATTTGTTATATTTCTATAAACAGTAATATGTATGTTTTTTATTGTTTCAATTTAATTGAAATGAAACAACTAAACGTAAATTAGTTACGATTGTGGTTATAATTGTATGTGACAAATTGAGTAAAACGCCATCTATTGCATACCGCTTTAGAGAAAATGATTTACAGATGTCTGACTTTTGACAACTTTATCAAACTATGGGTGCGAATTGAAGTAAAAGTCCTCCTTTGTCTTTTTTGTTGAAATAACTTGATAAATGAGTGTAAATAGATAAATTAGCGTTAAACAAAGAACTTTTGATTTTTGCTAATCTTATTTCGGCCGATATCTACCGTATAACGCATTTTAGTGATAGTTAATTTCATTACTGCTACCTATGCTGCCATCTATTGTTTTATTTCAAGACTAATTATAATTTGTTCGAGTTGAGACCCCATGGCTTAGTTTTTTATAATCATTAATGAACCTGCCATCTCTGAGATATTTGTACAGTAATTATTACGGGATCGATATTGAAAGACATGAGCGACAGTGCCATCTGTTAGCTTTTGTGTTAACTACTACAGAGATGGTTTGTAATTGAATGGTCGAGGGCTCGAATAATGATTTATTAAACAGAGGTCTTTAACTAGAACTATAGTTAAAATTAAGATAAGCTAATTGATTATGAATATTGGGATTTTAATGATTGCTCACTTGAAATTAGGCTGTATAAGAGACGTCATTGCACATTGTTGTGAAGATGGCGGCGAATACGATTTTAATGATCAATAACTCAATTTATAATCTGAAACCACGACTAAATCAGTTTCTTTATGTAATTATAAACTAAAAAGTCATAAGATTATTTTGTAGAGCAATTTATTAGTAGAAAACCTGTTCTTTGTATTAAATCCTTTAATTAGCCGGAAATGGCGTAAATAACATTCTGTTGTAAAAAGTAATGAACCTATTAATTAGACATTAACTTAATAACACCTTCGCATTAATGTTGGTATTGTTTTATTGTTAAATAATTATTACAATCAATTGTGAACTATTTTAGTATTGTTTATTAGTTTTAACTGATTAAAAGTAATTAATAACAATACTGAGTACGTGGTACTTCCGCTAGACAGACTAGACAAGTAGACACGCGTGTGACGAAAGATGCACATTATCTGGCGTTTAGCAAATAATGAAAATGAAAGTGGTTTTTGATGTGATTAACATTAATTAGTGCAAACGAGAATTGTAACATGATTTAAATGGAGTTTCTTCAACCC
This sequence comes from Diarsia brunnea, assembly GCA_949774965.1. Classification (NCBI taxonomy): domain Eukaryota; kingdom Metazoa; phylum Arthropoda; class Insecta; order Lepidoptera; family Noctuidae; genus Diarsia; species Diarsia brunnea. The sequence goes on from OX459023.1 coordinate 9,568,737, forward strand.
ATTCTTCTCCATAGTAACAATGATTCATGTGAATGGGTCTCAACCCCTGAAAAGTTTATAAGTGCCTGTAAATGGACTATTGTAAATAAACGTTTGGTGTTTGAGTCAAGTATTGTGTGTGATTTCAACTACCCATATACCCATCTACCACGAAGAGGAATCTAAGGCGAAGACAATATGGCGGAGGCCATTGATGTTTAGGAGCAGCATTCCTCAAGTGGTTGTCCCGCCGTAACATCAGAAGAAAGGGATTTTATCTGCGCTTTGCTCATGAATATGCGCCGGAACATCCAAATGATGACATACAGGAAAATATTGAACTGAAGACTGATCGTCTAAAATTTGGCTGTATTTTCATCCTAGTGGTTGACAGATACCAACATGATAATTATGGCTTATTTCAACTTGAACACACAAGACCCAGTAAGACAATAAGTTCACATGAAAATACTTTTTACATGGGAAAACAAACAATGAAGTTTTATGTGCCAGAAAACTTCATAGTCCAATCAAAATGACAAACATACAGTACAGCACAGAATGACCGAAGCAGCAAAATAAAAGAAACATGAACACTTGGAAAGCATATCAATAAAAATGAACCTACGGGATGAAACATCAAACCCGGGAAGTATTTTATTTTATTCATTTTAGTAACTGTAGTGCAGTTAACAATATTTTAACTTATCACATTACACACTGGCTAGGTTAATGCCACCTTAAATTGACACCCGTGGGATTAAAATATTAAGACATCTTTAATCACTTAAGGAGTGATAAGGTTATTACCCGTTCAAAGTTATGATTAAAATATAAATCAGTACTTAATGTGTCTCAAACTGAACTCATGAATCAAATGATAGTTAGTTACTTGCATTCACACATTAATTAATTAACCAAGTATTAACTAGTATTAAATCTTGTTGTGTTTTGAAATGTCATTCAGAATAAAACATTTAATAGAAATAATTCTTATTAGAAATCCCTCCTAATTGACATTCAAGTGAGGAATTACAATTAAATACTTTATACAAACTTGTAAACATTTGTATTGGATAACATGTTTCAAGATTCATTAAAAACAAACAAAGTTGTCTGTCACTGGACACCCGGCAGATGTGAATCTTTGTATTGTAATGACACAATATGTCATGATAAATATTACAATAATTATTTATTTATTCAATATCTATCAATCGAATCTACATCTGACCTTACTACATCTCTAATTGATTAGCTTAAAGTTTTAAAAAAAAAAAAAATAAATAGATAAACAATTGATCCACAATAAACATTATTTTAATGGGAAAACGCAATGATAACATCATACTATTTCCCATTATAGCATACGAGTTGGATTCAATGCCAGGGTGCACATGTTTTACATTAGTAATGCTTTGTTATGTAACTGGTACTTATGTGTGTTTTATAACAAAACAATTAACGAAACATCAACGTTGTTCAACAAATTGTGACAATGAAATTCAGTGCGATAATTCAACAGAAAGCAAAGCTTTAAAGAAGTTAAATTGTGAATGTTTCACTAGTACAGTAACACAACCAATAGTGTTTTTAAAGTAGTTTTAATCAGATTAACTTTCCCATCTTAGTTTAATTACCATCTAAGTATGATAACTATTTAAAAACAATTGATTACCAAATTTTCATTACTAATTTAAACATTTAGTCAGACTACTTTGAGGGCCTAGTAGTAATGCACCATACAATTAAAGCGTGTGGGCCTGGATTCAATTCCCGAGTCTAACAATGTTGTTGAGTTTCTCCATCAGGAATTTCTCAGTAGCAGTCCAGACAATAATATTAATGGCAAACAGTCTTGCCCTTTAACAAGAGCCTTAAGCATTACTGGCAAAGTGATGATGTACACTTCTGCCTAACCCTTCTGGGATAGCAGGTGTGATGTTTACATAACATCTTTTCTTGTTCTATTATTTACCTGCATGACTTTTACATTCCAGATTCGAGGCAATTATCTTATAAAAGAGGAAATGATAGTAGAGCAAATTCACTACAAATATAAACAACATCAAGTACTACAGCCTGGTGAACAAATGACCGTGTCGCCGGCTATGAAGCTAACAAATGAGAAACAGCATGAGGACAGCCAACCCAGAATGACTGTTTCAGTGTTTACACACCATAAGTTAACATAAAAGGTGAGAAGTTTTCAAACTACTTCAAACACTTCACCACTGATATCAAACAGTGTTGCATTAAAAGGCTCAATACAATCGCCAATCAACCTACCTACCTACATGATGCTCATGTGTGATGAGTATCAGGTATTCCATTTTCATTATTTTAATGTTTTTGCAATCCTGCCAGTTGTAAGCAACAACTATTAACAAAAACTAAGTATTAGTACTAACAGTAACTAATGAAGTATAAAATAATAATACTCACAAAAAGCTAATGGTATCCGTGGAGGAAACAACTAGCGCAATAAGTAATACTCACAATGAATCACACAAATAATCTATCAGCAGCCGTGGAGGCAACTGGTAAAGAACCAACACAACAAATTATCTATCAACAGCCGTGTAGGCACTTGATAATGAACCCAGACAACAAATGATCTATCAGAAGCCGTGGAGGTGACTGGTAATGAACCAACACAACAAATGATCTATCAGCAGCCGTGGAGGGAACTGATAAAATAATACTCTCATGTTATCCTGCTGGGTCCACGGCGTATTAAACGCCCAGAGCCTGGTTCCTTATATCCTGTCAAATCAAAGACTTCGTGCCTGTCACGGAGCAATGGTCCTAAACTCCTTATCCTTTAATCCTGTCAAATCAAAGACTTTGTGTCTATCACAGAGCGGTGTTCCTGATCCTATCCTTTTATCCTGTCAAATCCAAGACTTTGTGTCTATCACAGAGCATTACCTTCCCGTGAGAATGAACAAATAAAAACATACTACTCACACTACATTTACCAAATACAAATCACAATGTCTAAAGCTATCAATAATTTTATTTAAAACAAATCTAGTAGACAGTAGACCTATTATACAAGGTTGCAAAGTCAAGTCATAGTAAGCAACAATATTATCTGTTTGCTGAAAAAGCAAACAGCTTATCAAACAATATCAATCAAATCAATAAAATCAATGATGTTCGATAATTTTGTCAAAAATATTCTATTTAGCTAGTAGCTAATCAAACAATATTTTATTTAACTAGTAGCTGATCAAACAATATCAATAAATTCAACTAATGTCGTTGATAATTTTGCCAACAATGTTCTATTTAGCTAGTAGCTTATCAAACAATATTCTATTCAGCTAGTAGCTGATCAAACAACATCAATAAATTCAATTAATGTTGTTGAATAATGTTGCCAACAATATTCTATTTAGCTAGTAGCTAATCAAACAATATTCTATTTAGCTAGTAGCTAATCAAACAATATTTTATTCAACTAGTAGCTGATCAAACAATATCAATAAATTAAATTAATGTTGTTGATAATTTTGCCAACAATATTCTATTTAGCTAGTAGCAATCAAACAATATTCTATTCAGCTAGTAGCTGATCAAACAACATCAATAAATTCAATTAATGTTGTTGAATAATTTTGCCAACAATATTCTATTAAGCTAGTAGCTAATCAAACAATATTCTATTCAGCTAGTAGCTGATCAAACAATATAAAATAATTCAATTAATGTTGTTGAATAATTTTTCCAACAATATTCTATTTAGCTAGTAGCTAATCAAACAATATTCTATTCAGCTAGTAGCTGATCAAACTATCAATGAATTCAATTAATGCTGTTGAATAATTTTGCCAACAAAATTCTTGTGAGCTAGAAGTTGATCAAACAATATCAATAAACCCAATTCAATTAATGTAATTGAATCATTCAGGCAACAATTGTTTTATTAAGCTAACAGCTTAGCATCCAATAACTTGAATAAAAATTCCAAACAGCTATAAATGTCTGTAACTGTGCATGTGTGTCTAGCAAGGTGATACAAAAATGCATTGAATGTCAGATCTATTACAAGGTTTCTATGTTGAATAAACCAATGAATGAATGTTACTAAATCCTACAATTGAATAAACATTGTAGGATAATAAAAGCAACAATAATCTGCCGACAAAATTTATCTCCACTATTTCAGATAACAACCACGAGACTACACATAAGACAACGGACGGACGAGCGAACGGCAAGTGCAGAGCGCGCACCGCCGATCAGAATGGCCGTGTCGCCGCGAGAGTGTCTATCTGCTGGGATCATTAGGCAATCTAATTAATAACCAGCTTATAATAATAGCTTAGCTTAGTTTTTTATAATCATTAATGAACCTGCCATCTCTGAGATATTTGTACAGTAATTATTACGGGATCGATATTGAAAGACATGAGCGACAGTGCCATCTGTTAGCTTTTGTGTTAACTACTACAGAGATGGTTTGTAATTGAATGGTCGAGGGCTCGAATAATGATTTATTAAACAGAGGTCTTTAACTAGAACTATAGTTAAAATTAAGATAAGCTAATTGATTATGAATATTGGGATTTTAATGATTGCTCACTTGAAATTAGGCTGTATAAGAGACGTCATTGCACATTGTTGTGAAGATGGCGGCGAATACGATTTTAATGATCAATAACTCAATTTATAATCTGAAACCACGACTAAATCAGTTTCTTTATGTAATTATAAACTAAAAAGTCATAAGATTATTTTGTAGAGCAATTTATTAGTAGAAAACCTGTTCTTTGTATTAAATCCTTTAATTAGCCGGAAATGGCGTAAATAACATTCTGTTGTAAAAAGTAATGAACCTATTAATTAGACATTAACTTAATAACACCTTCGCATTAATGTTGGTATTGTTTTATTGTTAAATAATTATTACAATCAATTGTGAACTATTTTAGTATTGTTTATTAGTTTTAACTGATTAAAAGTAATTAATAACAATACTGAGTACGTGGTACTTCCGCTAGACAGACTAGACAAGTAGACACGCGTGTGACGAAAGATGCACATTATCTGGCGTTTAGCAAATAATGAAAATGAAAGTGGTTTTTGATGTGATTAACATTAATTAGTGCAAACGAGAATTGTAACATGATTTAAATGGAGTTTCTTCAACCCATTCTTCTCCATAGTAACAATGATTCATGTGAATGGGTCTCAACCCCTGAAAAGTTTATAAGTGCCTGTAAATGGACTATTGTAAATAAACGTTTGGTGTTTGAGTCAAGTATTGTGTGTGATTTCAACTACCCATATACCCATCTACCACGAAGAGGAATCTAAGGCGAAGACAATATGGCGGAGGCCATTGATGTTTAGGAGCAGCATTCCTCAAGTGGTTGTCCCGCCGTAACATATATTTTTTCATTTTTCACATAAACAAAAGATGAAGACGATTCAGTGCTTCGAAAAGTCGTGTCAAGTCGTGTGACGTCACAAGGTTAGTACTTTTTTACCCACAAAGTGACGTCACAAGCGGCACTCATGATCTTTGACACGTTTAACTTTGATTTTTCGTAAATTTTTATTAATTTGATAAAACAAAAAACTCGTATCCAATATTTTTCGACAATCTAAAAGACGTCACACGAGTTTTCAAAGCACTGTATCGTCTTCATTGATTGTTTACGTGAAAAAAGAAAAAATACGTGTCCAATATTTTTTGGTAATCTATCTGATGGACTAAATAGATTTTTTTTGTTAACTACCCTATTCGCGCGTATTTTTATCGTGGGACGAATTGCATTAATTTTATGTGTGGCGTCTAAAATATTTTTTAACAACAATTTATTTAAAACTTAGAAGTCTGAAAGTGGCGCCGGTACCTTTCTAAAAAGCTGTGTGGTAATTGGTTGCGTGACATGTAATGAGGAGGGATGGAACTCATGTGACTAAAAAAAGTGATGGATATTAATGTTGATGGATGGAGAGAAAGACCAAAGAAAAAGATGGATGGGTTGTGCGAGGAATGATATGAAATAGAAAGGAGTAAATATTGCCATAACTTCTGACACTAGGTGGGATGGGACAAGGGCAGGAATATATCATTCAACAATATCTCATGGAGATGAGACCCGCGTCCCAGCAGTGGGAACAATGCAGGCTGATTGTAAGGGTAAAATGATAGCCCGTCGGGGCTGCGGGTTGTTCGCAAGAGATACCGCGGCCTCGACATGAAGGGGTAAGAAGGAACATGGGTGGTTTTTAGTCAGTAGAAGTATGACACTTCCTTTCGCTCTGCCCAAGAACGGGAGGGGTTATTTGATGAATTCCCACACCCCAAAAAAAAAAAAAAAGGGTAAAATGATAATGTTTTTAAGCTATTGCATAGCTTCTATCGCGGGCCTTGAGCGTGGGGACCGAATCCAGAAATTCCGTAACGAAAAAAACCTAACACACCCCACTCCGACCGGCACAGCGGTGATACTTTTTAGTTTTTCCATCTATCGATAAATACCAGAACTTTTAATGACTTTTTTGAAATATCACGCTTGTCTCTTTAGTTCAGCAACCCGCCTTTAGGTGGCATTGGTTGTATTGCATAAGTTGATAAAAAATGCTATGCAATAGCTTTACCGCGGCAGTCTCCACTGCCACATGTCTTTTTTTTTTTTTTTTCGAGGGTAGGAAGTCATCAAATGACTCCTCCCACTCCGGGCAGAGCGGTAGGGAGTGACAGACTTCTACTGACTAAAAACCACCCATGTTCCTTCTTAGCCGTTTGTGTCGAGGCCGAGGTATGTCTTTGGAACAACCCGCAGCCCCGACGGGCAATAAAGACTTACTTGAAATAACATCGGCAGATCATCAGCTGTGACCGGTCCTTCTTTTTTATCTTCTTTCTCGGACATTTTTGTTTCTGTTTTCACATTACTTTTCAGTCTTAAAAGTTTAAATCTTCTGAACCTTGGTGTTCCATAACATTTTTTACCTGTAAAGATACAAAACAACATTTTAATAAAATGAAATCTTTCTTGCCCGGATAATAAATATAACATACCATCACGCCTGTTATCCCCGAAAGGTTAGGCAGAGGTGGACCTAATAGGGCACCCACATTTCGCCAGTTATGTGTAAATCTTATTTAATAAGTAGGAGGTAAGCCCATTGACATAAACCGGGCACAAATCGACACCAAAAATGTATACTACGCTAACTACAATTTCAGGTAAATTCGTTTTTTTTATGCCATGTTGCCATTGATATAAAAACTATATAAACGCAGTAATATATAAGTCAATGCATGTTGCGAATATGTTCATTTACATGTAATAAAAAAACCGTGAAAACAAAACAGAAATAACGAAGTTACAAATCTAATACAACGCTAAGTAAAGGTACTTTTTGAAATAACTCGATTTAAATTACGCTAGAATAAGCGGAGTGTGCGGGAGGGGACACACCGCTTGTTCGTTTACATTTGTCTAATGACCATTGACTTATATATTACTGCGTAAGGACTGGGCGGACGGCATGTTAAAATGACGCCTCGAACGTGGTCCCAATATGGTCTTTCCTAAGCCGAAGTGAACTAGTCCACGATCGGCTCTCTTCGGGTGCGGTCGTAAATTTTATTAAAAGCTTTATTTATGTTCTTTATACCTCGAAAATACCACGCCGCTTATACAAGGTTACGTTAACGAGCAGACTACACCGATTCTCTGTATGGCGAACGCGTCGAGCAAATGTTCGGACGACCGTATCTTTAGTTTTTATATCAATGCTAATGACACTTGTCGCTGTGTTACATGGTGATTGCGCGGTTTTAAAAACTTTATCACTAAATCATAATTGATAGCGTCATTGTCATAACCTGAAAAACTAGTATTTATTACAAAAATAGCTGTTAAAAATTTGTAACTTTGACCCCCAATATCTCCGTAACTAGCAGGTTCCCAGGTATGGTCTAGAACAAAAAAATGATCGCAGTGGTGGGGAGAAAAAGTCTTTCGTTTGCGTTAAGGGTACATTTACACCCTTTATGCGACTAAGTTGCGCTAAATTAAAAAAAAAGGAAAAATAAATACGGGAAATTTCGATGACTATGAAGGGTACCAAATTTCAAAAAAGTATCTTAATTCATATAAATATTATCACGTTTTTCCCTTTATAAGCCTCTACTGTAAAGTACACTTTTATAAGTTAGCTTCATTGATATAAAAACTAAAGATACGGTCGTCCGAACATTTGCTCGACGCGTTCGCCATACAGAGAATCGGTGTAGTCTGCTCGTTAACGTAACCTTGTATAAGCGGCGTGGTATTTTCGAGGTATAAAGAACATAAATAAAGCTTTTAATAAAATTTACGACCGCACCCGAAGAGAGCCGATCGTGGACTAGTTCACTTCAGCTTAGGAAAGACCGTTTTGGGACCACGTTTGAGGCGTCATTTTAACATGCCGTTCGCCCAGTCCTTACGCAGTAATATATAAGTCAATGGTTTCATTCGGCATTTCAGCCATACAAATATTTAGATTTTACATGTTTTGGTTGTAGCATGCATTATACATTTATAAATTAGCTATTTCATAAAAATATGGATAATCATTTAAATTTCAATTACAATGCAATTACTTAATTCTTATTGAGTCCTGTGGGGCTGAACCTAGTTCTAGACTAAAACGATCAAAAGATACATTCCTGCTTAAAGACGTCATGACGTCTTTAAGCAGGAATGTATTAATCTTATTCTATTGAAGGAAGGCGACAGAGTTATACTGGGTTTATAGCGTCATCTAAAATCAAAATTAAAAGTCATTTATTCAAACTAGGCTGAAATCAGCACTTTTCGAACGTCAAAATGTACTTTACTTATTTACAAGTGACAGTCCCCCAAAACGCCCACCCTTCGACACTTCCTAGTGTTTTAGCTGGAAAGAAGAAGTGGCGGAACAAACTCCCCAGCAACACATCTGTCTGTTTGGTTAGAAGAACCAGACTCGATACAATAGAAAGGTGTAAGTTAATATTACGATTGACTAAAGACACAAATCAATAATAATAAAGTATATAACAATAAAAAAATAAAAAAAGAGCAGTGGTGGCTAGAGAGCAGGATGGCTCAGTGGTAGCGGCCCCGACTTAGGAACAATGAGTCGTGGGTTCGAACCCAGTCACGCGCATTACTTTGTGTAATTTATTTCATCACCACCGCTCTCAAAACAGTGAAGGAAAACATCGTGAGGAAACCGGCATGTCTTAGAACTAAAAAATTCGAAGACATGTGACATCTACCAACCCGCACTGGGCACGCGTGGTGGATTATAGCCCATTCCTCTGCTAGAGAGGAGGCCTGAGTCCCTGCAGTGGGAGCATTATAGGCTGATGATGATAAAAAAAGACATAACATATAAAGTAAACTAATTTTGGAGAAAGAACATAAATAACAAACATTGTCTTGTGTTCAACTCAGCGACCAACTATTCTTGTTGGTAGATTCATGCCAACACTGGAATTAAATTAAAACCACCTGATCAAAAACTAATCTAACAATAGTTTTAGTCTAGATATCCGTTTAGCTAGACGGAATATGTTGCAACACGTTACTGATAGGCGCTGATAAGCCTAACCTTGAATACCTGACTGAACTGTTAGTATAACTCATAAAATATTTATGTAATTATGAAATGTATGTCTTTACCTCTTCCTTGTTAATGATTGCGGTTATTAGTGATACAGAAATCACTACAACATAGTATTAAACAAAGTCGCTATCTCTGTCCCTATATCCCTATGTATGCTGAAATCTTTAAAACTTCGCAACGGATTTTGATGTGGTTTTTTTTAATAGATAGAGTGATTCAAGAGGAAGGTTTTAGTATATAATTTGACCGACATCCACGCGGGTGAAGCCGCGGGCATCAGCTAGTATTTAATCAAAAGAAACATGCGTAGACACAAACATTGTCTTCACACACCTGTCATTTATTTAGTAACGGTCGCAACGGCTTGTTCCCCCTAATTTAGGGCCCTCTGTTCATAAAAGGTGCGTGCACGCAAAAAATATTGATTACGATCTGTTTTGTCAAGTTTATAGTCCCACCATTTTGGTTTTGAGTGAAGATTTGAGTATGAATGAAAAATTTAAATCCATCCAGGATTTAAAACTTGTATAGATAGTTCTTGTAACGTAATAGAGTAGTTAACTAAAAAATGTAATTAGTCCGGCAGATAGATTTCCATAAAATATTGGACGTGTATTTTTTCTTTTTCTACGTAAACAAACAATGAAGACGATACAGTGCTTTGAAAACTCGTGTGACGTCATATTCTAAGACATTAGTATGACATTTTTTACCGGTGAGTGACGTCACTACCCCCCCAGTCAAATCTTTGACGCGTTTTATCTTCGTCAATTTTTATTGATTTGACAAAACAAAAAATACGTATCCAATATTTTTCGATATTCTAACAGACGGACTAATTAGAATCATATTTTTTTACTCAGTAAACATCCCTATTACTTGAGTTTAATTAAGTAATTACTTTTGTACCTATTTTTGTGTGACTTTGAACGAAATAATAATCATATTTTTGGTGAATTCATTGTATGCCAGGCATTTTCTTTTTCATTTTCCCAAAGTTGGGGTAGTATTTTACATGGAGCGACTGCCTATCTGACCTCCACAACCCAGTTAGTAATAGGCAATACAATATCCTTAGGTAAGACTGGTTGTCAGACTTTTGGGCCACTTTTTGGGACTAAGTGTAAAGACTGTCGAAGATGCACAAATTAAGGCTGAGAGCTTCGAGCATGGCTTCGAACCCATACATGCGCATTATTTTTAACCGACTTCTAAAAAGGAAGAGGTTCTCAATTCGTCTGTATGTTTTTTTTTTTGTATCTCCGTCATTAATGAACCGATTTTCAAAATTATTTTTGTGTTCGAAAACCGAGGTGGTCCCATTGTCACTTCGTAACTTGCTGCTCGTAGCTGCTTTTTCTTGAGAAGTTTATTTTTCACTTTTTTGTGTTTTTCGATTTTGTGTTTTTCACTTTTTTGTGTTTTTGTGTAGTTTATTTCATCGCCGCTGCTCTCAAAACGGTCAAGGAAAACATCGTACGCAAAATGTTTTGGAACCAAAAATTCGAAGACATGTGACATCTACCAATCCGCACTGGGCCACGTGTTGGTATAGCCCATCCCTCTCCTAGAGAGGTGGCCTGAGTCCCAGCAGTGGGAACATTATAGACTGATAATGCTCTGCTAGATGGGGCTTTTATTGCAACATGTTATAACAAAAAATGGACATGTGATGCGAAGGAATGAAGAAAATGTTGTGTGGAAAATGTTGAGTATGAATGTAGATGGCTATAAGAGTAGAGGAAGACCAAAGAAACGATGGATGAACTGTGTGAAGGATGATATGGCTAGAAAGGAGGTGACTGCTGAGATGACGAGAAATAGAGAAGTATGGAAGAAGAAGACATGTTGCGCCGACCACAAATGAATTGGGATAAGGGCAGGAGAATGATGATGTTATAACAAAAAATAACTATTATTTTACGTTTAAATACACAGTCTGTTAACAACACACACTTGTGCAAACTGTATTGTTGGCTCCGAGTACTAACTGCTACGTTTTAATGTAACCTTGGATACATAGATACAGAAGTTTTCACAATAATTATGTTGAAATACATCATTGTTTTGTGCGTATTTAGAGGATCATGGCTGACATCTGTTCTCAGTCACATTAATTATAACGATAATTATCTTAATTTGACTAAAATATTTAAGCTGCCTCGTTGGTCGAGTGGTCGCAAGCGTGACTGCTGAGTATGAAGTTCTGGATTTGGTTTTAGTGTCATTGAGTTTTTCCTCCAAAAAAAAAATCATCAAATGACTTCTCCCGCTCTGGGCAGAGCGGTAGGAAGTGTGACACTTCTACTGACTAAAAACCACCCATGTTCCATCTTAGCCCTTTGTGTCGAGGCCGCGGTATCTCGGTTTTTCAAGCACTGCTTATTTTATTTTATATACTTACTTAATATTTAAGCTGTCTTGGCTTTCGTGCGTTTTTTCACGGGTGACCACTGAAAACCAGCGCTGTGCTGTGGGTGCCCATAGCACAGCATCATGCTGAGTGGCAACCTAGTTGTCGCAGTCACGACGTGCAACTATCTTTATATTATCCCTGCTTGTTGTATTTTTTTAATATCTGTTATGCGTTGTATGTGTATTTTTTTTTATGTCTCTTTGAATGCTCGTTATGTTTCTGCGACAAATAAGTATTTTTTCTTTCTTTTCTTTCTCTTTCGAACAACCCGCAGCCCCGACGGGCGTCGACCCTAGATTTGTGGCCGGTTGATGGCAATAGGCTCGCCCTAGTTAAATGTGAGTTTACTAAGGACTAAGTACACCTACACCTCTGCCAAACTGTTCAGTGATAAGAGGCGTGATGTTATGGTTTGCTTATAATTTTTATTAGTCATTCAACATGAAATGCGTAAAATCCGACTCAGACCGGAAATGAAAGCGCGGCATAAAATAAAATAATAAAAACCGATTGAACGCGGTCACCCATCCGAAACTTATGCGTGGCTAACATGCCAAGGTTACTATGTATGTACTATAATAGGTAGATGCTACAGTTTGGAAGCTCGTGGAGGAGCTCGTGGCTTAATAAGAACTGCCACTCGGGTCGATCTTTAGGTAAAGCTGTGCCTGCCTTGGTCGGTCTGTGGATGGGTGACCGCCCGAAATACCGAGTTTCCTCCGTGCCTCGGAAAGCACGTTGAGCTGTTGGTCCCGGCTGCCATATATAGATCTTTGGCAGTCGTTACAGGTAGTCAGTGACCTGAAATTCTGACATCCAGTCTTACCAAAGAGTATTACCTGGTATTAACTGGGTTGTGGAGGTCAGATAGGCAGTCGCCCCATGTAAAATACTGGTACTCAGCTGCATCCGGTTAGACTGGAAGCCGACCCCAACATAGTTGGGAAAAGGCTAGGCAGATGATGATGATGCCACAGTTTGGAAGCTGATACGGAATAGTATATTGTCATGCCATGGTTGGTGTTAGTAATAAAAGAGAAAGGAGAAAAATGATCCCGTCGGGGCTGCGGGTCCCGTCGGGGCTGCGGGTTCTTCGAAAGAGGTACCACGGCCTCGGCGCAAGGGCTAAGAAGGAACATGGGTGGTTTTTAGTCAGTAGAAGTCTGAGACTCCCTTTCGCTCTGCCCAAGAGCGGGACTTATATTTGATGATTTTCCACCCACCAAAAAATAAAATGCCCAAAAGAAAGTTTTACTGACTGTGTCTGACACTCCCTTTCGCTCTGATTGTTTGATGGTTAATTATTAATTAATTATTTATTAATCTGGGTTTTTTGATGATTTTCCACCCGGCAAAAAAAAAATGGAGTAAAAATGATGCTGTGACGTCTGGCAGGGGAGAAATGAAGAAGAGGACGTATTGCGCCGAACCTGAGTAGAAATGCCATTAAAACATTGAGGGAAGTATTTTGACAGAACATTATCCATGTATTTTCCGCACAAAAGCAGAGGTATACAGGGTGTAAATCAACCCATCACACAGCCGTCAACCAAGCATTCTGTACATCAAACTAAGTACCCCTACGCAAAAATTTTTGCTGGGAAATGACTTTTTTTTTTGGGGTCAAAAATCACGTTTTACGGTAAAACTCAAAGTAGCACTCTTAAAACATTGTGCTAGTGGATGCTTTGATTAGTAAACGGGTCATGGAGGTAATTTAAGTAAAGTTAAAACCTGAAAAACTAGTATTTACAAAAACAGCTGTAAACAATTTGGAACTTTGACCCCCAATGTCTCCGTAACTAGGAGGTTCCCTGGTATGGTCTAGAACAACAAAATGATCGCAGTGGTGGGGAGAACAAGTGCCCTTCGTTTGCGTTAAGGGTACTTTTACACCCTATATGTGCCAACATTTCATTTTCTTCTCTTCTCTGTCGTCACACTCTTGGCAGAGAGGCCGTGGACATCATGACAGGGGTGGTGGCAAACTTCACAACTCGACAATTTCATTTAAGTACGTATAAAGAGGCAATATACCTATTGCCTCTTTATAGGCAATATACCTATATATTGCCTCTTTTGAAGAAATGGCTCCATCATCATCATCTGCGGAGGACTCTGTATGTAATGGGTGGTTACCCATCCACAGAACAATTTAGGCAAGCCCAGCTGAACCTAAAGATCGACCCGAGTGGCAGTTATTATTAAGCCAAGAGCTCCTCGCCTTTCATTTTGAGGATTTGCCAATATCAATTAACTTGCCAATTAATAAATGAAGCAACGGATTAAGAATCTCTTTTATATAGAAAAAAAAGTTTTTCCAGGGTCTACCTTTTATAGCAGAACTTACAAAAGAGAATATTTTAATTATAATTTAGGTCAAAAATATTGTAATAGAAATGGCAATATGCCTTATAATTAAATTCTACCATCTTCATAGTCATCATCATCATCATCATTCTCCTGCCCTTATCCCAATTTATTTGGGGTCAGCGCAACATGTCTTCTTCTTCCATATTTCTCTATCACCCCCATCCACCATCACCATACCACCACCATCCACCATCACGTTACCATCGTTGCCATCTTCATAGTATGCCATAACATAACATAACATTGTGGCATTAAGTCCGCCTATGTACCACGTTTGTGCATGAAGTTTAAATAAATAAATAAATAACTCTTATTTAATTAACTCAGCTAAATACTGGGTAATACTGCCCTTTGAAAATACTGGTTGTCAGTCATTCGGGCAACTGACTACCTGTAACACAGACCAACCTAGGCACGTGCACTTTAACCTAAAGATTGACCCGACCGCCTGCTTTTAATTAGCCACAATCTCCTCGAAGTCAATGCCTTTCATTTTGAGAACAAACCAATATTCATTGCATTAATTAAGTTACCGATTACACAAACGAAGCAACGGATTAAAAATCTCTTTCAAAATCCTTTTGGTTATGTTAGAAAGTATGCCAATCACCCCGCATGTTTCCTCATAACATCTTGTTTCCCTAGCAACTTCTTGCTCTTATCCCAATTAATTAAATTAATTATCATATACCACTATCTGCACTACATAGTATAAAACAAAGTCGCTTTCTCTGTCCCTATATCCCTATGTATGCTTAAATCTTTAAAACTACGCAACGGATTTTAAAGCGGTTTTTTTTAATAGATAGAGTGATTTAAGCATATGTATAATAACATCCATTTTGCAC
The DNA here is from genome assembly GCA_949774965.1 of Diarsia brunnea. NCBI lineage: Eukaryota > Metazoa > Arthropoda > Insecta > Lepidoptera > Noctuidae > Diarsia > Diarsia brunnea. The sequence continues at coordinate 9,583,980 of OX459023.1, forward strand.
CCGTGCGAAGACGGGGCGGGTCGCTAGTATATAATAATAATATAATGGTATATGCCATTTGGCGGCCGGGACCACCAGCTTATACGTGTCTTCCGAAGCACAGAATCATCTTTTTATCAGACAATCAGGTGATTCAAGCCTGCAATGTCCTAGCCAAACTGGAAACAACGTTTACAAAGTATGGTTCCCGTGGGATTGGAATCCACGACCACCAGGTCACAAGGCTTTCACCACTCACTGATATTGAAACTCTAAAAACAAAATATTTACGTTATGTAAAGTCTATGTTTTACGTAAACGCCTGACATTTTAGTTATTTCATTATTTCATCAACCTTGGGTACGATCGATTGCCGTTATCATGGTCATAAATATTCATTATCTTTCATTATTAATCATCGTTTCGGCTACTTAAGCTCATGTTAGCAAAAATAAAATGGATAGGAATCTTGTATAAAATTTCATTTATGGTATTTACGTATGATATGATATGAGGAGCTCTTGGCCGCTCCTATCAATCTTCACGTTAAGCCACGCTTGCCTAGGTTGGTCCATAGATGCGTGACCATTCATTACATACAGAGTTCCCTCCGTGCTTCATGAAGCGTTAGGTCCCGGCAGCCATTTGTGAATCTTTGACAGCCGTTACAGATTTCTACCACCCAACCATTGGTCGGTCAAACAGTCTTATCAAAAAAGTTTCCAGTACTAACTGGGTTGTGGAGATCAGATAGGCAGTCGCTCCATGTAAAATACTAGTATTCAGCTGCATCCGGTTAGACTGGAAACCGACCCTAACATAGTTGTGTGGCAGATTATGACTGGAAAAGTGACAGCCAGAACCCCTCGATGTTACAATTCAATCTATCCAACGCGATTAACAAATTATTTCTATCAAGCAATTTCCGAGAAATAACATTCAACTACACGAACACAATAGATTGATATCTAAACACTAATTACCTAATAATTTCTTTAATTGATAATATAAATTGCGTAGATGATGTAAAGAAAATGTAATTTTGAAGAAAAATACAAGTTTTATCGTGTTTTGACGCAACTAGAATAGATAATACCTGTAACTACAGTGTTTTTTCCATACAAAAGTTATCGGTAGCTACCTGGAGTTAAGATTAGTGTCCGGTTGACGGCAATAGGATAGCTTTATAATGTACTAGCTGATGCCCTCGGCTTCACCCGCGTGGATGTCGGTCAAATTATATTCTAAAACATTCCTCTTGAATCACTCATCTATTAAAAAAAACGCTTCAAAATCCGTTGCGTAGTTTTAAAGATTTAAGCATACATAGGGATGGACAGACAGCGATAGCGACTGTGTTTTATACTATGTAGTGATGATGATGATTTGATTTTAAGATAGCTTGCGAAATGGGGGTGCACTCGTAATATTGGGAACACCTCTGCCTTACCCTTCGGGGATAACAGGATAGATGTTATGGGTTAAACTCAGTATAAAGAGTGTCCCGTCGGGGCTGCGGGTTGTTCGCAAGAGATACCGCGGCCTCGACATGAAAGGCTAAGAAAGAACATGGGTGGTTTTTAGTCAGTAGAAGTCTGACACTCCCTTTCGCTCTGCCCAAGAGCGGGAGGGGTTATTTGATGATTTTCCACCCGCCAAAAAAAAAAGGGTGTAAAAGTACCCTTAACAAATCCGAAGGGAATTTGTTCTCCCCACCACTGCGATATATTTTTTGTTCTAGACCATACCTGGGAACCCCCTAGTTACGGAGGTATTGGGGGTCAAAGTTCTAAATTTTTCACAGCTGTTTTTGTAAATACTAGTTTTCTAAGTTTTAACTTTACTTAAATTACCTCCATGACCCGTTTACTATTCAAAGCATCCACTAGCACAATGTTTTAACAGTGCTACATTGAGTTATATCGTTAAATGTGATTTAAGACCTCAAAAAAATAAGTCTTTTCCCAGCAAAAATTTTTGCGTAGGGGTACTTAGTTTGATGTACAGAATGCTTGGTTGACGGCTGTGTGATGGGTTGATTTACACCCTGTATGTATATAAAATCTATACTATTGTTATCAAGCACATTGGACAGTGTCATTTTATTCCTATCCTCGACTGATAACGCTATCGCAACTGATAAGAGATAAGATTGTACAACACGGTAAAATTGTTTTAATAACGTTACGTTTTCATAATGTGAGGTTATTTTTATACAATACAAAGACAAGAAAAGAAAAGAGTGATAGTTTTTTTTTTTTTGGCGGGTGGGAAATCATCAAATAACCCCTCCCGCTCTTGGGCAGAGCGAAAGGGAGTGTCACACTTCTACTGACTAAAAACCACCCATGTTCCTTCTTAGCCCTTCATGTCGAGGCCGCGGTATCTCTTGCAAACAACCCGCAGCCCCGACGGGGAAAGAGTGACAGCTGACTTTGGAAGAAAAAAGGTGATTCGCAGGAAGATGATGACAAAGAAATGAACTTTGAAAGGAAACACATAGAGCAGGAGCGCGACTGCTGAGCATGAGGTACTGGGTTCGAATCCCGGGTCGGGCAAAGTGTTATTGGGTTTATCAATCAGGAATTTCTCAGTAGCAGTCACGGAGTCTGAATTGTTGCCCGGTTCATGGCAATAGGCTCGCTCCCTATGACATGGGACTTGAACATAACTGGCGTTATGTGGGTGTACTATTAGGTACACCTCTGCCTAACCCTGCGGTAATTACGGGCGTGATGTTATTTTATGTGTTACAAAGAGAAGGATCAAGGGGCTTGTGGTTACGCCCGCCGGGGCTGTGGGTTGTTCGCAAGAGATACCGCGGCCTCGACATGAAGGGCTAAGAAGGAACATGGGTGGTTTTTAGTCAGTAGTAGTCTGACACTCCCTTCCGCTCTGCCCAAGAGCGGGAGGGGTCATTTGATGATTTTCCACCCGCCATAAAAAAAAAAAAAAAAAGGCCGCCCGGCCGTATCGACGGCGCGTTCGTGTCCCACGCGCGCCTCAAAGAGATGTCAGTAACATTGCAGGGGTTCGCAAGAGCCGACGCCTGCCGGGGCTGCAATTTGTTCGAAAGAGATACCGCAGCCCCGGACACAGAGGGCTTAGAAGGAACATGGGTGGTTTTTAGTCAGTAGAAGTCTGACACTCCCTTCCGCTCCACCCAGAGCGGGAGGAGTCATTTGATGACTTCCCACAATCCAAAATAAAAATACCTTTAATAGGATACCTCCCTTTTTTTCATATTTATGTCCAAACATTTTACAAAGCTTGTAAATCATTAAAAATAACAGAAGGTCATCAACTATGAGTTTATAATCAAAATAAACCTTGATTACCGTGATTCAATACTTACTTGTGTGCTTTTACAATTATAGGTATTGTGTACCTAGTTAAATTACATCATGTATATAAAAAGCGTATATTTACAATAGGGATGTTTACTGACTAAAAAATAGAATAAAATATGATTCTAATTAGTCCGTCTGTTAGATTATCGAAAAATATTGGATCCGTACTTTTTTTTATCAAATCAATAAAAATTGACGAAGATAAAACGCGTCAAAGATTTGAGTGGGGGGTTGTGACGTCACTCACCGGTAACAAATGTCATACTAATGTCTTAGAATTTGAAGTCACACGAGTTTTGAAATCACTGTATCGTCTTCATTGTTTGTTTACGTGAAAAGAGAAAAAACACGTGTCCAATATTTTTTTATTTAACTACCCTATTGATCAAAATAATCATAGTCACCTAAATCATCATCTGCCTAGCCTTTTTCTCAGCTATGTTGAGGTCCGTTTGCAGTCTTACAGGATGCAGCTGAAGATGTCAGCAACACGGAAGGGGCCCTTCCGTGTTGCTGACATCTCTTTGAGGCGCGCGTGGAACACGAACGCGCCGTCGACACGACCTGTCGTCGTCATGAGACGGACGGACGGCAAGCTTACCCATCACTCACCGTCCACAGGCCCGCGTCTACGGTGGCCGAAAGCCATCACGTGGCCCCCGACGCCCGGAACGCCTCCCGCGGCGGCTGGGACGAGAGGTTCTCTCCCTCTCACCTTCCGCCACCTCCTTCGCTAGCATAACTGTTTCGCAGAAGGAGGCGAACGGCGCGGCCGGGCGGCCTGTAGTCGTCATAAGACGGACGGACGGTGAGCTAGCCCACTACTCACCGTCCACAGGCCCGCGCCTGCGGTGGCCGGGAATCGCCCTGCGACTCCCGAAAGGCAATAGGTACATCTACATTCGTAATTACGAAATATACTTATTGTCATAATCATCTCATCATCTGCCTAGCCTTTTCCCAACTATTTTGGGGTCAGCTTCGAGTCTAACCAGCAGGATACTAGTATTTTACATGGTGCGGCTGCCTATCTGACCTCCACAACCTAGCTAGTAGGTACTGGGTGTCAGACTTTCGGTCCACTGAGCTGACCAGTGCGGCTAGAAAATTTCACAGACTTTTGGCATGACTAAATGCACTAAAGTCATAATATAGCTCCTTTTCTGTTATTTTTTTTTTATTTGGAATGGACTTGCTCTTGACCTCAATCTTGCCCTAAGGGCAGAGATGAGGTCGACGATGGAACGAGCTTACCCAAAAGAAGCCTATTTACTCGCGACTTAAATAGATTGGGGTTATATGAACTCGGGAAAACCGACGCAGGCAGGGAGTTTCACTCCTTGGCTGTGCGCATAATAAAGGACTTAGCAAAGCGCTTCGTTCGAATGTGTGGAACATCGACTAGGTATGGGTGATAACCTGCAGTACGCCTAGTCTCCCGATGGAAGAAGGGAGATGGTGGAATCAACCCGTGGAGCTCCTGCGCACACTCTCCGAAGTACAGTCTGTAGAAGACCGACAGACATGCGACTTTGCGGCGGTGGGCCAGGCTATGTAGCTTGGCAACCACATTATCATATTGACCCAATACCTACATATAATATATAAGGTGTAAAAGTAGGTACCCTTAACTCAAACGAAGGGCACTTGTTCTCCCCACCACTGCGATATTTTTTTTGTTCTAGACCATACCTGGGAACCTCCTAGTTACGGAGATATTGGGGGTCAAAGTTCCAAATTTTTCACAGCTGTTTTCGTAAATACTAGTTTTTCAAATTATAAGTTTACTTAAATTACCTCCATGACCAGTTTACTATTCAAAGCATACACTAGCACAATGTTTTAACAGTGCTACATCGAGTTTTACCATACAATGTGATTTTTGACCCAAAAAAAAAACTCATTTCCCAGCAAAAATTTTTGTGTAGGGGTACTTAGTTTGATGTACAGAATGCTTGGTTGACGGCTGTGTGATGGGTTGATTTACACCCTGTATATTCAATGTAGTATCTATCGATAAAGTCTTTACGATGTTTATTAAAACTAAGTGGGACTTATAAATGTGTTTTTCCGATGACTAACAGTTGTCATATTTTCCAGTAGTGTCTTTAAGTGAACAAAACATGTGGCGAAATGTGATGTTATGTTATGTGGTAACAACAACATCAGGCAGTAAGTAGTCATCACTACATAATTAATATAAAACAACTAGCGAACGTCACGCGGTTTCACCCGCGTAGTTCCCGTTCCCGTGAGAATACAGGGATAAAAAGTAGCCTATGTCACCCGGGGATAGTGTAGCTTCTCAACAGTGAAAGAATTTTTGAAATCGGTCATGTAATTTTGGAGTTACAAACAAACAAACAAATCTTTCCTCTTTATAATATTAGTGTAGATGTCCTTCGCCACGTCTGTCTGTTTGTCTGTCTGTCTGTTCGCGATGAACCCAAAAACTACTGCACCGATTTACATGCTGTTTTCACCAATGGATAGAGGGGTTAATTTGACGCGGGCGATGCTGCAGGCATCAGCTAGTACCATATATAATAAGGCACCTACATAATAGGGAATAATTACTTGTGAAATATCCTTACTTTAGTTAATATTATAAATGCGAAAGTAACTCTGTCTGTTGCGCTTTCACGCCAAAACTACTAAACCGATTTAAATGAAAATTGGTACACAGATAGTCAAGAGCCTGAAAAAGGACATAGGCTGCTTTTTAATGCGAAAAAAGGGTTTGAAAGGGGTTGAAAGAAAGATTACTTTTGGTCGCATAACCGACATACACGCGGCATCACCTAGTTTACCATAACTGCCGAAATATGGGAGTATTCAGTTTAGTACGATGAATGACAGATGATATGGCAAGAAAAGAGGTGTCTGATGAAATGACGAGAAACAGAGAAGTATGGAAGAAGAAGACATGCTGCGCCGACCACAAATGAATTGGGATAAGGCCAAGAGAATGATGATGATGAGTACACCTCTGTCGACCTCATACAGACGTAATACGGTCGTGATGTTAATATAAGCATTAAGAGATTACATTAATGACATTTTAAGTGTTCATACTCGTCACAATAAGTGCATACTTTATGTATGTGTTTTGTATGACTCATATGTAAGTTATATGTTCCATGTGTATTACGCATTGTAAACACCAACAGTGGACACATGCTTTTGTAAAACCACCCTTGTTGCAAATTCAAAAGGATGCTAACTTCAAGAGAAGAATCATTTATTTATTTAAATGTACAAAAGTGGTACATAAGCGGACTTGCCACAAGACATTCTCTCTCTACCAGTCATATCCCAGCAATGAGAATGTTAAATCTGATAATGCTAATATTGAGGGACTGCCTCGTTCATCTGAACCTGAGGTCCTGGGTTCGATTACCGGGTCGAGGAAAGTTTAATTGGGATTTTCCGTCAAGAATTTCTCAGTAGCAGCAACGGAATCTGGATTTGTGCCCGATTGATGGCAATAGGGTTGCCTCCTATTACACTTAACTGGCGAAATGTGGGTGTACTTGTATGGTACCTCCTGCCTAACCCTTCGGGGACTACAAGGCGTGATGTTGTGATGTGTATCTGACTGTGACCTCTGATTATGTAAAAATACGTCTAGTATAATATAACTAAATAAAATTAATAGCTTTGGTCGATTAACGGATAATTAAAATCATATTAAAAAGGTAAACAAAGTTAATTTTCCTTGAAATAGAGGTAAAAATATATCTCTACTGACAACATTATCACCTGATGTGAAATATTACAAAATTAACAATGATAAATAGTAGAAAATTTGTTATCTCGTCAGTATCCAGAATAATTCTTTATCTACACTCCGTCACACGTAAAAACAATAAGAAAACTGTACTTACATGCAAGAAAAATCACAAAACACGGAGTTTTCAATAAAAATCATCCAAAAATCACTTGAAAAGGTTTTTCCAAAAATCCTTTTGGCACTATAACGATGCAACACAGTAATTTAAAAAAAATAAAAAAAACACAAAATGGCCGATACGCGCGACGTCCAACTCGCGAATGAATAACTAATTCAGTTTTCAAAATCGGAACGCGGTATGACCAATTCTTCTTGACCTGTGAACTTCTATGCGATTCACCTTTACACTTCTATTATTAAACCGTTGAGAGGGACGGGGGAGGTCTTGTTAGATTGGGTTTGATGCATGTCCCTACCAAGTTTTATAAGCGATTGAGGTGTAATAAAATAAACCTTATTGCAATGAGTTTAAGTTGATTGTATATTTGTTTGACTGCATATATAAGTTTGTAGATTACTCATTGGTAAGGTAACGTAGTGATAAGATGTACAGCATGATTGCAAAATAATTTTCCATATTAAAAATGCATTTTGTGATCCCGATCAGAAAATTGAAAAATAAAATGATGTTGCGTGATAGTTTTTGTTTTCTTGGAAAAATGTACATAAAAAATAACTAAAACGATTAAACACAATAGTCAATGGTTATTGAGTCTCCATAAAACACCATTGTTAGATCAACACAAACGGCCGGCCGTTAGTTACAACAAAAGCAGTTAGTTTTCAAATTTACTTTGATGAGTTTTGATATTAAAAATATTACTGTTTTGGCATACAATTAATAATAAAAAACTGAGTTTTGTAACGTAAAACAGTGCCTTTAAAAAGCTATTTGACCTGTTTTAAGTCATTAGCAGATTTAGATATTAATTAGAGAAAGACTGAAAGTTGCACCAGTAACAGAAAGTTGTAAGGGAATCGACTGTCGGGGTGGGAACACGTGTTGAGGAGGAACGAATCGCATAAATTATAATAGATGGAGAGGGAGCGGAAGACCGAAGAAACGATGAATGGACTGTGTAAGGAATTATATGAAAGAAAAACGAGTAGGTAAATGTCGGTTGACAGCTTAAGGAGAATAGAAGGAAAAAACGTGTAATGCCGACCACAACTAACACGGGACACTAAGAAGGAACATGGGTGGTTTTTAGTCAGTAGAAGTCTGACACTCCCTTTCGCGCTGCCCAAGAGCAGGATTGGATGATTTTCCACCCGGAAAAATAAAAAGGACAGAAAGATGATAAAGTCAATAACATAATTATAAGTAAAACACATTTTTTAAGCTATTGCATAGCTTCTATCGCGGGCCTTGAGCGTGGGGACCGAATCCAGAAATTCCGTAACGAAAAAAACCTAACACCCCCCACTCCGACCGGCACAGCGGTGATACTTTTTAGTTTTTCCATCTATCGATAAATACCAGAACTTTTAATGACTTTTTGAAATATCACGCTTGTCTCTCTAATTCAGCAACCCGCCTTTAGGTGGCATTGGTTGTATTGGAAAACTACCGTAATCAGCTGTTTGTGAGAAAGTATATAGGTGTATAGGTATTTATCATCTATGTACAACAGTGAATATCTGTACTCGTATAATTTGTGTAAAAATTTGTTTTTTTATCGGTCACCACGCTCAAAGTGTAACTTGAATTAATATCAAAGAAAAAAAAACAAAGGAAAAAAAATACTGCATTCATAAAATAAATAAATAATTATATGTAATTGCATAAGTTGATAAAAAATGCTATGCAATAGCTTTACCGCGGCAGTCTCCAGTGCCACACGTCTTTTTTTAGATAAGTTTCTTAGATAAGACATAAAAGAGAAGACATCGATTCATCTCCCTTACAGACAGACGATTTATTCTCGCAATCTAATTTATTTTCTCCAAAAGAAATACTCCAAATTCCAATCTAAATTGGATTCTCAGGGGACGCTGGCATTACGTGCGACCTTCTTATAAATGTCGGGGAGAAAATGGTGGCTTATTGACTTGTTTACTGAAGATTTTGGTCATTCACAAGATAGGTTTCGAAATATTTATTTTCTCATCTTGTTTTTTTTTGTTGTTTCATTTATGTTCACCGATCCGAATTGTGCGGCGCGGTGGTCCCATATACCTAAACTTTGCTTCGGTACTTTACGAGATATCACTACATAGTATAAAACAAAGTCGCTGTCTGTCCGTCTTTATGTATGCTTAAATCTTTAAAACTACGCAACGGATTTTGAAGCAGTTTTTTTTAATAGATAGAGTAATTCAAGAGGAAGGTTTTAGTATATACTCTATAAAATATAACAAGACATCACACCTGTAATCCCCGAGGGAGTAGGCAGAGGTGTACCTAATAGTACATCAACATTTCCCCAGATCAGTTTATGAGCGTAAGTTGTAATAGGGGCGAGCCTAAATCCATCAACCGGGCACAAATCTAGACTCTTTCTCAGAGAAATTCTTGATTGAAGAACCCGATGACAATTTGCCGGCAGCCACTAGAATAATAATTAAGCAGTTAAATCAAGACAGTAAAGTACCCATAAATTTTATACGCTATCTCACGAATAAAATTTATGGATTGTCTCCAATTAGTCAATGATTTTCCAGATCATACGTTACAATTAAAATAATACTGCGATTGACTTGCTATTGTTCTAAAAACAAAAGAGTTCATAAACAAAAAGATGTCCAACATTGATCAATAAGTATGCTGACATATTATTATAAAACTAGTATCTGAGCTTGATTTTACATTGGGGGTAACTTCTGACCTCCATGGTCAGAAATTATCCCAAGGGATTGTTCTACCGTAATAATTACGCAAGTGTACAACACCTATCCAAGTATCTTATCTTAATGTGTCAAAAAATCGAAGTGCTAAAAAGGTAACAAACAGAAGAGGGAGAGAACCTCTAGTCCCAGCCGCCGCGGGAGACGCTCCGGGCGTCGGGGGCCACGTGATGGCTTCTGGCCACCGTAGACGCTGGCCTGTGGACGGTGAGTAATGGGCTAGTTCGCCGTCCATCCGTCCGTCTTATGACGACGACAGGCCGTGTCGACGGGGCGCGTTCGTGTTCCACGCGCGCCTCAAAGAGTTGTCAGCAACATGGAAGGGGCCCAAAAAGGCTGACGCCCGTCGGGGCTGTGGGTTGTTTGCAAGAGATACCGCGGCCTCGACATAAAGGGCTAAGAACGAACATGGGTGGTTTTTAGTCAGTAGAAGTCTGACACTCCCTTCCGCTCTGCCCAAGAGCGGGAGGGGTTATTTGATGACCACCCCCCAAAAAAAAAGATAACAAACGGATAAGCAGACAAAGGTTACTGACCAAATTCATTTACAATTAGAAAAGGCTAGGCAGATGATAATGAAATTACTCACTGTTTTTTTTTACTATTAGTAGTTAACCCATATTGTCCCACTGCTGGGAAAACCCTCCATCTATTCCTGCCAACGGTCACGATTATTTCCAATTCTCAAGGAAGACGTCCAGTTCGTCCCTCTTTATTACTCTCTACTATTTTGTTATTCAAGTAATTTTAATAACGTAGCATTTTTCCCCAATACCGTCGTAAATATTTATTGCCAAACGAATATACCTGCTTATACTACGAATAAAACACAACCCGCTGTAGAATTTCACATTCATATACACAACTGTTGAACTGTGCGCTTGTGTGCGTGTGTTGTATATGTGTGAGTGAGACACCTACGTGTGTAACATACGGATATTGTGTGGGCGAGGTGAGCCGTGGGTATGGACGGTAAGTGGCTCCACTTAGTGGTTGAGTGGAGAGTTTTGTTTGTTGTGTGTTTAAATGGGATAGACCGATAGAGTAAGGTGTAATAAAAGGTACATTAAAATCATAATATTTTATTTCACATAGGCACTTATAAAACGTCGAGAATAGGTGCACATTTCGCGTTGGTCGTTTCTATTGATAAAAACCGGCAATAAATTCCATGGTTACTCTTTTAAAATAGCAATCATAATTCCATGTACTAATGCCAAAAAATATCAATCATTGTAAAATGAGACCAAATTAATGAAGTTGTATATACATTATTATTTTTATTTCACATACCTATTGATAAACCCAATATAACATTCAAGTTTAACACCGCACACATTAAAGAGAAAAAGGCTTCTTTACTAACACTTTAAAATAGAAATTTATAGCAATATAACTCGTAAAATCATTCCTATAGCAAAAAACTAAAACACTCAAAAATATTTCATGTGCTGTACCTAATAAAATTCTCCCGTAGGAACCATTTATATCAAAAATCATTGTTTTGTTAGAATCTTAATAATTTGTCAAAATTATACATGCCCATTATTCTTTAGTCCCAAATACATACTTCAACAGCCCACTTCCCATAGCTTGCGTGAGCGGAATATCTAATTCAAATAATTTAAAATGTGAATTATACCGTTGTAGACTCATCGTAGTATTACGGATGTCTCACAGACAATAAATTATAACCATTGGTTTGGTATGAGTTTTACATCATCTTCTTTACATATTATTGTAAAACAAAGTCGCTCCCGCTACGTACGCTAGATATTTTAAACTACGCAACTGAATTGAATGCAGTTTTCAACAATAAATAGAGTGAATAAAGAGGAATATTTAAATGTAGTACATTGTACCCATGCGAAACCGGGTCGAGTCACGAGTTTTAATAAATCTTAAGGTAATGTAGTTAACCAAGGTTTGGTTAACCAAGGTACTACATTATTTGCTAACAAATCAAACATAACGTCACGCCTGTAATCCCCGAAGGGTTAGGCAGAGGTGTACCTAAATAGTACACCCCACATTTCTCCAGTTATGTTTAAGTCCCATGTAATAGGGGGCGAGCCTATTGCCATCAACCGGGCACAAATCCAGACTCCGTGGCTGTTACTAATAAATTCCTGATGGAAAAACCCAATAACACTTTGCCCGACCCGGGAATCGGACCCAGGACCGCGGAGAAGTCGCGCTTACGACCACTAGACCAACGAGGCAGCCAAATCAAACATTAACAAATAAATCACAGAAAAATTTAATTGTGCGGCCTGATTTTGTAAGGCTTATAGTTACAGAAAATCACTCACATTTTCTTTAATCAACACAATGTAGAGCACCCTCCTCACCATACTACCCACACCGGTAGATGCTCCACGCATGGCATACCACACACTACGGTTCACGTAGCACTATGGTTCAGTGGCTAGTGCCCGTCTGACATGGGTTCGATGCCCGTCTGCTTTACTTGCGTCGGTTTCACCCGTGTAAGTTCAGTTTTCTTATACAATCTTACTCATCATCATCTGCCTAGCCTTTTCCCAACTATGTTGGGGTCGGCTTCCAGTCTGGACGGATGTAGGTAAATACCAGTATTTTACATGGAGCGACTGCCTATCTGATCTTCACAACCCAGTTAATAACGGGTAATATGATACTTCTTGCTAAGACTGGTTGTCAGACTTTCAGACCACGGACTACCTGTAAAGACAGCCAAAGATCTACAAAATGACAGCCGGAACCTAGCTTAACGTACTTTTAGAGACATGGAGGAAATTCGGTATGTAAGTAGTCACCCATCCACAGACCAACCTAGGCAAGCGTTGCTTAACCTGAAGATTGGTTCAAGCGGCTTTTATCCATTAGCCACGAACTTCTAGTTAGCAAACACTATAGTAAAAACAATGAGTCAATGGCTACCAGACGGTCTGGCACGGGTTCGATACCCGGATGGTTACGGTAGGGTGGTTTTGTAAATGTCAATATTTTCTCACAGAGGGTTAACTATAGGGGTTGTGTTTTCTTAATGAGATCGGTATAGTTCAGTGGTTAGGACGCTCGGTGCGGGTTTGATGGTCGGTTAACTCTGTGGTTGTTAAATAATTGCAGGTGTCCAAGAGCATCCTAATAGTAGGTGAAGAAAGAAAGAAAAAAAATGTTTATTAATCTCATCAGATAAAAAATAAAACAATAAAGTATGTAATGGGCGGTCACCCATCGACATACGAACCTAGGCAAGCGCGTCTTGACCTAAAGATCGACCCGAATGGCAGTTAAAAGGCTAGGTAGATGACAAAAACATTGTAGTTATCGCTGAAAACAAAATTCAGGAACGCCACTATAATAACTTACTATAACTAGACCGATTTCCCAATGCAACTCCCTTATCGGTCGACAATATCTTTAAATGTCAGTCACTCCCCTCTTACTAAGTAGGTTAAGTATTGTGGGACATTTTTATGGCTAGCTAATTTTAGCTTTGACTGCCCCATTGGTCTAGTGGTCGTAAGCGCGGCTACCGAGCATGAGGTCTTGGGTTCGATTCCCGGGTCGGATACAGTGTTATAGGGTTTCCCTTTAGGAATTTCTCAGTACCTAGCAATTTGGATTTGGGCTCGGTTTATGTCAATAGGCTCGCCCCTATTAATAACATAAGTGGTGAAATGTGGGCGTAAACTATCTATCTATCTATATCACACTATCACACTAATATCACACTAATATTATAAAGGCGAAAGTTTGTGTGTGAGTGTGTATGTTTGTTACTCTTTCACACAAAACCTACTGAACGGATTTTGATAAAATTTGGTACACAGATAGTTTATAACATGGATTAACACATAGGATAGTTTTTATCCCGATTTTATGGTCCCGTGTGATATTTTTCGAGTTGTAGCGGCCGAAGCCGCTGGCAACACCTAGAATTTATACAGGGTGTAAATCAACCCATCACACAGCCGTCAACCAAGCATTCTGTACATCAAACTAAGTACCCCTACGCAAAAAAATTTGCTGGGAAACATTTTTTTTTTGTTTGCTCAAAAATCACATTTTGCGGTAAAACTCAATGTTGCACTGTTAAAACATTGTGCTAGTGGATGCTTTGAATAGTAAACGGGTCATGGAGGTAATTTAAGTAAATTTATAACCAGAAAAACGAGTATTTACAAAAACACCTGTGAAAAATTTTGAACTTTGACCCCCAATATCTCCGTAACTAGGGGGTTCCCAGGTATGGTCTAGAACAAAAAAATGATCGCAGTGGTGGGGAGAACAAGTGCCCTTCGTTTGCGTTAAGGGTAGGTACTTTTACACCCTATATAAAAGGCAAAGCTGACAAACTGAGGATCAAACCACAAGGGCTAGAAACTTAAAATTTCGCACACGTATTCCTCTTATGACGTAAGCATCGAGTAAGAAAGGATTTTTGAAAATTCAACCCGCAAGTGGGTGGAACAGGGGATGAAAGTTTGTATGGAAAATCGTCATTTTTGATATCTCCGACATTCACGCGGGCTAAACCAGGCAAAAGTAAGTAATAAGATTAGATTAGGTAGGTACACTTCCTTCAGGGCTGCGGGTTGTTCGAAAGAGATACCGCGGCCTCGGCGCAAGGGCTAAAAAGGAACATGGGTGGTTTTTTGTCAGTAGAAGTCTGAACACTCGGGATTCCACTGTGCCCAAGAGCGGGAGGGGTTATTTGATGATTTCCCAACCCTCCAAAAAAAGGTAGGTACACTTCTGCCTAAGGCCTCAGGGTTTACACGCGTGATACTAAGTTATGTATTTCTAACTGTTTTCAATATACCGTAGTCACTCTGTACCAGAAGTATTTCACACAAAACATGGCACTTAGCACCTCTTTCCGGATTTCCGGACATAAATAGTTGAGTGAAGACAAATCGATTAGCTCACGATATAGTGTTGTTTTCCGACTAATTGGAATTATGGATATTGTTGCTATACCTCACGCCTGTTGTGTCTTAAAGCTCTGGCAGAGAGGGCAAGCCATGGTCCGGGGCGAGGAGGAATGGGATGCCGTCGCCTCCTTCTGCGAAGCAGTGATGCTAGCGAAGGAGGTGGCGGAACGTGAGAGGGAGAGAACCTCTCGTCCCAGCCGCCGCGGGAGGCGCTCTGGGCGTCGGGGGCCACGTGATGGCTTCCGGCCACCGTAGACGCGGGGCTGTGGACGGTGAGTGATGGGTAAGCTCGCCGTCCGTCCGTCTTATGACGACGACAGGCCGTGTCGACGGTGCGTTCGTGTTCCACGCGCGCCTCAAAGAGATGTCAGCAACATGGAAGGGGCCCGCAAGGGCCGACGCCTGCCGAGGCTGCGGGTTGTTCGCAAGGGATACCGCGGCCTCGACATGAAGGGCGAAGAAGGAACATGGGTGGTTTTTAGTCAGTAGAAGTCTGACACTCCCTTTCGCTCTGCCCAAGAGCGGGAGGGGTTATTTGATGATTTCCCACCCCAAAAAAAAAAAAAAAAAAAAACAAAGAAAAAAAAAAAAAGTGCTCTGGCAGAGGTATATCTCATTGAGTGCAGTCACGAACGCAAATGTACATTATTGTTCTCGAAAAAAAAGAACAGTAATATTGACGAATAATGGACGAAAGTCGCGGGCACAGCTAGTTTTATATGCAATCAGTCGGTGTCACGGAAGGTTATAAAATGCGAAAAAACACAACGCCTGTCAAAATTACAATAGCTAACATGTCGATCTGCTGCTCACTACAACTTGCGTCAACTTTGCTATGTTTATTCAAGATTCTTTATTTGCATGAAATATGGTACAATATGGTCTTAAAAATAAAAGGTTTCACATATTTCGCTTACTACATTCAGCATGCAAACTTAAAATTAAATTAAATTAAAACACCAAGTAGGTAATGGTAATTTAGGTGTTACCTTGTTACATAAAACTAAATTGAACAACAAATAACACAACCTTTTTTTTTTTTTTTGGGGTTGGGAAATCATCAAACAACCCCTCCCGCTCTTGGGCAGAGCGAAAGGGAGTGTCAGACTTCTACTGACTAAAAACCACCCATGTTCCTTCTTAGCCCTTCATGTCGAGGTCGCGGTATCTGCGAACAACCCGCAGCCCCGACGGGCGTTAAGTTGTTTGTTTTTGTTAAACTCTTAACAAAAACAAACAACTTAACATCATTATAGTAAAATAGGAACATAAGTACTTATCGGTTAGAAATGGGTTTAAATGTCAAAAACTAATTTATTGAAAAAAAAAAGGAAAGGCAAAAGGTATATGTAAGGATCGTAGCAAGTGGCGTTCTGTGGTTTCTGCCTACCCCCATGGGAAAAGGGCGTGAGTTTATGTAAAGTCCATTTCACGAAAGAAGTCCCGCAGACGCAGCGCTGTATGTCGCTCGACCTTATATATAACGCACTAATCCAATAATAAACTCACAAAATATCTACCACAACAAACGCACCTTGATAACATCGACAAACGACAACATGGCCGATCTGTTAAATTTAGTTCCACAATTGTCCGCGGGACTTCTTTCGTGAAATGGACTTTATGTATGTAATTTATTGAATAGAAAACGTTGTTGATGAATGATGACCCATTTATTCAGTTTCTTTTTTAAATAATTAATAGGTAGTTCTCTAATTACTTTGGGTATTTAAATTAAAGATTTTGACCGACATGCTTATAGCTATAAGGATGTTTACTGACTACAAAAAATTGATTCTAATTAGTGCGTCTATTAGATTATCGAAAAATATTGGATATGTATTTTTTGTTTTATCAAAGCAATAAAAATTGACGAAGATAAAACGCGTCAAAGATTTGAGTGGGGGGTTGTGACTTTGTGATGTCACTCACCGGTAAAAAATGTCATACTAATGGCTTAGAATATGACGTCACACGAGTTTTCAAAGCACTGTATCGTCTTCATTGTTTGTTTACGTAAAAAAAGAAAAAATACGTGTCCAATATTTTTTGGAAATCTATCTGACGGACTAATTAGATTTTTTTTGTTTACTACTCTATTAGAACGACTGCCTCGATGGTCAAGTGGTCGCCAGCACGACTGTTGTGCGTGAGGTCCTAGGTTCGTTTTCCCGGACGGGCAAAGCGTTTATTGGGTATTTGGATCCTCTAAAGTCTAAGTCTCATCAAAACTATAAACACGCAAAGTCAAAGTAACGTAACAAAACATCACGCCTGTAATTCCCAAAGGGCTAGGCAGAGGTGTACCCGTC
Organism: Diarsia brunnea; assembly: GCA_949774965.1. NCBI lineage: Eukaryota > Metazoa > Arthropoda > Insecta > Lepidoptera > Noctuidae > Diarsia > Diarsia brunnea. Next base: position 9,601,183 of record OX459023.1, read on the forward strand.
CCTTTAGTACACCCACATTTCACCAGTTATGTGTAAGTCCCATGTAATAGAGGGCGAGCCTATTGCCGTCAACCGGGCACAAATCTAGATTCCGTGGCTACTACAGCATTTCTAATAGAAAAACCGAAGAACATTTTTCCCGGGAATCGAACTCACGACCTCTTATTCTGCAGTCGCGCTTGCGACCACAAGACCAATTAAATATTGAAAATCGAAACAAAAAACCACTAATTAGTGTTTTCCATCGACTATTTTCCAAAGAAGAGGTTCCTGTGCCATTAGATGACACATACTCGTAATTATAAAGTTTTCCATAAACAAACGCTATGAGTCATTTACACGTGAAGGATATCTAATTATCTATATATATATAACTATGCATACAAAGGAGTGTCTGTTTGTATGTATTTTAAAATAACTGAAGCTTTGTACTAAGTGTGAATACGGTGCTTATAACAAGCCCTGGCCACTCCAAAAGAGTCCCAGTTTGACCTCTACGGAAGGTGGATAACGCCCTCTTCCGGTCCGCCCATAGGGGGTTTAGCGGGCTGGCGGACTTAGGGACGTTCGCCCCCCCCCCATATAACTCAACCCGAGGCGCATAGTAGACGAAACAAAATATAATAAAAACGAAATCATTCCTGTCTGCTCCTAATCGACTCATATCCAGACGGTCCCCTTGCTGTCCTCTCCCAGCGACGCCCTAAGCCGAGACTCGTACCTCACAGGGGGTGCCCTTAGCGTTTAGTCACTAACTGCCGCACTCAGAGAGCTTTAATGATTACTTAGGCCATCACTTAGTAAAGGTTTTGACAGTTTTGTCATACAAAAGTATGTCAAATTTTTAATAAGTGACGGCTCAAGTAATCATTAAATATCTCTGAGTACCGCAGTAAGCTTGTAAGTTTGTTTGCCCTGGCTAGAGGCACCCACAGGAAAGTCCGATTAAGCAGTTGTGGCGACAGCGACATCTATCGCAACACATGCGAACTAATTTGGCAAATCCTACATCGCGCTATCAACTTTATCCGCGACATTAGCCTATATAGAAAATCCCGACTCACATATGTCGGGCAGTTAGCTCACCAGACACAACACCCGTCCGGTCGGAGGATCCTCCCTTTTCTATGGGGAATGAGGAACTTTATACCTTGTTCCTCATAGGTACCCCCCAAACTGGTGACCCCGAGCATGAACGTCAGCGCAGCCTTTGAAAATATAAGCAGCTTTCCTAAATTAATGACACAGATCGTTATTCGCTTTCTTATTCGCAACAAGCTCCCCTAAAGTGTAGGTACCCCTAAACAATCGACAATCCGTTATTCAAGATCCCATTCTAAAAAAAAACAAGATCCCATTCTAAAAAAAAATGTTCGCTTCTAACTTTGTTTATTTTCACATAGACAAAGGTCGCGGGCCGCAGCTAGTTCAAAATCCCTAAAAAAACCACATTCCCATGATTATAATTTATTAATCCAAATAATTATCTTGCTCGGTTTAATGAGAGCAATTAAAAATAATCATAATTAATTGGATTGTATTGTTCTAGCTTCAACTGTCAATCTTTGAACAACAGTCATATTTTTTCTTTCGTGTTTTTTCTACGAATGCAGGGTGTAAACGAATCCTTTACACAGCCGTCTACCTAGCATGATATATGTTTATCAAACTAAGCAATAATAATAGGGTAGTTAACAAAAAATCTAATTAGTCCGTCAGCTAGATTTCCAAAAAATATTGGACATGTATTTTTTCTTTTTTCACGTTAACAAACATTAAAGACGATACAGTGGTTTTAAAACTCGTGTGACGTCATATTCTAAGACATTAGTATGACATTTTTTACCGGTGAGTGACGTCACAACCCCCCATTCAAATCTTTGACGTGTTTTATCTTCGTCAATTTTTATTGATTTGATAAAACAAAAAATACGTATCCAATATTTTTCGATAATCTAACAGAGGGAATAATTAGAATCATATTTTTTAGTCAGTAAACATCCCTATTGCTGGGAAACACGTGAAAAATCACATTTTACGCTAAACCTCAACGCAACACACTTAACACATTGTGCTTTGGATAGTAAACGGGTCATGGACGTAATTAAAGTTAAGTAGTAATCTTAATAACTAGTATTTAAAAAAATGGGAACTTTGACTCCGATATCAGACCACTTAGATACATACAGTCATGAGCAATGAATAAATTGTTAACACGTCGCAAACTTCAAAAGCTACTACTTTCTTGGGAAGTACCTAACGATTTTGGCTATGGTTGACTATCTTCAGGATCGCGGGAAATGGTTAAATGCGCCCAGACCAGAGAAGAGTGTCAGAAGAAAGGCGAGGCCTATAGGTACCTAATAGTGAGTGATTCCGGTCTGAAATGATGATGATGATGATGATAAACCGTATGGTGTCGGACGTAAAGAATAGCACCATCCCATATCTTCCCGTGGGTGTCGTAAGAGGCGACTAAGGGACTTACCAGAGAACGGGCAGCAGCGTTCTCTGTGCCTTCGTAACAACCATACTGCGATCGCCAACCCGCCCGCCAAGCGTGGCGATTATGGCAAATCCCCCCCTTCTGGGGGCCTATGTCCAGCAGTGGACGTCTTTTGGCTGAGATGATGATGAATCTCACACAGGGTAAGTTTATGCAAAGGTGTATCTACAGAGGGCACGCCACGATAGTTGCGGTAAGTCCCCTCTTTGAGGAGTGGCTGGAGAGGCGCCACGGCGCCCTCACCTTCCGTCTGACGCAGGTACTCACCGGACACGGTTGTTTCGGGAGGTACCTGCACCGAATCAGGCGGGAGGAAACGCCCGGTTGTCACCATTGTGAGGATCGGCCGGAGGACACGGTGGAGCACACCGTGGAGGTGTGTCCCGCTTGGGCGGAGCCCCGCCGTGTTCTCGTAGCGGCGATCGGCGGCGGCGACCTCTCGCGTCCGGCCCTGGTGCAAGCCATGGTCCGGGGCGAGGAGGAATGGGACGCCGTCGCCTCCTTCTGCGAAGCAGTGATGCTAGCGAAGGAGGTGGCGGAACGTGAGAGGGAGAGAACCTCTCGTCCCAGCCGCCGCGGGAGGCGCTCCGGGCGTCGGGGGCCACGTGATGGCTTCCGGCCACCGTAGACGCGGGCCTGTGGACGGTGAGTGATGGGTAAGCTCGCCGTCCGTCCGTCTTATGACGACAACAGGCCGTGTCGACGGCGCGTTCGTGTTCCACGCGCGCCTCAAAGAGATGTCAGCAACATGGAAGGGGCCCGCAAGGGCCGACGCCTTTCGAGGCTGCGGGTTGTCCGCAAGGGATACCGAGGCCTCGACATGAAGGGCGAAGAAGGAACATGGGTGGTTTTTAGTCAGTAGAAGTCTGACACTCCCTTTCGCTCTGCCCAAGAGCGGGAGGGGTTATTTGATGATTTCCCACCCCCCAAAAAAAAAAAAAAAGGTGTATCTACAGCATACATATTATACCAGCTATACAAACCATAGAATGATGTATTGTTGTTTATGTTAAATGTCCTATTAAAATTATTCAAATCCACTAATTCCTACGACGACCCAGAACATTGACTAAACTCATCATTCCAAAATCACCATTTTGTGAATGTCACAATAATCACCATTAAACATTTGATTACCGTGGCGATATAAACCGAAGTGGTTATTAGTGGGTCAGCAGAGGTAGTGAAGCAAGAGCGCGGGAAACTGGCGATGTGCGTACGTATTGCGATTATAAGTGTGGTAGTGCCTTTTGGCGGAGGTGGACGTAGTGGTTTTGATACTTTTGAAATCGTAGTTATTGGTCTAACACAGGACAAAATAAAATGATAAAAAATTACAAAAAAATTAAAAGGTAAACAAGAAAAGTTTAAAAATAAGACGTATACATTAAACTAAAGTTTTTGCTGTTTTTTAAGTTTTTAGGCTCCAGAGAGGAACTTTCTCCCTTATCAAGGAGTACATCCTTCTTAATCTGGCTTTTGAAGGTCAAGAAGATTCTATTAATTACTATAGTTATAGGTCAAATTATTAAAAAAGTTCAATATGGCCAAATCACTTTTTTTTTTACATGATCATCATCATCATCATCATTTCAGCCATAAGACGTCCACTGCTGGACATAGGCCTCATATCATTTCACATGATACCAATGTAAAATTACCATGTAGGACTTATAAAACGTCGAGAAAAGGTGCACGGGTCGTCCAATGGACAAGAACTAATGAAAAAATATAATATTTATAAAAAAATACAAAGTATCAAGATCGTTCATCACCCATTGGTCCATAGTTTGTTTTGCAAACAAATTGTTATGGGAACAAAAATAAGAGCTACGCTTGCGATCTTCTCGCGGTGACCTTGTACCTACGACATCACGCTATGCAATTGAGTGTGAGCAGAGTAAGAGGTTAGTAGGGAAAATTATACATTAGGTTGGTATGAAATTTTTAGGTTGGTGTTATGTGAATGTACATATTTAACGGTCATTACATTCTTTATTTGTTTTCGGTTACATTATTTATTGTTGTTACAAAAAATGGTTAACTGCCTCGTTGGTCTAGTGGTTGCAAGCTTGACTGCTGAGTATGTAGTCCTGAGTTCGAGCCCCGAGTCGGGCAAAGTGTTATTGAAAAAAAAAAAACAAATGTTTATTTCAATTACAATTGAGTTACAGCAAACACGATTCGGAGGTCGCCTTTTAAGCAAGGAGATGCTTGTGTTAGGTTACTCCGCACTTCCTCTTATTGGGAGTCTAATATCAGGAATTTCTAAGTAGCAGTCATGGAGACTGGATTTGTGCCCGGTCGATGGCAATAGGCTCGCCCCTATTGCATGGGACTTAATAACAATAATGTGAACGAGAACAACATTATACAGGGTGTAAATTAACCCATCACACATCCAACTAAGTACCCCTACGCAAAAATTTTTGCTGGGAAATTACTTTTTTTTTGGGGTCAAAAATCACATTTTACGGTATAACTCAATGTAAACACTTTTAAAACATTGTGCTGTGGATGCTTTGAATAGTAAACGGGTCATGGAGGTAATTTAAGTAAAGTTATAACCTGAAAAACTAGTTTTTACAAAAACAGCTGTAAAAATTTGTAACTTTGACCCCCAATATCTCCGTAACTAGGAGGTTCCCAGGTATGGTCTAGAACAAAAAAATGATCGCAGTGGTGGGGAGAACAAGTGCCCTTCGTTTGCGTTAAGGGTACTTTTACACCTTTTACAACTTAATATCCTGCCTGTATGTCCGTAGGGGTTCGGCAGAGGTGTAACTAATAGTTCATCCACGTGTATGTTATGAGTCCCATGTAATAATGGGGGGCGAGCCTATGCTCATCAATCGGGCACGAATCATCATCTGCCTAGCCTTTTCCCAACTATGTTGGGGTCGGCTTCCAGTCTAA